>CM072906.1:0-1487500 GCA_037013685.1 Acridotheres tristis
TGCCTCTCATCTACCACTCTAAGGGTCAGTGTGAAGTTTCCCTCATTTTTGCCTCATGACCCTCTCAAGAAGACCTCAAGGACCCCCGCCCAGGTTGACTCTGGACAATGATTTTCTGGCCTGCTTGAGGTGGGTGCTTGCCAAGGGACTCTTTGCAGGTGTGTTGTGCTCACTGGACTGTGCTGTCATGGTACCAGCTGAAGCCTGCATGTACTGCACGACCGCACCTGTCTCTTGGAGCACCACACAATGCTCCATAAATCTCCCCGCCTCTTGGCCACAAGCCACTCGCTTTGGAAAAGGACTATAAAAGAGCGATCCTCTGGAGAAGACCCTGAGTACTCCCCACGGATGACCACCCTTCCATTGGCTGGCCCACCATGACGTTGGTCTCGTTTGTTGGTAGCTATTTCCCTTTTCCCTTCTTTTTCTCTCTCTATACTCCATTTCCTATATCTCTCCCCTCTATCGCAACTGAATTGTTTGGCATTCAATAAAAATGCATTGCTGTTGTTGAATAAACTGATTTGTCCCCCGCTATTTGCCTGTTTGCACCTCTGAGATCAAACAATCCCCGGCCTGTGTTGGTAGATGGTGACACCCCCCCCCCCCCACCCATCCCCCATCCCCCTGCTTCTCTCAGTTTATTTCTGATCATGGTGTGACATGGAATGGAACATCCCTTGGGCCAGTCCAGCCCAGCTGTCCCATCCCTGTTCCCTCAGGAACACTTGCCCACCCCAAGCCCATGGGTTGGAGGGGCTTGCAGACACGCCTCGTGGGGCGAGCATTGTGACAAGGACAGGAGAACAGAACAACATTTACACTTATCAAGGGCAGAGAACAGAAGAGCACAGCCTTGGAGAAACGCACAAAGGATGTAGCTGAGGCAAACAGAGCGTGCACAAAATGCAAGGAGAATGTCAGCTCAGCTCTGCAAGGCTGACAAAAGCAGAAGTTACACAAAACAATAATATTGCCCTTCCTCAAAAGCGGGGATCAAGGAACAGTCACCTAAAAGGACAGTGGATGGTGAAGACAGACTCCAAAGAACCATAGAAGGACTTGTGAGAAGGGGTGCAATTATGGCAAATAAATTCCAGGTGGGGTTAACTAATGAATACATCATCAGTGTGAGTGATAAAAGCTCTGTTTGCCTGGTGCCCAGTGCACTCGAGTAGAGGAAGGATTGCCCAAGTGACCACCATGGTGTAATAAAGAATACCTGCTCTCAAATACTCAAAACTGTGTTCAAAAGTTTCTATCCAGCAGATTTCAGTATCAGTGGTGTCCCTGACTCCATTATGCCCCTTGCACAGTTTCACGAGGGCCCCTTGGTTCCACGAGGCCCTGCTGGATAACAATGGACCCTTGGTTCCATTTGGGTCTGTACTGTCATAATGGCCTCCTTGGTTCTGCACTGCCACAATGCTCTCCTTGGTGCCACGAGGCCTTGGTGTGTCACAACAGCCTCTGGGTTCCATGAACTGCCATAGTGTCAGCACGGCCTCTTGGATCTGCAGTATCACGATGGACAATTGGTTACAAGCAGCCCCGCTGTGTCACAATGAATATTTGGTTCATGAGGCCCCACAGTGTCACCATGGCCCCTTGGTTCCACGAGGCCTCGCTGTAGAACAATGGCCTCTCAGTTCCAGGAGGTTTTGGACTGTCAACAGTGCTCTCCTTGGTTCTACAGTGGCTGCTTGCTTCCAGAAGGTTCCTCAGTGTCACAGTGGTCTCCTTGGTTCCATGAGGCTCTGCAATGTCCCAATAGCCCATGGTTTCCATGAGCTTCTGTCCCATCAACCATGTCCTTTGCTCCAGTGAGGCCCCGCAATGGCACACTGGACCCTTGGCTCCATGAGGTTCCATAGTGTGACATGGTTGCCTTGATTCCAAGAGGTTCTGCTGGGTCACACTGGACCCTTGGTTCCATGAGGTTCCGTGGTATCGCCATGGTTTCCCTGGATCCGCAGTATCACTATGGACCATAGGTTTCATGCAGCTTTGCTGTGCTACAGTGGCTCCTTGGTTCCATCAAGTGCCACTGTGTAACAAGGGAATCTTGGTCCCATGAGCTTCTGGACTGTCACAATGGTGTCCTTGGTTCTGGACTCGAACAACGGACCCTTGGTTCCACGAGGTTCCATTACGTCACAATGCTCTCCTTGGTTCCACAAGGCCTTGCTTTGTCACAATGGACCCTTGGTTCCATGAGCTTCCGTAGTGTAACCGTGGTCTCCTGGGATCTGCATTGTCACAATGGACAATTGGTTGCATGGGAGCCTGCTGTGTCACAGGAGAGCCTTAGTTCCATGAGGTTCTGGACTGTCACAGTGGTCTCCCTGCTTCAACGAGGCCCTGGAGTGTCACAAGGGCTGCTTGGTTCTGTGAGCTTCCACAACGTCCCAATGGTCTCCTTGTTTCTGCAGTGTCACAGTGGACTCTTGGTTCCATTAGGTTCCTAAATGTCACAGGTCTCCTTGGTTCCATGTGGCCCTGCTGTGTCACCACAGCCCCTTGCTTCCAGGAGTTTCTGGGCTGTCAACAGTGGTTCCTTTGTTCCAATCAGGCACCGCTGTGTCACACTGCACCCTGGCTTCCATGAAGTTCTTCAGTGTCACAGTGGCCCCTTGGATCCATGCGGTCCCATAGTGTCACCATGGTCTCCTTGGATCTGCATTGTCATAAGGGACCATTGGTTCCATGTGGCCTGGCTGTGTCACAGTGATGTGGATTCCGTAATTGCCTTCAGTGTCACAATGGACACTGAATTTAACACAAAAATCTGCTTTTATTGAGCCAAGGAGATCTATCTCCTGAGGCTCTGAGAATGCCCAGGGAAGATTTCTTGCCCAATAATTCCAGGCATCTACAGGATTACGATCCCAATCCCACATACTGCTAGTGCTTTTATTTCCTAAAGCACAAATGGTCTTCTCTTTTATTGGTCATGCATCCACAGGAACCCTACTAAATAAGTGGAAAAGGGATTTTCTGGAGCTGTGGTAGCTAAACATACAGTGTCCAAACCTGATATATTTGCTGAAGTCACCCAAACATTTGTTCAGAGCTGATTAATGGGCAAAGTCTCACTACTAAAAGCAAGCACAACAATAAAAAACATATAAGCCTAATATAATACTTGATTTAGTTCCGTGCTTCTCTTTTCTCTCTAGCAAATCTTTTAACACATTTTTTTTTTCTTTTTTTTTCCCCAAACTTGCTCTGGGACAGACCAAATATAAGGCATTAAGTTACTTCGTTTGCATTCAACTTCACAAATGTGAATATTTCCTATTTCTTTCAAAAATTCTTTTCTGAATTCCTCTCTAAGAGTGGAGATACGGGGGCTATTTCTTTCTTTGTGACCTACTACAACCAAAAATTCAATGAATTTATACCTTGTTTGTGGCTCTAAAATACAACATGATATACAGCAGGCTTTTGCTAAAGTAGCTCTATGATACCAGTGATTTCCACACTTTTTACACTGACATAAAATCCAAGGTACACAATTTTTGCAGATAGGGCAAAAGATGTTGGTTATTAAGTACAGCCTCTGTGTTTCTCATATCTGAATGCTTATTTCTCTGCTCGTGGAGTTGTTCGCATGCTTCTACACATGATATGGCTTCACATTCTTTGCTGGAATCCACGTAGGTCCTGTTCCTGTGGAAATACAAGCATACTCTTTACCTCAGCTTATTAGAGAAAACAGGACCCTCAATTTGTCCTGTTTCTGGGTTTCTAATCAAAATGAAAGGATTTTCCTTCAACTTTGCCTGTGTACTATTAGAAAAATAGTTATCTAAAATTAGAAAAATGTAATCTAATTCATAGTTACAATGCCTTAAAAACTGGTGTATTTGGCTCTGCAAAGGAACTGTTTAAAAAATTAAAAGCATACAAAGCTTTATTTAACCACATCTGGGGAGTTGCCAGAGTTATTCCCCCTCTCTGTTTATCTAGAAGAAGTTTTAAAGTGTGATGTGCTTTTTCAATAATAGCTTGACTCCTGGGAGAGTAGGGAATATTAAAAGTGTGATGAACTCCTCAATCTATTAAAAATGTGGCTAATTTTTGAGCTGTATATGCAGGACCATTATCTGTCTTTATTTCCTGAGGTACTCCTAACGAAGCAAATGCTTGTAAAAAATGTTGACAAGCATGATTAGCTTGTCAACAATTAACTTGCCTCCTGTGTGTAAGGAGGCAAAAACTGCACTAGAAAAAGTATCTGTTGATATATGGATATTTTTAAATTTTCCAAAATATGGATATTTGGTAGTATCTGTTTTTTATAATTGCAGGCTTTGCAACCTTTGAGGGTTGTCAGCTCCTGTGGACATAGGAGGTTGCACGGGTTGAAAATCAGGACAAGCATTTATAATTGCTTTTTCTTGATCCTTAGAAATGTGAAACATTTGCATAAGTGCTTGTGCATTTTGATGAAAAAAGGCATGACTTAATTTAGCTTGTTCAAAAATGTTAGGCCAGGTACCTGTAACAGTCATTGTCAATTTATCTGCTCTTGTGTTTCCTTCTGCTAAGAATTCTGGAAGTGAGGAATGTGCACTAATATGGGAAACAAAATATATGTCAGTTCTCTGTTGTATAATTCTGTAAAGACATGTAAGATACTGATACAGATTATCATTACTAACATATATTAAAACTGATCCTTCTAGTCTTCTAAAAATATTAGCAACATAAGTGGAATCTGTAATTAAATTGAAAGATGTGGACACACACATTTAGAGAGCTAGGGAATTACAGCTTGGAAATTCTTTTTCAGGCCTGGATTTCTCCTGACTCCCAGCTCCATTCCCAGGCTGACAAGCTGACTGCAGCTTCAGTTAGGGAGGAAGTCTCCCAGGGTGATAACATGGTGACAAACAGAGTGGAATTCATAATAAAGATTAACTCCTGGTGTTTTTTCCGTGGGATACATCCTGAGGTGCTGTCCCAGGGATGTTTTTCCCAATTGTCCAATGAGCTCCTGTCCTGTCCTAGCTGCATGTAACACACTTTAAATCCGGGCTGTCTGTACAATAACATTGGCCTTTTTTCCCCAATGAGGTCCATGTGTGTTGCTGTCCTTTCTCTCTCTTTTTAGCGCAGTAACCACAAAAAGTTCTTGAAAAAACTGAAAACTTCTAATCACTGCTGCTATCTCATCAATTTAAGGAGAGCCCTCTACTGTTTGAATGTTAGATTCCCATGACTTAGTTTTTTGATTTTGCCATACTATGACTGATGTGTGTGTTTTCCCTGAACCATCAGTAAAGATTGTTACAGCATCTAAAAGCACCTCACTCAACATAGGTTTTTGTCTAAAGCTCAGCTTGGCTTGCAACAACCTCAGAAAGTGGATAGAACAAGCACCTGAATAACCTAGCAATGCAATTTTTAAGTCTTCTGAATTTTGTAAAGCCCAATCGAAATATTATTTTTTCAAGGGAAAATAAATCACTGCAAACTCTTGGCCTTCTACAGTTAGCAATCATGCTCTAGCTTTGATTATGATCGGACTAATCATTTATAATGTTGTTAAAATTGTCTCTGGGGACCTGCAGGGCAAAAAAATCCACTCTATTATCAGCAAAGCATCTGTTTCAGAAACGCCCCATTGAAAAATGAAACCATATAGTTGCAATTGTTCTCCAAAAATCCCTAGGAAGAAAGATTTTTTAAAAATACATGTGTGCTTGTCTTTGTTGAAGAACTTCAGTGATTTTTTCAAGAGCTTTTTGAGCTTCAGGCATAAAAGTTCTAGGAACTTTAGTATTGGAGTCTCCTCTTAACAAATCAAGAAGTGGTGCAAGTTCATCATCAGTAACTCCCAAAACAGGTCTAATCCAATTAATTTCTCCTAAAAGTTGCTGTAAATCTTGCCAAATGGTAACACTAGTATGAAGTTGTGGTTTTTTGTGGCTTAATGGACTGTTCTGATATTAGCCATCATAAATATTTCCATGGTGAGGTTTCTTGTATTTTTGATGTAGAAATTTCTAGTCCAGCAGTCTGAACTTCTGTAATAACACAGTCACAAGTTTCTTCCATCTCTTTTTTGTGTCAGTACTGCAATTAGCAAGTCCATAAAATCATTGCTTAACGATATTTCTGTCTGGCATTCTCTTAACATAACCTTGGAAAATTCTCAGGTTGCTGAGTTGCTGCTGCCTGTGTTGTTGCACGGTGGCACTGCATGATTTTTGAGTTTCCCGAAAAGTTAGCATTCTGTCTCCTGTATCTTACTGGCATAGGTAAAAGTTTTTCATGCTCTAAATCAAGGTCACCATCTTTGATCACTTTATGCCTGATATCAACCCAATCTATACACTTTAAGTTGTTTTTTGGAGACTTTTTTACTTATACAGGAGTCAGGGAGTCTCTGGGATCAGAAGAAAACAAATCAGTCTCTAGCTTTAAATCAATCTTTTCAGAAGTAGAATCACTGTCTTGCTGTTGCATACCCCCAACAGATTGATAGTTTTCAATTTCCTTTTCACTTTCTCCTTCATTAGCATTGCAAAATTCCAGCAACAGCTCGTTCACAATTACAGTCAGCTAAGATTGCTCTTGCCGCTTGAAAAAGTAAAGTGCTGTCGTTGGGATTTCATCACACAACTTGGAGATTAGCTCTTTTAAAAACTCTTAGTATTGCAGTCTATGATGACCCAGTCCATAGATTTCCCAGAAAGATGCATCAAAACAATATCCCTTCTTTAAGTGGCCATGAAACTGTGCACAGCAGAGCATCTCTGTATGTTCCTTCTCAGATAGATATGTCATCATGTTTTCTACTCTCACAGCTCCATTGCCAGCTTTCAGCACTCCTCTCATAGAACAAAGTTCTAAAAGCAAGTAAAAGGGAGTGCATAGCTGCACCATCTGCTTGCCTCACATAAACTGCATCGAACTCATAGATGCATGTTATTCCTACCCTCCACCACTGCATCTATCATTGTTTTGCCCGAGTCTCGCTGTCTAAAGTAAGTGCAATTTTTTCACAGAGGACTGGAAGGTAGCAGCACAAACAACTCTCATTGAATTGCCTCCTTACAACTACCAAAGTCAATTCGGAAGCCATGCTCTTCTGGCAGCCAGCACACTGCACCCAGAAGCACAATGTTCTGTGGTTTCTTTCTGTCACTCTTTCATTCTCCTGTCACTCTTTCATTCTCCAGGAGGCAAACCGCTGTCTACTTCTAGCACAGAACACTCTGTTGGCAGCGAAGACCTCCTAAGTATTGCTTCTGCTGAAGCTTGCCTGTAGCTTTCCCTTAAAACTTGAGGAAACTTGCACCACATTCAGTGGGCAGTCCTATTTCCTTTGCAATCTGTAAACTGCCACCAGATAGCTGCACTGTGCACGGTGCTTCTCTGCTCAAAGTACTCAGCTTCGTGAGGACTAAAGATACAGAGAGACGTCTCGCACAGAAAAATTTGTCTGGACAAAAACATGTCCTGCTTACCCTCTTCTCGTCACCCAGATTCTGGTGTTGTGTTGAATGCCTTGAACATAGAATGACTAATCCAATACATGCTTCTCTCATGCCACATTTTGCTGAGCAAAAGCTACTTGGATAGAGTGTACCTAAATCTGAAGAAAAGCCGTGCACAAAACCCAGTAGTTCTGTATAGTAGATGCGGTGAAAAGCAGCAAAGCTGAATGCCATGGCTAGGCTTCAGTTCTGTCCGGATCACATAAGGTGAAGAATGAAGCTTTAGTGTGCAAGCAGTCCCTGGTACCATTACCAGGTTTGGATCCTGACTCTGTGAAACTGAAATCTTAGGACAGTAAACCTGAGAAGGAAAGTGCCCATTGCAGGGTGTGTGCTTTTAATTTGATGGGTGCAATTGCAATTGTAGGGAGCAAGATCTTTTTCAGCTGGCACTTTTGTGAGTTCAGTTTTTGCCAGATGTTTTCAAGTTCGTTAGTGGACTCTCGGAGAATGAAAATTTGTTAAAGCAAAGGAGTCTGTGTTTCCCTTTGAGTGTGCTGCAAAGAAGAGTATGGAGTTAGATGGGGAAGAGCAGTGAAATCTTTTTGTGCTGGCACTGTAGATTTGAGAGCAGAGATGTTTCCAACTTGACTCTGCACTGCAGGGTTTCGAGCTGGGCACGTTTCCTTCTTTTGAGAGTCGACAGCGCCGTCGTGTGGTTGTTTTGATGAGCACTGACAGTTCCCAGGAAAAGCCAAGCGTTTCCTTGTCCCGGCCCCATTTATGTGGGGACAGTGCAGGGAAGAGCTCTGCTGTGGATGACGGTTTTTGGAGACTGACAGAAAGGGCTCCTGCATGTAGCGAAGAAAGAAGAGGAATCTCTTCATTGTTGGCTGAGCAGTTTATAAGCTGCAAAAATAAGGCAATTGCAGCACAGCCTCTTCCTTCTAGAATCTTTTCTGTGTGATCAGCTATGTAACTTGCATGCATCCACTTGGAACTGCATCCACCTCCCCGGAGATATGCACTTTCTCTCAAGCTCTATGTACCATCCTACCCTCCCAGTCTCGCAGATGGCAAGCCCCTTCAAAACACTGAGCAGCTGCTTGCAAAGAAAAAGTCCTACAACAAAAAAACAATGCTGGCTTTCATAGTCCCTTTGCAATCTGTAAACTACAGAAAATACACTAGTGATTGGCACTTTCCTTCTCAGCTACAGATTTAGCAGCAGTACATTTTTCCACAGTGGCAGTGTCCATTGTTACAGCAAAGCATTTCCAGCTGCAGTTCAGACTGAGAGATGTAGCAGGACAGAAGGCATTTGCTGTCCTACCCTCTTCCCTGTGAAACCCAATATAGGCAGCTCAATCATCTTCACACATTTTCAGTGTTGCTGAATCCAGGCAGCTAGAGATCACATGGAGGGAAGTGTTGGGACAGAAGTAATTTTTTAAGTACCCCCTCCTCTTAGCAGCATTTAAGTTGAGCACCATGCACTGCAGCTCTGTATCTTCTTTTTCAGCTAGACCTGCTGTCACATTTCTCACTCTCACATCTTCGGTGCAAATGTCCAGCAGCTGCACCTATAGATAAAGGCTATAGAAGTAAAAGCCAGAGCAGAGCTGCACCTTCCCCTCACTGCACATAGGCCACATCAAACTCACCAGTGCACTCTCTCTCTATCCGTTTTTAACTGAATTCACTAGGGTCTCCTCTGCATCTCAGGGTCTAAATGTAAGGACAATTTTTTCCACAAAGGGCTGAAAGAGGAATAGGTAGAAGCAAAAGCACCTCTTGTTGAACTTCATCCTACCGATTGATAATGTAAATAAGGCAAGTAGGGCAGAGGCAGCCACGCTTGTCTTGCAGCCTGTACATTGCGCACACCAGCCTGGTGCTCTCCTGTTCATTCCTCACTTTTGGAACCTCTCTTTCATTCTCCCAGACGCAAATCGTTGTCTACTTCTTGCACTGAACACTCAGCCGGCAGCAAAGGGCTCCAGCGAACTACTTCTGCCAAAGGACACTCGGTCCATGCACTTACCTACTCAGTGCTATGTACCCCCTACTGCCACTGCTGTGCTGTCACAGAGAGAGGGACGCTGGGGCTGACATCGCTGTGGTGTCAGAGACAGGGGGAATGTTGAGGCTGCAACCACTTTGGTGTCATAGAGAGGGTGACGTTGTGGCTGCCAACGCTATGGTGTCACAGCCAGGGAATGCTGGGGCTGCCCATTATTGCAGTGGCCAACAGCTGACCTGAAAGCCTCACAGTTATAATGAATCCCGATTTTATAACTGAAAGGTAACTAATTATATAAGCACCTTAATTATATAACTTGACCAGTGTGGACCTATGGAGAACAGGCCTAGACCATTGGGGATGTGAGTAGATATTGGCTGGTTGACTGGGTGGCAACTGGTTCAACCAATAAAAAGTTTCAATTTTAAACAACGCAGGATCTTATGGAACACAGGGAGGTCACTTGGATAATGTCAGGGCATGTGAACTCAGTGTCCATTGCGACACAGCACAGCCTCATGAAACACAGCAGACTGTTGGGACAATGGTCTGGAACCTCATGGATCCAAGGCTGTATTTTGACAAAGTGGGGCCCCATAGGACAGGTGCCACCAGGACATTGCCAGGTCTTGTAGAATTCAGTGTCCCCTGTGACACAGTGCAGCCTCATGGAAACATGGGGATCATTGTGGTACAATGGAATCTCATGGAACCAAATGTCAGTTGTGAACGCAACACGGCCTCATGGAGCCCAGGGGCAACTGGGACCATGTCATGGCTTGTGGAAACAAGAGGCCATTGTGAAACTGCAGCACCTCTTGGAACCCAGAAGAACATTGTTGGGCAATGGAATCTCAAGGAACCAAGTGTCATTTGTCAACACAGCAGGGCCTCATGGAACCCAAGTGACCCCTGTGACTCCATGGAACATCATGGAACACACTGTTACTTGTAATACAGCATGCTCTCATGGAACACAGGTACCACTGGGACCTTGCCACTGCTCATGGAAGAAAATGCCCATTTATGACACAAACAGGCCTAATGGAACACAGGAGACTGTTGTGACGCAAGGGAATCTCAAGACACCAAGGCTCTATTGTGACACAGAGGGCCACCATGGAACTAAGATAACCATTGTGAGGCAATGGAATCTCATGGAAAAAAGAGTAAGTTGTCAATACAGCAGGGCCTCATGGAACCCAGGTGCCAATGGGACATTTTCAAGGCGACCGCAAGCAAGTGTTCATTGTGATATAGCTGGAACTAATGGAACACAGGAGAACATTGTTAGGCAGTGGAATGTCATGGAAGCAAGTGTCAACTCTTTGACAGCAGGGCCTCATGGAACACAGCAGACCACTGTGATGCAAGGAATCTTGAGGATTTCAATTTTAAACAACATGAGGCTTCATGGAACATAGCCAGGCCACTTGGGTACTGCCAGGGGAAGTGCAACTCAGTGTCCACTGTGACACAGAACAGACTTTATGGAACTCAGCAGACCATTGTGATGCAATAGAATGTCATGGATCCAAGGTTCTACTTTGATCAAGTTGGGCACCATGGGCTGCAGGTGCCACTGGGACATTGCCAGGCCTAGTAGAAACAATGCTCCAATATTGCACATCACATCCTAAGGGCACCTGGGAGGCTACTGTGTCGCAACGGAATCTGATGGATACAAGTGTCCGCTGCAAAATAGAAGGGTCTCATGGCACCCAGGAGACCACTGTCATGCAATGCAAGCTCTGGGAACCAAGTGCCAACTGCAAACACTAACCCAATCCTAACTTGACATGCATGCCCATGCCACCATCTTGAGTGTACCTATAGTGACTTCTGGCCATTACTGCCATCTTGAGTGTAGTGTGATACAGTTTCCATTAAACCCTCACTGTCTTGAGAGTAGCACAAGTTTGTTCTGGATCTGCCATCTTGACTGTTATAGTATGTGATTTCCTGTCATGCTTGCTGTCTTGAGAGTGGACTGATGCCAGTTCCTGGTTCCTCTACCATCTTGAGCACCTTATCATTACAGAATCACAGAATCACTAGGTTGGAAGACCATCAAGTCCAACTCATGCCCTAACACCACCTCAACTAAACCATGGCACTGAGTGCCACATCCAATTGAAAGGAATGATGGATTTGTCTTTACAAACAAGCTGTGGATGTGCTGGTAGAAAAAAACAGCACTGAGAGATAAAAGAAACAATGGGAAGGATTCCATGGATTGATGAATGGAAAAAAAGATATTTGCCTTTACAAACAAACTGTAAGTTTGCTAATAAATGAAATTGGATATTGAAAGATGAAAGAATAATGGAGAAAAAAAGTGAATTACATAAGAATTAAAAATTAAAAGAGAGGGTTATACATTAGAAGGGAATCCTAGGTATCAGGTGTTCTGGGAAGTCTGTACCTCTCCAGTACCTCAGCCAATGGGGAAAGAGAGAGGGAAATGCAGCTGGGAAATCAGGATAAAAAGGGAGGCAGTGTCCTCCAAAAATTTGAGAGACCCAGGGAAATGTTTCATGGCCTCTCCCTTTGTTCAAATAAAGTAACGGGACTCCTCTGTCTCCTTTTTGGACATAAACCTCTGGTGTTTGTGGATTAATTTTCCTGACACAATCTTTTTTTAGACACATCCAGGGATGGTGACTCCATCACTTCCCTGGGCAGATGATTCCAGTACTTCATCCCTCTTTCAGTAAAAAACCTTTTCCTAACATCCCACCTAAGCTTCTGTTGGCACAGCTTAAGAATGTGTCCTCTCATTCTGTCAGTTGATGCCTGAGACCAATGACCACCTGACTACAACCACCTTTCAGGTAGTGGTAGAGTGATGAGGTCACTCTGAGTCTCCTATTCTCCAGCCTAAACAACCCCAGCTCCCTCAGTGTGTCCTTACAGGGCTTGTGTTCCAAGCCCTTCAAACCCTTCCTACAGCCAAAGCCCAATGGCACACAGCAACAGCCCTGCTCCTCCTTTGGCTCACTACAAGCCCCATCCACCACTGCTGCTGCAGCTGGGTCCCGCACCTGGCGCTCCCAGGCACCACGTGTGCGGCAGGGCCAGCAGGAGGCAGCGGCAGGCACGGAAAGAGCCACAGCAGCACTCCGCTGACTCACTGCCAGTGTGCCCCTTTCTTAGCTGCAGTACCGCTTTTACTCTGCAGGTGACACTACTGAGTCATTAAAGAGCATATATGCGCAGTGTGCTTCTCACAAGGTGGCAGAAGCAATTTAAGTCCCAACCCAGATCTCAGACAGTGGCACACAAAAAAGCTCTGAATACACGGAGCTGTTACTATTGCCTTCATAGAGATAATATTTTCTCCCATTTTCAAGTCCTTTCTCGTTTAAGTTATATATACAGAAGGTACATTTGTATTTTCAAACCCATATATCTGTACTTAGAATTTCTTACACTAAGATCCTGCATATAAAACAGTAGATAAAGGGTTGCATTTGGAAACCAATTTTTATTAAAATTATATATATATATAATATTTATATATTAATTTATACATACATATGTATAAAATATAAGAAAAGTTACCATTTTTACTATAGTAACTACTACCCTAATCATTACCCCTTACAACTAGACTTAATCCAGCAACTCATTATCTCAGGAGCAGTTCAGAGGCAGCTCCTAGGAGCCCAAAGAGCCAGAGCCATAATTCCTGATGGCTTTCATCTTGTAACAATCCTCAAACGTTCACAATTTCAGGAGGCAGAATCTCACTTTTAGCCCCAGAAGTGCGACTGTGAATGGTCCATAGGAAGGAAAGCCTCGCAACCCACTGTCTCAGGGGTAATTGAGATACAGCCCCTAGGAGTCCAAGTCCAGCCAGAGCCTGGCAGCTTTCATCTGGAAGGAATCCTCTGATATTCACAAATTTAGGAGACAGAATCCCATTTTCAGATTAGGGCACCTGACCACGAATTGATAGCCTTTTTCCACATGAAGGAAAGCCTGACAACCCAGTGTCTCGTGGGCAGTTGTGTTCCAACCCAAACCACTCCATGATTCTATGATTGGTAATGCTTACAGAAGTCCTGCTGAACGAGTTCAGGGATAGGGGTGCCATTGCAGGCCAGTAACTGCACCATTATCCCAGTGCCTGTGGATGGCAATGGGTCAAAGGGCCCGTTCTAGGTTTGATGAGAACACTCAGAAAACTAGTTCATCTTTACTCCTGAACATTTACAGCACAACACGGAAATTAAGTTGACACTAATATAAATGCAGGTTTTATCTAGGTCTACAGCTGTCATGAGCTCAATCCATTTCCTGATGCTCAGCCTTTTGGTCAATGCCCTGTCCCACTCCCCCACACTCTCCTTCCTGTCAATGGCCAGCACCATCCAGGATTGAGGGTTACCATCAAACCCAGAGCAGCAGGACGGTTGAATGTGCATGGCACAGGCATAGCCCTGTGAACAGCCTGCTTGGTCATAAACACCTAGGATGTGCATCTGGATCTGCACGCCAACCCCAGAGCCACAGAAGTGATGAGCAGACATTGAGTGATGGCATCAATGGTTTGTTCTACGTCTACTTTCTCCATGTTACTTTGGGTCCTGGTGACTTCACATTGTCATCCACACCAAAAAATAAATATCCACTCTCAATGTTTGCAAAGACAGAGACATATTTAGGATGGTTTTTTCTAATGTATTACAAGCTAGTCTTTCTACTGCATTCCTTAAATTCAATATGTGTTGGCTCTGTGAAACCCAGGACCTCCCCAACCAGCATTTCATCTCTTTTTATAAAGCTGGCCACAGCATCTTGGATGTTGTGCTCTTGGATGTTGAGAGGAGTCTCTTTTGCTCCCCCATCAAAACTCAGCTGAGCTCTTGTCGCAGTTTAAAAGACAGGTGTCTGCTAGGGAAGGCAGGGCCCTCCCTTGGATTGGAGAATGTAAACCCCCTCCCCCTGATTATTATGATTTTGAAATTAAGGGGCTCTCAGGCAAAGATATGAGGATAGGAATAACAGCTCTTTACTAGTGTGTATGACAAGGCAAAACGAAACAACAACAACAACTATGGCATTAACAACAAATAAACAAACAGATCCAGGGACCTAGTAGCAATCCTCTCACGTGCAGACACTTTCCCCTTTGGTGCAGTTACCGTCAGCCAGCAGGAATGAACAAAGAATCCCGGGGTGTTGGACGGCAGTAGCTGCAGAATGTCCCGGGAAGGCAGGTGAGTGCTGGCTACGGCATGGAGAAACCCAGAGCAATAGCGAAGAAACAGCGGTGTTGGGCCAGCAGGGCCCGGCTCTGAGCAGGGCAGGGAGAGGCGAAGTTCAGGATTCCCGGGGCACACTAGCAAATGGTGACAGGTCCCTCAGGTGCTGGTGAGTTCTCCCCGCAGTAGGTGACAGCCTGGATGTCCTTCTCCAATGCCAAAGAGCGAGAGCAGAAAGATCCACAACTGCTCCAGCTCCTGTCCAGTGTCTCTGTCCCTCCGAGAGAAACTCCCAAAAACCAGAGGAGTTCCCCCTCCCCACTCCTCAAGCACCCAGCCATCAGTGCTTCTTAGCAACTCAATGGGAAAAAATTCTACAAGTAACAAGGAAAGAAAAGGAAAGAAAAAGATAAGAAAACCCAATCCCCAACAGCTCTCTCCGGGATTAGTCCATTCTCATTGTGGCACTTGGCACAGTTTTTCTTCCTCAGGAACTTCTCTGGAAGTCACAGGATAAACCAAAGTGTCGGATCTATAAAACAAACCAGTGGTGAAGCTGCAGAAGTGCAATTTTGTGGCTGCACCTCCCTGCTCCGGGCCTCCACAGCTCCGTGTTTTAACAAAAAGCAGCAGGTTACTCCCCTGCTGCATCCACGCAAAATATTCAGAGGCCTTGTTTCTGCCAGTGCAATCTCCGAGACTCGTCTCTATGTCCCCACAAATGCCATGCTCCTGGAAGAAGTAATTCCTGCTCTCACTCTCCATTCTCATTATCCCTCCTCTTGAATTCAGCAATGCACACACTGCTATGGAAAAGACCTTTTGTTCTGATTTCTGATTGCTAGACTTCTTTCTGGAACTCTCTCCTTAAAGTATTTTGCCAATAACTACCTCCACATCAGGACTGTGTTCAAATCAATTGGTAGCTGCCCCTCCTGGCTGGCCATCCTGCTCGTGAAAGGATATATTATTAAAAACACTTCATGATTATCACAGAATTGTTAGGGTTAGGAAAGTCCTCTGAGACCATCGAGTCCAACTGCTCCCATAGCACTGCCAAGGCCACTGCTAACCCATGCCACTCCCCATGTGCCACGTCTACACATCTGTTAAATCCTTCCAGAGATGGTAATTCCACCACTGGCCTGGGCAGCCTGTGCCAGAGCTGGACAACCGTTTCACTGAAGAAACTTCTCCCCAGTGTTCGACCTAAACCTCCTCTGAGACAACTTGAGACTGTTTCCCCTCATGCCAGTCCTTGTTCTGTGGGAGCAGAGCCCAACCCTCACCTTGCTGTCCCCTCCTGTCAGAGAGTTGTGCAGAGCAAGATACCCCTTGAGCCTCCTTTTCTCCAGACTGTGCCCCCAGGTTTCTCAGCCATTCCTTATCAAACGTGCTCCAGACCATTCCCCAGCTCCACTACCCTTCACTGGACATGCAAAGAAGGGCACACACACGGTATCGGGACCAAGAAAACTTGGGGAAAAAGAAACATTGGAAAATAGAAGTGAAAAAATCATTTATTGCAAGGGCAGTCAGATCTGAGTGGGCTGGTGCGGAGGCCGCGGGTTAATGATGGGAATTGCTGGGACGCTCTAGCACTGCCCTGAAGTCGTGTCCAAAGCACATCCTGGCTTCCCGCAGCCGCGGCGCATTTCTCCAGGCCCTTGCGGTCCCTGACGGCGAGGAGCAGCGGACAAAGCCCCCAGGGCGATCAAGGACCCTGGGGAGCGGGCAGAGCCCTGGGCCGGGGCCGCGGGCGGAGCCGCTGCACAGGGCGGAGGCACCGCCCCGGGCTCCTCTTCCCTCCCACCCGCCTCGAGCCAGCTCCGCCGGGCGCTGCTGCCGCCTCGGCTCGGGGCCGCCCCCCGGCCGCTCTGGACAGCGCCGGCCACCGGCAGGGAGGAAAGTGTGGGGAACAGGGACCGGGCGCTGACCGAACTTGCCGGGGAACCGGGCTCAGGGCCGGCTCAGGCCGTGGGCGCAGCAGGCAGTGACTGCCGGCACCGGGACCCGTTTAGAAGAAATCTCCCTACCCTTCTCTTTCCGCACCGCCCCTCCCCACCCGGCCCTGCGCGGCCGACATCGTGCTCTGCATCTGTATTTCAAACAGTTTAATTTTAAAAATATTCTATTCAGTGCTAAAATAACTTTCCACTTCCACGCGCGGCCGCGCCTCCAGCTTCACCAGGCTCGATCACGGAATCGGCGGGACATGCAGTGGCAGCGGGGGGAGAGTGGGGCTGGGGAGGGCAGCGGGTATTGGGGGGCGGCAGAGCCCCAAGGCCGAGCGCTTCCCGGGGGCTCCAGCACCCTGCCGCTTCCTTCCCCACCCCGGGGATAGCAGGTACCTAGGCCGGGGCAAGGGCCCCCAGCACAGGGCAGCGGCTCCCCATGTTCTGCCGGCTTTAGAGGGACCACAAATTCCACCCGGCTGGAGTTGTGCCCCACGGCAGAGCTGAGGCCGGTAAGTACCTGCCCTCTGGGAGGGGAAAGTGCTCCCCTCTCTCCCAGTATGAATGGCTTAAACTAGCAGCTTATTGCACAGCGTCCCAGTGGGTCCCTGCCGGCCTCCCCTCACTGCTCCCCACACCCACAACCACCTGCTCCCACAGCCGAGTGGACACATCACCCGGAGCAAGTGGAAGGTGGCTCTCTTGTTGCCAGCACCCAGGGGAGGGGCAGGCAGGGGAGCCACGAGCAGGCAAACAGCATCTGCCAGTGTCCTGGGGCCCATGGAGAGGAGGGAGCCCCATGGAGAACCCCCCCACACATGCAGCCCACCCAGTGGAGACCCCCCAGCTCTAGGGCAGGGAGCAGGGAGAGAGGGAGCCAATAAATAGAGGCAAATTTGCAGGTACTGGCAGCAGCCCCATCCCTCGGGCAGGGCAGGGCAGGGAAGGGTGCACTTGATGCGAGTGGTGGGAGCCCCGACTCTGGGGAAGGGGCAGGCTGGAGGGAAGCGCTGGTCCTGGGGGGCCAGGTGGCTCTGCAAGGGGCTGACAAAGGTGCCAGGCCAGGCAGGTTAGCTCTCCGAGGCCGTGTGGCACACAGAGTTCTGGTCAGCACAAAATCTCTTCAGAGGTGGTGCACCAGAGTCCTCCTCCTCTTCAGTTACCTGCAAGAGCCAGAAGGTCACAGGCAGTGACACCGAGCTATGCACACCTAGACAAGGTTGTGTCACACCATGGGGACACCCCGGGTGGTCACCTATGCACAGACCCCAGGGCACCAGGAATGGAAACCCACTCCAGCCAGAATCGTTGTTTTCCCACACCCCCATATCCTTCCCTCACACTTCAACACCTGATCTGAAGCAGGGGATAAAGACGAAAGCTCAGTAAACCAGAGGTTCTGGGAGCTCCCGGGGGGCACTCTGGGACTGCAAAGCAACTCCATCCACCAAGATGCTTCTGCTACAGAAGCAGTAACAAGGGTCAAAGGGCCAATCTGGATCCAAGCACATTTAGAGGTGGTTTCAATCTCCCTTCCTTTACCTGAGTCTCAAGGGGGACCGGCTCTTCTTTTGTGAGAGTGGGAGGCTCATCTGCCACTTCTGAGGAAGGCAGGGAGGGCTCTGGGGAGAACAGGTGGGTCAACAAAAATGCAGGCCCAGCACCCAGCTCAGTGCTAAGCCAGAACAGAACACCTAGCAAAAGAAGTCCCCAACGCCCTGTCAGCTTGCAGCAGTGCCAAGGTCACCCACCGGACCACCAACCGCCCTGGAGGGGCCTTCCCTGAGCGCAGTCATCTGCCTCCTCCCTTCCCAGTTCAACACCCACCTTCCAGGGTCTCCTGCCCCAGGGTGGGAGGCTGCGAGTCGTCCGTGCGGAAGTCGGATGTGTGGGCAGGACTCATGGACTCGCTCTGCTGAGGACTAGGGCTGGAGTTGGGGCTGCTGTCCACCTTGAGCTGGTACACATCAGACAGTGAGCTCTGGTTGCTGTTCTCATCTGCAGAAACAGCACCTGGTGAAGAAGAGCACCTTGACCCAGGGGCACAGACAGCCCAGGGCAGCACTGAAAGCTGGGGTCTTGCTGAGAAGGCAGAGCACAGTCAGAGATTCAGTCAGGGGATTCACTGTTCCCCATCAGCCCAAGGGCTGTCAGGCACAGGACTGTGCTCCAGAACACAGTGGGAATCATAAGCACAACTGGCCAATGGAGAGAGAATGCTCCTGCCCTGGGAATGAGAATGAGCACTGCCAAATCGCACATCTGCATCTTGGGAGGGCCCTGGGCAACCGAGTGCAGGAATCTCCTGCTGTGTACCAGGGTTTTGTTCCTCCTCTGTGAAGCAACATGTGGATTCATGCTCAGCACCTGTCTTCCAATGAGGAGGCAGGCTTGGCACACTCCTCCCCAAACTGCTGACCTGCAACATAACTCCACCACATCTCCTCGAAGTACCAGCATATTCCTGATTTTCCTTAGCAGAGCAGGGGTTGGGCAGATGTGTACACTCTACTTCAGCAGTGAGTCCAGCACTGCCAGAGCCTCTCCTGGCTGTACCACAGTGCCCAGACCAAGAGCAAGGCAAGGGACATCCTCTGTCCCTTCACCCTTGGCTGCAGGTGGCTACTGGCCTATCCCCAGCAGAGACTGAAATGGGGGGAGAAGGAAACCCCACTTTTCCAGTTAGCTGTGAAGCTTCCCACAGAAGATACGAAAAACCATTAAGATTCTCTGACAGCACAAATGAACAGTTTGGACAGGGACAATCCAGAAGTGGATCAGCCCAATTCCACAGCTCAACTCCATAGCTCTCCACTCCACACCAGTGCTCAGAGGCAAATACAGCTCTTCTCCATACAGGCAGCACACAGAACCAGCAATGTCCCAGCTGCTGTACAGCCTTGGAGTCTTTCCCCACGTTGAAGGGAGCTCAGCCAGACCCACCTTGGAACTCCAGAAGGAGGGAGGAGTTGGCAGAGGTGTCAGCTGGGAAGCCATTGGGCTCTCGGGCTGCGCTGCTACTCGATTTGGATTTCTCTTTCTTGAGAAGAAAAAGAAAAGCACAAACACAATGTCAGAGAAACACATGCTGCTCCAGAGGAACCATTCCCCTTTCTGTCTCCAGAAGCCCAAAGGGATATGCTCCAGATGGTCTCCTCCCTCGGCTTTGGGGGCACATTCCTAAGTCAGAGGCAAAACTCGATCTATGAAGGGACTGGGAATCAGGAAAGGGACGCCCATCTAGGAATGACACCGAGTAAAGCCAGTCCTTGGAGGAGTCAGGCAGAGTCTTAGGGGGAGCAGGACGGGGTTCAAGGGAGCTCAAGGGGCTCGGCAGGGGCTTGATAGTTCGGGGGGGGGGGGCTCAGATCGGCTGAAGGTGTTCTTTGGAGCTGGGGGAGGGGGCCCAAGAAGGCTTCATAGGGGCTCATGGGGCTTCAGAAGGGACTCAGCGGGGTCTGGGTGGGTTCGGGGGTCAGCTTAAGGAGGGATCAGGGGCTTGAGGGTCTCAGAGGATCTCTACAGGGCAGGCGGGGCTCAGTGGGACCTCAAGGGTGCTCAGCAGGGCTGGGAGGGCTCAGCAGGGACTCGGGTGCTGGCTCGGGGAGGACTCAGAGCGGTTTTGTGGCGCTCGGCTGAACTGGGGGGCTCGGAGGTAGCTCGGGGGGCTTCGGTGGTCGGTGGGGCTGGGAGAGTCTCAGAGCTCAGCTTAAGCGGGGTTGTTAAAGGAGCTAGGCTGGCCGTGGGCGGTGACTCCGGGCTCGTCTCCACGCGCGGTACCCACCTCCTTACTGTCCGCCACTGGCACCCACTTGAAAATCCGCAGGGATGTGTCGCCCACCGTCACCCACTTCTTCTCCCTGCAGGACACAACGTTGACGGGCCGGACCGGGCCTGGGGCACCACGGCAACAAACCCCGCCACTCCGCCACGCTCCGGTTGGCCCAGAGGAACGTCAGTTCAGCACCCCGCAGCACTTTCCCCGCCCCCCGCACTGTGATTGGCTGGACCAACCGCCCATCACGCCGGCTTCCGTCCCCGCCCCGCTCCCATTGGCCACCGCCCCTCCGCCTACACCCGCTGGTTGGGCGCGCACTCCCGGGTCGCACCCTGCGGCGCGGTGATTGGCTGCGCGCGGGCGGCGGGGCCCTCCCCCCCCGCGGGCCCGCCCTCACCATCTGCGGACGCGCTCGATGGCTGCCATCACCTTCTTGATGTCATCCTTGGCGCGGCTGCGGGTCTCGGCCCGCACCGAGCGCCCCGACATGGCGCGCGCAGCCCCGCAGCACCGGCCCCGCTGCACCCGCCGCCGCACCCGGCCCCGCGCACGCGCCCTGTGCGGCCCGCCCGCGCGCTGCGCGTTCTGCGTCACCACGCCCGACACGCCCCGGCTGCTGCGCCTGCGCAGACGTACACGCCCCACAGCGGGCACGGAAACGACGCTCAGGCGAGGCGAAAGTGCGCTACCATCTTCCTTTGCGGCAAGTTCTGCTCCACGCCACCCTGAGACCGCGGGCCTGGGGCATGGGACCACCCTAAGTCCGCTGCACCGGTACAGCACTGCGCCGTCCCCTGCAGCAGAATCCCCACCGTTTAGCATCAAAGACTGAGCTTTGGCAGCTCCCCTGGAAAAAATAAACAACCAAGCAAAAAACCTACCCCAAATCCATACAACTCCCGTTTCTAAGCTCAGGAAAACTCATAAGCAATGCCTTAGCAATCACTTCCAAGGGATACTGATGATCCATGCCCGGGGAGGAAAACAATACAAGACTGTGACAATGGGAGACCCCACTGTCCCCAGCCCTGTCCCGCCCATCACAGAGCACGAAAGGAAGGACTCGGGCACTCTTTTTTTATTACTGATGTAACACAGCTATTAAAAAAAGACATCCCCAAAGGCAGAGCACAGCTGCCTCCGGCTGTACGGGTAGCTTAGTGCTTCTTGCCATAGATAGCAGCCAATGCTTTGAGAGCGCTGGAGATCTGCTGCTCCAGCCTCTCCCGTGTGGCTTTGTTCCCAGTTTTTTTCAACATGGCCTCCATCTCCTCCACCACAGCGCGGTGCCCAGCAGTGTTGTGGAAAACACGGATCGTGTGGTCCCCACAGGACACAACATAGCGGCCAGTGGTGTCAAAGGCAAGGTCGGTGATACGGTGGCTGTGCACACCAAGAAAACGCTCCTCCTCCTCGCCACGCCGAGTGTTGCACACCACAATGTCTGTGCTGCCTGCCACAGCGACCGTGCGGCCGTCAGGGGACAGGGCAATGCGGCATGGCTCTGGCACCGCACACTGCCCTGTCAGAAGCAGGTATGGGTCCTGTTGCTTCTTGTACTCCACATCTGTGCTCCAGAACTTCCACGTACCATCCTTTGACACAGTCGCCATCCTGCAGCCAAGAGAGAGCATGATGAGTGCTTGGAAAAAGGGCGGCACCTCTTACTCTGCCCTGCCCATGAACCAGGAATCCTCTGTGGAGAGGTATCTCTTGGGAAGGGTGAGTCTGTACACACATACAGTCTGTGTTCTCTTTCCAAAGTAAAAAAGCCTACCACTAGACCAGGCTGCTCCAAGCTCCTTCCAATAGAGACTTGAACACTTCCAGGGATGGGGCAGCCACATCTTCTCTGGGCAACCTGTGCCAGGGCCTCACCATCCTCGCAACCAAGATTTTCTTCCTAATATCCCATCTAACCCACTCTCTGTCAGCCTGAAACCATTCCCCCTTATCTTGTAACTCCAGGCCCTTGTAAATGGTCTCTCTCCATCTTTCCTGTCAGTTCCCTTCAAGTCCTGGAGAGCCACAATTACATAACCTGAAGCCTTCTCTTTTCCAGGCTGAACAATCCCAATTCTCTCAGCCTTTCCTCATAACAGAGCTGCTCCATCCCTCTGATCATCTTGGTGCCTCCTCTAGACTCACTCCAGCAGTTCCATGTCCTTCCCGTGCTGGGACCGCAGAGCTGGAGGCAGCTCTGCAGGTGGGGTCTCACCTGAGTGGGGCAGAGGGGCAGAATTCCCCTGTCCCTTGTTGTCCACACTATGGGATCAACCCAGGGGAGTTTCTGGGCTGGTCATGTCCAGCTCTCACCCACCAGTACCCCCTGGCTGCTCTCAATCTGTTCACCCCGAGCTTGGATTGATACCGACGGTTGCCCTGTTCCAGATGCAGCATCAGCATTTGGTCTTATTAAACCACATGAGATTCCTACGAGCAGGGAATATAGAGGAGTCAGATTTGGCTGCCAAGGGCAGTGCTTTATCCCCCATAGCTCAGTGGTGCAGCTGGTTAACCCTGGAAGAGATGAACTTACATGTCCTGAAGGTAACTCCGAGCAGCTAACACACACATACCTCCTTGAGTCGTTGGAGAAGGAAAAGGATTGTACACCAGCAGTGTGGCCTTTCAACTCAAAAGCCCTGGTCACCTCCCTGAAGTCTCCATTCTTGCTAAAACACACCTCCCACACCTTCACATCAGGGGTAAAGCCACAAGATGCCACAAACCTGCGTGAAGGAACAAGCAGAGACAGAAAGGTTGCCTCTTACAGAGGACAAGGCAGGGCCACAGCTCTCAAATCTGTCCTGACCCCTGCACTCAAGTCTGGCCCTGAATTTCCACTTTTCCCTGAAACCTGCCCTTCCCTGAACACTAAGGAAAGGTACCAGAACAACTCAGGAATGAGAAACTCTCCATCAAAGTAAAAGAGTTAAATGCTTTTGAGCCCAAAACTCCTCATGCCAGGAGCAAGGCAAATCAACCTACAGCAGCAAGTGATTTTCCCGATAAACAGATCTCCCAGAAATAAAACCTTTACTTTTATAATTAACCTTTAAGAGGTCACAGACAAGTTCAAAATGCTGTTTTCTTTGCATAGGCCATTTGCTCTGTCCCACCTCTGCTACCTGAGGCCAAAGCTGTTCTCAGGTTACCAGAACAGCAGCGCTGAGGCAGAATGACAACACACGAGTGCCTGAGCCTACATCAGCTCCATCTCCCAGGGGGCCAAAATACCTTTTTATACTGTGGAAGCCTCAGAAAACTGCATTACAGTACCAACTAACTGCCGATGGTCTGAAATGATGCTATTCTGAGCAAAGGAGCAGTCTGGCATCCTGCCTGTCACTCACCTCCCACAGGGTGACACTGTGGCATAGGCATTGTTCATCTGGTTCGTGTTAATGCTGGCCAGGACTTCTCCCTTTGGGGTCCAGATCAGGAT
The DNA here is from genome assembly GCA_037013685.1 of Acridotheres tristis. Classification (NCBI taxonomy): domain Eukaryota; kingdom Metazoa; phylum Chordata; class Aves; order Passeriformes; family Sturnidae; genus Acridotheres; species Acridotheres tristis. The sequence continues at coordinate 23,869 of CM072906.1, forward strand.
GGTCGTGTCACTGGAAGCTGTCATGATAAACTTCCCTGGGGAAAAAAGGCAAAGATCAAGGGAGCCCCCAGACCCAACGGTGCCACAGACTCAACGAACCCCCCAGGACAACCTCTCCCTGCAGCTGGAGAAAACCAGCAGCAGCACCGAAATCCAAGGAGTTTAAGTCTCCTAGGATAGAGTAAAGAGCAGTATCAGAAGACTCAGCTCCTGCTTATGCCTCAGTACTCCTCTGGCTCCTGAGCAGGCAGCAGGCACTGAGTCCATGTGTGCCCTGTACTCAAGACCCTGAGCAACACGAGCAGAGCTGGGAGCCCCATTGTGTTGTGCCACAAACAGGAAAAAAGCACACTCCTCCTGAGCTGCATGCCCAAAATCAGCTCGAGGATAAGCACCTTTCAAGCTGTGGATTGCAGGCAGGCAACTGAATCCCAGTCACACCACCATGATCCATGATTGCTGGTTGTGCCTATGCTGGACTCCTGCTTGTTCCCACTTCCCCTTTGCCACCTCAGCCCAGGCAGGGAGTTGCGTGTTTACCTTCCAGCTACTTGTTGCAGGTTTAAGTTTTCACTTTCACAGCTCCAGTCTGTTAACATTTTCCCTGCTCTCCTATTAGAGAGGTGAATTCACATCTACCTGCTTCCAACTGCCACTGGCACATACCTGATGCATTAATCCATCAAGCCCTTACTAAAATGTAATTTCCACCCACCCACCCTCACCTCTGTTCTGTATGATCCCAGAAGTTCAAGATAGACCATATGAACTCACTAGAGAGATTTATGACTGGTTAAAGAGAGACTGGCGGCCCAGAGAACAGCGATCCTCTCAATACTGAGACCAGACCTCTTTGCAACAGCATCCCTGAAAATGTAAATTAAGAGACTGTGCATATCGGGGACCTGGTTACAGGGACATAATTGGTGTGAAAACAACACCTTTTGGTTCAGTCGGTAGCAAATTATGTAAAAAAAACTTAAGAGACTACAGAGTTCAGTAGTGGTGCTGTACACACACCTAAGAATGCCAAAGCTCCAACATCTTGAATCCAGTAGCTTCACAAGCAATTCAGAGCTGATCTGGAGAGGTGAGCAGGTCATTTCCATACCTGTCTCTGCAATTGCTATGTTAATGACAGGAGCCTTGTGCTTCTTTGGGAAGTCCCCAGCAGTCGCACTGAAGGTGAAGCTGCCATCATCCTTCTTGGTCATCTTGTAGACACGAATAGTCTCAGCATTGGCCAGCCAGACAATGAAAGCCCTGTGGAGGGACAGGCTCTGAGCCCCAGCTCAGCCCAGGTCACTCAGGGGCACCTGGGAAGAGGGATATGTTGGCAGGTAAAAATATTTACAAGGGCACCAAGTTCTCTCCCTGTGTTGGCTCAACTGCAACACTGAACGAAAAAGAAGGGAATTTATTATCCACACCAGGAAACAAAATCCCTTCCTCTCCTTCTAAAAGAGACTACCTCAAAAGGCAAAACACACTTTTCCACCAAATTTCCCACCCAGCAAGAGCTCCCCTGACCACCGGAGAGACTCAGCAGCACATTCCAGCTGCAGAGTCAGCTGGCAGTGACCTCAACAGGCACCTTCCATGGGTACAGCAAGCTGGGCACTGAGATATTTGCCCTGAAAAACACATTAACACACCAGGACCTGGACTAGATGATCTCCAGAGGTCCCCTCCAACTCGAACTGTGGTGATTCTGTGATTAAGTGCCAGCTGCTCTCAGGCCACCAATCAGTGATACTGTGATGACCCAGTGAGAGATGCTGCCTCCACCCATCCCAGAGCAACACCACTGATCCCATCACAGCTCGGCCGTGAGACTGGCGGCTCTGCAGGACATCCCGGTGCCAGTACAAAGTCCGGCCGTACCGTGAGTCAGGGCTGAGGCGGACGAACTCGGCGTGGTCCAGCCCCACGTTGGCGCGCAGGCAGCGGTGCTCCCGCCCCGCCAGGTCCCGGGTGCTCCACAGCCGCACCGTGCGGTCCTCAGAGCATGACGCCAGGTACTTGCCATTGCTGCTGAAGTCCAGGCAGGTGACCGGGCTGCTGTGGCCCTGCAGACAGAGAGTGGTCACGGAGGACGCGAGGGGAGGGAGAAGGAGGGGAAGCGCAGTGAGACACCGGCACAGGCGAGACGACAGCATTGACAGGGACACCTGTTCCGACCCCAGCAGGACAGCGGCAGCAGGTGGGACCGCGGCACCGGGAAGACACCGGCCTGAGCGCCGGCAGGACACCAGCATCGAGGGGGACACCAATACCGAGAAGCACACTGGCATCAGCAACAGGGACGCACCAGCCCCGGTACCTTAAGGGCAGCAACCAGCAGCCGGTGTGCGAAGCTGTGCTGCTCCTGCGGCTTCTCCCTGCGAGCCCTCGCCGCCGGCTTCGCCTTTCGCGGCTTCTCCGGCCTGACGTGCCCGTTCGCCCTAAGTCCTGCGGGAGCGGAGGGGTCGGTGGGTCCAGTTCAGCTACGTCCCGCGCTGTCCGGTGCCCCACTGTCCGCACGGTACTCACCGTCCTGCGGGGCGGTGGGGGTCTCCCGCGGAGCGGAGCGGTGCAGCGCGACCGCCAGCAGCAGGACGAGGATGAGGAGGATGAGGGCGCCCGGCAGCCCCGACCCACCCAGCGCCGCCACTGCCTCCATATTTCCGCCGCCGCGTCAGCGAATGGTACCAGGAGGGGGGGAATTTCCGTGTGCGCATACGCGGCCCCAGTGATCCGCGCGCAGGGCGGCCCCTGGCGCTGGTACTGCACCCTCCGTCCCGGCCGTTTTCCCTTCCGCCACAGACACCCCCGACCCCCTCCTAGCCCCTGTTTCTCAGCCCCTGCCTCCCACAAAGCCCCGTCAACCCTACAGACCCTCTTCTAACACACCGCCCCAGCACCTGACCACCCCAGCCCGTGCCTTCCACACAGCCCGGACTCCCCTCATCCCACCCCCAGCTTCTACGTCCCTTCCACCCCGGTCCCCCTCCAGTTCCTGCTCCCCCAAGCCCCGGCCGTCAATCCTCACCTTAACTCCGCCCCCTGCTCCCACCACCCCTGCCCGCACTGCCCTTCACCCCGCAGCCCCGGACCGCCCCCCCTCATAGCCTCTTCTCTTTCACTTGCCCCCAACCTCGGTTTCTCTCATCTCCCCCAGCCCCTGGCCCCCCTCCCAGTCCCGGCTTTCACCCCTTCCGGTCTCACCCCCCATCAAGTCCCGGTCCCCCTCCGCCCTTCCCGGCCGTGCCTAAAATGGCCTCGGGGCTGAAGAACCACGCGGGGTCCGTGGCACAACAAGTCCTTTATTGCAGGAGGCCAGGGCGGGACAGCCCACGTGCAGTCCCAGCTCCCCACGCCGGTGCCCGTCGGATACCCCGGAGCCTCCGGAGCAGTCAGGTGGAGGAGGAGGTGCCGGGGCGTCCCAGCGCCGCCACTGCCCGCGCCGCCTGCTCGGGGACACGGGCCGGGTCGCTGAGGATGGAGGTGGAGACGCTCAGCTGCCGCAGGGAGCTCAGGACGGCTGCGCGGACAGGGGACAAAGGGGGCTGGAAGGCGGACCCATCCTGGGGGAAACGGCGCTGCCCGGCCCCGCTCCAGCCCCCGGAACGGTGGCACTGGTCGTTCCCGCAGCCCCAGCTGACACGGTGAAGGGAAACCCACCCTAAGGGGCTTTGGGAGGGCTGAACCTGCCCTGCCAGGACACGGGGTTAGGGCACTTCCGGCTCAGCTGGGGCGTGGGTATGACAGGAGCACGGCAAATCACTGACCACGAGCTCCATGACATCCCACACATCAGCCCTGCCATCCCCCGGGACACCCCTGTCCCTTTCCCCTCTGCGTTTCCCTCAGTCCATGCCAACACAACTTGCTCAGGGTGCCACAGCCAGGCACAGGGCCACCTACTTGGCCGAAGCGCTGGGAGGGAACAGTGCTGGTCCAGCCAGGTGAGGGATGTTTGGGTGAGACTCTCCATGCTGGCTGTGGACACCATGTCATTGAAAGACTCGAAGAGTGGCCGGATGATGATACTGAACTGGTGGGATCAGAGGAGTTAAGGACCAGCTTTCCTATGACAATGGTCTCAGTCCTCCCAGGTGTGGGCATCACCCTCCTGTGTCAGCAGGACAGACCTTCTTGTCTGGACATGGAGCAGAACTGCTGGGGCAGCACAACAGGCCATGGAACAGACCTGCTGAATGCCTTCCCAGCAAAGCACCACACCTAGCACCAGCCCAAGCTGCTGGGGTGATGGCATGAGTGTCACCTGGGTAGGCAGTGGAAGAGATGCAAAACCCTGCATGGCTAGGGCTGCCAGAAAAGGTTGCTGAGACACAAGACGTGTCCTCCAGAGCACCTCAAGGAACCAGCTAGCAAAGTGCTCAGAGGCAACGCAGGACATCAGTGTGTCCCATAAGCTCCCCTGTTGCTTCCAGCCTGCAGGGACCAGCCTGGTGATTTTGTGCAGGCAGTAATCCACAGAGACACCTCCACCCCAAGCATGTCCTGGAGCCCATGTTTGCTTTATGAAACCCCATGTCCTGAGGAAGGAGCTCCCCAGCTCTGCATCAGAAGTCACCTCTGCCTTCTCCAGATACCCTGTGCTGGATGGCACCATCCAGGCAGCAGTGCCTTTTATCACTCTGCCACTTGGGATTTCACAGACCTCACAGACTCTGCCAGTGAGTCCCAGTGTGTCTAATTCATGCTCACAGAGGAGCAGATCCAGCCCTTTGCCCACAGGTTTCTTGGCCCTTGGTCCTCTCCATCCCTATGTTTCCAGGGTATGCCATGCAACCACGAAGACCAAGCCATCAGGTCCCCAGCTTTGTGTCTGCACCTTCCCTAATCCATGGCTGCTGCCTCTCAGAGCCAGTTCCTTGTTATCAAGAGCAATTTCCTCTATAAACTTAGCTCCACTTCCATTCTCTCTGAAGACTATTTATCCAACTGTTTTTGATCCCTTGGATCAGAATATCCCTCCTAACCATAGAACATCAGCATGTTTCCACCATGTGACTTTGGCTGGGAAACATCTCCCTGTGGTCCTCAAAGCCTCCTGATCCTGAGGGATCCCAAAGACCCAGTAGCAGCAGATGAATCAGAGAACCTGGTGTCTGGTGGAGGGTGAGAGGGAGCAGCAGGCACTGACCCCAAAGGATACAATCCAGAATTTCCAGTTCTGCAGTGTGGAGGAGCAAACGTACTCGTCAAACATTCTGCGCATGTGGTCAAAGCGCTGGCGCGTGATGGGCACCCCTGTGGCTGGCAGCTGCTCCTGGCACAGACTGTGGGGCACAACCAGTGTTGTGGGGGCATGTTCGGGAGGCTGGGAGCCATGGAAGCTCAGCAGGAGTTGCCAGCCAGTGTACCACTCCCAGGGCAGGTGTGGGACCTGGCCCTACTCTGTCCAGCCTCTTGAGCATCAGCCTTCCCATAGAAAGGGTTTGAGGAGGGACAGTCAGCTGGGAGGTGCTCCAGGGAGACCTGCTGCTGCCCTGGCACTGCTGCTTGCCCTGCCTGGCTACCCCAAAGCAGGCAGTGCTCTCCCTCATCTCCCCCAGCCACAGCCCCCTTACTTGATGGAGCCATTGAGCTCCTCGATCTGCTCCCGCAGACGCAGTGCCTCATCCTGCAGAGCTGCCCGTTCCTGCTGCAGCTTGCAGATGTACTCGGCTGTCTTCTGCAGGGTGGTGGCCTTGCTGACCTGAGGGCCATGGGGTGAGAGGGGAAGGGGGCCCAGACCACCCTCACACAGCCACACTGTGTGCCTGCAGTGTGCTCCAGCCTCCTGCACCACACGCTGGGGTGCAGGAGAGGAGCTCTGTGCTGTGGGTCACAGCAGGGATGCAGTGTCTCTGGGTGACGTGCCATGTCCCTGCATGCCCAGGGCTGGCCATGGGTGCTCACCTTGATGCTGGGCTGAGCACTCAGTGTGCTCACTAAGCTGTGCAGCGTGGTGAAGCCAAGCTTGATGTTGAAGCGTCTCTTCTGCTCAGCGGAGATGTGTGTGATGCGGCGGCTCTCCAGCTGCAGGTCAGTGCCATTAGGCACCTCCCAGCAGCAGGGACAGCCATGGGCCACCAGCCCTACTGAAGACTGGCCCAAAGCTTGAAGTGAGGGTGAATGGTGTTTTGGGGGGAGGAGGAAAGAGGGGTGCATATGAAGTTGGCAGCTCCTGTGATACCTTGCTGGACTCAGGCCTTCCTGGACGGGTCACAGTCTGCTGTGGGGAGATGCTAGGGCCCAGCCTTGCAGTGGGGCCTGGGGAAGCCTGGCAGGGCTTGGGCCAGTCACTGCCTGAAAAAAGGAAGGTGCTGCTATGAAGAGAGAGATAGCAGACAAGGTGATGTCTCAGCACCTGGGACAGGCAGAGAGGAGCATCCCACAGTACTGCCCCCGCCCCAGGACAAGCAACCCCACTCAGCTGATGGAGATGCTCCACTTCAGCCTCCAAGCACACATTATCCCAAGTCCCACTCATTATACAGCTGCTCCAAAATGAGAACATCTGGGATTTGACATTTTAAATTCCCACCATTTCTTGGGGTGGAAATTGCATGGAAAGAGTTGCAAGGGTAGCAAGGTTGTGGTGTGCAGCACCAAACTGAACTGGGAACAACACCAGAGGCTGGTTTCCAGCAGCCACGCTGGTTACTGCGGGTGAAAGCGGATGCTTCCTGCTCCAAAACCAAGCTCTGGGGTTTCAAAACCACAGTCCGACATTTTGCTCCATTTTTGTCTTTCCCTATTTCTGCTTTTGCTGGTGGAGAAAGAGGCAGGTGAAGGGGCACAGAATGCTCATCTGGATAAAAGGAAATAGCCAGGATTGAAGCCAAAATGAAAATTCCCACAGTGTTTGGTCCAAGCTCTCTGCAGGAACCCCAGTGCCCTCTGGAGCTCCTTGGGGTGCTCCAGACTCACCACAAGCCGAGGTGGGGGACAGTTGCTCTGCCTTGGGGACTTGCAGAGGGCCTGGCTGCATGCCCACTGTGTGCAGCAACACTTGGGAAGGGCTGGAGCCAGGAGCCAGTCCTGGGCTCATCTGGGCCATTCTGGAGAGGAAGGTGGCAGGAACTTTGGGGACAGTGCTCTGCTGCTGGGAGAAGGCAGAGGGGAGGGGAGTTGGGGGATCACACACACCAGGTTGGCCATTGCCCAGGCACTGGCAGCCAAACCCCCACGAGGGGATGGGGAAGGGGGATGTGCAGCCCCATGCCACCATTTGCAGGGGCAGCCCCAGCACCTCAGGAAAGGGGCCCTGCAAGCAGGATGTCTCTCACCTATGCCCTGTTTTTTTTACAGGAAAAGAAAGTCAGGCAACTCCTGCCATCCCCAGACACGTGGCCCCTCTTTCCCTCCATTTCTGTCCAGCCCATAGCAAAGTGTGACCCCCAGAGCCCATCTCTGCCCCTCCCCAGCAGCCAGGAGAAGGCAATTCCCAACCCAGCAGGTTGTTGAGTGCTTACCGGGGAGACAGGGGCTGTGGGCATGAGTCCTGTACCCATCGGGCGAGGGGTATCCAGCACCAGGTCCTGCTTGGCTGAGGGGGCAGGGAGCAGATGGGCACTGCTGCATGGGGCTGTTGGGGCAGGGTAACCTTCCCTGCCCAAGGAGACAGCCAGCCCCAACCTGCACCAAAACTCCTGCAATCCCTTTCTTGCTGGATTGCCCCAGAGAACAGGGATGCACCTCTGGAGGAGGAGCCTGTTCTCTTCACAAAAAGGATGTTCTCAGGAGCCTCGTGCAGGCAGGGAGCCCCAGCCCTTTGTACCAACAGGGCCACAGAGACCAGACTGCGGACACAGGAACTTCCCAGCAGTGCCCGTAGCCAAGTCCTGGCTGGGCTGAGGCCACTGAGGCCAGGGCAATTCCTCAGGCGTGGCTTCACCCCTGGGTTTGGAACTACCCCGCTATGGGGACCGCCATGTGCCCTGCCCAATATTCCCTGTGTCCCAACCACAGGGAGAAATGGGGTCCCCACTCTGATCCCCACCTCATGCCCTCCACCTCACCCTTCTGTCCCCCCACAGCCCCCCAACCCTGTTACCTGTGGTCAGGAGCTGGCTCGAGCAGGGGTTGGGCTCGGGCAGGTGGGACAGAGGATGTCCTTGCAGCCTCCTTGCCTTGGTGCCACTAGGCTTCGCCTTGGGTCGCCCATTCCCACCCTGGGGCAGGCCCTTGGTGGGGGCAAACCTGGGGTTGCCCAGCAGGGTGGGGGGAAGGAGCTGGGAGGCAGCAGGGCTGGGGTACCCCTGGGGCCCCATGCCTGTGGCACAGGCCAGCCCTGGGACGTAGGGGGCGAAGCAAGGGCTCGAGAGAGGGGAGGCAGGGTGGGTGACAAGCGAGGAGTCAGGTGAACTGCTGTACGGGAACTTAAAGCGGGGGGCCGAGGCAGGGGAGAAGGGGGGTTCTGGACTCAGCAATGGTGCCCGGGGGGATGGGACGGGGGGGACGTAGTGGGGTGCTGGCGGCTCCAGGCTGAGGCACTTGCCAGGGAAGTCATACTGCAGTGTGGGCTTGTGTCGGAGCTGGGGGCTGAGGCTGCTGGGTGCCACGTCGGGGGGATCGGGGGGCAGAGGGGCCAGGGGCAGCTCAGAGCCCGGGAAGGTGCTGTGGAGGCTGAGCTGGGAGGCGCCACTGGGCTGCAGAAAACATGGCAGGGTCAGGGCAGGTGACTGGTACACCACCAGTAAGCCACAGGCTGCAGGCTGGGATCCCACTCACCTGGAGGAGGGGGCCAAGTAGGAGTGGGGCCTCGGGGTTCACAGGCAAACCCCGGGCACCCATCAGGGACCCCCCACTGCTGAACAGGGGTTCAGCCATGGGCGAGAAGCAGGATGGATCCTGGTAGGCTGGTTGTGTCTGAGATGGGGGTGGCCGGTGGCTGGTGAAGATTTCTGCAGAGCCAAGTGGAGACACAGGGACTGGCATAAACGGACCTGCCCAGAGAGGAGGGCGACACGCTGGCACATGACGGGTGGAACCATGCGCTGTTACTGGCACTCTGCACTTTTTGGGACCAGGGCAGATCCAGCACATTTTTATCTAGGGCCAGCATTGTCACATGCATAAGGGCACAAAAACCCACTTGGAATGCCTTCCAAATGTGGGGACTCCATCCCTGACACCCAGCTGAGCTCCATGTGCTCCAGCCCCAGAGCTGTTCCCAGGGGTGTGTGTTGCTGCATCAGCCCCAGGCTGTGGCAGGGATTGTGACACCCTGGCTGGGGGGCAGCCACAGCAGAGGGGATGGACAATCAGGTCATGGCATCCCCAAGCCATGGGGATGGTCCCCTGGAGCGGTGACAAGTTCTGTGCTGCCCACTCCAGTGCTGCTGTGCGTGCAGCCTGTGGCTAACCACATCCCATGGCCTTCCTGAAGCCAAGCCGCGTGACCCTGCCATGACTCCCCCTCCCTTCCTCTCTCCTTCCCACAACCCTGGTCCTTCCGCAGGCCCAGACACCACAGCACAAAGGGCTGGCCCCATACTTTTGGCAGCTGTCTCCCTAGGCACATCAGCCCCCTGAATGCCTTGGCTCAGTGCCTGTGTCAATGCTGGTTCTGGCATCGCCACGGGGTGGGTTTTTCATGGAGAGGATGACTGTGGGACATGGATAGCATTGCTGGATGCTTCCCTGTAGGATGGAGCAGGAGGGTTCACTGCATTTGCTGCCTGGAAGCCCCTGGCACAGGTGCAGTGTCTGAGCAGCCACTGGGGACAGGCACTTGCATCTCTTCTGGGAAGAACCCAGATGTGCTCTCCAGCCCTTGGCTGGCACTGGCAGTGCCAGCTCCAGGCCCTGCTGCTAGTGCCTGCCTGGTGTGCACTCCCATGCTCAGGGCACCATCTGTGGTCCAGGGTCTCTGGCTGGGACCCACAAAGCCCTGAGACCCTGCTGAACCTACACCAGAGGAGCAAACATGCCAGCACTGTAGGATGCCATGGGACTGGGCACGGTGATGATTCCAGCATGCCACGCACTGCCATCTGAGGAGAACAGTGATGTGAGACAGAAGAGAGACACTGCTGAGATGTCCCAGTCAGCCCTCAGGCTGGCCCTTACTCCTGCCACAACCATGGTGAATCCCTGACAGATGTCAGGGCCATCCCTGCCCCTCCACAGGCCAGCACTTTGTGTGTGCTGCAGTGCTGCCAGGCAGGAGCTTGGCCTTCCTGGATCCAGTCCATCCTCACATTGCCCCCACCTGCATTGGCATGACCACTCCAGGATGTCCCTGCCACCAGCACTGAAGCTCTGCAGGTATCAGGCCCTCTTATGCCTCTCACTGTGCTACATGGATGGAAGGTGGCTGGCAGTCCCTGGGAGCCTCGTCCTCCCTTTCTCCCGCCCCTTCCTCACCCCATAGCTCTTGCCCATGCTCCTCCTCACTGTTGTATCACCCTGTTTTGCTCCGGGCAATGCAGCATGGCCAGGGCACAGCCTGCTCAAGGGAGAAGAGCCTGCATGGTGAGGAAACCATACCTTTGGTATCTTGCTCAAACCTGGGGATGCTCTCCAATGTGATTGGGCCTTCCCAACCCAAAGACCCTCCAGCACTTGTCCCAGGCTTTGGGGAGAGCCCTGCAGTACAGCAGGGCATTGCCACCCCATGGGATGGACAGTCCAGCCCCAGTGCCCAGCACCAATCCTACCTGGAGCACGGTGCCAGCAGGGCACAGGGCCGGACTGCTCCCTCGCCTCTGCCGTCAGGACTTCTCCATCTGCCTCACACCGCACTCCAGCACCCGCCGCAGACACGAGATGCTTCCTCATTTGGGGATTGGTTTGCAGACACTGACTGACAGGCACTGAGCTGTGCCACACCACCCCACGCAATGACAGCCCTGTGACCCCACGGTGCCCACCCCACATGTCTGCCCTGTGTAGCTCTGCATGAGGCTTCTGGGTGATCTTTGGTCCCAAGTTGCCTGCCCTGCTGAAAAAGGGACCTTTTGGGACATAATTGGGTTGGCTGGCACCCAGCACCCCAATCTCCTCTCCCTACTCTCCCCACGGCCCCAGGGGTACCTGGTACGCACAGTGCTCATATCTAACACTTTATCACCCAGGGAGCTGCTCCACCCAGGACAAAACTCCCACCAACAGGTCTCCAAGCACACCATGGGATGCTGCTCTGTCCCAGGACACACTTGCCTGGCAGACAAGGGGCCACAGCCAGACTTAGGACCCTCCCCAGCCCCAGCAGTGTCCCTGGGCTGAGGCACTGGACGTGGTCAGAGCAGGAAAGGATGTTTCCTTGTGATGTTGTGGTCTGCAGTAAAACCCATCCCATTGCCAAGAAGCACCCTGAAGCAAAACACAAGCTTTTTCCTAGGAAAAAAGCCAACCTGATTGACATATTGGTTCAGAAAGGAACCACTGTGCTCCTGCCATCTCCTACTGAGCTTGAGGCCATGCTGGGCCCTCAGAAAGGTGGTGGAGCTGCTGCTGTGACACCATACAGAACCTCTCGGGATAAGGGACACTTATCAAGTGTCAATTTGACTCACTTGGAGCTGTCACACCTTCCAGCAAGTGATGCCTACTTGGGGCACCAGGGGACAGAAGGTGAAGCACCAGCAACAGATCCTTTTCCCAGCACGCCTCATTCTGATGTGATCTCTGGTTGGAATGAGTTGAGAGGATGCTGGCAGGAGTCTTCCCACCTCATCCATCCCAAGAGCATCAATCCCAAGGGCACTCATGCCACCACTTGCCCTGGCACATAGAGTGCGCAGCCTGCTTCCTGCCAGCATCTGGTCTTGCAACACTCCACAGCCATGGTGCAAGTACCCTCTTTTCCTGGAAGAAGTGGAAGTGGAGATGGGCCATGGAGCTCCAGGGTACTCACAGAGGGGTCTGGAGATGCTGATGCTGCCCAAGGCCACTAGCTATAGCTGGGTAGCCACCAACCCCCACCGGTTCCCACCCGGCACAATGTGTACAGGCCATCAGCTCTGACATGTTGGAGGGCAAAGCTGGTCCCCAACAGTGCCTTGCCCTGGCATTTGGGGACACTGCTGGGACCAGGACATGTCCCAGCTGACTGCATGAACATTCATAGCTCAGAGCCCGCATGGCAACATGGGGGAGTTTGCCACTGCCCACTTGCTGGTGTTACCTCAGCAACCCCCTGCCCCAGCTGGACACCAGCGCCAGATTTGTCTTTGGGCAGCCTGGCAGGGACAGTGACTTGTCCCCAGGGGATGTAGCACAGCCCAGTGCAGGGTCCCAGCTCCAAGCCAACCACCCAGGCTGCATGGGCAGTAGGTGAGGAGGGGACTCAGCAAAACCTACTCTGTAGAGGTTTCCTCTTCCTCTAGGGTACAATTGTCCTTCCTCTATCTGCAGCCAAAATGAGGGATTTTGGCACTCCTGGAAATACTCTCTTTTTGTAGAAATCCCCTCCCACAGCTCCTGGCCAAGCCCTTCCTGACCTTCTGTGACTCTTTCCAGAGGCAGGCAGGCACAACAAGGCTCTGCCCTCAGCCCCTGCCCATCCATGCTACTTTTCCCATGCCATTGGATGTCCAGTGCTTTCTGCCTGTCTCAGCACCTCCCACTGCTGCCAGGCCAAACATGTGACCCTCCATTTTAGGCAGTCACAGGGTGCAAGGCTGGGTGGGATGTGGTACCATATCCAGGCTGTATCTTACCTGATATGTCCATGTCATCCAGGCTGGGCTGCAGGGGTGCCAAATCCGGCTGTATCATGTCAGCATTCCCAACATATGCTGGAAAAGGGCAGAGCTGGAATATCAAGGCCCAGCCAGTGCATCCCCAAGACCCACCCTGAGGGCTGCTCCCACCACTGCCCTGACACCTACCTGGCTGCCACACCTCTGTGTCACCCCAGAGTCACCCCGTACCACTGCACCCTGCTCTGGGCAGTGAGATAAGTGCCTGTAGAGATCCAGGGCCATCCCATCCCACCACTGTCCATCAGCACCTCTAGGGCCTCATCCAGTTCCCAGGAACCCCAGTGAAAGGCTGATCCTTGGCACAGATTGGAGCTGCAGACGCCCAAGGGACAAGGCCAGGTAGGGACAGTGAAGAGTGGCCATGGAAGCAGGACCTTCCCTGGCAAAGTCCTTCATGGTGCCGGTGGTCCCTGGGGACCTCAGCCCTGGGACAGCACACACTGGTGCATAGGGAACCACGGGAGAAGGGAATGATCCCACCCTGCCTAAACACTCCTTAAGCCTCCCCTCCCTGGGATGTCCCTGGGCAGGACAGGAACATCCCCCTGCCCCATTAGGGTAGATGCCAGGGGACCCTGCCCGCCCAAAAGGACATGGCTAGTAGCTCTCGGGGGCTAAGCCAAGATACAGCATCTGGATTCCTCCTCCACATCCTGCTGAAGTATAGTCTGCAGCACCTACCATCCTCGGGGAGTGCCTGGTGGGTGCTGGGCATCTGTGTCATGGTGAAGAGGGTGTCAGATATGTCCGAGAGGAAGGTGTCCAAATCGAAATGCTGCCTGCTCCCGCGCTCCTCCTCCTCATCCCCGAGAAGCATGGGCACTACGTTGCAGAAGAGCTGGTTGCACCATTTCTCTGTTGGCCTCCAGGCATCCTCATCCTGCATGAGACAGAGCAAAGGAGCCGAGTGGATGCCTTTCGTGGGAAGGGTCCATGTCTGGCTCCCTGGCTGCTCCCCCAGCAGCTTCCATTTTAACGCCTGGCACGTTGCTGCTCCCAGATGCTTAGCATCCCATTCCAATGGGCTTATCATGCCCTGGGGCTTTTCTTTGCCCTTCTGCCCACTGAAGGGGTCCAAATCGTGCTCCCCTTTCTCTCTCTTCCCACTCTTTCTCAGCAGACTCACCTTCTTTGGACTGGAGATCTCTCCGTCCCGTATGGACTTCCGGAGCTGGAAGGAGAATGCCTATGTCAGCCCCCAGGCAGGGAGAGCTCAGGGAGCCAGCTAGCATCCCCCTGCCACTCTGGCAAAAGCCTGACATGTCCCACCCTGTCAGCCACGGCTCCAGGTTTCAGGGCACACTGTTCCATCCCACAGCTGGCACTGCCACAGGACAGTGAGCAGCATGGGCAGAGGCACTCACTCGTTTCTTGTAGTAGATCCTCCATTTGTGGTACTCCCTCATCACCACCTCAATGCGGCGTTTCCAGTAGTTGCCCTCCAGCACGACAGCCTGAGAGGCAGGACAGGGGGTCATGGCTGAGCTCCTTGGCCCCAGCACCGCACAAGGAAAGGGCTGCTTTCCTTGTGCCACATCAGAAACACCTTTTCCAGCAAATCCATGAAATGCAACATGTCCCCAGAACCCCACCGTGCCACACAGACCTGCTGCTGCCCCAGAGAGCTGCAAGGGACCCTGGCCTACCTCTGGTTTTCGGTGTTCATCAGCCTCCATGCCCTCCAGAGGGGTGATGAAGCTGCACACAGGGTTTTTCCTCCGCTCCACATCTGCACAGGGGAGAATACAGCTGGCTGTATCTATGCCTAATCCCTATCTCTGCACCTGTACACGGTCGTTCTGGTGCCAGACCCATCACACTGGCACAGCCTGGCATCGGCAGACAGAGTGGGATCTGGCCCATACTCACATTGGATGTACCACGCTCTCCAGATCACATTGTTGAGTCGAATTTTATCCCAGCAAAGCAGCTGCAGCCCCTTGAAATTCTTCCACTTTGGAGATACTAGCTTCCCACTGAAACATCAAGCAAAGGGGAGGCTGAGGGGTACCACCCTGAAAGATGCCCAGGGAGCAGGTACAGCCACGTGGCTCCACTGCAGGTGCTTGCCAAGCACCTGTGGAAGCACCCACAGGAGCTTTCCAAGCCCCTGCACACCCCGGGAGCAGCACAGACCTAAACCCTGAGCTTCACAGACCCACAGGAGGCTTCTCAAACCCCTGGATTAAAGCACAGAACACCGAGGCATTGATTCCTTGACATTTGAACCCCACCTTCAAGGCGGGATCCTGCTGCCCCTGACCAAGCCAGCTGTGTCCTGGCCCTAAGGGACAGGAAGGCAAGTCTCCTGCCCAGGTGTGATGTGTGGTGACATGCACTGTAGTGGCTCTTGCCTCATCACAGTGTTTGGGCAGCTAATTCTGACCCTCCCTTTAACACCAGGCAAGGCTTGGAAACGATGACTTCAGCTGGGGCAGTCAGGGGCAGCCATTGTCCCAGAAGAGTCTGGGAAGGCAGGACAACACTGGAGGATGTTCAGGATGTTAAGGAACACTTGCCTGTGCTTCAAGACAGACACAAAATGACACCAGTCTTGCCGTGAGCCAGAGCTGCCCTGGCCTCTTCTCCACACCGATCCCTGCAAAGCTGGCCCCCAGCCCGAGCTAGGCTCCCTGCTTCCGATTTCCTAGTTCCCAGAGGCAGCTATGTTTGTTCTGCAGCTCATCGTAGTGGTGGTGGTGATGTCCCTGATGGGACCTGCAGTGCAGGAAGGC
The DNA here is from genome assembly GCA_037013685.1 of Acridotheres tristis. Lineage (NCBI taxonomy): Eukaryota > Metazoa > Chordata > Aves > Passeriformes > Sturnidae > Acridotheres > Acridotheres tristis. Next base: position 39,311 of record CM072906.1, read on the forward strand.
TCATTTCGCTCCTTGTCTTGTTTCCATCCAGCCGGGGGACACAACTGAGGGGTTCATGTGCAGCCATTGAGGAGGTCCCGAGGGCCCTGCTGCCCCAGGAGCTCTGCAGGGGAGGCCACGGTCCCTCTGGCTTACTTTGGGGTCCATTTCACCTCTCCAGCTCTCCCAGCAATATCGCATGGCCTCGGGGCAATGCCAGGTGCTCCAGGTGTCCCTTTCAGATCTGGCTGCAGGCTGCATGGCATTCCTGCCTGGGAATCCATATCCCTCTCTAGCAGACAATTTGTACCCTAAATATCTTGGTGCTGCTTGGACTCCCACTTTTCCTTGGTACATGTGTGGAGCAGGAAAGGTGGAGGCTGAGCTGATGTCAGGGTGCTGTATCCCCTGTCCCCAGCCCCTCCAGGTGCCACCAGGCTGTGTCCCCAGGGAGTTGCTGGGGATAAGAGTGTATGAAGCCTCTGACTTGCTCATTCAAGCTTGTGAAACCTCTAAGTGTTCTCAAATAATGATTTTGGTGGGTTCTGTTCTGACCTGCCTTGAAATCTGTCTCTGGCAGAGGGGGAAGACTGGGAACCCCTACAATTCCAGAGCAGGGATGTGTCAAGGAGCAGGTGCAGGATTGCACGGGCATGGTCTCCCTTGGGAGATCAGCCTGACACATGGCCTCAGGGGCTGGGGAAGGACCTGTGACTCCAGCCTGCAGAGAGTTAAGGCTGATACTGACCACTCCACTATCACCAGGATTTTGAACTTTCCCCAGGCGCACAAGGCAAACAGCAAGATGGTGCCAAGTGGAGGAGCCAATGGAAGGGACAGGATTCCTGGGCACATGGCCAAATCATGCTGGTCAAGGCCATGTTCCTCACTCACAGCTAGCTGAGAAGAGCAGCCTGAGCCTGTGGGACACACCTTGGCCTTGTGTGAGGCCAGTGGGCCATGGCTACGAGTTGCTGTGGAGCCTGGAGGCACCAGGGAAATGCCTTTGAGTTTTACCACCAAATGCCTTTTTTCCTCCCTTCATGATCCTCTCAGTTTTGGGGCTTAACACGCTGATCTTTGCTCCCTGCTTTGCCTTGAAAAGGGCCCCACCCTTCCCTGCAATTATCTCCACTGGGGATATGGATGCAAACTTCACATTGAAGTGTGGGAAGGGTATAGGGTGCCCCAAACAGGCTGGGAGTCCTGCTGCCCTACACTGTCAGAAGGAGGAAGACACAGATCCCGCCACTGTTGTGCTTGTAGGGGTGCTTGTAGGATAGGGTGAGGTGGCAACAGGGCTCAGCCTGGGTCCAACACTGGCATGGGTCCAGCAGCACCTTGTTTGGTCTGTGACTCATTTACCTATGCAGCAGTTTCAGTTGTTGCAGTCCCTGATTTCATGGCAACATGGGTACTTTCCTCTTCATCAGCAGCAAGAGGGGCAGGGAAGAGAGGAGTGATCTAGAGAAATGTAGGGCTGCACTAGCACACCAGCTCAGGCCCTCTGCACAATCCTTTAACAGGATCAGCTGCAAAACCTTGGGGAATGACAGAAGAAAAAAGTGCAAATCTTTGCCACAAATGACAACAGAGCCACAGTGCAGCACAGTAGAATGGAGAATGGAGGTTGTCTGCCAGAAAAAAAAAATGGGGTTAGATAATGAACGCCAGTGAGTGCATCCCTGGAGTCTCTGCCTGGTGTTCAGTACCCCAGTGTGAGCATTTAAGGCAAAGAGATTTAAGAGAATCAATGCAGCAATTCCACCTCTCCCAGGGGAGACATAGGCTGACAAGAGGATGAATTAGTAGGGCATTGGCACACAAGATATGTTGTTTTAAATCACAAGAGAGGCTGAGTGTATACTCCAAGTCACTTCCCAGTCTGATGTCCCTGCCTGCCAAATCTCCTCTCTGGAGCACAAGACAGATGTTGCCAGGTAAGACTACGAGTGACTGCAGTTTGCATCTCCCAATCTGCCCCCAGTTTTCCTTTCTTCAGGAGGATGTTCCCCAGGTCAGTGATTCCCAACAATAAGTCGCAGGAGGGGGTGTGAGCCCAGCAGGTCACACTGTGGTGATGGAGAGGATGGAGAGGATGGAGAGGATGGAGAGGATGAGCCTTCTGGTGCTAAAGCCAAAGCGCGAGCAGCTCCTGAAGGAGCTCAGCTCCATCCTCAGCTTTTTGGGTAATGAGACACAGCCAGGTGAGCTGCAGGGAGAAACAACATTCTAGGAAGGGATTTGAGGAATGCAGGATGTTGCAGGAGAAGGAGTGAAAAGGATCATTAAGCAGGAAGCTGCTCTAAATGTCCTGGAATACAGGTAAAAAGGAACTGCTTCATCCTAGCCTTAGGAGGAAAACCTCAGAGAGGGGAGTTGCCTCTCTTTGGGGGAACTGAGGAAACAAGTTACTGCTGGAAGCAAGCCTTCATGTGGAGAGAACATTTCTTTACCAGTGAAGGGTGATGCACAGTCCTGCCCATGGAAGGAAGGTAAGTCATATCCCCAGAATGATTGCTCAGGCTGAGACAGGGACTGCTATAATGTCTGTGAAATGCAGGGAAGGAATGCTGGAGAGGGATGGAATTCTAGCTGTAGCCATTGAAAAATATTTAGGGAAAGTTTGGTGTGTTGCCTTTAAAGCTATGTGAGCCCAGACAGCAAAGGATGGGTGTCTGCAGCAGTCACAGCTCACCAGGAGACAGGATAGTTTTCCCCTTTCCTCCACACTGTTATGGCCAAGTCGGGACACTGTGTCCAGTGGACAAAGAGGAAGGTTTACAAACTGGAGTGATCCTGGAGGAGGATATCACGGTGGTTGGGGACTAATATACATGACAGAAGAGGAGTGTGAGGGATGGGTTTGTTCAGCCTGAAGAAGATGAAGAGAGAATTACTGCCATCGGCTGCCCAAAGAAGGAGATGGAGCCAGACAGTTCTCAAATATGCACTGAGAAAGGCCAAGGGAAAGTGGACATAAGAATTGGAACAGGTAATCTCCAAACTAGAGCCACGGACAGCAATTCTCTGTGGGAGAGGGGCAGCCCTGGGCAGGCTGGACAGGTAGTGGGCTCGCATCCTAGAGCTCTGTCTGTCAAAGCAATGGCCCTGAGCAACCTGACCTGGCTTTGGATCTAGTTCTGTCCTGCACGAGGGTTGGATGAGGAACTCCACAGGTGCCTCCCAGATGACAGCATACAGTGGTTTCTCCTTGGTTAGGAAGTTAGTCTGAGCTTAACTGTGGGTGCCCTCCTGAGGGCTGGAGGATATTGGGCTGGTGACCCCAACTGAGGCTGTACTGCCTCTGGGAACCTGGCTGGGAGGGGAGCTGTGAAGTGGCAGGTGATGCAGAGAAGTATCAAATCAGACACTAAGTGTAGAAATGCACCAAGAACACTTAACTCCGTTTTCCCACCCTGATATCTTTCTCCAGCTGCTGCCCACAAGTGTGTCAAAAATGTATTAGCAAAAGAAAGGCTGAGTGAGCTGAGGTTGTCCAGCCTGGAGAAGAGAAGGCTCTGTGGACACCTTAGAGCCTCCCCCTCCAAGTGCTTAAAGAGGGTCTGAGACAGCTGGAGAGGGCCTGGAGTGACAGGACAAGGGGGAATAATCTCACAGTGTCAGAGGGCAAGGCTAGATGGGATATTGGTAAGAAATCCTTCTCTGTGAGGATGGTGAGGTCCCAGTACAGGATGCCCAGAGAACCTGTGGCTGCCCTATCCCTTGTCCAAGGCTAGGCTGGACAAGGCTTAGGTGAGTGTCCCACTACACAGGAGCCGGTATCTGCACTGCCATCTCAGTGCAGGAAGGAAATGAGCCACTGAGAGTCCAGGGGGTAGGGAGAACTGGAACAATGGAGCCCTGACTGCAGTGGAATGGCCATCCCCCACTCATACTCAGTACTCCAACTGTCAAAGCCCTTGTACACTCTCCATTTCCCCTCTGCCTGGGAGTTCTGGAGCCCAGGGGTACACTGAAGCTGCCTCACACCTCATGAGTCTATAGCTTGAGCACCCTGGTGTGACAGTGTCTGTTTCTCCAGCCTCAAAGCTGCAGGGCTCAGGTATGGAAAGAATGGGGCTGGACAGGAGAGATCAAGGCCACCAGTGTCTCTATGTCCCCTGTTTGTGGCACGCAGGGGGGAGTGCCACATGCTTCCAACCAGGAAGCATGATCCTCACCTGGGTCACCCCACGCTGAGGCTCCCTGTGCTCCCAGAGAGCACTGCCTTCCCCAGCCCCTTGGAGCAGAAGCTGTGCTGTGCTGGCTGCTGGCAAACTGGGATGATCCCATCCACCACCTGGAATATGGTGACGGGTCAGATGTGCACAGCTATGTGGGAACTAGTACCCTTGGAGTGCTGTCTCTGCCCCAAAGATGTCCTGGAAGTGACTACATTCCCTATTGCATCAAGCACTCAAGGACCCCAAGGCAAACCTGAGAGCTCAGGCACTGGATGAGATCCTGGATGAGGCAATGGGCACCTCTTCAAGGCTGCTTTGCTGAGGTTTTGCTTGCACATGGTAGGACATCATCATCTAGGTTTTCACATTTGGACATTTTGAGAAAGCTATGCAAGCAGTTTGGCACTGACTCCACCAGAGCAAGTCATGGTGATGCTGTGCTGGAGAGAACTCAAAATCTCGGGGCTTGGCAAAGGAGGGGAATGCCTCCAAGAATGAGGACTGTGGCCATAGGAGACACGTTGCAGTCTGTCCTGTTGACACCAAAGAGCTGTCACTGGGCTTTGGCAATTTGTGTGGCAGGGGAACAATGCAGTCACCCATCTGATTTTGCAGGAGAGAAGGAGGAAAGCTTTCAGGAGACCTTGGTCAAAACCTGTGCAGCCATTCCATCTCAAGTGCTACTGCATGTCATGGAATAGTCTCAGGACATGGGGACAGAGTCAAGGACAGAAGGCAGGACTGCTGCTCTGGGATGGATTGCCAAAGAACTGAGTGTTAGTAGGGTTGCTGTTGGTCTACAGAATGTGCTAGGTCTGGCCCTGGGGGAAATACAGCTGGGCACAGTGACACAAGATCACATGGGAAAATGGAGGCGACTCAAGCTACACGTGAACAGAGAAGCTTCTCACCTGGCTCCATAACCAACAACCCAACATCAGCTCTTTCTCCCTGAAACTTTCCAGGACGGCAATTTCTGAGCATATGGCACAGCACAGCCCATGGAGAACAGGAGGAGGTCAGATGGAAACAAATTCCTGGCTGGGGAACAGGGCTCAGCTAGCCTCCTGCCTTCAGCTAGCTGGGGGTCTGTAAGACATATGCAAGGGCTCTGGGACTCACCTGTACTCCAGACTCATGCACTCAAAGAGCCGGGTGAGGGTCGGGTCGATACTCCAGGGATCAGCCGGCTCGGGCTTGGCACAGCGGTGCCGTCGCCGGGGCAGAGAGTCGCTGTGTGGGCACGACACCATGAAGTGGCCACTGTGGATGACCTGGGAGGAGTTCTGTGCCGCAGCACTGGGTCCTGTGCCACCCACAACTGTGTCCTCTGAGTCAGAGTCAGAGACGGGGCAAGGCCTAACCGGAGGCTCCAGGAAAGGTCCCGGTAATCCCACCTGAGCTCCTGCCATTCCTGCTGCCTACTGGGAGCCCTTACGGAGCCGACCCAGCAGGGTGATGCAAGTCCTGGTTGAGCTGAAGCCCTATGGGAGCTGCATTGGCATGGAGCACATGCTGCCGGGCTCCCCAGTCCAGGACTCTGGCACCTCCTCCTGGGCTCCTCCTCCACCCAGCCCACACCGCCTGCTCCTCGCTCCAGGGCTCAGCGTCTGTTCCCCGGGACGGATTCGCTGCCAGCCCTATTTATAGAGCTGGTGGCTGATCCCCGCCCATGGCACACCGGCAGCAGGACACGTCCAATGGCGACCAGGCACCAGCCACGGGAGCTTCAGCTCCGCGCCACCGTCCAAGTCCAGCTTTCACATCCCCCACACACCTGGGGAGGAGCACTGTGGGTCCCCTGTCCCCCCTTGCTGTGGCCAAGGGTTGGCTGGCACTCGGCTCTGTTTACCCGGAGTTAATTGCTGATCCCGGGCGCTGGTGGAGTGAGGAGCAGGCAGTATTTACCCAGTGCCTCTGCTTTAATGGATCTCCCTGCACTTTTAAGGGAACAAATACAGATTAAGGGACACAAACAGGTAAAATTATAGCAACGGACACTCAGCACAACAGCGGCCAAGGCACTGGGCCAAGTGTCGAACTGAGAAACAGCCCCAGGAAAACCTGCTCAAAGCTGTGACCCAGCAGGAGAGGGGACACAAACAACAAATGTGACAGAGAACAGCTGTCAGCTTGGGTATGGTGGGATTGACACAACTTGTTGTCATGTAGTCCTTAAAATCAAAGAATCGTCAAATCCTAGAATTATTTAGATTAGAAGGGACCTTAAAACTCATCTCATTCCACTCTCCTTCCACTAGACGAGGCTGGAGCCTTCCTCTAGACCAGGGACACCTTCCACAAGAACAAGTTGCTCAAAGCCCTTTCCAACTGGCCCAGAATACTTCCAGGGATGAGGCAGCCACAGCTTTTCTAGGCAACTTGTGTTGGGACCTCATCACCGTCACAAGAAAGAATTTTTTCCTAATATCCAGTCTAAATCTACCTTGGATTGCCTTCACCTCTGAGATTTCCTGAGAGAGGCAGGCAGGCAGGGCTTGATGCACCAATCCCCTGCTCCATGACAGTGGATCTTGGATAAATACAGGATGTGGAAAGTGCCATCCCAGCCAGACTTGTGTCGCAAGCATCTGCTCACTGACCTGAGCCACAGAGGGACATAGCACATATAATTTCAGACTTAAACCACTTCTTTTCTCTCTAGTTTCTGGCGACATCTTTCGCAGCCTCACATCCTGGAAGGAGCACGCATGCCTGGAAAACACCCAGGCATAAATCTTAGGTACCTCCAATGGAGATACAGTATAAATGGCTGGGATAATCCCAACATACATGGCTGCAGGCATTGGAATCCTAATCCAGTTTGTAGATGGAGCTGAATACTTTCCATACCACCCAGGTGAGTCCAAGAAGGGTCAGCAGCTATCCAGGGTATTTTCCAGAGCTGGAAGAAGAATATGCACAAAAAGCTGGTTTGGACAGCTTCTACACTGGTTGGTGCAAACCTCCCTTTGGGACCATTTCTTCACTTGAGAACCATTTCTTCATTTTCCAGTCAGATTTCTGTGGATCTATAGCTTTTTGTCCCCTCTGTGATTCATTATAACCACCTCAGCCTGTCCCAAGCTGCCTGTCAAGATGTTGAAGAGAGAAGTAATTTTAAAAGTACTGTCTGCATACATTTTAAAGCAGTAATGGGCATGTGAGTGTCCTGGGAAACTAAGAATTAAGCAAGGCACAAAGAAACAAAAATATCAGAGATACAGAGGTTTTCTGGGCACATTCCACTCATGCTGTGCAAAAGAGATTTACCAGGATTTTGACAAAAACCGCTTGCTATCTGTTCACCAGCCGCAGGCAGACTTCAGTCCTCTGGGACAACATCTGTTTGAGGGAAACAGAGGAACATCAGTGAGGCTTTTATGAAGATCGCAACTCCCTCATTCCTGGTCTAGTACCTCTCGTGATGCAGAGAAGGGAAATCCCATGGGCAAAGGGCATCCAGCCCAAAGAAGGGAGTGAGAGATCCTTAGTCAACCAGGGAGCAGAGCAGGAGTCCTACACAGGGGCAGGTAGGCTGCAGAGCTGAGCAATTTTGTAAAAGACTCTTTGGATCCTAAAATGTGTGCTGCCAAGCACAGCTGTAGGGATGCAATACAGTCTTGGAGAGAGTGTGGCAAGGGAGATGTAGTCCAGAATGCAATGTAAGATGGGTGCCCTAAAGTTGTCCCAAAGATGTCCCAAAGGTGTGCTGACACACGAGTGGTTAGAAACCACAGTCCCCAGAGCAGTCCTCCAAAATTATCCTGACATCATGTTCAGAGGTGTGGAGAAAAAGCCTGTGCCTGAGAGGGGAATGGCTGGTACAGAAGGGTTGGATTTACTAGTAGCTGAAGAAACTGGGATTGAATAGGACATGAACAAACATGAAGATCTCCATGTGATCCAGACAGCACCAGGGCACTGGTGTGTGCAATCACAGAAGTGCTGGGTGGGAATGGTTGGGCTCAGACCTGCAGGGTTCAACAGATACAGAGGAGCACACAGCTTCCAGTCTGTTCCCCACAGGATAGGGATCCTGGGAAGTCCTAAAAATTAAAAATTCTAAAAAAAAAAAAGCATTAAGAATGGAACTTTTAGCACTGTTTCCAGAAACAATGTAGAGAGAAGAAATATATCATGAAAGCTTTATTAGAAAACAAGCAGCAAAGTGGTGGCCTGAGTACATCTTCATCAGGCCGACCAGGGAGACCATATGGGTAGAAACAAGGAGAGCTTGTTAAAAGGAGATTAAAAGGAGCAGGAAACAGCGGCTCATCCATTTCCAATCCCCTGCTATGGGGACACCCTCCACCAGACCAGGTTGCTCCAGGCCCTGTCCAGCCTGACCTGGAACACTTCCATGGATTCTCTGGGTGACATGTGCCAGTGCCTTACCACGCTTACAGGGAATTTCCTCCCAATATCCCATCTAACCCTGCCCAATGGCAGTGGGAAGCCATTCCCTTGTCCTGTCACTCCAGGCCTTTGTCCCAAGTCCCTCTCCAGCTCTCCTGGGGTACCTTTAGGCACTGGAAGTGGCTCTAAGGTCTCCCCAGAGCTTTGTCTTCTCCAGAGGAGCACCCCCATCTCTCCCAGCCTATCTCCAGGGCAGAGGGACTCCAGCCGTCAGAGTATTTAAGTGGGCTCTTTTGGACTTGCTCCAACAGGTTCAGGTTTCTTGTGCTGAGGGCTCCAGTCCTGAAGGCTCAATTTGTCTAGAGATCTCCAGAAGTCTCATTACCTACTGAACAAATAGCAATAAACACCAGATTTGTAGGGACTTATGAATAAAGGGAAGTGGCAAGGCAAGTGGTTATGGACCAAAGGCTGCCAGAACTCAAGGAACATTTTCACAATGCTGTTTGGAACAGGGTAGGATTTTGGGGTGTCCTGTGCAGGGCTATGAGCTGGACTTTGATGATCCTTGTGGGTCCCTTCCAACTCAGGATATTCCGTGAATCTATGATTCTGTAAATACAAAAAACTGAGGAAGAGTCAACATAGCTTTTAGCAGAATATTGTGGCTTGGAAATCTGTTCCAGCTGTTGCAAGAAGAGGTGGTGTGTGTGGACAACAGTGATCTGGTCAATACAGTGCCATCCAAAAACACTTTTAAGAAAGTCTATCATAGAGTTTTCAAAGACACTGAGCTGTAACAAATCAACAGCTTGCAAAGATAATGCAAACTGGTAAAAATTCAGATTTCCGGTTGGATCTCCACTGGGGCTAGAATTTTCGGCGTATCCATTATATGGAGAAAAGTCTGCAAATAGGATGATGATGGTGTTTCTGCTGGAGAAAATAGTTCAGAACTGTCACAGCTAAAGGTGGCTAGAGAGCACTGCAGAAGTATTTCAGGCTTCAGAGCTAGTGGGTGATAACATCAGAAATGAAAGTCAATACTGATAAGGGTAAAGTAAAGCACATCCCTCACTGCAGACTGGGGAACTCTAGATTAATGCCAGTCAAGAGTTAAAGGTAACTGTAAGCAGTTCCCTGAAAACATCAGCTGAAGGTTCACGAGTACTTAAAAAATTAAAAAAGGCTGCAGATATTGCAAGGGAAATATTACTTGCCCTGGTATAAAACAAGCTCACAAGTCTGTGTGGCTTTGGTGCTTGGCTCAGAAAAGATGGAGAAACACTGGAAAAGGTCACAGAGACAAAGAAAATGGGTGGTCAGAAGTGGGAATGGCATCCTTGCAAGAAAAACCATCAGGAAAGAGGTGTTAGGAAAGAAGTGAATGAGGTGACAGGCATTGACAGTGTAGACATGGATGCAGTAGGAACAGGGAATGGTTAGAGGTGGTTATTCAGCACTTTTCAGAGCTGGAGGTTGGAGTGGATGATCTCCAGAGGTCCCTTTGAACCCTGACTGTTCTGTGATTCTGGGGGCACCAAGCAAAGGAAGGGCTGGCATGTTCATCTCAGGAAGTTCTGAAACCAAAAGTCTAATCGGCCTTAATAAGGAATGGGATAAACTGATAGAGGACTGGAACTATTAAAATTCTTTATGTGTCCAAATCAAAGCTGACTGATGGAAACTCGGGACAGAGGTGCAAGTTCACCCTTGGCCTTCCCTTGCTCAGGTAGGTGTTTTTGGGCATAGAGTGAAATCTTCCATACTGTCAGGGTGAGAGACATCCCTGGCTTGTCAGAGCCACCCGGGCAGCTGTTCCTCAGGCCCAGGCAGAGAAAGTCTTTGTACTTTCCATCTTTGGCTGCAGATGAATAAAAGATCTGAAAAAAAGAAGGAAATTATACATTGTGCAAGCTTACCATGTTCCCTAGGAAACAATTATGAAGTCCATATTAAATCCTTTGGAAAAGGTTGAAAAATCCTGATTCAGGGAAACATGACGTATTGTCTCTGCCTGGAAAGAAATTTTCTGCTATATATTTTCTGCTTGCCCAGAGAAGCTGTGGCACCCCCGTCTCTGGAAGTGTTCAAGACCAGGTTGGACAGGGCTTAGAGCAACCTGGTCTAGTGGAAGATGTCCCTGCCCTTGGCAGAGGGATGGAACCAGATGAGCTTTAATATCCCAAACCATTCAGTGAGTCCATGATTCGAGATCTGTGCAATGAAGTTCTTGGTGCTTTTTTCCTTGGATGTCCTCTCTCCCATTCTCTGTCTCAGGGAATCCTGTCCTGGTGCTGACAGGATCTCAACACTCCATGCAGAAGCAGGACAGAGTAAGGAACATGGAAAAGAAAATTGCAACCTGCAGCTAGACTCCTTATAGGATATTGCTAGGCTCTCCTTGCCTGCCAGACTTCCCACAGGAAGCTGCCTGTGGGACAAACCCTGGGCAAGAGCACCCTCTAGGGACCAACAGAAATGTAATGGTGAGATGCACTTCTCAAATCCCTTCTTTTCACACTGATGTTGCATTTTAAGTGGGTTTCATGATGGTGATGCACGCCAGGTTGTTTGCCCAGAAAGCGGAGCCTGCTGGGGAGGGCTAGCTCACTACACCCCATCTCTGTACTGTGGGACAAGCTGAGCCTCCCTGGAGAGAGCAAGAGAGGCCTGAGGAAACACAGCAACCTTGCAGCTTGTAGGAAAAGTGAGGTATCACTTCAAAATATCGTTGAATGGTTTGGGTTGGAAGGGACCTCAAGCATATTTCATTCCATCCCTACTGTCATCGCCAGGGACATCCTCCACTATCCCAGGTTGCTCCAAGCCCTGTCCAGCTTGGCCTTGGGCACTCCCAGGGATGGGGCAGCCACAGCTTCTCTGGGCACCCTGTGCCAGGGCCTCACCACTCTCCCAGGGAACAATTCCTTCCCAATATCCCATCCATCCCTGCCCTCAGGCAGTGGGAAGCCATTTCCCCTTGTCGTGTTACTCCAGGGTCTTGTCCAAAGTCCCTCTGCAGATCACCTGGAGCCGCTTTATGCCCTAGAAGGAGCTCTAAGGTCTCCCCAGAGCCTTCTCTTCTCCAGGTGAACACCCCCAGCTCTGCCAACTTGTCCCCAGAGCAGAGGGGCTCCAGCCCTTGGTGTATCTCAGTGGCCACCTCTGGACTGGCTTCAACAGCTTCACATCTTTCCTCTGCTAAGGACCCCAGAGCTGGTGGCAGCTCTGCAGGTGGGGTCTCACAAGGGCAGATGGGGACAATCTCTTCCACTTGACAAATGTCACACTGGTTAAAGATAAAGAGGGGACACGGTGCAGAAGAGATTTTACTGCATCTTGCTAAGGAGACGCACCATGAGGATGGATTATCCAATGGAATTGTCTTTCCTGTCATGGAAGGGAATTTGGTGCTGGGAGCAGAGGTGGGTGGCACTGCCCCTGAGCTGCCTCTCACCCTACCTGGATGCATAGTGGGTGCCCAATCTGGGGGGGGAGGCATTAGCAGAGGGTTCCTTTAATCATACATCTCCATGTGTATCTCAAGGCAAGAGAGTTAGCCAAGAAAAAAACCAAAAATATTTCTAAACATGACAAGAAATTCCCAAGTTTGACAGCCAAGACATTTTATTTTGGTTATTGTCTCCTACACTGGGTTTAGTCTCCATTCTGAGCTGGCAGATGCCTACTCCCTCCTGTCACACTCCTCATGACTCACTGCAGAGGAGCAGGAGGCAGTAGAGGCAGGGAGAAAAATCCCACATTTCAAGGCAGACATGCAGTAAAATGACAGTGTAAGAAAATCACACACACACAAGCCCAACAAAGTAATAGAAGATTTGTTATTGATGATTTTTATTTTCTAGCTTATGTCTCTATATTGATGAGGAAATAGCTTTCATCTCCCTGAGCCAAAGGCACTCCAAGACTCACATGCCATTGGAGGTGATTTTAGTACATAAGTACCATGGAGGCTGGAATGGGTGGCATCTGCTGAAGGGTTCTGCCCTCAAAGATGAGGATGTATCCTAGAATTATGAGGGCTGGAAAAGCCCTCTAAGATCATCAAGTCCTACTGTTCTTCTATCACTGACTCTGGGAAGTCATCATTGCCCTGGCTCAGGGAAAAGCTGATCTGCAGTGCTAGAAACCCTCTAATGCATTAACCTCTTTGAGCACCTCAAAGGTCTGAAATAGACTTTCACAACTCAGACAGTTCTTTGAATACCAATTTATTTGACTATTTGACATCTATTAAGCGTTACATGCAGGAGGTTCGGAGTGGCAAGTTGTCTGTACACTTTAGTATTTGAGCAAGATCGTCAGCAAAATTAGGTTGTTTTCCTGAAACTAAAGATGTAAAATAATTGACAACACCACAGAAATCTACTGGGTTGGCCATTTCACATGTTACATGAAACACACTACCAACATGGAAACTTCTGAGTTTCCAGGAAACTGTTTCTATTATTAATGTAATTAAAATTATCTGACTCTGAACTAGAGGACACAGGCGCAGCTGAGAAATAGAGAAAATCTACAGGAGGAAGAAGAAGTGGAAAATGCCTTATTTTATTCAGTAGCTACATATGACCAACCTCTGCAAAGACCCCGTGGCACACCCAGTTTGGTTTTGCTTTGTTCCAATTCTTTGGAGAGCCAGAAGAAGCCCCAAGTTGGACAGAAAGGAAATGAAAATGCAACTAGCAGTAGGTGGTGGGTTTGATGAGGATGGCTGAGGCTCTGCAGTTCCCTGGGCACAGGCTGCCCCATGTCAGGGCCCCTTTGTAGTTCAGACGCACAGAGTAACACGCCGAGTACCACCACCCGCCCCCGGAGCTGGCAGCACAGTTCCCACTAGAAGTGTCCTGATCTCGATCTTTAGCAGAGAATTTCATGTTATCGTGCATGGTGGTCGTGCCCTTGGAGGCCATGGCATCCTCTGCTGTCCCTGAGTGCGCTCCCAGCCTCAGCTGGTAGCCCTGGGACTCATCATCCAAGCTGAACAGGTTGTAGTCTGCGAACTTCTTGTTGTTTGAAGAATCCCAGATGACAAACCTGACCTGATAGACCTTCTGCCTGGTGATCTGGTGGATGTACTCGGTGCCCAGCCAGAACTCAGTGTGCACATTCCCAAAGCCGTGTTTGTAGGTGCTCCAGGACTCATCCCAGCTGACTGGTGTATCTTTATTGTTCCTCTGGATAACAGTCCAGCCTCCATCCTCCTTGCTTATCTCACAGTAGACCACAATAGTTTGCTGTTCTGTGGGCTGAATGATGTAGATGCCACTGGGGCTGCTAGCAGGGAGCTCACTGCAGTCCTTGGGCCAACCTGGGGCATGAGAGAACATTGGAGGATCAACGCACAACATCCCAGTCTGCTGTCCCTGCAACCCTGGCACCCACTGCATCCCTAGGGTCTGGAAGGAGGAAACCTCATTCCCTTAGCATTGGACCCTGTGGTTGGCTGTGAAACCCAGCTTTGCTCGGAAGCGACATCTTCTGTGGACTTGTGGCAGCAGAGTAATGGCAGCAAAGTAATGGCAGCAGAGTCCTCTGAGATCACAGAATCCCAGAATGGGTTGGCTTGGAAGTGACCTTACAGCCCATCTTATTCCACCCCCCCACCATGGCCAGGGACACCTTCCACTAAACCAGGTTGCTCCAAGCCCCACCCAACCTGGACTTGGATGCTTCCAAGGATGGGCCAGTCACAGCTTCTCTGGGCAATCTGTGCCAGGTCCTCACCACCCTCGTTGTCTGACATTTCTTCCCCATGTCCAACCTGACCTCACCCTCATTCAGTGGCCTTCAAGTTTGGAGGAGCACTTGGAGATCTGCTGAGGCACTGGACTGGCTGCTCCCCAGGCTGAGTGCCAACCTGCCACCACTGTGCCTTCATTCCCTACAGCCCTCCCAGTTCCCTGGGGGATGTGGGTGCTCACCACTGCGGCCCTGTTCCTGCTGAGCGTCATCTGCCCGGTTCTGGATGATCCCTCCAGCTTCACCTGCATCAGGAAAACAAGGAATAAGAAGAGGAGCTCTGTGCCACAGCACAGAGGTAAGTCCAGCCCCCACAGGATATTATTTCCAACACTAAGTTTTTTGTAGGGCATTTCAATGATGCCACTTGGCTCACTTTTCTTCCTGTGTGTTAGTTTTTGGTTGGAAAATCTTCAAAGGGATCACAGACTAGGAATGGGAATGCTGCAGCCATTAAGCAGCTGCCTATTTGCTCCTCTCAGCAAGGAGCAGATGGCATATCCAAGTAGAACCATGGAATCATGAATGGTTTAGGTTGGAAGGGACCTTTAAAAGACCACCTAGCCCAACCCCCCTGCTATAAGCAAGGACACCCTCCACTTGAACAAGTTGCTCAGGGTAGTGTTGATGAGTAGAAGGATGTGCAGGAGAGAAGGATCGAGAGGGAAGTAGACCATGGGTGCTCTCAGGCCAAGATCAAACAGCTGGAAGCTGTTCCTGTGAACCTGCTTTTCAGTGATGAAGGATTCATATGTTTGTTCAATTCATAAAGAGCTCCAGAAACCTTCAGAGTGTGAGGGAACTCACAGCTATGAGCAAACAATGCTCTGTTTAAGAGAAATCCCAGCACCCATCTCAGTCAGACAGTTTCCCTGAGAGCCTCTGGAATTGTGACCTCCATCAGTGGTGTGATGAGGTTTTAGAACCATTTAGCCAAGTGCAAGCTTCAGCAAGCATTCTGGTTATTCATTTATACAAAGTCTCTCTGAAGTTTCAGGGCTCTGAATGAACTATGCAAATATATATGGGAAGAAAATACATAAAGGAACAGAAACAGTCTATTTAGAAAAAGCTGCCACATACAATCTTGTCAATAACAAAGAAGATTGAATTACCAAATCTGGTGAAGTTTGGTTAAGATATAAAATTAGAGGAAGATTTGATCAGGATCCTTTTATTTCCACAAGAATATTTTCCACATGTCCCTTTCTGTGCAGAGGAGAGGGCTCCTGATATTCGCATGAACAGAGTTCAGGGATGTAAGACAGAAAACACATACCAGGAAGAGGCCCGTTGGAATGGATATTAACAATTTCATCTAAATTTACTTTCAATCTCTCCAGGTTTTCAATGTGCAGAGCAAGAAGCGGGGATAGCAGGGCCAGCACGGACATGAAGAACAGAGGACTGTAGTGATGAGCAGCTGGAGAAAGAAGATACACAGTGAATCTGGGAATGTGAATCCTCGGGAGGAGAACTGGCGTATTGGGTTGTGGGCATCGCTGGTACCTAAATATACTCAGGATCTACTACAGGAGGGATAAACAAAGCACAGGGGACCTAAGACCTTGGAAAGAAAGGCAAGGATGCCCAGCTGCACACAGAATTCATGCCATCCCATGCCATCCCATCCCATCCTGTCCCATCCCATCCCACACTTACCCATGCTGTCTCTGTTGAGACCCTGTGGAGTGGGGAGCTGAGTAGGTCTGGTCTGGTGGCAGTATGGCCAACACTGATGTTATATAGGGCTCATTGATGAGGTGAAACAGCTGATCAAATAGCAGTACTCATCCATTCCTGGAAATTTAGGGTCTGTTTGTCCTCTGCAGGTATCTCTGCTCATGCACCATCTGTCGTGTGTCTGTGGTAAGGGTTCCCAGCTGCTGGGGTTCACACAGAATTCCACGAAACCAAGAAAAGCTCCTGATAACAGCTACTAGGACCATGGCAGGGGCCCCTGGGGTCAGCCAGCAGGTCAGGGGGGAGGACCTTCTGGTGCTGCCCAAGCACTGGATGAAAATGGGGACTGAAAGAAGAGGGGAAGAAAAAAGAGACTCCAGCCTGGTGCTGAGGATTTACCAAAATACCCTGCGCAGATGTGACCCAACAGTTGCAGCTGCTGCCTGATGCACTGGCCACGAGAGAATGGAGATGCTCTCTGAGAAAGCACTGGGGCTGGGGTGATGCCCACCCACGGACAATGGGGGAGAGCAGGTCAGCAGAGCCCTCCTGAGCCTGATTCTCCCCATCAGGACATATAGGATAAGGGCGGGGAGTGTAGGGACAGGAGCACTGTATGACCACCCGATTTTTGCTCAGAGCTGCCACAAAGCATCCAGGGGTCATGGATGACCCCTGGGAAAGGTTGTTGACGTTGGCCCCAGCCTTTGCTGATGGAGGACAAAAAGGTATCTCTGCCTGCAGCCCAGCTCTCTTTTTCAGTGGGTTGAGGTAGTCAATCCAAACAGCAGAACTCACTTGTTCCTGGAAATTTATGGTTTGTTTGCCTCCTTCCACAGACACCTCTTCTCACATGCCAAGCTGCTGTGCTTCAGTGATAAGAATTCTCAACTACTGGTGTTCACACCGAATTCCACAAAACAAACAAAAGCTACTGATAAGGGTTTTTCTTGGAGTTTTTAATACTTACAGGGTTTGAAGCCAAGCTCTGTAGGGACAGTCTGTCACCTGGCCATGCCAGAAATCTCTGTTAAACACCCTCCAGGTTTGTCCACGCTCACATGGTGCATCACTCGAGGGGATGCTCTGCTCTGACATTTCACATGGCTTCCACACACACTGAGCAGCAAAAGGGCCTCATCTGCAGCCCTGACCCGTGCTTCCAGTGCCATATATAACCAGGGACTCTAGCATTTGTTTTAGACTATTTCTGGCAGCCCAATTTCAAAACAGACAAGAAGGGTATCCCCAGTCCTTCCAGCAGCACTCCCCGTGCCACACAGGAGCAGGGCTGGCTCTCTGCACTCACTGGGCACCAAGTGCAGCCCCAAAGCCAAGGTGCCTGACATCCCAACCTGTGGGCACTGGCGTGGCCCTGGCTGCTGTTACCCCTCGGTGACATCCTCATCCTACAGCTCTAAGGGAGGTCCCTGCAGCCAGGACCCCATGGTGAGCCCCTCCAGCACTTCAGACCCTTGAAGCAGCAGTGTCAGGGCATGGATGGCCTTGGAAGTGTGAGCCCAGCCAGGGGATCTGGAGGTCGCAAGGAAAGCTGAATTACGGAAGGAGGGACTGAGCCTCCCCCAGATGGAGACCTGCAGCTGTCCCCTGCTCCTTCTCTACCTCCTCATCCTCCAAGGAACCTGCTGCCCAGGGAACCATCATCTCCCAACACAGAGAGTGTACTGGAGCCAGATGGACACCCAGTGCTGGTGACACACAGGAGTACAAACTGTTCCACCAGGACCACAGCAGGTGCTGGATGTCAGACAGCAGGTCAGGGGGGAGGGCCTGCCAGTGCCACCCAAGCACTGGATGCAGAAGGGAAGAAGGAGGAGATTGGCCCAGTGCTGAGGATTTACTGAAACAGCTGGCACAGATGTGACCCAATAGCTGCTACCTGAGGCACTGGTCATGAGAAAATGGAGATGTTCTCTCAGAGAGCACTTGGGCTGGGGTGATGCCCACGCACACACAGTGGGGAAAGCAGGTCAGCAGAGCCCCCCTGAAACTGTTTTTCCCCCTCAGGACATATGGGATAAGGGAGGAGTGTTGTCGAAGGGGCACTGTATAACACATCCTGTCACAGAGCTCAGAGTTGCCACAAAGTATCTAGGGATCAGGGATAGTCCCTGGGAAAGAGTGTTGATCTCATCCCCAGCCTTTAGTGACGGACAGCACAAGGCATCTGTGTCTGCAGCCCAGCTCTGGGGCTGATGTCTGGGCAGCTCTGCAAGGAGGGCCAAGGAGTGGAAACGGATGTGTCCAGCATCCATCCCACTCCTTTCCACCCTGCTCTTTCTTTCTGGTTTGCTGCTGCTTCTGGGCTCTTTCCTGCATCCTCGTGAGCTGCATCCTCTGCACCTGGAGCATCAGGTCTTACACAACAAGCTTAGGTGCAGTGCTTTGAACTATCTGCTGTGGATGCGTACACAGATTTACTTCTTTACCATAAAAACATCATTTTGCCCCTAGACCTATAGAAAAAAAAAACCACACAAAATACCCAAACCACTTTTAGGAGAAACATGACAAAATGTAAGCACAGGCTGCTGCATGGTGCAGGGAAGGGGCTGATCAAGAGGTGACAAAGCCATTTCTCACCTTGCTTCAGCCCTGCACGGGCTGTCCCAAAGCTGCAGCTCCAACTACTCTGCTCCTGACTGTGCCCTGGCTCTGTCTTTCCTGCTCAAGCATCCCGAGGGCTGCTCAGGGATCCTGATGGTGATGGGCACTTTGTTCCCCAGAACTCCAGGTTGTGGCACCCTGGCTCCACCAGGACCTTGTCCTCCTGTCCACCGTGGTGGTGCATGAGCCCAGTTTGTGTGACCAGTTCCTAGGGCAGTGAACTGGGCACTGGGGCACAGTCAGGTTAGGGTGCAGGTGGTACACAGGGATAGTACCAGGCAGTGGTGGTACAACAGGTACAAGAAATCCTGCTCAATACTGTATGGAAAACCACAGTATGAAAAGCCAGTGCCCATAAAGGAGACAGAGGAGTCCTGCAACTTCATTCGAATAAAGGAAGAAAGATCACTGTGTCACACACCCATGGGGTTTTTTCTCTCAAGGTTTTGGAGGACGCAGCCTCCTTTGATCCTGTCAGGAAAATTAATCCACAAACACCAGAGGTTTATGTCCAAAAAGGAGACAGAGGAGTTGTTGGGGGTTGGATCTCCCGGTGGAATTTTTCCCATTGTAATGTTGAGAGGTTTGCGGGCTACATCCTGGCTGGTGATGGGGGTAGCGGGGGGGGGGAAGAGGAGGAACACCGCGAGATCGGGGGCAGCTGCGCTCTCTCGCTCGTCTGGCTCGGGGAAGGACGGTCGCTAGAAACTCCGCTCTGCCATCCCGACACAGGGAGCTGCCTTCCTTGGCTGTGGGATCCCGCAACCTCCCTGCTCGGACGCTCTCCCGCTGACTCCAAGCCTCCTGTTTGGCACACCGGGACCGACACTGCCCTGGGACCTGTGAGCAGTGTGATAAATGTGATTCGTGTTAATTAAATTGTAACTATATTAGCAAAACTGTATTTAGACCGATAGAAGACAATTGGTACAGAGTGAGGGGGGAGATGGGTCAGACAGGGCAAAGGACATCTTCCAGATGTTGGGAGTCAAAGAAAGATGTTGGAAGGGAATAGTAGAACGACGTAGGTCTGACGAGCAGCATCTAGAAACAGAAAGTTTCGACCTTGAAATGGGCGAAATTTGAATGATTCCAAGCATAGGATTTAATTAGAGTCTTGCTATGGAAAACATCTGCTCAGTCACATAGTGGCCATGCGCTCCCTGTAGGTTACACAGCGGACACTGACGAAGATGATGAGCCTTCACCAGAAATAAATGATGATGAGCCTTCACCTCTCAAAAGGATGAGAGACCCCCTAACCCATTAGTAGAGCATGCGCCCTACAACATAGTGACACAGATTTTAGGAATAGAAACTAGGAAGAGTTTTCTAGAAACTTCTGTAGCATATAGTATATAAATAAGATTTTTGGCCTTGATGCTTTGGTACGTGAGGAAGGGCGAGCCACTCCTCGTGCCCCTGGGGGGGGGGGGGGCATCCCCGGTCAGTTTTGCTTATGCTTTATACAAACCTCAATTATACTAAATTACTTACTGCCAAATTTTGTATATTCTTAAATATATGCACTTTGATTGTATTCATCTCCAATACTTTAATTGTATTTATTTATAATGGTTACTATTAAAAATTTGCTGCTACATTTAATCGTGTTGCTTAATAAATTGGGAAAATAGGATATCATTCATAACAGTAGCTTCTCCCTTCCGCCCTTCTCATCCAGGACACAGCCGCCATCAGCGCAGCACCCCTGCAGGCACGTGCAATTGCCACATCTCTTCCCTGCAAATCGAGAGTTGGCCAGGGCTGCCAGCTGGGATGGTAACTGCACCACAGGGGAAAGGTGTCCACAACCGAGAGAACTGTGGCTGTGTTTCTGCTCTGTTGTTAATTTCGTCGTTATTGTTATTGTGGTTTGTTTGCCTTGTTATGTATATATATATATATGTATGTATGTATATATCAATAAAGAACTGTTATTCCTACCCCCTATATCTTTGCCTGAGAGCCCCTTAATTTCAAAATTATAATAAATTTGAGAGAGGGGGCTTTCTTAGCAAATACCTATCTTTCAAACGAAGACAGGAGTTCTGTTACTTTATTTGAATAAAGGGAGAAGCCATGGGACGTTCCCCTGGCGTCTCTCCAATTTTTGGAAGATGCAGCTTCCTTTTTATCCTAATTTCCCGGCTGCATGTGCCTCTCTCTTTCTCCATTGGCTGAGGTACTTAGGAGGTACAGACTTCCTGAATTGCCTAATACCTAAGACCCCTTTCTAATGTATTCCCCCTTTTGTCTTTTCCTTGTGTCATTTAGTGGAATTCCTTATGCAATTTATGGTTCTTCCCATTGTTTCTTTCATCTCTCAGTGTCCAATTTTATTTATCAGCAGACCTACAGTTTGTTTGTAAAGACAAATCTCTCATTTTTTTATCAGTGAGTGAAATAATTCCCATTTATTCCTTTATCTCTCAGTATCTAGCTTTATTTACCAGATCCACAGTTTGTAAAGACAACTCCGTCATTCCTTTCAATCTTAAACTCCTGGATGCATGTTGCTGTTGCCATAATTATTTTTTGCTTTTATATAGCTTCTATGTTCTTTACACATATATTCTAGCTCTATTGTTGTGTAGTTATATGGTTCCTAGCCTGCCCCCCGATAGGCAGAAAGACAAAACACATTCCAAGGCCCCTACTCTATCTTGGTTCTTCCTGGGAACTAAGGCTGAGACCAGCTATTTGAGACATATTTTCATAAACAAACTTTCGTTCCCATCTGAGGAGGGGGAGGTTTAGAAAGGGGTTGAACCGAGGAGGAATTGCCTCACCACTTTGTGCTCCTAATTGGTGATTTTTGTCAGATATGCTAATTTGCTAAACTTATAAAACTGCATTCACCCTGTGTGGGGGAGGGCATTTTCCGTATCTGCCCCTTGGAGGCCTCCAATAAAGACCAGCCTTTATATTAGCTCCTACACTAATATTATCTTGAAAGTACATTGTTTCATTTCGAGATTCTTAAAGGCATCATTGACTTCTTCGTTTCCCGGTTGGCTCAGGTACTAGGAAGATGCAGCCTTCCGGAGCCGCCGATCACATATTCCTGAACCTGTCATTTTCTCCCAAAGTTCAGAAACTCAGGCTTGTGCCGACCCATTTGTCTGTTTCAGGAGTCAAATTGTCTGGGTTCTGTAACAAACCTGTGTCTCGAAGTTGATAGAGACATTAAGACCCATTTCAAAGGGGTTAAACATCCATACTCTCACCCACGAAATTGTTTGTAAAGACATTAGCACACATCTTTCCTATCAATGCCAAAAACTACATTGTCTGGCTGGGATTCTGCGATAACAGAGACTGCACATCCTCCTTCATCCCAGTGAAACCCACAGCCGTGAGCTCACCGCGCCCAGCCTCCCAGAGCGAGCGGAACGGGGGCTGGGGCAGCGGAATGTGCCGCAGTGTCGAGGGAACTTCCCACTGCGACCATTCACAACATTCTCTGTCAGTCACACTCCCAAAGCCAGAGACTTTCATTGCTGGGACAAAAGCTGCTCCACAGAGGGCAGGTTCAGAGGGTCAGCGTGTCTGTGCATTGACTCCACACACACTCCACTCACACCCAGTCAGACCCGGTTTCCTTACCGGTTCAACTCAGGTCTCCCTTAGCAGAGTCTCAGCTGTCTCGGTTCCGTAAAGCCATTTATTCATGGCACAGTAACACAGAAACAGCTCGAGGCACCACTCCAAGGAGGACATCCAACTAAGGAACCCCCGTGCTTTTCTACCCTCTCAGCTCTACTCAAGCACAAATTTCACTCTTCCTCCTGAGGCTTCTGCTCCTGCTCTATCTCGCAGTGACAATTCACTGACGACACCAGTCTTAGTCCCTTTTATCCAAAAGATTGGCAATTCCCGGTACCTGCAGTGTCTCTCAGTGTCCGTTCACTTGACTGGTGCCTCCCGTCTTCATGCCCCCTGTTAACCAAAATTTTGGTTGGCAGCTCACGGCGTCCTGTCTCCGGCTCCCACCCACACATCAATCTGCATCTCAATCTGCAGATTGAAAACCGACCCACCTGCACCAGATGTTTTCCTCACCATCCACCTCGGTGCCCCGTTTCCTTTCCAGTCCCGGTGCACGTTCTGCTCTGCCCACAGCTACTGCGCCATCAGCAGCCGAAACACAGCTACGCTGGGGCTCAGGACCTATCACCCAAAGCACCGAGCACATGAACAGCTTCACCTGATGCCTGGAAAGGCTGACCTGGAACAGAGACTAGACAGGGCAAAAGGGATAAAACAGATATTTATTGAAAGGATACACCTTGGGCAGTGAAAGAGCCCGGCCGTGGCTATACCCAAATCAAATCCAAGATGGATCCTGGTCACAAGTCTTTACACTTTTATAAGTTTTGGTTCATCTACACATTGGAGTCAATGATCCACCCACAGCCCCAGGCTATGAAGTCTCAGCCCCCTGGCTTGCCCCCTTTCCCTCGCTGTTATTTCTGCTTTTTGGGTACTGGTTGTCCTCAATTCTCCAGCTAAAAAGGAATTGTTTTGTCTGACTCCCCTGTGAAGAGAACTTACTTACATTTAATATGAAGAGTTACACACTAAGCAGCAGAGATTCTGAAAAATATAAAAGCTAAAACTCAAGGCATCATTTTCCCCCTTTAGAGGCTTGACAAGACCTTTACCTTGTCAAGTTTCTATTCCAAAGATCTACTAATAATAGGTACTTAATAACAGATAAGTATCTAACAATAGTAAGCAACTAACAACAGATAACGATCTAATAGTAAATAAATATCTAACAATGGATAAGTATCTAATGACAGTACATATCTAACAGTAAGTAGGTAAGTCTCTAACAGTAGTTAACTAACAATAACAACAATAAAAAACAATGAACAGTAATAAATATCTAACAGTAGTAATGTCTTGCATAGTCGGCTATCATGCAAAGAAGAATCAGGATTATTATGAACAGTTCTTTAGGCACAGAAGAGGAATAATTTAAAACATGTTTTCATCTGCATCAGTCTCTATTTTCAGTTGTTTCAGGAGCAGAACCCTTAACTCTGGAGCAGTGAATCCAAGGTCCTTTGCCAGCAACTTTGACTGAGGTGAGGGTGGTCAGCAGGACTTGGAATGGTCCTCTCTACTTGGCTTGTAGGGGATCACTGTCCCACCACTTCACACAGACCCAGTCTCCAGGCTGGAAGGGATGTGCAGGTGTGTCCAGTCCTATAGGTCTGCATAGCACGATGTAATTCTGGAGCTTCTGCAAAGTGGAACCTAAAGCCATTAGATACCTCTGTAAATCAAGTTTCCCCTTCATGTGAATTTCACCAGGAATGTGTAGAATTTGATATGGCTGCCATACAGTATTTTATAGGAACTGATGCTATCCCTCCACCTCGGCTCGTATGCGGATTCTCAGTAAAGCTTTAGGCAAGGCTTGAACCAGTGTCATGGATGTTTCCTTACAATTTTTGCTAATTTGTGTTTTGAGAGTCCCATTCACACGTTCAACTTTACCACTCGCTTGGGGTCTATAAGGTGTGTGCAGATCCCAAGTAATTCCCAAAATCCAGCTAACGTCTTTAACCACTGTAGCAACAAAGTGTGGTCCCTTGTCTGATGACATCCCCAAGGGAACCCCGAACCTCGGAATTACATGATTGAGCAGAACTTTCACCGCTCCTTGGCTGTACTAGTGTGACAGGGGTAAGCTTCCAGCCATCCACTGAAGGTGTCAGCTAATACCAGTATGTACCAGTATCCCTCTCTGTGTTGTGACTCTAATTATCTAAATCTAATTGCCAGTAATCTCCAGGAAGATCCCCTGCCTTCGTCACTCCTTACTTTGTTACTCCTTTCCTTGTGTCGGGGTTGTTTTTACAGCAGATTTCACATTTACTCACTATTGGTTGTACAATGTCAGTCATCCCTTTTCCCATTACTACCTTTTTTCAGATGTTCCAGATTTTCAACCCTGACATATGTGTTTTCATGTTCTCTCTGAGCCAGCTCCCGAAGGATTAGGGGTGGGACTACAACCTGATTTGCTGGTGTAACAGCCCATCTACTTTCTGTGATCTCAGCTTTAAGAAACTGTTATCGTTTAGGCTTGCTAATTTTAATATATTCATTTTTTGTTGTGAGATAGAACTAGGAGCAAAAGCAAGGCAGGCCTAAAACTTAAAAGGGTAAAAAAAAAACTTTATTAACAACACAAAGAAAATAATAGATTCAGAATAAGACTTTCAGACCACTCCCTCCTCCCCCCTCTCACCTTAACAACAACATACAGAGACACTTCAGTCAGTTCCAGTTTAAGAGGAGTTAAATTAAAAATGTTAGCCAAGTTCTCTAAATCTATCCTTTTTCCTCCCTTATATCCATATGTAAGCATTGTGATAAGCTTTGTTACTTATCTGGTGTCGTCAACATCTGGACATCATTGATCTCTACCTGCACCTGGCCAGGTTTGTGATGTCACCCCTTGGCACAGAAAGCACAAAGTCACTGCAGGGACTC
This sequence comes from Acridotheres tristis, assembly GCA_037013685.1. Lineage (NCBI taxonomy): Eukaryota > Metazoa > Chordata > Aves > Passeriformes > Sturnidae > Acridotheres > Acridotheres tristis. The sequence continues at coordinate 64,426 of CM072906.1, forward strand.
AGAGATGAAACACAAGGACATTCGAGTTTGCCACTATTAGTGGTAAAATCAAATTCTCCAGATGAATCTTTGTCATTCCAAACCCGAGGAAGGAAAAAACAAGATGATACAGATGTCCTCCCATCATCCTGGAGACATCTTCCAAATAGGCACTTCTAACACACTTTTACTTTCAAGCCAGTGAGTTTTCCATATGCACTCGTGGTGAGTGCAGCCCCATAGCAACGCGGATTCCAGGACTCATCAGCTCAGCAGAACAGCATTTGTTTTGCAGCACTGCAACACTCGACAACAGTATCCTCTTCCCTCTGCAGAGAGCTTGGAAATATTTTGAGGTCAAGGCTACTTATCTCATGAAATACCTTCCCAGGTGTTAGGCAACAAAGTGACTTTTCTTCCTACCCTGTCCTAATAATTTGTCTATGGTTGTAGGCTTGGCAGGTCTCAGATAGCTACAATAGCAGCAATTACTGCCCTTTCCAGTTTCCCACACCGCTCTTCCCACACAGGGAAGAGCCTGCAGGTCCTCTCTAAACTTTCCTCAGGAGGAATTCAATAGCGTTGTGGTCCAGCCCCATGGTCCTGCAGCGACAAGAAGTGATGGGTGGTCTAGGAGAGGCTCTGGTTCCTGGGGAACCTGAAGCAATTCTTTAGCAGCAACCTGGGACACCATGCCAGGAGGAGGCACCATGTCCCTCAGCTGGGGTCACCAAGCTTCCCCAAAAAGGGAAAACTGATGGAATAGTAGCTTGACATTGTCTCCCTTTGACCAGCAGTGAGTGCTGCAGAGAGAGCTGTGGGACTGGGCTCCTGGATAGGTGTCTCTGGCTTCTCTCAATTCCCCAGTCACGGAAACATAGTGCATGTGAAGGAGCTTCCCTGCCCATTCCCCAGCCTAAAAAAATGCTGGCTTTAGGCCAGAGCAATTTCTTACCATGTAGAAGACAGCAAAGAGAGAGGAGAGGACCCTTTCCCAAAGGGATCGTTGGGTACCAAAGGGAAGGTGCAGATGCAAATGCCACCTCTAGGCTCAGAAGCCTACAGCACTCTACTTTTTGCCCATATGGGTGCAAAGGAGCTTCCAGCACATGCAGGATGCCCCGTGGCTGTAACTGAGGTAAGGCAGGATTTCCCCTTGAAGACATGCAACTGCGAGCAGGTGTTTCCTACCAGTAATTTGGGAGGATTGGAGTTGAACTGTTGAGTAGGGTTTGGCTGTCACACACTCTTGGTACAGCTGCCTGTGCTGCAGCGCCAGTCCAGAACCCTTGACTCAGGAGCTACCAAAATGTGCTAACAGGGATGGCATTACTGGCTTGTCCTAGGGTGACTTTATAATGCTTTATAATCCCCAGTTGTCTGTTCTGTTTATGCTGGATATTAAGTTCTGCAGCTTTAAGACTGGTTCTGAGAGCAAGGAGTGGGAAAAGAAGCATCATTTGTTTTCAGAAACTGCACTTGCTTCCCTGCCTTCTCACAGACTGTTTTATCTGCAGCATGGACAGCAGGAGAGCTCTTCTGTACTTTTTAGTTAGTTTTATTTTAGCTAGGTGAGGCAGACAAATTCCTCAGACTGTGGCTTTTCTTTTTCTTGGAACTGATCGGCCCTGCTCTGGACTGAAAACCCAGAAAAACGCCAGGAGCTCACACCTGTGGCCCACTGGGGCCTGGGACACAGCATTTTCCAGTGCAGGAGAGACAGATAAGAGACTGAGCAAACAGTTACAACCCACAAAAAGGACTTTGTGCATTTGCCATCTCTTCAGAATAGCAAGAGGTTTTATTATTTAATATTATTCAATTTTTTATGCTTGTGAACACTTTGCTTGTTAAATAAACAAGTTTTTTCCACTTTTCTCCATGGAAATCTTTTCCTGAACCAGTAGGGGGATGGGCTGCTTGCATCTGCTTTCTAGAGAGGCCCCTTTGAAAGTTTCCTCCCAAATTTGCCCTAAACCAGAACAGGCTTTGATTGTGAAACTGTGACCAAAAATATATATAAAGATGTATATTTGCACCTGGGATGGCCACGTACTGCCTCAGCAAGACCACCAGCCGAAACACATGCTTCAGGCTCACAGGTAAAGCCAGAGCTTTCTGGTCCAGTTCAAATGTTCACTGATATTAGAAAGGAACAAGATTCCATCTAGCTCTGGATTAACTCCAGGCTGCAGCAGGAGAGTTGACTCAGACACACCTGGGGATGTCATCACCAGCAGCAAAGAGAAAGAGCATCTGCAGATGTCCCATGGAATCTGCAGCTGTAGTGTGTGCTACAAGCCAGGACCTGGGCTGTGCTTGCTGCCTCACTGGGAGGTCAGTAATGCTGGGGATGTTTGGGGACATTCCCTGGAAGCCTGTTGTTTTCCCACCCCGGGAGGTCCTCGTGTGCTGCTCTGCCCACCCCAGCAGGAACCTGCCTGCCTGGCAGGGACACAATGTATGCTCAGCATCAGGCAGGCAACCAGTTCTATTGGAAGAGATTGAGTGAAATCAATCAAGGAAAATAGTGTCAGAAACTTTATCACAGTCTCCTTGGAATATATCAAAGCAGCATCAGGTTTCTAATAGAAAAAGTACTGTCAGCTGTCCTGCACATAGAAGCAGTAATGGAGTATGGCTTTCTGCAGGAGATGGTTTGATGTATCTGGGCCATTTCTAACTAAATCCTCTCTGAAGTCTCCTCTCTGTGATTCTTTCAGCTCCTCCAGGATTAATCAGCTCTCTCTTTTTTCTCTGAAAGACACAAGGCTGCTTGCAGCTCCAAATGCAAAGCCCTGCGGGAGCTCCCCTCCGGGGACATCAGTTGGGACAGCAGGGTGGCAGCCTTGGCAACCCACCCACAGCTGTGTCCTGCTCCCAAGTCCTGCGTTATTTATGGAGGCTCTTGTCAGCACAATGTCCAGACAGCTGGCATTGAGTCTAGCACTGTGTAGTCCAGCAGGCACTGGGGTGAGGGCAATCCCTGATTTTGGATCCTGGCAGCTACCTGGGGCGATGGGAGAGGCATGCTACGACCCACATGGCCAAAGTCACATTTAGGATCAAACTGACCTTGGAGCACTTGGGGCAGAGTTGGCTTCTGCTGGTTCATCAGCCCAGAGAAGCAGTATGGGGTAACTGGGAAGTCTGGATTGCCATGGGAAGGATGGGGAAACTGAGAAATTGCTTGAGGGTGTAGAACACAACAGGAAAGAGTTTTCAAGCACAGATCCCAAGAACAGCTGACAGATCAGCAGGATGCTGTCCCCAGAGATTAGGCACATTGACTCTCTCCTGTGTCAATACAGAGAAAGTCCATGACCCAGAGAAAGGGTTTGCAAACCACCAGGTCAAACACCTCCTAGTGTGTTTGGAAGCGGCTAGGAACAGCATCAGTGCAGCACTTCCTCAGGTGCCCTCAGGCCAGGCAAGCCGGGACAAGAGCCCTATAGCAGTATGGCCAGCCTGGATAGACTCATGTGTCACCTCTCCCACCACTCACCAGCTCCTCACTCCTCTGGGTCACCAACGCAGTCTCACTTTCTAAACATGCATATACCAAACTTGAAAATCTGCTTTTGTTTCTGAAGAGGGAAAATCTGAGAACATCCCCAGGGATGCAGCTTCATCTCCTAACTGTATTCAATTCATTTGCTCAGGTAAATCCCCTTAGTTCCACCAGTGTTTAACAGGAATGGAAGATTATTTTACATGAGTCCAAAATGCTTCTATTTCCTCTATGTACACTGCTGATGAAGGCGAGGGAGGGTGAGGATTGAAAGGAAGGGCAAGAGCAGTTGAGGGCTGTAAGTGAGGAGCAGGGGGTCCAATGGCAATTTCCATCATATGCTCCCTGCTGGAATGCTAAAGGCACCAGCCATGGCTGAGAAGAGGCAGCCAGTGGCAAGGCTTCATCTGGGCTCCATCCTCACAAGGGTGCTTTCATCTGGCTGTGATTAAAGCCTTCACACATGGAAGAGCTGCAGCTCCATGGACCTCACATCTCCAGGTTCTCTCTGGTGATAACTACCTAACAGTGACATAACCAATACATTGCTGGACTTTGCACCATCAATATGCACCAGGAACGCCTGCCTGCTGAGCAGAGACTGTTCTCACAGCTCACCACCCCAGCTTTGGTATCCCAGAACAGGACAGATCACCAGACCCTGCAAATGTGGCCACTTCCCTCCCCAGTAGAGACAAACAGGCAGCCCATGACTGGATTTTCCTCTTCAAGCAACCTCTGGTGCGTCTGTCTCCAGCTGCACACACCGTCCAAATGCAGGACTGCCATCTCCTGGGCACTGGGAGACGGTATACAACAGCCTCGGAAAACTACCCTGGAGTAATTCAGAGCTCTAGAGGCTGAGAAGCTGCTGCAACAGGCAGGTACTGCCCATGAAGACAAACCCAACCTTTGGGTGCCTCAGCAAGCAGCTGTAGGGTCAATGAAGAACTCTCTGGTGAGTGTGTATTTAACCTGTGCCAGGAACTACACACAACTTCCCAGCCTGAAAAATGACTGGGGAACACCAGACCTTTACCAGTCCTGTATCAACACCAGAGGGTCGCCATGCCTCAGATCCCAGTGGTTTGATATGAAGGAACAGGCACATGGCTCCACGGTGGATGTGCAGGGACAGGCAGCTCACCCTTCCATCCCTCCCTGTGGTCCTGCCTCCCTCAGCTCCCTGCCTTGCCTATGGCTCCCCTGCCCAAGGACTAGCCCTGTGCCTGCCCCAGTGTCAGAGCTACAGAGTAGCCGTATTCACTCAACACGCCTTTCAGCTAAGCATGTTCTTCCCAAATTATAATGTTACACAGGTCTGTGTCTGCTCCCCATTCTCCCTAGGTTCATTACACTCCAGTTTTCCTTCTCCTCCCCACTTTGCCCTGTAAGCCAGAGAGGCACACATACAGCACATGGAATTTCAGCTCAGGTGCTCTGATCTCAGCTTAGGTACTAACAAGATTTCTAATTTCTAACAAAATAACATGCAATGAAGTCAAGCTCAATGAGAAGTACCACAAGAATCTTTTTCACTGGTTGTGAGCTAACTGTGCTTTCAAGCAACTCCTACAGCACCTTACAGGGGTAATGGGAATCCTCAACAACCATTCTTACACTCACTGATGGATTTATGGCATTACATATCTGTTCTGGTACTAAACAGAATCATAGAATCATGGGATGGGATGGGATAGGATGGGATGGGATGGGACCTTAAAGATCATCTTGGTCCATAGACAGTGACACCTATCACTAGACCAGGTTGCTCCAAGCCCTGTCCAGCCTAGCCTTGGACACTTCCAGGGATGGGGCATAACTTCACTGGGAATCTGATCCATTGCAGAATACTACCACTACCAACAACAATAATGTAAGAGTGAACACGTATGTTACAGCATTACCCTTCTTTCCTGCCTGTTTACAATGCTGTGGAAAACACAGATTTCCGATTCCAGCAGACAGTGTGCTCTGTGCTCCATTATGCAACTGCTGTGTTCCAGGGACACTCACAGCACAAACTTCTTCCCAGAATTACACAACCTGTCAAATGAGTGTTCCCTCAGGGAAGTTAAATGCTTTTAATACTTCACTAGCAGAAATGATGGGATCCTCATTCCTATAAAGCAATCTAGTAAACACACAATAATAATCTGATGATTACATCTACAACCTGGAGAATACTGTGTAAGATGCAGTTACTCTCCTGTCTTCTAGAGAAATGAATGACACCATTAATTCTGTTACTCCAGAGCAGAACTGGTCCCAGTTCATACATCCCCTTGGGCCAAATCACCCAGCATAAATAGCTTTCCACATGCAGGGGGAAATCTGAGTATCCATCTGCCTGACACAGGGCATGGTTAGACTGGGTATCAGGAAAAAATTATTCCCTGTGAGAATGGTGAGGTGCTGGCACAGGGTGCCCAGAGAAGCTGCGGCTACTCCATCCCTAGAAGCGTCCAAAGCCAGGCTGGACAGGGCTTGAAGCAACCTGGTCTAGTGGAAGGTGTCCCTGCCCATGGAAGGGGTTGGAACAAGACAATCTTTAGGGTCCCTTCCAATCCAAACCATTCTGGAATTCTGTGATTCTAAACAGCTTCTCAGGGCTGCTGCTTCTCATCCTGAAGCAGCCACAATAGGGCTGTATAAAGCAGACCTAGTCCTCACTGCCATGAACAGAACAAACCCAGGATCCCTAGAATATATTTGCACATTAAACACAAATCTGCTTTCCCAATCCCTGGGAAAGATGCGTGAGATCACAGCTTCTGCTTTGACTGCTTTAGCCAGGCAGTGCTCGAGTTGCTGCCCCTCCAATCCTCGGTAAACGTTCACGCCACAAGAACTCTCCACACATTTCCTATGAAGAAAAAAAAAAAACATAAATCCACAATTCTCAAATTTTTGTCTTTCCTCTATTCCCAGGAGCAGCACCCACGGGGTGGCCGAGCCTCCCTCCCCACTGCCCCTGCAGCCCCCAGGCCGGGGATCCCGCCTCCTCTACCTCCTCACCCGCCCCGGAGGCCGGCCCGCCGAAGCTGCCGCTCCGCGTCCCCGCAGGGCAGAGGGACGCGGCGCTGAGGGGACGCTGAGGGGACGCTGAGAGGCCGCACCGGCGGGCCCAGCCCGGGGCTTCCTCAGAGGGCGGCGGCACCCACAACACAAACCCCAACAATCCCACAATGCCCTGCGCCAGACGCGGAGGACAAAGCCCGGCGTGCAGCCCCGCGCGGTACCCGGAGGGGCGCGAGGAGGGGCGGTGGCCGGAACATGCTCTGATTGGTGGCCGCGGGGCTGGAGGGGGCGCAGTGCGCTGTGATTGGCTGTCGCGCGGAAGGAGGGGAGGGCAAATAACGGGGGGCCACAAAATGGAGCCGCGCGCTGCGCTGCCTCTTACATAACGCGACCTCTCACCCCGCCGCGCCGGCGGGGCGGGGCGAGGCGGTGCGATCGACCGGCCGAGCGACCAATCCTCAGCTGGCGGAACCGGCGTCCAGCCAATAGACTGTCGGCGCCGCGGCACGGGGGCTGGGTGCTGTGGGGCGGGGCGGCAGGGTCGGGGCGCGCGCGCGGGGCCGGTCCCGCCGCCCGCCGTGAGGGGGAGCGGAATCTCCCGCCATTTTTCAACCGTCCTGTCCGGGCCCCGCTGGGTCTCATCATGGCGCCGCTACTCGGCCGCAAGCCGTTCCCGCTGGCTAAGCCATTGCCGCCGGGGGAGCCGGGCGAGCGGTTCGTCATCCCCCACACGCAGGAGGCCTTCCGCAGCCGCGAGTATCCGCCACGCCGGGGGCGCGGGGGGGGCTGGGGTGGGTCCCGGGGCAGTGGAGCCGAACAAAGCGGCGGTGGGGCCGGGCGGGCAGCGGGACCCTGAGGAGAGCGTGGCAAGCGCTGCAGCGGGGTCGTTGTTCCCTGAGGAGTTCTGGAGCTTATTCCAGGCCGGCGGGGGAAGCGGGACAGCAGCTCCGCGTGGCTGGAGCGGGCGAGGAACGGAACTAACGGGGACCGGGGACCTTCAAAGTGGCCCATGAGAGCAATTCAGGTGCCCGTGGAGCGGGAGCGGATATTGGGGTTCCGCGGGCCAGGAGCACACTGGCACCGGAGGCTTCCGCAGTCCTTAATTTCTAGAGAATTAAACAGCGGCAGCAGCTTTCCTGTGTGGATCTCAGGCTTTCGTTCTGAGCGTATCTTTTCCTAGGCTATTTTTACATAAAAAACAGTTTTTAAATTTTTTTTTGTCCCTGCGTGTGACAGCCCTTGATCGCAGGAAGTGGCCGAGGGCCAGGCAGGTGACTGACAGAGCTGCGCGGCAGCAGAGCCACTGTCCGGGTCCGCAGCAAGGCTGAAGGGGCAGGACCTCGGCGCTCTAACGTGCAGATTTACTGCTTCAGAAGGCTGTGCTGGTGTTTGTGTTATAAAAATTAGGATCTGAGTTGAGAGCTAAGGAAGGGCTCTAAGTGAGAGGGAATACATGGATAGAGGAAGGAGATGTTGGCAGTGTGGAAGACAAAGGGGCTCCAGAACTTCCACAGCCCCTGTGTTGAAAAGTGTCTTGTTTCTGCAGTGAGCAGAACAGGCAGAGGAAGCCCTTAGGAAGGACTAGGTGGCTTTTGAAGAGGAAATGCATCTCTTGCGTGCAGGTACGATTGTTAATGCACTCAGCCCAGTGGAACGAGATTAGGTACAGTGTTGGACACTTGCTTTTTAACTGTGTTTCAAATTGAAACATTCAGTCTGTGACGCCAACCTGCTTTTTTGGTGTGCACAAACTGAAAGTAGCTCAGTCATCCACCTGACCAGGCACTTCTTTCTCTGTGAGGAATGATCAGTGATCAAAAAGAGTTTAAGCCTAAATACTATTTTTATAAAAGAAGATGTGTCTTTAAGGGTCATCTGCCTTGTTGGAGCAGCACACAGGAGTTCTGGGGCTCCTTCTGAGAGCATCTTTTTGTTGGGTGGCTCTTGTGGATCTAGTGAGTAGGTGGAGGACACTTGGGTGGTTTTAAAATTAAGGGAAAAAAAGACAGTTTCTCATCCTGAGAGGAGAGGGTGTTAGCTGTAGGATCAGAAGGAAAGAAGAAACCAAGGCAAGCAGGTTTTGGAGAGATACTCTTTTCTTGGAGGAAGTACTTCATGGGGTGCTGTGGGAGGCAGCCTGGCATGTTCTAGAAAGTTCATGTTGGCAGACAGACGTCATGAGTCTATAAAGAGAAACCAAGCAATTCTGGGTTTCTGCTTTGCCTTGTTGACTGTGTATAATATATGCTAGGCCAAAAGTGGAACAGAAAATTGCAAATGAGCCAGTGAGGTGGAGGGAGATGTTACCCAAGGAAGATTCGGAGGGGTTTTTTGGCCACTTCTATTTATCCTAGATAGCATTGAAGAGGAGTGGCTCTGGAAGATGGGAAGGGCCTACTGAGAGTGTGCCAGGAGGTACCTGAGTCTTTACTCAGTGTTACTTATGCCAAGACCTGACAGAATATATTTTCCCAAATTGTTTTCTATCTTGGAAAATTATTTATCATCACTTTCCCTAAAGACTATGTAAGTTCTTCTACTGCACAGCTACAAGTGAGGCATTTGAAAGACATCAACAGTTCTTAAAGCTTTTTATTATTACAATTTGTAGCTGCTGCAGGTGGGGTTGTGCAAAAAATGGACACTGTGGTGCTGTGCATGAGAAGAGACATCTGCCCCTTGGGTGTGTGTTGTGGAAGTGTTTGCCAGCAGTGGGAGTGGAATAAGCTGGTCAGCAGAGCTCAGGTGTTTATTTGGGCCTCTTTTTCCTTTGCAGCTTTATGTAGCTTCCTTTGACTGCCAAATCCTGCAAAAACCTTCTAAGAGAAGTCGTTCTGTGTAGAGTCATTTGCATCCTGGCAAAGCCTTGGGCCCTGCTAATCGTGTGGGTGTGGGGACGGCAGATCATGGGACAGCCAGGGATAGACTTATCCCTACGTGAGCTCAATGGGGTCTGCCTTGAGCAGGAAAATGCTTTGCATGTGTATGGTCCTGTCACTAGTGCAGTGGGTGCTGAGCATTTGCAGTCTTCCAAATACTTCCAAATACAGTGTGTACCCTGGTGAACAGTCAGCTCAGCTGTGGGCATGTGGGTCTGCCACAGCATGGTTTGGAAAACTGCTTCCAGATCAGGAGAGATGCTGGGTTCAGAGAGCTCAGCCAGCCTGGGCTACTCCAGGCAAAGCTTTCCCTCAGCTTCCAGTACATGGTTTTGGGAAGCTGTATTGTCTCCTCTCTGGATAAAAGCCTACTGTCTTTCTTTAGTTAATACTTGTGTATGGTATCAGTAAGGAATAAAGGGTTGGGCCCGGTTTGGCAGGTTAAAGGCTACTGCTCACATCCTCGCATGTGATACTGGCCAGACAAACTCTACCTAGAAGATGGCCTTGGCAGCACCAAGGAGCTATTGTGTCACACTCTCCAATTGCCAAAGAACTTTGCCTCACATCCAGGGAGTATACTGCGCCTTATAAAGGTACCCACCTTTCTGAGAAGTTTACCTTCTTGGCTAATATAAATGCAAATAATTCCGGTAGAGTAAAACTTTTTTTGAGTTGATACTAGTGCTCTCCCAAAAATTACTAACTGAGGAAGAAGTAAACTTTTTATTCCCTCAGCAGTTGTTTTGTGCAGTGGTTAGCTTGGTTACTTCTAAACAGCTTTCTTTAAAGGGTCCCTTTTTTTTACTGTAATTTTGTTTGTAGTTTAATTTTGCTACCTTTCAACATTGGGTAATCTGCAGTGGGATGCAAACAGATGTGATGTATTAACAGCTACACAGTGGGTAGTCAACGGTTTCATTTAATATATATGTTATTCATAGCTTTTTGGGCAATGTTCACAAGTAGCTTGTGTCCAGGGTTTTTTTTATTTATTCCTGTGTTGTGAATTTTTGGCAGTGGAGGCTCCAACTGTGTAGAGAGATGGGTTGGTTATGGCATACCAGGGGCATGATGACTTACAGTCCTGGATCAGAACTGCTGAAAAATCTGAAGTTTCTTGGGTTTGTTTCCAGTCTGAGTGGAGAGGAAGAACAGTGTTTACGTAGTGGAAAGTTTGAGCTATAGTAAACTTTTCAGAAACATCCTCCTGCATTTTGGCTTTGTGCTGGCCCCAGGAATTCAAAGCAGGACCTGACCTGGAGGTCTTGGCAGAGCACAAAGGCAAGGTCAGCACTGTGGGATAAGTCTGGAGCCTTGGGTAAGGAGTGTGTCCAGGGTTAGTGTTAGATGAGCTGACCAGCTGGAGGTGGAATTAAATTGCACGGAAGAGGCAGATCTGAGCTGAACATGGAATGGCCATATCTGTCTAAATACCAGGTTGGTCTGGGAAATGTGAGTCCTGATATGGTGAGGTTAAGTGTGTTCTCATAGGTGTGTACAAGGAGGGGAACATTCACAGGGAGAAGTCTCTTGGATCTTCCTACTGATGCAGGAAATGGTGTTTGGGGGGAAAAAATGTGTCACTCAGTTACTCCACAGATACACAGAAGGAAACCAAGGGAGAATACAGAGGGATTGCTGGATGAAGCTGGAGATGACTGTTTAAGCTCCTGTCTGCTGTGAGGATTGGATTTAGTTTTAATGCTATTCTTTGTGGGAAAGGCACAGGAATAAATAGTATTATTAGTTGCAGCTTAGTCATTATTAAAGTGATTAATTGAATCATAGACTCTTAGAATATTTTGGGTTGCAGGTGATCTTGAAGCTCATCTTGTTCTACTCCCTTGTCCCGTGGGCAGGGACAGCTTTCACTAGACCAGGTTGCTCCAAGACCTGTCCAACTTGGCCCCAGGGATGGGGCAGCCACAGCTACTCTGAGCAACCTGTGCCAGTCCCAAGTTGCTGTAAATTCAAAGAGGATTCCTGCTTTCTTGTTTGATTTTATTTTTTATATTTTTTTCTCTCCTAGCTCAGCATCACTACAACAGGCATTGCAGTGACACTCCTGTGCTGGTTGGTGGGGCTTTTCAGATGAGCTCCCTGTGAGCTGTGATTTTTCCTTGCCTCTGCTCCACCACAGTGATCACACTTCCTGCCCCTGAACCATAGAACCTCTTGTTTCTATGAAAAATTTAGCATCTTTTAAACTCTAAAGAGGGTAAGAATGGGCCAGAGGGCTAGAATGATAGTGGGGTGATGACTTGTCAGGTCTGTTCTTCTGCTGAGGAGCAGGAGACTCCACAAGCAGAATAAGCTGGGAGACTATGGGATTTCTTCCGGGTTTTGCAGTGTGCTCCAGGAAAAGGGAGTACTGTGGCAGATTCTTCTGAAGTTGACTCTGTTCTTGGTTAATATCCTTGCGCAGTTCCGCTTGCTGTGTCTGCAAGTCACCTGTACATCAAGACCGATAATGCACCTGCTGTACCTTGTTATGCTTTACATTGTGGCTTTGAGGAAACATCTAAGGAAATTTGCTTTGCTGAAGTTGTAGTTCCTAACAAAAAAGTCTTTAAAAAGGAAAAAAATAGGTTGGTCACACTAAAATGTTCTTGAATGACAGAATGTGTGAGACACGCCGAGTGCTTTGCTGTGGCTGGTGGCTCTTCCTGTGCAAGAGTGTAGAGCAATCTGCTGTTCCCACAAGAGTCTGCAATGGGCTGAGCTGTGGCTGTACCTAGTGTGCCTTCTGCTTCATGCTGGCTTTGCCACTGGAGAGCATATGCAGGAGAAGTAAAAGGTGCTTTTCTTGCTTCTCTTTAAAATTTCTCCTCTTAACTTCCCATTAGAAGGCATGTGGCAACTTGATCACGGGGCAATTGGTGTGGATTTACATCACAGTGATAATTGTGCCTGTTTACCCTGACCATTAATTACCACTCAGGTGGAGCAGGGAGAGCAGCCAAAGATGCTCACAGCAGAATGGCTAATGCCCTCTGCACCCCAGTGACTTGCCCCCTTTAATCATGTAATTCCACCTGGAATAACATAACCTTGAGACAGGTTGTGACACAGGAGTGTTGTCACCTGAAGGGAGCCACCAAGAAAGACAGAGAGGGACTTTTTACAAGAGCACAAAGTGACAGGACAAATGGGAATGGTTTCAAATTAAAAGAGAATAGGTTTGGATTAGATATTAGGAAGAAGTTCTTTGCTGTGCAGATGATTAGCCCCTGGCACAGGTTGTCTAGAGAAGCTGTGGAAGTGTTCAAGGCCAGGTTGGAGCAACAGGGCTTGGAGCAACCTTGTCTAGACCCTGCCCATGACATGGGGGTGGAACAAGATGGACTTTAATGTCCCTTCTGACCCAAACCATTCTGGGATTCTGTGACTCCGTGAAGTAGGTGATGTAGTTGATGAGAGAGAGCCTTATGTCAGAATGCAATAGGATGCTCTTGTTGGAAACAAAAGGAAAAAATGGCCTTTCTGGGGGTGTCAGTTTCAAATGGTTTAGGTTGTTTTCTGTTTTTTTTTTTTTCAAAAGATTGGGGTGATGGGTAGCCTGGTAATTTGCATCTGTAGCAACACCATAAGGCACCATAGTAGCAGTGCCACAACAGTTATAGTCAGGAATTTAGCAGCAATCCATGCTGTACTTCCTGCACGTGCCTGTGACATTGACTGTGCTGTTTTACAATGTATCAGACTGGAAAAGCTGAAAAGTAAATGAGCAATGCTGTGGAACCTTCAGCCATCTGTGTTCTCCTTGTGCAGTGCAGCTGTGCTATTGGTGATGTGGAACCTTCTGTGCCAAGATGAGCAGAACAGGCATTTTGGCCTCAGAAAGCACCAACACATTGGGTTTTAACACAGCATCCTCACAGTGGTCACAGGATTAGACTGTACTGAGGCTCTCCTTAGCCTTTGTACACTCCAGTCATAAGAGTTGAATTAAGTTTTACATTTTTGTGCTATGGTGATTGTGCTCTCCACTGCATAAATCCTGTTTTCCTGAGCTGACACTCGTACAGAGAGTACGAAGCGCGTTTAGAGCGATACAGCGAGCGGATCTGGACGTGCAAGAGTACAGGAAGCAGCCAGCTGACACACAAAGAGGCCTGGGAGGAGGAGCAGGAGGTTGCTGAGCTGTAAGTACCAGAGGAGACATGGGTTTGTGCCTTTCTTTAGGTGTTGGGGTGTAAGAGTGGGCTTGGGAATGTGTGTGCCTAGTTTGTGAGGTGAGGAGCTTTAAGGAGATCTGAGGATTCTGGAGTTGAAAGCAGATTAAGTCCAAATTTTACACCATCACTAATGCAATTGGGTAATTTACTTATTTAGTGCTGTATCTTGGTATTACTTGAACCAAAAGAGTTGAGCATAATGGCATTTGGCATATTTTAAAGCCCCTGGAGTATTTGGAATATTTTAGAGGAAAAAATAACCAATCTTGAACAACATAAAGTGACAAGAGAATAAAAAGAGTTGGTTGAAGCGTTTGAGATCAGCCAGGTCCACACCTGTAATTCTTTCCTCCAAATCTGCATTGGAGTTGTTGCACTAAATAAGAAAAGGTTGTAGTGAGATTTTGGGGAATCTGCTCTACTTGAAACAAGAGTCCTTGCCCTGACCTCCTCTAGCCCACAGGAATCCTTGGATAAGATCCAGCATGGCTCTTGTCATAGAAGTGAATTTTCTGTAAAGATGCAAGTCCTTGTCTCAACCAACATATATCATTTACTGTGTGATTACCAAATCATAGGAATTGTGCCAAACAAGTGACATATTTCTCGATTCTGTCAACTGATGACTTGGACTTCTGCGACTTTTTCCCCCCCCGGATATAAACTGTGGAGAATGTCCACCTAAGAGGTGGAGTTTTCTGCTACCTCTCTCTCTATTTTCTAACTCTCTCTCATGTTTTTGATCCATCAGCAGAGTTCACAGCCTTCTCCTAAGGAGAAATTCACTATCATTTGTGGTTAATCACAACCTTAAAGCCCACAAATAAGAAGCCCATTTACTAGTAGTCCTAATTTCTTTGAGGAGTGACCGGTGTTCTTGTTTGAGAGGGCAGGGGCAGTGCAGAGGTAGCTTCATAAACTTAAAATCCTGAGTCAAAACCCAGTAGTTTACTGCTACTTTCTTTTGGTTATCTGTGTTGGGTTGATTGACCTCTTCTGGAAACATTAAGAAATGTCAGTGAAATAGAAATGGCAGATTTCTCAAATTTCTCAATAACAGATTTAGCTATGGTCACTCTAAGGGGGTGGGAAGCGGGGAGAAAGATTCTCTGAAATGAGATTTTGGCTTTGTCTCTTTGAAAGGGGATGAAAAGCTTCCCAGGAGTTTGCCTGCTTTAATACCCAACACTAAGCTGGATAAAAAAGTTCATTTAGACAGGTTGCTAAAGAGATAAATTTGCTTATGGCAGTTGTAATGAAGCACATATAGCTGAGGGTTCTCAGCCACGGATCCTGGAGTCTGGGAAGCTGAAAGTGCTTTGGAAAAATGGAGAATTTTTTTTCCTCCTGATAGCCACTTGAAACGGACTTTACTTTTTAGCCAGAAGGCTTTATGCAACGTATTCCTTAGTGCCCTTGTCGGCTACCTGAGGTCAGCTTTTAGAAGGGAAAGAAGGGAAGTAAATGTCACAGTCCTTTCTTTTCTTTGAATGGAGAAGTTTGAAGATCATGACATGTGAAACACAAGATACTTTTCTCTGGCAAGATAATTTGATTGTGTAAACCTGCCCCTGTCTTTACTGCACTGTCAGCCTGTTGAGGGAGAAGGAAATGCTGAATCTTCATCAGAATCGTGGTGTTACTGGAAACAAACATTTTAAAGTAACGAGCCCCAGGAAAATTGCATCATCTTGATCTATGTTTAATAGAGAAACAGTAATAGCCATAATGAAAGGGTTCACATTCAGTGCTGCTCTTCCTGAGTGGTTACAGTATTCCTTCTGGGATACAGGACAATTGGAATTTTCATGCCAGCAACACCTGGGAGAGTGCTGAGGGAAGGGAGGGGAGCAAAAAGCTCTTGGATATTTGCATACTAATGGAGCATCAAACGTTGTCCTGGCTGTTAACAGGAATTCCTGGAATTGGGAAATGGGAGGGTACTTTGCATTTGGGCTTTTATTCCCTGAATAACTTCTGTGCTTGCTCAGCTTAAAGGAGGAGTTCCCTATCTGGTATGAGAAACTGGTCCTGGAAATAGTCCACCATAACACTGTGTCATTGGAAAAGTTGGTGGATGCAGCTTGGTTGGAGATCATGACCAAATTCGCAGTGGGAGAAGAGTGTGACTTTGAGGTAAGGATATGTTTTCCATTTTATCCCATGCGTCTGCATAGGGCTAATTCCAGATAGCTAAAGACAGGAGATGGGAAGAATATGTTAGCTACTCAAGTGACTAGAAGGATGTGAAAATTTATTCTCTGGAGAATCCCAGTGACAGCACCTGCATTTGGATGGAAAATGGTTTTGTGGTTCAGCCATACTTCTGGTGGAAGATGTTCCTATCCATGGCAAGGATTTGGAACTAGATGCTCTTTAAGGGCCCTCCAACTCAAACCATTCCAGGATCCTGACATAATAGCAAGAGAAAAATGACTGATATGTGTGTGCATGGGAAACAGATAAAATTGTTGTACTGCTTAAATATGTGATGATCTGTTTATATATAAATACGTTATTTCTTTAGAAGAAATTAAAAATAATAATCTGTCATAATCGTTTCACCTGACATATTGCCAGAAGGAGCAGTATTCTGAAACAAATGGAGCTTGAAGTCAAAGCTTAAAAATCTCTAAAAAGGCCCTAAAGATTTGAAAATTCCCTCCAAATCTGGAAATGCTGGTGAAAACTCAAAACTTTTTGAAAATATGGAGGAGTTAATGTTGCATGTGAGCAATGTTTAGGACATAGTCTCTGAACTGGGGTTGCTGAGAACACACTTGCACCTTGTGCACATACTGTGTCCTTAGGCTGAGGAAGCAGCATTGGAAAACACTGTAGGTTGGGAGTTTTGCTTTTAGGTCATCTAAGCTGGTATTTTTCCCTTCCTCATACTGTTAAAGCCTAGTAGCTCACCAGTCTTGTTCAGGTTTGGTCTTCTCCAATATTTTTGTGCAGGTTGGTAAGGAGAAAATGTTGCCTGTAAAAGTTGTGAAAATACATCCCCTGGAGAAAGCTGATGAAGAGGCCTCAGAAAAGAAATCTGATGGAGCCTGTGATTCTCCATCAAGTGACAAGGAGAACTCCAGCCAGGCAGCCCAGGACAACCAGAAGGAAGCTATGCTGAAGGAGGATGACAACAGAAGGGATAGTATGAGTAAGTAGAGAGACAGCACCGCAGTAGGTAGCACCTGGCAGTGAATGTTGCAGTTTATGTATGTCTTGGGGCTGGGCTGTGAATGTCTAAACAGTGTTACGGGGTGAAAATCCGAAGTTGTCCTTGTTAGTGGTGAATTTTCGGGGCATCATGCTGTTGGCTTTCAGCTGTTCTTGCCTGATTTAAAGCAGAAAACGTGCTGTCATTCTAAGGTGTAATACAAAAAGCAATGAACAAAATGTATAAATGTTTAAAGTATAACAAGTGTATTTTTTAAAAAATGAGGGCAACCGCAAAGGTTCGTTCAGAATTGCAAAGTTCTGCTGCGATGTTCAGCCTCAGAGATCATCTCTAGTTCTAAAGTGTGTTCTTTTGGAGTCAGAGACAAGCTCTAATTCTTTATCCATGGTTGTTATAAAAAATAAGTGTGGTTTTTTTCATTTTTAGTTTATTGTCTTTCCAATTTTCATATGTTGAGACAAAATAATTTCTATTTCCTAAGAGTTCAAAATAAAGCATCCTTTGAAAGCTTGTTCCTCTTTCATATGCTCTTCCATGATGCAGAGCTAGGTAGTGGTGTCCAAGGCTTTTCTTGACTCTGAGGAAGTATTGTTGAAAGGAAAAAAAACCAAAAAAACAGCCAAACACATTAAGTTTATCCTGTGCAACTTCTTAAAATGGAATTATAAGATTCTTTGAAACAGATTACAAAAAGTGTTTTCAAACAAACCAGCCTCTATCCCACAACATAGTTCTAACCTGGAGAGCTTTAAAATAAAGTCTCATAAATGAATAAACTGTTGGCATTTGTAAATAGTGACTTCCAGCATACAGGAGAGTGTGTGTAATCTCCTCTAATGTCGGGAAGAGGAAACTCTGAAAATAGCCCAGCAAGCAAATAGCAAAGTCAAGAGTGGAAAAGAAGGTACACCAAGGTCTACGTCTGAGCTTAAAAGTTGTCAGCTCTTTCTGATGGGTACTGTTATGAGCTGTTCTGATTTCATTGCAGTGGTCTGTATAATCAGGAAGTTTAAAAAAAAGGTGTTTCAGAAGCAATCTGGCCTTACACACATCATTGGAAACGGATTGTGCTTGGAGAGGGGCTAATGATGCTTAATTTATACATGTATTTTTTTATTGCATGGTGGTTCTCTCGAGATGCCACATAAGAGCCATGGGAAGTACCTTTTACTTCAAAAATGCTCAGTGATCAAATTTACAGTAGCAGTTTTGGATTTGGTGTTTAAAAAAAATTTGCCATGATCCTTTGTGCATTGGTGTGTGGTATTCCAGCAGCTGTGGGCATTGCCACTGCAGCACTCCAAGGTCAGATACTGCAGGAATGAGGGTTCCTGCTCTTGTTTCAGTCCCTCAGTTGATTCTGGCCTGTGTGTAGTCACTTCTGTAAGATGGGACTGTCCTCCCCTTTCTGAAAAAAAATGAACCTCAGTATTTTCCAATTCAAGATGCTAGCAGTTATAACCTAAGCAGTAAACATGCACTCTTTTAATTATTTTCCTGTTTCTGTATGCTGTTACTAAAAGGATATTTTATTGCTAATGTTTTTATATTCTGGGTTATGACAGAACATAGGTTCATAGTAACTTCACTGAAACAAATTATTCCAGGGTGTTAATATAGTTATGTAACATTTCTTACAGTTACACAGCAGACTAGAGAAGTAGGAAATGCTGAGTTGGATCCACAGAGGCGGGGGGTAGGGGGTCTCCCAGCTACACTGACCTGGACTTTTTTCTCTCTAATATTGTTCACATGTGGCCACGTGATGTGGATTGAAGTCACTACACTGGAGTGAGTAATTGGAAGCAGTAGCAAGCTCTCTATAACTGTGATGTAAGAGCTGTGTGTGCACGAGGGGGCAGAGCAAACCTTGGCAGTTGTATTAATACTTGTGTCAAACTTGCTGGTTTTGTTGGAGGAGAAATGGGCAGAGAAAGATAGTTTCAGTCTCTCTGCTTAGGAGTCTACTCTACTTCAGAAACGAAAGATAAGGCTTTATACCAGCTTTTTGTGCATTTGTGCAGTCTGAAGTGACTTTATATTTTTAGTTGCTTAGGGAATGAACTCTGGAAAATCTTCAGGAGCAAGGAAAGGCTAGATTGTCCTGAAAACTGATGGTGAACTGCTGAAGGCAGGTTCTGTAGCTTGAGCTGGACTTGGAACCTGCTCTGGAAAATTCAAAATAAAGTGACTACAGGAGACACTGCAACATAGATGCTTTAGGAACACAGAATCAGCTGTGTTGGAAGGGACCTTAAAGATTCTCTCATTCCAACCCCCCTGCTGTGGACAGTAGACCTTCAGTAGACAATTTTCCCTAGAGCTCCATCCATCTGGCTTTGAACTCTTCCAGGGATAGAAGTATGTTTTACTATAATAGAATGCAAAAACAAATGAAGTTGGCTTTTTAAAATTGACTTTAGGATGGAATGGAGAGTAATTTCTTATTCGTCACCCAAATATCCAACTGTTTGATGGAATTCCATATAGCCATCCCTATTTGTGGAATCAAGAAAGTAAATCACAGAAGAAGAGGTCACTTGGGTTTATACTGTGTTAGGTGTAATGGTGCTGGAGTTTCAGTGCTCTATTATGTGATTCTGAGATCTATATTTTTATTTAGGTTTAGGTTAACATCTATTTGTGTTCTCTATATATTTAGTAGATAATTACTCTTGTCCTCAGCTTGCTTTATTGCTTTCTTTGAATCCTAGGAAGAAATTCTTCCCTGTGAGAGTAGTGAGGCCCTGGTACAGGTTGCCCAGAGTAGCTCTGGCTGCCTCATCCCTGGAAGTGTCCAAGGCCAGGTTGGGCAGGGCTTGGAGAGTGCTGATCTGGTAGAAGGTGTCTCTGATCTAATTAAGGGGGAGGGTGTGTGTGGAATGAGATGAGCTTTAAGGTCCTTTCCAACTCAGACTATTCTATGGTAGCCACAAACATAAAATCATTTGGAGATGGCTTTCTTCTTAAGGCAAAACCAAGTCAGTGATTCCTGCCATGGAACTATTTCCAAGAAGGCATGGCAGAGGCAGCCAGGGCTGTTGGCAGGAGTTCCCTGAGCAGGTTTACTGATTGGGTTATATCTCCCCTTTGTAAATCTTATAGACATTTTCTACCTATGCATAGGTGGTTGCAGCTTACTGTCTGCAGAGAGATTGGTTTAAATGAAGATGGTCCTTTATATTCCTTGAAGATAGGTGTTCCCTCCTTAGTTCAGAGCTGGTCTGGGCCTCTGTTCCCAGCCTGTATCCTCAGGCTATTTCTAAAACCCAGTTTGGTTTATTTTCCTAATGTTCTAGTTTAACCAAACACTGTACAGATAGCAGAAGTAGGATGCCTCATCAGTAGTGGTCTGGATTTTTTTAACCTTTTTTTCTTTTCTTTACTGTAATAAGACTATGTCTCACCTTTTTTTATCAGATGATCGAGCACGTAGGTCTCCACGAAAGCTTCCAACTTCGTTGAAGAAGGAAGAAAGGAAGTGGGTTCCACCTAAATTCCTGCCACACAAATATGATGTCAAGCTGAAAAATGAAGATAAGGTGAGTTGTCTGCTTGAGTCCTTTCTATTATAACATGAATAGCAAGTTTAATTAATCACTGCCAGTGATTATACAGCACAATGTAGTACTTTCTGCCAGAGTCATGGCATTGGAATCAGGATAGTTGTCTGTGAGGCTGACCAGCCTGGCTCTCTCTATCTGTAATTAGGTTTTGTGCATGGAAACACTTGGTACTACATACACTGAGTCACGGAGCTTTATCGTGGTTGCTGTTTAGTGCTGCATCTCTGGTCGTGCAGTTAATGAGACCAGTGAAATCATGAGTGGCAGTTGTTGCTGTTGTCCTGACTGAGCTGCTCTGAGTTGGAGGTAGCAGTGCTTTGGGAAGCTCTGGGTAGCTGCAGCACTGCTCTGTGTTTTTTGTCTGCTCTTTGGTAATTTGACAAGCAAGGCAGCGCTGACCTTGAAGAGTGCCATGTGTGGAGGTGCTCCTCTGGTCTCAGAGAAAAAAATCAAACGTGAATATGTAAAAGCTTTAAAGTCAGTAGCAAGCACAAGCTGGAGGAAGGTCAGAGGTAAAACAGTGGGCTTTGGCAAAAAATCTGCATCATAAACTCATGGTTTTTACTGTTTTGACTATCTGGTTCTCCTATCAATCTCTGTGTGCCTCAGTTCTGCAAATTCTGTTTGATTTGAGTCTTTCCAAGAGAGCTTTGAACGAGTGAAGAGTTTTTGGACATGAAGCAGTACAATGATTCTGGTTCCTTATAGCCATATGACCTGTATTTATAATGTGGTTAGAAGTTAATCATTAACAGTGGGTCTGTTTGTTATCTCCAAGATCATCAGCAACGTTCCAGCAGACAGCTTAGTCCGTACAGAGCGTCCTCCCAACAAGGAGATCCTGAGGTACTTCATCCGTCACAATGCGTTACGTGCTGGCACATGTGAGAACGCCCCGTGGGTTGTGGAGGATGAGTTAGTGAAGAAATACTCTCTACCCAGTAAATTCAGTGACTTCTTGCTTGACCCACATAAGGTAAGAATTCCTAAAAGTACTTGCTTTGCTTTCCCACACATTCCTTAGGTCTTGGCAGAGACTTCAGTGTGCTGGTCGGGTTTTAGGATCACAAAATCATTAGGGTTAGAAAAGCCCCCTAAGATCATGAAGCCACTAAACCATGTCCCCAAGTGCCAATTCCACGTATCTGTTAAATCCAGAGAGAAGCAGAGCAGGGAAACATACTCTTTTGAAGGTTGACCTTTTGAGAGGTGACATGGCTTGAACATTTGAAACAGTGGTCTGCTTTGAAAATTTGAGATGCAACTCCCTTTTAGTTTTTCCAGTAGTTTGCATTACTTGTCTACAAGTAAAGATATGATTTCCTGGTGTAAGAGAAATGGGAGAGCTACAGTCTTTATGTGGTAGTATCAGATACTGGGCCCAAGACCTGGATGCATGTGACTTCATGAGGCCTGGTTCATGTACGGGCTACACTGAGTGATGGTAGATACTACAAATTTAGTACTGAATACATACATAGCATAAATGGGTTCTTCCAGCCCTTCGTGCTAACAAGCCAAATACAACATTAACCAACTAAATGCCATACCGTTAAATATGCTGTTTTAAAATTCATCTTTTGGTGTAGAAAGCACCATTTTGTTCATTCAGTAAACTCACTTTTTCATAGCCTCTGTCAAGTCTGTCTTCTAAAACTAGAAGATAAATATTTGTTCAGGACAAGGGGGAATGACTTCAAACTCACACAGAGTAGGTTTACATTTAATATTGGGAAAAAATTATTTCCTGTGGGGGTGGTGAGGCCCTGGCACACATTGCCCAAAGAAGCTGTGGCTCCCTCATCCCTGAAAGTGTCTAAGTCCAGGCTGGACAGAGCTTGGAGCAGCCTCGTCTAGTGGAAGGTGTCTGTGCCTGTGGCAGGGGTTGAAACAAGATGATCTTTATGGTCCCTCCCAACCCAGGCCATTCTGTGACTCTGATTATGGCTGCAGAAGCCTGTTACCCTTAATGCAGTGAGCAGTTTCATTAGAAAAAGCATTAAAACAAGGGCAAAAATAATTGAGAGAGATCTAGATAACCTTTATTTACCTTTTGATATTAATACAAAATATTTTTTTCTTTAATTTTAGTATATGGCTCTCAATCCCTCAACCAAGAGGAAGAGTTCTCGGTCACCTGACAGAAAGCTTCCTAAGAAATCCAAAGCAGATGGGTCTTCACTGGGCCAGCCACTGAGTCCAACCCTGTGGTGCCACGTACATTTGGAAAAATCTATAATTGGCTCTCCGCTCAAGGTGAAAAACTCTAAGAACTCCAAATGTCCTAAAGAGGAGCTGGAGGAGGTGATGAAAATTGTGTCACCTGCTAAACTTGGTTCTAATTTTCACATTCCAAAGAGAGGCCGACTAGGAAAGGGCAATAACAAATCATTGGACAAAAAGCAAAAAGGCAAAAGGGTTCTGAATGGGCAGAAGTCGTCAGGGAAGGCAAAGTCTCCCAGGAAAGGTTTGAAGACTCCCAAGATGAAAATGAAACAAATGACTCTGCTGGACATGGCTAAAGGTACCACTAAGGTGTCCAGGGCTCCCAGGAATTCTGGAGGCACCCCTGGATCTTCCAGGAAACCCCAGAAACACCTGCCTCCCGCAGCGCTCCATCTCATTGCTTATTACAAAGAAAACAAAGACCGGGAAGACAAAAAAAGTGCTCTTTCCTGCATCATCTCCAAAACAGCTCGGCTGCTCTCCAGTGAGGACCGTGCCCGTCTCCCCGAGGATTTGCGTGGGTTGGTGCAGAAACGCTACGAGCTCCTGGAGCACAGGAAGAGATGGGCCACCATGACTGAGGAACAGCGGAAGGAGTACATGAAGAAGAAAAGGGAAAAGCTGAAAGAAAAACTGAAGGAAAGAGCAAAAGAACGGAAGGAGAAGGAGATGAAGGAAAAACTGGAAAAACAGAGGAGATTTGAGGACCAAGATCTGAAAGGGAAGATACTGCCTACTTTTAAACTGGTTGATACTCCAGAGGGACTTCCTAACACACTTTTTGGGGATGTGGCCATGGTGGTGGAGTTCCTGAGCTGTTACTCAGGGTTGTTGATGCCAGATGCTCAGTATCCCATCACAGCAGTATCCCTGATGGAAGCCCTTTGTGCAGAAAAGGGAGGCTTCCTGTACTTGAACAGAGTACTGGTCATCCTCTTGCAGACCCTGCTGCAGGATGAAATTGCTGAGGATTACGCTGAGCTGGGAATGAAACTTTCTGAAATCCCACTTACTCTGCATTCTGCATCCGAGTTGGTTCGCCTGTGCCTGCGCAAGTCAGATGTGCAAGAGGAAAGTGAGGTCTCGGATAACATAGATGAAAGTAAGGATTCAGCAGCTTTCGATGATAATGAGGTACAGGATGAATTTTTGGAGAAACTGGAGACATCGGAGTTCTTTGAGTTGACTCCTGAAGAGAAATTGCGGATCCTCGGAGCGCTGTGTCACCGGATCCTAATGACGTACTCGGTGCAGGACCACGTGGAGGCCAAGCAGCAGGCCTCGGCTGAGCTGTGGAAAGAGCGCCTGGCTGTCCTGAAAGAGGAGAATGACAAGAAGAGGGCAGAGAAACAGAAGCGAAAAGAAATGGTGGCCAAAACCAAGGAGAGTGGGAAAGAAGAGCATATGATGGGAAGAAATGAAAAGAAAAAACACGAAATGATGAAAATGGAGCACCGGGCAGAAATTGAAGCCGATGATATGATCAGTGCTGTAAAGAGCAGGCGGCTTCTTGCCATCCAAGCCAAGAAAGAGAGGGAGCAACAAGAAATACAAATGAGAGGTAAGAAAAATTACCTAGTGAGTAGAGTGTTTGTGTGTTGTGGAATAAGTTCATGGCAAAAATAACAACAGCCTGTTTTCAGAAGCATTGTCAGGTTTTAAGGGATTTGCTCACTGGAGATTTATAATTTAGCTGCTGTGGTTCCTGTGGCAGCCTAAACTTTGTAAATGTAAGAAAAAACAATACCTGCTTCTGTTTTTTTATCTGTGGGTGTCTTTTGTTCAGTACCTTTCTAATTGTGGTAGGCACAGAGAGGTTGGACAACACAGTATCTGTTTTGGGAACAGAAAACCAAAAATTTGTCTTATGTCCAAACATCATCAGGTTCTTGGGTGCAGAGGAGATATTTCCTGCCTAAAAGCAGTTCTTACTGCTGCTGCTGGCCCTGCTGCATGGTCAGGCTGTTGCCAGCAGCCCTTCTCTCAGATCAGGATTTGGGCAATAAATCTCAGTTTACTGTTTCTTGCTTTAAAGAATTAGTTATGGAGCTGTATAAATATAAACTGTCCTCTCAAACCTCTCTAAATCATGTGTTGCAACACCAGACCTTGTCTCTGTGTGACTAATACTGTTTGAGGATTATGAATGTAAAGAGAGAACACTTTGGAATTACAATTTAGGGGTTTTATTGGTTGTAAATGTGGATGCTGGGCAGACGGAAGTGGACAGTGTAGCTCACCTGGATTATTATTTCCCTTCTGAAACAAATGAGGGATAAGCATCCCTCATGGAACCTGGCTTTTGCACCTTAGCTGGCATGTGGGAGTAGCTGTTCTGGGAGACCAAGAATCACAGAATTGTTTGGGTTGGAAGGGACCTTAAAGTTGATCAAAGTCCACCCCCTCTTCATGGGCAAGAACACCTTCCACTAGACCAGGTTGCTCCAAGTGTCATCCAAGCTGGCCTGGCACAGGATGCGTCAGAGCAGCTGTGGCTGCCCCATCCCTGGAAGTGTCCAAGGCCAGGCTGGACAGGGCTTGGAGCAACCTGGGATAGTGGAAGGTGTCCCTGCCCATGGAAGGGGTTGGAACAAGGTGATCTTTAAGGTCTCTTCCAACCCAAACCATTCCATGATTCTGTGATATGACGGTTTTTATCCACGGTTTCTTCAGCCCAGTCCATCCTTACACCTTGACTTCTTATATATATATATATGTTTGCATTTTTTTTTTTGCAGAATAATGGGCAGAAAGTAAACTGAGGAGCATATGGTTGTAAAGAATGTTAACTAAAATCCCCAATAAAACTGCTTTTTTTTTACTCCCATGGTGTAGTAAGATAAAGGACAATATTGATGTCTGGCTGTAATATAGAAAAGCTAATGCTGCTCTTTGCTGATTCTAACAGTGAGGATGGAGAAAGAAGCAGAGGAAGAAAGAATCCGCAGGCATAAAGCTGCTGCTGAGAAAACTTTCCAGGATGGAATTGCCAAAGCCAAGCTGGTGATGCGCAGGACCCCAATTGGCACTGATAGGAATCATAACAGGTGGGAAAGGAAATGGCCATGAGCTTCCATCTCTGCCCTAAGAGAGGGGCTGTGTCAGATACCACACCCCAGGAAGGGATTGATAGGGAGGGTGTACGAAATTGTGGAGAAGGGGAAAGTATTTGTGTATATGGAGTGTAGTGGCTGGTTGTGTGCTCAGCTTTTTGGAGCCTCCCCACGGAAGTCAGGACCAGTGGAGGTTCAAGTGCTGGCATTGGGTGCTCAGGAGCCTTGTTACTATCTTTCCATTTTTTTTTCCACGTTTGTTGCACAGGCATGCTCTTGGAATGGATTCTAAGCAAAACTTTCCCTGTTTATCACTCAGCTGTGCTAACATAAAGATATGCATGCATTCAACTTTTAGTGAGTTGAGCACGCAGATGCTTCTCCCTTCAATGCAAATAAAAGTGTGTGTGTGTGTTTAGCTAGAAAAGGAGACAGCTACCTATTAACACACATTTCTTGCAGGTACTGGCTGTTTTCAGATGAGGTTCCTGGCTTGTTTATTGAAAAAGGCTGGGTACATGACAGTATAGACTACAGATTTACCCTTCCCCACCCGAAAAAGGAAGATTTGAAGAAGGACTACAGCCCTGGAGGTATGGTCTCTTGAGGGTATTTCCTCTGCTCTGGCTGTTCGAATGGAGTTGTGAGTGTGTAAGAACTGTCTAGTCTGATTGTTTTCGTGGGGATACTCTGATTTAAGCCTCCTTTTAACTCTAGAAGTCTGCACACAAGAGGTGCTGGTGATATTTCCCTTCTGCTGCTGTGGGTCTGGAGACTTGCCTGCAGTGTCCCACGTAAGGACCATGGAATTTAGTCTCCTCTCCTACAAGTAGTGAGGTTGATGTCACTTGGTATTATCCCTCTGGTTCATCCTGACCCTGCTGAGTTGCAGCATGCCAGACCCATGCACAATCAGCCAGTTGTGCTGCAGCGTGAGGATGTCCATCACAGTGCTGATATCCTGCTGGTGCCAAGGCTCCCAGATCAGCCTGTGGAATAGTAACAAGCAGGGCAATCTGTTAGATACGCACGGCTTTGCTGATTGAGGTTGTTCTGGTGAACATCCCTCTTGCACTTCCTCTCAGCCTGCTCTTCACCTTTGCTGAATGTTAGGTGAGGTGCAAGGGACTTGTGCTTCCTCTGTGATTTTGCCTGGCTGACATGGAGCCTGGGTCCTGGAACCTCGCAAGTTTGAACAGGCACAAAAATCCGTCTGTACAGAAGGAAACTTAACAGTTCTGTGTGGAAATAGTTCTTGGGACAGAAGATCCTGCACTAATGTGACTCAGCTGAGTTTTAGTCGTGATCATTTCTTGCTTTTCTAACATCACATTCTGGCACTGAGTCCATCTACACTAATCCTGCATGGGAGAGCTTATCAAGATTCAAGCCCTCACCTGGTAGGACTGTGTTAGACAAGGGACAAACTAGATACCTGTAGAAAAATGGAACAGGACAAACCTACGGTGAGATCCTTCATCTAGATGTACAGCCAACTGTGTCTTAGAGAATAACTGAGCTGGAGGTGCATCATTCCAAGCTCCTATGTTGGGTGTATTTTCCTACAAGAACTGTTTTCAAATACTGACCAGCTGTGTTCCTGATCAGCTCCTTGCTTCCAGCTGATTTAATCTCTCAGCTGCCACTGCAGCCAATGGGCAGGATTTTAGCATATTCCTTTGGACATTCAGGCCTTAACAGTCAAAGGCCTGAATGAGAAAAGATTTAAATTCATGTCAGAATGTTGTCTGAGATGCTTAGAAATAAAAATTCATGCTGCTTGTACTTCCTTTGGTTTTAAAAGTGCTTTGTCAGTATACAGCTAAAAAGTGAAGCTAGTTTTATGTATTTGGAATAGTAGAAAAGCTGCTTGGGAATCTACCTGAGCATTTTCTTTTGCAGAGAAGCGGAAGAACACAGGCTGTGATGGCCGAGGGAACAAGCTGCACCGCTCCGTACCTGCCACAGACCTGCCTGCTGAGACCACCACTCCCAAGCAGGGCCAGAACTTATGGTAACACACACTTTCATGGCTGCAAAGTGCTCAGAGTGTAGAGGTCAAGGAATCGAGACAGATTTCTTTTGCTAAACCCTGCTACAAACCTGTTCCTCTTTCAGTGCTGAGCAGTTGGGTTGGTTCAGCAGCTTCCCAGGCCTCTGTTGCCATTATTACTGCTCTGCTAACAGGGCAGCCATTCCAAGAGGCAGTGAAACCATCATTCAACCTAATCACTAAAAAAAAAATATACAAAACCAGTAGAAATCAAGCTATTAAAATGCTTCTTTGATGTACTGCTTTTTAAGTATTTCATTTGTCCCTACTGACAGCCTGTTATCCCTTTAATGCTTCCCAATGCCAAGCAGTGTCTTCTAAGTGAATCAAATCTACCTTTGAGCATGTTTGATTGTTACCTGCTCTGGTAACCGGCCCTATCAGTGTCCTTAAAGAAATTCTCCAGTGCTGAATGTTGCCCTGTGTGGTAAGGAATGCTGATCAGTGTCCCCATGCCAGAAAACCCTGGCTAAGCTTTACCTGTTAACTGCTGTTGAGTATTGTGTATTTTTAAGATAACCCCAAGGATAACTGTCAAAAAGTATGTGCTCCTGCAGCTCCCCTCTTAGCACTGTCAGTCCCACAGAGTTCCACTGCTAACACAGAGTGGGGTTGCTTGGTCTTTGATAAATAGAATTGAACTCATCTCCAAAAAATAGTTGCAAGTCAGAACTACTTTACTAAACATGTACCTGCTCCCCCACCAGGAACTGTAAAAGACACTGAAATTGTGGTTGTCTTGTTTTATCTGCACCATCAGCATTGAGTGCTGACCCTTGGTATTGCTCTGCTGCTTCTCTGTCATGGCAGCAGATCATAGGGTATCACAGAGTTCTTGTGCATTCCTTGACTGCCCCATCCTCCCATGACAAATCCCCACCCTGTTGGCAGTCTGGGCCTTTGCACATCTTGCCAAAATTCAGGCAATTGGGCTTTCCTAGGGAATGGGTCGTGCACAGGGAGTGTGATCCACAGGAAAATCCTCTGCTCTTCCTAACTGCCTCCTCTAACACCTGATCTTTATTGAACAGAGATGGCAAGATATGTTCCAGGAGAAGGACCAATTCTATAAGAAAAACAGTAGCTTAAATTTACAGAGCATGTTGCTAAAACTGAGGGTAGCATAGAGCTGAATTGAATGAGTTAACACAGAATTCCTTCAACTTGTGACTCCAGGCTGAACTCGAAAAAGCACAGTATTTCATCTGCTCATTCAGGTTAGCAACTCCCAACAAGATTCTGAGGGAGATCAGTGTGGTGACAGGGGCAGGAGTGCTGTATGGAGTAACCAGTCAAAGCCTGGGAGGATCAGCTCTTGGAACCAGGTCCTGGACATACTCAGTGCTGAATTACACTCTGTCACGAAGAGCTGCTTTGTATGGAGTGACCATAATGTATTCTCCTTTTATAAAAGAAAGCAACAAAAAGAATTAAGAAGCTTCTTTTAAAAAATGCCTAAAGTGGCAGCCATAAGCCCAAAACACTTTCAAAGAGATTTGCCTTAGAGTTTCCATACTAAATGATTAGAGCAAGTGCTGCCTCTTAACTCTGGGGAAAAAAGGGGTTGAGGAACTTGGAAACAAGACTGAAGTAGCAATAACAAAACATTTTGAGTTCACATCAGGATAAGGAAGCTGCTGAAAGTAAGAAAGCCTACTTAAAATCTGTGGTGAATCTCAGTGAAATTAATTAAAAGAATGATAAAGTGAAGTACAGACTAAGGTCAAAACAATTTTCTTTTCCTTTTGGGGAACAATCCTGCTTTACAAAATCTTGTTACAGGGTCTGCCTTTGGAGAAGGGGGAAGCTCTTTGCATGAGAGAATAATTGGCTAAGAGATACTAAATAAATAATGGAAATACTCTAAAATTTTATGTTCAGCAGGGAGACGGAGAGTAATGCTAGAGGAAACTGGGGAAGTCTCTTAAAGAGTTTTTCTTTGATAGAGAAAAGAGGGACTGGGAATAAAATTAGCAAATGGCTGTTTTGAAATAGAGAGGAAAGTGCTGCAGCTGAGATACACAACTGGCTGCTACCAACTGCTGTGGCTCTGTGAATTGCACCTGTTCAAAGCACCAGGGGACAAATTGCTAAGAGAGGAGTTAATTGGGAAGTAGGGAAGTGCAAAGGTAATTGTCCTGGCACACAGAGGAGTCCTCAAACCAGCCGATGCTGCAGTCTGGAGGGGTAGGTTGAAGAACTGTCACTGCATACCTGCTCTGCCTTTTGGCCACTCGGACATCAGACACTGAGCTGTGGGGGGGGAGGTTTGGCCTGGCTGTTGTGCCATAGTGTCCTTAATTTTTGTCCTTTCTTGTCCCTGCTAGGAAGGACTTTTAAGTGCTGACAGTCACAGCACTTGCTGTTTTTTGACAAGGTGCTCGTGCCTGTGTGCACTGTTCTGCCAGGCAGGGGCAGCAGTGCAGGTGGAAGATCTGAGCCAGGCCTTGAGCAGGGGCACAGAGGCAGCTTCTCAAAGGACACATAACCCTTTCTAATTGAGTGTCTCTCCCTGACTTATAGGGCACCCAAAGCCATGCCTGCAGCTAAGCAATAAAGTCTCTCAGCTGAAAGGCTTTTCCTTAAGGATCTGGAACTCCTTAGAGTCTGCTTGCTAAGTACCTGTCTGACACCTGCCACCATTGACATGTAAGCATCCACAGAAAGCCAAGTGACAGGCTGGGAGCTGTTACTTCAGGGCTTTAGCCAGGAACTAGAACTTCCCTCTTAGGAAATCCACAGTCATATTCCTGTATTTTCATCTGGGGCCATTGCCATTGGTCTCAAGGATTTCTCGGAGCATAAATGGTTATGGAAGAGTCTCCTCCTTGGCTGCTTTTTGCACACTGTCCTTGGACATCATGAGGAGCCCCGAGCCCACACTGCAGTCCTTGGAGATCTCTGTGTCCCGTTGTTCGGATACAAGGACATGTCCAGCTATAACTCATAATTTTGACATGTGCATAGGAAATTTCATTTACTTGTGTTCTGCTTTAAGTCCTGCTGTTTGTCTCTTTTCCTAGTGGTATGTGGGATTGAGTAGCCTCAGAGTACATATAGAGCATTTTTA
Source organism: Acridotheres tristis (assembly GCA_037013685.1). Classification (NCBI taxonomy): domain Eukaryota; kingdom Metazoa; phylum Chordata; class Aves; order Passeriformes; family Sturnidae; genus Acridotheres; species Acridotheres tristis. The sequence continues at coordinate 95,143 of CM072906.1, forward strand.
GCTTTACCCTTTTATACTTTAGAGGCTTTGAAATTAAACACCAGATTAACTCTGAATAGTTGTATTTCACAGTCCTGCCCCTTTTTGCCTTGAGGATGGGAGCTGGTAGGGCACTGATAAAGGGAGAAATAGATTTATACTTCTATCAAGAATTACATAAACAATATCTCACAGAAGTAGTTCTGTTGTCAATACTTTGTCCCCAAAAAGAAGAGGGTCCAGTGTTCTGTCCTAAAAGTGCAGCATCATAAACGCTTGGTTACTTCTGTCTTCTCCAGACAGATGGACTACTCCCTCTCTTCACCTTGTGCTCCTCTCGCACAGGTGTTAATCCTTATTTAAAATCTTCTTGTTCTGGGCACGTAGGCTCCAAAGAAGTCTCTGTCCATATCATAGTGCTTGTGAGCTGTGTACTTCCTGGTCTTTCCAGCAAGAACCATGGGGGAGCCACAGCCTTGGCAGGATATTAACATGCAGGAGACTTCTTGCTCATCTAGGTCAGAAAGGAGTTGAATTTTGGAAACACTGGCATCTCTGCAGAGTAACTGCCATTGTTCTTCATCTATTAGGAATTCAGCATGGTATGGCGGGTCCCCTCAGCAGACAATTTGAGTTAACCATGAGTGGGTGCTGACAGACTCCATTCTCACGCCTATGCTCTACAGATGGAGTTCCCCTGTTTCCACCAACCCTCCAGAGCAGGTACTGGTCCTGGGCTCCTCTAGATGTTGTCCTCTCGATTTTGTTGTTCCTTAGCCCAGGTTTTAGACCTTTCTGCGTTCCTTCTGGCCTATAGCCTGAGAGCAGGTAGGAATATTCAGCCTGAGTGAATACTGGGAGCTCCTTTTGACTTGCTTGTGCCATTTGTGCCTTCTCTTCTGGTTGCTGATCAGTCCGTTGGCTTGTGCTGCCGGAAATGTCAGGAGAGAATCTAGGCTGTTCTTTAGAAATGCAGAAAGTCCTTACACCAGTCAGGATTTCCCCCTTGTAGATCAGTTTGAAGACCCCCAATTGGTTTTGACTTTCCCAAGGGGATCTTCCCCATCCCTCTGGAGTGTGTGATTAACCTATGCTAGGCCACATTAAGGGCATCAACTGTCTTACCATCCCTCTCTGCAACACTCCCTTTTGCCTTCCCCATTTGAAATACCAGCCTGTCCTACCACATCCATGCTCCCAGCGTGGAGGTGATTGAGCTCCAGGTGGATGTGCAGGTAGTTCTAGAGGTAGGGGATGCCTGGAGCTAGTTTGGGAAGCAGGAGCTGTGGCTGCACAGAGTAGCAAGGGGTCACTAATCAAACTAACATGGTGTCTCCAATATTTTTGTATTTTGCAGATCAGGCTTAGGTTCAGGCTTGAGTTCAGGCTTAAGTAGATCAGTTCCCTGTCCCAGAAAGCAGTTTTTACTCTCAGGGTGAACTGGGAAGTTTTAATTACCTGTTGCAGATGCTCTTCCTTCCCTGTCCCATGTCCTTTTCAGCAGGAGCAAAGTTATACCAGGGCTTAACTCTGGCTTTCTTAAAAGGGTGGGAGCTGGTTTCTGCAGCTGCCCAGTAGCCTGTGTTGTTTTCCCCCAGAAATACTGGAGAATGGAAACCCTACATGGCGACTGTTTCCAGTACCCTTTCCTTTTTACAGTGTGACAGAAGAGTGCAATGAATTCTCCCCTTTGATTTGTCTCTATGGGAGAAAGCAGGGAAAGCTCAGGTGTGGTCATCTTGAATATTTTTCTAGTTGGTTTCCATGGTGTATCACCAGCAATGTCTGATGTTGTTATATCACGACCTGGGCAACCCATCTCAAGGTGTCTGGGAAATACTCCTGTGCTGGGCAACTGTAGGGCAAATGGTTTGGAGTGTGGTTTATGCCATTCCCAGATGGTGACAGATTCTAGTGGGTGAAGGATATCTGAAGCTGCTCTGTCCTGTTCCACAGGGAGAGGTGCAGAGAGTGTGGTGCCCAAAGGTTTTGATCTCAGGGTGCAGAGTGAGGATGCTCCACAGGGTCAGAGGTACTGAAGCAGATGACTGGCTAAAAACCATCCTCCTTCCATTGTTATACAATCAATCTTATGTTCTGTTAGAGTAATGAATTTCCTAGCTGAATGTGAATTGTGAGGCCATTGCCCTAGTAGGACCATACATATTCATAGATACCATACATATTGCCCAAGAAAGATTAGATCTGGAATCTTTTGGTAAGGATCACAGAGTGGTCCTTTGCAGTTGTTTCCAAATAAGGTTGATTCTCCTATTTCCTGTATTCCCTTTTCTAATGAGCAGTCCTCAAACAGAAGATATGGAATTAGTCATATTTTCTGTAAACTACCTCTGAAGCTCGAGTTAAATTCACATCCCATCAGATGAAGAGGGTCCATGGTTTCCTGGAATAGAGTTGGAGAGAAAAGAAGGAAAGCGCAGAATTTCAGGCTGTCTTAAAACTAATTTAAATGTACGACCCAGCATGCAAACAGGATTGTACTCTGGAATTGTAGAAAAAATATCTGATTTACAGAACTCTGTAGAAGTACTCCCCTTTTAGATTGGACTAACTGCTGATGGCCATCGCTGTCTTCAAGGATTCCTGAGCAGGAAGGTTTCAAGCTGATAGATAGGGTTTTCAGATTCTACACTTGAGCTTTCAAGTTTGGGCAAACTTAGAGAGGAGGCCTTATGCACTTGCAGAGACAGAGCCTGCATAGGCACAGAGCTCCAGCAGCAGCAGTTGTGGGATCAGCCAGGACAGCCCCTTTTTAATCTGGGGACTTCTGGTTAATGAAAGAAAATGTGGTAAAATTGCCATGCTGTCAATGTGTTAGTCTTTTGTAGTACATCTGACACAACATTCAGATCACTTTAACTGCAGAGTAGTGAATGGAATCCCTCGGGTAGACAACTGAATTCAAATGCCAACATTTTAATAAACTTAATGGGGGAAATACTTTTATTAACCAGTTCTGTGTTTATTTTGATTGTTTTTCTTACCCTGGAATTTGCTAAATTTGAGGATCTTGAAAAGAAGCCAACCTGAGTCAGAATTCTTCTACTAGCATTCCTGGAAGTGTTTCACCTTGCTCCGTGGGGTCATGATATAGGTTACTTTTTAGTCCTACCTACTGATCCTTGGGAACTATTTAGAAGAAGAAAATGTATTGTCACAGAGATACCCTGGGTGATCTAGGTGCATTTTTCTATCTTTCAGGTTTCTCTGTGACAGTCAGAAGGATTTGGATGAGCTGCTGGATTGCCTGCACCCCCAAGGAGTAAGGGAGAGCCAGCTCAAGGAGCGCTTGGAGAAAAAGTGAGCCTGCTCTTTGTTTTAGTATGTATGCCTTCTCCAAGTCAGAGCATGTCCTTGGCACATCAATCCTTGCCATTCCTGGGGTAGCTTCCCATGCTGGATTTTGATTGTTCCTGTATGGAAGAGGGGAGGACATTCAAGTGGAGTAATATCTGGTTTTCTGGGGCAGATTCTTGATAAATAACACTCTGAACAGTGAGGAAGTTCTGTCAGTTTTTTAATTGCTCCTTGAAACCAGGAACAAAGACAGTGCTGGTTGCTCTGAGCCAGAACTGCCACGTGCTTTCATGTGTCTTTCAAAGAACGTTCTGCACTGGTGGAGCTCATAGCTCTCAATGGAGACCATTGTCCCAGAGCCTGCCCAGCTCCCAGGGGAAGTGCTCTGCCTGTACTCAAAGGTTGAGTTTGATTTTCCAGGTATCAGGACATCACACATTCCATCCATTTGGCTCGGAAACAGAACTTGGGCCTCAAATCTTGTGATGGCAACCAGGAACTGCTGAACTACCTCCGGAGTGATCTGATTGAAGTTGCAACGCGGCTGCAGAAGGGAGGCCTGGGATATGTTGATGTGACACCAGAATATGAAGCAAAAGTGAGTGAGCAGGCAAAGTACTGAACAAGACAAGTGTGAGATGATACTTTCTGTGGAAGGTCTTAAGTCTTATGTTCTCTTCAGACAAGAGGAGCAGGAAATCCGTTTTCTTGTTTGTCCTTTAAACAATTATTTCAAGATTACACAGCTGATGGCTTGAGGTGTAGGTGGGTCATAATGTTGGAGCTGAGTGTCCTGTTCAATTGTCTTGTTCCCATATTTTCATGACAGACTTCTTTATGGAGCAGAACTCCATAGCTGATTTTTATCTTCTATATTAAAGCCAGCATGTCTTGTTGACACTAGCAATATGCTGATTCCATAACCAGGTGTGGCAGGTAACCACACTGCATTAGGTACCACGGGTGTCCATTTGCAGACTCAGTTCAAGCAGCAGAGAGAGTAATATCCCGTTGTAATGGGGTCATACACTCTTCCCAACAGGTGTACTCACTGGAAAGCCTGAAGGATTTTGGAGAGTGTGTGATTGCACTCCAGGCTGGTGTTGTTAAGAAGTTTCTGCAAGGTTTCATGGCCCCTAAGCAGAAGAGAAGGAAACACCAAGGAGAGGATTACATTGCCAAGGCTGAGGAGATAGATGAAGACAAGAAAATGGCAGAAGAAGCCAAGGTATTGTTCACCTCAGGGCTCTGTTTTGGTCTTGCAGTAGAACTCTTTGACCGGTAACAGTACATTTCGTGGGGTACTAAATCTTAAGCTGCTTCCTCCCATTTCAGATGTGTGGTTGAGTGTGTTTGGTGTTTGGGGCCAGGTGTTCCTGTTTATCTTGAAGAGTAAATATATGGGGAAATTAAAAATAATAGATAGTGAGGAGTTACTTAATTTTCTCTCTATGAATAGGGAATGGGTCAGGTTCCCTCTATACAGTTCTGCTTAAATAAAAGTACATTATGAAGCATTTTCACAGAACTTAATAGGAGTTGTATCTGTCGGAGAGAATTGATGGTGCCTTCTGTCCACAAAGAGATGGAGAGACATGTTGAGGTTCTGGTGACTTCAAGGGAGTGAGATTCAGACAAATACCACATTTAGGCAAAGGGAGATGCAAGTTGTTGGATGTGTGGAGACACTTGGGGAGATGTCTGGGCAAACAAGCTGCATGTGCCTCCAGGAGAAAAGTGGTATTGTGGGTCTAAATATGTATCCCTCCTAATAAAAGGGATGGAGAGGAGCTGCAGAGGATTGGGAACTTGTGCGCTGCACCAGTGTTATACCCTAACAGGGGTACTTGTATTCAGGGGTAGTTTCCATGCACTAAGTCGAACAGGACATTAATGCCCCATGACAAGACTTTCCCCATTGCCCTCAGCTCTGCCCTGACTGATCACTGACTTCAGCAGAGGCAACAATATCAGAATTGGATCAACAGAAGTACTTGAAAGTCCCAAGTTAAAAAAAAAGAAAGAATATTTCTTGACGTGTGTTTACCTGAAGGGAGTGGGCAAGTAACGTGGAGAGTGACTAATTTACAAGAGCATGTAGTGACAGGACAAGGGGGAATGAGTTCACACTGATAGAGAGTGGGGTTAGAGTTGATATTGGGAAGAAATTCTTCCCTGTAAGAGTGGTGAGGCCCTGGTACAGGTTGCCCAGAGAAGCTGTGGCTGCCCCATCCCTGGAAATGTTCCAGGCCAGGTTGGATGGAACTTGGAGCAGCCTAATCTAGTGGTAAGTGTCCTTGCCTATGGCAAGGGGTTGGAATAAGATGATCTTTAAAGTCCATTCCAACACAAACCCTTCTGGAAATCTATGACTGATGCTGAGGGTACTTTTTTTGGTGTGGATCTGTGGGGGTCTTTTTAAAGCTCTGGTCAGTAAATGCTGAACCCTTGTTTGAGCATCAGGTCTTTGCCATTGCTGTGTTAGTGGGATAATTTGGATATGCACTAGAAATTTTCACATTCCTCAGTTGTCCTGAAGTATTTAAACTTTGCTAATTTTGAATCTTCCATCCTAAGTGCAAGGGCAATGGGAGGATGCTGTATCCTGAAACCTCTCAGCAGAGTGGAGTGCTGTAAAAATCGGTGAGGTGCGAGACAGAAAGGGCTTAGATCAGCACATTTCCTGTTTCTACAGCAGCACTGTATTGTGCCTTACTCCAATCTGCCTTAGAGCTGTAATCACGAGGGCTGTACCTGTAGGGCACACTCAGGGTAGCATCAGATTTGCTGCAACAGAGCCCCAGTATGTGATTGTGCGGGTCTCCCTCCCCCAAGCACTGGCTTTAGTGTCATGCCAATCTGCCTGGAGCATTTATTTATGCAGTGCAGTGCTTACTATTTCATTCAGACTTTCTAGACCTTCGTGGTGGTACGACCAATGTTCAACTTTTTTGGGGTTGTTCGTTGGTTTGCTTGGTTTGGCAATATTTTTTACCTCAGTTTACCTGGAATAAGCTTTCTTTTTGCCAAAGCAGAAGACTTTTACAGCTGACCTTGAAAGAGCAGCTGTAAAAGTTACATTCAGAAAAGCCCTGACTGCCAGCCAGACTGTTCTGAAGAGAAATCTACATAGGCTAAGAATTATGAAACCTTTTGAGCCAGAACTGCACTGAGAGTACATAGCAGGTAAAACTGAGCATAGCTACACTGGAACAACACACTCCATGTACTTCCAGACTATAGAGGAAGAACTGCAGCCCTGTGGTATGGCTATGTCTCATTTTCCCTGTGAGAAACAAGTTATGGCTTAACAGACACCCATTTGCTGACATAATTGTCTGTACTAAGGGTTCCTGCTGGCTCAGCTGCATTGCTGGAGCTCACATTGCTGAGTTGCAAAGGATTGCAGTGAGACCTGGCTTGTGGCTGCTCCTGAAAATCAGGCTGGTGCCTCTGTTGATGCAAACATTCCCATTTCCATTGGCAGTAATATGCTGGACTGTCCCAGAACAGGACTGGGAATGTGTGACCTCTTTGCAGCTTGACATTGCATCACAACAGCATGAGCAGAGTAAAGAACGTGGATGGGTTATCACCCCTGTGACCCGTGTTCAGTAGTCTGTGCAAGGGGAGAGTCAGTCTGCAGACAATCTCTCAAAGAGTGGCTTCACAACCAAGCAATTCCAGTTTCAGCTGTTCTGAGGGGTTTCAGCTCGGGGTGCCAGGTGAGAGCCTTTGTATCCAGAGGCTTGTTTACCTTTATCAGAGAAGGTATTTTCTATCAGTCTGAGGTTGACATGTGACTGAAGACTTCTTTTATTCTGGGAGTTGCTTTTTATTTGTTTTCCCTGCTAGATTGCTCCTATCCCATCAAGAGGGGATTTAAGTAACTTCTTCCAGTCTCCCATTTTGCCTTGTTGGCAGCTGGAACTCCCTTGGTACTGGTGCTGCTCAAATGCCCGAGTCTCCTGATGCTTGGGAAGCAAGGCTAGAAATCTGTTAAATTCCACAGACCTAGGAAGAAATATCTCAGCAAAACTTGCCAACAGCTTTTGCAGATTTATCTTGGCCCAGCAGTTACCCAGTACGTTAACAGCAAAACCCATGTAACAGTTCCTTGGAAAATCAATTACAGCGTGCGAAGCACCTCACCAATGTTCTGCAAAGAAAGAGCGAAGGGCTGTGTAACCTCCACAGTGGGCTGGGCAGCTTTCCGTTTGTCTCTGGTGGTTCTCCAGGATCCACACCAGCAACAGCAGTACGGATATTGACATTTCAGAACAGTTTGTGTGTTTTTCCAAGCAAATAATACATGCTGTGCTTCCTCAAATTCAGTCAGAGGAGAATGTGCAACTCTGCAAAACTCCTGGGTTTTGTTTGGCTCCTAAATTGCTGTCAGCTGCAGAGTTTAGATTTTCCCATCTGACACTTCACTGTTTGTTTTTTCATTCTCCTGGGGTAGAAGAACATTAACTTGAGGCCTATTATGTTCCTGTCATGTCTGGGCCATTGCCTTGTTGTTGTAGAGCACAGGATTACCATTAGAGAGGGATATGGCTCTGGATAACTTCTGTCCTGCTGCATTTCCAATTTATCAAAATGGTATTTCCAAACCTCCTGAGCTGGATGTATGGTCTCCCATTGGCATTGCTCTGTGCAGACCCTGGCAGCTACCCTGATGCAAAGCACAGCTTTGATGCTGTCACCCTCATTCCCAGTTTCTGGGATTTCAGATGAACTGAGGCCATCAGGGAAGCAGCTGATTTCATATTTGAGGATCCAAATGCCTGTGCAGTGTGATTGTAGCTGGTGGCACAGGGTTCCCTCTGCCACCTGAGCAGCTCAGGGACCACAAGGGTGTTGCTGAGGTCCAAGTGCCTATGTGGTACCCACTGGAGGGCAGCACAGACCGCTTCAATACTCCTTCCACTGTGATTGCCAGCTGTTCCGCAACTTTCACCACACATTTTACAGTGCTAGATTTCTTTTATTTTTGTAGCCTGCTGATTATTTGGGTTAGACCTTCAGAGCAAGAATTCAGTGGAGTTCATGTAGGTTGATTCAGCTTGATTATGAAATGCAAAATGGTCAACTGTTACGAACAAACTGTCTGATCCAGGGAGACTGGATATGGATAAACCACAGCCAGAACTGCTGAGATGAAAGAAATACCACAGAAAGAAAGAAATACCAAGACTTGAGCTATGGTTTTGAATAGTTTCAGCTAAGGAATATAAAAGCATCTTTAGACTGAAGGAAGCTGTATCTGTGCATCATTGTAAGCTGTTAGGTCTGTCTGCAGGTTGCTTCAGCCATGGAGAAATGGAAGACAGCAATCCGTGAGGCCCAGACCTTCTCCCGTATGCATGTACTGCTGGGGATGCTGGATGCCTGTATCAAGTGGGATATGTCAGCTGAGAATGCCAGATGCAAAGTGTGTCGCAAGAAAGGTACGCATTCCTGCCCACAGAATTCCTGTCTGTGCAACAGTTGGATGCTGTCATCTCTCTGCTCTGTTTAGGCAATGTGTCCTTGTAATTTGTCACTCTGACTGTATTTTAAGTTCTGAATGTCAGGATTTACACTCAGCAGCACTGATCTCTCAGAAACGTTTGACCCTGACTCCAGTAAAACATTCTTACATAACCAGTACACAGTATTGCAGAGCTGCTATCCCCTGGATATTTAGGGTACTTGGACAAAAGTAAGCTACAAATTCTTCTGGGAACACTTAAGCAACTGTCCATTCCCTAGTTTCATGTTTGGAATGGTCTTTCGGTCTCTGAGCCTTGTCAGTTAATCCTATCTTTTAGAGAAGAAGCAAGCAAGGAGAGGTTGGGAAGGTTATTATGGGGAAAGTGAGGTGGAATGTTGGTGCTCTGAGGCCAAAGTTGGAGCAGAACTGCTCAATGAGCTGGGGTGGTCACCAAACAGGTGACAAGGGGATACTTTCTCTGTGTGCATTGTAGGATGAAGGGCTTTAGAATCTCCTAGGAGGAGGGTGAAGTAGAAGGGGTGTCAGCAGAGCTGGGATGCTGATATTTGTTCTGCCATAACCTCTCCTGTTGGATGGGAGCCTGGAGGAAAGAGCCTGGTGGTACATTCTGCTTCACCACTTTTATATTTGCTGAAACTGTAGTGGGAAATGAGGGCAGGCAGAGCTCGGGGGACTGCCGGGCAACTTTTGTTTGCCACAAGATTTTGCCATGCATCTCTTCAGAGGAATAAGGGCTGAACTGGTACAAAATCCACCTTCACAGCAGAGCCTCAGCAGTATTCCAAACCAGTGCCAAAAACTATCCTACCTGCTGTTGAGAGGAGTTTCTAGGCGAAAGTAAGGAGGCACTCGCCTGAGACTAGCACAGTAGTTTCACAGAAATGAAGAATTGAGATGTTAGAAAAAGACAAGCTGGCAGGCCCTCTGCACTTTCTTTTTCCACTTCAGTAAAAGAAAGCTGGCTCAGGATTGTTTCCCTGTTCCCCTTCATCAGTGGGAAGCAGAGAGAGCGACTAGTCCTGCTGCATACTGATCTTCAGTGTAGCCTCGTTATCCTGAGTAGAAAGAAGATACCATGTAGGTTAACCAGGCTGAGCATAGAACAAGAATAGCTCCATTTATACCTTACAGCTCTGGGGCCCTGTTTGCAGCAGACTTCTCTTTCCCCCTGTTTGTCTGGGTGTGGAATGTCTTTGGAAGACTTCTGTCTTTGCCTCCAGTGAAATCTTCACAGGCAACGGATTTTGCATTGGTTTTGTTTTCAAATGCTGCTGTTCATAAATATAGTGGTGGGACAGAAAGAAGGATCTCCAAGGAAGACCATCAGAGAAAGGGTCCCTGCCCTCAGAAGGGACTCTGCATCTTTCTCTTGGTTAGTCCTGCCCACCAGCACTGCAGCAGCTTCTGCCTCTTGGGTTGAGTGAGGCCATGGCCTTGTTACAATTGAGCTACACTTTCCTAGGTGAGGATGACAAGCTGATCCTGTGTGATGAGTGTAACAAGGCCTTCCACCTGTTCTGCCTGCGGCCAGCACTCTATGAGATCCCAGATGGGGAATGGCAGTGCCCAGCGTGCCAGCCTTCGACAGCGCGGCGCAGCTCACGGGGCAGGTGAGTGACCTTCTTGCCCATAGCCTTGTAACAGCACTGTTCAGGGCCTCTTTTCACAAGACCCAAAGCAGCCTGGAGCAAAGCCCCTTTAAAAGGTTTAAAATCACCCAGTAAAAGCAGCACTGGAACAGAAGAAAAGCAATTTCAGCGTGTAAGTTTAGCACACCTGTGTTGTACTGATGCATTACAAGTTCATGAGTTCTAATTAACTTTGGTTTGGAAATGAAAACATGTACAAAACACTCACCAAAATTAGCTGCACTAAGGATTGTTGTTTCCTTTGAGCAGCTGGTTGAGTTGTTTCTTCATGTAGTTGGTGGCTGCAAATCTGTGGGTCCCTGGACTGGGTTACTGGAGTGTTCTTGTAAATTAGAGCAGACATTACTCCAGTCTGCAGCTCAATCCCTACTCTTACTACAACAAGTCAGGCTACAAAATGTCATTCTAATGGTTTTCTGTACCTGATAACCTTAGCAAGACAGGAGCACCTTATAATGTGACAAAGGGAACGTGATCTGGGGAGGTGTGGCAGATATAAGTAGTTGCCTCCTGACAGCAGGGTATTTGATTGTTTTTTTGAGTTGCAAGCTGGAATTTAAGCACTTTATGGTGAGTGTCCTTTGCTGGTGGTGATTGTGCTGCATCATCCTGTTTGTCAGTGAGGTGAGGCTGTTGAGTGGCACCTGATGCAGAAGCAGCCAGCTGATCCTCCCTGACAGAGCAGCAGCACAATAGAGGTGTGCCAGCCAGTACTGTGCAGGTGGTGTATGGCCTCAAAAGTATTACTTACTCCCTGGACACCGTTTAAGACTTCCTCAGACTAGTACAGAAATGACAGGGCATAAAGGCATCTGTTGTAGCCTGAGTTCAGTTACTTTGATGTGTCAGAGTCACCTGCAAGCTGCTCAGCTCCTGGCCTAGAGCCATCAGGTGGGGAACACCTGTCCTGTTTTCTGCTTTCTGCTCTTGTCTTTCTGGCTGAGATAGGAAAAGAATGTCAGCCTGGCAAGTCTTTTGCCCTCTGTGCTTTGGAAGTTTTATTCCTTTTATTGCTCAACATCCTATGTATCCAAGGGATTTAGACTCCCACAGCAGCTTTGCCTGTGTCCTCTTTTGCCTGTGCGTGCTGGTCTGAATGAGACCCCACCTGCAGTGCTCCCTCTAGCTCAGGGATCCCCAGCACAGGACACTGAAGGACATAGGAAGGACATCGACCTGTTGGAGCAAGTCAAGAGGAGGCCACCTAGTTGACATGAGGGATGGAGCATCTCTGCAGTGAGGGAAGGCTGAGAGAGTTGGGATTGTTCAGCCTGGAAAAGAGGGGGTGACCTAATTGCAGCCTTCTAGTACCTGAAGAGAGCCCGCAAAAAAGATGGAGAGACTATTTACGAGGGAGAATGGCTTCCTTGACATTCTTTCTTGGCAGAAGGCAGGGTTAAATTGGATATTGATTGGAAAGAGATTCTTCCCTGTGAGGGTGATGAAGCCCTGGCACAAATTGCTCAAAGAAGTTGTGACTGCCTCATCTCTGGAAGTGATGGAACTTGGAACAACCTGGTCTAGTGAGACGTGTCCCTGCCCATGGCAGGGGGACCAAAGCAAGGTGGGCTTTAAGGATCCTTCTAACCCAAACCATTTTGTGGTTCTATGAATGATTGAACAGACACAGGTGACAAGCCAGAAAGTGCTGGGCAGGGAGTCTGCGTGGCTTCTGACTTCAGCACGGGAGGAGCCTGACATTCTGCTCACCAATCTGTTTCCTTTAGTATAGAGAAAATATTCCAGCAGGAAAAAATACCGCTGTTGAAACTTTTTAGGCTGGGCCTGCAGACCTGGGTAAATAGCAAATCGTCCTCTCAGGGAGGAGTAATGACACAGCAATCAGTCTTAAAATCCCCTGTCCCATGGTCATGGTGCCTAGAATACCAGAAAATACCCAGATTCAGCTCTTGGGAATTTCCAGCCCAGATGTTTAGCTGGGGAAATGCCCTTTGAGTTGTAGCTATAACTCAGTAGTCTGGAATACAGCAAACTGCTTTGGGCTGAGCTTGGTGCTTGTTGTGCTGCCCAAACACCAAGTACCAGGGCCTCCGGGGCCACTGATGCCCAGGCTCTTGTACCACAAATATGTGTATCTGCCTTGTTCTAGGAACTATGCAGAGGATTCTGCTGAAGATGAAGGTGAAGAAGGTGAGGAAGCTTCTGATGAACCAGATGCTGAGGAGGAAGAGGAGGAAGAAGAAGACTATGAAGTTGCTGGACTAAAATGTGAGGCTTTGACTGTGTAGTGAAATAACAGAAAATAGTAACCCTCCTGCCTTCAGTGTCTGAAATACTGATCCTCTTTAGGATTTGTGCTTTTCCTCATGCAGAGCAGGTATAAGCCTGGGGGATGTCACAGGGGAAGGCTGGTGGCTGTGCTGTGGTTACCTGGGGAGCTGGAGTAAACCCTTGGCCATTTGTGATGGGGTCAGCACTAGCAGAGATTGAAACTGCTCACTGCCCTGGGGACAGTGATGACACTGTTGGGAGGGCTGAGAGGGGTCAGTAGAGACTGCAGTGGGGTGAGGGGGTCAGCAGAGCCTGCAGAGCAGTGGCAGCACCAGCAGTTCCTGGGACTGTCAGTCTCTGCTCCTACAGGATTTGTTGTACACTGGAAGCTGTTTAAATGCTTATGGGAGCTCTCATCACAGCCCTCTCTTTTCTTTTTCCCATCAGTTCATAACCCCTTGAGTGCAGCACTTCTAGTGATTTGGCAGAAAGACATTTTGAAACAGGAGGACTAGAGCTTCCTCCCTTTATTCCAGTGGGAACGCACAGTGTTCCAGGTGTAGTGTAGCCTGAGCCACCAGCACCCTTTGATTGCATACGGAAACCACTTGGGATGCATAACTGGAGCATTTCTGGGCAGCTGGGAGGAGTAAAAGATTGTTTCCTAGACTCCTCAGTATCTGCTTCTTCACCTAAACATATTTATGTTTAGTATGTGTATCCACTTTGGTTTTAGGAGAGTTTTATTCAGTGTCAGTTGGGCAACTTACTGCACTGAAAATCTCAGTCTGGGAATGGCACACTGCCAGCATTTGCTTTCTGTCAAACTGTCCTTGACTGACATAACATTAACTGCAGGTTGTCTTAAACAGGGCAGATGGAATCCAGAGACTGGAACTCAGAGGATTATCCCATGTTCTTTTGAGGGTTTCCATCCAGGCCTGAGCCTTCCCTTTATTCTTGTTTCAGGGAGGCTCACTGATACCACGGCTGTGCACACTGCTTGTTGTCCTGCGGCGTATCCATGTCCACACTTGGAGTGTGTTTGGCCTGTGTTGCATGGCCAAGGCAGGAGCTGAGCCAAGCTTTCCAAACAATAGCAAAAGAGGGTTACAGTCACTAAAAATAAAGTGCTAAATGCAACCCCTGGCTTTAGAGAGCATTAACATGGAAAGGTCACTGTGGAAAACTTTTGTTTTAATAGAGAAGTCACATTGATCCTCATGGCGTTTATCCTGAGGGATCTAACCTAGAATGTTGGATTGTCTGACATTTAGCACGTGCTGCACGCTTGACACACAAGTGGAGTGACAGCAGGCGGACGTCCTGCGGACCCGCTGCACGCCCAGCATGGGGGGCTCAGCAGGATGATTTATGGGACAAGGCTGGATCAGAGGCTGCAGCTGAGGTATCCAGTGTGCTGGATACAGCTTGCTCAAGGACTTGGGATCAGGTGGAAGGGGTTTGACTTGGGGAGGCAAACACATTCTCCTCGTACAGAGGGTCATGGGAGAAACTTAAGACAAGGGAGTGCGTCAGCATGCTTGCATTGCCACCACTGTGGAGCTCTGAGAGGCAGACTCATGGACGAGTGCCTTTATGTAGGATGTAATGTGGCAGCCCCAGTCTTGGGGAATAGAATCACATTGTTTCCCACTTGCAGCACGTGGAGCAGCTCCCAGCTGCAGTAATTTGACACTCCCTCTGCACACAGTTCCCTTCTCAGGGGGCCTTACCAGCTAGCTTATCCCACTGTGTGGGCCACTTGGAAAAGCACCCATCCCCAAAACTGAGGAGCAGAGGGGCAGCAGGAAACTGAGGAAACTCCAGTTTCTGCTCCCAGTGCTTTCAGAGGGTATGTTGCAGTGCTGTTGAGACAGCTGCCTGTCCTTGCATTGCTTTCCTGTCTCTCCCTCAAGCCTTGATGTGTTGGGGTCTCTTGGTGCTGCAGGCAGAGGGGTTTGCTGTGACCTGCAGTGGATGATCCAGGAGCTCCCAGGTCTCCCTCGGAGCTTGAGGATCTGCTCTATGTGAGTACCCTTTTAGCAGCAGGCTGTTGCTAGCCATGGCCTCTTTGGACAAGAGGTGATGAGCCACAGATCTCCTCTGGAGAAGGTGTGAGAACGAAGCTGAGATGAGTCTGGGTGTCCCTGGGCTCACCAGCCTGAATGAGGCTCAACCTGGTGTGGGAGGCAAAGAGCTGGTGGTGTCTGCTCCCAGATGCACCCAGGCCTCTAAGCCCATGGCTTATCTCTTTCAGTGAGGCCAAGGAAAGCAGCCCGGGGCAAGCAGGGCTCCATATACTCCTCGAGGCAGGGAAGGCACCAGAGGAAGAAGCAGACGCTGCACGCTGCACGGGGACCCCGGCAGCGCACAGCACCTGTCAACGGTGCAGACATCGATGAGCTGGTAAGAGTGAAATTGCTCCCTGGAGACAGCTCACATCATGAGTTATAAACCAAACAGGTGGCATGCTTCCTCCCATCCCTTCGCAGAGAAATGCCCTGAATCCTAGTGAAAGCCTGGACTGGGCTGGGTTAACAAAGGAGACATATCTTTAAGGGCCTGCTGCAGACGCAGCACGGATATGCCAGGCATCCCTCCCCAGCCGCTTTCACACATTGTCCCCTTGAGCAGAAGGCAGCTTGTTAAAGGGTTTTAAATAGTATCCATATGTCTCTGCAGAGAGGTGGGGGAACTGAGGGGGTCCTGGATGGCCAGGGAATGCCAGCAATGCTGGACCCTTGCTCCCCAGCCTTGGCCGTTTTCTGACAGTTGTCACTCCTCAACTTCCAGGACATAATTTAGCTGGTTTAGGTTTCACTTGATATTTAAAGAACAAAACCATAGGCTTTTGCACAGAGCAGTCTGTGCATGCTGGGTGGGGGGAGCTGCAGCGACTGTCTCTGGGGAACACCACACCATAGGGGATACATGAGGATACTGCAGCCCCACAGCCACGTCACAACGCCCTGCAGATCTGCCATCTGTCCCGTGACCAGCACTACTGGTGCTGGTGTGTCCTGTCACTCTCCTTGCTCATGATCTGTTGGTTCACTGCTGCTCATGCTAGGTCTGGGGGACTGGCTTGTGACCTGTGTTACACATTGGAGAGCAAGCGAGCCCAGGATAGGCACCCACAGCCAGCACAAAGGGATATTCCAGTGAGGGAAATCTTACTGGAACAGCACACTGGCTCAGAGAAGAGGACTCTGCCAGAATTTATCATTTGTCCTGGGAAGAGACCAGAGCTGGGTCAGAATAGTGAGTACCCTCTGCTGTGGAGCCTTCCTGTCATTCAATGTTTCCTCAGCAGTGATGTCCCATAAGCTATGCTCTGGGAGCTATGGGGATGTCCCCATGCTGGTTGTGACCTGTGCTGGGTCCCGGGGCACATGACTGACCTTGTGCTGAGCCTGCGCGGGGACGGCAGCGGTCGGGGCACCAGCTGCTCCCTGGGATTTGAAATGGCACAGTCAGCTCTGCCAGGGCAGAACGACAGCACAAGTGCTTCTCTGTCTGCCTCCCATGCTGCCCATCACAAGCTCAAGAGAAGGCAGGGAGAGGGAATTCACATTCTCCATTTGCTGGCATTTATTTTTTGGCTGCTTGTTGTGGCCATATTGTCTTTGAACTTATTTTGAAAAAGCCACCTGCCACCAGAGGAGAGCTGGGCAGTTGGTGAGCTGTTCCCACCAAGCTCCTGAATGGGACTGCTGTCCTGAACCCAAGCGGCTGCTGCATGTCATAATCACAGAATGGCCTGGCTTGAAAGGGGTCCTAAATGCATCTCATTCCAACCCCTCTGCCGTGGGCAGGGACACTTTCCACTAGACCAGGTTGCACCAAGCCCTGTCCAGCCTGTCACTGAACACTTCCAGGGACGGGGCAGCCACAACTCCTCTGGGGAGCCAGTCCAGCTCCTCACCATGTTCAGAGGGAAGAAATGTCCTGGCTGTGCTAAGAATTAGCTCCTTTGGCCTCAGGGCTGTTTGCTGAGCCCCAAAGCCTGTAGCAGTTTCCTCCTTTTACCAACACTCTGTGTGGGCAGGTCCTTCAGACAAAGAGAACAGCTCGTCGCCAGAACCTCGAGCTCCAGAAGTGTGAGGAGATCCTCAGCAAGCTGATCAAGTACCGCTTCAGCTGGCCCTTCAGGTGAGGGCAAGTGGCGTCCTCCTCTGTGGGTAGGACTGGCCGCAGGCAGTGTGGGGGTGTGGGCTGGCTGTGGTGCAGTCCTGCCAGATCCACCTGGGAGACTCAGAGCTCCAAAAGCAAGTCATATCTGGGAAGAAGCTGCTCCAGAAGAAGCCGCCATGTTCTCAGTCTTCTGCTGGACTGCAGATGTGGTGCCCTTCTGAGGTGGCAGCAAGGGGCTGATACAGGAGGGGTAGGTGTTCTCTCTGCTACCCCCAGGATTTTTGCAGCACTGAGATGCTGTGACTGAGGGAAGGTCTAGACCTTCCCCATGCCTGAACAGGCTCCCTGGGCTCCTGTACTTCCCATTCCCATGCCATAGGGCTGATGTATCTCTAACACGGTCGAGGTATTGCTTGGGCTTGTTGCAGCACTGTGGGGCTGCAGGTCAGGGGCAAAGGGGTGGCGAGATCCCACTTCTCTACAGTGGTGCCAGGGTTGGCATCCCCTTCCTACCCCTGTGTCCCTTCCTTTGACAGGGAGCCAGTGACCACGGAGGAAGCTGAAGACTACTTTGAGGTCATCAGCAACCCCATGGACTTCCAGACTATGCAGAGCAAGTGCTCTTGTGGCAATTACCGCTCTGTGCAGGAGTTCCTCTCTGACATGAAGCAGGTGTTCTCCAATGCCGAGCGCTACAACCAGAATGGGAGTCACGTACTGTCCTGCCTGGAGAAGACAGAGCAGTGTTTGATTGACATGGTGCACAAACACCTGCCAGGCCACACGTATGCGCGCAGGAAACGCAAGAAGCTCTCTGCCAGGTGCCAGGGACTGGAGGAGCAAGAAGGGGACAGTGAGTCAGAGCCCCTTGATCATTCCCGGGGGCGGAAAAGGAAGAAATGAGGGATGGGGAGATCCAGAACTGGAGCAGGCCTTCTGGTGCTGCCAGGCAGTCAGATGGGTTGTCTGGAGGGAGTTGAGAAGCAGCGGGCACTTCTCTATTAATCCAGCCTTCCCTTGGGTCCATCCTTGTTTTAATTTTTCTGCAATTTCCTCAAGTATTTGGTCATCCATTGAGTGGCGATGACTTAATGCTTCCTACAAAATCCACAAAGCTCTTCATGACTCTGTCCTGCCAAGAGGGGAAGGTGGGAAGGCCTGGCCAAGCTTGGCTGGGCAGAGGAATACCAACCTGCTCCAGCTCAGCCAGTCAGTTTGAATGAATCACTTCCTTGCCTCTGCAAGCAGCTGGAGTGTGGTGGGACTGTCTGCTGCCAGTCATGAGCACACCAGCCTCAAGCTGGTGCTGGGGGAGATCATGTTGCTCCACAAAAGGCCTGGGTGCCACCAGGCCAATGGGCTACTCGGGCTTGTATGTATATATTTATACGGTGTTAATTCTGAGCCCCAGTTCCAGGCTGCATGGGGCGAGCAAGCACTTAGGTGTACTGCGGTCCGGCTTTCACCAGCATCCCAACACCACTGCTCCGAGGTGCTCCTGCTTTCCCCTCTCCTTGGGGAGAAATTCCTGGAGGTCTCAGTCCAAGGAGGGCTCTGAGCTCAGCTCCCCACCTGTACACACCAAGAGGAGGCTCCCTGCTCACGTGGGCCTGCGTGTGGTCATGCAGCCCTTTGGATGCCCCAAGTGCCAGCAGCAAACTGGAGAGTGTGGGTGTCTGCACAGCCCAAGGAGAGCTCCAAGGCCAGGGGAACAGCAGAAATGTGCTGTGTAACTTTTTAAATTAATTTTTTAGTTGAAAGTGGCTTGTTTCTAGCTGTGATCTTGTACAAAGAACACCTGTAAGATACCCTTGTCTTGCTTTGGCACATGTACAGTTTATACAGAATCGTGTTTGCTTTATATTTTGCCCCTCTTTAAAATTCATTTTCCTACCAGTAGCAGGAGTTACATCAGGGGACTTTGGGGGGGGGAGGGGGAAGAGGGGGATCCCAGTTCCTGTCAGCCACACACTCACGACGTTTTGTAGTAACACTCTTGTTCCTGTGCCATAGCCCAGCGCCAGCTCCTGCTGCCTCAGATGCTGACTTTTCCCTAAGAAAAGGGTTTGTTTTCTCATCCTCTCTTCCTCTCCATCATGACAGGTTTGGATCATACAATCAGGGCTTGAACTTCTTATCCCAGAATTGTTTGAGTTGGAATGTGGGCCACGGGGCTATTCAGTGCTGGTTTTGTAACAGAAAAGCAGAAGCAGCTGCTGTAGCCCCTGGGGTTTGAGAAGAATCATCAATTACAAATTGCAGCCTAGTTTTGTGAACATTTTAGGTTTGGGTTTTTTTAAAACAGGTACTTGTTTTCAGTTCTGGACTGTCAGTGACCGCAGATGAGGCAAGTTCCAACCCCTTCCCTCTCCTTAGCCTCACTCCCTGCCCCACAGAATAGCACTGACATTTGTATCTCGCACGTCCCTTCAGAGGCTGTTTTGTCTTGTTTCCTAGAGAACATTTCCTGCAGGTCCTACATGGTGGAACCTTTGGGAACTGCACGTTTTCTAAAAATCAGTGTAATTTGGGGGGAGGAGGTTTCTGCGAAGGGCTGTACTTGTAATAAATTGGAAACTTAAGAATAAACATTATGTACTTGTGTTTGTAAATGTGGCTTGTGTGAGTTCTTTGTGGGTCCCTGTGTTGGTATGGGATTGTCTGAGATGGCTGTCCTCTGCCTTCCCAGAGCCACCACTGGAGCTGTGGAGTAAAGGAATGGTGAGTCAGGATCAGATCAACTTCTAGGACTGTGCTGGTGTGTTGTCACCCTCCCCAGGGACAAGGAATAGAGCTGTGCTCTGCCTGCCCCTGGAGTGGGGAGCAGTCCTTGGTCCTTATCCCCTACAGGGTGCCAGTGTGACACTTGTCCTCCTGTTCCATGCAAGAGTGGCACTGGGTACCCCTGGAGGCTAATGGGGAGCTGGGATGTCTCTGCTCTTTTGCCCCAGCGTGGCCGGGCTGCCTCCAAAGCCTCTTCCCTCATGTTGGGGTGTGTTTTGCAAGCCAAGCCTTGCTTGCAGTAAGGATTATTGCTACTGTGTCCCAAGCCCCCATCCTGATCTCCAGCAGCCCAGCAGGGACACTTGGAGCTCCAAGGGCAGCACAGCTGGAGCAGTAATGCACCAATGCTCGTGACAGCCCACAGCTGTGACACAAAGTGTTTGGCCAAAGCTTTACTTGTTTTTGCTGGGAGGACGAGGGTTCCTGGGTGTCTTCATCCTGCTCCTCATTCTGGATCTGAGCTGAGAATGTTCCCGTCAGGCCCCATACTGCTGGGCAGGGAAATCTGGATGGGTTTGAGGGCTTGAAGGCTCTTTGCAATGGGCAGATGCTGTTTTCCCTGGAGAAGCCTTATCCTCTCTCCACAGGAGTTGGTTTGGCTTGCTGGCCATGCAACAGGACCTGGGTGAATCTGAGTGACTCCAGCTGGGACATTTCCAGGCCTCGGCACGGAGATTTCACAGCAGCATCTGCTCCAAGACCTTTTTGGAGACTTGCTTTTTATAGCAGCCCCTCCATTGGCATCAGTGTCCTGTGCAGGACTATAAATAGCTGTCCTCACACCTGGCAGGGCAGTGTGGGGGCTTGGTGGGCAGCCGGGGCCCTGCTACCACCATCAGCAGCCCTGCTGCACCCGCTGCCTGCAACAAACCCCAGGGGCTCTTACGATTGTTGGAGTTCCAGCGTGGCCTTGGGAAAACAAGACCCAACTTTGGTCCCCCCGGGTTTCCATATGGCTTAATTCTCAATCATTAATTAATATTCTGGGTAACTGAGTTTTTAGCAACTTCTCAGAGCACAGTGGCTTTTCTTTTGCTATTCAAACCTGGAGGGAGTGTCCATCCATGTGAGGGTGGATAAACTCCGTGGCTCAGGAAGTAGCCAGGACTTGCAAGACTCCACTTCTCCATGCTGAGCTGGACCAGGACCTCAGGGTGTCCTGGCCCCTTTCTCACGCAGTTGGCAGCCCCAATTCACCCTCCGCAGCCATCCCACCTCAGTCTTCACAGCCATTCCAAGTCAGGTATGGCCCTGTGGGGCCTGGGCAGTGCTGAACCCCACTTGTCTCTTACTGGGGCTTTATTGGGGGCAGGTGTTTGGTGCGCTTGGGGCTGCTCTGAGGAGGATGGAGATAGGATGCAGGGATGAACTTGGGTGGAGGGGTACAGGGGGAGCATGAGCCCCACAGCACGGGATTGAAAGAAGCTGTGACTAGGAGCAAGTGATGTCCCTGGGCCAGTCCTTCCATGTGACAGCTCTGCTTTGCAACAGGCTCTGTGGAGCTGTGGCCATGCTCAGCTCTCAGGACTGGCAGCCTCCAGTGGAGCCAGCTGGGCTGCCGCGGCCGATAGTGGGCAGTGGTGGGCGCTGGGGGCCCCTCTCAGGCGCGGTGGGACGGGTTATCTGGATGAGCGCTCCAGAGGCAGCCGCTCCTTGGCAAGCACTGGGTGCTCAAGGGCAGCCTGTCCCCAGGGGTGCCGCCAGCCGGGCACCAGCACTGGGCTGCGTGCCTGGCACACAAGGTGAACCGAGCTGGCTCTGGGTTTAACACCCGGGGCAGAACACAGGGACAACACGTGGCCCTGTGCCCCCTTTCCAGGCAGCCCCTGCCCAGAGCCATGCCCAGCTCCCTAGCTGGACTTTGGAGCCTTGTCTCGCAGCCAGTATTGACTCTCCTGCCCCAGGTCATGGCATTTTTCTCTGCCCAAAACAAACTTTCCTGTCTGTTTCCAGACAAGGGAGCTCCGGAGGCTGCAGCCCACCAGTGCTGGGGCTAGGTAGGGTCCCTGCCCTAGCACCATCATCACCACCAGCCTGGGGAAGGGGCTGGATGCCCACCAGAACAACCAGGGTTACCTAAATCTGGTGAGAGACCCTCGGTGTCCCGCCAGCGACACCACATGGGCACTGGGGGCTCCTTCACACCTCGTCCACCACACTAGCTCCTGGGGGATGAAAAGGCTTTTCTCAGCTCAGTCATGCGACTTCTCCTGCCTTCCTGGCATCCGGAGGGTGGCAGGGAGCAGATTAAAGGTGCTTCACCACACCAGTCCCAGCATCCTGGCAGCACAAAGCCCTGGCACAGCTTGATGGTGGGTGAAGGGCCCCGACCGCAGCCCTTCCCCCACGCCAGCCGTGGTAGTGGGGAGCCTTGCCCCTGTCCTCCAGCCATAGTTTGATAGTCTGGGCCCTAAGGGCTTCATCAAATGGCAGCCGAGGGCTGTTGAGGTGAGCAGTGGGTGCCAGGTTGCATGCTGCAGAGAGGGTCTATTGCTGGATTGTTGATTCCTGGACAAGGGTCGACCCTGCAGGCTGGCTAATTAGATGATAGACAAGTCTAAGCATCACTTGAGCTGTGTTGCCCCTACAGGTCCTGCCTGCCACAGCCCCTGTGATGCCTATGCCCCTGCCACAGCCCCCTGTTCACTTCCCCAGCATGGGAACCCCTAGCACATCCCTGGGGACAGCCAGTCAAAACAGCCCCACCCACCAAACCCTTGCAGAGATGAACTGGCCCCTGCCTGCACCTCAGGATGTCTCGGGGAAGAGTGGGCAGTTCCCCTTCTCCGAACCCCTGCAGAGCCACCCTCCTGCCCTCCTTGTGCCCACCAGCCCCGGCTCCCCCAACCAGCCCCACCAGCTTAAGGCTTAAATTTCCCTCCGGACAATGGGGAAGGCGAGCTGGGATTGTAACCAGAGCGGGGGATAAATAAAGCAGCCCAGAAGTTTCCATTACCCGCACCTCGGGCTTCTGCGGGGGGACATCAAAGCTGAGCCCTCTTTGCCCCAAGGTCCCGTGCCCCCAGCCCATCTCCCTGGCCTGCCCCCTCAAAGCCCCTCAGCCTGGCACCGAGACTCCAACAGCCGATGGCACCGACACAAATCACCTTCAGGGCATGGAGTGGAAAAGATGATTCGTAAGTGTGACAGCACAGGAAAACCCTCCTCCTCTTCCTCCTCCTCCTTGCTGGGAGGCAGAACCGGCCCCAGGGAAGCCACGGAGGGGAACTGGATGGTGGCACCCGCTGGTACCACGCTCCTGCCAGAGACAGAGGCACCCCAGCATGGCCTGGCATGGCTGGGACTGACATGAAAGCCCCTCCCCATGAAGGCCTGGTGTAGGGTCCCATGGGGGAGCTCTTGACCCCCTGGAATCCCTGCAAACAGCACCAGGCTCGGATCAAATAACACATCCAGGGTTTATTGTTTTTTCCATTCCTTGCAGCTAATGATCAAAAAAAATTTAAAATAAATTACAGAATTAAATAAACACGGATGGATTATTCCTCTCCCTGCCCCATCCACACCATCCCCCAAAGAAAGCGTTAGAAGAGTCACTGGATTTGGCAACAGAAACAACAAAACAACCTCTAGGAAAAAGCAGCTACTTGTCAGTGAGTGGTGCTGGGGGGTCCTGCAGCCTTGCCCCCCTAAACGTGGGAGTGTCCCTCCTGCCGCCATACAGCCCTTGCCCTTGCCCCTTACCCGTGAGGTCACTTCTTCCGCTGCGGGGGCAGCCTCTGTCTCTAGACGTGAGTTGGGTTGTCCAGGTACGGGTCCGTCTTGGTCATGTGCAGCATGACTGTGGGGGCTTTGTAGTGGCAGTGTCCCCCGCCACAGCTGACCCCGCTGCAGGGCTTGCCCCGCGTCCTCATGCCCAGCCGCCTGTTGCACAGGCTCTGCCAGGTTTGCAGCGTTTTAGAGCTCCACACCCACACCCCGCTGGTGATGCCCACCACCAGTGACATGAAAATCTTTAGCATGAAGACAGCCACAGTGGGCACCGAGGCCTCAAGAGAGCAGTTGGCTGCACGGCGGCCAGGCAGGCGCAGGCAGCCATGCTCCAATGCCCGCAGCATCCAGTAATCCATGTTCAGACGCTCGTAGAAGTAGCAGACAATGACACAGGTGGCTGGGACGGTGTAGAGGATGGAGAAGACCCCAATTTTCACCATCAGCTTCTCCAGCTTCTCCGTGTTGGTGCCACCCGTCTTCATGATCTTCCGGATGTGGAAGAGGGCAACAAAGCCCGTGAGGATGAAGGAGGTACCGATGACCAGGTAGCAGGAGAGGGGGATGAGGACAAAGCCGGTCAGGGCACTGACGTCCATGCTCCCCACATAGCACAGCCCCGTGAGCTCATCCCCCGCCACCTTCCTCATGGTGAGAATGACAATAGTCTTCATGGCTGGGATGCCCCACGCGGCCATGTGGAAGTAGCTGCTGTGAGCCTCGATGGCCTCGTGTCCCCATTTCTTCCCAGCAGCCAGGAACCAGGTGAGGGTGAGGACAACCCACCAGAGAGAGCTAGCCATGCCGAAATAGTAGAGGATGAGGAAGACAATGGTGCAACCTGTGCTCTCCAGCCCCTCCTGTATGATGTAGAGCTCACCGTTCTCCCTGTCACAGGCAATGTTCTCAGCCCCGGCCACGGAGCGGATGATGAAGGCCACAGAGTAGACGTTGTAGCACATGGAGAGGAAAATGATGGGCCTCTCAGGGTACTGGAAGCGGTGGGGGTCGAGCAGAAAAGTGAGGACGGTAAAGGCAGTGGAGACAAAGCAGAGGGTGGACCAGACAGCCATCCAGATGAAGGCGAAGTCCTTGTCCTCTCGGGACCAGTATACATCCACCCCGGGGGAGCACTTGGGTGCGCATGAGAGGCTCTTCTCCACGTACTGGAACTTCTCAGGGTTGTCGCAAGCCCCCAGGCCATTGGGTCCCCGTCCCTCGGTAGCGGTGCCAGGTGGCCAGGGCCGGGGGGCCACGGGCAGCATCCCCTGTCCCTTGTGCGGCTCAGCAGCTGAGGCATTTTCAGGGGCCTCCATGCAGAGGGCATTTGGGTCGTTCTTGGTGGGCAACCTGCCACAGTCAAGTGACTCAGGCCAGCCGAAATTGAACTGTTCCATGATGGGGACGCACTTGTGGCGGGCCTGCTCACACATGGGGCGGCAGGCAGGGATGCTGGCGCTCACCTGATCGGTGCACATGGGTGCGTAGAGGGAGCAGAGGAAGAAGCGCAGGTGAACGTGGCAGCCGTACTCCACCAGCGGGGCGAACTCGTGCAGCTTCAGGGCGGCCTCACGCTGGCTCTCGTGCCCCAGCAGGTTGGGCATGCGGGTCAGGTTGTACCCGATCCCCCGGCACATCGGGATGTCCACGGGCTGGCACCGCGCAGCGCGCCCCCTCGAGCCCTCCAGTCCCGCCAGCTCCAACGCTCGACCGCCCACCCCAAAATGCCACAGCACCCACAGGGCCACCCGCAGCCGTGCCGCCGCCATCGCCCGCCGCCCGCACCGGCCCAGCGGCTGCTACAGCTCCGCCATCGCCCGGCCACGCTACCCCCGCCGCTACGGGGCCGATCGCTGCGGTGCTGGAGGCGCCGCGCCGGGGCAGCCCCCGGCCCCGGCCCCGGCCCGCGCCATGCGGCGGCAGCCCCGCCGAGCGCCCCGCGCCGCCCCGCGCCCGCCGACACCGGCAGCGCCCGCCGAGCGCTCCCCGTCCGCCCCGCCCCGCCGGGCGTGTCCGGGAGGAGGCCGGACGGGACGGGGAGGGGCGGGGGGCGAGGGGCGGGGCCCACGCGGGGAACCGGCACCGGGACCCGCACGCGGCCCTGGAGCTCCCCAGCACTGGGGACACGCGGGCGGGGGAAGCGCGGTCACACACACACATGGACAGACACGCACACGTGCACGAACAGGACATTTACACAGATATAGATACACACTAATGAGCACGTGTTCATGTGCACACGCACACCTAACACACACACTGACATGCACACGCTGCCACAAATCCACATCCATGCATGTGCACACCGTAACGTGCATGTGCCCACACGCACTATCACACATTATCACACACTAAAGCACACTAACACACATTAACACACACAGACATATCTACACACCGATGTGCACACACATGAAACACGTGCCCAGACCGTGTGCATGTTGTACACACACATACACTCACATGCACATGCCCACGCACACGCAGACAGGCACAAACACGCCACCACACGCCACACACACACACACATACAGACATACCCGTGCACATATACTCACAGACACACATACAGACATACTCGTGCACATATAATGCCCCCACACACACAAACATACCCGCGCACGTATACTCACAGACACACACACGTGCACATCCTCGCACCGCCAGCCAGGCCCCGCACACTCACAGGGCCGTGCACAAGCACACGAGTGCACACATACACCTGGGCACAGGATCACCAGACCCGTCGGGTGCTGCCAGGCCCCCGTGTGCCCGCAGGGTGTGCGTGAGCGGCTGAGCACACCTGAGCACACCTGGGCACACCCCACGGCTTGTTGTCCCTTGGGGGACGGACTCTCTCCCCGCAAGGTCCCTCAGTTTGGGAGCACAAACGCCGCTTTGGTGCCGCCGCTGAGAACTGGGGAACTCACAGCGTGCGCACACGGTGCCTGTGCCCCTGGGGTTGGGGACGCGGTAGGACAGTGGGGACTCCGCGAAATGGCTCAGATCCAGTGTCCACAGCACAGGCCAGGAAAGCTGTGTCCCCGGCGGAACGACAATTCAGGGCAGGCACAGGACAGAGGACAGCAATGTCACTGTAAGTCCAGGGCAGCTCTTACGAAGTGACATGTCAGGGTGGTCAAGCCGGGCTGCCAGACCCCGAAATCCAATGTCCCACTCACAGGGCGAAAAATTATATCCAAGGCACGGGGAGGTTTTAAAAACACTCTGGGAGTGGCAGAGTGTTTGTAAAACCTCCTGAAGTTTTACACCCCTGAGGACAGGCTGTGCTGCCCAGGCCACCGTCACAAGGTGCCAGCCAACAGCAGCCCCCCACTCCTAGAAGCTGCCGATCCCAGGTCAGACCGGGTTGCTCCGTGCCATCTCCAGCACTCCTTTTGGAGCAGCTCGTCCACCCGGGGTGATTCCAGCAGGGTCCCTTGAGTGTCCTGCAGGACACCCGGCATCCAGTGCCTGGCTGGCGCCAGGGGGTCCGGGCGTCCCGCCATTCCCAGGCATTCCCACAGCCCTGTGATTTCTTTGGTAACAGCATAACAACCTGTCAGCGCGGCCCCTAATCGCTGACACCCACTGTGAAGGATCCAAACATCCCGGTCCGGCGCTACAGGGAAATTCCATGGGAGCTGCTTATCAGCCGTGTAACGGAGAAGGAGATAAGGCGTCGCCCTGGAATTTCCCTCTAACACGGGGTGTCTGCACAATGGGCTCCGAGGCCCTGGGAAAAGGGTTATTGGGGGATATTTGGGATTATTTGGCATGTTGGGAGGGCTTTGT
Source organism: Acridotheres tristis (assembly GCA_037013685.1). Classification (NCBI taxonomy): domain Eukaryota; kingdom Metazoa; phylum Chordata; class Aves; order Passeriformes; family Sturnidae; genus Acridotheres; species Acridotheres tristis. The sequence goes on from CM072906.1 coordinate 122,266, forward strand.
CACCTTGGCCACCAGCTCTGGGGTATTCCAGAAATCACTGTCCCATGTGCCCAGCGACACGGAGCAGCTTCAGGGGGCTACGTGCCGTGGGTTCGGGCCACATGCTCTAAGAAATGGCTTTTTGGGGGTAGTTTGTGCTGTGGTGCAGTCCTGGGGACAAACTGTCATGCATTGCTGTGTGACAGCAAAGCATGCATGTATGAGCAGCAAAGTAATGGGGATGGAGGTGGCACCCCCAGTGTGCTGGGATCTTTCCCGGGGTCCCGCATACCTCCACCCCCAGAGCAAGGGCAAGTGTCCCATGTGAGGTGGGGGACCCAAGGTTGTCACTGCCTCCACTTCAGGGCACCCCAAGCACAGCTGTGGTCACTGAGGCTTCCCTTCAGGGAATTGTTTGCTAAGGAAAGCTGGGAAGCATCACCTGGATGCAAACCTGAAACGTCTCTGACCCAGCCCTGGCTGCCCAGTGAGGGTCCTGAATGGGTGGTGGGCACAGGCAGGGGCTGGATGAGACCCGGGGTCCTAGCCCCACCTTCCTGGTTCACCCCCATGGGTGCCCTCCATCTGGACTATGAAAGGTTAAGGGGGGGCAGGAGGCACAAATAAATATATTTTAATTTAATTTTGCTTTAATATATAAAACTGTTGCTCTTGGCTCCTGTTACTGCAGCCCGGCCAAGAGCAACACGGGGATTTTTGGAGTCAAGGGGCTCCCTGTAGAGGTGCGGCTGCCCTTCACCTCTGCCCTGCACCTTGGCGTGCTCCTCCCTCACCCCACCCCCCTCAGGTACTCCACGGGGTGCCTAAGCCCTGCCTGAGCCCCAGGGACCTTCCCGGAGCTTCATCCCCCAGAGGTGAGCAGAGGGTATCGAGAAATACCACCAGTACCCCAAGCTTTGGCCTTGCACTGTTCCACTGCCTGTGCCTGATGGAGAAGTGACCTGTCCCTGCCCGCCCGCACGCCTGCGGAACGCGGGGACAGCGAGGAGGGGGCAGTGCAGGAGTGGGGACATCCCGGCCACGCACAGAAGCCGAGATCTCCAGCATGTCTGGGAGCCCCACAGTGAAAACAAGAACCCCAGGTAGAGCAACACAGAGATTTACGGTCTTGGAAGTGGCCCTGCGCTGTGAATCCAAGATCAATAGCAGAAAGAAAGGGCTCTCAGAACTGCACAGGAATCCTGCCCGGGAAGCGGCCAGGCAGGCGAGCGGGACGGATCGCCGGAGCCCGGGAGCCTGTGGTTCCTGGCAGAGCTTTGCCCCATTTCCTTTCTTCCCGTCAACAGCGCCTGAAACCTGCGCGAGAGCCTCGGCAAGGGGAGGAGATGGAGGGAAAAAATCCACTGGCTGCCCCCTCGGGTACAGGGGGCCTGCAGCAGTGCCCCTCTGGCCAGCCATGGGAGGAGGGAGGGTGTCTTTCTGGGGGAAGGGCTTGGGGGATCCCCTTGGCACCAGAGATGGGACAGCCCTGGTGAGAGTCAGGGAGGAGGCAGTGGAGTGGGGAGAAGGTGATGGAGCAGAGGAGGGAACGGTGGAGCTGAGGGAAGGGTGATGGAGCAAGAGAGGAGGCAATGGATGTGGGGAGAGGGAGGGGAGGGAGGATGGGGAAATGGAACTGGGTGAGTGATGGAGAAGGGAAGAGTTATGGAGGTGGGGAGGGAGCAGTAGAGTAGAGGAGGGGGTGATGAAACTGGAGAGGGGGGCAACAGAGCCTGGGAGAGGCTGACGGAGTAGGGAATGGAATGATAGAGCTGGGCAAGGGAGAAGGTGATTGATCCAGAGAGGAGGTAATCGAGCTGGGAAAGGGCAACGAAGTCTGGGAGGGGTCAGCGGGACAGGGGAGGGTGCAATAAGGCAGGGGATCGGAAGATGGAGTTGGGGAGAGGGCAAAGGATTTGGGAAGGGGGTGGTGGAACTGCGGCAGGACTGTGGGTGCTGCTCTGCCGAGCCTTGGCCAAGGCAGCAGGACTTGTTGCAGTGAGGTGAGGGGCTCCATGCCAGCACTGCCCTTGCCTCTGCCCTGCTGAGCCCCCGGATCCCCAGTGGTCCCAGTTCCCACCAGTGCCTTGCTCGTAAAGAGAGGCAGGGGCTGAGGCAGGGAGAGGAATCCACCCCGTGAGGACAGGCCATGCCCAGGGTGAGCCAGGGCTCCAGGCACCCCGTACCCTCCCTGCCAGCTTGGAGGCGGGAGATGGCACAGTCCTGCAGGGATCTGTGAGGGATAATTTTCCCTTCCTGAAGAATTTCACAGGAATAGCTGCGCAAAAGGCCAGTGGCTTCAGTTTCAAAAGGATGCCAGTGCCAGGCCGGATGGGCTGGGGAGCAGGTGGAGGGGTCCATCCTGGGAGCAACCCATGGGGCTGTGGGCTGGCACCCACCTGGCCAGAGAGGCAGATTACCCCTGCCCTGGCCACCACCTCCTTGGGGACACCAGGAACACCACCAGGAGTGATCCTCAAGCCGAAGCTCCTCCTACCCCGGGCACAATCCTGTGTGATACCAATTCACACGCATGTGCAACAGAATGTGCCCACCATAGGACAGCTGATCTCTGTGCCATGGGCAGGTGCAGTAGGGGGGAAGATGGGGATTTTGGGGTCTGGTCCCCAAACAAGCAGGTGGAGTACAGTGTCCTCAGGCAGTGTCCCAGTCACCTCCTGGCTCTCCGCAGGTGTTTGTGGTTACAACCCAGCCCATGGTGCAAGGACACTGTGGCCAGGACTCAGGGACGCAGGCTGACATGTGTGACATTACCAGGGGTGCTCACTGCAGCCTTGTCACTCCATCACCCCGCAGCTGGGGACTTGTGGGTCCTGCTGCCAGCAAGCCCCCCCTCCCCAGCCCTGGCCACAGGATCCCTGGGCCACGACATCCCCATTCACAAAGTACTGACACAAAGCAGAGATGAGACACACGGCTCAGGGCACGACCTTAACCCCAGGATCCCTGGGAGCCTGAGGGACCACAACAGGGATGGGGACCACTTGCAGCTGTGGGACTCAGGGGATGGGGCAGGAGGACAGTGGTGTGTCTCAGGGGAGCCATGGTTGGGAGAATGAGGGATGAGAAAGACAATGTCCCTACCTCACCCACAGTATTTCATCTGGTGAATGTGGTGGCAGCACAAGGGGCTGCTTTCAGCTCCTGGCATCACAGAGACACTTGCCCCCGGCAGTGGGGACCTCTCCCATCAAAGGGGAACCTGGATTGAGCCACATCCCACCTTCAAGTCACCTCGTTCACCCCTGCAGACCCCTTCTAGGGGGACAGGAGCCAGGTGAGCCCTAGCCATTCACTCTGAACCCTACTGATGGCAGCAGCTGCAGATTGGAGCAGCTGCCTGAGAGAGGCAGGTGAAGGGTTGGAGCTCCCTCCCAGCTGGCTCAGCCCCGGGAAGAGCTGCTCATACACCCCCATGCTGGGCCATGGGCCCACCATGTGCCTCCCCCAGGTGATCTTCAGTGCCCATCTCTGTTTCCTAGCAGCCCAAAGATGGGGAGAGGAGGTTCCTTGTGCTGGGAACAGGTTCCGAGGTGCTCCCAGACAGCATCCCAAGCCAGCACAGCAGCCCTTTCCTCCCCCAGCCCTGCTTGCCCCCTGAAGTGAAGTTTCTTCCCCAGGATGCCCCATCCTGGGGCGGGTGCCGGCACCAGGTCCTGGTGCTCACATACACACTCAGCCCTTTCTTCAGCTTCAGCCACAGGCTCGGTGCTGGCAGGAGGCTCCATGCTGCACAATGCTCCTCCTTGTTCGCCCAGGCCAGGGCTGGCTTGTGGGGAATGGCAGGGAATCGCCTCCATTTCCTGCTGGAGTTTTATTACATTCACCGTATAAATAAATAAATACGATCCAGAGGAGAAGGGGAGAAGCATGGGGCAGGCTGGAGCCAGGCAGAACATGTGCTGGGACTCAGCCCCACAGCACTAGCACGGGGAGCACCCTGGGAGGGGCAGGAGATGTCCCACAGCAGCTGTGTTTATGCTCCCTGGCCTCTCACGCCTTTCCAAGGAGCAGCAAAATCCAGGAGGCCACTGCCCGATCAGGGATTGTGGTCACCAGCCCTGCTGGTGGAGACTGAAGAAGAAACCTTCTCTCAAGCTATTTGGGAAGACTAGGAGCCCCCTCAAGCCCTGCCACCTCCTGATGAATTGCTGTGTCACACTGCATGATGCCATGGGCCAAGAACCTCTGCACAGGTTCAGGCTTTTACAGAGTAACAGGCAGGACACAGTCAAAGCATCCCCTGGGAAGAAGGAACATTCTTATAGAGCTGAGCCCCAGCCTACCATATGCTGCAGGAGCAGGGAGGGCTCTTGGAACCTGCTAGAAATGGTTTTATCACACCACTGACTTGGCCAAGCTGCCCACTTGGTTGCCAAGACCGCCCACATGTCTCCAGTGCAACTTCAAGGCTCTGTCACCTATCACTTCCCCTGGATGGCCCACAGCCATGAGCTTTCTCCAGGTCCTCACCTGCAGGCAATGCCATTGATGCTGTGGTTCTCCAGCTGTAAGGACCAGGAGGAAGAATCCTGGCTTTTCCAGGGCTCTTGGGTTGGTGTCAGCTCCCCCAGCAGAGCTGGTGGGCCCATGGAGAAGGCAGGAGCAGCCCCAGCTGAAGCTCTCCTGTCTCTGATAGCTCTGGGTGAGCATTTCTCCTCCCAGTTACTGGACAGTTATCAGTGCTAGGAAGCCTCATATTAAATTTCTCCCTTTCTTCCCAGACTCCAAACACTTCTAGTAGGTGGCATCTCGGTCTACAGCAGGAAGTTGGAACGAGGATCTTTAAGGTCCCTTCCAATCCAAACTAATCTCTGGTCCCGTGGAAGCATGTTCACATGTTCAGGCATCATTCTGATGGTTCCTACCCAGGTTGGATCATTCACTCCGGACAAACCATCTGGCACCAGCATCCTCCTCCCTAAGCTGGTTCCTCCTTGAGTTCTACCTCTTCTCCATGTGGAGAACACTAGGAGATCCTGCCCTCTCACCTGGCCAGAGGAGAAAGGAGAAGGTTCCTCATATATGTCTAACCTGTTCATAGAGAGCTGCTACAGTGCAGCAGTTCCATCCCCACCTTCCCTGGTGTTAAGGGTTGAATTGCCCCCCTTTTCTTGCTGTGAATTCCTCCCATTGTTATGTTAAGTAGTTGTGGCTACACCTTAAAACGACAGATAATGCTCTCTCGTAGGGGGGTGGGTGGAGGAGGAGGAGGGGGGGGAACCGGAAAAGGAAAGGTGGGAGAGGGGACCTTCTCTCTCGCTGGGCTCGTGGACGGAGAGGACACCCCCGTGCTCCGCTCTGGCATCTCCCCTGACATCTCCGTGCTGAGATCCACGATCCCTGCCTGGGACATCGCTCTGCCGCTCTCGCATCTCACGCTACTATCTCCGGACACTCTGCGGAGCACCACGACTGACACCGTGAGAGGCGGGAGACACCTTCTCACCCCCGCTCACCTCTGGGCCGCGGCCGCCATCACTCCAGCCCTCTGCAACTGCGCGGGACCCGCCCTGCCCCCACAGCACCGGTAACCGAGCACAGGGACACGGCCTGAGGCCAAAGGGGACTGGAGCGGAGCTAGACTGTTCTGTTCTGTTGCCAATTTTCATAGCTGTTGTTGTTTTCTGCCTTGTTAAATACCAGTAAAGAACTGTTATTTCACATCCCCATATCTCCTGCCTGAAAGCGTCTGATTTGGACCCTAAAATAATTAAAAAAAAGGGGGAAGTGCATTCTGCATTGCAGAAAAGGGGTTTTTGCCTTTCCTTAAACCATACCTGTCTTTTCAAACCAAGACAGATTTTGGCGCCCGAAACGTGGAGCATTGCCTGAGGGCATTGAGAGAGGGGTAGAAAAGGGAATAACAGTTCTTGAATTACCCAAGCTTGTGGTAGGTGACACCATGCTGTCCAGCTTACCCTGGATTGGCCTCCATGTGGTCACTGCTATATCTCTCCCATTTGCAAGCCCTTTTTTAAACATGAGTTTCATAACCAAGGTTACTGTGGCTATTATCCGACTTATTATGTGGGTTGATCAGTTGAGGAATTCATGGATTTTTAATTTTCTCTGGAAGATGGCCACATGGATTCAGAGCTATCGCACTCTAAGTGTGTGTTTCTGGGGCTACTTCAATAATGGTACTTACTGTGAGGAAGTGGCAGCAGGTGAAATTTTTTCTCAACCCATCACAGGTTTTTTGAAGTTCACCCCACCAGTCTTCAAGGGGTTCCAATCCGCTTTAAATGCTAATGACATTATATTGTGGCTAGTGTTGTTTATATCCCTGTTAAATCTGTTCTATCTAACATTCAGAGATAAGGGGAGATTGACTTGGATAACAACCCTGATTCCTACCCCAGGGATTAGTGATGTTACCCCAGAGCCTGATCCTGTCCCAGAGACTAGGGAGGTTATCCCAGAGCCTGATCCTGTCCCAGAGACTAGGGAGGTTATCCCAGAGCCTGATCCTGTCCCAGAGACTAGGAAGGTTACCCCAGAGTCTGATTTTGTCCCAGAGACTAGGGATATTACCCCAGAGTTTGACCCTCCCCCACAGCCCACCTCGGAAAGGAACCACCCAGAATGGGTGGGGGTGCTAGCAAAGGAGATACGTGAGATGGGCCAGATGCTGAAGGAGCACCTCTCCCCAGCTGGTGAGAAACCCTCCCCCTGCCTTAAAGAGGGAGAATCTGATGGTGCAGCAGTGGGACCCACAGATGTTACATCTGTCCAGGTTCCAGCTGAACTGCAAGGGCACTCACAGCCAGCAGCAGTTGCCCCTGTGGAAACTAGGAAGTCTAGGATGAAAACAAGGCACCTAGATAATAAGGGTCAGGAAGGGGGCCCCTCACAACCAGCAGGGGAGCCAGAAGTTGAGATCATCACCGAGTCCCTGTCATACGAGAGTCTCCGTAACCTGCGAAAAGACATTGTACGACGGGGCCGTGAGCCTTTTACAACCTGGTTACTGCGGGTCTGGGACCTTATGGGTACAGGTGTGCAACTGGATGGTATTGAGGCAAGGAATTTGGGACCCTTGACCCAGGACTCAGGTGTGGACCAGGTATTTGTAAGGGAGACAGGTCTCCTTTCCCTCTGGGAGCGACTTTTAATGAGCGTGAGAGAGAGGTTTGTCCACAGGGAAAGAATGCAGGAGTACCACCAGAGAACACGTTGGAATACCCTTGAGGAAGGGATCCAAAAACTGAGAGAAGTGGCAGTACTGGAGGTGCTCTTTGGGAGGGATGGACAGCATGACAATGACCCTGACAAGGTCAGGTGCACAGGACAGATGTTGTGGAATCTGGCAAACCTGGGCCCATCTCAATATACCTCCTTTATTGCAATGATTGATGCTGATACCAACCAAGTGACAGTGGGTTCTGTTGCCAACAGGCTCAGGAATTATCAGAGTATGATGGCTGGCCCAATGCAGGCTCATGTCTCTGCTGTGGCTAAGGACCTCAGAGAGGAGTTTAAGGAGGAGATGAAGGAGATAAGGGAAGAGGTGAGGAAGATCAGTGCAGCACCAGTGCGAGTCATGGACCTCAAAGGTAGAGCCCAACGCCCCCCAGCTAGGGAGAGAGGGTACACCCCACGTGCTGACCTGTGGTTTTTTCTACGTGACCACGGGGAAGACATGAGAAGGTGGGATGGGAAACCCACTTCTGTCCTGGCAGCACGGGTGCGCCAACTCAGGGAGGGGAACACCAACAGAGGGAACTCCACTAAAGTGAAGGTAGCCTCAGCCTCCCATGGAGGTGCAGGGTATTACAGAAGGGAGGATGATCTGTCAGATCCCCTTGAAGGAACCTCTAGTATGTATGCCCAGGAGAGAAATAATAACCAGGGCTAGAGGGGCCCTGCCTCTAGCCAGGGAGAGGCACGGGAAAACCGGATCTTTTGGACGGTGTGGATCCGATGGCCTGGCACATCAGAGCCACAGGAACACAGAGCATTGGTTGACACTGGTTCACAATGTACATTAATACCATCGGGACATGTTGGGAAGGAACCTGTTTCAATTGCTGGGGTTACGGGGGGATCTCAGGAATTGACTTTGCTGGAGGCTGAGGTGAGCCTGACTGGGAAAGAGTGGCAGAAGCATCCAATTGTGACTGGCCCAGAGGCACCATGTATCCTAGGCATAGACTTCCTCAGGAACGGCTATTACAAAGACCCAAAGGGACTCAGGTGGGCTTTTGGAATAGCTGCTGTGGCAGCAGAGGGCATTAAGCAGTTGAACACCCTGCCTGGGCTATCAGAAAACCCATCTGCAGTGGGACTCCTCAGGGTGAAAGAGCAACAGGTGCCAATTGCTACCTCGACAGTGCACCGCCGGCAGTACCGGACGAATCGAGATGCTGTGATCCCCATACACAAGATGATCCGTGAGCTGGAGAGCCAAGGGGTGGTCAGCAAAACCCACTCACCCTTCAACAGCCCCATCTGGCCTGTGCGTAAATGTGAAGGAGAATGGAGATTGACTGTGGACTATCGTGCATTGAATGAGGTGACTCCACCGCTGAGCGCTGCTGTGCCGGACATGCTGGAACTGCAGTACGAGCTGGAGTCCAAGGCAGCCAAGTGGTACGCCACCATTGACATCGCCAATGCATTCTTCTCCATTCCTCTGGCAGCAGAGTGCAGGCCTCAGTTTGCTTTCACCTGGAGGGGCGTGCAATACACGTGGAACCGACTGCCCCAGGGGTGGAAACACAGCCCCACCATCTGTCATGGATTGATCCAGGCTGCACTGGAGAAGGGTGGAGCTCCAGAACATCTGCAGTACATTGATGACATCATTGTGTGGGGGGACACAGCAATGGAGGTATTTCAGAGAGGAGAAAAGATCATTGAGATTCTGCTGGGAGCCGGCTTCGCCATTAAAAAGAGCAAAGTCAAAGGGCCTGCCCAAGAGATCCAGTTTCTGGGAGTAAAGTGGCAAGATGGACGGCGCCAGATCCCCAGTGAGGTCATCAATAAAATCACTGCAATGTCTCCACCAACCAGCAAGAAGGAAACACAAGCTTTCCTAGGTGCCATAGGCTTTTGGAGAATGCACATTCCTGAGTACAGCCAGATTGTGAGCCCTCTTTACCTGGTCACCCGCAAGAAGAACGATTTCCACTGGGGCCCTGAGCAGCAGCAAGCCTTTGCCCAGATCAAGCAGGAGATTGCTCATGCGGTAGCCCTTGGCCCAGTCAGGACAGGACCAGATGTGAAGAACGTGCTCTACTCTGCAGCCGGGAACCGTGGTCTGTCCTGGAGCCTTTGGCAGAAGGTGCCTGGTGAGACGCGAGGCCGACCACTGGGATTCTGGAGTCGAAGCTACAGAGGGTCCGAGGCCAACTACACTCCAACGGAGAGGGAGATCTTGGCCGCCTATGAAGGGGTTCAAGCTGCCTCAGAGGTGGTTGGCACGGAAACACAACTCCTTCTGGCACCCCGACTGCCAGTGCTGGGGTGGATGTTTAAAGGAAAAGTTCCCTCAACCCACCATGCCACTGACGCCACATGGAGTAAATGGATTGCCCTCATCACACAACGCGCCCGTATTGGAAACCCGAATCGCCCTGGGATTTTGGAGATAATTACCAACTGGCCGGAAGGGGAAGACTTTGGTCTTGCCGAAGAAGAGGAACAGGAACAAGTGACCCGGGCTGAAGAAGCCCCACCGTATAACCAACTGCCAGCAGATGAAACACGCTATGCTCTTTTCACTGATGGTTCCTGCCGCATCGTGGGAATGAACCGGAAGTGGAAAGCAGCCGTATGGAGCCCCACACGACAGGTTGCACAAGCTACCGAAGGAGAAGGTGGATCGAGTCAACTTGCTGAACTCAAAGCTGTTCAGCTGGCCCTGGACATTGCTGAGAGAGAGAAGTGGCCAAAACTCTACCTTTACACTGATTCTTGGATGGTAGCCAATGCTCTGTGGGGATGGCTGGAAAGGTGGAAAAAGGCTGACTGGCAACGTAGGGGAAAACCAATCTGGGCTGCCAATGAATGGAAAGACCTTGCCACCAGGATAGAGAAGCTGCCTGTGAAAGTCCGTCACGTAGATGCCCATGTCCCCAAGAGTCGGGCTAATGAGGAACACCGACACAATGAGCAGGTAGATCAGGCTGCACAGATAGAGGTGTCGAAGATAGATTTAGACTGGCAGCACAAGGGAGAGTTGTTCCTGGCTCGATGGGCCCATGATGCCTCAGGTCATCAGGGCAGAGATGCCACATATAAGTGGGCACGAGACCGAGGGGTGGATCTAACCATGGACAGTATTTCTCAAGTTATCCATGACTGTGAGACGTGCGCTGCCATCAAGCAAGCCAAGCGGGTGAAGCCCCTCTGGTATGGGGGGCGATGGGCCAAATATAAGTATGGAGAGGCCTGGCAGATTGACTACATCACACTGCCTCAAACTCGCCAGGGCAAGCGCTATGTACTGACCATGGTGGAAGCCACCACTGGGTGGTTAGAGACCTACCCTGTGCCTCATGCCACTGCTCGGAACACCATCTTGGGCCTGGAAAAACAAGTTCTTTGGAGGCATGGTACCCCTGAGAGAATTGAGTCAGACAATGGGACTCATTTCAAGAACAGCCTCATAAACACCTGGGCTAGAGAACATGGCATTGAGTGGGTGTACCATATCCCCTACCATGCACCAGCTGCAGGGAAAGTTGAACGGTGCAATGGCCTGCTTAAAACCACCTTGAAGGCACTGGGTGGGGGAACTTTCAAGAACTGGGAGATTAATCTACCAAAGGCCACCTGGTTAGTGAACACCCGAGGTTCCACTAACCGAGCAGGCCCTGCGCAATCTGAGCCCTTGGGAATATCAGATGGAGATAAGGTTCCAGTGGTACACATGAGAGGTATGCTAGGAAAAACTGTTTGGGTGAATCCTGCCTCCAGCAAAGACAATCCCATCCATGGAGTTGTATTCGCTCAAGGACCGGGTTGCACCTGGTGGGTGATGCAAAAGAATGGAGAGACCCGATGTATACCCCAAGGAGACCTTGTTTTAGGGTGAAATACCTATAGTACTGTGCCTATGTCTCTAACTGCATGTATGTATATATAATGTAACAGTTTAATTTGATATAGCATATTAGTATGGGAGAAATTCAGGGGTGGATAATGTTAAGGGTTGAATTGCCCCCCTTTTCTTGCTGTGAATTCCTCCCATTGTTATGTTAAGTAGTTGTGGCTACACCTTAAAACGACAGATAATGCTCTCTCGTAGGGGGGTGGGTGGAGGAGGAGGAGGGGGGGGGAACCGGAAAAGGAAAGGTGGGAGAGGGGACCCTCTCTCTCGCTGGGCTCGTGGACGGAGAGGACACCCCCGTGCTCCGCTCTGGCATCTCCCCTGACATCTCCGTGCTGAGATCCACGATCCCTGCCTGGGACATCGCTCTGCCGCTCTCGCATCTCACGCTACTATCTCCGGACACTCTGCGGAGCACCACGACTGACACCGTGAGAGGCGGGAGACACCTTCTCACCCCCGCTCACCTCTGGGCCGCGGCCGCCATCACTCCAGCCCTCTGCAACTGCGCGGGACCCGCCCTGCCCCCACAGCACCGGTAACCGAGCACAGGGACACGGCCTGAGGCCAAAGGGGACTGGAGCGGAGCTAGACTGTTCTGTTCTGTTGCCAATTTTCATAGCTGTTGTTGTTTTCTGCCTTGTTAAATACCAGTAAAGAACTGTTATTTCACATCCCCATATCTCCTGCCTGAAAGCGTCTGATTTGGACCCTAAAATAATTAAAAAAAAGGGGGAAGTGCATTCTGCATTGCAGAAAAGGGGTTTTTGCCTTTCCTTAAACCATACCTGTCTTTTCAAACCAAGACACCTGGGCCCTTTAGAAGAGGAGTTGTTGTGGATGAGCTACAGCTCAAGGACCTGAGTTCCCCAGAGCCTTATTTCTCAAAGAACAGAGCCTGATGTCCTGGCACAGCCAGCTCAAGGGACACGGAATTTTGACAAGTTTAGGGCAAAGAAGTTTTTGCTCTGCTGGAGATGGACCCAGAGCCCTTCTGGCCCTCTGCCTCCCATCACCCACAGGGTTTGAGTTCATGGCCAAATGGGAGGTTCCTGATGGGTCACTCTGCTCTTCATTGTCACCAGCTTGTCAAATGGATTCTGACCTCAGGGATCAGCAAACCTCTCACCTGCCTGTCCCCCCACACACTCCACTGGGAAGTTCAGACCTGATCCCGGTCTCCGTGGGGGAGATGGCAGTTAGGCAGAGGGAATCCAAACCAGCAAAGAACTACACCCCAGATGATCCAAGTGTGTTCCAGGAAAGCAAGGTGACCTCTTGCTGTTCCCTGAAGCACCACTCAGACCAGGCAGGAGCATGTCAACCCTCCCAGCATCCTGAGGCCCCCATCTCTTGGGGCAGCACTGGTGCAGACAGGGAGCTGGGGGGGTGCATTCTACCAGGGCTTTGTACTCGAGCAGCACCAGTGTGACTTGTTTCTATCTCAAAAACACCCTAATACACCAGCATCTCTTAAAATATTAAAAAAAACAAAGTTTAACAAAGAAAGCAAGCAGCACCATGGTGGAGGACGCAGCTGCTCTTTTTCTTTTCCAAAAAATATCTTCACAAGATGGGGCAGTGCCTTGTCAGGTCTATTGTCATCATCATCACGGTACCAGGAGCTCAAAACAGCAACTTGGAGTGGAAACCCTCAGGTATGTCAAACAAAAACACAGTTCCCCATTCGCTGGCTAATCCTGTTCTCCTTGAGGGGAAAAAAACACACAGCTCCCAGATTTATTCAGCCAAACTCAGCACTTTTGGGTTTTGCTGATGGTCTAAATATAGTTTGTGAGAAACAAATAATCTTTCAGGGATTTCTGCTACTTCCATCTCTCCAACCACCTTGTTTAAAGGCCAGTGGCTGTGGTGAGGGCTCACTGGAATCATTGGGCAGGAGCCTGGAGGTGAGAAAATGAGCTTTTTCCCCATCTCCAACTCCAGCCTGTACCTCTCCTGGCCCTACTAATAGCACTAATTTCCCTGTCATGTGCTGGTCAGTGGAGGTGATAGGGAGAGCAAAAAAGCTGTTATTGGGGAGGCCAACAGCTAGAGGTGACACCCCTGGAAGTGTTCAAGGTCAGACTGGATGGGGCTTGGAGCAACCTGGTCTAGTGAAAGGTGTCCCTGGCCATGGCAGGAAGTTGGAACTGGATCATCTTTAAAGTCCCTTCCATCTCAAACCATTCTGTGATTCCATGATTTCATAATAGAGCAGCACCAGACAATAGATCCTAGCTCTCTGAGTGCCCTGCTGAGCCTCTTCCCCTGATGTTAAACCTGCATGTTCCTGCTTTTGCTGTGCCCTAGGATACCCTGAGCTACCTTTCCCCTTTCTCCATCCCTAATCCTGCCCTGTTCCACATGAAAAGAGCAATGGGCAAGGGAGTTGGTGCTGGCTGGCAGACCTGAAGGTCTCACTAGCTCTACATACTCCCAAAATCCAGGGCTGGAAAACAAACATATCTCCAGGTCTGCAGCAGAGCCTGGCCTGAGGGAACACCACATCCCATGGCCCAAGGAAATGTCACATTCTATTACCCTGCTGTGGCTGCCTGAGGGTTGTGTTGGCAGCAGAGAGGGCAGAATCCAGCTGCTCTCTTAGGTGAGTCCAAGTGTCTCTGCAGCCAGCTCATGGCTCCCAGTAATACAAGTTTGCTGCAAACATCCCAGGAGCAGCACTGAGGTGTCTAATTGGGACTTGAGATACCTGTGTGCCATGGGGGATGGCTTTGGGTGGTGAGTGGGAGCTGCAGTACTGCAGCAAACCTGTGTCCAGCCCTGTGCTCTGTGTTCTGCTGTGTCTCCTGGCACCTCTGTAGCATTCCCATCACATGTCAGCTCTGGGGAGCCAGCTCCTCTGCTTCCCAGCAAACTCCTGTCCCCAACCACCCTGAGCAGGGACACTTCCCAGATCCACTGGGCTTTAGTGTGTGTGCCATGTCCATGTTCCTGCCATGGGCTCTGCCCTGGCAGGCAGGTCACATCCCAAAGCCCCTAGCGGCCTCACTCCCTTCTCTTCCCATCACATTTTCCACCCTAACTGCAAACCTCCAGTGAAGGAAAATGTGAGGCCATGGTGCCTGTCAGCCAGGCCACGTTCCTCCTCCTCCTCAGCCCCTTGACTCTCAAACCACAGGTTGCCCAGCTCCAGGATCTCCAGTGTCCCACTCCAGCTGGTTGCCCACTGCCCCTGTACAGGACCCAGAGCACCTCAAGCTGCAGGGAGCCTGTTTTGGAGCACACTGAGGTTTTTGTGGAACAGCCAGAGCTTCAAGGGTGAGAGTGCTGCTGGTGAAGCCCCAGTGGTTCCCCCATTCACCTTTCCCTGTGTTGCTCCAAGCCCACGTCTTGCATTCAGCTCCAGCCTCCCTAACCCCACATTTGGGCCTGGTCTCTCTGGCATCTAACATATGAGGCCAGGGAGACAGCACTGTCCCTCTCCTCTGGCCTCACCAAAGGGAGCAGAGCTGGGAATCACCATGTTCCTGACCCTTTCACACTGGAATGACCACAACCTTTCCCCTAGCACTTCTCATTCCTGACCCAGGTCAGTATTCCACCCTCAGCTTCCAGACCTATGTGCCAAACCTGAAGTCTTCCCTTGCTTACATAACTCCAGAACCTTCTCTACTACCTTCTCCAGAATCAGCCTCCAGAGCCTGTCAGGCATAGTTCCTGTCTGGCTTTACACAAGAGGATGCTCTGCACTGTGGGAGAGGAAGGGGAGGCACCAGAATACACTGAACACAAGATGTCCATGGGAAGAGGTGGACAAACTAGCAAAACCATAGCGAAAACAGCTTAAGTCTGATTTAGTTTTTCCCAAAACCTGGAAAAAGAAGTGCAGGGAGCTCCCACTTTCCTGCCAATGTCAGGACCAGGTGAGGGGTTGAGGATGCACAAGCTGGACCCCTCCCAAGAACATCCTTACCTGGGAGCTGTGTCATCCCTAGGGAGCTCCCTTGGGCCCTGCTCAGATGGGAGTGCTTCTCTTAGCTTTGGAGCCACAGCTGTGCCCTGAAACAAATGCTAATTGTTCCCAGTTAAGGACAGACCTTGGATACTCATCAGCACATGGTACCAGCCATAATGATTTTCCCAGGATGGCTGGGAATGGGGGCAGTGGAGCAGGGGAAGGCTCCTGCTGCTGGTGTCTGCCTGGAGACAGGAAATTTGTGTCTATGCTGCTTTCAGAGAGAGGGAAAACGTGCTCCCCTGGGCTTTCATAGCAGCTCCTCCAGGGATGGAGCAGAGGTGTGAAGGTCCTTAGGGATCCCAGTGCTTCACAGCAGTAGTGCAAGAGCCAGCCCAAGGGACCCTTTTGTCCCACCCAGTGTCCCCCCCCACTTCCCCCCGCTGTGATTTGCTGTCTTAGGGCATCCCAAAAGTAGCTGGGGCCAGGGCTGGGATGGCACAACCCCACAGGCAATGCCAGCCTGGGATATTCCCAGCTGGACTGGGCTGAGGACACTGAGTGAGAGCACCGGGGGCTCCATGGCCCTGCAAAACCACCCAAATATGGTAAACAACTGAACTCAGAGCTTGGCTGGGTTGTGGGTGCCCTTCAAGGAACTCAGACAAGAGGGAAGCAGAGCTGTTTCCCCTGGATGCCAAAGGCTGAGCCAGGCTGGATGCTCTGCGTGTGATACCACTGTTACTGCTTCCGCAGCTTACAGGGATTTTCTCAATTTGGAGGAAAAAACCTTATGGAAGCTGCAAAGTCATAAACAGCAGCAACACTGCTGCTGGCAGTATGGGGGCCCAGTTGCCCTCAAATCCACCCAAGAGAGAATAAGCTTCCAAAACCTGGCAGATGCTGGAAACACTTTCAGCACTGAATGGAGACACGTGGGAATCCCTGTGGCTGGGTCCCAACTCTGCTAGAGGGGTTTGCACCTGGAAACACCAGTTGAGGGCACTGGAAGCCCCTGGGAGCATCTGCTCTGCTTGGGAGGGATCCCGTTGGTGACCACACAGAGGGGGAGGTGAGGTACCCCAATCACCCTGTAAGCAACAACTGCTTCCTCCATTACACAGCCAGCACTGCCTGCACACAGGGGAAGAAAGGAATTTCTGTGTAAATCCCATTTACTGTCGGGTTTCTCACTTTCTGCCCAGTAGACAATCCCAGCCCTCAGTGCAGCACTACATGAAGGGGTGGTTTAATGTATTTTTGGAAGGAGAGGGGAAAAAAAAGCCTTCTCTGAAAAGAGCCTCTTTCAGCTAATAATGAAGTGAATATTATATTAAGAGTGAAAACATATTCAGGGGAACTTACAGAGGTAGACAGAAAACCTTTTCATAACACCCTGGCCACTAACACAACTGCCAATTAAACAGGCTTCACTCTCTGGCTGGTGCCAACACAAACGAGGGGCCAGGAGCAGAGCGTGGAGCTGGCGCATTCCGTGCCCAGCTGGCAGCACAGAGGGGTTTCTGCATCCATGACTTTCAGAGCCAGCCATTGGAATATAAAGGTCTGAGTCCCTTGTCCTTATCTGGAGGAACGGGTGCCCAGTGAGGCAAGGGACTCCTGTGCCATGGGGGTCCTTGGTCCTTGTCCCAGCCCAGGGGCTTCATTGCATGGGAGTTCCTGGTTCCCGTCTCAACCCTGAACAGGGTGCTCAGTGACTCAAGGGGCTCCAGAACCCCAGGGAATCCTCTGGCCCTATACCAATCCAGGGGATCCAGTGCCATGGGGGCCCTTGGTCCCTGCTCACAGCCTCCCCTCTGTCCTGTCAGCAGCACAGGGATGGTGGCAGGAGCCTAAGCCCCCAAGTACCTGGGATCAGCAGGATTGCTCCTGGTCAAGGGGAGGGTGCTGAGCACTCAGCCAGGCTGAGCTGATAGGATCAGCATCCCCACGCATGCCAGGAAGGTTTGGAGAGGTGCTGCATCTCCCACTGCAACACCTTGTGACTTAGAGGAAACCTGTGCCAGCCTGCATCGCAACAGGAGGTGCCACAACGTGGAGCACCTTCCAGCATCCCTATTTCATGTGCCCTGGATGTCTCAGCGCAGGCATCCAATATGTTTTGGTTGCTTTACAGTGGTCTCAGCTCACCCTTATCCCTGGCAGAGCACAGCCCACACCGTGGGGGGCACAAGGACACCCACTCACACTCTCCAGGGTTTCTGCACCAGTTGCCAGTGGAGGGAACAGGCATGGAGTGGGGATCTCACTGCCCTTATGTGTTCTTGGGGGTCAGTGGTGTGCAGGGGAGGAAAACAGGATGGGAGATGCTCAGGTGACACACAGGGTGACACACGGGGGTTAACATTCATTGATTAACAAAGAGACTTTACTTTTGCAGCCCAAGGAGCTGCTGGATTGATGAGTTGAAGGTGCATGGCATTTCAGGTTTGGATAAACAGCCATGCCAGGAAACCTTCACCTGAGATCAGATAATGTTGGAATTGAGCAAACCCAGCACAGCTGCGTAGATGCAGGTTGACATTTGAGAGGCCAAACTGGAAATACAAGACCACTGCCAAGTCGGGACCAACCTTTGGAACAGCTTCTCCAGGGAACACATTGAAGATTGTCAAAAACTATTTCATTGAAAGGGGAAAGGGAGGCATTTTGACTAAAATTTTAAATTCCAGCAGGAAGCGTTTCTCCGATTTGGTATTTTTTGGCTACCACCCCAAAAAGTGTGGTTCTGTGTAGAGATTTTTGTCTCTTTTGCTCAAGGACTAGTATTTCTGCTTTAATGCCAAATTAAGATCCCAACACACCAGCATTTTGCCCAGAGGTGAAAAGACTGCATTGCCTCCTTCAATAACAAAGGAAAAGGAGAAAAGAAGGAAGGAGGAAGGAGGAAAAAAAGGGAGAGGAAGAAGAAAGAAGGAAGAAGGAGGAAGAAGGAGAAAAAGGGAGAGGAAGAAGAAAGAAGGAAGAAAGAAAGAAAAAAAAAGAGAGAAGAGAAAAAAGAAAAAAAGAAAAAAGAAAGGAAAGGAAAAAAAAATTGGCCATAATTTGGTAAAGAAAAGTGCACTTCAGCAAGATCTACCTCACCATGGGAAGTCTCTGACAGCACCAAACCCCCTGTCAAGCTGCCTGTCGATGGAGTCCGGCTAAAGTACAATGAACTGCTGTGGCCTGGGTGGCAGGGAAGGGTGGCTGCTGTTGCTGCACTATGTGCCACAGGCAGCACGACTGGAGAGGATCTTCCAGAGGCTTGGAAAGCTCCTCACTGGGCCACAGCAGCCACACCACTCTTACACTTCAGACTTAGCAGATGAAACGTCTTCATCCAAGTGCTTTGTCCCCACAGTTTGGGGTCCAGGAGATCCTTTCCAAGGTCACTGGTGGACAGGGATGTGCCTGGTTTCTACTCATGGATGCAGCTGTCCACGGTCATTTGACCCAAGGGCTGGCAGGGAAGTGCCAGCACGGCCCATATCAGCGAACTCCAGGGAGGCACAGCTGTCCCCTTCTGGAAAACTTGCCTTGTTTATGTCTTCAGAACTATCTTATCCCACGAAGCACAAAGTTCTCTGCTTCTTGTAGGGAAGAGGCATCAACTCCCAATCAGAATTACCACGGAATTTATGCAGAGAAAGACAGACAGCTGGAGTTAAAGGCCGTCAGAAAGGAGTCCCAAACACCAATGGGAAGGAGGCATTGCCATCTAGTGTCAGGCTAGGAAAAGGCTCAGGAATACACTGGCCCTGCAGCAGGAGTTGAACTGGGTAATCTCAGTGGGTCCCTTCAGCTCAGGATATTCCATGCTTCTACAATTCTCTTAGTGCCAGCCCAACCACTACTGACTGGGAAGATTTAGACCCTTCTGCAAAAGAGCAAGGCCAAGCAGATGGACAGACAAGGCCACCTGTGATGTATGGATGGCTGGGAAGCCCTGGCTGGTATGGCTGTGGAAGTCAGAATCATGGGATGTTTTGGGTTAGGAAGAACCTTAAAGCTCATCCTGCTCCACCCACTGCCATGGCAGGGACATCTTCCACTATCCCAGGGTGCTCCAAGCCCCATCCAGCCTGGCCTTGGACACTTCCATGGATGGGACAGCCACAGCTTCTCTGGGCACCCTGTGTCAGGGCCTCACCATGCTCACAGGGAAGGATTTCTTCTCAATATCCCACTTATCCCCGCCCTCTGGCAGCAGGAAGCCATTCCCCCTTTTCTTGTTACTCCAAGCCCTTGTCCAAAGTCCATCTCCAGCTCTCTTGGAGCCTCCTTACACAGAGGAAAGGGCTCTGAGGTCTTCCTGGAGCCTTCTCCAGGTGAACACTCCAAGTTCTCCCAGCCCAGCTGCAGAGCAGAGGGGTTCCAGGTCTTAGAGCATCTTTGACTCTGCATTTATTCAATCCCAGCCACAGCCCCATGTTCTGAGCACATGGAGTTCTGGAGTTTGCTCCAAAGCTGATATTATTCGGCAATTTAAAATCTAGCATCAACATTCACAGGAACGTTCAGCCAAAACAAAGAGTACAACAACCTGTTGCCCACGAAGGGAGCCAGTTCGACAGACCCCATTCCAAATTCCAGCTCCTTTCAGGCATTAATCACTCTTGCACAATAAATTGGCACAAGTCCTGCCAGCTTTAGTGCTCGGGTTGGTTTATTTCCTCAGAACAAAAATATCAAACATAACTTCTTTAAGAACAATCTGTGTAAACAGAAAACTTCATGGCATCCTCCTCCCACTTACAAATTCCCTGAAAGTAGCTTGTAATCTATCTGCAAGAGGCATGACATCAGGAAAGAGCTTTCTTCAAACTGTGTGCATGGGAGAAGAAAAGGAATTTACACAGACCCTTTCCTCTCTCCAACAGCATGGACTTCATTATTCTGGAAATTGCCTCAAAACACGGCAAGCAAACCAAACTTCAGGAAAATCAGGTTGTGTATAAACACTGAACCTTCACTTCTATCTCTCAAAGTAAGACAGTGCTCCTGCTCCTTTTCCCAAAACTTGTATGTGATGCTGAGATCTCCATGTTCCAAGAGCTGGACAGCTGGAACGGTCCTAGGATGACAAAGTATCACAGTCAGTGTTTCCCCAGCATCACCTGTACAATTTATTTAATTTCAGCTCTCAATGGTCCATGGTTACCTGCACACACCTCCAGTGGCCCTGAAAGAAACACCCAGAATTCCTACATTAGCACAAGTGGAACAAACACAGTGAAATCCCGCTAAAATCCATTCAACCTCCTCATGAGACTTGGAGAACAGAGAGTATTAAGTGACAAGAGTTAAAACGAGCCAGATCCCCTCAGGGAAACCCCCAGAGCTCTCTTTGGGCCACCTCCCTTCCTACACAGGGTAATCCAAACTTCCCATCACTTATGCTTTTCCATCCGGTTTTAGGAAACTGAAGCCTGGATACTTACTCTGCCTTTGGGAGAAAGGTGATTCTTGTGTAAGACACAGGAATTTCTTCTCAGCCCAGATTTCTATTGTTCCTCCCCATATTTCCCTGCTCCCAGCTCCTTCCTGCTACAGGACAGGAGTACTGGAAGGCCTGGCCATCTGGCTGCATCCCAGCAAAGGATCACAGAGCACCCCCACACTTTGGGCAGTGGTTACTTCACCCCATCACTCCCACTTGCAGTTGAGTCCTTGACAGCCCTAGAGCCCTGGAAAGGGGAATGAAAATTTCCACATCCAGCAAAACCTCTTTCTTTCATCTTAGTCTCCACCCATACCTCCCCTTCTTTAGGGTAACCAGAAGGAAATCAGTATCTTGGTGCAGCATCAGCTTGGTCTGGATAAGAACCAGGACTGTTTTTAAGTGGTGATTCCTCCATCCTCAGCTCTAAATTTCAAAGGGGAAACTCTTTGGTCACTGATCAGGACTTGGCTCACCTATCTCACCTTCTAATGGTTTCATTGACCTTGTTGCCACCAGCTCCTCCAGTGCCTCTCCCAGGTGGGCTTTCCCTATGCTCCTGCAGAAGCAGCACCTTGCCCTCCCTGGTCCTCAGACAGAATCAAGCACCTTCCCTTCTGGTGCCACAGGTCACACCCTGCTGTTCTTGAAGTAACTGAAGTGGCTCCTCTCAAATACCAACAAAGAAAAACTCATACTGGAAGTATTTCCCCAATTTGTGAGCACAAAAGGCACCAAAATACTGTTAGAACATAAGCCTTGTGCCTCTCTCATCCATATGATTACCAGCAGAAGGAAAAACAGAATAAATGAAAAATCAAGTAAATCCTTGGAAACCTTTCCCCAAAACAACCCAGTATCTGTCTCCTACAGAAGCTCTGAGGATCAAAGGATGCCATCCAAAAGGTGCATGACCTGCTCACAGCTGAGGAACACCAGAAGCCCAAACACATTTTTATACTTTTCCATCATCCACATGCCACCACAGCTGGCCCAGCCAGCTCAGCTGCAGTGGCCATTCCAGCACATGTAATTCAAATTAGTGGTAGCAAAATAGGGAAGCCTGTTCCTTAGAGGATATTGAGTTACAGGCTGCTAAACAGGAGGCAAAAAACCCCTCAGGAACCGTGAGGGAAATAACCTCTTTACAGACTAAAAGAGAAGGTGAAGCATTACATGATACTCAAAATGCACACCTCATTCATTATATATCCTTGAAAAGCACCACAGGATCACAGGATAACTGGGGCTCTGAGGAACATTAGGACTCTCCAGCCCACCCCCAATGACTCATCTCCCTCTGCTGACCCTGCAGCAGTGGGATCATCAGTCCATGGGCTCAGAGCCACACAGAACCTATGATCAAGGTCCACCCTGCCAGAAAAATGGGTCTGATTCAGCACAATGTGCCTCTTATGAGGCCTGTCCCCAATTTAAAGTTTGGGATAATAAAAGCACAAAAGACTTGAGGAATTTTCACGACTGCCAAAAACAGGAGTGAAACTTCCAGCCTACCACAAACTGGGATTTAGTGCAGTCACTGTCCTGGTTCATCCACACTAACCAAAACCCATGTCACAGCCCCATTTAATAGGTCCCCTTGTACTGCCAAACCTTCCAAAACTTGGGGTACATGAAGTTCCTGACATACAAGATATCCACTGTCAGTCCAGGCTGGCAACACTTTCCAGGAAAAGGGGGAAAGGAAGTCCATAAAGAAGGAAAACAACTGAAGGACACTTCAGCTGATCTCCTCTTTGACAATGAATCAGTGAGAGAAACACTTAAATCATTTCTCCAGTTCACAGCAGAAAGTTCTATCAACCAGAAGAAGGAAAGAAAGGCTTCAAATGAGAAAAAGAAATCCTTATCCTTCATGTGCTACAGTGTTCTGTGCATTGTGAGACTAAAGCATCCTTGTTCCTCCTAAAATACAATTTACATCCACTCTAGCCTTTGTCAGTCTAATCCCATCCCTATAAAGCAGCTCCTTCACATGTTCCCAATCAGAATACTTCACAGCTGATCACTGTGTGCTCCCATCAGCTGTTAGCTGTGGTTTGGGGTGTCCAATTTGGAACAAGCTTACACCTACTGAGGGTTCTTGTGCACCACGAAAATAAAGGGTCAGACCAAGAGGTTTCTGGTTTCATGGCTGCTATTTGAAGTAATAAAGTCTTTATGTGCAGCTAATTAAAAAAATATTCAAACTGAAATCCTAAACTCCCTTTCAGGGAGTGTTTGATCAGTTTATCTCTTTCATTTCCACCCAACGGCTCCACAATCAAAAGAGAAGTGGAGGGGAACCACAGGGCCTGCAGACACAGGAGCTGGGTGGGTTCTCCTCCTGTGTGGAGGAGAACAGCCCACTCCAACCAGAGCCCTGCTTCAAGATTTGTTTCTTCACTACAACAGGTTGGCAGCAACTCAGCCATGAAACCCAGCAAGGCACATTCAGATTTCGAAGGTCACTCACAAGCCAGTTGGTCTCAGCTATTTTAACCCATCCTTTGGAACTACAAAGCTGATCATCAATTCACAGGGAGTAACAGACCAGGCCACCAGTCATTTATAATCACAGTCACCTTTACTCTGCATTAAAGCCACAATTAACAGTTAACGCTTAACTGAGGCTTCACAATTTATTTAAGCTGCTTTTCTGCATAAAAAACTGCAGGTGAATATTCTCCAGCTCCCCCTTTCCTGCCTCCATCTCTAGAAACGCTGTAGGGAAGCACCAAACACAGCAGATCAAGTTCCTGTCAAAACAGGAAGAAACTGGAAAACTCAGAATTGTGCACTTAAACATTGCTCCTGCCAGTTCAGCTCTCACTGCCCCCATGCCTTGAGGCAGCAGCTCCCAGAGTGCTGCACTGAGATAACCCTCAGTGAGAAGAACACTCCTCAAGGCAAGTATCCAAGAAATCAGGTTGGTGACAGTCTGGAAAGCTTTCACATCTCAGAAAAGTGACCTCAAAGATATTCAGAGAAATGCAGCCTCCTCTCCTGGGGGAAACAGAACACCTCCTCTTCAATACTTCTGTTCAGATCTAAATGGGATTCACAACTGAGCATGGAAAAGAAAGGAAGGCAAGTTGAAACTCAGTAATCAGAAGGATAAAGCACATCCTACACCACAGCTCCTCAAGAGCCTGGCTGGAAAAGCAGATGTTATGTGCACACATCAGCAAAGAGCCAAAACCATGAACAGCAACTGCCTGAGAAGTGCTCTTCACTCAGAGCCTGACCAGCCCCTACAGGCACTGCCACTCTGGAGAATCACCACTGCAACCAGGAGGGAACAATCTCGTGGACTCCACGAGAGGTTCCTGACAGGCTGCAGTGCTCTGGAGTGCTGAGATGAAATTCCAGCAGCACCAGAGTGCTTTCAGCAGCTGATAACACGTGCTGGGCAATCCACCCTGACACAAGGAGAGGAACAGCTATTTACAACACCAGCCTGTCCTGATTTATCTGGGCATTAGGCATTGCCATCCCAGCAGCTTTCTCTGAGCACGCGACATGCCTTAGGGGGAAAATTCCCTAATTAGGGATCATTTATATGCTCTCTGTGTAAGTGGCTGTGCAGTCAGCCATGCCCTCCACTTTTCTCTGTCAGTGCTCTTCAGGGATGTCCAGCTGTGAGGGCTTCAAGTGGCCGCTTCAATGGTTGAGGTGGCTGTGGATATATTCTCAGAGCACGGCAGCACACAAGCATTGACATTCATCCTTCCCACATCCAAAGGCAGAGCCTCATCACAGATACCCAAATCCACAGAGGAAAGTGGAAGGAACAGATACGTTGCTCCTCTTTTCTAGAGCCAATCTACATGAACTTCAACTGCCATCTGAAGATCTGCACTTAAACTCCTGAGGAAAAAAATGTGTGTTTTTTCCAAGTCAGACTTTTTCCAAGTCAAGATCCTCAGCTCTGCAAAAGATCCACAGTGAGTTCCAAGAGCTGCCTGTATACCACATAGACAACTCCGTGGTAGGAGGAATTCTCTAGAGATCTGTAACAAGTCTCCACTCCAAAGACCCTGGATACTGATGACGTGCACTACCATCCCAAACCTAAAGTGATGGAAGGAAGAGCTGTGAAGTCTACTTAGATCTGAGACAAGACAAGGATACATAAAGCAAAGAGGAAGAACATAAAGCAGAGCTCTTTCCCAAGCACACCTTTAAAATAAACCCCAAACCCTTAAAACAGCACCCAGCCAAAGCAGCAAAACCTCTTTCAGAGAAGCAAGAGGTCTCATAAGAGGAACGATTATGGGAAGGTGAAAGAAGTGATGAACTCTTTATCATACACTTCTGATTCAGGAAGGACTTCACCCAGCAAGTCGGGGCTGAAACTGATCCTTGGACCCGCTCTCAGTCCTTCAAGTGCTCAGATAACCTTTATGACAATAATGTTCAGCATTCCATGGAATCAACAGCCCCTGACAAAGCAGGGTGGGCTGCAGAAGAGGCACATTAAAGTCATGTCTATCCTTACTGGAAATAACTCTTGAGCTCTGCAAACCAACTCTCAACAGTGCAAAGACACCTCCTACATCTGAAGTAAAAAGCCTTTCCAAAAGCTCATTCCCTAAATATGGAGCCCTTGTGGGGATTTCCTGGTGCAGACGGCCAAAAACATGATCTGTTTGCAAAGTGCTGCTGCCGCTGTGTGCCACACAGCCACCAGTGCCCAGGTGCTGTTCCAGCAGGGATGCAGCCCCCAATTCCATCAGGCACTCTGTGCTGCTGATAATAGAAAAGACACTCCAATATAGAGCAGCTGAGGGAGCTGAGAAAGGGGCTCAGCCTGGAGAAAAGGAGGCTCAGGGGGGACCTTCTCGCCACAACTGCCTAAGAGGAGGGGGCAACCAGGTGGGGGTCGGGCTCTGCCCATAGGGAACAAGGGTCAGGACAAGAAGGAAGAGCCTCAAGTTATTCTGGCAATTTTTTTCACAGGATAGTTAGTCAGGCACTGACACAGACTGCTTAGGGCAGTTGTAGAGTCTCCATCCCTGGAGGGGTTTAAGACACGGATGTGACACCTGGGGACATGGGTTAGTGGTGGCCTTGGCAGTGCTTGGGGGACAGGTGGACTCTGTGATCTTGGAGGGCTTTTCCAACCTTAACAACTCTGGGATTCAGTGATTCCATACACAAGTGAACAAGGGTGAATGAGGCTTGGGAGCTCACAAGCAGATGAGTGTTTCTCAAAACCACAATGAACACTTTTAAGAGCCCTCAGCACTAATTTCATTAACCTCAGCTGTCCCTGTATCATCACAGCTAGTGCAATGCCCAATTAGAGCATTTAAAACTGCTCAAGTTTGTCAGCGTTTCATTGCTCACTAGAGCAAAGAGGTCTCAGGACTAACACCAACACCCTCTCATAATGAGGAGAGCACTTCCCCTGAAGGGTATCAGGACAGTAATAAGCATCCATGATCATTTAAAATCCATGGATTAAAGATTAAGAAGAACAGATAGGACAAAGACATCTCTTTTGTTAGTTCAAAGGGAAAGTCTGGAACCTCCAAAGCAGCAGGACTGGTGCCTAGACAGGGCATAAGTTGAGGGGGAAGAAAGGAGGCCTTAAAAATAGAAACTCGGATAAAAAATTAGGATAACCATGTGCCTCCTTGCTGCTGAAAGCGAAGGATAGTGACTCTGCTCAGCAATGCTAAAACTTCATAAAGAAATTCTCATCTTATACATAGCCAATTCTCTTTAAACTCCACCTGCAGGATAACCAGCTGTTATCACGGGAATGAAAAGAGCCCAGCACCTTCTTCATGTTCTACTGATTTGTAATACCAGAATATTTGATATTACAGCTTCTGGCAAAGGCTCTGAAAAGTAAAACCTCACACAGGGATATCCTTTGAGGTCTCAGTCTGGCCTTCCCAGAACCAGTGCCAGGTGACCTTTAGCAGGCAGGAGCTGGAGAAGAACAGAATCACAGAAGGTTGGATAAACCCTCTAAGATCAAGTCCAACCATCAATCCAGCACCACCATATTCGCCACTAAACTATGTCCACATCCATGCATCTTTTGAACATTTACAGGAAGGGTGACTCCACTACTGCTCTGGGCAGTCTATTCCAATGCTTTACAACCCTTTCCATGAAAATTTCCCATATATCCAATCTAAACCCAGTACAGCTTGAGGCTGTTTCCCCTTGTCCTGTCGCTTGTCACCTGAGAGCAGAGCCCACCCACCTGGCTCCAACCTCCTGTCAGCAAATTTCCTTTCAGCACTACAGCCAGGAATCTGCTCCTACCTCACCTGGGAGCTTTGTGTTTGAGTGCAAAGGGAAACTACAGGCTTTAGGCACTTCCTAAATCAGAGAGAACAGCTGAGGGCCCATCCTTGGATGAGGCTGGAGGACCAATACTTCACCAAAGCCTTGAAGGACAGGCACAGTGGGACACTGGGATATTGCACAGGTCTCTGTCCTTTCAATGTCACATCATCTTTTGGCTTCTAAGTCCTGGCCAGACCTCCCAGTCAGGGCAAAGCCAGCCCTAGTGCATCCAGACCCATATCCAGTACATCCACTGGGAAAATGTATCAGGGATTCCTAAAACCAGGCAGTAATTTCTTTTGTGTCCAGAAGAGATCAGAGCCCAGGATCCTTCCAGAGAGGTATTACAAGTACTACTGCAGGCAGAAACTGCAGAAATCCTCAGAAAAAAAGTGCAAGATGCCAGAAGAGGAGAGAGCTGGAGGGAAAACAAAACCCCCAACTCAACAACCTCATTAAAGATTTTCTCCTTCCTCTGCTTAACAAGGAGAATGCTTAATTAAGTCCTCCTTCAAGCCTTCCCCCTCACCCAGCAAGGCTCAGCAGAAAGCAGGGATTTAACAACTTCCTCTGCAGCACAGGACTCCTCAGTGGGACAGGAATTTGCATATTCTAAAGAGCAGTGAATCGCTGGTTCTCTGTTGCTCAGACGCAGTGGGGAGGGACAAAATCAGCAGGAGGTACATTTCAGATCTGCTCAGGAATAAGGGAGAGCAGGAGGGGAAGGAGCAAGTTGCTGTTTATTCCAAGTCAGGAGCTTTCACAAGGCAGGAGTTTGATTGTGCTATGCACAGACTTCTCAGTTTATTTGCAAGTCTCTTGCAGCTTACTAGGTCAGTTCAACTGGCAACTGCTGCTGATTTTTAGCCCAATAGTCACTTCTACCTGGTGACACAGCCTCAGTTCTGCAGCCAATTCTCACCCATTAATGCCTCCAGAATTGGTACAACTTGCTATTCACGACAATCACCAGTTTGACCTCAAAGTTACTGTTTCCTGTCATAATTTCAACCGTATTTGTTTTCACTGGAACATCTTCCTGTGTGTTCCCAACTCCTGGGATCACTTCTCCTGTGTAGTGAGCTGAGATACATATTAGAGACAAGCTTTCAACTCTGGCTCACTTATAATCAAAACTGCCAGCTGAGAGACATCCTCCTGGGACAGAACTACCATCGAGGACCCTCTACTAGAATCCAGACATTCCGAAGGAAGCTATCCCCACTTGTCATGATTTAGTTCTCTTATGAAGGACGACAGCAACACAACAACGGGAATTTTTTTTTTTTTGAGGGGTCTTTCAATCAAAACACCAGAGGCCTCAGCCCACCGTTCTGCAGTTTAGGGGACACCAA
Organism: Acridotheres tristis; assembly: GCA_037013685.1. NCBI lineage: Eukaryota > Metazoa > Chordata > Aves > Passeriformes > Sturnidae > Acridotheres > Acridotheres tristis. Next base: position 150,351 of record CM072906.1, read on the forward strand.
GGAGGACTTCCAGCTCTGCACATTCCAGGAAACTGAGCTCTACATATCTGCACCACACAAAGTGAAAAGAGGCAGGTAAATAAACCAAACCCTAAGAAGGGCCAGCTTAAGACTCAAAGGATTTACAAGGAACTGCAGCAGGATGGATTTAAAAAAGAGTTTATCTATGTGCTTCTGTGTCTCCCTCTGAGTACTTCTGAATTCCCCCCAAGAAGCATCACAAGCAGTCTTGCATTTCATCAAAGGGAAGATCTATTCTGACCCAAAATTGCATTGAAAAGCTAGGAAATGTGTTCTGAGCAAGTTTGTGGCAATTAGAAGACCTGGGCTCTACAGCTACCAGGGGATACAGAAATCATGGAATGGTTTGGGTTGGAAAGGACCTTAAAACCCATCAGTTTCACTGCCTGCCATAGACAGGGGCACCTTCCACAAGGCCAGGGTGCTCAGAGCCACATCCAGCCTGGCCTTGAACACTTCCAGAGATGGGGCAGCCCCAGTTTCTCTGGGCAACGTGTGCCATGCCATCACCACCCTCACAGGAAAGAATTTCTTCCCTATATCCAATCTGAATCTTCTATCTTTTAGCTAAAAGCCATTCATCCTTGTCCTATCACTGCAAAATCCCTTGCAAAAATACCAGGCAAAAGGAAGATGCTCAGGTGTACCCAGGTTTGAGTGTAATTATACAAAAGAGCCCTGAATTATTCAGTACAGAGAAATGAACTTTGTTCCTGGAACACAGCAGAGTTCACCAAAGGCACAACAGTCCCACCTGGGAAAGAGCTCTGAAGCAAGGGATAGATGCAGCAATGCTCAGGAGGGAAGAGATGCCACAACTACAGCTTTGAGCCATTCAGGAGATGGACCACAGGTCAGCTCAGTGCTCCACAAACCCCTGTCAGCTGGGATATAGGGAGGTTTTCTGTAACTTTTGTGATTCCACTGGTCCATTAACCATGGACTGCAGACAGCATTCCAGCCCATCTCCTCAATCAGTGTCTAACAGAGAATGGATGAAGCTGGCCTGCCAAGCTGCCCCCAGTACAGCCTGTGCCCTAAATTTAACTGGTACAAAGCTGTTGGAAAACACTAAAGAATGTTCTGCCTCAATTCTGACCAAATCCCAGTGTCTTTGAAAAGGAGCAGGAGCTCCTGCTGGAACTGCTTGCTCCTCTCTGAAAGTATAATGAAGTTCTAAAGCAGCAGCCCAACCTCCACCTTGCACACGACCCTGCAGGAACCTCCTCCAGCAAAGGATTTATTTTGCCATGAATGAACAGCAGATTTTTGTTTGGGTCTCAGTGATTTATGTTCATCTGGGAGACTTAGTTTCCTTCTAATACTGCAACAAAAATCAACTTCAAGGAAGTTTGAAATATTTTTGACTGACAGCTATCCATCATCTGTGTAAGGTGAGAGAACGCCACACACAGGAAATCAGTGGATAAATTGGCTGAGAAGCAGTTCAGCCCAGTCCTTAAGCTTGCCTAAGGGAGAAATTTTACCCTTTCCCTTTGTACTTCTCAGTCTCCTCTAAGCAAAATCACCGGTTTACTTATACCAGATGTGTGGAAATCAGCGTCAAACAAGACACTGCTTGGGAAACAAGAAGCCTTTCCAGGGGGGAACCTGTCTGGTGCCCCAGCATATCACCACAATCATCCTGACTCCCACCACAAACCAGGCCCAGCTGATCCCAGAGCTGCACAGGAGCTTCTCAGGTCAGACATCACCAGGGATGAGACTCAAGGTTCTTACAGGCTTCCAAACTGCAACTTCCTGAAATGCAGCAAGTGAAAAATCAGACCCTCTTGCCTGGTCTAGAGCCGCAGACTTTCTGCACAAGACCTCATCAGTCTTACATCCTCTTTCAGAGTTCCTTTCCTGGGGGCACGTACCTGCTGACCTACTAAGTCCCATCCCAAACCCAGGCAGGATGACTTGTGTTCTGAGGCCACATGCCCAGCTTGGACCAGAGCACAAGGGCAGCAGGAAGGGGAAAGGCTCTGCAAGGAGGCATGTCCAGCCAGGAGAAGGTTGTGTTTCTTCAGGAGCAGCGTTAAATCCAACTTCTTCCTCAAACACTGCCTTAGCTTCCTCACAAGCACAAAGAGACAACCTTAAACACCAGAGCTGGTGAAAAGGCTGCCAATATTCATTTTCTGCTAGCAGGGTACTGCCTGTATTGCAGGAGAGACAACAGCAGCAAACTGATGGCCCTGAGCTGGGGATGGTTCATGACAGAAGGATGTTGTCATTTTCCAAAACTCTTTCCCTAGGGTTTCCCCAAAGCAAGAGACAAGAAAAGATTTCCACTCCTGCTTGAATCCCCCGGAAGATTTTCAGAAAAAAAAAACCAACAATGATCAAAGAGCCTTTGCACATTTATAAACCTGTCAATTTTGCTAGAAGATTTAAGGCTTTAAAGAGTCCAAAACATCTCCTTGAAATTTTCTATCCAAACAGACTTCTTTTAATACTTAAAAAAACCCCAGAAATAAAATATTTAGATTTTTTATGAAGTGAGGCATTCCAACAGCTCCAGACAGAAGTGCTGGATGGGAGGAGGAAATCCAGTTCTTAAGTTTGACAGGAGCTTTTTTTTCCGCCTTTCTTTTAATTGGCAGAGAAACAAGACTACAGAGCTATTTCAGCCCCTGGCTCTGACCAGGAATAGCTAGGATGAGCAGCACAAGAAACAACAAACCAAACTTACTCAAGTGCTGGCAGTTCCAGGCTCCTGTCCCACACATGGTTTGCCTCAGAGGAAGGATTCTCCAAGGTGATGGTGTAGCAGGATTCCACCCCACCATCCTGCCCTTCCTCTCCATACACTCCCACCACTTCCCATTTTGCCTCCAAAAGCCTCCCCCGCAGAAAAGAAACAGGTTCTCCACCTGAGAACATCACAGGTATGACAGGTTTTGGGAGAGCTCAGCCTTTTTCAAAACTTGGTTACCTTGATTTCTGCTCAGCCACAAGAATTGAGAGGATCAAACATCTGGCAGCACATTTCTTTCTCCATTTCCATGTACTCTTTGTAATATCTGCAAAGTAGAACACAGAATAGCATCAGAGACTGGAGACTGACTGTGCCACCCTCAGTGTCATAACCTGAAAATAATGTTATTTTTTGGATATAAATAAATTAGCACAATGGAAGAGTGTGCTGGCAGCAGTGACACAGCTCCTCCAAGCCCTTCTTTCTGCAATGTCAGGGAAAGACAGCTGGAAATGTCCTGCCTCATCCTCAGACCTTGAGTCTCAGCTCTGCTCAGGACTAATTAGATTATTTGCCTTCTGTGAGACAGGTGCTTTCTACACTAGTTTTGGAAGTGTGGACAGTGCAGAGGAACCCCACGTGTGTGCTGTGGGACACTTTTGTGTGTCCTTATGCAAGTTCTTTTAGCACCCAGGAGACATTGTTCAACTGCCATACAGCACGGTAACTACTACAGATATAGGATCTGGATGGGCAGAGGATGGACAGGAGACAGCAGGAATTTGTGTCTGGGACCAAGTGGACGACAAGGCAGATGTTTCCTCCTCTGTTCTCTCTTACTTGCCAGTGTCACAGGATGGCAAAAGCTTTGCAGTCTTCTCCATTTTAACTTCTCCCAGCACAGCATCCTCATATCTCTGTACTCTCACTCCAGTGGTAAGGAATCCCCGAGCTGCACGTGACTCAGTTTGGGAGCACTGTCCCAGGGATCAGTGGCTGCCCACGAGTTCGGCTTTCCTGCATCTGCTGCCATATAAGGCCAAAAGCAAAGGGTTTTGTGCAACATACTAGAACCAGCCCTAGTGAGAGGCTGGCTCAGGCTCTCTCAGCCCCAGCCCTTAGCACCCTTGGGGCTCAGAAACTCAGAGGGTATGAAATCCTGGCCCAGCAAATCTCTCCTAGTAAATCTCACACAGAAGTTGCTGACCAAGGATGCCCACCTGTAGGTGGCACATTCCGACACCTACGACAGCAGGAAATCCAAGAGTCCCTTGTTTGGAGGAACAGATTAATTCCAGACATTGGAAGAACCCAAATTCCTTCTAGTTTTGATGCAGTGCAAGCCTTCCAATAGAATTCCAAGATCCAGCAGCAGAATTTGCACCAAATCCACTACAGCTGGTACCAGACACATTCTACATTCTCTCACTCTGGATTCTTCCTGTTGTTCTCCAGGAGATTTTGCCAAGAACCTGTTTCAGCCAGTAAACAGATGCATTCCAAAGCTTTGTTTTAGACAGCAAAAGGGAGCTTGCTCATTACCACACAACACTGTTTTTAACGAAGTATAAATGTACTGAGTAAGGAAGTGAAAAGCCACTAAGAAGATTTTGATTCATATTCAATTTCTGAGGCATTTTTCAGATCACACTACGAGTTCTCAGGCAAGGGCAGACTGGCAACATTACATATTTACCCAGAGGTAAGGTCTCATTAAAAACACCCAGTAGCACACTTGCTTCATCTGTTTCACACTAATTCCACTCTTTTGTCACAAGCAAAAGACCTCTCCTGCAGTGCTGCCTCAGCTCTGTGATCCAACATCAGAAAGACACAGAGCTGCTGGAATGAGTCCAGAGGAAGCCATGGAGATGCTCCAAAGGCTGGAGCCCCTCTGCTCTGGAGCCAGGCAGGGAGAGCAAGGGTGCTCACCTGGAGAGAACTTCAGGAAGACCTCAGAGCCCCTTCCTCTGCCTAAAGGGGCAGGAGAGCTGGAGATGAGCTGTGAACAAGAGGACAAGAGGGAATGGCTTCTTGCTGCCAGAGGGCAGGGCTAGATGGGATATTGGGAAGAAATTCTTCCCTTTGAGAGTGGTAAGGCCCTGATACAGGTTGCCCAGAGAAGCTGTGGCTGCCCCATCCCTGAAGTGTTAAAGGCCAGGTTGGAGAGGGCTTGGAGCAGCACCCTGGTGTGGTGAAAAGAGTCTTTGCTCATGGCAGTGGAATGAGCTTTAAGGGCCCTTCCAATCCAAACCATTCCATTTTTACATGCAAAAAATATACCAATTTTAATAGGCAGCGAAGCAGGAACTCCAAGACAAGAGCGGTTTAACGTGCACTCAATTCTGACATACACCCATTCACTACTGCTCTCTATAGAGCTGGAGCTGACAAAGGCAGAAATGCCTTATTACTTCCAGGACACACCACCTCAACATCATTAAAATTTTTTTCTTTTATCTATCAACACATTTCAAATCTAAGTAAATACATGAGGCTTCTAGAATCAGGCCTTCTAGCACTGTACATGTACCAGCCTCCAAGAGCAGGCAAACAAATCTAGTTTAGAACTCCCCACCCTCAGTGGACAATTTGGAAGCTCCATACCCAGTGGGAGATCAGGATGAATACAAAAGATTCATCTAAAATTTCCAGATCAGAAGCTAATACTGCCTTCAAGCTCTTTGTACTTCAGAAATAACAGAAATAATTTGAAGACTTGGTGTTATGACAGACTATTAAAGACAACATGGATCAACAGGACAGAACAGCCCTCTACCAACATATCCCCTGGCAGAAGGCACTCAGCCCACCAGACTGGCTTTTCCAGCAGCACCAACCACTCTTTTTAGGTGTTACTGCTGCCTTTCTGCAAGTGCCTGGCAGTGACATACAGAAGAGGATTCATACTCAAGGGCTGCTTTGTGAGCTCCAGAGCTGAGGACAGCATCACTCCTGCTTCAGTAAACAGTGCAAGGAGGACAGCACATGCTTTTGGGAAAACACTAATGCTTTTGGAAGTTTCAAAGGAAGAGCATCATGAGCATAATGAGACAAGCATTAGTCATGTTTTGGTGGGGCTGGAGCATGACTAAAGCTGGCGGGGTAGTCCTGTACTCAGCCTGTGGGCAAAGGGAAAGTTTATCTTCAGGGCTGTTCATTTATTATCTCCAAGATGGCAACAAATTTACTTTTAATGAGTATTAGTATTGTGCATTGAAGCACTTGCAGTGCAGAAAAGCTGCTGAAATTAATCAACACATCTTAAAGGGAATGAAAGTCATACTTATTGAGAACATTAACAGCTGGAACACCAGCCAACTGTATTTCACTGGATTTGAGGCATTTTAGTAGCCCCCACATCCCCCTCCTCACAAGTCAGGTAACACACATCCCACCAAAGAACTATATGGAAAGGGTGGGTGTTCCCAGCTCCTCACTTGCAGCTCCTGGGCCTGAAAAACGTTTCAAGCTGTTTTCTCCACATGAGTTTTCCCAAGTCACTTATTAACCCAATAGTTTGGGGGTTTTTTAACATTTTAAATATTTCAGAATGGGTAATACAGCCTGTTCAAACACTCTATCTTCCCCAGGTATGGAAAAGAGAGCTCTCACCTGGCCAACTTCTTCAGCTCATTGTTGATATCAGGGTTGAAGGGCTGGATGCACTGAGCTCTGGCCAGGAAATCCTGGGATTTGCTGTACTCCCTCATGTAGAGACAAGCCTGTCATGGAAAGATGATAGATGCATCAAAAGATAAATACAGACCCACTGCCCTTTTTCAGGCCTCGTACAAAAACAAACATTCCTGAGAGAGAGAAAAGTAACTCAGGAACGCCCCAGGAAAAGCTCCGTGTGACACATTTCCAGAGATCCAGATTTTCCAAAATGGCAGATCCAGACAAACCAACCTGACTGCTGCAGCAGCCCAGAATTCAGAGATTCTCCTCAGTTCATTCTGGGCTCCTTCCACAGCCAGGCCAGTATGCTCCATGATGATTTATTTGCCCACCTGGCCACACCTGAACAGTGCTTTGGCATTTCCTTGGTCCATCTCCAAGGCTAACTCCCCGTATTTCAAAGCTCGGTCAGCACGTTCCAGTTTCAGGTAAGTGAGTGAGAGATTCAGGAACAGCAGCAGTTTGGAAGCGTTGATCTGACTCTGCTCTGCCTTACTGGAAGAGCTGTGATCCAGGATGGAGAGTGCCTGAGCAAAAAGGAAAAACCAGCCAGTGCACAACAAATCCATCATGGAAAGTGAGAAGTCTATCTCATCCAACAGCTACACCCATGTTTCTGTTCACCTAGGTCACTTAAAAGTAATAACAATCAAAACTCTAAATACAGGGCATGGCATTCGCAGCATAACTAATCATACTGACTATATGACCACAGGTTTAGGAACTTACTATGAAAAGCAGCGGAATAAAAAACAAAAGGATCCAGGACTCAGATTTTAAGGATAAAAATGGAAATCTTTCAGGAAAGAAGGCAAGTCAAATTACTTTTGTTTACCAAGCAAAAGCAACTTTCAAACATCTCTGCCTCTGAAAAACTAGCAAATACCTTCCGGTTTGAGAATAACTGAGCCTTTACCCTGCCTGGAGAGGGAGCTGAAGAAGCCCAGCCCAGGAAAAAGAAGCAGGGAGTAACTTCTCACTCTCTAAAATTCCTGGACAAGAAGGTGCAGCCAGATGGGGGTCAGGTTCTGCTCCCAGGTAGCTGGACAAGACAAACAGCCTCAAGCTGCATCTCAGGAGGTTCAGGCTGGATACTGGGGAAAATTTCTCACTGAAAGTGGTCTCCAGCCCTGGCACAGGCTGTTCAGGGCAGTGGTGGAGTCCCCATCCCTGGAGGGGTTTAACAGCCCTGCAGATGTGGCACCTGGGGACATGGGGTAGTGGTGACGTTGCAGTGCTGGGGGTGGGTCTCAGAGAGCTTTTGCAACCAAAATGATTCCTCATGTATCACTGCTGTTCACATAAAACCAGGTGTGCAAGCCCTATTCTGAAGTAACAAACTCTGCCTGGAAAATACCACAGTTATTTGATCTCTAACCTGTACCTGTTGTGGTGAGCTAAAAATAATCCCTTCTTTCACAGCTTTCTCAAAGCACACCCCACATTTTCCTGGTGCCATACCCTCTTGTATCTGTCCTTGGCAATCTTGAAGCACTGCTTATAGAAGAAGTAGTTGCCAAATTCTCTTTCTGTGGCTGCCACTTTCAACACCTTCTCTAGAGGAAGTCTATCCCGCTGTTCCTGTGTGAAGAAATATCTGAATTTCAGCTCAAACTAAAGAAAACAGGCAGAGAACTCAGACAGGACAGTCCTACACAGCCCCCTCCTATTCACAGAGCAGAAGCCAGGTCCTTACCAAGGCCAGGCCACCACCATGCGGTATCTCCCCAGCCAGACTGAACATGCCAGTGTTCTTGTGCTGATTATTCCTAATGAAGAGGTCAGGAAGCCCAAAAGGGGACTGAAAAAAGCAGGAACCTGTCTTTAAAACCTGTCCAACTCTTTCAGCACACAGCTCAGTTAACACAAATGCAGTCACTGGCACAAAGCTGCTTGGAAGGTTCCATTGCTCTAATTGCTCTCAGGCCAGCTCTGGGACAGCCTGACACTACCAAAGACACCAACCAGCAAAACAAAAACCCCACCAATCATTTAAAAAAAAGACAAAAATGGAGAGACAAGTTTCCTTCTGGGTCTGCAAGTTGGAACCAGCTCATAGAGAGAGGTCAGTCAGCCAAAATGGGTGGGCAAGGAGGGAGCACAACAAGTGTGGTTTGCTTACAGGGCTCTGGGGGAAAATTTGTGCAGAGGCTGGAGGGCCTCCGTCATTAGCCTCTGCCTCCACTCACTGACCCACAACCACAGCCCAAAGCCCTTGACATGAAAGGGTGAATTAACAATAGCACCACAACTCACCAGAGAGGAAAAAACAGGGAAATACACGTAGGAGAGGAGCCAAGAGACAGAGACAAAGGGTGGGGGTGGTGAGGCACTGAGACACTGCAGACTGAAGAGGATTGTTACAGACAGCTCCTCTGTGTTCCTTAAAGAAATTCCCGGAAATTGGTGCCCTCTAGTGCAACCATCAGGTTTCTGGTAAAACTAAAAATAAACGGAAGCCATTCCACTGACTCCATCCAGCACAGAGGAGCAAACAAAGGCAGATCCCGCCTTCTCCCTCTGCATGGGAGGGTAAACAGAGCGAGACAAGGAGGAACACAAAGGGCAGGCACGTGGATCAGAGCAGAGCTGGGAGCCCAGGGACTGGATACTTGCACCAGCATTCACCTGAACACATGTAACACACAAGTCACAGCAACTGTGAGACAGGACAATGATGGTTCACCCTGCAGATTTCGGTCTCAAGCTGTATTAAGGGAACTCACATAAGTCAACTCAAAGAATGCGTCACACTCCTCCGAGTCTATGAAGTCCAGCACCTCCACCTTGAAGAGGACCGTGGTGTTTGGGGGAATAGAGGGAGGACAGCCCCGCTGGCCGTAGGCATATTCTGGAGTGAGGACGAACAGCGCAGCCTCTCCTTTGGTCATGGACAGCAGCCCGATCTCCAGCCCCCACAGTGTAATGTCTGTCACAATGAAAGGTGGGACAGGTGAGGTTCACGAACACCAACACCCTCACACACCAAACAATGATTTCTCCTTAAGCCTGAAGGAAAAAATCCCTGTAAGCTCCTGTCTCAGCAACTACAACAGCCAGTTACTCCATAAAGGATTATCAGGGCAGCCTGCTGTGGGACTGAGCACATGGTATTGCAAATCCAGAGTGGGATGAGTTGGAAGGGGCTCTAGAGATCATCCAGTCCAAGCCTGCCATGGGCAGGGCCACCTTCCACTAGACCAGCATGCTCCAAGACCTGTCCAGCCTGGAAAATATCATCTCCTCTCAAGAGATTTAAAGCTACCCAGGGCAGGTGGGAAACACCTCCCTATCACTCCCAGGCAGAGGGTGAGCAGGTCCAGATTCCATCTCCCATGTGAGCCAGGAGGATTTTGTACTCCATGAACAAGTGTTAAAGGTTTCAAACAACATAAAGACACCAAACAGCATTTAAACTGAAATGCCTTAATACAACCCCAGGTCCCAAAATCCCTTAATACAATCCCAAGCCAAAGGACAAAGTCTGTGGCTCAAACCTACCTTTTCCAAGTTTCATCAGCCTTGGATACTTGCTGCTCCCGTTTGAACAGAAGTGCTTATTCCAATTTCCCAGGTACCCGGAGTACTTCACTGTAAGCCCAAAGTGAGGAGTGGGGAGAAGGGAAAAGAAAGAGTTTGATTTCATATCCCGTAATGGCAACATCAGGAGCACACCAGGAGTTGTAACCAACCAGTTATCCTGCTTCTCTTTTTCCGTTCTGCTATAGAACAGCAGAGGCAGCACAAACCCTTCTGTTTTACACCAAAAACCTGATCACATCCAAGCAGCCAAGCGCTATGTTTTAGCATCATTCCCAGATAAAGCAGCTGCTTCACAGTTCTGAGCTATTTAAGAGATGTGATTCCCTGCTTTTAAGAATTGGAAACTTCAGCTGAGCAAATTAACATGCCCCAGTTATAGGCAGAAATGCTTAAAAATAATTCCCTAACCAAAGCTGGAGCTCTGGAAAGAGGAATAAGGGAATAAAATGTACCCCCACCCCAAGCTCTGCATCTGTAACCCCAGTAGTGCCTCAGAAAATACACTGTAATGGGCCTCTCTTAACACAGCACCCGGGCCCTGCACTTCAGGAACCATTTCCAGCTTCGAACTTCTCTGTGATCACAGGCAGGCCCTAAAAATCCTTCTTTTCCTCAAGGTCAAGATGCCTTTTCTTTTAATGTGTCAGCCACAATAAGTTAAACAGGGTATCCCAAGTGTTAAAATACTGATAAGGAGAAGAGACAGTCTCTGAAACAGAAACACACCATGGTATAAAATCAGCACTTTTAAGTCCTTGTTGTGGTCTTTGCCAGCCACCAGCACCTCAACATTAGAGTCTTGGGGAATCTTTCCCAACAGGCTCTGTCCTGTCCTGTTTCCCTCAGCACCTGTGTCAGCCACACAGACCAAACCTCACACTGAAACACGGGTTACAGAGACGAGCACCAGACCCTCACATTCAAGGACTTTTGCTTTCTTAGTTCTGCTGAACACAGGCTAAACTTAACAATTCCTATTTAAAAGCTGCTCAGGACATGGTCACTGGTGCCAGAACTATCTGCGAATTCAGGCACAACATTACTACAAAGCACCCTGACCGCCCTCCCCAGGCAGCCAGGCTGAGCTCAGGCAATCACACTCCAGGACACCAGCTCTTATGAGACTGCAAGAATCATGGAATGTTTTGGGTTGGAGAGGACCTTGAAGATCATTCAGTCCAACGCCCTGCCCATGAGCAGGGACACCTTCCACTAGAGCAGGTTGTTCCAGCCTGGGCTTGGGCATTTCCAGGAATGGGGCAACCACAGCTTCCTTGGGCAACCTGTGCCAGAGAACTGGGACATCCTTAACAGGGGTGCCCGGCCCTGGCCACGGGATCCCCCACGGCCCACAGGAGGTTCCAGAGGCCCCAGACACGGCTCTACCTGCCACGGAGGCGGATGGGGGCACAGGCTGCCCGATGCCGGGGTGCAGCTGCTTCTTGCGCACCCCTCCATCGCCGGTCAGGTCTTGCAGGGACTGGAGAAACTCCGAGGCCAGAGAAAAAGAGGGTGTCGAGGCCGGGGTCAGTGCCACAGCCCAAGTAGGAGTCGAAGCCGGATCCGGGTCCGGCTCCCGACACCCGGCCCCGAGCCCCTTCTCGCCGGCGCCGTCCGCCATCACGGCTGCAACTCGCCTCACGCGCTCCGCAAAGCACTACCCCGCGCGCCCGGCGCCTCCAGCCAATCACGCTCCGAGCCCCAGCCCCGTCCCAAGGGGCAGCTTTAGAGACACGCGGAAGTGGACGCGCCCCTGCGCGGCTCTGGACCAATGGAAGGCAGAATGTCACCCAGCGCCGCGGTGCACGCTGGGGAATGTAGTCCGCGGCGTGCACTGCTTTCTGCCCTTCATGAGAACAAAAAACCTAACCCAAACCAACCCAAAATTAAAAAACCAAACCCCACAAAAACAACATCAAAAAACCCAACCAAACTACAACAAAAACCACACAACTACAAAAAAACCCAAAAAACACAAAACCAAAACTAACCAAAACACAATCAAACAAAAACCCAAACCAAAAGAAAAACAAAACCAAAAAACACCTCTCGAACAACCAACGAACCAACCAACCAAAAAAAGAAACAAACAAAAACAAACAACCCTTCCCCTCCCCCAGAAAAAAAAGCCAAACCAACCAACCAACCAACCAACCAACCAACCAACCAACCAACCAAAAACCACCACAGGCAAAAAGTCCAAACTGGTTTGGAACAAGTTTGTAAGTTTGGCCTTCCTCAGGCACCTGAAATGGTATAAATGCAAAACTAATGAGAATGCAAAATAAAAGTAAAAGGAAACCCATATTTTTGAGAATTTTTGAGATCACCAGTAAAGAACATAAACCCAAGCTTTTTATTCACAGAAGGGGAAGGAAGGATTCCAGGACGGAAGGAAAGATTTGAGGAAGGATTCTAGGAAGGAAGGCAGGAAGGAAGGATTCCAGGAAGGAAGGATTCCAGGAAAGAAGGAAGTGTGACAATTGATAAAAGATTCGTGTTAATCACAAAAGCATTAGGGTTTGTACAAACCAGAATACTAAGCTCTGAAGTGAAGCATGGACACTAGATAAAGGAAGTTATATGATTAAATAATTCTGTTTAAAATCACCTTGTTATGTTATATTATGTTGTATTATGTTACGTTATAATATGTTATGTTATGTTTTTCAAATAAGTTATATCGGCTGCCAGCTTGCAAAATCGGAATTCCCAAAAAGCCCTTCCTGCCTTTGCCTAATCAATACTGCCTATCCCAAAAAACCGACTCCCAGAACTTCTCTGGTGATTATCCACAAAGATCAGACCTCCAGAACTTCCCTGGTGGTCATCTACAAGGACTGGCTGGCTATCTGTGACTGATTATCACCCAAAGGCTTTGTGAATTTGTGAACAACGAGAACCCACAGTATAAGAAGAGGCTGCAAACCAAGGTTGGGTGGAGCGTGGAGTGGGCGGTGATCCCTCACGTTTCCCAGCATGCTGCTTGCTCTTTCTATATCAAATAAAACAATCTAAATTTTGCTGAATATCGAGACTTTTGTCTCTCATTTATAACAGAAGGATTCCAGGAAGGATTCCAGGAAGGAAGGATTCCAGGAAGGATTCCAGGAAGGATTCCAGGAAGGATTCCAGGAAGAAAGGATTCCAGGAAGGAAGGATTCCAGGAAGGAAGGAAGGATTCCAGGAAGGAAGGATTCCAGGAAGGATTCCAGGAAGGAATGATTCCAGGAAGGAAGGAAGGATTCCAGGAAGGAAGGATTCCAGGAAGGATTCCAGGAAGGAAGGAAGGATTCCAGGAAGGAAGGAAGGATTCCAGGAAGGAAGGATTCCAGGAAGGAATGATTCCAGGAAGGAAGGAAGGATTCCAGGAAGGAAGGATTCCAGGAAGGAATGATTCCAGGAAGGAAGGAAGGATTCCAGGAAGGAAGGATTCCAGGAAGGATTCCAGGAAGGAAGGAAGGATTCCATGAAGGAAGGATTCCAGGAAGGATTCCAGGAAGGAAGGATTCCAGGAAGGATTCCAGGAAGGATTCCAGGAAGGAAGGAAGGATTCCAGGAAGGAAGGAAGGATTCCAGGAAGGAAGGATTCCAGGAAGGATTCCAGGAAGGAAGGATTCCAGGAAGGATTCCAGGATTCCAGGAAGGATTCCAGGATTCCAGGATTCCAGGATTCCAGGATTCCAGGATTCCAGGATTCCAGGAAGGATTCCAGGAAGGAAGGATTCCAGGAAGGATTCCTGGAAGGATTCCAGGAAGGATTACAAGAAAGAAGGAAGGATTCCAGGAAGGATTCCAGGATTCCAGGATTCCAGGAAGGATTCCAGGAAGGATTCCAGGAAGGAAGGATTCCAGGAAGGAAGGAAGGATTCCAGGAAGGAAGGATTCCAGGAAGGAAGGATTCCAGGAAGGAAGGAAGGATTCCAGGAAGGAAGGATTCCAGGAAGGAAGGATTCCAGGAAGGAAGGAAGGAAGGATTCCAGGAAGGAAGGATTCCAGGAAGGATTCCAGGAAGGATTCCAGGAAGGATTCCAGGAAGGATTCCAGGAAGGATTCCAGGAAGGATTCCAGGAAGGATTCCAGGAAGGATTCCAGGAAGGATTCCAGGAAGGATTCCAGGAAGGATTCCAGGAAGGAAGGAAGGAAGGAAGGAAGGAAGGAAGGAAGGAAGGAAGGAAGGAAGGAAGGAAGGAAGGAAGGAAGGAAGGAAGGAAGGAAGGAAGGAAGGAAGGAAGGAAGGAAGGAAGGAAGGAAGGAAGGAAGGAAGGAAGGAAGGAAGGAAGGAAGGAAGGAAGGAAGGAAGGAAGGAAGGAAGGAAGGAAGGAAGGAAGGAAGGATGGATCCTCACAGCCTGTTCCCAGCCCTCCTTTGGAGAGAAGGTGCTGCATTCTCTGTTTTGCTGTGTCCCAAAGACCTTCTGTGTGAAGCTGAGCGACAGCCCCAGACTGATCCTTCCATCATTGCATTCTCAAAGTTGGACACTCTTCAGGGAGAAGCCAGGACCATCTCCAGCTCCCTGGGAGATACTGAGAAGAAAGCCAGGGGACGGGATCATGGTGGGATTCATATGAAAGATACTCATAAGCCAAACACCTGCATGAACTAGGAGTTATTATATGAGAAACTATATTTTTTCACAAACAGACAAAATAATTCCTTGTGACTCGTCCCACACAGTAAGAGCGGTGTTTGGTTTCTTTCTGTTTTGGTTTTTTTTCCCCCAAAAACATAACAGGTTTTCACCAGACAACAAAAAAACACCAGTTTAACAAAAAAACCCCCAAAACATTGTAGTTAATAGCAAAGTTAACCTAGTTGAAAACAATATCTTAAAGTCGAGTTATCTTAAATTTAGCTGATAACAAAGTGCTTTGGTGAGAACGTTGTCTCTGTTGCAGGGAGGAAAAGGGAAGTCCCACGGGGATTTGGGGACCCTGGCTGCTGTGGGAAGCAAACACAGCCAGTTCTTCTCTAGGTCCTGCTCAGTCATGTGTTGTGTGTGCTCACACATGGCTCCAGGTAGCCCTTCCTGGAGCATGCAGGGACAGGACAAGGGGACAAGAGCCTGCCTGGCTCTCCCTGGGAGCAGGAACATCCCAGAGGGGCTGAGGCTGCAGGAGGGGAGCCACTGGGATCCCCGTCCTGAGAAGGAGCTACCCTGTCTCACTGAGTCCCATCAGCTTGACTGGGAGAAGCCGAGGAAAGTCCGTTGGGTCCATGCACTGGAAGAAGTGGAGCCGGAGAAATCTGTGCACGGCCACCTCAGTGGCTGAATATTATTTGGGTCTCGGGGAGGTGTTTCTCTGTGAACACAGGGAGCACTTGAGGCTGTTCCCTCTGCTTGTGCTCGTGGGATATCTGGTGGATACTTGAGCTTCCCTTGGTTCACCCCACAGCAATGTGTGACACCAGCCCAGCTCAGGTCACAGCCTGCCCTTTCCCTGGGGAAGTCCCTGACTTCAGGTTTGTTTACTTCAACTTCAAGGCCATGTGCTTGACTTGCCCAAGAATCTGGCAGCTCTGTCCCAACCATGAAGAGCAGGGAAGGCAGTGCTGTCTGAGCTTTACAGCTTGGAAACACACTGCCCTGTGCTCCCTGGGGCTGATAGGAGAGGCTGGGATTTCAGCTCACATCTTTTGGGGCAGAGCATGTGTTATGAATGATGTTCTATTTTTCCAATTTATCAAGCAACAAGATTAAATTTAATAGTAAATTTTTAATAGCAACAAAATGACTACAATCAAAGTGCATATATTTAAGAATATACAAAATTTGGCAGTAAGTAATTTAGTATAATTGAGGTTCATATAAAGCATAAGCAAAACCGACCGGGGAGGGGCCCCCCCCGCCACCGGGGGTACGGGGAGTGGCTCGCCATTCCTCACGTACCAAAGCATCCAGGCTAACAATCCCACTTATATACTGTAGGCTACAGAAGTTTCTAGAAAACTCCTCCTAGTTTCTATTCCTAAAATCTACGTCACTATGTGTATGGCTCATGCTCTGCTAATGGGTGAGGGGGTCTCTCATCCTTTTGAGGGTCTTATTTCCGATGAAGGCTCATCGTCTTCCTCAGTGACCGAGGTGTGCCCTGCAGGTAGCACAGGTGCATTATGTGACTGAGCAGATGTTTTCCATAACAAGACTTTAATTGAGTCCCATGCTTGGAATCGTCCCATTTTGGCCCATTTCAAGGTCGAAGCTTTCTATTTCTAGATGCTGCTTGTCAGACCTACGTCCTTCTGCTATTCTTGTTTGACTTTCTTCCAATCTCCTCCTTCGACTCCCAACATCTGGAAGATGTCCTTTGCCCTGTCTCACCCATTTCCCCCCTCACTCTGTAACAATTGTCTTCTATTGATCTAAATACAATTTTGTTAATATAGTTACAACTTAATTAGCACGAATCACATTTATCACACATGGAACATGGAAACAAATTTCAAGAGGGTGAGCTGTGCCTCAGCTTCCCAAATCCAGCCCCCTTGTCTCCAAGAAAAATGTGCTTTTCATGTTTTCCTTCTGCTTCTTGCTTAGATGTATCACTTGAGTGATGTCAGCCTTTCTGAGGATGTCCATGGCTGAGGTAACCCCAAAGAGATATGTGGGTTAAGACTGGGATTTTCAGTGGAAAATCCCTCCTGGCTGTGTCTGAGCCCTGGCACACAGGCACAACTTCACTGCAGCTTGACATCCCTGCCTGGGCTCAAATGGGAACAACCTGGGGGTGACTGCTGACACCTTGGGTACATGGCCAGGTGTGGGCCAGGTGTAGCCACAAACCCATTATGGGTTAAAATCATCATCTCAGACTTTGTTTGGAGTTTTAAGGATGGGTTTGCAACTGTCTGTGCTGCTGATCTTGTTATTGGAACAGGACTCATCTCCCACCAGGAATCTGACGCTGTCCGTCTTGCCACTTTACCCCCAGGAGCTGGATCTCTTGGGCAGGTCTCTTGACTTTGCTTTTCTTGATGGTGAAACTGGCTTCCAGCAGAACCTGGATGATCTCTCCTTTCTCAAATACCTCCATTGCTGTGTCCCCCCACACAATGATGTCATCAATGTACTGCAGATGTTCTGGAGCTCCACCCTTCTCCAGTGTAGCCTGGATCAGTCCATGACAGATGGTGGGACTGTGTTTCCACCCCTGGGGCAGTCGGTTCCAGGTGTACTGCACACCCCTCCATGTGAAAGCAAACTGAGGCCTGCACTCTACTGCCAGAGGAATGGAGAAAAAGGCAGAGGCCATATGGGGCTGTTGAAGGGTGAGTGGGCCTTACTGACCACCCCTTGGCTCTCCAGCTCATGGATCATCTTGTGGATGGGGATCACGGCATCTCGATTCGTCCGGTACTGCCGGCGGTGCACTGTTGAGGTAGCAATTGGCACCTGTTGCTCTTTCACCCTGAGGAGTCCCACTGCAGATGGGTTTTCTGATAGCCCAGGCAGGGTGTTCAACTGCTTAATGCCCTCTGCTGCCACAGCAGCTATTCCAAAAGCCCACCTGAGTCCCTTTGGGTCTTTGTAATAGCCGTTCCTGAGGAAGTCTATGCCTAGGATACATGGTGCCTCTGGGCCAGTCACAATTGGATGTTTCTGCCACTCTTTCTCAGTCAGGCTCACCTCAGCCTCCAGCAAAGTCAATTCCTGAGATTCCCCTGTAACCCCGGCAATTGAAACAGGTTCCTTCCCGACATGTCCCGATGGTATTAATGTACATTGTGAACCAGTGTCAACCAATGCACTGTGTTCCTGTGGCTCTGATGTGCCAGGCCATCGGATCCACACCATCCAAAAGATCCGGTTTTCCCGTGCCTCTACCTGGCTAGAGGCAGGGCCCCTCTAGCCCTGGTTGTTATTTCTCTCCTGGGCATACATACTGGAGGTTCCTTCAAGGGGATCTGACAGATCATCCTCCCTTCTGTAATACCCTGCACCTCCATGGGAGGCTGAGGCTACCTTCACTTTAGTGGAGTTCCCTCTGTTGGTGTTCCCCTCCCTGAGTTGGCGCACCCGTGCTGCCAGGACAGAAGTGGGTTTCCCATCCCACCTTCTCATGTCTTCCCCGTGGTCACGCAGAAAGAACCACAGGTCAGCACGTGGGTGTACCCTCTCTCCCTAGCTGGGGGATTTTGGGGTCTGACTTTGGGGTCTGTGACTAGCACTGGTGCTGCATTGATCTTATTCATCTCCTCCCTCATCTCCCTCATCTCCTCTTTAAACTCCTGCTTGAGTTCCTTAACCACAGCAAAGATACGAGCCTGCATTGGGCTCATACTCTTGTAATTTCCAAGCTTGTTGGCAACAGAACCCACTGTCACTTGGTTGGTATCAGCATTAATCGTTGCAATAAATGTGGTATATTGAGATGGCCCCAGGTTTGCCAGATTCCACA
This sequence comes from Acridotheres tristis, assembly GCA_037013685.1. Taxonomy (NCBI): domain Eukaryota; kingdom Metazoa; phylum Chordata; class Aves; order Passeriformes; family Sturnidae; genus Acridotheres; species Acridotheres tristis. Next base: position 168,699 of record CM072906.1, read on the forward strand.
ACATCTGCCCTGTGCACCTGACCTAGTCAGGGTCATTGTCATGCTCCCAAAGAGCACCTCCAGTACTGCCACTTCTCTCAGCTGTTGGATCCCTTCCTCAAGGGTCTTCCAGCACATTCTATGATGGTGCTCCTGCATCATCTCTCTGTGAACAAACCTTTCTCTCACACTCCTTAAAAGCTCCCAGAGGGAAAGGGGCTCTGGATCCCTTATGAATACCTGATCCACCCCAGAGTCCTGGGTCAAGGATCCCAAATTCCAGTTGCATACCTGTACCCATAAGGTCCCAGACTCGAAGTAGCCAAGTTGTATAAGCCTCATGCCCCCTTTGTTCAATGTCTTTTCACAGATTACAGAGACTCTCGTATGACAGAGACTCGGTGATGATTTCAACTTCTGGCTCCCCTGCTGGTTGTGAGGGCCCTCCTTTCTCTTTCCTTGTTTTCATCTTAGACTTCTTTGTTTCCACAGGGGCGACCGCTGCTGGCTGTGAGTGCCCTTGCACTTCAGCTGGAACCTGGACAGATGTAACGTCTGTGGGTCCCACTGCTGCACCATCAGAGTCTTCGCCTTTAGGGCAGGGGGAAGGTTTCTCACCAGCTGAGAAAGTGTATTCCTTCAGCAGCTGGTGTATCTTCTCCTCCATTACCCCCATCCAATCTGGGTGGTTTATTTCTGAGGTGGGCTTTGGGGTAGGGTCAGGCTGTGGGGCAGCACCCCTAGTCTCTGGGGCAGGTGTCTGTGTGGTTATCCAAGTCGACTTCACCCTGTCTCTGAATGCTAAATAGACTGGGACTAACAGCAACATTTGGTTAGTATCTAGAGAAAATTTAAACCCTTCAAAAGCTGGTGAGATAGGCACAAAGAATTGAAGGGTTGAAGGGTTGAAGGGTTGAAGGGTTGGGAGAAAACTTCCCCTGCTGTCATTTCCTCATAGTAGGTAGCATTCTAATGTAACCTCAAAAACATACATTTAGTCTCTGATAGCCATGTATCCATGTGCCTGCCTTCCAAAGGAACTTAAAAATCCATTAATTCCTCACCTTGTCAACCCACAAAACAAACTGGATAACAGCTACAGTGGCCTTAGTTATAGGACCCATATTTAGATAAGGGCCTGCAAATGGGAGAGATATAGCTGTGACCATGTGGAGCCTGAACCAGGGTAAGCTAGACCACATGGTGCCACCTAATGAGGTTTCTATATTCAGCACACAAAAATCAGGTTGCTCAAGAACTGTTACTCCTTTTTCACCCTTTTTCTTTCAGTGCCCTTGGGCCCCATGCTTGGGCGCCAAAATCTGTTGAGATTTGAAAGACTGGTAGGGAAGGCAGAAACCTCCCCTGGATTGGAGAATGTAAAACTTCTCCCTTCGATTATTATGATAAAAATGTCAAAGATATGAGGATAGGAATCACAGTTCTTTACTAGCATGTATAACAAGGCAAACAAAACAACAACAGCTATGGAATTAACACCAAACAGAACCAGGAACCCAGTTCCAGTCCTTTCGGCCGCGGGCACTGTCCCCTTGGGTGCAGTTCTCATCACCGCCGGCAAGGGGCGCTGGTGGCTCCTGGTGGACAGGGCAGGGACGGTGATTTCCCCCCGCCTGCAGGGGGCGCTGTGGGCGGGCTCGGGGGCACGCGGTGCTGGCTGCTGGGCCCGGACGGGAAGGGATGGGAGAGGCTTTGCTCACGAACCCTGGAGCAGGGGTGGTCCCGGTGCCACAGCAGGACTCTCTTAAGGCAGCAAACTGAAATGGCAGGATGTCCTGGCAGGGCAGGCGTGGGGGGTCCAGCAGCAGAAGGAGAATGCAGCTCCCGGCTGGGCTATGGCAGTGGTAGCAGCGACCCTCCTCCTCTGAAGCCAAGAGTGAACGAGAGCCAGCAACTGCCCCCCGCTCTCCTTCTACCTGCTTCTCATCTCCCTGTGTCTCTGTCCCTCCGAGACAAATTCCTAAAAACTACAGGGCTTCCCCCTCCACCGTCTCAAGTACTTAGCCATCAGTGCTTTTTTAGCAACTCAGTGGGAAAAATTCCACAGGTAACAAGTAAAAGAAAACCCAACCCCCAACACCAGCCCAGATTTGTGTGGAAAGGCGGCAGGATGGCTCAGAAGACGAGTATCCTCAAGCTGGAGGAGCAGCTCCTCTGTCCCATCTTCCTGGAGGTGTTGAAGGAGCCACTGATGCTGCAGTGTGGGCGCTTGTCCTGTCAGCCCTGCATGCTGTCCCTCCCCAGGGTGTTGGAGGGACAGCTCCCGTGCCCCGTGTGCTGCCAAGGAGTGGCCTGCTGTCCCCTGGCACCCAGCACTGTGGGACCATGGCATCGAGGTGCTGTGGAGAGGGCCGAGGGCAGAGCCCACTTCAGAGTCTTGCCCAATGCACCCCACAGATGCACAGGCATAGAATCATGGAATGCTTTGGCTTGGAAGGGACCTTAAAGATAATCTCATTCTACCCCCCTTGGGCACGGACACATTCCATTAGACCAGGTTGCTTCAAGCTCCATCCAACCTGATCTTGGACATTTCCAGGGATGGGGCAGCCCCAGCTTCTCTGGGCAACCTGTATCAGGGCCTTTTCACACTCACAGGGAAAAATCTCTTCCATATATCTAACTTAAATTTCCCCTTTTTCAGCTTGAACACATTTTCCCTTGATCTATCCAGTTCCTGATGAAAAGTCCTTCTCCAGCTTCCTTGTAGCCCCCTACAGATACTGGAACTTTCTCTTCTCCAGACTGAACAGCCCAGCTCTCTCAGCTTATCTCCGTTAAGGCTGCGGCAGAGTTGTCCTCCTATAGAAACCATGGTGCTGCACAACAAGCTCCATCAGTACAGGAGAATCCTGAATGTGCCTTTCCAACTTCTGGCCCTGCACAGACACCCCAGTAATCCCACTTTGTGCATGACAGCGTTGTACAAACGCTGCTGGAGCTCTGGCAGCCTTGGGGCTGTGAGCATTCCCTGGGGAGCCTGTGCAGTGCCCAGCACCCTCCGGGGGAAGAACCTTTCCCTGATACCAAACTAAGCCTTCCCTGAGAGCGACAGAGCTCCAGCCATTCCCTCGGATCCTGTCACTAGGATGAAATTCTTACACCATTTGATTGTTCAGGTAGAAGATGACTGATCCCCAGCACCCACTGCTAACCCTTCAGACCCTGCAAAGCAACTCTCACCTGGATCCAGGTGTTCCTGGAGCAGGTCATGCTGGATTGACTGATCCATTGCACCAGATGGTTCTGGGACAGTTTCAAAGCCATGTCCAGGTTGCTGGGATACTGCCTTACGGTGGCTGTCCTGGGGTATCCTTTACCCTCCATATACAGCTCTGAGCTTCCCAGAGCAGATCCCCCTTTCTCAGAGCAGATCCCTTTCCGGGTGCAGACTCCTCTTTCCAGGGCTGGGCATCCTTTGCTCTGTTTGAGTGAAGCAGGAATACCACCAAAGTCTGCAGCAAATCCCTGCCAAACCCGCAGGGTATCAGCGAGTCTCACAATCACTAGTAACGTTAGTGTGCTTCCACATTAAGGGAGCGGATGGGGTGTCCGGGGCTGGTGACCAGGGTCACCGGGGTGCCAGAGGTGGCCGGGCTGGCCGGGGTAACCAGGGTGACCGGGCTGGCCGGGGTCATTGCGAGGATGGTGTAAACCCTGGTCCCCCCCTCCGCCCCGGCCACCGAGCCCGGGGCGGGGCCGCGCTCGCCCCCTGTGGCCCCGGAGGCCCCGGCGGAAGCGGCGCGGGGCGCACATGGCGCTGTACAGCGCGGCGGCCGCGGTGCTGGCGGGGCTGGAGCGCGGCGAGGGCGGCCTCAAGAGCCTCGTGTACAACAGCGGTTTCCCGGTGCGCCCGGAGGGAGCGGGGGTGCGGGGCGGCCGGGGGGCAATCCCAGCCGGGAGGGCGAGAGGAGCCCCGGGGCCCGGCGCGGGCCCGGTGGCGCTCATGGCTGACCGCTCCGCAGCACGTCCGGCAGCTGTACGCGCTGGTGTCCGAGACCCTCCGCTACGCCTCGGTGCTGGAGAAGCTGCTGGATGGAGCCGCGCTGCTGCAGGCCGAGAAGAAGCTGGCGCCGCAGCTGGCGAAGGTACGGGCATCCGCAGAACCCCCGGTGTCCCTGGAGCCGCGGGGCTTGGGCAGCGGGCCCGGGCTCACCTCGTCCCCTCCCCGCAGGTCCTGGTGTATGACCTGCTCTTCGGCAAGGGGCTGAAGTGCGGGGGCCGCTGGAAGGCGCTGGCCCGGCGGCACCGGGCGCGGCTGGAGGCCGAGCTGGCCCGCATGAAGGTGCGGCACAAGGTGAGCCGCAACGAGGACCTGCTGTCCCCAGAGAAGGCGGAAAGCGCCGCAGGTGAGTGGGCTCGGGCTGGGTGGCCGCCCTGTGCTGGGAGCAGCGGGGGGCTGTGTCTGACCTGTCGGGCCCCTGCAGCCTCCCAGGTCCCACGTTACGTCCGGGTCAACACCCTGAAGACTTGTGTAGACGATGTGATCGACTTCTTTAAGCGCCAGGGATATGCATACCTGGGCAAGGCAGCCAGGTGAGTATTTCTTTCTGCTATCCCACCTTTCCCAGAATGTCAGCAAGTGACATGGGATGAGGTTTGAAGAGTTTCTGAACTTGGTGCTCAGAGTGGTTGGGTTGGGGTCTCCATCACTCTTCACACTTAGATGCTGCCTATGTGGGTGCTGCCTGGAGCTGGAGAGGAGCTGTGGGATGAAGGGGTTTCTCAGTCTGGGCTCTGCTGTGAGCACTGGGATTAGGACTTTGAATGAATACATGCTTCCTGTGTCTTATGGGCAGTGTGGAGGAGCTGAAGGCCCTTTCCGGAAAAAAATTCTTGTTGGATCTGCATCTCCCGGAGCTGTTGGTTTTCCCTTCGCAGACAGACCTCCATGACAACCTGCTGTATACTTCAGGACACATAATTCTGCAGGACAAGGTGAGGGAGCTGGAGAGCAGGAAGTTGCAGGGCAGGAAAACTACTGACAGGATAAAGAGTGAACTTCTTCCACAATGGCTCAGCTTGCTGCAGCATTTAAGGCTAAGCAAAAACTATGGGACTCCTCTGGGCCTTTGCTTCCATTGTTTGGAGGTTCAGGATGAAATCCTGGGGTATAGAACCCCTGTGGGAGCTGAGGAGGAGCAGGGGGCTGCGGGTTCGGCAAGGCTGTTGATGGAGAGTGTTGGTGGCCTTGGCCCTGTGTCATAGTGGTCCCTGTGACCCCACAGCATCAGCCATGCCTGAGGAGGGGCCAGGTATTTCTGCCCCCTCTTCTGTCAGTCTTTGCCCTCTTGCAGGCCAGCTGCCTCCCTGCCTTCCTCCTTAGCCCTGTTGCTGGCTCCCACATCATTGATGCCTGTGCTGCCCCTGGAAACAAGACAAGCCACCTGGCTGCCATCCTGAAGAACAAGGGGTGAGGGCAGGGTTGTGTGCAGGGGTGGAGGGAAGGGGAGAGGTGGCCCTGGTTCCCCCGAGCCCACAGAGAGCACAAGAAGGTGGCAGGAGGAGCTGCAACCTGCCACCAACTCAGGTGAGCTGGTGGCTCTGACAGTTCTGGGCCACTGGAAGGACCTGAGGGCACATGAAGTCACACAGGGCTTCACTCCCAGCCCCTAGCCCTGTTCCATACCCATGCCAGAGGGGAGGCAGTTCTCAAGGTCTGCCTTCCTAGTATTTGAGTGTTCCTGGCGGCTAGGTGGTCTGTTCATGGCTTCTCTTGGGTGTTGGGCTCTGCCTTTAGACAGATCTTTGCCTTTGATGTGGACCCCAAGCGCGTGGCCACCATGAACACGCTGCTGACACGGGCAGGGGTCACTGGCTGCCAGCTGGCCCAGCAGGATTTCCTGACTGTGGACCCCAGAGACCCCAAATACAGCAGGGTGACCCACATCCTTCTTGACCCATCCTGCAGTGGTTCAGGTAATGTGTGAGGCTCCAGCTGCTCACCTAGAGCCGGGCTGTGGGTGTGCAAACCCCAGGTGACAGATCCTGTCCCACAGGGATGGTGACCCGGGGGCCAGGGGAGGAGGCGGCCTCGAGTGCTGAACGCTTGCAGGCCCTGGCTGGCTTCCAGCGTCGGGTCCTCAACCATGCCCTGAGCTTTCCAGCTCTCCAGCGCCTGGTCTACTCCACCTGCTCCTTACACCAGGAGGAGAACGAGGATGTGGTGCAGGCTGTGCTGCAGAAGTGGGGCTCGGCCTTCAGGTGGGTCTGGCTCAGGGAGCCTGGAGGGCTGTAGGGCAGGATTTGGTGCTGACCCCTTTTCCATGCTGCAGGCTGGTGACTGCCTTCCCGTCCTGGCCCTGCCGAGGACTCGCTGCCTTCTCTGGAGCAGAGAGCTGCCTCCGTGCTTCCCCTGCAGAGACCCTCACCCATGGCTTCTTCGTGGCTGTGCTGGAGCGGTGCAAGGAAGGGGCTGCTGCCCCCAGGTGAGAGGGGCTCTGAAAGACTCCAGCTGCTTCGGGGGGCCACCATGGCCAAGGTCAGCACTCTGGGCACCCTGGGGAGGGTGTGAGGGGTGTGGTTGTGGGAGCAGAGGGCAGTGGCAAATGTGGCTCAAGCTGTTTGCTCTTGTCCACAGCTCCCTGCCTGCAAGAGCCAAGGAGAACCCAGAGCCAGGAGAGGGAACGGAGCCAGGTGCTGCTCCCAAAAAGAGGAAAAAGAAAAAGCAGCGGGTGAAAGAGTGAAACGTTTTCTGGACAAAACCCTGCACAGCTGGGCCTTGCGGGGAACACACACTGGTCTAAACACAAGTCAAGCTCTGTGCCAACTGCAGTCATAGTGAGAATTCTGTAACACCAGGACTGAGTGCCAACACTGGGACCACCCTGGTGCTGGGAAGGGGCAGCTGCTCACCCAGGGCTGCCCACTGCAGCCAGCCCCTGCCCCAGGTTTGCCCTCAAGGCCATCCCCACTCCACACCCTGCAAGGCTGGGGTCCTCTAGCTGGATTAAGGGTGGTTTATCATGTTCCCCCCTGAAAAATTCCAACCCCCAGCCTGATGTGGAGCTTTGAAAAAGCATTTCACTGCAGAGATGAAGCAGATTAAAAGTTTATCTCTCTTCACTGTCTTTTCCAGTGTGTTTGTGCAGTCTTGCCCTGAAATTGCCACTGCTTATAGTAGAGGCAAAGTGAGGAGAAAAAGGTAAAATAATAATCCTGTCCCTGCACCTCTCTTTGAACTAGGGGAGCAAGGATACATGAGTCAGAGGGTGCTGCACCTGAACCTCACCAGCACCACCCTGCCCTGGGAATCCCAGCCCGAGGAATCACACACTGGCACAGCCGTGTGAACACAGTCATTTTATTTTAAACCAGGGACATAAGAAGCAAGGAAACAAAAATTGCACATTCACACTAAAATCCTCATCAGCCACACCAGGAATGATCCAAGTCTTCAGTCAATTAAAGCCTAGCCTCCCCCCAAGCACAAGGGGCTCTCCCAGCAGGACCTGTGTGGCAGGGAAGGGACAGCCTGGCTCCTCATGGGTGTGTGGGCCTACGTGGGATAGCTACTTGGGGGGCAGGACCCAGAGCCAGGGTGCCCTCAACCTTGTCCCAGCTCATCCCCATCTTTGCAGAGCTGACTTGGCCAAACCCTGGCACCTCGAAGATGGGGAGTGGGTGCACTCCTGACCCGGGACCCTCACTGGGACAGAGGGAAGGACACACAGGGTCCATCCTGGCAGGCACTAGCCCCTTGCCATCTGCTTCCTCCAACCTCAAGGACACATTTTTCCCAGCCTGGCTGCTCTTGGCCCACTGCACTCGCAGTCATGGTGGTGGGTAAGGGCCAGAACATTCCCACCAGCACCTGCAGGTCCTCTATGTCCCCTTATGCTGGGACTGTGTCCCCTCTGTACCACACAGAGCTCATCACCTGCCCTTACTGCTGGGATAGACACCTTGACCCTGCCACTCAGCACCATAGTGTGAGAGCTCCTGCTCCTCACCCTCAGAGAAATAATTAAAAAACTTTAAGAAACAAAAAAAGGTTTAGTCACATCCACATACACATCACATTGAAAAGGAAGGGGATGATGTACAGCAGGGAGAGGGTGGCAGAGCCTGCAGGATGCAGCTGCCTTTCCCAGCACAATGCATTCCCGCAGGCACAGCCAGGGTGGAAACAGCTAAATACTAACAGCTGCGGGGAGGCAACTTCACTGAACCAAGCTTGAAGGAATTTGAAGGCAATTTATCTTAAATATAAAAATAAATTTTTATTTTGTTAAAAAATGTTTAAATATTTGTGATTTTTTTTCTTGTTTTTTTTTATTTTTTTTTTAATTTAGACCTCAGCAAACACACACACTCACACGGCTCAGAGAGTAAAAACCCGGCAGCAAAGCATTCCTGGGAATGGAGTGCCCATCCCTCACCAGGGACAGGGCTGGGGTGGCTCTTTGGCGACCCCCAGCTCTGGCAGTCTCTTCCCACAGAAGCTCCAAGGCAGAGAAGAGTGGGATTCCCACTCCTGACTGGATGGGGACAGGGGAGGCAGCACCACAGTTCCTAGGAGCTAGTAAAGCTCACTGGGATGGACACGAACTGAAAAATGAAAAACCACTTGGCTTTGGGATGGGAGGGAGAATGCATCTGCTCTGGACTCTTTCTGTGAGCAATTGCTCACAGAAATTCCAGAGCCCCCTGAAGTGCAGAAGAGGAACTAGGAGAGAGGGAAAGGGAGGGAGTGACTGCCATGGTTGGAACCCCCTGTCCTAGCTGCCTTTCAGTCACAGACATGGAAGGGACAACTCCCCAGCACGAGCAGCCACGCAGTGATGCTACTGTCAACACCCAATTAGCCGGGGCACGTCTCCCCCCAAGGACTGGTGCCCCCCCAAAAAGAACTCCAAACAGCAAATCCGGCATAACCAACATGCCGCCACACACACGGTTCAGTTCTTCCTCCAAACTCGATTCAGTGAGTGCAGGAACAGAAGCATGGATAAAGCAGAACTGGGGAGTAGGGTGGGGGCAGCCCACAGGCCCAGGGAGTAGTGGAGACGGAACAGGGGTGGGGGAACCCCCATCCTCACCACCCTGTGCCTCCAGCCCAGGTCCCGGGCTATGGCATGTCCTCAGCTGGAGGTAGCAGGACATTAGGTCCCAGCAAGGGATGTCACCCAGCTGCACCAATGCCAGTCACTTGTGGCACAAAACAGAGCCAGGCTGGAACCCGCCCTGCCTGTAGGCATGGGACCATGTTCACCAGCCACGGGTTGAACAATGGGAAACATTTCAGGACCTGGTGAAGGCGGCGTCTGACAGCAGCTCGGAACCACAGCATGTTGCCAGCCAGGCTCTGAGCAGGACATGGCCTTGGGGCTCGCTGAGGGCTGGGCAGGGCCACAGAAACAGCTAGAAGCAAATGGGGGAAACGTACACATTATTAAACAAGGCAAAATAAATTGAGGGAAAGAACACTGCGGATATGTACAGAGATTTGTCCAGCCTTGGCTCTGGAACTGTTCAAGTAACAAGAGTTTGGTTTATCCCGTCCCAGCATGGTCTCTGGTGGGTGTCAGGAATGGGGCCTGGTCTCACCATAGGGACAGCTCCAGGCCAGAGCCCCCCATATGTGGGCCAGTGGAGCCCAGCAGCACTCGGGTTACTTTTTGCGGGTGTGCTGTCTCCGTGCCTGCAGCCGTTGTCGAGTGCCCATCTTGGATCCTGCCCCGATGGAAAAGGTGGGAGTGGATGAACCTGGAAGCAGAAAGGTTGCTCAGGTCTCTGTAGCTTTGGGATCAGTGTGATTCTCACCCTGTGAGGAACAGAAGGCTCGGCACCCCCCAAAGTCCAGCAGGTACCACCTGAGCCATCTCCCAGAGCATACCTGGCCCTACCACTGTCCCCAGCCCAAGGGGACATCATGACCCGTGAGCTCCCCAACACTGGAGCACCAACTCCCTCTTACCAAAGGAAGTGCCGACCCCTCCAAAGCTCGAGGCAGGAGTGCTGGGTGTCCTGAAGGAAAGGGTGCTGCTTCCACTGCCCACAGCTCCAGGGACAGGTGTGCCCTGCCCAAAGGTGGGCACTGGAGCTCCTGGAAAGCAACAGGTCACTGTGAGCCAGGGCTGGCAAAGGAGAAAGAGCTTTTGGGAGCCAGTGGCACCTAGAGGCACAGGATGCTCTCTGGGGGCTGAAGCACCACAGTCCTTCCCCCAGAATCAGTCTCTGCTCCTGAAAAGCCTTTTTAATGTGAAAGTTACATTCTCTGGATAATCCCTGGGCTCTCCAAACAGCAGGGCTGCATAGAAGGATTTGCCAGGGAGGAACGAAGACCTTGGCCTTTCTAGATCAAGGAGTTGTTCATTGGGTGCACTTCAGCTCCATGGGAGCCGGAAATATCCAGCGAGGATCTGAAGTGTTAGGGAAACCTAACAAGCACGAAGTGATGGCAGTTGCTGGCTGGCAGCATTCCAGCTTGCTAAGGTGCTCCAGGTGGCTGCTAAGGACTCAGATGATCTTGGCTCCTGCAGGACACTTGGATGGGCAGAGTTGGGGAGCTGGTGCCAGTGAACAGTTTAGGGACTCCCCTCCCCCGATGGCCAGGATTCTTACAGGGAGTGATGGGAGTGCCTTCCCTTTGCATGGCAAGGTTCTGCATAGCAGGAGCACTGGCCTCATCAGGGCTGTGGACCTGGGAACCTTGGCAGATCCATCAGTAATACGACTGCCCAACTCTCGACCCTCAGGATGGCCTGTCTGTCCCCACCTCATCCTGGAAATGTTCAAGGCCATGTTGAACAGGACCCTGGGCAAGCTGGTCTAGTGGAGGGTCTCTCTGCCCTAGGCGGGGGGGTAGATCAACATGACCTTTATGGTCCCTTTTCCATGACCCATTCCATGATTCCATGATGACTTACCTCCAAACGCAGGCTTGCTGTTGGGAGTGCTGGTCATGGTGAAGGCAAAGGGCGTGCTCTGGCCCTGAACTCCCAGGGCACTCTGTGGCAGAGATGAGCCAAAGGGCGTTGCTGCCGGGGCTGCCCCACTCTGCCCAGCCCCAAAGCTGAAGGCCACAGCCGGAGACCCAGTGCTCAGGCCCGGCGTACCCATCCCAAAGGCGCTGGTGGAGGGGCCTGGCTGGGTGGTGGCCCCGAAGGTGAATGGAGATGGGGTGGTGCCAAAGACAGTGGCACTGGTGCTGCTGCTTGTAGTCTGGGTGGTGGCACCGAAGCTGGATGTGGTGGAGGTGGCTGTTCCAAAAGAGAACACCGAGGTGGTGGTCCCGAATGCTGCCTGGGTGCTGCTGGTGCCAAAGGAGCCCTGGGCACTAGTTGTGCCGAAGGCTGGCTGGGCACCACTGCCAAATGCTGGCTGAGCCACTGACTGTGCTGGGGGGGCTCCAAAGCTGAATGAGGGGGTGAAGCTGATGGGGCCAGCAGCAGGCTTGCTGGCAGGCACCTGGCTCTCAGCAGCCCCAGTGCTGAAGGTGAGCTGGCTCCCAGTGCCTGTGTATGGTGGTGGTGGCTTTGTGCTGGCTGAAAAGCTGCCAAAAGCTGAAACGGAGGAGCCGAATGTCAGCGGTGCTTGAGCTGTGGTGGCTGGGGCAGAGGAGGTCAGTGCAGTGCTCCCAAATATGCTAAAGCCCACAGTGGTGGTAGCAGCTGTTGAGTTTGTAGGTACCTGGCCAAAGGCAGGGCCTCCTGGGACACTGGTGGTGGCAGTGGCTGTAGCTGGAGGCGGCTTCCCAAACTGGAACACAGGCCCTGAGATGGCAAAGCTGGCTTCCGTGCTGGGAGCAGAGCTGGCGAGGCCCCCAAACAGCAAGGGCTGTGTTGTGCTGGTGGAGGTGCCAGCGGTGACAGTCACACTGGGGGCATGGCCAGTGGACCCAGGCGGATTCAATCCAAAGCTGAAGACAGGTTTAATGGTGGCATCTGTGGAGGAACTCTGGGTGGTAGCAGTTGTCGCTGCAGTGGTGAAGATGACGCTGGGAAGACCTGTGAATCCTGCCAGAGTAGCTGTGGAGGCAGTTGGAGGCTCTGAGGCTGTCTGTGCAGCGGGTTTGAAGGCGAAAGGAGAGACTTTCGTGGGAGATGAAGCTGTAGTGATGCTGCCAAAGATGGGCTTGAATATGGAGGATGTGGAGGATGTTGAGACAGGGCCTGAGCTTGCAGACACGGTGGCTGTGATGGAAGTGACAGCCGTGCAAACTGCTGCATTCTCACTCTTCGGCACAGCACCAAAGATGGGTTTGAAGATGGGGGTTGTGGTGGGCATGGCAGTGGCCGTGGTGGGCACAGCAGTGGATGCAGTGGGTGCAGCAGTGGCCATGGTGGGCACGGCAGTGGCCGCAGTCAGTGCTGGCTGGCTGGCTGGAGCAGTGCTCACCATCCCAAACAGGATGCTTGGCTTTGGGAAGGAGGGAGGCTTGCTGGGGGTCTGGCCCAGCTCAGTGAACACAGCAGGCGCCAGGCTGCTGGGGGGTTGCACCGCCAGGGCAGGGGGAGCACTGGGGCCAGGTGTGCTCAATACAGGCAAAGGCTTGGTATCAGCAGAGATGGAAGTCAGAGAGCTCGACTCCAATGACACAGCAGGAGCAGGTGGATGTGCAGCTGACGGAGGTGGCTGGGATACTGCTGCAATTCCAGCGGAGTCTGGAAAGGGGAGAGAGCTTATTTAGAGACAAGAGGGCACCTTCAGAAGCCCACCCCTCTGCCAGGCACCCACCCATTGCTGCAAATGCTCCCGGAGCTCTAATCACACCCTCCACAGTTACCATAGCATCCAGTAGGATCAGGGGCTCAGTGTCCCCAAAGGTGTCCCCTCAAGCCCTGCCTCCTAGCTCTGCTGCCAGCAGAGCGTTTGAACAGAGCCCTTTGTCAACTGCCTCACACAGAGGCAACGAGGAGTTCCTGCTCCAGATGCCCAACTCTGCTGGCATTCCACTGTGCCAACCCTCCTCCTCACCTGGTGCTGTGGATACAGCTTGGCTGCTCTGCATCTTCTTCAGGCTGTCTAGGAGTGAGGAGCTGGCCGGAGCAGGAGCTGTGGAGGCAGGCATAGGCCCAGGAGAGGTCACAGCAAACACCAGCGGCTTGGACACAGACATCATCGCTGAAGTGGTGCTGGTCACTACATCTACAGGGAAACAGCAACATCTCAGGACCCACAACTGGCTGTAAGGAACAAACCCGTAGCAGAGCTTCCCAGCAGGCAGAACTGCACCTACCACCCTACAGTCCTGGGCAACCTCATACAGCACCACAAGGCATGAGATCTCCTCAGCTGGAAGGCATCAGGAGCACCCCCAGAACCAAGCTTGTTCCTACCCCTCCACATACCCAGCCCATCCTTACCAGCCTTATCCTCCAAGACACTGTTGAACCACTGCAGCACTGCCTTCTTCTCTGCGTCCAGGTCCTCTGAGGTGATGGAGTAGCCCAGCTGAGGTGGCGGAGGCTGCCAAGAGAGAGCAGCAGCAGCTTAGCTCCTTCCCAGGGAAGCGGGCAGAGCCTCTTTGAAGGTGTGCTGGCGACTGGCTGCAGCGAGCCCTATGAAGCAGGTGGTGATCCTGCGGCAGCTACCGCGGAGCTCCAGTCCCCAACTCTGGTGGGCCCCGGCGTGGCACTGAGGGCACGGCAGGCCTTCCCCAGGCCATTACCTGGTCCGGCAGCAGGCAGCACAACCACACACAGCCCACCACACATTGGGGCTGGGGAGAGCGTCACTTCCCACTCGGCCAAGGACGGGGCCTCCTTCCTGAGGGCAGGCAGGTCAGTGTGCCCCCAGCCCTGCAGAAATTGCAGTGAGCACATTCTATTGCCAGAGCGGGGCCAAAGGGGCTGTGAGACAGTGACGTACCAGCACCAGCTGGTCCCCACGGAGAGATGACAGCAATGGGATCTTCCGTTTGCGCTTCCCACTGCTCCCCAATGCAGATGGTGGGCTCAAGGAATTCTGCTTCTTCCACACCGGTGACTCCACCACTACAAAAGGAAACAAGTCAGGCCAAGCTCTGGGCAGAGACGTGTTTGGTTGTATTGATGGGGCTGTCCCTTCTGACCCCACTCTGGGTGGCCCTGCTCAGAGGCCAGGGCCAGGGCCCCAGTTTGAAGCTGATGACAAGGCTGTGATGCCCTGGAAGAGCAGCTTCACACACAGGAGGTCTGTGTGTGTCTGAGGCTAGTGGGGCTCTGTGGGGCAGCAGCCCCTTCCTAACTCCAAGGATGGTGCCAACACACTGCCTACCCAAACCACATGCCACAGCTGGCACTATATCATGGGGCTCATCTGCCATGGGCACAGAGAATTTCCTCTCTGTTTTAGCTAAGGAAGCACTGGAATAAGCTCATACTGGAATTTCGTCAGAGTGCTACTCATGCCACAGCAGGTTGTGGATCAGGACTGACACCTGACCCATGCTGGGTTGGGAGCTGGAGTTCCTCCTTGCAAGCCAGCTCCCAGGCATCTGCTAGCACCCCAATGCTGTCAGCATCCCCTTATCACTTGAAATCCCACTAGGGCAGTCACTGAGGCCAGCAGATGTGCCACTACCTTGGGAGCAGCACAAGTCATCTTTCCAGGTGACCCCTCAAGCCAATCCCACTGCAGCCCTCAGCTGCCTCCTGTACTGCTCTCTTGCTTGCACCAGTGATCCAGGTGCAGTGTCAGGGCACACCTACACTTACCTTTCTCTGTCTGCAGCTCCTTGTCTGATTTCACTGGGGTGGAAGCGTTGGAACGATGTGACTCCTCTTCCCTGTAAAGCAAAAGGGACAGTTAGGGTTAACCCTGGGCTCAGCCCTGTCCCCAGGGAGCAGGATGAGACTGAACAAGCTGGTGTATTTATCTGTCTCCTGCAAACACATCTCAAGACAAGAGCTTTGCCCAACTCCAGACAGAGGAACTTGGCTGAGCCTGTGCACCCTCCACAAGATGAGCCAGTCTCAGGAGGGTAGCTGGGGGTCTCAGATGGCAGTCACTGCCCCTCACAGGTTGGGCCCACCCAGGTGGTTGTGTCAGTTTTAGTTCTGACATAAGCTCAGGCTCCTCTGACTCGGGAAAGAGGAGAACACAGGCTGTGCTCCAAGGCAGGCACAAAAATACGGATCCTGGGATTTGACTTTGAGATGGCAAAAATCAAGGCCTGCCTCTTCCCAGTGACCCAGCAATCCAAGGCCATGCCAATGCTACGAGGCACCATCACTACTGCAGCAACCTGTGCTCTTGAATCTCTGACCTGGCTTACGAGAGAGCCAGGGGATGACATTGCTTGGACACACCACAGCATGACATGATGACAGGGAGGCCAAGTGACACAAGTGGGTGTCTATATCATTATGTCTAGGAGAGAGGCCTGGACTGTCCCAGCTCCAGTGGAAAGTGGGACTTGCATGCTAAGATGGCTGGGAAGGACTGCTCTCCTGCTGGCTGGCCATCGGCGAGCAGGCACTTGCCAGGTCACCGGCTGATTACCTGGCTTTCTTGAGAGGCCACTCTGGTGTCTGGGGGCGGGAGGACGCTGGGCTGGACAGAGGGGACATGCTCACACCACTTCTCTTCCACAGCTGGAATGCAGAGAAATACCAGCAGTAACTTGGCATGGGTCTGGCAGAGTGCACAGCCCCCCTCCTCCCTGCTCACCCACACTAAGCCCCACTTCCCAGAGCCATGGCTGTTGAGCCCAATGAGCTTAGAGCTTCTCCTGCTTCACCACCACTTAGACTCCCCTCCACATTTTAGAGAGCACAAAGTCTGGCCACCCCAAGCTGAATTTACATGAGGAACAAGTAGCCTCCAGTGCCTTTACTACCCTGGCTGACCACAGCGAGGGAGAACACTGCTGGGCCTGCTCTTGCCATTTTGTGACGCAGGCAGAGGCCACCAAACTGCTTTGGACACTCTCATGTGTGGGGCTGCTCTGACAGGAGCCAGCACCTCCTTGCCAGGAGTTCAAAGCAGATGAATCCCAATGCAAATGTCAGACTCTCTGCAGCCCCAGCAAACCTCTCCCCACACCGACAGAGCTCCAGCAGCCATGGCTATGTGTCCTATCTGCAAGCCCAGCCAGGCCACAAGCAGCGAGTGCTCCATCGCAGTCAGCAGGTGGTACCTGGGTCAGAGTGGAACACATGGCTCCCACACTGCTGACTCCAGCTGAAAAGAAGCCAGCACAGCAAAGCCATTTTATTTTCTTTCACCTGGATCTATCCAGTCTCTCAGACTGGTCAAGAAGGAGAGAGGGAAAACAGTCTCATTCTTGGTTTGATGTAAAAGCAGCGGTACAGCTCAGCCTGGGACTCCTCCAAAAGGCAGATAATTGCTGCTTGGCCCATGGCCCACAGCCCACCTGATTCCCAGGGTGGTGAGACTGCCACACTGAGCCACACTGGGTCCAGGCACCCAGCCACACCAGTGTCTCCTCATGAGCCCAGAGCTGGCATTACATGGGTGATCCCAAAAGAATGTCAAGATACAGTGTCCCTACCTGTGTGAGGCCCCGGCTGGAGCTGTAGGAGCTGGCAATGGCGTTGCGGATGGAGCTGGGGATCCCACCAGCATAGGTGTTGTTGAGGGAGCTCATGGAGGAGGTGCGAGACCTCTTGTTGGAGCAGTCATCGGGGCACTGTGAGATAAGGCCCCTCTTTAGAGAGCCTGGCCTGAAGGGGAATGAAGGTTTGATGAGCTCCTCATGACTCTTGTCCACCAGTCCTTTCCATAGAGGACAGATGGAGGAAGGCAATCCTGCTTAGAAACAACCCTCAGCAGCAGCACAGCCCTACTGTCACAGGGTGAGAGACTGAAGACACAACCACAGCTTCTCTTGCTCTGAACTGAAGCCAGGCTCTGCAAGCAAAGCCCACGCTTCCTTTTCCAGATCCCACAGACATCTGCTCCCTCCCATCCCAAGAGTTGCTTCTGGCCCAATGGGCACTTACTTGGGTATGAGAGAAGCAGGGGCACCATTGGCTACCAGTGGCTCAAATGCTGACTGCCCACTTCCACTGCTGTCATGGCGCCTGTGGGAAGAGAGTGTGAAAGCCTATGACAGTGTGGAAGCCACTTCCAGCCTGGAGAAAGGCAGGCTGAGCACCCAGAGAGAGATCAAACCTTGCTTTTTTCCTGGTACCCAATACCCAAACAGAGCTAACCCTAACCCTAACCACATCCACAATCTGCTGCATATTTTATTTCCCTGTGGGCCTGTCCTCACTGACTCTCACCCCAAGCACCAGGAGCTCCTCCAGCTGCCAGCTGAGCACAGTAGTTTGGTGTAAAAAAAAAAAAAAAAACCCAACAAAAAACAAAGAACAAACAACTTTGCTTAAATCCATTATTCAAAGCCAAAATACTTCCAGAAATGAGTTACAAAGCCTTTCTGAACAGACCTGAGCTCTGCAACTCCCACCTCTGACCTCTTCCTAAGCAGTGCCTTGGACGGTTCAAGTCAAAAACTGAATTCCCATTCTCACTATGATTTCATGAGAATCTGAAACGTCAATATCACAAAAGACACCCTGCTGCAAAGTAGAGCTGGAGGTGTAGGACAGCCCTGTCACCTGGCCAGGTGCTCTCCTCAAGCCCAGAGCATGCTGACCCCAAGCCACACTCTTCCACTGACACAGCTCCTTTCTCTCCACCCAGAACACGGAATTTTCTATCTAAAAGCATTCCTCACGCTTGCCAGACATTAATGCCTTCAAAATTAGCTTTTGTAGTAGAGCTGTGTATTGGTATATTAAAAACCAGTTTAAAGAAAAACACCCTGAGCTGTTCCTGTCTGTGCACCCATTCTGCTGTCATCCTGACTATCTCTTGTGGGGTTCAGATCCAATGAGCCAAGCATTCAGAAATGGGAATTCAGTGCTGGAGGAGGACGATGTGCCCTGCTCTGCTCCCTAGGCCACCTCCAGCAGCAGCAGCCCTGGTGCAGGACAATGCCCCAGGCACCACCCAAACAGTGTCTCAGCTCCCCATCCCAACGTAGACAGAAGAGCCTCCATGGACACAACTAAGAAGGACAAAGCAACTGTTGGAGCAAGTCCAGAAAGAAGCTACAAATTTGGTAAGGGGACTGGAGCACACCTTCCCTATGGAAACAGGCTGAGACATCAAGGGCTGCTCAGCCTGAAGCAGAGAAGGTTGTGTGGAAATCCCAGCAGCCTTTGAGGATCTGAAGGGGCCTGCAAAGAAACTGGAGAAGGACTGCGTTAAGAAGTGCACAGACAGGACAAGGAAGAAAGCCTTCAAATTGAAAGCAGGATAATTTAGGCGGGATATACAGAAAAAATTCTTCCCTCTGAGAGTGGTGAGGCCCTAGCACAGGCTGCCCACCCCTGGAAGTGTTCAAGACCAGTTTGGACAGGGCTTGGAGCAACCTGGTCTAGAGGAGAATGTCCCTGCCCATGGCAGGGGGTGGCACTGGATGAGCTTAAAGATCCCTTCCAACCCAAATCATCCTGTGATTCTAGGAAAAGCAGGAGGGTGGGATAGCAAGGCAGTGCTGTGGCTGGGTGGTTGAAAAAGTTCTGGCAAACCACGGCTCTCCTTGTCCTTCCTAAGACACTGACAAAAACATAGCACCCTTCCTCCATCGAACGCAGGGATGGAAGCTGCTGACCTTGAATAACAAAAGCAGCAGACAGAGTCTCACTTGCTCTCTTGTTTCACCTCCCTCTACTAGATCAGATCACAAGGGAAGTGTGCTTGGAGCTCTCCAAGTGCAATGCTTCCACCTGGTAATCCAGTCTCTCCTGGGAGCCCGGGGCTGCCAGAAAGACAGACCCCACAGCAGATACCAACATTTCCCACCATGCTTTCCCAGTCTGCAAACCCCCGTGAGGAGACAAGCCACTTCCCACCCAGGCTTCCCAAAACACATTCCAGCCAGGCAGGGGAACACACTGGACCCACATCTACACCGCCTTCCTTTGACTTCCTTTGACAAAGGAGGACTTTTAGACACAGCACCAAGGGCTGGGTGATGGATGGGGTGTGCTTCCCCTCTGCAGTTCACTTCTCACAGTACTTCTCCAGCCCTGACTCCAGGTCTCATGGGGCCTGGCATGCTCTGGGACACATCCCATTTGTCATCTCTGGAGCAAGAATCCCATTTGTGACCTTCCCACCACACTGGCTACAATTTGAACTGCTCTCTTTTTACCTTCTTTTGCTCTCCTGATCATTCCCAAAAGTCTGGTCCTCCTCCTCCTCTTCCTCCACAGCCCTTTTCCTGTTCTCCCTGATGGCATTCAGCACAGTCTCCTTCGCGCACGGGTCAGGGCTGCTGGTGGCCGGGAAGGCCAGAGGCGAGACCAAGTGCTCTAGACTGTGGAACAGAACAGAGTGAGGTGTGAGACAGGTTGGGGTCCCCAGTCTGATCCTCCCACGGAAGAGAAGACACAGGTCTCCCATGCAGCTTCCCGGATGTCTTGACAGCCCCATCCTCCCAGCCACATGGCAGCACTCGGGATGGGATGCTGCTCCCGGGTACAGCACAGATGTCTGAGGGCTCCCCCCGTGTGTCCCGACTCCCACTGTGGCTGATAACCGAGCTCCCCCAGGTGTCCCAGTCTCCCCCGTACTCACGCCGGTGAGCGGGCGATGCCGGCAGCCGGCGGGGCGATTCTCACGGTGACGGGGCTGCGGAGCGGGCCGGCACGGCGGGCCCAAGGCGCGCTGCGGGGGGAGCCGCCCTCCCAGCGGGCGGCGGGAAAGCACAGCGGCACGGCCGGCCGGCCATCAGGCAGCGGGTACCGGCGGCGCGGGGCCTGCGGCCGGCAACGCGGGACCCTGTGGGGACAGAGCGCGGTCAGCGCCTCCGACGCGGTCTGGGGCTTCCCCACCCGTTCTACCCCCATCTTCCCCTTACTTACCCAGGCTGGGAGCGACGCGGCGCGGCCCTCGCGGCCGGGCCCCCGTTTGCCGCGGCTTTGCCGGGCGGGCGAGGCGCGGGCGGGCCGGGCCGCATGGCGCACCAGGCGCCCGCTGCGCCCAGCGCCGCCGCGCCCAGCAGCACGCTCCGCAGCAGCAGCCAGGTCAGAGCGAGCGCCAGAGCGGCGGCCACGGCCAGCGCAGCCCTCACAGCCCCAGCCCGCCGGCCGCCCGCCCCCGCGCCCGCCATCGCCGCGCGCCCGCCGCTCCCGGCGTGCTCTGCGGGGCGGGGCAGGGCAGGCGGGGCGGAGGCGGGACCTAACGGCAGGGCGGAAGCTGCCCGAGTGGGCGGAGCTCAGGAGGAGCGCGCCCGGCCCTCTCCGCACGGACGGAGGCTCAGAGGGAGGGACACGCCCGGCAGGCGGGACCTCCGGTCTGAGCGCGACCAATCCTGCCACCATACACGGAGGGGGCGGGGACCCACGGGTAGACAAGGCTTAACGGGGAGGGCGGGGCCGGCCCTCAGGCGTCAGCGCGGGGGGCGTGGCCTTATGGGGCGGAGCTTCTGTGGTCAGCAGCACTTGTCGCGCTTTACGGGGTGGGCGGTCCCGGGTCACGGCCCCCCTGTCTCCGCGGGCTCCCGGCATGCTCTGTGCGGGGCGGGGCTCCGGGCCCGCGTCCCCATTCCACCCCCGTGACCCCCCTGTTCTTCCGTCTCGTCGTCCATCTCCCCTGACTCAGCCCATGTTCCCACCCGGACCTTCGGGCCTGCCCCATTCCCATCCCGTCCCCACTACATCTCCCCCACGCTCATTTCAATTTCCCTATCTCTGCTCAAATCCGCAGTCCTGTTTACCACCGCAATCCCCATATCCTCCCTCTTTCGGTCCTTGTGTTCCTATCCTGTCTCTTAACAAACCCCCTACACCATTCCAGCCTCTGTGTCCTCCTCTCTGCCCCTCCTTGTGTCACTCTCCCCATCCTGTCCCCCACAGCCCCTCCGTGCTATTCCAGCCTCTGTGTCCCGCTGTCCCAGTCCCTGTGTGTCCTCACATGTCCCCGTATCTGACCGCATGTCCCACGTGCAGGAACCTGGGGGCACAGTCCTGCCTCTCCCCAGCCACCACCATGTCCAGCCTGTCCCCTTGTCCCCACTGAAGGGTATCACTACCACCATCCTGCTCTCAGGACAGGGCTGGGAACTGTGGGAAATTCTCTCTGGTTGACTGTGCCCTTTGGGTCCCCAGGAGACATGGCTATCCCTGGGGATATCCCACCCCACTTCCAGTCAGCTGTGTCCTGTAGAGTAGGGACCATGGCACGCAGGGACGACAGCAGGGAAAATGACAGGGACCACGGCAGGGAGAGCAGTTGCTGTCACAGGGCTTTCTGCATCCCAAGAGTCCAGGTAGCCCTGGCAGGGCTGGAGGACACTATGTGCTGCCCAGGGTGGATTAACCATGCTTAGGAGGGGACATTCTCCTGAGATCCCTGTCTGTGGACTTCATGGGCCACCCAGCAGCAAGATCCCCTTGCCATGGCTCTCCCGGGCTGACGGTACATGACAGGATGATCTGCATGGCCTCCCCACTGCAGCATCAGCCCCCCAGGAAGGGAGGACAAAGCCACCAGTGCTCCTCGGGGCTGGGCAGGGACCATGTCCTGGTGCCTTCCCAGCAAAAAGAGGTGACATGCAGGGCGGCCATAGGGACACGCAGGTGTGGGACAGTAGGGGCAAAGGCTGGAGGTCATTACCAGGACAACACCCGGGTCACCTCAACACCAAGTGATGAACACACTGATGAGGGCAGAGCCCACGACCCCCTTGTGACACAGGTCTCCTGTATCTCCCCCCACCCCCCCCCTCAAGCTGTGGGGCTGGGCTGAAGGCTTTATTGAAAAATCCAAAACAAACAACGTGGTCATTACTATCATACAATGAAAACTCAAATCAACTCACCCTGCAGTGGGGAGTCAACCCCATCATCCCTGTCACCAGCTGCCATGACAGGGGACACCACAAGGACTCTCTACCCATGCCTGGCTGAGATACAAAAGGGACAAATGGATCTGGCCTACAGCAATGCTGCTGTCCCCAAGCCCCCACTGCCACTGTGACCCCCATGCTGCTCCCCAGCCCCAAGGCCTGAGGTAGTTGGGCGTGCAGGCAAGACTCCCCCCCACCTGAAGCGGGGAGTTTTGGGGCTCCCTGTGTCCTGCAGGAACAGGATGGTTGGTATTGCATCCGAGGGGAGTCAGTAGGGGTTGAGGATGGGGAAACAGCAGGACCCCCAGGGGGAGGTCCAGGTCCCTCTGGCAGGCTGATGCACAGAGCGGGTGGTCCGGCAGCAGGGCTGGCAGGGGACATGGGAACAGTGGGCCCCTGCATGCTGGATGGCTGCATGGAGGGGTGGCAACTCTGAGGCCACAATGGTGGCAGGTCCCACTGCTCCAGGTGCCAGCTGCGTGCTGACGGGTGGGCGTTGCTGGGAAAGCACACAGTGACAGCCCAGCCCCTTCCCAAAGGGAGAAAGGACAAATCCTGTCCTCAGCACCCCGAGTGGAGGGACACTGGCCCCAGCAGGGGCACCAGCAGGACCATGGGGGATGGGGACATTGCTGCATGGTCTGAC
The DNA here is from genome assembly GCA_037013685.1 of Acridotheres tristis. Classification (NCBI taxonomy): domain Eukaryota; kingdom Metazoa; phylum Chordata; class Aves; order Passeriformes; family Sturnidae; genus Acridotheres; species Acridotheres tristis. The sequence continues at coordinate 191,159 of CM072906.1, forward strand.
ATTACTGTCTCCACTGCAGCGAGATGAGCTGGGGGGCCTGGAGGTGGCTGATGCCCCCTGCCCCCTGAGCCCCCTGCTCAAGGCACAAAGGTTCCCAGGCTGGTGCCAGCCCCATGCCCACAGCCACACTGGCCCTAGTCCCCCTGCACCCAAGAGGGTGGCAATGACAGCAGGGTGACACCAAAGTGAGCAAGGACAGGGAGCTGCTTACTCTGGCTTTGGGGTGCTCTTGTTTTGGGGCACGCTGGCATTCCCCCCAGACCCTCTGTGCTGCTGCCCTAGAGTCACCCCTCCGTCCCCAGGAGCTGGTGGCTTGTGCGGTAGCACCGTGGTGGCCCAAACCCGCACCCAGCTCCTTGCAGAGGGTTTATTGCTGGCATGAACACAGTGAACTGTCAGGGCAGAGCAGCCCAGCTCGGGGGGGGGAGGCTTGGGAGGCGTTTTGGGGACTTGGAATGAGAGGCAGGAGCTCATGGCAGCATACCTTCTGCTGCTGCCCCTTTCCTAGCTGTTCCTGGCCCCCTGTATCACTGGCCAGGATGTCCCATGAGAGCACCACCTCTCAGCCTGCAGCGGCCAAAGGCACTCAGTGTCCCCGCCAGGGGGAGCACACTTAGCACCAAGCCTAGCAGCACCCCAAAAGCTGTCCTCCACACGGTGGCACCCCCGGGGCCTTCAGCATAGCTCATTCCTGGGCGCGGGGGACGTTCATGTTGAGCACAGGGGATGGATTAAGGCTGGAAAAGCAGTGAGAGGCAAGAGAAGCCCGACCACTCCTGCTCAGCCAGAGACGGCTCTAGGAGTTCTCAGAATCTGTGCAAAAACAAAACTAAAGGGTTAAAGACCCCCACGTAGACACCTCCCCCCATCCCCAGCAGGTCTAATAAATACAGGTGGGGTTTGCACCCTTGCCCTGGCCCCAGGGTCTCGCTGGCCACTCGGTTCTGGTGCTGGAGGCGGCTCCTGGGGGGGGGACACAGGGGACGTGTGCTTCAGGGGGGCCTCTGCACCACTTCCTTGGGGATCTTCTCAACGGACTGCACCAAGTGGGGTCCCAGAGGTGTCCACCGCAGGGTCCCATCCCAGGTGCCCCTGTGGGCTGCTTCTACCACTGGTGCTAATCTGCAGCTATAGGTGGGAAGATATGGTCAGGGGGTGTGCTGTCCACCAGCACCCCTTCGCCTCATCCCTCTGGGACCACAGGGCTGCTCTAGCAGCACCGGAGCGCCCTGCCTGGGGATGATGCAGATCCCACATGTTAGGGTCTTTCCTGTGGAGAGACCCCATAGGATTTGCCCATGTGTGCCAACTATCCCCAGGTTTGTGCCAGCTGCAGCAAAACCTCCTCACTGCCATGATGGCAGGCAGGGCTTCTCCACACTGCCCCACCTTTTCTGGAAGCAGCTGCCCAGCTGGAACACCACTCACCGTCCTCCTCCCAGCCCTCCGCCACACCAGCCAGCTCGTAGTGCTTCTTGCGCAGCTCCCCCAGCTTCTGCCGCTCCTTCTGCAGCTGATTCTCCAGCTCCAGCACCCGTACCTGGGGACATGGCCCAGGACACGTCCACCCTGGCACGGAGCTGGGCCAAGCACTTCCCTTTCACACCCGTTATGCCCCTAATATTGAGCCCAAAGACCACAGAGGAGCATCCCACGAGAGCTCCAATGATGAGTGGACCTGGGGAGGGGATGGAGCTCAAGTGAGCACTGCTTGTGCAGGCAGGTGAAGGCACAATGATCTGTGTGGGCATCCCAGGCAGGGGAATTCTCCAGAGCTGCCCCATGCCAGGCAGAGGTAGGTGCTGTGGGTAGCACACAGGGGGCAAGGGTGGCCATGGGCTGCTATGTCATGATGGGAACAGCATGGGGGAGGGATTGAGGACCAAGTGCATGTGACTCCTGGGCAAACCCATCTGTTGCCTTCACACCCTGGGCTTCACCTTTGCTTGTGCTACCTGGGGGCAGTTGGGCATGGTGACCCCAAATTTGATGCCCCACTCCAAGCAGCCCAAGAGAGACATGATCAGGTGCATTTCCCAAAACACGTGGGAATCTCCTACCTGTGAGTCCATCTCCTGACGCTTGATCTGGGTGAGTGTCATGTTGGAGAAGTCCATGCTATCTGTGGAGAAAGACACCACCAGCCCCCTTCAAGCTCTGCTCCCCCAGTCAGACCTCCCGGCAGCTCCCATGCTGCTGGAAGGATCTGGCACCATAGGATATGCAGGGAGGGAGTGAGGGGCAGCCATGGGCAGAGACCACGGGGCACAGCCAACCAAGAGTGGTGAGTGCCAAGAGCAGAGGTTTTGGGGCAGGTTTGTGCTCCAAGCATTAGGACCAGAGGAAATGTCCTCAAGTTGTGCCGGAGGAGGTTTAGGTTGGATAAAAAGGAAAATTTCTTCATGAAAAGGGTTGTTCAGCACTGATAGCACGAGGGTATGGTAGTGTCATAATTCCTGGAGGGATTTAAAAGCCATGTAGATGTGGCACTTGGAGACATGATTCGTGGTGGGCGAACAGTTAAACTCAATTGTCTTAGAAAGCTTCTCCAACCTTAGTGATTACATGATTCTAAGATCCCTGCAGCCCAACACTTACCTTTCTCCTCCACCTGAGACTTCCCAGCCTTGGTGGAGGCCACCACGCTGGCCGTGGCCTGGTTGACGCCCCGGGAGGCTTGCTGGAGCTTGCAGAGGTTGGCGCTGTCTTTGTCTGCCTTCACCTGCCAGGACAGTGAGAAGGGAGTCACACCCTACCAGGCAAGCAGAAGACCAGTCCCATGATCTGGGGTGACCACATGGTGCCCCAGCATCATCCTGAATCATGGACAGAATAGCAGCCTTGCTCCTACCTTGGAGGCTGCCACCAGCTGCGCGGTGCTGGCTGCAATCTCCCGGGAACAGACCATCAGCTCCTCGAATGTCCCCTTGCCTTGCACTACCAGGTCAGCAGCATCACTGCAGGAGAGCAGAGAGGAACTGGAGAACCATCCCACCACCTATGTCCCCTCTCCGTGGTGATGGCAGGACTCTGCCATCCTCTCCCCACTTGGGTGACAGTAGCACTTACACCATGACAGTGGCACCCCAGCCCACTGCCTTGGAGGCAGAGATGAGACCCTCGGTCCAGCGTGAATTCTTGGCATAGAACTCCTTGGGGGATGCTGCACCCTGCCATTGGTAAAGGCACAATTAGTTACCAGGCAACCCCAGACCCCTGGTCTGGGGTGAAAGGAGATGATCAGGGTGTCATTCAGGATGTATGTGACAGGTAGGGACACACTGAACTTGGGGGCTGTGGGGTCCCCTGTGTGGGAAGGGAGATCAGGGATTTCCACGACACCCCAGGAATCATAACCAGGGTGAGCCCCTGGGGTTGGAAAGCAGCTCCTGGCAGCTGGTGGGGAAGTCCCAGTGGGACAAGGGTTGGAGTAGCATGTCCCAGCAAGTGTGCTGTGACCCCCAGCTAGACAAGCACCCCTGTCTTCATCCTTGTCTGCTCCCTTGCCCCCACCCCTGTCCCAGCTCACCCGTCCACTCTCCACAATCTCTCTCTGGAGGTCCTTGGAGGCCAGGACCAGGACATGGATGGCCTGCATGAGGCCTGTGCAGGAGCCCAGGATCCTGCAAGACAAACATCACTGAGCCTCCCCCTAAAGCAGCTGCCTTGCCTGCAGTACCTGTCCTCATCCTGCCTGCCTGGCTCTGTTCAGTGCTCCAATCATCACTCACCTCTCGTTAACTTCCAGTTCGACCCCAGTGTCACCAGCCCGTGCCTTGCTCAGCATCTCCTGGTTGAAGGGAGAGAGGCTGTTCTGAACCCAATGCACCTCTCTGGCCTCTACAGTGGTCCCAGCAGTCCCCAGCATGGTGGCCTGCGGGCACCTCTCTGCTCATGGTGACCCTCACCTCAATACGGGCAGATGCTGTTTCAATGGCCGTGGCCGTTGCTGCCATCTCCTTGTCCACTAGGTCACCCAGCTCCTCCTGCTTGATGTCCAGACCCCTGGGACGCAGCTCCTGGGGAACAGGATGGGATGGAAGGGACCATCCAGGAGCATCTGGTGGTGCCTGCCATGGTCTGATCCCATCCCACTAGCCCTCCTGGGCCACCCACCTCCCCGATGGCGCTGATCTGGCTCAAGCAGGCTGTCACCAGGCTGCAGTCAGCACTTGCCACTGTCTCTGGGTCTTGCAGAGCGCTGAGGTAGCTCACAGCCTCACAGCCACACTGCTTGCACAGCTCCAGCAGACCTGTGTGGGCAGCATGGGGGGCTGAGGGGATCACATATGGAGAGGAGGTGTCGGTTCCTACCCACCGCAGCATCTGCCTGTGCTGTCCTCTGACTGCCCTGGTTTCTGCCCACTTCAGCACTGTACTTGCCCCAGCACCCTGCCCACCTTATCCCAGCATCCTGCCATGACCTCTGCACACCGTGGCCTCACCCTAGCATCCTCTTTGCCCTGGCCTGCCCTGGCACTTTCCCACTCCGACACCTGCTCACTCCAGCCCCTGCTCACCCTGATCCTCTGCCCACCCCAACCCACGCTCACCCTGATCCCCTGCCTACCCCAACCCACGCTCATCCTGATCCCTTGCCCATTCTGACCCCTGCCCACCAGCCCCTGGCCTGGGGCAGCACTCACGGTCAGCAGGCTCCACAGGGGCCACATGGGAGGTCGCACTGCCCTGCAGGAGGGTGTTGCTGACCAGGTGGGCGAAGGGGGCCAGGCAGGGCAGCAGGGAGTTCATGGCTGCAGCAGGACAGTAGGCACAGGCCTCAGCCCCCACTGTGCTGCCCACTCACTCCGCGTGCCGGGGCTGCCCCTGTGCCCAATGCCCAGGGCTGCCACCTCTCACCTGTGCCATCCAAAAGGTACTTGCTGTGTGCATCCCGCAGCCGCTCTGCACACTCGGAGGCTGCCAGCGTCTGGGACAGGAGGCAATCTGCAGGCAGACAGCAGGCAGGACTCAGTCAGGACCAAGGGGAACAGGCAGGCTGGGATAACACCAGGTTTGGGAGTAGCAAGGGCATCACCTGCTGAGCCGGTGCAGCTGATGTGAGCAGGATCCTCCATGCGAGCCACGGCATCCTGCACCATGCGCTTGGCCTCATGTATGGTGCCCTGCACCAGGGACAGCTGCTCCTTGGCCAGGAGCTGCTGCAGTGCCTGCTCTGTGCTCTCCTGCTGGGCCAGAGATGGGCTCAGAGCCCCTGCTGGGCCACTGGACACTCCCTGCACCTGGCCCACCCGAACCCCTCTGGTCTGGCCAGAATAGGGATGGCAGGACCCTCATGGTACCTTGTCTCTCAGCTGGGTCTGCAGCATTTCCAGCTCTGTCCTGCTGCTCTCCTGCTCGTGGCTGAGTGTGTCCCGCAGCTGCTGCAGCTCAGCCCGCAGAGCTGCCATCTCATCCCTGTGCTGCTCTGCTGCTTGGCTCAGTCTGTCCCTCTCCTGCTCCAGGCTGGCAATCCGAGTGCTCTGCTCTGCTCCTGCCTGGGGTGGGGGGGTCGCATGACACGGGGCTGTGCCGAAGGTTAACCCTCCACTTTGGGGACTCATTTTTGGTCCAAACTTGGGCCACGCCAACTGTCCCTGCTGGGTGCACCATAACCTGCACAAGCACAGCTCCCCACATGGAGCACCACTGATGATCTCATTATCTGGTGACAATCGAGGCTCCTGGGGAGCCTTTTCACTTCGAACAGTGAAAACGCATTTTTATCACAACTGTCACCATCCCGGTGGAGGAGAGGATTCAGGGTGCTGCCTCTGCCCCATCCCCATCCTGCTGCCAAGTCTGCCCACCTCATAGATGGGTGACTGCATTTTCCTGCCAGCTTCTTCCTCCTTCAATAAGCCCAGGCACCCCTGCTGTCTTCCACAGCTCTGTAAGCATGGGATACCCCCTGGCACATCTTGCAGTATGATGCAACATTGCTACATGGGCTTACAGCAGGCAGAGCTGCTGACTGACCCTGTTCTTGCAGGCATTTTATTCTATGATCCCTGCTACTGGAGTCCGTTGCTCCACATACTACCGCACTCAGGAGTGTGAAACTCCCCCGTGTGACATCAAACCCACTCAGATGTGGCAAAGAAGATTACAGGTAGCTGGTTTTGGGGACAGTGGTGGGTATCACCTCTTGAATGGTTAAGGCCTGGCTACCCAGCCCAGAGGGGTGCTAGGGACCGCCCATGTGCTCTCACCTGTGTGCTGGACTCCAGTGTGCCCTGAAGGACCTGCAGCTCCTGTCTGCTGGTAGCCAGCTCCCGCTTCAGCGTCTCCAGCACCTCTGCCTGCTCCTGAGACTGCAGCAAGGGGAGAGGTTGGCAGCACTGGTGCCCCATGGGGAGCCCCTGCTCATCCCTGGTGTGTCCCTTCCATTCCTACTGACCTTCCTCTGCGCCTGCTCGCTCACCCGCTGGAAGGAGTCCTCCAGCTCCTTCTTCTCCCGCTCCACATCACCCTGGGCCTGTCTGGCCCCTGTAATCTGCTTGGTCACCTCTGCATTCTGGAAACGTCAGAGAATGAGCTGAGCAGCCCCTGGTATCAGGGGGCACGGCTGGGGAAGGGGATGCTGAGGGGGTTTGGGGAGCCCACCTTGCGCAGCAGGTCAGCGTGGTTCTGCACGAGCTCGCTGTACTTCTCCTTCAGTTTGCTGTACCGCTGCTCATTGGCCTGTGCCCGTCCTGCCACACATGCAGGGTCACAGAGCTGAGCACCTGGGACCCCCTGCCTGGGGCCCACCCCCATCCCACACCGGTGCTGGCACTCCCTGCTCACTCTCAATTTCCGTCAGGCTCCGCTGAGCCTTCTCCGTGTCCTCCCGCTGCTTCTTCAGCTCCTCCAGCTCTGCACGCAGGAACTCACTCTCGTCCTGTGCCTGCTGCTTCAGGTGCTGTTGCTCGGCCAGCTCAGCCTCCAGTTCGCTGGCACGACCACGTAGCTGCACTGTACCCCGTGCACTCTGCAGGGATGGGTGGGGGCTGATGGTGCCCACTGGTACCATCCAATGCCCACCAGTACTGTCCAGCAGCCCCCCCATGGGTACCACCCCCTGTACGGGGGAAGCCACTGGGAAGAGGGCAGGACAGAGATGGAGTCACTGTCTTGTCCACCCAGAGACACAACCACCAGCCTATCCAACATCTCCAGTGGGTCTCATCCTGCCCACCTGGTTGTCACCCACCTCAGCCTTGAAGTTCTCCAGCTCCTCCTTCAGGGCTGTGATCTCCCCATAAAGCTGCTCAATTAGCCGGTCCCTGGGAAGGAGAGACAAGAGGTACACCCTCAGTGCCATGGGGACACAGCTTGGGAGGGGAAGTGTCCCCTGTGTCACCATGGCTGCAATGCTGTTCCAGGCAGGGAGCTCCCGGTACAATCCTGGCCATTCTGCAGTATTGCCAGGATTGCTTACTTGTCATCCTTGCTCATCCCATTCTGGCTGTTGAAGTTGAAGGGGTCGCAGCTGAAGGAGCTGCCAAAGATGTCATCAAACTTGTTGTCAAACAGGCTCTGTGGTAAGAGCAGGACAGATCTGAAGTGACCCCACCATCACTTGGGAGCCCTTGTCCCTCCATGCCCCCAGTTTCACTGCCAAGCCAGCCTATGAGCTGCCTGGACACTGGGGCTGCTTCCTCCACCCCCACTTCCAGCACACTGAATGTGATGAACTTAATGAACATGGAGCATCTATGGCCCATCCCCACCTAACTCCTGGGAGGGAGAAGATCCCCAAAGCTATGTCACTGCATGCTCCTTCCCCTCCCCATTCAATTCCTGAGGACAACCCTAGGTGGAGTGGAAGGTAAGACCTAAAGGTCTCCATGGCAATGCTCGAAGCCAAACCTCTCCTTGCTCATCACTGGAGGGCACCACACTACTGAGAAGCACTGTGAGAATTGAGGCTAGTTCAGCGCTAGCAGCACCCAGATGGGACACCCAGCACTCAGATGGGACATCCAGCACCAAACCCATCTCTCTCCAGTGACACTCCCCAGTTCCCGAGGTCATCCCCACTGCCTCAGGCCTCACTGCAGCATGGATTTGGAGAAATAAACCCGGGCTCAGAGCCAGAGGGCCCCCACCATCCTCACCTGCGAGGCTGCGTCCATCTCCACCAGGTCTGTGATGGGCTCGCTGTCGGGCGAGGACGCCTCGGCGGGGATCACCACCACAGGGCTGATGTGCTCTGACAGCGCAGAGGCACGCAGGAAATTGGGAGGGTTCTGAGGAGGGAGGGGAGCAGGCCTGAGGGGGAAGGACTGGCACCGCTACTAGGCTGAAGGCACAGTTGGTTGAAATCCTGCTCTGGAGCTGAGCTGGCCATGCCTTGACCCATGAGAATAGAGCCAGGACCCATAGGGATAAAGTCAGGCAGAGGAATAGAATCAGAACCCACAGGATAGAACCAGGACCCACAGGGACGGGTCTCAGCAAGGGCTCTGGATCAGTGAGAGAGGGGATCCCAGCTTCCAGCTCCATCCAGATTGATACCACCCAGTGAGGGATAAAATAATGATCCTCAAGGCCCAGGAGCCCCACGTTGCCACCAGACCTAAGAAGCTGGGCAAGGCAGCAAGAGGCTTTTTTGGGCCTTTTGCCAGTGCCCCCACTGCTGCCCCTGGGCACAGGGACAGGGAACCTGGGTCTCACCTCTGGCAGCTGCGGGATCTGAATCAGCCGCTTGAAGTACTGCAGGTTGCTGGAGCGGTAGAAAAGGTCCTTGAGCCTGCAAGGGGCAGGGAATGGTTAGGGATGGCTCTTGTCCAACCTGGACAACCCCTTGCCTGTCTCCAGGAGGTGTCAACCGGCTGTCGTACTGCTCTGGAGGGGAAGGGGTTTTGTGCTGCCACCAAACTCAGGAAGTCCTCCCACTGCTGAAGGGTTTATCCCATAAATCCCAGGCCTGATGGGCAGGGAGAAGGACCTGGAACTTGAGCGACCTGGTCTAGTGGAAGGTGTCCCTGCCCATAGCGGGGGGTTGTACCTGATGACCTTCAAAGGTCCCTTCCAACCTAAACCACTTCCTGTCTACCCAAAGTTTTCAGAAGCAGGGGGGTTTCCTGCCTGGAGCCAACACCCTCACCTTTAGCTCCTGCAGGAGCATCTTCCCTAGAAGCAGGGTACCTCCCTCCAGGACCTACAGTTTTGGGGAAGAGGGAAAGTGCCCAGCCACACCACTCCTAGGTCCCACCTCTCCCAGTCACCTGAGCATCCTAGTCAGGATCTTGGCACTGTTGAACCCTGTCCCAAGGTTAGCCCCTGTGTAGGACAAGCACAGCGAGCACTGCTATCCGCTCTTTGCAGTTTGTGATCTTGAATCAAGCTTCTCCCTCAGCACCATGATATCCTCCCCCGGCACCTGACATCTCCTCCCTACTCTCGGTGGCCGGTTTTTGTTTTGGTTACTCTAAATAATCATGTACCAGAGACCACAGCACGTCCCTGCTCACTCATTTTTAATCTCAGTGCCTAGGTGCACTTCCAGAGCACCAATGCTCTGGGCACTTACTTTCGGAATTGTTCCAGGAAGCGATCCCGGTGGCCCTGCAGTGTATCTGCCGGCAGACCTGGAAGAAGGAGCAAGTAGAAATGTCAGCAGGTATCTTCATGGATCAAGGAACAACCCATCATCACAGCCATGTGGAGATGGCTCTTTCCCAGAGATGGCCACCCTCCTCTGGGGGTCTGAATACTCCAGGCAGTGTCCTGCTGCAGGAGGGCACACCCCCAGGGCAGAGAAAAGTGTGGGCTAGTGGCTGCCACAATGCCACATCCTGAAGGAATTGGGTTTTGCACCTCCTTGCCATAGTGATCCCCTCCATCTCCCAAAAGAGGCTGGAGAAGAGGTGATGGTGAACAGCCCAGGCTGAGCAGAGTGGTGACCCCAGCATCTCCCTGTGTGTGTCCCCCTGTCAAAGGCAGTGGTGCTAGGGACACTCACAGGAGTGGAGCTTGAAGAGCAGCTTGACAGTGTAGTCATAGAGGTGGCTGCAGTCCAGGATCACCTGGATGAGTGGGGCCAGACGGCACTGCCCTGCTGCTGTCACTGACACTGAGCGTGACATATCCAGGGAGCTGAACACTGCAGGGAAAGAGTGCAGCATCAGAGGGTGCCACGCTGTGTCTGCCAAATCCACAGATGTCATCCACAGCAAGACACTCACTGGCCCTTGGGGATATAGCCTGCTGCCCTGCAGCTGTGTGTGAGCTCACCGGGAGGGGAAATTCCCACCCAGGTCTCCCACCCAGGCCTGGGAGCACTCCAGCCTGGCATCATAGATCTCCAGTTGGGACTGAGCCCCAGCTGTGTCCCTGAGCAGAGCTGACATGTGACCCCTGTGTTCTGCCTGTCACTGCTGTCCCACTGGCCACTGGAGTGTGTTGGGTGTGCCAGAGGGAAGGTGCTCCAAAACCTGCTTGGAGCAGCTGAACACCATCTCATTCCAACACCTTGCACTAGACTAGGGTGCTCCAAAGTTCTATCCAACCTGGCCTTGAACTCTTCCAGGGATGGGGCAGCCACAGCTTCCCTGCACCTCTGCCAGGGCCTCACCACCCTTACAGCCAAGAATTTCTTCCCAAATTCCCACCTAACCCCACCCTGCGGCAGTGGGAAGCCATTCCCCCTTGTCCTGTCACTCCATCCCTTGTCCAAAGTCTCTTTCTGGGGCTCTTGGAGCCCCTTTAGACACTGGAAGGGGCTCTAACATCTTCCTGGAGCCTTCTGTTCTCCAGCTGAACATCCCCAGCTCTCCCAACCTGTCCTAGAGCAGAAGGGCTTCAGCCCGCAGAGCATCTCTGTGGCCTCCTCTGGACTTGCTCCAGTTGCCCCATGTCCTTCCTGTGCTGGGACACCAGGGCTGGAGGCAGCTCTGCAGGTGGGCTCTTACCTAAATGGGGCAGAGGGCCAGAATCACCCCCTCACCTACTGCCCACGCTGGGGGATCAGCCCAGGGCACGGGGGGTTTTGGAGCATACTGGCTGGGGCATGTTGAACTGCTCATCCTCCAGTATCCCCAAGTCCTTCCCAGCATGGCTACTCTCCATCCCTTCATTCTCCAGCCTGACCAGGGGTTGCCCTGACGCAGGTGCAGCATCTTCCACTTGTTGAACTGTTATTCAGGTGAAGTGCCCATAGAAGAGCTGAGCTGTGGTGCCCTCAGCCAACACCCCTGTCAGAGCCTCATCCAACTTGGATCAGCCCCACAAAGGGGTTTGACTTCGTCAGATCTCTCACTCCACCATGTCTCAGAGTAATGCAGGGCTTTACCTGTCTGGAAGAGGTTCAGCTCACACTCCAGGTAGTCAAACATCTCCACCGTCAGCTGAAAACTAGGAAACAGGGTTGAGGATGGTTGGGGACTGTCCCCAAGGCCACCCATGAGGAAGGATCCTGTTCTGGCTTGGTCATGCTGCCAGTGGGGGTTGGGCAGATCGTGCCACCCACCCCCTCCCTGACTTTCCTCTGCCCTGCACTCACAAATTATTGACGTCGTTCTCCCCAGCCTCATCAAGCTGCCGGTCAGACATCTGCAAATTTCCAGGGAATCGGGGATTCTGTGGGGAAAACCAGAGTCAGGAAAGGGTTCCAGAGGATCTCCTGGTCTGGCCACAGCTCTGGGAGCACCAGGGCTGTGATCCTGCAGCCTCAAAGTCAGCTCTTGGATGAGCCAGGGAAGTGATGTGGGGAAAAAGGGACATAGCACAGGTGTCTGAACCCTGGGTGACCACAGCATCTCTTCTCTTTCCAGCAAGAAAATCTGATTCTCCCTGGGCTGAGAAATCTGCCAAGCAGGGAAGAGATAGGGCTGCCAGCAGAGAGCTGGATGGGATGGAGTGATATCTGCCCCAGGAGGTACCTGCCCTGGCATTTTGGGGAAGGTCACATAATACTTCCAAAACAGGGTGATGGGCACAGAGAACACCTCTTTCCAGCAGTTTTACTCCCTTTTCCAATCTAGGACAGCTGGGGGAGAATGGGGTGTGTGTGTCTCCTACTACTTGTAGCCTACTCCCAGCCCAGCCCAAGGAGTTCTAGGCCACCAGGAATCCTGCCACCTCCAAAGCATTGGTCCTTGGGCCATTTTTGATGGCCACTGGCAGCTTTGGGGATATTTCGTGGAGGCAGCAGGACAGCCATGCTGGTCCCTTGCTGTCACCCCAGTGCCCACCCCTTGTTACAGCCCTGGGAACAGGGGGGCTCACCTTGGTGTGAAATTCCATCTTGGTTCTCAGCAGTTTGAGGTAGATGCTGCAGAGCTGACCATAGCCCTCATTCAGGTGGCCCTGTGGGGACCCCAAAAAGCTGTTGAGATCCAGGGCAGGCTGTGGAAGAGCCTTTTTCTGCTGCAGAATGGTTGACCCCTTCCTTATCTCTCCAAAACCACAGCCAAACCCTCCTCACTGGCACCTGGATGCAGGCTGGCTGTACTGAAGGGATTTGGTTAAACCTTCTCATCACTTTCTCTGCACGTTTCAATGCTTCATTTTACTGCCAGAGCCAAGTTCTTATTGGGTTTTGCCACAAAATAGGAAGGCAGCATTTGATTTTGGTGGAAGGGAACACAGAATCCAGCTGAAACCCAGCCCAGGTAGGTGATGACAGTCACAGGTCAACCTGGCTGTGCTCTGCTTCCTGGGAGAGGGAACCTCCCAAAGCCTACACCCCCAGCCTGGCCAAGGCACCCTCAGGGTCTCCCCCCCATGCTGGCAGAGTTGGTCACTGACCCACATCCTGCTCATGTCGCTCAGCTCATTCTTGTATCGCACGGAGTCCTTCAGGACCTGGAGGAACGATGGTGACAATCAGTAGGCAGAGCACCAGGACACAGTGTTCCGTACTTGAAACCACAAACTGGGTGACAAATGGGAGGTCTTGATGCATTCCCAACCCTTTATTGCCACCACTAGCCCTGAATGCCTCCGCTTCCCCATGGAGGATACTTGCTGATGGCTCCTGCACCAATGCCATTGCCAGGTGCTGAGCAGTTTCCTCTGGCACTGGCATTGCCAATGGCACTGGGGTTTGAGGCACACTGGATTTTGGGTGCCAGGAAGGCTCTGGCACCTAGGATTCACCTGCAGGAGGGCACTGACCCTTTAGGAGAGCTCCAGCTCCAGGCCCTACTCAGGATCGACCCCTAGGAGGCCAACCCTCCTCCAGTCCCCACCCCAGAAGGAAACTGACCCTCCAGCATCACCCAGCACCTACGGCAGCCCTGCAGGGGAAAGGATTTGGCTCCAAGCTGAACTTTGGGCACTCACATTGGAATGTCCATCCCGGAGGAGCTTGTGGAACACATGGCAGAACTTCCAGCAGAGCACGGCATTGCCGGACAGCGGCAGCCGGTTCACCACTGACCAGAAGGTCTGTGCTCCCTTCTCATGGTGCGTGCCCAGGATGCAAGGTGCTGCTGGTCAAGGAAGCACTCCTCTGCCCTTTGGTGATTGAGAATGGCCATGCAAAGACAGCTGCACCCACAGAGCCCGGGGGGCCAGGCCACCATGGGGAGTTAATGATGCCCAGCCCAGGCATATGGTGTCCCCAAAGTGGCATAAGTCACCCTCTCCCCACCAGCCCTGCTCTGGGAATACCATAGCACATGCAAGGCTGGGTCTGTGCCTCTGCTGAGCCTTCCCAGACGCCTTGCTGCGATGCTGGGGATCCACTTTTGGTGGCGATGTTCCAATCTGCTGTGGGCACCTTCCTCTCCTGCCTTCTTCTGGGATGGTAGTGCTGGGAGCACCAGCCTGGGCACCTACCAACATTCAAAGGCTGTGACAGCAGCAATCCTGTGCCATGCTGGAAAAGTATCCAATAGTCCTGGCCTTCCCAGCACCCTGGGCACCTCTCCTCACCCACCCTCTTGATGCTGCCCCTTTTCCAGGCAACCCCAGCCCTGCTCCCACACTCCTTGTCCCACGACCAGCTTTGAGAAGGATATTCCTGGCGTGTTTCTCCTTGACAGCCACTTCCTGTGCATTAATGGCCTTATTGATGCTGACGGTCTGCAAGAGAGAAGTAATTGAGGGGCTGAGATGGGAAGGGTTGAGGCTCCCTCACAGCTCCCCCCTTGCTCACTGAGACCCTCTAGCTCTGCAGTGGCTGGGTCCCATCCAGGTCCCCAATCCCTGCTTGTGCCAGCTGGATGCTGACCTTTCCCGGATGCCTTTCTGGGATGCAGCTGGCATCCACCAGGTTCAGCTGCTGCCAGGACTCATTTACTCAGGATAATAACGAAGCAATTAAAGCAGTGCCCACAAAGAACCCTCTGCTGCCCTCAGAGTGGTGGGACAGGCAGAGGAAAGGCAAATCCCTCCCCTGCCCTTGGATCGTGGGCAGCAGCTCCTACCCCACTTTTGGGGGTGCTGAATGGGGAGGACAATTTGGAGAGCACCAAAAATCAGGCAGCAGGATGGCAAGACCACTGCCAGGGCTGCCTGGCAAAAGTCCTGGCTGCTCCATGGATTAGAGGGACAGGAGTGGAACCCACAAGCAGGACTTGCCACGCAGGTGTTGAGAACCTTAGGGAGTCCACGCTGAGGAGCCTGAGCACAGACAGCCACCATTTATCCTATGGAAGGCAGTGGCAGCCACTGGAAGCATTTTCCAGGCAGGATTTTTAACTCTACCCCATTTCGGATCCTTCATGGGGACACAAAAACGCCAGCTGAGGGTCATCCTCTCCCCAAGCTCACACATCACCAAGTACTTCCTAGGCACCTGCTTCCATGAACATCCTGCTGCCAAGGGAAGGAACTGTCTGGCTCAGCACTGCCAGAAGTAGCTCATTACTGATATAAACCAATTAAAGCCGTGAGATTAATTTCAATGCCTTTCTCACTACAATCCTTGCTGCAACCCTGCTTCCTGGCCCTCTTTGAGGTGGCCCCATATGGCTTCATCTCTACAAACCCTGATGAGTCTGTGCTGAATGGGGCTGGAAGGGCCCACAGGCCCCAAATGTGGTGGAGTACAGCCCAAACCCCCCAGGGAGTCCCTCTGCCATCAAAACATGTGCCAGCTGGAGCAGGAATGATGATGGCCTGAGACAGACAAGACCCCACCCACAGCTGCACTCCCAACCCAGAGCCAAACATCCCCTTAGCTGAAACTGTGTCCAGATGTCCCAGTATGAGCCAGGTGTGCTGCAGGGGCGCCACTACCAAACACTGTGGTGTTTGCAGCCCCATCCATACCGGCTCTGGGTGGTGACCAGTAAGGACCATGGAGGTGACATGGGAGGACATCAGCAAGATGCAGGAGGCTCATGTTGAGGTGTCAGGGGAGCTGAACTGGCAGTTGCAAGACATCCATCCCAGGCACCCAGAGCAGAACCTCAGGCTGTTTTTTTAAGGAGAGCTGAAAGGAATACCAGCAGTGGAGAGACCCATCCATCCCTTCCTGAGGGGCTGGATGGAGGCTACAGGTTCCAAGCACGAGGACAAGAGTGGGAAGTCACCTCTGCAGCTCTGCCTGTCCCAGCAGCCATAGCCCCTTGTCAGGAACACCATAAAATTAAATTCAGCATTTAAAAAATGCTTGGGAAGGGGCCTCTGCCAGTCTGGAGAGGGATGCCCCTGTCCCAGAAGCTTGGAGCAGAATGTCTGCGTCCCAACAGTCATCTGTGACACGTACCATGTATCCAGCTTCAGGGGCAGCTTGTCCTCATGCAAAATCCCAGTATGCAGCCCCAAAGCCCCCAAGACTGTCAGGGCAGATGTGATGAACCAGCCAAAACAGTGAGGAGTGCCAGGACCAGCATTTGAATGCACATTCCACCTCAGGATGGAGTCTTGGACCACAAGGAAAAAGCCAAATGCAAAGCCAGAGCTGGGGAGCAGAAGCTCATAGCCAGAGGCAGGATGCAGGCACCGCTCTCCCGAAGCTGCTCCTGCTGTCCTTCAACGACCGGAGCAGGGGTGGTTTCCGGAGGGAAGCCGTGCTGTGTCCCTGGGAAAGCTAGAAATGGAGCTCCCAGTTTAACTGCTCTTTTGTGTCAGCTTTTCCCAGCAAACCAAGGACAGTTTTTTCCAAACAAGGAAGCCCCAGTGACCTCCCAGAGTGAGGAGACACAGTGGAAGGGTGATGGAGGCTGGCAATCCCCTGGCTCCAGGCAGGGACCAGCTGGAGCTTCCATCCCCAAGTTCCTCAACTCCATTTGAAGCACACACATCTAGAAAGCAGAAAGGTTTCCGAGGAAAAGCTGGATCTCACTTTCTGGGTGTACTTGTGGACACCCTGCTTTCACACTGTACCCCCAGGAATGCAGGGCAGGGGTCCTATCCAGGAGCCACTTGGGACATGCCCAAATTGCTGTAACAGTGTCTCTGGCAGTGCCCACATCAGCAAACTGTGGGAGCACAGCGCAGCAGCAGGAGACCATGGCTGGAATTGTTACTTCTGAGGGACAAGTGGGGTCAGGGAGGGTGATTTGGCTGCAAAATTGGGTAAGAACAGAGGGAAGCTTGGGGCTGCCTGGACAGCAAGTCCAGACCCCTTTCCCACAGAGGGTCTTTCACCCTGACTCAGAGATGCCACTCCCCACCACCATTCCACACCTGCAGTTGACAGAATTTTAATTTAATTATGAGCTTCCAACCTGTGAGGGCGACTTCTGACCCACCAGGACACATTTGGGCAGCACTGCCAGTGCCGGTCCAGTTTAGTGACCAGAGCAGGGGACGTCAGAGACATGGGACAGTCCCACACCCTACTCTGCCGCTGGGACAGGAAACCCCAGAGTTTCCTCTTGTGCAACAGGCCAGGCAGGAAGTGGGAGGACAGTCCAGAGGAGTCCATTGCATAAGGAGATGTGCGAGGGTGACACTGCCATCCGGCCACTAGCGTGTGCATGGAAAGGCACAGGCCGTTTGGGAGAGGAGCAGTCTGGGACTATCTATCCACGAGCAATGGGATCTTTCCAACAGTCCTTTCCTCCCTCTGCAACACCAAGGGGATTCCCAGAAACCTGTGGAAGGTCTACTGCCCATGGCTTGACAAGCCACCTTAGCTATGTCCCACAGGAATTCCCAATCCCTGATCCAGCCCTTCTCACAAGAAGATCCCACAGCAGGGCAGAGCATCAACAGCTCCACACTGGGTTACCCATGGACAGGTCTCATGTCACGTCTCCAGGCATGTGTCTGCAGGCTCCAGAAGGAGGAGACCAAAACTGCATGGAGGAAGAGGGTCAGGGTGACAGAAGCTTTCTGAACCCTGACACACACACCCTCACTCCCCACCAGTTCTCCCCAGATTATGCTCTCACTCTCTGAATGCCAAATTTCCCATTTGGAGGCAAAGAGCCAAGCTTGGCTCAGGAGTAGCACAACGCCTTCCCGCTTCTTTCATTTCCAAAAGGAAACGAGTGTTGATTACAGAATCCAGAGCTACTGCAAATTATTTGGAGAAACTGAGTAAGTCGCAGTGCAAATCCTCTTAGTAATGCTCCCTCATTTCTCCTTAATTCCTTTCTATAAATGGAGAGCTGGGATGGCGTGTACCTCCAGAAAAACGTTCACAGGCCCTGCAGATGCAGGAGCTTCGGAGAAGGGAGTGAGCAGGAAGACTTGACTACAACAAGCCTGCAAACAAAATCCACGGGCTTAATTAAAACGAAAATCCCAGTAAAGCAAAGCTTGGCTCAGACCCTGGAGGCGTGCAGGACATGGGAAGCAGGCGAACACTCCCAAGGGCACATCTCTCTTTAAACACCACCCACCTCCAGCAGCTAATGTCAAATCCCAGCCTCGATGGGACTCAAGGAATGGTTTTGTTCAGCAAAATCCTGGAACAAAGCCAGCTGGATAACACCTGGGGTGGTCAATGCTCCGCTCCTGGGAACAGTTGGGGTGGCTGCGGTCCCCCCATGCTTGGCACCTGTGGCCTGACAGCAGCAGCAGGAAACAAGCCTGGCTTTGTGCCTGCCAGCAGCTGGAGGGAAAGGGAGGCAGGAAGGCAGGAAAGCAACACTGATAGGCCCGGCCAGCCACACGTGATGTAAAATCCAGGGATGTATTTCTACGTATTGGAAAGGAGGATGCTCAACCTGTCTTTCTGCTCAGTCCCATGGGCTTCTGGGGAGCACGGAGTCAGGAGATGTGAAAAATACCTTCCTACCACTTAATCCAGGCTATCTGGCTGTATCTGCTGCTGAATCCATGCGTTTGGAAAACAAGTGCTCCTCTCCTGGCTGGCTACATCCTGGAGCTGCTCTGGGGATGAAGTTCCTTGTCCAGGCTGTGTGAGCATACCCTGGAAGATGCTGCCACTCTTCTCACCTCCTGCTCCCTCCAGATGAAAACAGTTCCCAAAATGACACAAGTCTCAGATTTCCCACTGCTTGTGCCATAAAAACAACCATTTCCCCCAAACCAATGACATATTCCAGTGACAGAGATGCCAAAACCTCACTGCATCCATTGGGGTCACTCGCAGTGGTGGTGGCTTCAGATGTCCCTCTCCAGGAGAAGATGCTGATGACACTAGCCCAGATGCCAGCAGGGGGAGGACCAAGAGACAGCCTTGAACCCCAAGTGATACCAGTCTAGGTGTCTGGAGTCACCTTGTCCCATAGCCTGCACATGGAACAGCCCAAAAGAGAGTCACCAGGAAGATGGCAACAGGATCCACGAGCCATGCTGGAATCCAATGACATGGCCATGATGCTCTTGTTGGCAGAGACCTTGCTATGGCATTGCTGCCTCCAAGTCTGCTCTCCTGAGCTCAGCAGTATGATGACTTCAGATCAATGATACCACCGGCCCCTCTGGCACTCAGCAATTTCCAATACAGGAGAGTTATGGAACTCTTCCAGCACAGGTGCATTTCCAGGGAAAAAAAATATATGGGCCAGGAAATGGAGTGGTGGTGTGAGGTTCAGAGGTCTCCAACCACAAGGACACATGTGAGGCTGGAAGACAACTGCTTTTGCCTTGAGAACTGTAGAGCTGTTATCCCAGTAGGAAAACCAAAATAAAGTTGTAGGATGTCCATTACGTCCATTTGGAGTGAGCTTGGAAAGCCCACTCCATCAGCTGCCAGCTCCTCCTGAGCATAGCAGAGAATGGGATCCACAGGAAGATGCACTTACGAGCTGTGTATACAAGGACTTGACCCACTGTTGGCTCTTCCAGAGCCTCCAGTGAAAATCCCAAGATCCACACCATCAGGAGAGATGGGGTAGGATGAGCCAGTGTGATGCAATTGCTCCTCCACCTTCGAGGCAAAGGAAAGAAGGAAGACAACCAGCCAGCCAATCTGTGGTAGGTACTAAGGGCTCTAGCGAGACACTCGATGCCAGCAGGGGAGAGCTGGAATGATCCCAGGGAGTGTTTGGCTCCCAGAAATGAGAGCTCACCACAGTGAACACATCACTGCTCACCACAAGGAACCAGCACCTGGAGTGCTGGGCAACTAGATTCCTCCAGCCATAAACAACTGAATGCAGTTTAATTATTTGGACATGGAATTTTTAAAACTGGTTTAAGGAATGTGGACTTTCCAATACACAGATAAACGTTATGGGAAAAAAAAGGATGGTAAGGAACAATTTTGGGGACAAGAGCTGACAAAAAGCAGGGCTACAAAATCCAGACCTCACAAGGGCCAAGTGGGGGAAACAGACACTGTAAAGTTCAGAGCCGAGGCTGCCACTGCCCAGCACTTCCGACCCCAGAGCATAGCCAGAGCCCATCAGAGGGGGATGGATCCGAAGAGAGGCAGAAATCCAGGGAGAACGAAAGGATCTGCATTCCTCCAGGAAAACATGCACATCAACCTATTACTCTTCTCACTTCATTACTGCTCAGGGCACTCTGTCAATCCTGCCCCACATGCCCAGCTTGTTTGGCTGTGGCCGGAGCCTTTCCCATGAGCTGCCCCGATAGCCAGGAGATTTTATGCCACGATAATCTCTTCCAGCAGTGGTGATTTCTGTCTGGGGAAGGAGTGTGGCTGTGTCTGACAGGATCAGCATTCCAGAAATGTCTTCCACAACCTTCAAACGTTTCTTAAACATTCCCAGTCATGCTGTCCAGAGTCTTCTGCTTCCCCACAGATGCAAATATTTGGGCATTTTTTGGAACAGGAAGAGATAAAGGAGTGAGGATGGAGGATTTGGGGAGCAGATGCAAGGAGCTCGTCCAGATGTGCATTTCTATGATCATCTGTCATCCAGCACCCACCTTTCTTGGGAAGTGTCACCCCAGCAGGAACACGGTGGTGTGTATCGCCCTAGCAGGATATTCCAAAATTAAGCTCGGATCTGGTATCAGTAGAAATTGTTCCTTGCAATGCTTCTGGGTGAGCAGCAACTCCTGGGAGTAGAATGGGGCATCCCTCCCCCGTTATCCCCCCAGGATGTCTGATCCCGCAATGGTGCCAAGAGTAGCCACGACCACGTAGGCTCAATGCTGCATCTGAGGGACCTGCAGGACCACCGGGAAAAGCCAAATCCCTCTTCCCAGGTGAGCAGCACAGGGGTGAACATGATCCCTGTAGGAATAGTCCCTACAAAAACCCACTTCTTGCCCCAAACTTGTTTCCTTTCCTTCTACCTGGACTCGAAGCAGTCCCCACGGGCCGGAGGAGCTGTGACAGCAGCACTGGGCATGAGGACACAAGTGCATGGCGATACAGGTATGCGGGGACACAGGCGCTCGTGGGGACATGGCAACATGGATGCACGGAGACACGAGTGCTCGTGGGGACACGGGTGCAATGGGGACACCAACGCCCGTGGGGACACGGGTGCTCGAGGCACGGCCTGAACCCGGTCGAGCGGGGGATTGCTGGAAGACGATTCACACGGGCGTGTGGGAGCGAAGCCGCCCCGACCGCAGCCGCACGGGGAGCTCCACAACACCACAGAGACGAGACCCCCGTACCCGCAGGCAGGTCCCGCCGCCACACGAATCATCCCCGCTCCCCGCGATGTTCCTCCGGGAACAGCCGGTATCGAGGGCAACGAACTCCCCCGGGAAGGAGTTTCCCGGGATGCGATACCGGGAGGGGCGCGCGGGTCCCCGAGGAGCACTTACCACCTTGCCTAGCTCCATGGCGGGGGCTCGGGGCGCGGGCTCAGCGCGGAGCGGTGCCCGTGGCGCTGGCGGTGCCCATGGCGGCGGTTCCGCGGGGCGGCGGCACTGGAAGGTTCCGCCAAGCAGCGGCGGCGGAGCGGAGCGAGGGGAGCGGGGCGGGAGCGAGCGAAGTGAGGGGGAGCGGGGCGCGCTCCCGCGAGGGGCGACACGGCCGGGGCGGGAGGCGCGGCTGCGGCGCTCGGCCGAAATAACAAAGGAGCCCTCGGGGGGCGGGCGCGGAGGGCGGCACGCCCGGGGGGCGTCCCGCAGAACCGCCCGCCCACCCCTGCTACGCCCCCGCGCCCGCTTCGGGGTAGCGGGAGAGGGCGGCGCTGGATGATGGCCAGACGGTGGGCAGGTGGGGAGCTCCGCAGCCCTTAGCGCAGCTGCCTCAGCTCTGCTGCCCTGCTCCATCTCCTGCTCCACTGCTAGATATGCTGCCCCATCCCTGGCCTCCTGCCCCATCCCTTGTATCACCTGCACCCTCCTGCACCATCCCCTAATTAATTAATTAATTACCCCACCGCCAGACCCGTCTCTTCCTGTCAGACTCCCTACCCCTGTGTCTGCCCCTTCGTCCATTTTCTGTCAATCCCCCTGCTCCATCTCTGTGCCTGCGGATGAAGCTACACCGGTAGGTCTGCCTGGGACCTGCCCAGGGTTCCCTTGTTCCAGAGCCCACTCGGCTGCTAGCATCTTGGTTCCAATAACAAAAGCAATTAAACCAGCGTGGTAACAAGGCCCTGATCAAAGGCCATCCGATGGGCAGGCAGGCACGGTACACTGACCACCATGACCACCTCACCGAGAGACAGGAAAGCATCCAGGCAGGAGGATTTTGGTTTTTCCCAGCTCCTCCTTGTGCTCAAGGAACATTTGCTGATGGGAGGCACAAAAGAAACCCTAACAATTCTTCTATCATTCAGTGAATCTCCTGAAAGCAACCCCAAAGCACTGCCCAGTCCCTTGGCTTGCCGGCAGAGGAGATGCTTCAGAGCACAAAGAACAAAGTGCTGCTGCGGGGCCAACCCAGCCAACACACTAATCCAACACACTAAACCCTCGGGATTACTGCAGTCTAGTCACGCCTCAGCCACTTACTCTGGGACGGTGACTTGGCCTCTCTTAATGAGATAACAGGATCCCATATCCCTGAGGGGACAGAGCGCTGCCATCCCTGCACTCTCCCAACGTCCAGCTCTGCAACCACCCCGTTCATCCCAGCCTTCGGGGAGCTTTTAGGGCCAAGTCCAGCTTGTGTTTTCCTCAGGTGGTTGTTAAAGCCCCTGTGAGATCCCTGGGATGGACGGAGCACCGCTCAGCAGCACTGCTTGTCTCAGAGCACACAGCTCACAGGTTTTTTGCTGGACTAAATGTGTTTTGCTAGACCAGATGGTTTCAACTAGCAGCCAAATTCCTTCAGGAGCAGAGTCTGGATGCTGCTCTGAGCCTGGCTATGAGCATGGATCAATGCTCTGCAATCGGGGCAGGCACCTACCCCTATTGAGGGTACCTGCTCCTGTCACAGGTGCTATCATGGGGCCAGGTTTTGTGCCCTCCCCGCAGTGAAGCCCCTCAGTGAGCAACTCCCAACTGTTTTCTCAACATGAAAAGTGACAGCTTGGATGCTTGCTGTGCAGCCCACCCTCCAGTCTAGCGTTACCCCCACTTAAAGGGATCCTGGAATTAATTAATTCCCCTTTAGCTGAGTTTAGCATCACTCTGAACTCAGTGCCACAACCGCTGTTGCCTGCTGCCCCAGGATATCCTGGAGGTGCAGAACTTCCTGGGCACCATCTCCAAGAGTTATCAAGAAGCCAAGCCACAGCATCCAGAGGCCACAGTGCTGCAATGAGCACTTGGTCATCAAGTATTAATGGCTCAATTGCATGAAGAGACCTTATGGCAGGTACGCAAAGAGCACAGCCAAAACCAAAGAGGATCTGAACTACACCCAGTCCCTCCCACATGCACAGGATGGATGAGACTTTCTCTACAATGTCACCTGCATGAAAAATAGCCTCTGAAATAATAAGCAGGATATATCCATTTTTTCATAGTCACTGGTGACATGCTGTAATGCCACTGGAACCTGCTTGTACCCCCCACTCACAGGCTTTGTGCTCCCAGCATCACTATTCAATCCCCCAAATTAAAACCAGCTCATCATCATTAACCTCAATTTTCCAAATCAAGCTTTCAGACGAGCTCCCCCCTGAACAAAGTGCTCAACTCAGAGGGAAGGTATCCAGGGTCTCCTGCAGAGCTGGGACATCCAACTATTTGAGGCCACAGCTGCAGTGTGGTTCCGCATGGCTGAGCTGCTCCAGCTGGCAAAGCCCAGAGTCTGGACACCATCAGGAAGCAAAGGCAGAGAGCTCCAAATCCACCTGGGTTTACAGCATGGGGGGAGCTTCATCCAGGGGGGAAAAAATCAGACCAAGGCAGCTCGAGGAGAAAATCTGAAAATTAACCTAAAAGCAATTTTGGGAGGATCCTCAGGGCAAAGGGAAACCTCAGGTCCAGAGTGACCAGGAAAGCTGGAAGCACCAACCAATCCAGTGCTCAAGAAAGGCTGGTGCAGCCTATGGGGACAAATCCCACCACTTCAGGGATCCACTGAGGTGGAAGGAATTTCATGCTCTTCCCAGGGGAGTTCCTTGCTGTAGTTCACTGCATCACTGTTAGGGTGAAGAAGCATTCCTGGCCCCAGGGTGCTCTTGGGTTATTCCCAAGTGTGAAAAGCAGGGGATACACAGAGTATCCCAGTCAGATGTGCAAATCCACATGCTTCATCCCAGGCTCCAGCAACCCTCTCCAGGGCTGCATCCCATCTCAACAATTTGGGATGTGCTTGCAAAGGCCCTAGCAAGCCTCTCCAGGTGGGATAGAGGGAATTAGGAGACCAATGATGGGGCTGCTGCACAACTGCAGGGCATCACAGGCACTGCCTTCACTGGGGTAGGAAGGAGCCTATCCTACAGGGAATAGGGAAGGCAAAGTGAGAGCTGCTTTCCTGGAGAACCAGGGGGGAGGCAGCTCCTTGCTTCACCCTGAACCCTGAGGGCCTTCATTCATCATCCTCTGGTCTGATCTGGAGAGGTGCAGATCCTCCCCCGGCTGTACTGAATCTTCTTGGGTGCTTCACTCCAAGTCCTTTTTCTCCACCCTGGAAGCATCCTCCACCCTCCTGCAGCTCCATGATTCTCCTGCCAGCTTCCAGGATGATATGTGTGGTTTGGATCACGACAGATGAAAAAAGAAGAGACATTCAGCATCTTCCCCCACCTGCCAGAGGCTCCGCAAGCAGCTTTTAAACTCTATTTCAGTAATCAGCTCCCATTAAAATGATGGGAATTAAGGTGAAATGTCTCAGCAAGTGTGGCCTTTTGTCACTGCAGCCCAGAGAGGCTCCTTGGAAACGCTAAGACTTCGGCTTCTATTGCTTTTACATCTCTGATTTCTGCTGGGGCAAATCTCTGCCTGAGCTGATGCTCAGGACGGGAGTGGGAAGCCCGGGCCAAGCTGCTCCAGGGAGCATTTATGTACCTCTCAAAGGTCTCCTTCCCTCTTTTTTCCTCTCCTTCTGTTCATTTTACCACGTCTAAAAATACTCCACTAAAAACCCTCTTCCCCTGCAGCCACCTCCCTCCTGGATGACTAATAATATCTGTTGCTCCTTCTTGATCTCTCTGTATTTCCCAAGTCTTCCCCAACGGAAGAAACCAAACCAGGGCTGTGCTCTCAATCAGTTCCTTGGATTCAGACTACTAAATAAATTTTCCTCATAGAATGGTATTTTTTCCCAGCTCCTCCAGTGCAGCAGCAGTTTAAACTCAGCTCACAATGAACTAATCCTGCTCCATGGCTTACACCTGTCTAATGCTGCTGCAGCATTGTTCTGGTATGGGAGCTCCAGGATCCTGGCATTTTCAGAGCTCTAGGGAGAATAGCAGGTTCACTGGGAAACCACCAAGCACTTAGAAAACAATTCTGTTTTTTCAGGTTTCAGTTTTTTCCAGCAGCTTTTCAGCCCTGGAGCACTCCCTTGCAGGATGTGCTGAGGAGGCTGGGTTAGGCGCCTGGTCCTTGGAGCTGGATAAGCAGCACTGACTGTGTGAGGAGCTTGCATTTTATGAGCAGGGGGTGAATGCTGGGTATTGGGGGTGTTTGGGATAGTGGGACTTAGAGGAAAAACCCACCTTGCTCTCACCACATTGGAGGCAATGGCTTTTCTCCCCACTGAGTGGGATGTCAGAATACTAACAGGAATTGGCTTTACTGCACTGCTCCATATATCTCCAAAACAGAGCCAAGACGTGCACCAGGCACCCTCCCCACTGCCAACACCACATCATGAATTAGTCAGGATACAGGGATGGAACAGCACTGGCAGGAGCTGGAGGTGTGATGAGTTTCTCTGGACACAGATACTGCAGTACAGCCAAATCCCTCAGGGCTCAGCCCACTGTGATTTTCCAAAGAGATCCATCGATGAACAACCTTTGAAAAATCCTCATGGTAACACCAGCGATGTAAAAAATGGCACCAAATGGTCATAGTCCTGGTGAACCAGCTACTTCCAGCCCCAATCCTGCACTGCATGGAGGAAGGTTTAAAGGGTGTTTGGCTGCTCCAATACCACTGGAAATCCCCCTGGCTGGCTCATGACCAGATACCTTTGCAAATCTTGATTTAGGAAAAATATCCGCTTGGGAGCAGTGCTTAAAAAGCTCAAGGCCATTTTCAAATCCTTGTAATGCTGCAGTTTCCTGGACATATGAAAGCGAGAGGAAAAAGCAGATCAGGCTGAAGGAGGCACGTGGCCAGGGCTGGCAGCTGCGCCCAGGGCTGTGCCGGCATGGAGCAGACAGGAGTGGGCAGCCCAGGGGTTATTTCGGCACCAAGCTCCCCCAGCTGCTCACCACGACTGGTAAGCACGGCGAGCAGGGAGGAGAGCAGCCCTTCCACATCACCCCAGGCAGGAGATCCAGAAGGGCTCCCAGGGCAGACCACAGTGATCCCCACGGACAGAGGGGTGTGGGTGAAGCTGCTGCTAGCACGGTGTGTAGGCAGGGAGCCGAGCTCCACTACCCCTACTGCCTTTACAAGCAGCCACTTGGTTGAGTTGTCAATATAGAGATTTTCTTAAAAAGAAAAAAAGTCGGGTTCATGGTGCCATTATTGATCATTTGGTATTTTTAGCTCCTTGTTCAATCCATCCCTGTTGGTGTTACAGCAATTGCACACCCCCGTGCAACATGGCTCAGTGGGGCTGCTCCAAGGTGAGCAGGAGCTCAGAGAGCAGCAATACACTGCCAACTGGATTAAAAATGCAAGAGGGAAAGGGGAGAGGTGGGATAAGCAGCATTCTCCCCGCTGCTGCTTCCAGCTGCTGCCAATGTTCCAAGGAGACAGGCAGATAGATCCTCCTATCCAAACCAGAGGCAGATGAAACTCCTGTTTCCAACCTGGTGTGGAGGGCTGGGAACCCATAGAAAGGGAGAAACTGAGCTGAGTGGTGCCATCGACAGACTGGAGGGAAGGGAGGGCATCCAGAGGGAGCTAGACAGGCTGGAGCAGTGGGTCCATGGGAGCTTCATGAGATTCAGTTAGGCCAAGAGCAAGATCATGGACCTGGGCCAGGGCAATCCCTAGTGCCAGCACAGACTAGGGGGGTCTGTGGGGACCCCAAAGGTCTGTGAGGATAAACACCCTCAGCATCTCTCTCCATCCATGGGGCCATTTACCCCCACCAGTGACCCCCAATGTTGTCCTCTCGTTTCCACTTGCAGGCCCTCCATATCCTGGATCCACTGACTCTATAGTGATTCAGTGTATTCTACCATTACTGATGGATGGATGGATGGATGGATGGATGGATGGATGGATGGATGGATGGAGACAACTAGGGGATTCTGGCACATGACAAATGTGACATGATCCAGCCATGTGTGCTGACAGCTCAAAAAGTCAAGTGTCTTCTGAGACCCCCTGGGAGCTGCCTGCACCTCTGGGGTACAGGACAATGATTTTAAACTGAACAAGGCTTGGGTCAGGTTAAACATGGGGAAGAAATGCAGGACCATGAGGGGCTGGCACAAGTGAATCATGTAAACCTACACACTTAAGCTAACACTTAATGGGAGAACGTGCTCATCATTGCAGATGTCTCCTGGGTCCCCTGCGGCCCCATCCTTACATGCAGGTTATCTGGGTACCCTCCTAGGAACCCCAGGCTGGCTCTTCCTTTGCACAAGCACAACGCTTTGCTGTGGTGTTGCTTCCTTCTTGCCTCACGCTGACACCAGTGAGATGAGCCAACGCCCAGAAGAAGGAAACAGGGTCAGCAAAGGAGTAAGCTGCAGTGGGAACTGCTTCATCCTACTATGTCTGACCCTCACTGCTCCCTGGGCTCACAGGGACTGGAGCTCTGATGTCACTCACCACCTTGCAAACCCCAAAGTTTACAGGGGTCAATGCCCCCAGCAGCTTTCCCCATCCATGGGGATTTTTACCCCCTGCCATGACTACACTTACCCCTCCATCAACAATACCCAACTTTGTCCTCCTTTCTCTGCTTGCAGCCCTTCCGTATCTGGCTCAGTGTCACCAGTGACTCAGAAGATGGTTGATAAATCATAGAATCCCAGAAGGATGTGGGTTGGAAAGGACCTTAAAGCCCATCTCATTCCACCCCTGCCATGTGCAAGAACACTTTCCACTATGCCAGGCTGCTCCAAGCCCCATGCAACCTGGCCTTGGACACTTCCTGGGATGGGGCAGCCACAGCTACTCTGGGCAACCACCCTTACAGGGAAGAATTCCTCCCTAATATCCAATCCAAACTTACTCTCAGTTTAAAGCCATAAAACACATCTCCCACTCATTTCCTTTTAAAGTTGCCAAGTTCTACCCTGGAGACTTCATAAATGGGGAGCTGAGGCTTCACACGAAGCACAGTGCCAAAACACATTCAGCGTCTGCCCTCAGGTGCCTTCCTCCCTCCCCCAAAGCATAGCGAGGCCCTCGTGAATCTCCAAACATTTGCCTCAGGCGATCCTTGAATTGCCCCATCAGAAGAATCACTTCGCTTATCTGCTTTTGCTTGCCCCTTGAATTGAGACAGCAGAGCCTGGCAATGCCAAGTGCCAATGCTCAGCTCAGTGCCCAGCCCATAACCACCTCCCAGGAGCTTCCCAAACCTTCTCCTGAGCTTTACATCCATGTGAGCCTGGACAGGGGAGCAGGAGACTCTGTAGATGCTCCAGTACAGGCACACACACCTTAGCACCTCCTACAAGTCCTAAATGTGAACGGTTTTGTTGCAGACACGTAGCAAAGGGGGAACAAACTCACCTGAAGTGAAACTACTAGATGCAGTAGGTTGGGAAATGTCACAGCATGTGTCTTTCCTGCATCAGACCACGTCCTATGAGGCCAGCCCCTGCTTGCAGCCCCCTCAGCAGTGCTGGGGCTGTGGGGGGCATGAAGGTGCCGTGCCTGCCTCTGGCTAATAGGCAGCAGCTGAGGTATTTATAGGAAATATGCAACATGCTTCCAGCCTGGGGACAGTTTCCAGCCCTGAGCTTGCTCATATTGAAGTGCTGCGTGGTTGCAGGGAAAGGCTGGAGCAGAGCAGGCAATGCTGCCTCACAGCAATGCTGCCTCCTCCCAGTGCTCCCACAGGTTTGGCTGCTTGCTTTGGCCCCAGAGGCCACTTCCCAGCTCTCTCCCCCCACCCCAGCCACCAAGACCCCATCCAACTCCCTATGGCCCAAACAGTTGCTTCCCAGAAGGGCTGTGGAGCTCTGGAGAGGTGCAGGTTTGCAGAGGGGCCAAGGGCTGGTAATGGAGTAAACAGGAGTCCAAATGACAGCTAAAAATGACATGGTAAATTCCCTGCCTGGCATCTCCTCATATGCACCTGATGAAACCCTTTGAGTGAACCTTGAGGACTGGAGCCCCTCTGCTCTGGAGACAGGCTGGGATACCTTGGGGTGTTCACCTGGAGAAGAGAAGGCTCCAGGGAGATCTTAGAGCCCCTTTCTCTGCCTAAAGAGGCTCCAAGAGAGCTGAGAAGGACTTTGGACAAGGGCCTGGAGTGACAGGACAAGGGGGAATGGCTTCCCACTGCCACAGGGCAGGGCTAGATGGGATATTGGGATGGAATTATTCCCTGTGAGAGTGGTGAGGCCCTGGCACAGGTTGCACAGAGAAGCTGTGGCTGCCCCATCCCTGGAAGTGTCCAAGGCCAGGCTGGGTAGAACTTGGAGCAACCTGGTCTAGCGGAGGGTGTCCCTGTGGAGGGGTGGAGTGAGATGGTCTCTAAGGTTCCTTTCAAACCAAATCATTCCAGGATTCTCTGCTATGGGGGTTCAAGCTTTCCTTGTGCTCTTTTAACAGTCCCTGTTCCTGCGTCCAACACCTCTCCAGTGCCTGTGGCTGTTCCTGCCACAGGTGATGCTCCTGCAACAGCCCCATAACTTTGCCTGGCTAGAAGCACCTGGCAAGCTGCCTGCTCCTTGGGTGTGAGAAGGGCCTGAGGAGCTGGAAGGGCTAGGCGACCAGGGTGGAGGCCGAGGTGAAAAAAACCCCAGCACATAAAGGAAACTGTGTTTCATGTGTTATTGCTGACTGTCTGAGATGATCGAGGAGGGAATAGCAGGCACCATTCCACACAACAGGCTGCAAAATCCCTTCCTGAGATATAAATATTTGGTTTTCCTGATTTTCCTTGTGTGGAAATAAACACCGCTGTCTGGAGCACTGCCAGCATATCCCTGGGCTCACCCAGGCCAAGGAGAAGGGTTGCACTGTCCTGCTCTGGCCAGCCCCAGCACCGAGGCTGGAGGGGCACTAAGAGCATGAAACCACACTCTGGATGTGCAAAACATGCCTGTGCCTACTGGAAGCATTGGGAAAATGGATGAGAGGCACTTGGAATGAGCACAGAAAACAATAAACAGTTCCATCGGGAGCTTTTCCAGCAGCAGGGGATGCCCCACGTGTAATTCCACACTGGAACGGGCTGGGCGTGGGCTGTGCCTGCCACTCTGTTCCCTGCCTCCTGTGGCCCTATGAGCAGGATAATACATCTTCCACAGCAGGATGAAAGTGGGAAGAGGGGTGCCTGAAGGGTTCTGCATCCCAAGGATGCCCCTGCTGGAGTTCATCAGGGCAGAGGGAAGGGTAGCCCTAGGATTTCCATGTTGTTCTAGGGGGTTTAATGTGAGAGTGAAATTTCTGCTCTTGAATGCAACTCACAGGAGCACACACAATACCATCGATGCTGGCAGAGGGGCATATGGGACACCCAAACACGAGGAATTGGCTCTGAGAGACACTAAACACACCCAATTTCGTTCTCTTCCAGCAAATTCAGCAACTGTCAGCCACTGTCAGGCCGGCCGAACCCAGCACAGGGCACCCTGGTCCTTATCCCCCCCCACCCTCCCCTGCCCCCAGAACATCCTCCTGCTGGGGACATATTGAGCTGGGACGTGACAGGGTTGGGTGGAGTGACACAGGGACAAGGCTCTTGGGACACAAAAGCCACGAGAATCAGAGTGGCCTCAGTGAAGGTGATGGATGGCTAAGCCAGGCACCAGCCCGAGGACTTATGGGAGCTGTACCCAGTACTTCTGTGGAGAAAATCCTTCGTGTTCCGATGATGTGTTTTTTTACTTTTTTTCATGAAAAAGAAAAATGTGCAAGAAATCTGCTGTATGATACTATAAGAAACAACCCAGAGCACCCCGAGCACAGCTCAACCACCACGAGCAGTTCCTCTGCTGTACTCTGGTGAGGCAGAGAAACAAATCCATGTGGGGACAATTGATGGGAATTTACAAATGCTGCTTCCTTCTGGAAGAGCATATTGAACATAAACACAGAACCAGGAACATCTTCAGGGGGGAGAAGCAAACATCCAGGTCCTGAAACACCCAGGCTGTGGGACCAGCCAGGGATTGCTGTGGAAGGAGCTGAGCACCGTCGTTACCCTCCAGGGCTGGGAAAGATGCAAACACCCATGGGAAGAAGCAGAAGACCTCACCATGACTACACACTCTGTTCATGAGATGCTTGCTATTTCCCCAAGCAGGAATCACAGCACTTCCTACTGCAGCTGGAAAGAAAGAATCCCTTGGAGGTGCTGGAACTGGGTACCCAAAACTTGCTTACTGTCCAATGAAAGGGCCTGACAGACTTCACCCCTCTGACAGAAATCCATAGCTCTTAGCATTCCCACAATGTGAAAAATCTCTTTTCCCTGTGGATGGGAAGGTAAGTTGGATTGCAACTGCTCCCAGAGTTAGTGAATGCTGCAGAAAAGGAGGGAAAAGGGTTAAAATTATAAAAGCTCTACAAGGGACACTGGCTAATTCCATGTGATGGCTGATTAGAATAAAGATTGGCTCAGATTTGATCCCAGATTTATTTTTCCCTGGCATGTCCCACTCCCAGCTCACAGAGATGCTGGTGCACACACATGGCATTCTGGAAGCTGACAGACAAGGGGCAGCAGGGACCCAAAACGGTTTTGTGTCAAAAAAAACTCTCAGAGGGGAGATTGCAGCTAGGGTATGCCCCACAATGGTGTCCAAGTATTAAGGGATTAATGGAAAAGTCTAGATGTGACTCGGTTAATTATACCCTGCTCCTATGGGAGAGAGGAGCCGACCTCAGGATGCTGTGGATGCTGTCCTAGGGCAGCCCAGATGCCAGAACCCCACATGCCCCTGCCCCAGCATAGCACCACAGCCAAAATCCCAGATAATGATGGGCTGGAAACCACAGGTTTTGTCCAACAATTTCTCCTCTTTGGTCTGGTTTATTTGCATTCATGCTGCTGCCAATGCTTTGCTTCCCTCCCTGTAGGCAGAAATTGCTGGATATTTAGTCTGAGCTCTTTGCTCACCACTCAGAAGCTTTGGCTGGTACTTATTTCTCCTCCACCCCCCAGACATTACTAGATCCTCAGGGAGTTATCCTGCCAAACCAGCTATGTTGAGGGGTGAAATCTGTGGGTTACAGCAAACACAGGCAGGGCTGACAGACCCCATTTATCAGGAAAATCATCCTGAGGGGGCTCAGTGGCTGGTGTGAGGGCACTGGAAATAAAGCAAAGGAGAAAGAAGACTCAGTGTGAATGGAAAAAATGTGGATGGTTCCCAGTTCCGTGCCTGCGGCAATGGGACTCTTCAAATTCGGACATTTCAGCTAAAAAAATAAAAAATCTGGAATGCAGGAGCAGAGAGCAGCCCTATTTCTAGCTGCGACTCCTCCCTATGTGCTTGGCCTCCAAGACGATTCAGAAACTCAAGGCACTTCTTCCCGAGCTATAAAAAGAGCTGGAGTGGGACTGCAAGAGCCAGGAAGACAAACAAGGGAGTAGTTTGCCCTCCTGCTGAGGACATGGGTAAAGCCGGGAGAGGTTCTTGCTCAACCCACCTTTTGAAGCACCACCAAGGAAGGAGAGCTGCGGGGCACGGCAGAATTCCAGGATGGATCCCACCCACCAAAATGTTGTCTGTGCTGTGTCCCAAGGCATCCCACCACCTCCCACCCCTCCTGTGTGAGGAAAAGGTCTTGGACTGGCCCCATCCGTCACCCCAATACCATTCTGGGTTCCCTGTGCTTGGAGAGGATCAAAGGTACCAATGGTAATCAGGGACAGAGCATGGAGCGTCCCCTGGGACCACAGGGTGGAAGGAGCTCCAACAAAATAGGTCCCCTTCCACCAGGCTGCTGAAAGGGTTTACAGCCTCACCTGACACCTGTTCCATGAGTCCTAGAAGGACAGGATGGACTATGTGAGTTCCAGGTGACCATAAAATTCAGCAAACTCAGGAATACCCACCTCTTCCCTCTCCAGACAAGTATTTACCTCTGCAGAAGCAGCCAAACCTTGCAGACTATTGGAACATTTAATTCCCAGTTGTGAAGTGCACAAAACATTCCTGGCTAGAAAAACACCACCAGGTCACTGACTGGAATGGCACCACCAGGACAGATGAGATCTTCAATGGCTTCACTGACTTAGTGCAGAAGAAGCATCTCTTCTGGCACAGCCATTCCCAGCCTACACTGACTTCTTCAACACCCAGAAAGTTGAAGTCTTCCTCTGCCACTACTTCAGCATTCCCTTTAGACCTCAGAAAATCTCCTCACACCACTAACTGGTGCTGTGGGACTTTCCTCCTGAGCAGTTCCAAGGGTTGTAGAGCTGGACTGGCTGGTCCATATGAAGCAACCTGAAGTTGGCACACCTTGTAACCACGGTTCAGGAGAAGAGACAATAGATAGGATGAGAGGGCATTGCCTCAAGCTGAACCAGGAGAGGTTCAGGTTGGACATCAAAAAGAATTTCTTCATGGAAAGTGTTGTCCAGCATTGGAAAGGGCTTCCCAGAGAGGTGGTGGAGTCCCCATCCCTGGAGGTGTCTAAGGAATGACCAGACATGGCACGCAGAGCTTTGCGCTGGGTGACAAGGTGGGAATCAGTCACATGCTGGACTCAATTACCTTGGAGGTGTTTCCCAATCCAAAGGATTCTGTGATGCCCACATCAGCAAGGATCAGCAAGGTGAGGGCCAGCACTGGTGTGACCTGCTGCCAAGCCCACGGAGATGCCAGAGTGCTGATCCATGCTTTATTCAGTGGGATGCAGAGGCTGCATTTAGTTAATTTAGAGATGGGATGCAGGGGTTATGGATGAACTGTGACTTCACCAGGATCAGGTTGGGGATCTGAGGGTCATATCTGGCTTGTGCAGAAGATGCCAATTGCTCTTTTCAGCAGTTCAGAGCCCTCCTGTGCCCAGGTGCCTGATCCCGGAGAAAGATGTCCCTGCCCATGGCAGGGGATTGGGACGAGATGATCTTTAATGGTCTTCCAGCCTAACCCCAATGTTTTAAAACAGTCTCTTAGCACATGGAGCTGCCTTTTGTAACTGTGGAATCTCAGTCCCTTCTTTCATGGGAAGCTTCTCCAGCTTGCCAAGCCTCATATCAAAGGAAAGCACGTCCTAAGGGTTGGTTGTGGTTGGTGCTGTGCAGTGAGGATCTGTATCTGCTGCAGACCGGGACCCTGGCCATGGCTTCTAACAACATCTTCAGGCCAACACAGAGAGTCAGTCCCCACCACGGGCTGGGCTGGGTATGTCCATCAGCTTTGTCCTGGAGCCCATGCCCCCCACAGTGCTCAGCACTCACTCACCAATCCCCTCCTGCCCCTGCCCCTTGGTTGTGCCAGTTTGGTGCTCCAACAG
This sequence comes from Acridotheres tristis, assembly GCA_037013685.1. NCBI lineage: Eukaryota > Metazoa > Chordata > Aves > Passeriformes > Sturnidae > Acridotheres > Acridotheres tristis. The sequence continues at coordinate 225,524 of CM072906.1, forward strand.
AAAGGTGCCTTTGTTCCCACCAATGCAGAAAGTACCAGTCCAGTGGCTGGAAACATTGTGGACTGAGGAATCAGGCAGCTCCAGAGTTGCTCTAGCTGTACTCAGCTCATAGGGAGGTTGTCAGGCTGGTTTGATGGTTTGGCCATGAAACTTAGGTTCAAGGGGACCTCGGGTTGCCCTAATGTGCCATACTCAAGTCTTGAGGTGAAGAAGACCCTTTGTTGATTGGCAGTAGAGCAAACTAATATAACCCTGCTGAGCTGTGGCTACTTTGTTCCAAGACTTCCATAATTTTTGATGCTATTATTATCTAGTCTAACTGGTAGCCAGCTTTATGTGATGACAATAAATCCCAGTTTAACACCATCAGACTGTGCCCTTCCCAGATGGGTATTTAGTCATGTTGTGCCAAGTGCTTGCCATTCTGGAAAGAGGAAACTTCCATTAGAGAAAGGGATCCTTTGGGAGAAGTGACTTGTCTCACCAGGGACAGGTTGGAGACTTGTTGCTTATTGTTACTATTTGTCTCTTTTATTGGAATAAAACACAGATGTGAGCAGCTCAGCACTCTTGAGAGAGCCTGTGGCATGGTGCTTTGTTTGAATTAGCAGATGCTGGTCGGAAAATAGTTTTTTCCAGTCATTATGTTCACATGAAAATGAACAAGAACACAGGGTTTTGTAAGTGCAAATTGTGTTGCAAGGTGCTTGTGTCAGAACCTTAGGGAAACCCAGGAATTGTTCCTTCTCCTCCTAAGAGCCCAGAAAAGAGGGGATGGCATCAGTGGGGAGACCTCAGCAGTCATGGCCCACTGGGACACCTAAAGAGCACAAGAAAAGCTTGAACTCACATAACACAGAATACTGGAGTGGTTTGGGGTTGGAAATTACCTTAAAGATCACTCAGTTCTAGCCCCTGCTAGAAGGTGGACAGGGACACCTTCCACTAGAAGGAAGGCCAGGGTGCTCCAAGCCCCATCCAACCTGGCCTTAGACACTTCCAGGGATGGGGCACACACAGCTTTTCTGGGCAACCTGTGCCAAAGCCTTACCACCCTCACAGCCAGGAATTCTTCACAGCATCCTGTATCTATCCACTCTCTGTCAACCTGAAGCCATTTCCCCTTGTCCTGTCACTCCAGCCCCTTCTCCAAAGTCCCTCCCCAGTTCTCCTGGAGCCCCTTTAGGTACTGGAGGGGCTCTAAGGTCTCCCCAGAGCCTTCTCTTATCCAGGTGGACACCCCAGTGTATCCCAGCCTGTCTCCAGAGCAGAGGGGCTCCAGGCCCCAGCACATCTTCATGGCCTCCTCTGGACTCACTCCAACAGCTGCCCTTTAATTCCTGGAATTGTCCAAAGCCAGGCTGGACAGGGCTTGGGGCAACCGGGTCTAGTGGAAGGCGTCCCTGCCCATGGCAGGAAATGGAAGAAGCTAAGCTTTTAAGGTGCCTTCCAATCCAACCCTCTCAGTGAGTCCATAATAAACTATTCAGTGTCTGCGTATGCCTTTGAGAAAATAATTCACCTTTCTACTGTGGACTGGGATCATTTACCCTGCCCTGTGATTAGCCCGGAACAGCACTCAATGTATAATTAGTCCAGCCGTGGGCTGGACTCGCACATCCGGGCTAAAACACCGGCTGTTTCTGCTGTCACCCGGGGAACAGACTGTCCCCAGGACGTTTTCTTATTTGCTGACTGCAAACTAAATCAGCCAAGCTGGTGGCAGGGATGAGGGCAAGGATTCAGCCCTTCCTCCAGTCCTCATGCTGCTGTATGACCCCCACCTGCTGACTCTGTGTTCCAGGTTCAGAGGGCACAGAGGCAGCAGCGGGTGATGGGATGAGGATGGGCACAGGATCCAGGTGCTGGGGCTTGTGCTGGAGTGTCATGTGCTGGACAGTGCTGGAGCAGGTGATGCTCATCCTGGTCGCATGTCATGTACGTGGGATGATGCAATGGGCTGCAACTCGTACCTTCTCCCCATCCTTGGATTCTCAGTCTTTCAGCCAAAATTGTCCCTCCTGCAGCTCCAGCCACTATCCAGAGGTTTTTTCTTCTGGGAGAGCAAAGCTGGGATGAGTCACTCCCTCTTCAGGACAAGTGCCCACATCCTAGGTGCCCTTCCCCACTGTTTTCACTGGACTTGTGTCACAGCCAGGGGCAGCAGAGAGGACCACACAGTCCAGCCCTCTGATGGGGAATTTAGTAAAAACCCTGCCTTCCTGGCTCTTTCTCCTCAGCTCTGCAGATGGCTGGAGTAAAGCTGAATAAATTTCAGAGGGCAAGAACCCTCCTGCACCCCTCAGCATAGGACATCCTTGGTGGTGAAGTACATGCTGAATGAGAGGGAAAGGGGTTTCTGGGGCAGCAGCATCCCCCAGCATCCCTGTCTTCCCACGCAGCCTCTGGTGTAATTCAGGGCAAGGTTCTTCCCCCTTGTCACTTGGTGGTCCAAAACCATCATGTTTTCCCAGCTACAGAAGCTCCTGGACTTGGTGGCAGTACTTTCAGCACCAAATCTGTTAATCCTCCTGAGGCTCAGCTGCTTCTGGAGTCCATTCCCACATTAAAAAACTCAGATATTTCTGCATCTAAAATAGATATATCTAAAAAAAACCTCCTAAACCCCTCCACATCCCTGTGTGCACTAACGAGAAAAGCAGCCCCGTATCTGGTACAAGATAAACTATTTTCTTTCCCTGGGGATGGAAATAAGTTTCTAAGAGGGACTCTGAAAAGAGATGACTCATTACTTCACTGCTGAAGCTGCATTCAATCCCCAGCACCTCCAGTTCCCAGTAAAAGCCAGGAGACTGAAAGCACAGGGGTTCACACAGCACAAAACCCAGGAGCTCCTTTTCCTGGAGATGAAAGGGCCATGAATTAATCCCCTGTATCACCTACTCCCCCAGGATGGGCTCAGCTGCCATCAACCCTCGCTCCCCACAGGCAGGAGCTATTTTTTCCTGTTCTTGCTAGTGTCAATACGTTTCTTTAAATATCTTTTTGGAGAGGCTGTATATATATAGCCCCACTCTGGTGCTTTGAAAGGAGCCTCATTTCCTGTGTAAGAACTGAAAAAACTTTGGCAAAGCTGCTGGTGGCTGCAGCATCTGAACCACAAAAATCGTTTTTTTTCAGTAGTAAATGGTATTTCCTTTGCAACTGTGAGTTGGACCAAGCTGGGTCTGGTCTGAAATCAGCTGTTTGCTGTGTCTGAAGGATACAGGACCATATTCCCGATTATAAAAACGATGGGAGAAAAGGTTTAATTGCATTAATGGGGCTGTGACGGTGGCCCAGTCCACGACAGGGACAGAATGGGCAAAAAGCTGCTTTTAGCCTGCATTTGGCTGTGAAAAAGTTAGGTTCACATATCAAAAGGATTTATTAACTGACACTAAGGGAGAAAAAAAATCAATTTCATTTCCATCTGATACTTTTTATCTTTCTTTTGCACCATCTCTCTGCACCTGGTTTTGAAGAAGGCTCCTCCAGCAGCAAGGTAGGAAGCATAACAACTTTGCAGTCCCTGAGGGATGGCTCATGGATACTAAGGACATTAAAACCTTCCTGAGGAGATGTGGCATCAGCTGCATTCAGAGTTCTGCATCTCCCTGACATGAAAATGCCACGCCTTCCCACTGGGAAACGCTTGGCAGGTCTGACATCCCCTATACCACCCTGGGGACTCTGATGGCAAGAGTGGAGAGGTAGCCAGGTCAGCAATCACTTTCTGCTTCAAATATGTCTTTGCAGGTTAATTTCTGAGTCATAAATTGCTTTTATTGCTGCACACAGTCCTTAGGACCCAGTGCGTAAATGTGCCAGAGGTAGTGGTGGCCGTGGGCAGCCCAAGTGGTCCCTGTTTCCCTTTGCTACTCCCTGAGTTTCCCAGAAAAAAACTGCAGCCAAAGAACCTAAAATGTAAGTTTTTTAGATTTTCTGCAGGAATTTTAAAGAAGTGTCTCCTCTCAACCCTCACCTTTGTCAGGATGGATTACCCTTGGAATTGTCCCTATGGCACAGGGACCATGCTGGGTATGCAGACAGATCTGCTGGTATAAAGCTCCAGCAGCCATGAGCTCTAGGAAACAACATGGAATTTCTGTAGCTCCTCCACAGACCCAGGCACTGTCTCCACCTCATGTCCTCATCCCTGGGACACAGGATGTACTCAGGACAGGGCAGCCTGCAGTGGTGTGGGACATGATGGCTCACGATGGAGCACAGCTGGGCACTGGAGCAGTGCTCAGGATGGGAGACACAACAGAGTTATTTCATGACTTTGCAGCTCAGGAGATGACAACACAGCACCACAACATGCTGCTTCGCTTCCACCCAAAACCCACAGGGCTGAGCTGTGTCAGGAAGGAGATCTTTCCACACCTCCAGCCTTCCAGGAGTCAGCTGTTGCTTTGCTTGGGCATGTCATGCACCACTTCTGGGAGTCTGCAGCTGCACCTGCACTGATGCCTTGCTGGCCATATTCCTGGTGGGAATGAAGGGAAATATGCCATGGCAGCCCAAAGCATGAGTGAAGGAGCAGGAGAGCCTGGGACATCAGCCCTGGAGCACCATCCCTGCCCCAGTGAAGTCCTGTGTCCTTTCAACTCCTTTTTCATCCTCAACACTTTGGCTCATCCAATTGTTGGAACATCCAGTCTTTGCCAACCAGCCAAGCACAGAAAGAACTTTACTCCTTGGGTCCATCATAGCACAAGGATGTCTGCTGTGGACAATCACAGTGAGTGAAGAGGAAGGAGAGAAGGCGGGAAGGTCCCAAGGAGGGGAGATCCTAAGGACCAACCTAAACAAAGAATACCTTCCCTGCTCCAGCACCAGGACATACCCCTTAATCCAACCAGGAGAACTTGGAGGAGTTGTAAACATCAGACACCGTGTGAAATACAAACATTTATCTTAAAATATGGCAGAATTTTCACTTTTGGTGTTTTTTTTCCTCTGTTGGTGACCTTTGCTGTGCCCAAAGATTTGTGCTGAGGTTCAGGTGATGAGCAGTGAATCACCACGTGAAACATCAACAAAGGGGGAATAGCCATTGCAATACTCATACTCCCATGGCAAAGCTGCACCCAGCTCATCCCAGTGGCAGAAGAACTGCAGGATTTGGTGTCCCTGTTGCTTAACTTCCTATGAAAACTATCAGCATTGACATGAAAAGGAGACAGGAGGCCTCGGCTGTGTCTTGTTCTCCCTGAGCTGCTCTTGCCCAGCAGGCAGCAAGGACAGCATGAAAGGAACATCGTGCCTGGGCATCTCCTCAGGTTTCCCACATTTGCATTCCTCGGAAAATCGAGACACCTGAACAACTGTAGGAGCAGAAGAGAGGCCACCAGGGAATTTATTCCTGTTTGTCTCCAAGCCAACAGATGGATGTTGTCAGGGCAGAGTCGTTGTGCAATGTAATGACCACAATGGAAGCTTCCCATCACCATGGAAGCTTTCTACCACCAGAATATCCCACCACCATAAGAGCATCCCACCACCATGGAACCATTCCATCACCAGTTTACCACTATCATAGAAACATCCCACCACCAAACGTCCCCACTATTAGGGTGTCTCACCACCACTACAGCTTTGTAGGATGCTCTTGTTCTTCCAGACTGAGCTCAGACCACAGAAATTGGGTGCTTCCAACCCAAGCAGGTGTCCCCAGTGGCCCATTTGGACACACCTTCTGCTTGTTTGGGCTCTTTTAGACCAAAATAGGCTTTGCAATGCATGTGCTGCTGTCCTGAGATAGGCAGGACTGGGAGGGAGGGAAGGAGTCTGTACATGGTGAAACACAGGGAAAATTTTCATTTTAAAGCCATTTAACAGATGAAACTTTTCTTAAAAGAAGTCACTTTCAAAAAAGAAAAACACCCAAACCCACAAAGTTTCTCTGAAAAAAACCTCAGAAAGAAGAAGTTGAACAAAAACTGTATGACTGAGACCTAAGGGGTGCCTGGCAAGTTCTCTAAACTGGAAAGACAGAATTATGAAAAAAAAAAAAAAGAAAGAAAAAAAAGAGGGGGGAGAATGAGTGAGAAAGGCAATTGCATGGAGCTGAAGCACAGAAGAAGGAAAAGCCAGTCAGGGCTGTGCTGTGTCATTAGTCTGGAAATCAGATGAGGAAGATGAAATCCAGCTCATAGTGATGTGGGCAGCGGGTGCTGCTCCACTGCCTTCTCCACTCTGCCCTTCCCGAGTCTCAGGGGGAGCCTGTGAGAGCTCCAGGCCCATGGGGCTGCTGCTGACAAAAGGGGCCAGAAGGTTCCAGGAGCAAACCAGTTCCACTTCTACATTTAGTGCAACAGTAAATAATTGATGTCTGAGGTAACCTGAGTGGGAAGCTGAGCAGAGCCCTGCACATGATCCTGCATCCAACTTCACAACACGCTGGTGGGTTTTCTTTCTACAAAACCTCCTCAGACCTGATCCTTGGTGTTTATTTGCATCCCTAAGCCATCTCCCACGCGTTGTTCCCACTCTGGGGTCATCCAAGTCTGCTCCCACTGGTCCCACTACTGCCTCTGCTTCTGCTTCAGTTTCTCTTCCTCTCCCACAGTAGGTCTGCACAGCTCTTCTTCACTGGTACCTTCCATCCCTGGAGCTGTCCCCAGCTCGCTCTGCTGCCATCCCTCCCTCTTCACTCTCCCCATGCCTCGTCCAGGCATATCCCCAGCTGCTCCAAGTACATCCTTTCCCCATATCACCAGCTTTTTCCACCAAAGCACCCCTGCTTCCCCTCCAGCTTGGCTGCCACCTTTCCTCTGTGCAGGACATCAATCCATTGCCTAAAAACTAAGTGAAGGGCCCCATCCAGATACTCTGGATGCTGCTGAGGAGCAAATTCTGTCTGCTTTTCCACATGTCAGTGCCTCTTCCCAGGAGCCACCTGCAGGGACAGACCCTGTCCCCTGCCCTGTCCACACTTGGTGTCCTTGAGTGACATGGGAGCAGAATCCAGTGAGGCGACTGATTCCACTGGCCAAAGAGTCACTCCATGTCCCCTCCAGCCAGTGGAGACACAGGCTATATGTGCCCAGGGTGGTTCCAAGGACAGGGTGGCACTGTCCTGGGCATGATGCCCAGCTGTGGCATCAGGCCAGCGGGTGAATGTTCTCTAGCCCCACTGGTGGGGAGCCCAGGCTAAGCAGCCATTGCTGGGCTGGGGTACTCCAGGGCAGGGTCAGCCCCATTCCTGCCCCCCATGGGAACCCACTGTCCTCCTGGGTGGGTGGGGCCAGCCCCGCCCCATCAATCTCCACCTACCTGGCACGGCCCCGCCCACTGGCGCCAACCCCGCTCGCCTGGCCAGGCCGCGCCCACCCTTCGAAGTCCCGCCCCTTGTGCCAAAACCAACCTGCCGAGCAACTCGAGCTGTCCCCGCCCCCTGCTCACCTGGCCTGACCCCGCCCACTCACATAACCCTCGCCCACTTGGGATAACCCCGCCCGCTGGGCACAGCCGCGCCCCACTGTACCCACTCCAGGTACCTCTCGGGCCGTTCCCATCGGACCACGCCGCAGCCTGGCCCAGCCCCCTCAGCTGGCACCTTCCCTTCCTCGCCGTTCGAATCCCCCACCCCACCCTGTCCCGCCCGCACCTGGGCGCGCTCGAAGCTCTCCCGCTCCGCCTCCAGGCCGCCGCCGCCCCCCCGCCGGCTCAGCACCTTGGGCAGCGGGTTGGACACCTGCTTCATAGTGCTGCTCACGCGGTCCATGGCCGCCCCGAGCCCGCCACCGCCCCGGCCCCGCCGCCCCGCGCAGCGCCGCCGCCGCGAGGGCCCAGCGCCATTGGTCCGCCCACCTGCCACTCACGGTAGGGCACGTCCCGCGGGCACCGCCCTTCCACCCGCAGCTCCGCCCACCGGCCCGGCTTCTCGCTCTCATTGGTTTCCGGCATTGCCACTGCGCGGGAACCGCCAAGCTCATTGGTTCCGATGGACATCAGTCAACGCTGGCTCCCGCCCCATCCCAGAGAGTCTTCTGCCCTCCGCCCCTCCTCCAGGGACCGCGCCCTTAGCACCGCCCACTCACGCGCTGTGGTCACGCCTTCACGCCGCTCCCTGCTGTAATTGGCCCATGGCCTTGCCGCTCACCCTTCGCTGTCCCGCCCCTCCTCTCACCGGAGCGGGGCGCGGCGCCCCCTGGCGGCGGTGGGGATGCCGTTGATGCCGGGCCCGCGCAGGAATCGCGGCGCGCTCGGGCCTCGCCGGGAAGGGCTCGGCCGTGTACGGGGCGCCGCTGCGGGTCCGCCAGGCCCGGGCGCCGCTGTCGAACTGCTCCGAGCCGCGGCTGAGCTATCCGGGTCCGCAGGCCGCGGGGGTCCTTGTAGTTCGTCTGTGCGGCCTGCGAGGCTGCTGCCCCTCAGCCGAGCCCGGAATGTGACCACGGGGGTGACACGGCACCACTGCCCCCTCCCTGCTGCCTGTCCGTCTCAGGCCCAGCCCGGCCCGTCGCGGGGCTGAACCCCGTTGTCAGGCTGTGCTTGGCGAACCGGGTGGTTCAGGGCTCCCCGGCCCTGCCTGGGGCCGGGGGTGCGGAGGCGGCTCCACCGTCTGTCAGCGAGGGCAGGGCCCTGCGGCCTGCGGAAGGGTTGCGTGGGGCTTTTCCTTTGGGATCCAGGCTGTGGGTGGGAGGTGTGCAGGGCAGTGCTGCAGGCATAGCTGGCAGAGCCCAGAAGAGGCGCAAAATGTGGTTACAGGTGTCTGAAAAAAAGAGAGGAGAGGTGAAAGATGGATTTTGCTTCCCCTGAGCAGCTGGACTGTGCTTTAGCATACCCTGATCCCAACCTGTGTCTCTGGTCCCGTCGCTCTGATCAGAGATTTGTGTGGGGTTGGATGGGATATCGGGAAGGAATTCTTGGCTTGTAAGGGTGGTTGAAGCCATGGCATAGGTTGCCCAGGGAAGCTGTGGCTGCCCTATCTCTGGAAGTTATCCAGGCCACATTGGACAGCTTGTAGCTTGGAGCAGCCTGGGACAGTGGAAGGTGTCCCTCCCCATGGCAGGGGGTGGAACAGGACTGTTGGAAATGATACAACTTATGAAATTTTAAACTAACTTTAGTCAGGGGTTTTGTTCATCTTTGCCCTCGGGGAGGGGAATGGAAATTTGTTTTCAAGAGACTGTTCCCTGGGCAAGGCGTGATGAGCTTAATAGCTCAATGTTGGATCTGCCAGAGGATGCACAAGAGATAAGCGACCATTAACGCACATCAATGCCTGAACATCCTTCCCGGTGTGTCAGAGACTCCTAGCCTGGGAAAAGATCATAAGAGAAGAATGAGGACCTGATTAGCATCGAAGGTGAAAGGATCAATAACCAATAGGAAACCAAATACTAAGAACTGTGTAACTTGGGACTAATAAACATTGATTCAATTAATTTCTCTGGGTTTTGAGGATATGAGTATGTGAAAAATCTAGAAAAGAGACGTGTGATGGAATGATTTCCTTTGCACAACCAGGTGTTGTGTGGATGAAATGATTTCTGTTGCACATCCTGGCCAGAGTAAAGTAATGCTTGAGTTCTCTAACACTAAAAATTGTTGGAGAGGTTTTGTTTTTCCTGCTGTTTTGGTGACAGGATGAGCTGTAAGGTTTCTTCCAACCCAAACCATTCTGGGATTCTCTCAACCGGGTGAATTGTTGGCTCCTGTAATTTTGACCAGGACTACCATCCTATTCCAGAGGCGAATTTATCAGTTGGAACATTTCTGCAGTACAGGGAGAAATTACTTTTTTTTTGTGAAGAGACTGCCTCAGATATGGCAAATGGACCATGCTGGGGTTGTGCCAGCTGGGTTCCTGCCTCCTTGAGAGCAGATCATAACAAATCAGTGATTTGGCTCCAGGTGGGGAGGAACTGTGCAAAACACTGGGATGATGGGGCAATCTGGGAACAGATGTTTAGGATGTGAGCTGTCAGGAGCTCTTGTATAAGCAATTCTCCCACTCTATTCTGTGGCTTTTCAGCTGAAATAATTGCCACACCAGGACCCTCCTGGAGCTGCCCAGCAGGATGTGTGAAAGGCTGTTTGTATCACAGGCCTTCCCAGTCTTTGTGCCTTGGATATCAAATCCTAGCTGATGGAAAATGGTCTGCACAGAGCAGGGAGGCCATTCTTCCCACTGTGGCTTGTCTCAGCTGCCTGTCTGCATTATCCTTAATGTACTTTCTGGAAACCTGCCTCCTTCCTTGGGGCTGCTCCCAGGGGAGGTTTAATGGGTTTGATTCATCTGCTATTGCAGTGAGGTGATTAATAATTGAAGAAATTACATCATTGCTGAATAGAGATAGAGGAAAGGAAGAGCAAAGGAGGGCACTGGACAAAGGACAGTGGTATCCTTGTGATCTGGACCTCTCCCACCGTCCACCTCGCTGGGAACATCCAGCTCCTGGAGCCCATGGCATGGGACCACTAGGCTGAGGCCTGGTGTAGATGCTCTCTCCTACTGAAGAACAGAGTCACATCCTCTTCTTCTCTAGCCAGGGCTCAGTGTCCACTTTGGGACCTGGGAAGTGGTAGAGGAAGGTGCTTGGATGTGAGACAGAACAGGCTGTTTCTACTGGCTGCTCCTGCCTCCCCCAGGAAGGGGCTGTAACAGGATGGAACTGGGATCCAGCTCATGGGCTGCTGGTCAGACCACCCTGGACTGGAATGTGCTGTGGGAGCTCTGCAGGGATTTGAAGGGCTCCGTTCCAGTGGGAGACAGTGCCTTGTTGTCAGGTAGTTGAGAGGGGAAAGCACAGAGCTGTTCCTGTGGAGTGTCTGCTCCTCTCTCAAGTTCCATGGGGAGATGATGGGGAAGGGCTGAAAGTGAGCAGGGTGGAAGTAGAGCAGGGCATTGCTCTTCCTCCCTAGCAGGTCCTTTTTGGAAGCCATGGCTGGGGTTCACCTGCTCTCACAGTGCTCTGTTCTCACTCCTGTCCAAGAGGCCTGACTGAAGGGTGATGGCAGAGCCCCTCCTGGGGGTGTTTGGCCTGTGTGGGGACAGACATTGTCTGGACATGGAGAGGATAATGAATGCCCTCTCTTTTTTCCTGCTCAGCAGTATGTGGCACCCATCAAGTGCTGCTCAGGCCAGGCAAGTGGGGCTGGGGCTCATCCTTCCCCTGTTGCAGGGCTCTGTAGGGCAGTTCCTTCTTCCTGCTCCATGCCCAGAGGCTCTTGTCCACAGGACCCTAAAGGGGGTCTGCTCCTATTCTGTCAGGACACCCTTAACCCAAAGGGGAAGGACAAGTGGCAGGAGAGGTGCCAGAAGGGACTGCAGAGGCTACAGGATGCTCTTTTTGCAGGGGCTGGGAGCTAGAGTCTGTTTTCCCAATTCCCTCCCCAGCCAGAGCTGGTGTCCCAGGGTGTTGCTGCAACACTCATCACCCTCCCGTGGCCTGGCCTGGGGTCGGGGAGAGCACAAATCTCCCTTGTTTCAGCAGGAAAACAGCATCACAGAGCTCCACAGTCCTTTCTCTGTTTTCCTGCTGGCTGTACCAGAATGGGCTGGCAGAGGGCTCTGTGCTAAGATCCTGCTCTTTCCCCCTTGGAGGTGGGAAGAATAGATCCCAAATGGATCCCCTTCAGTAGTCCCTTTACACATTCCAAGGCACACCATCCTGATCCCACCCAAGCAGACGAGCTATTCCCAGGGCCACATCTCGAAAGGGCAGTGGCCATGTCAAGCCTTCCATAAACCAAATACTGCAGCCCTAGATGCAGCCCTGCCCTGGTGATGGGTTAATTTGCTCAGACTCTGGGATAAAAACAACTTCTAAGCCAAAGTGCCCACCTGGAGAGGGCAGGGTAGTGGTCCAGACCCAGCAGGGGGGTCCTTGGGGAGCAAAGATTGTGCCAGGAGGAGCAGGCATGGGAGCATGGGGAGGATTTTTCATCTTTTGCTGCTGAGTCTTTGCTTGTGCTCCCAGAGAGACCCTGGGCTACTATGTGGGGCAGTGCTGGTGCAGGACCTGGGAGACCATTGGAGGCAGAGCAGCCTGGGATTGGGAGAGGGTCTTGGAGAGGACTGCTTGGCTAAGGTGCTTGAGGTCCATGGGGCCCTCATCTCTGTCCTCTCTAGGTCTCCTACTTGCCTAGGTGTTGCAAGGAGGGCTGTAACCCCAAAACATCATCTGCTGTGTTTTCTGCACGGAAGCCTCAGCAACTGCCTCTACTTGCCCAAGAATTCAAAAGCAAAGCTGAAGAGGTTTCCAGATGGATCTGCAGGAGAAGACCTGAATTCCACAGGGATGCTGGGGCAGCTGCCTAGGTGAGGAACTGGCTCACGAGCAGGTCCTGGAGGTGGGAACTGTTTTTGCCACTTGCTAGAGAGGTTCCCCTTGGCATGGCCAGCAGGTCCAGCTGGAGCACCCCACCGAGCCCAGGTCTCTTCAAGGCAGGACATGGCAAAGGTTTCACAGAATCAATTGGTTGGAAAAGACCTCTGAGATCATCAAATCCAACCTATGACTGATCACCACCATGTCAGTCAGACCATGGCACTATGGGTCAGATCCAGTCTTTCCAGGGATGGTGATTCCACCAGCTTGCTGGGCAGCCCATTCCAATGTCTTATCACCCTTTCTGTGAAGAAATTCTTCCTAATTCTTCCTTTATTTCTGTGTTGGGAGCTTTGGCTGGCAGAGCAGGATCATCGAGGAAAGGATTTCTGTGTAATACTTGGGGTGTGCAGAGTTGGGTATGGGAGTCTTGTGCTCACTGCAGAGCAGTGTTGGGAGAGCACAAGGCAGGTACTGCAGCAGGGCATGGGAATGGATCTGGAGACCCAGTATATCCCTGTCTTCCCTTTATGATACAGGAAACCTTCTGGTTCTCTACAACTCCCTGGCTGGAGGGTGAAGCCAGTTGGGGGTCAGGTTCTGCTCCTAGGGAGCAAGTGATAGGACAAGGGGAAAGGACCTCAAGTTGAACCAAGGGAGGTTCAGGTTGGATATTATGGAAAATTTATTCACTGGAAGAGTGGTCAAGCATTGGAACGGGCTGCCCAGGGCAGTGGTGGAGTTACCATCCCTGGAGGGATTTAACAGATGCTTAGGGCCACAATTAGTAGTGGCCTTGGCAGTGCTGTACTTAATGATGTTAGAGGTCTTTTCCAACCTGAATAACTCCATGATTTCTATGATTGCCATGATCTGACATCCACCAGTGCTCTTGTCAAATGTTGTTTTCAGGATTCCTGCAACTCCATGGTGTGACTTGCAGATGTCCCCTGTACCTCCAGCTGATGACAGCAGGCGGCAGTGTGCAAGGACAACACAGTCGTCTCTCTGGTGCTCGGCAGCCTCAGGTCCTGCCCGTACCAAACCCAACACCAAATGGTTTTATTTTCCTTTCTCCAAACCGTGGCTAAGTCTGTCACGCTGTGCTGCAGCTGCTGAACAAGCCCTGCTCAGCTTCAGGCCAGTGGCTGCTCAGTACTGAGCGCACTGTTGGCAAAACAAAGGTGTTGTGGCAGAGGCATCATCTGGCCGTCCTGGCAAGTACCACCACATTTCTGTGAGGGCCACATCCCAACATGGCATCCAGCGACCTCCTGCTCTTTAGACTCTTGGACCCAAAGTAAAGCTTTTATAGGTGCCCCAAATTTGTCTAGAAAATTGCATGGACTGCAGCAATGTATTTCTGCCTTGCTGTTTGCTTAGAAACTGTTGGAGTCTTTCTGCTGACATTTACCAAAAATATTTCTCTGGAGGCACAACCTGGTGTATAGATTTCAGATGAAGGATTCCTGTGCAATTTCACAAGCTACTGTGTAGTGCTGATGGTCCTGTTGGACCAGTTGTCCTGGGAATCAAAGATGACCAGTCCCAGAGGATGTAGATTAAGGATCCATCTACATCAGCCTTGATACCTCCAGATGTATCCACAGCAGACCCCTTGAAGATACAGATCAATATTTGTACTGTACCCTGGAGTGCACTTCCAGCCCTCCAACCCATTCCCATTTTCCAAATTTTCTCAAGCTTATAGCTCTGAAATCCAAGCTCAGGCTCAAGGAAATTTCCTTGTGCTCACTATGTCCCTTGGCAAGCAGCTCTTCATGAGAAGAGCTGCCTCTCTCTGTTCCTTTTGAACCTGACTCTTGCCTGCTCCATTGAATAATCCGTGGTTCCTGCTCTGGGACAGACAGTGACTATTAGCTTTGTCCCTCTTTCTAGGCCACTTATCATCTTGCCAGACTTCAATTCCCATGTGGAAAGTCTCAGTTCTTCTTGAAAATGTTTCTTCTCCTCTGAGATCTTGCTTGGAGCTGCACCACCCTGGGATCTCTGGCCCCAGTAATTTTCTTTCTGTTTCCAACTGATTTGCTCAGTTAAACAGTTAAACCCAGTTTCCCACATTAGTGATCCTGCAGCTCCCAGGAGCACTGTGATAAAGTGATCCCCCAGACATGACTCCAGCTCAGGAGGTGGTGTGGTGGAGCAGGCTACCCTCAGGGCTGAGCAGAGGTTTCCTCCCACATCCCAAAACTGTCCTGGTGATGGATCCAAAGATACCGTGTGTGGTTTCTATCTATAGCTGAAACACACCATAAGGCAGAGGTTTTACAGACTCCATAAATAGCCACTACTTAGGATGTATAATATGGAGGAGGTTTTAGAAATCAAAATATTTAGAGGTTTACATTATTTGTCTTGGCAGGAAGGACAGCCAAGACTGAAATACAGAATCTTTAAGGAAGGAACAAAGTTGAAGAAAGCAGTGAATAGAGGAAATAACAGAGGTGTCAAAACCTCCAAGAATTCCTTTTGGTTGAATGGAAGCAGAAAATAAAGCACAGTGTTTCTGAAAGGAGGGAGAATTCATTGACAATGTTGAGGCATATTTATATTCCTGCAATAAAATACTGATTTTTCCAAACAAATCTTGACATTTTGATCAAACCTGTAATTGAATGTTACGGAACATCCCAAACACTCAACTAAAGCTGCTCTGAGCTGGGCTGTGTTTGTGTGAGCCATCAGCGTGGAGGCTCCAGCTCATTCCCCAGTCTGTTCTCCTCCTCTCAGTTTTATTCTGATCCCTGTGTGGAAATGTGTCAGAGCAGTGTAGGGTTGCTCTGAATGGGAATTTGTGCAAGTTTGTTTCTGAATGTGCTGGTAGAAATGGAAGGAGCAGGGGATGGGAGGAGTGGATGTTGGTGACATCTGATCTCACAGGACTTTTCCAACATTAATTATTCTGTGGTTCTGTGATCCTGTGACTCACACTGAGCAGTTTATTAGCACTGCTCAGAGAAGACTGTGACAGGTTTAGAGGTTGCCACTGATAATAACTGACTGCAAAAATGTTGGAGTCTCCTGACCTCTCCCCCCACTTATATTTTATAATTATAACAATATTATATTTTATAATAATAACAATACAATTTATATTGTTTCCTTGGGAAAAGGTAAAATTACAGTAGATGTCATTTCCAGTTTAGGTGGAGTTTGATTGACTTTAGTTATTAGCATATATAGAGGTGAGAAAAGTAATATGTATTTCTGAGTTAAGCAAAGTTCAGCTTTCGATTTCCATCTAGATCATTCCTTTGGCTTAGTTCCCATTAGCTGTCCACAAAACTGCTGTGCTGCACCACTTTTTGTTTTATATTTGCTTTGATTTCAACAGAGAATTACTGCAGTGCCTCTGTGCTGCTCCATCCTTTGTTCCATGTCTCCCTTGGAGTGGCACACCAAGTTCCATCAGCATGCCTGCTCCTAAGGTGTGCAGGCAGTTTGTCCCTGTCCTTGCACTCCTTCTTGCTGAGCTTTGGGTTTCGGTCTTTTCACATCTTCCTTGTCCCACTGTGTGCAGTGTGGGGGGGAGTGGATCCATGATGGTGGTAGGACCTTATGCCTTTGGAGGTACCAGGTCTCGTCCTAGTGTCTGAATGGGCTCTGGAACATAGGACAAGGCAAGTCATGGAGCAGGAAGGACCCTGGAGGAGTCCTGAGCTCCTCAGCTGTTCAGAGCAGGGTCTTCTGAGTCTTCTTCACAAGTAAAACCTCAGCCTTGATTCTGGCTGTCTCAGCTGGCTCTCACTCTGGGAGTTTAACCCCTTAGCAGGATCTGGGATGAAAGTGAGCCAATCCATGGGGAAAGAGCTTCAGAGAAGGGAACGAATGTGGCAAGCTGGGGCTGGGCTGTGATGGCAGCAGAGAATCCATGGGCTGTATGGAGCCTGCCCACCTGCTGTGGGAAGGGGCAGGTATGTCCCTGCTAAGGAAATGTCTTTCCACAAACCCAGCAACATGCCCTGTGCTCCGAGGGCTCTGTGGGCAGACCCGCCTCAGCTGCCCACTCCCCAGCCTTGCAGCTGCACCTCCCTGGCACCAAGGCCCATGTGTGGTCTCATCCAGGCTCAGTTTTGCTCATGCTTAGTAACAGTGTTGTAGTGAGAGAAAAAGCTTTGTGTAAAACAAAACCCCAACATGACAGCAGCCTGCACCCTCTAATGAGTCTGGCTCACTTCTCCATGGAGTTCAGTCTCCTGAGATGTGCTGATTATCTATCACACGCCCTAGAGCACTTGGGAGCCCCAGGCCTGCAATACGCCCTTCCAGGGAATTATCTTCATTTCTCTTTTATTTCTTCTTCTGGGTTCCTACAAGGAACCTCACTTTGGGTGCAGCTTTGTGATCATCCTCTTTCATAGAGGAGCAAAACCGGTTTTGTCACTGGACCATCAGGACAGGCAGCCTGCTCCTGTGGCTTTCCCATTGTGGCTGTGGTTGTCCAGCACCAGACACATTTCCTAGCACCATGGAGACCCTGCTTTTCATTCAGTCTCCTGAGGCTTTGTCCACAAACCTTTGCCTGGAAAACAGCAGAGCCCTTCTGGAGGGATGTAACATTTTGAACAGTTTTTTTGACAGTGCAGCCACACCATTCCCATCCCAAGCAATATGCACTAAATCACACAATCTTTTCTCCATGTGTGTTTGGCAGCTGGACAATGACAGAGCAGTGTGAGGAGGGTGCTAGTGCTACACTGCTGGAATTAAATAACCATCTTCATCAGCTTTGCTCTGCTAACATGGTCATGAGCTCCTAAAGTTCTCTGTAGGCATCAGTAGCTGATTCCCATGTCCATGAAGAACTGAGTACTATTTTAGCTGTTACTGGTATTTGGGAAATTATGATGTAGCAGAACCACTTCCCTAAAGACTTATTGCAAGGGATGCTCAAGGACAGAAGAGGAGCCCAGGTCTGGAATGGCGACATGCTCTATGCACCGATGGCCTTCAGGGTCCCACGGAGGAAGCCCCCGTTTCAAGTGGGACCCAGTATGGCTGGGTGGGCACGTGGGTGGTCAGCCTGACTCTCAGACTTTCCCTGTTCCAGTTGCTGTGGCAGAGGTGAGATCTCCTGTTTGTCCATGATGCAGATGTTGTGGGAAACACAAGTGCTTGACAACCATGGTCGTCCTCTGTCCACTGCTGTGACTTCTAGGCAAGAGATCCACCTACTGATCTTCAGAATCACTCATTCTGGGTTTTCTGCAGAAGAGTCCTTAGGTCAGAAGAAATGAAATGACAGGTCATATCCTGTTCTCTGTCCTCTCATGGTATTTTATCACTCATGGTATTGTGCCCTGTGCCATGTCAGGACACTGATCTTATCGGGGCTTTGGATAGTTTCCTCTGCAGGGCTCTGTGGTATCCTTGACGCTGCACTTTTTCCATTGTGTCATGGCTTTCTGCAATGTTTTCATCATGTTTCCGTCCTTGGTTGCTGTCTCCCTATATAAAGAGGACTGAACCCAGGGATCCCACACCAGGCACAGCGAGGGACACTGTGCAGCAGTCTAGCCTCACTCCTACAAGTCATCTCCACGCAACAGTACCATGAAGACCTTCACAGCAGCCCTTCCTGTACTTTTTGTGGTTGTCTTCTTCTACCAGGCCACCTCTTCTCCACGTGAGTCCGATCTCTCCTCTCCAAGGAGCTCTCTCCTCTTTCTGTCTGCTGTATAATGTCTAGTAATGCTTGGCAGCTCTCTCTTACCAGCATCTGCTGTGGGAAAGGAGAGGTCTGTCTTACCTTGGCTCCGTGAGGGGAAGATGGCTGTGGTGGGAGTCCACTGTAGGAGCAGCATTTCTTCCAGTGGAGATCTTCTCATCTTCTAACCCTACTTCTCCCCACTGGCACTTTTCCTGGTCTGCTGTAATCAGAAAACTTCTCTTCCAGTTTCTCTCAACTTTTATGCTCCCTGCTGTGTTGAGTACATCAGCAGACCACTGCCCTTGAGCCGTGTGGTGAAGTATGAGCACACGGGCAGCCACTGCTCCCCGCCAGCCGTGATGTGAGTATATCATCTTCCCTGCCTCTGGGGACCCTGCTTGTCCAGAGAGTGTCAGGGAACCCCACATCATACCTTATCATCCTGACATGGAAAAGCACTGGGCTCTCCCATGTGAGGAGAATAGCCTGGGAACATATCAGAGGGCAATCCTAAAGCTAGTTTGTTGACCTATTAGACTTGAGCCAAAAGAGCTTTTGCTGTTCTGCAGCCTGTAGAGGTGTCTGGTGGGCTTCACTGGTGGTGTGGAGCAGGTGATCCCACTCTCCTCTCTGTCTTCCTTTCCCTCTCCTCTCCTCTCCTCTCCTCTCCTCTCCTCTCCTCTCCTCACTGGATTTCCTTTTCCAGATTTACCACCATCAGGGACAAGCTGGTCTGTGCCAACCCTAATGACAAGTGGGTCCAGGACATAATGAATCAATTAAAGGACAATGAGCACAGTGGATGAGCAATACCCTGCTCTCTCCAAGCATCACTTCTTCAAGGATGTTCTCTCATGGACACCTCCGAGACATATTCCATTTTCTCATTGCCTGGGAATTTGGCAGGGTATTCAACTCAGTGTTTTAGCTCTTTTATTGAAGGTTGTGCAAAGGCAGTCTTAATTTATTTGGCATTTTCAGTGAAACTTTCCATTCTCCTTTGTAATGAATGTGTTGAAGTTATTTTTGTATAATAAAAAAGGAGCAAAACTTGCAATTTCTCCCAGTGGTTCTTGGGATGCTCCACAGAGACTGGGCTGCATAGCAGTGGCTGGAAGGGGGTCAGGGCTGACACTCAAGGGTATACGGGTGATGGGATGACACCTGGCTGTCCACCATCCCCTCTGTACATGGGAGAGGACTTCTCATCCCCCTGTCCCTCCTACCCCGGCACATTCCCAAGCTCTCGGCTCTCTGCATGGGTGGGTGTCACGGGGGATGTTTTGGCACAATTGTTGGTGTGGCGAGGGGTCCCTGACCTCGGCCAGCATCTTTGGGCAGCGGGCAGGTGCCACAAGGGCTCCACGGGCCGCTGAGCTCAGCCAGCACCAGACCCGACCCCATCTCCAGCACCGTGTCGGCCCGGGGTTATTTCTGGTGCTTCCTAATTGTGTGCCGTTCTCCCTGCGGGGGTTTTCTCTGGCTTTGCCCCGCCGGGCTGGAGGCAGTGCCAGCCTTTGGGGCTGGCTGCAGCTGTCCCGGCCCGTGCCAGCTCCTCCCCCCGGCAGCACGGAGGCTCAGTGGCCCGTGCTCCCCGGCAGCAAGGCCGGCTCGTCCTCCAGCCTTGCCTGGCCGTGCCAGCCGTGCCTTCCTGCGAGCCCGCCTTGGCGGCTGACGAGGGTCGAGGGCAGTGCCCGTGGAGAGCAGCGGGCCCATGGCGCTGGTAGGTGCCCTGGAGCGGCTGCAGGAGGAGGCCATCTGCCCCATCTGCCTGGAGTACATGAGTGAGCCGGTCAGCATCGACTGCGGCCACAACTTCTGCCGGGGCTGCATCGCCAAGCACTGCCAGGACAAGGGGCTGTGGGCCGACGGGCCCTTCTCCTGCCCGCAGTGCCGGGCCTCCTGCCACCGCAGCGGCTTCCGACCCAATCGGCAGCTGGCCAACATCGTGGAGAGCATCCGCCAGCTGGGGCTGCGGGGCGGCCCGGGGCCCGAGCTGGAGCCGGGCACCCCCCTGTGCCCCCAGCACGACGAGCGCCTGAAGCTGTTCTGCGAGGAGGACGAGGAGCCCATCTGCGTGGTGTGCCGGGAGTCCCTGCTCCACCGCCCGCACACCGTCTACCCCATCGAGGAGGCGGCGCACGTCTACAAGGTAGGGCAGGGTGGGGCACCGGGTTCCTGTCCTGCCCCAAGGCGCTCTGGCACGGGGGTGTGCGGCCACCGGGACCCCGACGTGCCCAGTGGCATTGCTGGGAAAGCAGAGGAAGGGGTGGCGCAGACGGTGACGACCCCCCCTCCCCTCCGCCCCAGCCGCCCTCGCTGCAGGGATAAGGCTGGACCCTCCTTATCTTCCAAATAGTTGATTTGGAACCCAGGCTCAGCCCGTCCATCCAGCTCAGGGAGGCAGCCTGGCTCCCTGCCCATTCACCCTGGAGAAGCTGAGCCGGTATTGTCCCTGAGGACATTTTACCTCGGTGGAGGAAAGCTAGCACCCAAACCTCACATCTCAGCCATGATCCTCGCAGTGCCACCATCCGCCCTTCATCCCAGCGTTGAAAAAGGGCCGTCACTTTGGTCTCCAGAACCTTAATAGTGAGGAAAAACATAGAGGAAACCTGAGGAGCGTGGGGAGGGTTAACACTGTGAGCAGAGTGAAGAGCACAGCTGCTTGGTTTGTGTGCCAGTGCTGGCACCGCCTGGCACAGGGTCAGTGTCTCCCCCCAGGCAGAGGCGACCCAGCCAACCTGCAGTGCTCAGCGGGTGCTTGTTGGGGTGAGCTGAGCCCATTTTTCCTCTTTCTAGGTCAAACTTCAGAAATCCCTGGAGAACCTCTTGAAGGAAGTGGAGGAAGTGAAGAAGCGTGAGTCAGCAGAAAGGATGAAAACCCAAGAGTGCAAGGCAGGTGCCTGTTATAGCTCTTAAAGAATGAGCTTCAGAGATATCAGGATTTTAAAAAACCCCACCCTGAATGGTCTTGTCTGGGGACACAGATTTATCATTGTCTCCAGGTTATGTTCCCATGACCTGCTGTCACGTGTAGGAGCAATGCTGGAAGCCAGGCTCAGTAACCGTGTGTGGCTCCATAAAAAGATTTGCAAGGAGCAGCATGCCAGACTCCCTGGAATCGTGAGGACTTTATGCTGGTTATACAAGTAGACATGGGCTAATTTTTATTGCCTTTTGTTTTACATGTGCTTGAATTCCAAGCCAGGTGTGAGCTGTGTGGTGATCTCTGCTCCACAACAACAGGAACCAGAAGTATTTTTGTAAGAAAAAAAAAGCTGAATTACTGCACCTCTGCCTGACTCCAGACAGTTCTGGGAAGAGCAGACTCCAGCAAACAGCTGCATTTCAAGTCCCTTGAAGTGAAAGCTGGAAAGTAAAAGTAACTGCAGAAAAGGAAATTAAACTGCTGGATGAGTTATCCAGCCCTGAATTTGAGCCAATGGTTAATCAGCTCTGGCAGGGAAAACAGGTTTCTCTGAACTCCCCTAGTTTGTCACTCAGCTCCCTTGTCTGTGGCAGTCCAGACAAGTAGTGGTGGGTTTTGATGATGTCCCTATGAGCCCTCTGTCCCCACTGGGGCAGAGGGACAGAGACTGTGAGAGGTGTGTCACTGTCTTCCCATCCGACTGAGTCACGGCTCAGGGCCATGGCTCAGCTGCCTTCAGCTTCCTATGGTTGTGCTTTAATAGCAAAAAGAGCAGGAAGTCTTATGTGGATGGTGGGGAGAAGAGTCTGTCCTGGCTTATCCAGTCTTCATGACTCAGGTCCAAGGAATGCTGTACTTGGATGGGAAAAAAAATGGAGTTCAATTTCTTTTCCTTCATCTTCTTCAGTCTGGGGTTTCCTGGCCCAAGCTCACTGCACAGTGTCTTTCTGCAGCTCCAGGTTTCCAGGCAGTTCTTAGGGATGAGGTGAAAAACCCTAAAACACTAGCAGACCCTGCCATTTGCTGGCTCTTCACCTTGTAGTGAGACCTGGGTAGCCTGCTGGGCTCTGCCTTTCCATCCCTCCACAGTCCTGGGGCTTCTTTACATGGCAGATAGAGACAGGACATGAGGGAACCATCTTAAACCAAAAGAGGAGATATTTAGATTAGATATAGGGAAGAAATTCCTCCCCGTGAGAGTGCTGAGGCCCTGGCACAGGTTGCCCAAAGACACTTACTTTGGCTGCCCCATCCCTGGATGGATGGTCCAAGGCCACCATCCTTGCTCCAGGATTGGGCTTGGAGCAACCTGGTCTAGTGGAAGGTGTCCCTGCCCTTGGCAGGGGGTGGAAGCAGATGGTCTTTAAGATCCCTTCCAACTGAAACCATTCCATGCTTTTATGATTTTTCCACCTCTTGCCCTTTACTGGGGATTTTTCCAGCATTTTCCACCTGCCCAAGCAGTTTATTAGCCTGGATTTGGCTGGAGGTATGAGTTGTAATAAAAACCTACCCAAACACCTGAGCCTGTATCTCCTTGCAGCCCAACATCTGGGGTCAAGCTGAGCAGAAGTGCCCCAGGCAAAGTCCTGCTGCTGGTAAACTGAGGATGTGGAGTGGGAACTCCAGTGAGGTGGAAGCACAAATTTGCCTCCGGCTAGTTTTTATATTCAAGCATTTATCACAAAAATGTGGTGTTTTCCCAGGGCCTGATGCCGGGCATGGAAGCCGTAGCATCCGGCTCCGTCTCGGCTGCCTGGATAACGTTCACCCCATGAATCTTCTTATCCCAAGGAGATAGTAAAGAAAAAACGGGAGAGGATTGTAAGTGAGTTTGGGAAGCTGCATCGGCTGCTGGCTGATGAGGAGAAGCTGTTGCTCCAGAAGCTGGAGGAGGAAGAGAAGCAGATTCTGCTGCTGATCAATGAAAACCTGGCCAGGCTGGTGGAAGAGAAGTGCTTGCTGGAGGAGCTGATCCTGGAGATAAAGGAGAAGAGCCAGCAGCCAGCTGATGGGCTGCTCAAGGTCAGGCTTTGCCACCAGCACCACTAACTCAGCCCTGGTGCCTTTGTCACCTGGGTGAGTGGCTTGGCCCTGACAAACCCAGAGTCGTTTTTGTCTTCTTCTAGGACATGAAAAGCATCCTGAGGAGGTGGGTGATTTTTCCTGGTAGGTGCCATGATTAATCCTGGTAGGTGCCATGATTATTCCTGGTAGGTACCCATGATTATTCCTGGCAGGTACCCGTGGTTATTCCTGGTAGGCACCATGGTTATTCCTGTTACTGTCCTGGCTCCTCCAGGCTTTGAGGCAGATGTTTGTATCTGTTCCACAACAGCCACCTTATCCTCCCTGCCCAGCATCTGCTTTGGTCCTCCTGGGGTAGACACAGGAGGGACTAAGACAGTCCCTCAGAGGTTCCATCCTCTTTTTCCAGACGCTCAGAGCCAAGGTCTTGCCTGGCTTGTGACGTGTGAGCTGTGTCCTCTCCTAAGGGACGTGCTGCCCAGTGGCTTTGTTCCTTCCTTCCCCAGGCCTGGCACTGCTACTCCCTATATCGTTTAACTCTGATCTCATTTGGATTGCCAATATGCAAGTAATATTCCCTAGTGTTCTTCCCAGCCAGAGCTCCAGGGAGGCAGTGGATCTATGGAGCCAACAAAAGGGCATTAACCCCCTTCCTGGCCGGAGAGGGGCTATGGCACAGGCTCTGGATACAGCCCATGGGCATCCCTCTCTTCTCAGGTGTGAAGGGGTAAAGTTCCAGTCCCTCGAGGCTGTTTCCGTGACCCTGAAGGAAAACTACAGCATTCCTGAGCACTGCCTGGGCATGAGGGACATGCTGAAGAAGTTCAAAGGTGAAGGGGCAGCTCCTGGCACATTTGGGCTCTGTTTTTCCCCAGTACCCTGGGGCACAGGGAGATTTTTCCAACAAGCTTTGTCCAGCTGCTCCCAGTTTGTGTACTGATGAGCTCAGGTTGGTTTCGTGGTGGGAAGACCTTTGTTGTGGTCTTTGATTGATTGTGAGGTGACCCTGAAGCCTAGAAAGTCCCTCGGGGGCTTCAAGCACTGTGTTGCCCATGACTTCTTGCTTTCAGTATTGGCTCTTTCTGAAGCTGTGGAACTCCCCTCATTCTGCCCTGGCTTTGCAGCCTGACACCAAATACTTTGATGTGGCCGATTTTCTATATTGCACTTCCCCACTGCCTGGCAGTGCTGGGAGCTGTGCAAAACCATGAGCAAATAATTGTGGGATGTGGGAGAGCCCAGTATCCAGGTCACAGACACCTGCTTGTGTCTGTGCCTACAGATGCCTGAAGCCTTTCCCATCCTTCCATCCTTCTCTCTTTCTCTCCAGTGGATGTGATTCTGGACCCAGAGACGGCTCACCCAGACCTCACTGTGTCTGAGGACCGCAAGAGCGTCCGACGTGGGAGCAAGAAGCTGCTTCTGTCCCTCTTCGACAACCCCAAGAGGTTCAGCACGGCCCCGGTGGTGCTGGGCACTCCGGGCTTCTTCTCCGGCCGCCACTACTGGGAGGTGCAGGTGGGAGACAAGCCCGAGTGGGGCCTGGGGCTGTGCCGGGAGGCTGCTGCCCGCAAAGGCTCTGTCCTCTTCTTCCCCAACAATGGTTACTGGGTGCTGCGGCTGCAAAACGGGGGCATCTACGAGGCCCTGACCGTACCCGTCTCCCCCCTGACCCTGAGTGTGAGGCCCCGGCGTGTCGGGATCTTCCTGGACTACGAGGCGGGAGAGATCTCCTTCTACAACGTGAGCGACCGCTCCCACATTTACACCTTCACTGACAAGTTCTCAGGCAACCTCCGGCCTCTCTTTTTCCTGGGTGCCTTTTTGGGGGGCAGAAATGCAGAACCCTTGGTGATCTCCTGGGTCAGGGACCCACAGGGGACTGGATGCATCATCCTGTGAGAGTGGATGCCCTGGTTTGTCACTGCTGGGCAGAGACCTGGGAGCCCAACTGGCTTCTCCCTGTGAGTGGGGCAGCGCTAGGGAAAAACCTCAGTGCCCTGGTGAGTGTCCTGGCAGGATTCTCACATGGTTCCAGCTGCTGGGGTGACCTACCATGTGTGACACCCACTTTGTGCCATGTGTTGGGAAGGCACTTTGCAGCAGGGATGTGCCATAACCCTCTCTGCTACTAGTGGGGACAGGGGAGTCCCCTGATCATTGATGTCCTGATGCTCATCTCATAGGCTGCTGGAGCAGGTTATGCACCCAGCCTGCCATGTAGTGCTGACTCCGGTGTGAATTATACTGGAATAAGGCAATAAAGGCTTGATTTGGGGAGCCTTGTGTAGTTAATAGTGTGGGTTTGTAGTGCTGCTACTCCAAAATACCTCAGAAGGCAAAAGGTGCTGCCGGACCTGGTCCTCTCCAGGCCAGAGAGGGTCCTTGAGAGATCTCACTGTGACATCTATGGGACACAGCAGCACTTTCCAGGCAGAGATTTGGAAGTGGCAGCTGCTTGTGTGGTGGCTTCACCCCAGCCTCATGGTGCTGGGGCCTGGGGTGAAGAGAGAGGACATCTGTGTGGGTGGTCCCTGTGCTGCTGGTCAGGAGATTCCCTCCAGGTCTGTCAGCTCCAGCCCCTCTGAAACCCCTCAAAACCCCATGGATGGGAAGCCTCCAAATGTGGGGAGCCCCACCACAGGGCAGAGATACTTCAGGTCTGCAAGACTCAGGGAAAGAAAAATAGCCCAAACTTTGTCTCTAATGTTCACCTTTGGTCTGTCCATCCCCTGGGACATCCCTTCTCCTCCAGGCTGTCTTGCTGCCTCAAGGCTCTTGCCTTGAATGGGCTGTCAGAGTGTCACTGGAGGAAAAGCTCATCTGAACCTGAATGGAGCCATGATCTCTTTGCACAGGGTCAGGAGGCAGGAGACACTGCCCTGGGTGCACAAAACACTGCCCCGTGGCACATGGGGTGCAAGAAGTGCCACCAGCCCTGGGTACCATCTGGAGAGGCTGTGCATCGTGTCCTTCAGACAGAAATCAAGAAGCTGCTCAATGGGAAGTCTGATTCAATACAAATAAAATGAGATTCAATACAAATAAGCTGAAATGCTCAGCACAATTTATCATAGAGTCCCAAACTGGTTTGGGTTGGAAGGGATCTTAAAGCTCACGTTGTTCCACCTCCTGCCACGGGCAGTGACACCTTCCACTATCCCAGGTTGTTCTAAGCCCCATCCAGCCTGGCGTTGGACTTCCAGGGATCCAGGGGCAGCCACAGCTTCTCTGGGCACCCTGTGCCAGGCCTCTCCACCCTCACAGGGAAGGATTTCTTCCCAATATCCCATCTCACCCTGCCCTCTGGCAGTGGGAAGCCATCCCCCCTGTCCTGTCACTCACTCCATGCCCTTGTAAATTGCGTCTCTCCAATTCTCTGAGGATGTCCTGGATGATGCTTTCGGAGTCTTCTAGTAAAAAGTTAGCTGGACTGGGAGAGCAGTTCCTCTTGGTTGAGTTTTGCTGTGTTTTGGGGAGTCCCACACTCCTTCAGAATCTTTCTTTTAGAGGCTGCACAACAGAGAACAGACTAGTGAGACAGGCTCAGTCACAGCTTTGCCACATTGCAGGAAGGAGAAGGGTGATAAGTCTGAGTGGGTCGTACAGTGCATTGACATGCTGGAGATACTAGATGGAGATTGTGATCTTACATCCATTCAGTGGAGAGGGAGTTTATGGAGCTTGAGGAGAAAAGAAAGGACATGAACTTTGAGGCTTCTGCTGAAAGCAGAGGCAGTTGGTTGAGGGAGCGGTGAGGACACACAGAAATATGTTGTACAGGGAAGGAACCAGGGTAAATGTCACTGAACCAGGGTGGGCGGAAGCTATGGAATAGAAACTGTCCAGAGCAATCTGATCCTGGCAGGTGACAGACGAGTGGCACTTGTTGCACTGCTGGAGGGGTAAAGTGTTTCCAGAAGAAGCAGAAGGAAGTGCAACAATTCAGAGCTCTTGCAAGTAGGGGAAGAAATGAATGAGCAGAAAGGATGTGAACTCACTCCAATGCAACATCCAAAGTGTTTCTAGAAATCATGAATCTGCCTCTTCCGGCAAGGACAGTGGAGGTCATAGGTATGAGATAGCTCTGAGTAGGCTCCCAGATTTTCCATCTGGTGGACTTTGCATCATCTGCTACTAAGGAACTGCTTGGGACAGATACCAGTCTACTCGCTGGTGCCCAGACGGGCAATGAGCAGCTGGAGAGCAGCTGGGAGCACTGGGACCTGGCTTTGGGAGTGCCCTGCTCCTCTGAAACTGATCCTGGCGTGATTTGCAAGCAGGATTTCTCTCTAAGCCGTGACAAGTGAAGTTTGTCCCTGTCCTCAGTGGCAATGCATTGGTGTCTGGCTCCAGCGTCCCTGTCCTGCAAGGACCACATCTTGCTCAGCCTCATCCAGAGGGAGTGGCTGCACAGCAGAGCAGAGAATCATAGAGTCATGGAATTGTTCAGGTTGGAAAACACCTCTAAGGTCATTGAATCCAACTATTACCCCAGCCAAGAACTGTTCTGCTCAAGGCGTGCAGTTTGGCTGAAGGCAGGATTCCCTTGAGGTACCACATCTGGCAGAGGGACCATGGGGATTGGGTGTTGCTGTTTTTCTGAGCAATCGGTACAAGTGTCCCATGTTAAGATTCAGCACAGTAAACAGACCTGCAGCTTTAGAAATGTGCTTTCTCAAAAATGTGACATCTTTGTCTTCTAGAAGAAAATGCTTCGTCATCTCAGGGGGATGTGAGTCATTGTGTGTGTCTTTCTAAGAACTCAGCAGAAATGTTCTTTTGGGTCCTCAGGGCCACTTCTGCCTTTTGTTGGCTGTCACAGGGAAGGTGACAGACAGGCACAATTTCTTTTATAATACTTTTGTGTCTTCTTTGGCTCTGGAAGTCTGGGACATCTTACCAGTTCAGGAAAACACTACTTATGGTGCAGCATACAAACCTATCCCCTTTTACATTATATTTTTTGATTCTGGCCCCTCAGAAGTGACACATGCCCTGCTCATGGTGTCTCTAGGAAGAGCTGCTCTGGATGCAGGACTGACTCTCCCCTCCCTGTGGCAAACCAGGGCCCTGGGATGGGTAGGAAGACATGGAATTGGCACTTCCGGGTGCACAAACATTTTGCCTTCAGTGTATCTAATTTCTCTCTGAAAAGTGGAGATGTAAAAGCTCAGCCATGAAACTTGACTGGTCATCTCCCCATCAGCACAGCCCAGCTCCTTCTGTGAGGTGTTGGACTCCAGCCTCCGACTCCTCTGGCATTTGGTGTGCCTCAAAAAGCCTACAGATGATGTAAACTGTAAATATGGAGACATGCACATATATTATAATAATGATATTCTTATCATAGTAATGATTGAATTTTTGTTCACAGCTAGGCTTGCCCAAGACTTTCGTCAAAATTGAAAAAAACCAACAAAACCAAACCAATCCCCAAAAAAACAAAAAAATGATTATTTTTATATGCATTGTGCAAAACATTCAGTAAATACCACACTCTGGTTTCAGGATGAGTAGTTTACAAATTCCAAAACCCCTGACAGCATTGTTCTTGTTTTGATCTGAATCCAGAGAAAATTCCCCAGAAAACCACCCTCCACTTGGTCCCAATCCCACTTTTTTCTTTATCTGTTGCCTCGAGCTTAAGGATCTCTTCCAGTTCAGCATTCTGTCATTCTGGTGTCCATCTGCTTGAGCACCCCATGAGGCTGTTTGTGGGAGGGATGAGCACCACAATTAGCCCTGAGCCCTGGATATGAGCTTCCTAAGGAGAAAAAACTCTTTAACACGAGGGTGGGCAGGCCCTGGCACAGGGTGCCCAGAGCAGCTGTGGCAGTGCCCAAGGCCAGGCTGGACATTGGGGCTTGGAGCAGCCTGGGACAGTGCATGGCAGTGCATGGAACAGGATGAGCTTTGACGTCCCTTTGAACCAAAACCATTCTATGATTTTATGATTCCATAATTCTGGGACCCAAAGATTGCACAGTGTGAGGGTCTCCTTGCATCCTTCAGCTCTAGCAGCAAAATCAGCAAAAGAGCTGCACCAAACACAAATACATCCAGTGCTCGAGGCAGGGTGATGCCTGGGTGAGGATTTGAGCTGATGCTGCCATGGGTACTGCAGCCCCTGCCTGCTGTGGGCACTCCTCATCCTCTGCACAGCGTGCACAGTTCTCACCTCTTTGCCGGGGGTGTGCAGTTCAGCTCCTCTGAGCCACGTAGGAAGTGCACGTCACACGTAGGTGGGTGCAAGATCAAGAAAGCCATGAGTAATTCCGGGCTCCTGAGGGCTCCCGGAATAGCGGCGAGAAGCCAGCTGATGTACCCTGGAGCTGGGGGAGGCTGCAGTGCACCCCGGGTGCTTTAGGACACTGCACCAGGGTTTGTTTCTGCAGGCTGCAGCGTGGATGGTACTCCCTGGATGAACCTGTGCCCTTCCAGAAGAAACCCTGAGGCTCTGGGACTACTCCCAGTGCCACAGGGCCAGGCGGGGCTTGCGTCCAAGAAGGACTGTGGAGGGTCTAGTGATTCTGGGATAATCCCATCACAGGTCTTCCCCCTCCTGTCTCCTGCTCCTGCTGTTCCCTG
The DNA here is from genome assembly GCA_037013685.1 of Acridotheres tristis. Taxonomy (NCBI): domain Eukaryota; kingdom Metazoa; phylum Chordata; class Aves; order Passeriformes; family Sturnidae; genus Acridotheres; species Acridotheres tristis. The sequence continues at coordinate 255,033 of CM072906.1, forward strand.
GAGAGAGGGCAGCTCTGGGCACTAGGCTTTGTGCCAATCTCAGTCCTCGGGGTGAATCTGCCCAGCAGCACCCACAGTGGCTGGTACCCAGTGGCCAAGATGTTTTCCTGGCCCTGATGAGCCCTCCTTCTGGAGCTGGCCCTGGGGTGTGCAGGGTCTGGTGGAGTCCAGGCTTTCACCAAAGCCACCTTCACATGCGGGTGGCAATGTCCATCTGAAACTCCCAGCCATGGGCTCCCTCCCCTCCCAGCAGCGTCTCAGGGAAGGGGGCTCTGGTCCTGCTCTCTACCTCACTCCCCTCCTCCTAGGCTGCTATTTTAAGCTGGATGCAGTCAGCACTGGGGGGAATGACTGATGGGATCCCCAGGGTGCCGTGGGCTGAGGAGCTGGGGGCTGCAGTTGCCCAAGTGAGGAGCGATGTGTTCTTTCCTCCCCCAGGCACAGCCATGTCTCCCGATCCCTCCCAGCCCCTCCTGAGCCTCCTCTCCCTGCTCACCATCCACCCTCTGTCTCTGCTCAAGGTCACCCCTGCCCAGGGCCACCTCCTGCTCTGCTCCCCTGTGTCCCACTGGTGTTTGTGTTTGAAATCCCAAATCCAGTATGGAAATCCAGTGGAGTGAGTCGAGCATTTTTCTGTGGACTGCACTGGAGATCCAGGCAGGAGGAACCCAATTCCTCCCTGCTGATCCAACAGAGCCTGTCCAGAGCTGATCAGAACATCCCAAATACCATCAGTGATGTGGGAAATGCCATCAGGGATGTGGGAAATACCTTCACTAAGGTTGGCTCCATCTCCTTCAGCTCCAGGGGGGAACCAGGGGAGATGTTTCCTTGCAGGGGCAGGTCCTGCCCTGGACTGGGGTGTGGCATGGTCACCTCTGGACAGGCATCTCCAGAGATGAGCAGGTTTTAGAGTCAAGGTATTACTGAGAAGGAATATCTGCCAAGCTTTATGTCCCAGCTAAATGAGAGCTTAATGAAATAATTCTAAAATTCTTGCAGTGAAACATATTTTTTCCACCCTCAGCTCTGGAAATAGCTGATCCATTTTAGCTGTAGCTCTCAGAAAGCTTTCCCTAAAACAGCCAATATGTTAAAAATTACAGCCCCTAAAGGTAATATTTTGATTGATTATAATGGGGCCAGCAACAGTTTAATGAGCTTCCAGTTGTCATAATGAATGGAAATTAAATACCTTATAAAAAGTTTGAGACAAGTTACCCGAATGCAATCCCTGCCCTTCTCACAACTCCTCCTTCATGGCCTTTCTTATTATTATTTTGCAAAACAGGATGTTCAGACACAGAAAGCTTGTAAGAGTTTTGACAATGTGGAAAAGGAAATAAAGAACTTCTTGCCACTATTATAATTTCAGCTTGTCACCCCAAAGGATTGTAACAGAGGCAAACACAGCAGGTTCTTACAAAAATATTTATTTATTGACATCGGAATTGAATTTTGTGTCAAAAATACAGTTACTTAAATACAGAAAACATAACCTGAGTCTACTGGTAAAAAAAAAAGTTAAAAAAATATATATAAAATAAAATTATTTTTTATCTTAGAGTTATTGCACCTGATCCATCTCCTATAAAAAATTAAATAGCACAATATTTAGTTGGATTTTGGAATATTTTCAGTTTCTCAGCTAAGTCTAAATGACATTGAAGCACTTCCAATGGACCCCAGTTGGTCATGCTCGTCCATCCCAGCAGCTGGGGACATGGAGCAGCTGGATCTGTCCAGGATCTCAGTCCAGCTCCAGCTCATTCACGTACTGCTGGACCCAGTCCTCCATGGGGTTGGCACAGACTTCCCGGCCCTTCCTGGTGATGAACCTGTGGGGTGCAAGGAAGTCAGTTTCTGGTGGGAGCGCATTGAATGGAGAATCACAGAATCATGGAATTATGGAATGGTTTGTGTTGGAAGGCACCTTAAATCTTATCCTGTTCTATCCCCTGCCATGGGCAGGGACACCTTCCACTAGACCAGGTTGTTTCAAGCCCCATCCAACCTGGCCTTGAGCACTTCCAGGGCTGGGACAAGAGCCCTGCCCAAGCCCAGCCTCTCCCAATGATCAGCAGCTCCATGCCTTGCCCATCCTAACCAGCAGACACCAGTTTTATCTGCAAAGGGCTAGAGCAGGAGCGGCGTGTGCCTTCTGTGCTCCAAGCACCACCTTGTACTTCTCACCTACCCCAGCCTTCCTTCCCTGTCTTTGGAAAGGCCTTTCCCTCCCTGACTCCCCAAAAGCCCCCTGGCCCGGAGGAGGGACTTACACAACGGCAGGCTGGGAGCACTGGCTGTTGGTTTCATAGTAATCCTTCACAAAGCTGCGGGGCAGCTGCCGGGAGATGTAGGAGAAGCAGCAAGAGGTTGGTGGGTCAGAGCCAACTGTGAAGGCAAAGACAGTCATGAGCAGTGGCAAGGGACAGGGAACAGGGCAGGGAGCTAGGATCACCCATCCCTGGGTCTAGGGAGCAGGGAAGAGGTGGAGTCTTCAGTTGTTTCCCTGTTGGATTCACCCTGAGCTGGCATTGACACAGCCCATGCCACCAGACAACATGTCCCAGCCCAAAGCTAGGAAACAGACCTAGCTTCCCTCAGGGTGCCACATTTGACTCCTGTAGCAGGGGTAGGGGGCATGGTTGTACTTTTACCCTAAAAAGGCTAAAAAACCTTTAGCTTTTATGCTAATGGTCCTTGAGCTGTGCCTGTCCCACAGCCCTGGAGCACCTGCCAGAAGATGGTGGGACAGAGGCAGGGACTTGGATTGGAAGTGCTGTCAGCAGGGGCTGTCCCAGCAGCGACATTTCTCCTGTCCCCACTTAGGGAGGGTGAGGAGAGCCTGGACTTACGTGGAGCAGCAGAGGTCTGGTCGCAGAAGGCGGCGATGAGGATGGCGAGAGCAACCACAGACACCTTCATGTTGGTGGAGAAGTGGTGGCTGGAGCTGGAGCAGGAGCAGGCAAGGGTATCTTGGAAGTCTCTTCACTGTCTGATGCTGAGACCATCAGCAGCCCCTCAATTTATGGGGTGAGAGGTCCATGCAGTGGCTTGCGTAGGCATGGTGGAATTTCCACCAGAGTCCACTTGTGGTGCAGTCTCGTGATGGAACAGAGCAGCCCCAGCCCCGGAAGAGTGAAGCTCCCTGCTTGATTCAGTGCCTCCCCAGTGACACAGGATATGAAACAGTCACTGTGGCTATTTCTGCTTCTCTCATTGCTGTCCCTTAGTAAGAAGTTCCTCTGTGGAGGTTCCTGCATTTGTTAAGTCTCCTATTAGCCAACCTTCCCAGCAGCTCTGAGGGGAGAGCATATCCATGCAAGAGCTGTGCTGGAGGGCCCAGGAGCATGGGTAAAATGAGGCTGCTTAGGGAAAAAGAGACTGAAGTATCCTTTACCATGGACATCTCCCCTCCCATATCTGCAAAGCCCTTGCTGTCCCAGGAGCAGGAGGTGGGAGCTGTCACCAGTGTCCTGCATGGTTGGAGGTGCCTCAGGGCATGTCCTGCTGTGACAGCACTGCAGGCACTGGCATAGGTAGTGGTGGGCATGAAAGAGGAGTCTGAGAAGCTGAAACACTCAAGTTTCCTCCTCAATTTAAGGGAAAGGAGAGCTGAGATGGACTACTTGCTATCTCTGCCTGATGCGTTTCAGGTCCTATAAGGGCCTATAATTTAATTATACCTTTTTTAAAATACAGATTATACAGTTACATTTCAAGGGCTACTGGTAGTCTGGGCATGAGGATACAGAGAGCTGAAAGAAGTGTGGAGACTTGTAACCCTGAAGATGAGGCAGAAGGAGTTCCAGGAGCAGGGTAGGAAGGAAAGGGTGGTTCTGAAAATGATGAGCAGATTAACTCTGGGGTTGAAAGCATGGGCAGAAACTGGGATGTTAGGAAGAAAAGAGTATGCTGTCTCAGCTGATGAGAGAAAATGACCACAGACTGGGGAAGCAGTACAACGTATGGGAGAGAGTAAGAGTTCTGTGAAGGCTGGGCAAGGACCGAGACAGGGATGGGTCACTGGGAAGAAGCCACCAGCCTCCACACAGAGCCATGGAGGTCTGACAGACTCACTGAGGAAGAGAGGAAAGGCCAGGCAGGGAGGTGATGAGTGCTCTAGGAAGAGCTGAGGGCTATCCAGCTGTAGTGAGATGTTCCTAGAAGGATATTTGTTCTCTACAGGAAAGCAGACATTCCTGGGCAATGTCTCCATTTTGTTATTTTCAAGACATCATGGAATGGTGATGTCTTGATAGACACTTCCTGAATACCAGTGGAAGGCTAATAATGTAAAGTGGAGCAACCCAACCTCACCCCAGCACCTCTGCACTCCCCCCGGCAGTACTGAGTACTGAGTCATCCTGTTCTATTAAAGGTTTCCAGCTCTGCCCCAGGAACCGTCTGTAAATAACCTGGTGTTTTCCCAATATCCTTCATCCCTCCACCAGCCGTGCCCAGTTAGCTCCATGCTCCAGGTGGGCAGCGAGGGCTCCAGAGGACAAGGCACAGGAGAAGCTCCAGACTTGTCCCACCCTGAGGGAGGCTCCTGCTGGGAGCTGTGGTGGTGTCTCTCACCCAGACTGGGGAGGGCAGATCTACGCCATGGAGCAAACACAACTCTTGCCAAGCTGAGCATCCCCTTCCGTAGCTGATCTGGCCCATTTCCATCTTTTCCTTTGCAGAGAGGCACCTTGCAGGCTCACTCATCAGTCCAGATCCCATTGCCTCTCTCTGTTTGTTATCGCCCTTGTCTCCAAACACCCTGTGAAGATGAGGAGAGAGCCTGCCTCCACATGCAGGGTGCCCAGCCAGGCAGGAGGTGGGAACCTGGCGTTCCGACAGACGCCAGCTGGGCTGGGAGGGAGGGAGCATCAGCTCCCTCGGATCCTGTCTGGTTGCTCAGGGAATTGAACTTGTACAGGGATGTAGGAGTGGGGTTTGCCTCTGAGCTGTCCCCTCTGACTGTGCCTTCAAGCATCTGTGGGTTACGCTGGGAGATCCGGCACCGACAGCCAAGTGCTCCCGTCCCGCTCCTGAGGCTAACGGTACCAAATGTGGAGAAATGTTTTGCTAAAACACGAGTTTCATGAACACAGACGAATTAGTCTGGGATCTGCTTTGATTATTCAAATGTTTTCAATGAGAGATTTTCCCTTTCAGGCAGCTGGACACCTCTGTGCCTTAATCCATTTGTCAGCAAGCACGTGCCAAATTATTTTGCACTCTCAGGGACTATTTTGAAATTAATAAAAGCAAAAATTTCCTGAGTCAGTTTAGGATCAGTTTAGTTTAGGTAATGTGTGTTACTGGGGAGTGGTAAGGGCTGAAACTCTTCTACTGCTGAGAGCCAAAAACAACCCCAAAGCCAAGTTGCCTGGTTTCTAGGAATCCAATTCTTCCTTAGAAATCTGACAAAAGATCCTGCTCTGCCAGCTCGTGGCCAGCTGGATGGAGGTGGGAGGTTACAGTCATGCCAGTGATGCCCTGGGATGTTGCAACATGATTCTAAAAAAATGTTTTCTTACCCACTCCCCACATTGCAGTGATGATGAAAAGAGAAAGTAATCTCTTCCAGCTCTTCCCTCTTGTAGGAAGGGAGGTTGAGTGTGTCTCAGATAAGGAACCATCTTCCCTAAGAGGAGCCTTGAGACATGAAGATGGCTATGGAAGAGTGGGAAAAGTGGGCTGGAGCATCTCTGGGGTGATTAATTTAATTATACAGCAAACTGGTGATGTAAGGAGGAAGTTTTCCCATCAGGTGGTTTTAGAATTCCTGACCCAGCAGGCAATGTTTGGAGTCAGTGGGATTTGTCATCTGAAGGAGTCTGGCTGATGTTGCCTTGTTTTAGACAGAGGGATATGACTGAGGTTTTCTACAAATCCCCCATAAAATCCCAGGAGAAAGTGCTATGTAAAGCAAATGCCCAAAATAAATTCAGTGACAGCAGAAATAGGAAAATTCTCTGTCATGAATGAAAGGGGAACCTGGAAAAAACTGGTGAGACTGGCTGATCTAAGTTGCTATTTATAGCAGGGTTTAATGCTGAAAATTGGGATTCACTCAGAAAAGGAAGTAATTAAAGATTCCCTGAGTTCAGAAATTGTCCCTAAGCCAAGATCCACCAATGCCTGCTCCATCCTGCCCTGTTCCAGTTCCAGCCCCAGCACTGGTGACATTCCAGCCCAGAAATTTCACCCCCACCATTCCTGATATTGTTAGAGAAATGTTGGAATTTTTTAGATGATGTCACATCCTGGAACTGACTCCAGTAAGAAGCTGTGCCTGTGGAAGTGACTGGGGGCCATCTGTCTCCTGTGTGATGGGTCCAAGGGAGAGCATGGCCACCTTGGCCAGTCACCTCTGGCTGGTTCACAGAAAACACTTTGTGTTTCCCCAAAATCATGTCAGAACAGGAAGCTGGTCATAGCTGATAAGAAATGTATATCTTGCCATCCTTCTCCAGTGAAGGCATTTCACAAAATAAAATATTCCAGGGAATGCCCTTCTTTCTAATGGCTGATGCCTCAGATTTTTCCTGGCCCTTCTTTTGAAACAGAACAAACCAAAGAGGATGAAGTGTACAGTATTTCAAACCAAATTAAAGTGAAATAAAAAAGCCTCTTTGCTGCACACCCCTCTCCATTCTTGGCATGAGAAGAAAAGAAAGAAACAGGGAAAACCTGAGTTTTCAAAATTTTAAGCTTTAGGGAGGTGACTGTGGGGCTGTACCCCTAGCTCACCCTGACTGCTGGGTCCAGGGGCTGGGACACACCCAACCCACCCCCTTCAGCATCCCTCAAACTCCAAATGTCTGGGAGGATGAGACAAAGTGTCTGCTGGGGCTGCATCCTCTGCCCACCTCATTCAGGTCGTTGTTGAGTGCCCCAGAAAAAGCAAGGAGGACTAGGTTGAAAATTCAGAGCTCTGCTGGGATGGAAACTAGAAGAGAGTAGAGTTAGAATAGATATGAGGAAGGAATTGTTCCCTGTGAGGGTGGGCAGGCCCTGGCACAGGGTGCCCAGAGCAGCTGTGGCTGCCCCTGGATCCCTGGCAGTGCCCAAGGCCAGGCTGGACAGGGCTTGGAGCAACCTGGGACAGTGGAAGGTGTCCCTGCCCATGGCAGGGGGGTGGAAGAAGGTGGTCTTTAAGATCCCTTCCAAATCAAACCACTCTATGATTCTATGAATACCAAACCCACTTTTAATGAACCCAGTGGGCCTTGCCTGCTCGTTATAATCAAGGAAAAATAAAATTAAACAAGACACTAACAGTTTTCATTTTCATTGGTGCTCCTGCTGTGCAGCTTTTTAGGCTTTTTTGGGTGGAATGGGTGGAGGTGGCCCCAGGGAGCACGGGATGTCTGGCTGATCCCCACAAGTTAGAACCACAACCTCCCCCGAGAGCAGGGATAACCCTTAAACTTGTGTAAGGGCCATTGCCACAGCTGGAGGACTTCCCTAATCATAGAATCATGGAATCATTTAGGCTGGAAAAGCCCTCTGAGGTCATTGAGTCCAACCATCCTCCAAGCATTACCAAGGCCACCACTAACTCAGGTCCCCAAGTGCCACATCCTCACATCTGTTAAACCCCTCCAGAGATGGGGACTGACGGCCCCCGGACCCCCTTGCCCAGTGCTGGCCCCTCTCTGCAGGGTCCTGGCAGGGCTGTGTCTCTGTAGGGAGGTCGGAGCCCCACGGGAGGTGTGAACCCCAGTCCCACAGCGAGGTGTGAGCTCTGCAGCTGCCAGTAAACAGCTGCTGTTTACTGGCCTCATGATTTATTCAAAGCTGTAAAACCACTTCCCATGTAAGGGGCTGTTTGGAGGTTGGGGTGCTCAGCAGCGTTTCTCTGAAGTGCAGGTCCTGTCCCCTGTAATGTGAGAGTTTTGCCACCCCAGATGGGTTTGTGCCCTACAAAGGGGATATTGTCTGGCTGTCCCAGCTAGCACGGGCTGTGCCTGGCACCCGCATCCTCTGGGAGAGAGGGGAGGGCAGGGGGAGCTTTGGCACGGCTCCATAGTCTCTCCTGCATCTCTTCATGGCCCTGCAGCCTCCCCCTCTGGGCCTCTGCATCCTTCCACAGCCCCCACAGCCTCTCCTGCATCCCCTCACCACCTCCACAGCCACAGCATCACCATCCCTCCACAGCCCCAGGGTTCCTGCATCCTTTGGGGACCATGCAGGGATGTGCATCGCACGTTGGTACTTGGGGGGGTCAGTTTGTGAGTGGGAGTAGAGACACCTGGCATCGGTCAGGGATCACCAGAGGGACAGTGCTGTGACCCCCAGAGCACCTCACCTCTGCCCCAGGTGAACCTACCAGCATTTCCCAAATGGATCATCCCACTCCCCAGAGCTTGCAGCCACTTGTGGACCTTCGGAAAGAGGAGAAAAGGCTGCAGGAAGTAACAGGAATGGAATAATATTCCTTCCTATGCTCCAAGCTCCTTCAGTGCCAGGGCTGAGATAGTGCAGCCCCCACGGGTGAGCTGTGTCCCAAGGGGAGGCTGACAAAGTCCCCCACCAGCCTAGGGACACCCATGGGCAAAACACCCCCATTCCCCCGCCCTGCTTTCTTGGCTTTGTGACCTGTGTCTCTAGGTGAGGGCAGGATTTCAGGGGAGCTTGAAGGAGTTTGAAAGCCTCTGGGCTAATCTTTGTCACTGTTTATATCCCAGAGGTGAAGACTCAGCACCTCCATATTATCCTTTCCTACACTCTTCTCCTTTGAATAATTTTAGCTTTCTATTTCTACCCTGCCTGTACCAAAACAAACCTCATACCCCAGTCAGCTAAGGCTAAAGTGGTAAAGAATGGCTTGTTTCCAGGAATAATAAAGGAAGCTTGAGAGAGGTCAGCTCATAAACACTTAAACTGCAGGAACTGCAATAGCAGAGGGCTCTGGGATTTGCCAGAGAAGCGAAAACCAGTGGAGAGAAGCAGAAAACCGAAACCAGAAACTGGACCCGGAGGCTGGGGATCTCATGGCAGAGCTCCAGGGGTGACAGCCGGTGACTCAAAGCTGGAGCCCTGCGGGTGAGGGGGTGTCTGTGGCAGGGAGGAGCTGCCCCCCCTTTCTCGGCATTCTGGGGGAAACAACAAAGCTGACAAAGCAGCTCTAGGGGCACCCACTGGTGACACAACCAAGGGGCTGCAGCAGCTCTTTGCAGCACCTCCTCCTCCTCTTCCTCCTACTCTTCCTTCTTCTCCTCACATTCAGTTATGCTCTCTCTCCTCACACGGACCATCTCCAGGTGAAGAACAGAGCTGCAGGTCCTATCACAGCCACCACAGCTTCCCGCATCCCCCTGTGCCCCATGACATCGTCAGCCTCGTGGTTTGTGCCTTGCAGGCAGCAGCTGGTGAGCAGAAGGTGCGAAGTTCCCATGAGCAAAGTTGTCACCTGCTGGTGCCAGCCACAGGGCGCCTTCCTGCAGCCACAGCCGCTGTCACGGCTCCGTGCAGGGCTGGCTTTTGTCACACTCGCATGTGAGTCGTAAGAACAGAGGAACATAAAACTCCCACTGTTGGTTTCTGAATTATTTCTGTAGCAAAAATCCATACTTTGTTTTTTTTCAGCAGCAATTCAGCCACAAGCTGGAGCCACTTCTTGTTCTGCACTGAGCTGATCAGACTTACCAAGGGGAAAAAGAGCTGATCCTTCCAGAGCTTGCTTCTGGCAAAATCCACCACCTTCCCTGATATCCATGTCAGACTTAGAGAGACTTTGTCCCCTCTAAAAACACACGCTTGGGCACTCTGGTGAGGTCTCTGCCCAGATGAGGATCAGCCACAGCTGGCAGCACCAGGGATGTAATGCAGGACAAGACCATGAGGGAAAGGAAAAATGTAAAATAAATCTTCCCCATGGGATAAGCATGGGAAGGAGCAGACCAGTCTAAGGAGCCTCCAAACTTCTCCTTTCAGTCCCTGCCATGGATAAGCCAGTTGGTGAAGGACAGCTCGTCCATTGCATTGCATTGCATTGCATTGCATTGCTCTCATGTGCAGCTCCAGGGCAGCCAAGCAGGGAGTTTAGAGTTCTGGGAGAGAAAATTCAGGCTCAGGAACACAGCCAGAGGCTTGAGCATCCTCTCTGCAGTGGAGGGGTCTTTGACTGCATGCCCGCAATGTGACAGGACATCAGGAAGCCCAGGTCATCCCTCTCCCTGCTCCCCAATAAGCTGCCCCAAGTTGTTGACCTGGGACTTGAAGGTCTCTCCCATGTCAGGCAGCTTGTCCCCCACTTTTGTCTCACCTCTTTAGCCAGAAAATCCATCTTCTACCCAAGGCATCACTCGGAGGGAGTGGCTGAGGCTGGCAAAATGTCTCATGTGTGGCAAATCCCTTGCGGTAGTGAGCTCCCTGCTCCCAGGTGAGATCCTGCCCTTTGAGATGCCTGTGACTGCTAAGGGCAAACTGATGAAGGGTGGATTAGTGAAACAGCAGTGAGAGAGGCTGAGAATGGGCTAGACACTGTGCTTGGAGGGTCATGATCTATGGCACAAAGTCCAGCTGGAGGCCAGTCAGCAGCAGGGAAACCCAGGGATCGATAGTGGGTAGTCCTTTATATGTTTATGTCCTGGTTGGTGGGACAAAGGTCACCCTTTGCGAGCTGGCAGGTGACAGAAAGTTGGGAGGATGGCTTGTCACATTAGAGGGACATGCTGCCATCATAGAATCATGGAATGTATTGGGATCAAAGAGACCTTAAAACCCATCCAGGTCTGTCCCCCCTGCCATTGGCAGGGACACCTTCCACTGTCCCAGGCTGCCCCAAGTCCTGTCCAACCTGGCCTTGGACACTTCCAGGGCTGGGGCAGCCACAGCTTCTCTGGGCAACCTGTTCCAGGGCCTCATTACCCTTACAGAAAAGAATTTCCTGCTAATATTTAATCTTAATCTCCCCTTTCTTAAGTTTAAAGCTGTTCCCTCTTGTCCTATCACTTTTAGCCTGTGTGAAATCCATGGAGACCTCGTCAGGCTGGAGAATCTCATAAAGCTCAAAAAGAAGAGCAGAGTCCTGACCCTGGGAAGTAACATCCCCAGGCAGCAGTATATGGCAGTGCTGACCAGCTGGAAAGCAGTTTGGCACAAAGGGACCTGAGGCTCCTGGTGGACACCACACTGGACATGAGCAGCAATGTGCCCTTGCCACCAAAATTCTAACAGGCTGCTGGGGTGCATGAGGAGGAACACTGACAGCAGGTTGAAGGAGGGGACTCTTCCCCTCTACTCAGCATTGGTGAGGCTGCTCTTCAAGTGCTGGGTCCAGTCCCGGGCTCCCCAGGACATATAGACATTCTGCAGAGAGTCCAGCAAAGGGCTCATCATAGAGATGATGAAGAGACAGGAACATTTCTCCAGGGAGGAGATGCTGGTACAGTGGGAAAAGGCTCAGAGGATTCTTACCAATGTGTGTGGAACAAAGCAGATGCAGCCCAACTCTCCTCAGTGGTGGCCACTAACAGGACAAGAGGCAACAAGAAATTCTATTTAAATAGCAGATAAAACTTCATTGCACTCTGAAAAAGGCTGTCCAGAGAGCCTGTGGAGTCTCACAGCCCACTGGGGCATGGTCCTGGGCAGCCTCCCCAGGGACTGGGCTGGATGAATTCCAGCCTCAGCTCCTCACCAGCCCTGTGGGTGTGGGGAGGGGAGGCTGAGTGTTTTGGGTGGCACAGAGCCTTCAGTGCAGCCACCCCTGAGCTCGGGGGCAGCAGCTCAGCAGCCTCTGGCAAACACCCAGCACACAATGGCACGCGAGCATTTCTGTGCTGCCTGCTGGGGATTTTTCCAGAGCTGCATAATCTTATGCAAACATTGTCTTTCCCTACACAGCCTCACAGGGAAACCCCCCACCGGCGTCCACAGGGACCATTCTCCTTCTTGTGGCCAGGCCACTTGGCACATTTTCGTTTATTTTTGATTTGAATAAAGCAAAAATGAGTGCTGAATCACTTGGCATTGTGAACCATATTCCAGTCTGCCTCACTTCTTTCTATTCCCTCTAATTCCCTTCAGCTTTTTCACTTTCATGTCATCCTTTGGAATTTCCTGTCGTCATCCTGGAATTTCCATTTCGGATCCTCCCAGCTGTCTCCAGGACTCCCTTTTAAAAGGGGGCCGAATCCAACTTCTGCACACTGAGCTGCATCTTTCAGAGCTTCTGCTCCTGCTCTGACAGCCCTCACTCAGTGGAAAGATGAAGGTCTCTGCAGCTGGATTTGCCCTTCTCCTCATTTCAGCCTCCTTCTCCCAAACTTTCTCTGGCCCAGGTGAGTCTTGCTTTTTCATTTGTGAAGGGAGAACAGATCTGAGCCTTTTGTGTTATTTCTCCATTGAGCTCCCATGGCAGATAACTGGGAATTTATCAGCATTTGTGCCACTCTCCACTCTGCCCAGAGATCAGCTGCATGTAGGAAGCCTGGAATTAGAAAATCATCCATCCATCCATCCATCCATCCATCCATCCATCCATCCATCCATCCATCCATGGCCCAGAGTACTTATTCCTGGTTAGAGTTGAGAGATTTCTGCCTCTGTCCTGGGTCTGGAGGAGTTGGGGAAGTGAAGCTCTGAGCAGTGGCAGGGTGAGAATCTCTCACAGTACCTTGATACTGCTCGTGCCACTGGACCAGATGATCCGCAATGTCCATTTCAACCTTCATTGTTCTCTAATTCCTCACTACCTTCCCTGCCAGCACAGCTCCCAGTGCTCACATTGTCTTCCTTTGCCTCTTCTAGCTGGACTCGACATCCCAATATGCTGTTTCACATACAGGAAGCACAAAATCCCATGGAAGCTCATCCAGCGTCATTACATCACAAGCAGCAATTGCCCCAAACCAGCCATTGTGTGAGTGCCAGCACATGGGACAGGGCAGGGACAGCCACTGGGGGGGAGGGGAGAGGGGGGGGGTGAGTGACCAGACCTGCACGGTAAGGGGGGCTGTAGGAACAGAGCAGGGAGAGGGGAATACCAGGGAGAACGGGCTCGCATGGGGATTGCTGGGGGTGCTTGTGGGGGGATTCCCAGGGATGGTACTGCAGGAGTGGAGGGGGCAGTATGGGAGAAGGGATGGGAGTGGGGAGCATCACAGCCATCTGCTGTTTCCAGCATCAGCACAGGGAAAACCTCTTGCAGTGCTCAGAGCTGGGATCCAGGCTCTCCTGGAAAGCAGGTGTGAGCAGAGGTCTAACATGTCCCATCCCTGTTCCACAGGTTTGTCATAAAGGAAGGCCGCCAGGTCTGTGCCAATCCCAAACATGCCTGGGTCCAAAGCTACCTGCAAATCTTGGAGCAGAACTGAGCCAAGCAGTGTGGCAAGAGTAGCTGCTGTCATAGACAAGTCACATTATCCTGAGCTCCAGCCGTGGAGCAGGACCCTGGGACAAGAGGAGCCACAGGAGCATCTGCAGCTGTCCCAAGGGACTGCTGGAAGGGCAGCTTGTGTTCGGGGCTGCTGCTCATCCTTGGCTTGCACGGACCAGGCTTCAGCCTCATCCCTCTGCCCAACCCCAGGCCCATGGGACCACACCTTGGCTGTTGTATTGTTTGAAGTTATTTAAGAAATCATCATATGGGACAGTCAGTCCTTTTTATTCTATGGATAATGATATTATTTATTGGGGGGAGGGAACAGGGAGGATATTTCTAGGAGGGTGACCCAATGTTGGATGATAGGGGACCCTGTTTTATACATGTCAACTCATGATTCTGGAGAATAAAGAATTTGAAGAAAACCTTTGCTTTTTCCCTTTTATGTGCCTCTGTGTGGTGTTCACCAGCACACACAGAATGTCCCTCTGAGCCATCTGAGCCTCTATAGGACACATGAAGATGGAAAATGGTTTGAGGCAAACCCATAAAGTTTCCATACTGCAGACTCAGGAACACCCTCCAAAACCTCATTCCCCTGCAGCACACACCCCCACTCCCCACATCCTCTACAGAATTAGAAGTGTTCGTACCCACATGTGGGACTTTTATATTCATGAATCTGCTCTCCACACTCCCCAGGCACATCCTGCAGACTTGCTGCTCCCAGCTCCACACACTCCACCTCAAACTCATCCCTGGATATGCAATGTCGTGCTGACACCAGCAGTGGTGCCTGGAGAAGGACAGGGACCCCATCTTTCGTTCTGACCACCCCAATGGGGGTTGTTCCTCACTTTCCCCCCCATAAAACAAAGGGGAAGGTTCAGCTGTTTCTGTAGGGTTAAAACAACCAGCAGAAAACCTGCTGCAGCTGTTCTCAGGATGCAGCTTTCCATGGAAACATGAATGGGTAGGAGCAGGTCCCAAGGGTAAAAGCACAGTGCTGGGCACAGCTTGTCCATGGAGATCATGCTCAGGGCTCCTTGACATCTGCACTCTGGGAAGAAATTCCAAAAGGATTTGGGTTGCAAAAGACCTTAAAGCTCATCTCATCTCATTCCACCCCCGCCATGGGCAGGGATACATTCTATTGGACCTGCGTGGTCCAAGCCTGGTCCAGGCTGGCTCTGGACGCTGCCAGGGATCCAGGGGCAGCCACAGCTGCTCTGAGCACCCTGTGCCAGGGCCTCCCCACCCCCACAGGGAAAAATTCCTTCCCAACATCCATTCTAAACTGACCTCCTTCAGTGTAACACCATTCCCTTTGTCTTACAGCAACAGGCCCTGCTAAAAGTTTCGTCCCCATCTTTCTTACAGACCCCCCTTCAAGTGTCCCCACAGCATAGTCCAGAGCTGGCCTAGCCTTGCCCACATCACATTCTTCCTAAACGAAAAAAAAAAGCTTTCTCTTCGTGTTTATTTTTTTCCCCTGAAGCTATAGGTCAGATTTGGCAACTCTGAGGTTGGGAAAGCACCTCTGTATTGTCTCGTGATTTCTCTGTAGTCTTGTGTTTTCTGGGCAGGAAAGCTGGCTGCAGTCAGGAGGGTCACAAACAGCCAAAGAGCAGCGTCCCAGCAAAGGGCAGCCCAGCCCAGCACCATTCTGTGTCCCAGGAGATGGTGCTGGGGCAATACACAAAAAGATTAAAATCTGCTGGGGGTGTATCCTGAGTGGGGTCACCTCACTGTGCTGTGAAATCCTCGAGCAGAGTGGTCAGTGGATGGACGGGAGCAGGTGAAGATCCTGGGAATGGGGTGCTGGATGTCTCCTCTACCCCTGAGGGCATCCCAGCCCCAAGTTTGGTGCTGCAGAGGAACTGCAGGAGACCCAAACTGTCCCTGTTCTGGGACTCTGAGCTGAGAGGGGGCGGAGGATGGATGTTGGAGAAGGGAAGTTGAGGAGAGTGCTGGGGTTTATCCCATGCCCAGGATGCAGGAACGGGCTGCAGGAGAGGCTGGGTCATCCAGTGCTGCAGCTGCCTCCCCTCCAGACAGTCCCTGGCTGTGTGCCCAGGCATTGTGGGAATTTCCCTCTCAAGCCTTTCTGGTTTCGGTTTCCAGTTGCTGGACTTAGGGAATGTTTCCTTCACTGCCTGCAGTGGGAGAAGGCATTAGGAGATCAGAAGACCTTCATGGTTTCATAGGCAAAACACTGGATAGCCTGGTTTTCTCTGGCCTTTTTGAGAGCATGAACCTTGTGGCTGTTCCATCTCTCCCAGATTCACTTTGAGAAGCCCTGGTAGGAGAGAGGAGCCATGGAGACCCTCAGTCCCAGTGTCCACATTGTCTCCCTACTGGTCCCTGCTCTTAACCCCATAGTGAACATCCTGGCATGGCCTCTCACTGTCACTCCTGGGGAGAACTGATGGTTTGAACTTGTCCTCACACCTCAGTCTCTTCAATTTCTGTCTTTTCAACTTGCACTGGCCACTTCATCCAAGAATCCTTTCTCCTAACCCCACCCATTTATACATGCCATCACTGGTGCTAGCCTGTGGAAAGTGGGGACTGGTTGGATCAGTGCTAAGCACAACAGTGAATTGATGCTTGTCTTGCAATAAACACTAACAGAGCATCCCAAGAGCTAAGCCTGGCTCAGGCTGCATTCCAGAGAAGCCTTTGCCATCCCCCTTCCATCTCAGCACAGGGACACCCCTGAAACCCACCCTGAGATTTCCAGGCATTCCTTTGCCAAATCTCCAGTAGCAAAGCCCCACCAGCTTCCAGCCTTGGTTATGATATGATGGGGGGAAGGGGCTGGGAAGAAGTTCTGGCTCCACATCAGTGCAGGGGCTGGGAGGTGCTTGGGCTGCTGCTGCTGTGGTGCTGGTATCAGGGAGGTCAAGAAGAAGGGAAGGCTTTTAGACTTAAGGAGGCTGAGGCACTTTCAGCTGAGAAGCTGAGGTTTTTCCCCTGCATCTCTGAAAATAGTTGCAGTGGGGTCCCCATTTTCCAAACAGGAGGGGAACAACCAGAGATGACACAGAGAGAAAACAACTTTGTTCTTTGGCACCCACAAATAGCTCTCGGGTGAAATCCCCCTCCCATTCTAGCAGTGGAGGCACAAGGTGGGGCTCAGTTTAGCCACATCACACAGCAGGGCACCCCAAGATGGGTCTGCAAGGCCGGGCCCTAAATGTAGCTGAATTATTGTGTTAAATGACACCTTTGCCAGACAAAACAAACTTCAGGGGTCCCAAGGTGGCTCAGCAGGTCTTGGTGCTTGGCAGTAGCGTTTCTAGGTCTGTGCCAAGCTCTGATGGGTGGTCTGGCAGGACTTCTCAGCTTCCGGTGCTCACTGCAGCTCCAGGCTGTTCATGTATTCCTTCACCCACCTGGCATCAGGGTTAGCACAAATCTCCTGCTTCTTCCTGGTCACAAACCTGGCAAGTCATGAGTTCAGGGGTTACAGTCCCGGAGGGGAAACAGGAAATGAGGGACTTGGGTGATGTCATTGGGTCATCTCCCACAAGCCCTCAAGCATCCAGGAGCTGCTAAAACCCAGGGCACATCAGGGTCCCTCGGGAGAACCTGCCATGCTCAGATATTCATCTCCTTGTCCAATGCAGAGGTGAACCTGGATGCAGTGTGAAATGTGTGGATTTGGCTCATCAAGCTCTGGAAGGTCCTGCTGGCTCCTGACTTCCTTCCCATGCCTTATTCCCAGCACCAGGACAGTCCAAGGAGACCGAGGGACCACTTATTTCTCAGCTGAGGAGGGTGAGGGCTCACACACTGCACATAGAAGGTGGGTGGCTGCTCCCTTCCCCCAGGGATGATGTCTCACAGCATCCTGCTCTGGGCCCTGTTGGATGTGAAGCCAGGAGCCCAAAGGCTGGCAAAGCCTCCCCTCAGGGCCCAAAGCTGGTACTTACACAACTGCTGGCTGGGAGCACTTGCTGCTGTGTAGAAATACTCTTGCACATGACTGTGAGGCAGCTTTTGGGAGGTGTAGCTGAAGCAGCACGAAGTTGTGCCAGACCCCACTGGAAGAGATCAGGAAATCCAGCCTGAAACCATCACTCAATAAATTGTACATTTCCAGCTGAGAGCATAGGCAACCACCTCCTTCATCAGCTGGACTGCTTTTCCTCCTCCTGTTTTCCTTGAAAATCAGGAAGAAATTGCTGTGAACACAGAAGCTTGATAAACAACAATTGCTAGGATTGTTTGCTAAATGTTTTACACTCACATCCCAGGGTAAAAATCTCTGTCATTACCCTGGGTCCACTCCTAAAGGCCAGCAAGAAAATTAGGGGACAGGAAACCTGAAAACTTTGATACCAGTAAAATTCATCCCTATAGATAAAAGGAAGCTAGAAAGGAAGACCAACCCAAATAAATCTGGAGAAGTTATTCAAACAGGTTTCCAACATTTGCAGCTGACTTTTGCCAGTTATGCTCCAAATTACAGACAGTCAGAGCAAAAGTCCATCCCAGGAGAGCAGAGGGATGCTGTATTCACATGGAGCAGGAAGGGCCTGAAAAAAGAGGGCAGCAACCAGGATGATGGGGAGGCAGAGTATGGAGGTGCTCATTCTGGACAGAGATAAGCTGCAAGGGCAGAGGCAGGACCAGAGCAGTTTCCTCCTGTGCCTTTTTTGAGGTGCTGGCTCAGTCCTTGCTTTTTATAGGGACAGTTGCCAGTCAGTCAGGTTTGAAGGCAAATATAGAATTTCCAAAACATAATAGAACGAATGTCATTGCACCTTTGCCTCAGAAATACTGAAAAAGAAAAAAGGAAACAGTTGGTTGATGAAGTAGCAGAATAGCCTTTGTGTGAAGAAAGGTGTGAGCAAATCAGTCACCACCGACCACGACAGGATATGAAACCATCCTTGAGCAGCAAGTACACATTTACAACATCCAAAACAACTCTGCTTATCAAAGTCACCTCAGCATCCCTACCAAAGCACCAGGAGGACCCAGCTCAGTCTCGTCTTCAAGGAACCAGGTCTGGGGGTCAGAAGTGTTCAGACCCTCAAATGGAAGGTGCAGGTCCAGCCAAGGGGTCCCTTCTCCAGTGGTGGGTCTGGGAAATGTCCAGGGTGGATACAGGGGGTCAGTGAGGGCAGCACAGGCAGCAGGAACACAGTCTGGAGACTGGCTGGAGGTCCATGCTGGCATCAAGCAAAAAATTCTCAGTGCTGTGCTTCCAGTGTGGAGCTGTGCCCTCCAAATCCCTCCCAACACCCCCAGTAAGGGCAGGGCTTGACTGGGAATCAGCCTGGATGGGCTGACTCTAAAAAGAGCGTCTTCTCCCAGTGCCAGTGGGTTTGGTACAAAGTGGGATACAGAGGGCAGAGCAGGAGTTTCCCCAGTCCAGGGAGCTGAGAGGGACCAAGAGATCCCAGTCCCTGGTATCCACCCAGGGGACATGGTATGGTCTGCACAGAGGCCCCTGGCACTGCCCTTGCAGTGATGGGTTCCCCTGGATGTGCCAGGGAGCATTTCCCCTTTTTCCACCTCTCTCTTCTTTGTGACAGGCCCCCATTTTGCCAGCTCACAGCCTGTGGCTCCTCTGGGTGTTTTCCAGCCCAGTTGTGCTCACAAGGCACCATGAGCTCGTGTTTCCCAGATTTCCTCACTAACCTTGGCCCCAGTGCTGTGACAGGGCTGCAGAGAGAGGCTGCTCTGCTGCCACTCTCCTTATCCCCCACTGGCCTCCTGTGTCTGTGGGGGCACTCAAAACCTCCCCAGTGTCCCCTCCACCAGGATGTCCCCATAGGTGGGGGCCAGGGCTGCAGGAGGGACTCCAGGGCTGTGCCAGGGACCCTGCTGGAGTGGGCAGGAGCCCATAGCTTTTCCAAATCATCCTCCCAAGAGGCAGCTGGGTGGTGTCCTGAGGACCCTGAGGACTCCCAATGAGCAGGAGCTGTAGCTGAACCAAGTGCCTGACATCATGGGGTTGTCACAGACACATAGTGGTGGCATTTTGGGGCAGCACAGCAATGTGCTGCAGGTATTCAGGCTTTGCAAGGGACAAAACCTCAGCTGGAATTTGCCAATTCCCTGTCAGAGATGAGGAGATGGATTATTTATTGCTACTGCCATATTGCATTCCAGAATTGTGATTAGTCTGTTGGTCTGGCTAATTGATGTGTGCTTATGCCCCATATCCATGTAGGGTGCAAAGGAAGGCAGTGAGTCCCACTCTCATCTTCTCAGCCCAACAACTGCATTTTGTGCTGAGCCTCATCCCAACTGTCCCAAGGCTGATCCTGGTGACGTTACGGTGCTTGCATCTCCAATCGTGTGTTCTGTTTGTGCTTGGTATTATGTCCTGTGCTTTCAGGACTGACTCTGAAAGTGAAGGTTTGTTTTGTCTTGTTATCAGCCGGCTCACCTCCCCCATGGTCTGTGTTTAGGAGAGGCTTGCTCGCTCGCTTGCTTGCTCGTTTTTGGCTCCTGCTTTTCTTGCTTTTGCCCTTGCTTTTGCTTATTAGTTAGTTCATCTAGGCAGTCAAATTTTTTCTCTGGACTGTTTTTTTTTTTTTCTCCCTTTCCTGAATACCATCTGAACCTGTTCCGGACGGGGACCTGGGAAACACCAAGAAACACCGGCAGTCTGCATTCTGTGACCTGCAGCAGTCATCCCCCAGTGCCGGAGACCAATAACTGGGCGACCACTCGCAGGAGAGACTTTCTGAATTTGTCATCCATTCAGAGCGGTGAAAGAGTTTTTTTGTCATCTGGTGGGGTTTTTTTTGTGCTGGGGAGTGTTTCGCTTGTTAAATAAACAGGTTTTTTCCACTCCTCTCTGAGGAAATTCTTCCCGAACCCGGTGGTGGGGGGAGGAGTCGTGGGGGTTTGCTTTCTGGGGGCTCCTTCCGGAGGTTTTCCCCCAAATTTGCCCTAAACCAGTACACTGGGATTTCTCTTTCCAAGAAGCAGTGACTGTAGAAAGTTTATTTTTATGTCCCCCACCTGCCTTTGCCACGTGGCCCTACAGAGGGCTCCAAAAAGCAGCTCCCGTGCTGTGTCACCTCCTGGTTGCCTGTGGTGAGTGGCAGCCGCTCAGCTTCCATCAGAGATGGACACTGTCCTGCCTTGGGACACCCAAATGAACCTGTTTGGTGTTCCCAGATCTGCTGGCAGATCTTCTGCAGATGAAGGAACTGTTACTGCCTGTGACATAATATGTGACAGGGCCAAATCAAGATCTAAGAAACCACAGAAAGATACTGATGCTCCCCCAACCGCAAGGCAGCCAGAGCTCATGCTCTGTCGTGGCTGGTAAAGGCAACCGAAACCATGACATCTGATTATTGCTCTGACAGTGCTTTGGCTTCTCCCCAGTGAGGAAACCTCCCCCTTCCCAGCTCCAGACACGCCCAAGGGCTAGCACTATCCTGTAGGATCATCACACAGCCCAGCCTTTCCCCTCACTCAGGGGCTTTGCCCTGTGCAGGGTTTTCTGAAGGTGCATTCTGCAGCCCTGGCCCTCCCAGCAGAGATGCCAGCGGTTTGGAAGGATGTCAGGTCATTTGTCATGGCTCCATCCTTTCTCCAGGCCTACTCCACATTCCCCAGAGTTGCCTCCGTTGTCCTTGTCCTTTTCCTTGCAGGGCAGCTCCCCAAGGAAAGGTGTTGGCAAATCTGGCATCTGGGATCCATCAAGCACTGCAGAGAAACCTGGACAGAGATCATGGCACCACAGTGGGGGGGAGCCGGGGGTGGGGAATGCCCACAGTTCCACTGGGACACCAGACCAGGTCATGGAAGGGCTGCGGGGGGGGACCCTGGTGGGATTTAGCCTCAGATGGAGACAGGAGCTGCACTGACCATTTTTTGGAAGCTTCAAGGGACAAGGCAAAGCACAGGGAGGTTTCAGCAATCTGTGTGCATCGATCCCTGAAAACCGGAGAGGTTTTCTCCCTGTCCTTTTACTTCCCCTCCCAACCACAGGCGAGCATCCAAGGAGCACTGGGCCCTCTGCTGTCCTGCACGGGCAGCGTTCTCCTGGAGCCCTTCCACTCGTCCCACCTCAGCCATGGCTCATCCTCCTGCTGAGGGGCCCTGGAGACACCCCCTTCTCCCCTCTTGGGGTCTCCTCCCTGCACCCAGCCCAGGAGCTCCATCCTCTGTGTCACTGCTCCTTCCCATTGGATCTGAGCCCTGCTGTGCTGGAAGCTGCAGGCACAGGTGACACTTACACTGTCCCCTTGAGCCCTGGGCTCTCCCTTCTGCTTTTTGTCCTGGGCAGGGGTCCAGGGCTCTGCAATGCCTGTTCTTGCTGCCCATGCTGGTACCAAATCCCTGGAGACTGGGGGGACCATTTCCAGCCCCTCTCCATCTCCCTGTTCATCAGGAAGCCACTTTTTGTTCCTCTTCTGTGGGTCAAACCAAGGAAGACAGAATTCTCTACTCCCCCTAAGGACTCTCTGTAAAGAAAAATCACCTACTGGTTACCTGCTCTTCACAGCTCCAGATTAGGTTCCAAAAGCTGGCCCCAACCAGCCATTTTCTCATAGACAAACAAGATGACCAGGTTACTGTAAAACTATAGGAATGGGGACTCCAGACACACTCCCTGCCCAGCATCAGGGCTCAGATAATTTCCCTTGCCCAGGAAAGGCTCTGTTGACAGTCAGCCTGTACCTGCACTTTTGTTCTTGTCCCCAGGTGACTCTGAGGAAGCTCTGGCTGGTCACTGGGGGTCAGTATTGTTGTGTTCATGACAACGTGCCCAGTGTGGTGTGTGTCACACGAGCCTGGCAGTGCACAGCAGCCCTAAAGGGACCATGATCCAGCAGCAGGAGGAAAACCTCCCTAGTGAACCCCCAGAAGATGCTACATCTTTTCCTGAACCATTTGTTGTCACTGCCTTCCCCAAATCTGCCTTCAGTGGTGGTCAGGGTCACGGCACTACCATGTCCTGCTTCCCTGGCCTACAGAGGTGGGGTCCCCTTGCACAGAGGGGCTTCCCAATGCCACAGGCATCTCTGCCAATTACCCCAGAAAGGCTATGGCATCCATCCCCTCTGGTCCTCTCCTTGAACCGTGGGGAGCAAATGCCCCTGTCCCTTCAGGGCTTGGTTGATGCCAGCAGCAGGTCATTCTGGTGGCGGCCACTCTACACTGGTGGTCACCACTCACCCGTGGTGGTCACCACTCATCGTCCCTGGTGGTCACCACTCATCGTCCCTGGTGGTCACCACTCATCCCTGGTGGTCTAGTGGTCAGGATTTGGCACTCTCCCTACTGCAGCCTGACTTTGATTCCCAGCCAGGGAAGGGGTTCCTACAGCCACCACATATTGCAGTCTTTTCCTGAGTGGCTGTGCTGTCCTGGAGCAGCTCTTGGGTTTCAGTTCAGGGTTCAGAAGCTCCCAGTGTGTGGGGCTGGGTTGGGCTGGGTCAGGGTGGGATGAATTTTGGGGGTCCTCCCACTGCCATCAGCCTGCAGCTGCCAGTGGGGTAATGCCCCTGTGGTGGGGTGTAGGGAGCAGTGTGTGATAGGGAGGTAGGGGCTCACATGCCAATGCCCCAATATTTTTGGGGGGGGAGGGGTTTTAAACTGTCTGATGCAGCACTGGGTGCTGTGACTGTTTATGTCCCCTTCTAATGCCATGATCACGGTTTGGCTCCATTTCTCCCAAATGCAAATGCTTTGTTGTGCCAGTCGGGAGTCGTTGGAAGGGAGGGAATTGGCATGATAAAAAACATTACCCTACCTCTGCAGGATCTGCTTCTTATCAGCCTTTGCCCTTATCTCTTTAGAACATTTGAGGCATTAGTCTCTGGCTATCAGGGACACAATAAATCACAGAGCTCTCCCAGTTTGTTTAAATGAAGTTCAGCCTACCACTGCAGAGTGACTGCTACAGGGAGCAGGGTGCTGGACTGCAGGGAGCAGAGTGATGGGCTTTGGGAGCAGGGTGATGGACTTTGGGAGCAGACTGACACAGCTGCAGGGAACAGGGTGACAGTTGCAGGGAGCTGGGTGAAGGGCTGCAGAAAGCAGGGGGTCACGTTAATAAAAAGCAGGGTGACAGTTCTAGGGAGCCGTGTGCCACCTCTGTAGGGAGCTGAGTGACAAGAGCAAGACAGGGTGACAAGAAAGCAGAGTGACACATTTACAGGAAACAGGGGAAACCTGTAGGGAACAGGGTGTATGGGGCCACATGCTGTGGCAGGATTTCTTCCTGTGATAAGAAGAGGTGCAGGGCTGCTCTCCTGAACACCCTCCTGACCATCTCCTAAAGGTAAAGAGATCAGGGCCGGGATGGGAATACAGGGTCCCTCGAGAGAGTGTGACTGTCCTGTGTCTGCCTGTCCCTCCTGGGGCCAGGGGGACAGGGACTGACAGTAAAACTCAAGCTGTGAGCAGGACTTGAACCCATGCAGTGAAACCTCGTTGATTTCAAGTCGAATAGCTTCACCACTTGGCCATCACAACAGCTTGTCCAGTTTGTGTTTGCAGGAGCCCCTGGCTGTAACCCTGCCCAGGGGCACAGCAGGACCTGGTCCCATCCTGGACGTGGATTCTGCCATCTCTGCTTCACATCCAGCTCGGGGACTGCTGTTTGTGCTGCCACCTGCCCTGCACAAAGCATCCCAGCAGTGCTGGGAACAGGAGATGGGCACCAGCCACAACATCAGTGCTGATGACATGGGGGATGGACATAGTGGGAAGTCTGTGTCCTGTCTTGTCTCCTTGTATCCAACAGTAAACTTGTACTCAGACAACTGTCCCCAGTCTCCTTTTCTAGCCTGGAAATATCCCAGCCTTCTCCATCCCCTCTTCCCACAATATCCCTATTTTTGCCTCTGTTGACAGCACCTCCAGGCATGGCTCTTAGAGGCAGCCTGACCCATGGACCTGGCAGGTTCTGTCCTGCAGCTGGGAGGAGATGTTCCAGGATTGTGTGGTTCTCACCGGGTTGCTGCCTGCATTTGGGCTTTTGGAACAGGAGATTTGGAGAAAGAATGAAAAGGTGGCTGTTGAGAGGAAATCCTTGCTGATCAAGGCCTGTAGTGACTTGGCCTCTCCTTTGGAGCATAAATCCAATTTGGAGGGCAGTCTTAGAAGCACTATCCTTGGTTTTGGTGGGAGGTGTCTCATTCTGAGACATGCAAAGCCCTCCCTGGGTTCCTGGAGTTGTGTCCAAGAGCTGTGCAAGAGCTTCCCTATGACACTGGCACTCCATGCCCCTCCCATGGGGATTTATCATCAGGGTCTGGATTTATCAGCAAATGGGGTCTGGAGTGGTCCACCATGATATCAAGAGGATGGGAGGCTCCAGACTGCAGTGGAAGGACCTGGAGAGGATCAGAGTGGGAGCAGAGGGACCTGGAGAGCAGTGGCACCCTAACAGAGGAGGTTGGAGGGGACTAGACCTGAAAAAAAGAGGTCTGAGGGGGTTAAGGAGGTTGAAAGGTGTGGTCTGGAGAGCTCCAACAGAAGTGTCTGGAGGAGACTGGAGGACACCATATCCCCCCATTGTTTTTGCAACCTGGCTGGACTCACTTTCATTGCACTGGTCGGAATTGCCCCAATATTCCTCTGATTCTTTCATCTTGTTGGCTTTTTTCCTTATCTAATCTTGCGTTGTTGGCAGTGAACAGCTATTTTCATCTCCATTTCTTGTTATATTTACAGACAAAACAATCTTGCCTGGTTAAAAGAACAAGATGTGTTTTCAGAAAAGTCTGAGTTCAATAGAGAGCTGACAGCTCTTCTCTTGTAACAAATGGCACTTTGCAGTATTACGCAATAGAGAAAACCACAAGGTGTGTCATGAGGCAGAGCTTCTAAATCAAGGAAATTTTCAGACTCTCGTTTTCACCCTTTAATCTTCCAAGTTGCAGAAAGCAGTGACAGCCCTGCCCGAGCACCGACTTTGCTGGACCCAGCACACAGCTCTCACCATTCCTGAGGAGAGGGAATGGCCCCAAGTTGTGCCAGGGGAGGTTTAGGTTGGGTAATAGGAAAAATTCCTTCACTGAAAGGAATTCCTTCACTGAAAGGGTGGTCATGCACTAGAACAAGTTGCCCAGGCCAGTGGTAGAATCACCATCCCTGGAATTGCTCAAAAACCATGGAGATGTGGCACTTGGGGGCATGGGTTAGTGGTGGCCTTGGCAGTGTTTGGGGGATGGTTGGATTCAATTGTCTTAAAGGGCTTTTCCAACTGAAATGATTTTGTGATTCCTTGATTCAGTGTTCCCTCCCATCACTTGATGCAGTGTTAAAGATGCTGCTCTCACCATAAACCAGCATGGTTTGTGTCACTGGTTGCAATGTGAAGGCACAGGATGATCCAGAAGAGCCTTGGAATACCAGGGAACCCCTGCAAGCTCTGTGCATACAGACATTCCTTCACAGGGTTAAGCATGGAATTAAGCCACAAAATCTGTGATCATTTTTTGCTTCTATTCACATATTCAGCCTCTTAAGAATTTAAGCTGCAGTCCAGGAAAAATTGTCCCTGGCAGTGAATGACTACCCTATCTCTCAGCTATGGGGCACAATGAAAACTGCAATGGGATCTAAAGCTTCTTCCATTCTCTTTGCTTAAATAAATCTCTGGAGTGTTTGAAGCTGTGTGTTCTCCTAGTGGCTTTCCAGGGGCCTGAGAACTGCTTCTGCTGTGTCCCATATTTCCAGGTAAGATGGGAACTGATTCCAGAGCAGGAAGATATATGGAAAATGGAGAAACCATCCTCCTGCATTCTGTCTTCTAGTCCTGCCAGCCCCATCTCCAGAGAAGCCATCTCCCACTTTCCTGCCTAAGCATGGGTTCACACTCTGGAAGAGAATGGAAGGGATGGAAGAAAGGTTTACTAAAGGATGGGGCAGGAAGAGATTTGGTTCATGAGGGGGAGCTGAAGGTTTTATTCAGGGCGTTTGATCCATGGGAAGGGAAATAAAGCTGCAGCCCCTGGGGAAGGATAGTTGTTCTCCCAGATGAAGTGTTCTAGCTGCTGCTAAGGTCTGGAGTCCCATTTAAGCCTTGCAAGATGAGCATTTTCTGTGGATAGATGTGCAGTAGCTTGTCCTGATGTGTGTGGTGGGTCCTACCACTATGCTGGAAAGTCACAGATGCCTCTCCATGGCTTTCCAGCCCTGGGCACTGTGCCTGCTTGAGGGAGGTCTGGAAGGATCCACCAAGCAGCCTGTCCTCACTAGTGTCTCCCCAGCCTCTTGGGCTCACCTGGAGCACTTCTCATGGCTATGTAAACCTAAGTAACTCCATGGCAGGTGGGCATATGCACCAAGGAGGCTTCATAGCCTTGGGTGTTGAGTCTTTAAAAGAGAGCTTCCAAAAGAGGTGATAATGTCACTCCTGGGCATTGCACAGCTTGAGAAAGACACCTCGGAACACCTCAGTGATCCTGTGGTGCCACCTCCTGAACATCCCTTGCTGTTGCTTTCACTTATCCATAAAGGGTTAAAGTTCTCTTTTAGTGTTGCAGCCTTTCTATTTTTAAAGCTAGACGATCTGGTTTTATTAAATGTCACCCCTGTGCTGCTGGGAAGTTTTCCTCCTCTACTTGCCCTACAATTTCTGTGCTGTAACCTATTACTTCTCACTTTTATCTGTTTCAGCTTGCTCACTCCATCCCTTTATAAGCTCTGCCCTTCATCTATTGGAGCAGAAGATGCACTGGATACAGTTCTGTAAACCTGTGTCCTGGACAAGGACAGATTGGCTTGTACAGGCTATTGGCTCTCAGTTTGTAAATAAGTCCACAGTTTGAAATATAGGAAAAATACACCACTGGCAGGTGAAGAGAAAACTTTGTATGTTTGAAGTTGTACCCGAATTACGTCCTTAATCATTATTGACATCATGGTTCACATCTGGGATTTAAATGTGTCTGTCATCCAAGGCCAGGTTAAATGAGGCTTGGAGCAATCTGGTCTAGTGGAAAGTGTACTTGCTCATGGGATGGGGTGGGATGAGATGATCTTTAAGGTCCCTTCCAACCCAAACCAGTCTGGGATTCTGTGATTCTATGATTTCTATTAAAACAAAGCTGAAGGAGCTTGCAGGAATGTCAGAGGTGTCAAATGAGGAAGGGAAGGATGTTGCCTTTTGCCATTAAGATGGGAAATAGGAATGCAATAATAAGCTCTTTCTTTTGTTTGTGTTGCTGGAGTTTAATGACCTTGTTCCTACAGCTACTTTTTAGCAAACGCCTTCAGTGGTTTACACAGCTCTGGGTTTATACTGGGATTTAGGGGTGAAGATCTGCAGCCTGAACAGGACCAAGAAGTAACGTTAGCAATACCAAGAGCCTGAGAGAAAAGAAATCTGCATCTTCTCAAGATAGAGATCTGCTGGTTGGTCAGATAACTAATAGATAATTATTGTCCTGGCTGCCTGGATATCTTGTACACTGCTGAATGTACATTGGCCTTGGTGAGCAGGATACCCTGAGTTTTCAGGAGGCTCCAGAGATTGCACTGGAACACCACAAATCCCATCTGGAGATGACAATGGACTGCTTGCCTGACATGTGAAAGCCTTGGGAACTGCACTTAGACTCCAGAAATGGACATGACATGTAATGTGAAGGCAGCCTTTGCTTACCAGGGCACTGGAGCCATGGGAGCAGCATGGGGCCACCTGCCCACAAGGACGTAGGTGTGTCCTCCAGGGTGGTCAGTGTCCCTGGCCAAGGGCAGTGGGGGTCACCAGCCTGCCAGTGAGATGTAAAGGAAAATTCCTTGTTTGACCTGGCAATTCCTTGTCTCCAGCCTGGCAGTCCCACTAGCACTGGCCCAGCTGGGACTGAGGTCCGTTCCCAGCAGTGGCACCAGTGACCCCACTAGACTCCCCACACCCTTCACACTCCCCCAGTCGGGTTTCCTCACCAGCTTGACCCCAGGTTTCCCACACCAGAATCACAGATGTCTGGGTGCTCAAAATAATTTAATCTTGGTGTAATAAAAGAATAACAGCTTGAGTTGGTGCCTCTGAGCAGGGATCCAAACAAAGGAAGCCCTCGGCTTTTATACTCCCACAATCCAAGCACAGGAAAGTCTGGAGTCATCAGCTCCTGCCAGGTGTCGGAATGTCCCTGTGTCCCTGGCTGTGCCCAGGTCCCTGTTCGCCTTTGCTGGGAAGGGGCCTTGGTCCCAGCTCAGGTGGTGCCACTGGGACTGCCAGGGTGGCTCCAGAGGGTCAGACATGGAAGTTTCCTTAAGTCACTAGTGGCAAAGATACTTGTCACAAACACAAAAAAAAGTAGCAAACCCACCCTGCAGGTACTTGGACTTCTGCCTATGCACGTTTTGCAAGGAAAACTGGATAGATAAGGTGGAGCACCTGGCAGGGTGATCAGAGTCACTCTGGTGCTGGGGGCCACCTTCTGCTTTGGCTTCAAACTTCTCTTTAGGGGAGAAATATTGACTTTGCATTTTCAATTTCTGAAAACCTGACCTTCATACATGTTTCTCTTTTTTGTTTCTTTTTTTTTTTTTCCCCAGAGATTTAAAGTGACATCTTTTTGGTAGCACTTTCCTTTATCATATGTGCTTTTCTTTTATTTATTTTGGTTTAATTAGAGCTGTGAAAATATTTGAACAGTAAGAAGGATTGGCTCCCTAATCCTGGGAGGTATAAAATGTTGATTGATGGCAAGAAAATTCAGCATTGTCTTTTGTTATCAGCGTCACCAATGTTCAAAGGATTAAATTATTTCTACTACCTTCCTGTTAGTCCACTGAAGTACGGTCCTTTTCCCTCCTGCATACCATGGAATCATGGAGTGGTTTGTGTTGGAAGGGACCTTAAAGCTCATCCCAGTTCCACCCTGCCATGGCAGGGACACCTTCCACTGTCCCAGGCTGCTCCAAGCCCCAATGTCCAGCCTGGCCTTGGGCACTGCCAGGGATCCAGGGGCAGCCACAGCTGCTCTGGGCACCCTGTGCCAGGGCCTGCCCACCCTCACAGGGAGCAATTTCCTCCTACCCATCTATCATAATTCACATTGAAATTAATTACATCATTTGGCTCAAGACTTTGTTCCTTTCTAAGTATTGGCACAGCTACAACTTTAGGATTGTCCATATTTCTTTCAGTTTGATTTTCTTAGAGACAACTTGACCCTGCCCTGTGTTACTGCCTCATTCTTTGGCCAGTCTGTGTCATCCTCAGTAATCAGCAAATATTTTATAGGAATTTACGAATCCCTGATGGAACACAACTTTGTTTTGCTTGGACACAAATAGTGGCAGGCCCACCATTCACACATGCTGTATGTGCATCTTGGGATGCTCCACAAATGAATTGGCAAAACGATCCATTTCTGACCGTCAGAGATGTCAACCAACTAGGAAAAAGGAGCCAAATTCCGCCATGGTCTTTTACCATCATAAAATTAAGCTGATCTCTTTCACTTGCAGGACAGAAAGGTGTGTCTTCATTCTTTTTTAAACTGATTTTTCAAGCAGGAAGTCAGAAGGAATGGAGAAGTGTGCACTTTCTAGATCATTCCAGGAAAGCAAACCAGTAGATATTTCCTCTTGGCTCAATCTGGTCCCAGTTTTTTGACCACACCCATCTTAGACCCAGCTAATTTCTGTCCTGGTGCAGGTGTATAAAGAGCTGACTTCTCTCCTAGCCCTTCCAGTGCTGCAGAGATGGCAGGTAAGATCAGTGCATTTTCATTCTATATCTACATCTGATATTTCTGGTGTGGATATTGGTGCATTCCATGGGTGAACTCAAGGAGATGAGAGGCTGAGTGGTGTTGGGACCTGGTGGTGCTTCATTTCCCTTTCTCCCCTGATGTGTATTTAATTTATTGTGAGAAGTGAGCAAAGACAGTCTGATTTATTCCTCATGCAGAAATATCCTGCAATATATGATTGCAAGAAATAAGCAGCTTTCAATCCCCATGAAGATGGTCCAAAAATTTTCATGGATTGTAATTGTATGATAACCTCTCCCACTGTGAGAAGTCTGTTAGTTCTTCCAAATTTTGTCTCTGTCCTATTCTAAACAATTAAAAACCTGACTAAATTACTTAAAATAAATCTAGTTGCAACATTTGGGCTAAAAACCTTCATTCGAGGAAGGTGCTGTGCCACAGTGGAATACACTGGTGGAATAGATCATACACATTTCTGCTGATAATGTCAAAGTGAAACAGCAATAGAGACGAATTTTGGGGAGCAGCAAGAGGACTGGCAGGGGTGGTTGAAAGACTAATGATAGACATGGTGGCTTTTTTTGTTCAGCATCAAGACGGAGGGAGCAGAGAGGGATGTGTGGGGTCAGGCTTCTTTCCACCAGCTACTTGTGGACATTGCCAAAGACGACCCCAGGACACTGCCCTCTTCCAACTCACCTTCCCAATATTCTCCACCGCTGAGGCTGGGCTGTACCTGACTGCCAATTCCTTGGCAGCTAGCCAGCCCAGTTACTGAGGGTCCCGCCCCTTAGTGGTGTCCCTGTGTCCTGCTAACACCTACAGCCCCAGCCTGAGTCCCTCTGGCAGATCTGGACAGAGGACAGCTCGATTTTTTTCCTGGATCCTGAAAGAGATATTGAAACCAAACATGTCCATCTGTTCTGACCCCTCACTGACGCCCTCCCCATTGAGGATTTATGTTGCATTTCTCTCTAGGCACAAACCCAAGAATGACTGTCCTGGGATCCATAATCACTCTCTGCATAGTTGGAGCAAGGGGCTCCTCGGGGAATGGTAGGTTCCTGTTTGTCCTTTGGCTGCTGCTGTACTGGAAAGGCTGTGAATCAAAACTCAGCATGAGTTCCCAGTTAGATATAGCTCCAATAAAGAACTGAAGTATCCTGTAGATTGATTCACTAAAAATGAAGTTGATACCTGAAAGATTTGCCTAAGGAAACTCTCTATTTAACCAACAGCCCATCTGTGCAAATCATCCTTTTATAACAGGGAACCTGGGGAAGAGACTGTATCTTTGGCTTCTTCTGTGCACTTTCCCTGGGGAAACGTCTGGAGCCCCAGGAGAGGCTGAGGGAGCTGGAAAGGGGCTCAGCCTGGAGAAAAGGAGGCTCAGGGGGGCCCTTGTGGCTCTGCACAATTCACTGACAGGAGGGGACAGCCGGGGGGGTCGGGCTCTGCTCCAGGGAACAGGGACAGGAGGAGAGGAAATGGCATCAAATTGTGCCAGCAGTTTATATTGGATACTGGGGGAAATTTCTTCAATGGAAAGGATGGGGAAGCATTGAAATAGACTTCCCAGGGCAGTGGGGGAGTCACCATCCCTGAAAATGTTTAAAAAACCTGTTTATGTGGCAGCTAGGGATGTGGTTTAGTCGAGAACAAAGCTTCTGAGGTATGTTATAATTGAGTATCCTCAATTTCTGTTTTTTCTTCTTTTGATTTTTTGAGCAGAGGTTTCAGAGGTGCTGTCAGATTCATCTCTCCTGAGCATGATTACTGAGGCCAAGCAGTTGGTAGACACCACATATTTACAGGCTCGAAAAAGGTGAGTTCTTCCTGCATGACAGCCCCAATATTTTAAGGAAATAAAATTAAATACATGTATGTTTTCTCTGTTTTCCAATGCATGTTTATTATGGAGAAGCCTTAGTGCCAGAGCTCTCCTTGTTGTAGCTGGAGGGATCCTTTTGCCCAGTTTGGCAGGACCAGCAGCCATGACCTCCAAGTATTGTTTCCTCACCTACACTGCCACGAGCGCCTCTCACTGGTCCATAATGGTTCAGACATGCCAGACACATGCCAGACAACTCCTGGCAGCAGGAGTTCTGCCCCTCCAGAAGGACTGGAGTCGTGCAGATGGACACCCTGTCCCAGATACGTGTCAGTGGAAGTCAGACCTCAGGTATCCTCTGTGATTGTCCCAAAAGGCTGGTTCCAGGAAATGGGATGATTTGGGAAGGAGACTCTCTCCACTCATCCTACAGAAGTAACAAGACAGAGCCTTGGGACCAGAAAGAGATGGAACAGGAGCGAGGTTGTCCCTCTGTTCACAGAATACACCTTGCAACTTAATTAATGTAAAATTTTATCCAGTCACAGTTCATTGATCTGGATTTCCACATGATAGAACAAAGTTTATTGTGACAAGGAAGTGTGACTGCAAACTTGAAGTAGGGGATTACAGTGCTTTGTTTGCCAAAACCATTTGAGTGGATGTGCTGATGTGCAGACAGCTGGTCCTACTGGGCAGGGCCTGTGTGCAACCCTGCAGTGTTGTCACAGTTAATTACATCCAGTCCAGCACGGCAGAGGAGCTCTGATTTCAGAGAAGGTGCTTCATGGAACTCTTCTATGTTCAGCTTAAAAAGAAAACTGGAGGAAAAGACTGTCAACCCGATGGATTTTCTGAAGCACCTAAAGGACCCCATAGGAAGAACCAGATCTGCAGTCCGTGCTGCTGATTACTTGGAAACTACTTTGAAACTCCTCAAAAGGAAGCTGCATCTCTCTGGAAAACAGAGTTTCAATGTCACAGGTAATGTAATTTAGACCAAAACGTCTTACCAAGGGCTAAGAGCAGGAAATGTGCCACAGCAGGACAGCGAGCAGCTCTGCCACGACCCAAATAACCAGGGATAAAACCTTCCCCACGAGGGGTATCGATTTGAAGGTTGCTCAGAGACAGATCAGACCCTTGGGTATTTTATTCATCATCTTTGAGAATGCATCTCTCCTGTCCTTGTAAAAACAGCCTAACAATACCTGGGACAAACCTGTGACAAAACCCACTGGAGACTGTAACCACTGAAACGCCTCCACCTTCCACTTCTGCTCCTCACACCTGGGTATTATCATTCTGCAAACTCATCATTTTGTTCCCAGCTGGTTAAAACCTTTCTGGTGATAATGCTCTTCCCATTTCCCTGGAAAATTGCTTCATGCCCACCCTGTTTCCCTAGTCCAGAGGGGATGGCTGATCCACAAAAGGGTTTAGGCACCAAATTAACAATTACGATCCAGATGTTTTATACCTACAGCTCCAATTCAGCTGACTCAAATGTTGGCCTAGAATACTAAGAAGCTGAAACAAAAAGAGAAGAGTAGGATCAGATGTTACTCTAAAGGGTTTGTCTTGCAGACCTGCTTAGCAGGAGACAAAAGGAGATGATTTCCAAGGGCACTGGCTGTGACTACCAGACTCGTTCCATTAAATGCCCAGAGAGGGACTTTTACCGGACCATTACTGGGGAGTGCAACAACAGGTAGGATTTGTGTGTGCACAAGGAGAGTCTCAGGTCTGTATTCTGACCCAGGGTAGATGACTTGTGAAGGTGCCTTTTGAAAGGGCAAGAAGAGTGAAATGATCCATTTAAGGAGTCTAAAACAGAGGATTCATTTCTACCTTTGTCTGTCAAGAAAAAGATGTAATTTCTTGAAAATCTCAGATTTGTCCCCATTGCCCTTTATGTGCTGCTTTGGATGAAGAAAATGACTTCTTGGGGTGGGGGCAGGTAAGTTGAGGAAATTTTGAGGCTATGACTCAGCCTCTCATTTTGCTGGGAGCTACAGGAAATCATTCCTCCACTCTTCCACAGGGATAATACTAATATCCCCAGCTGA
Source organism: Acridotheres tristis (assembly GCA_037013685.1). Lineage (NCBI taxonomy): Eukaryota > Metazoa > Chordata > Aves > Passeriformes > Sturnidae > Acridotheres > Acridotheres tristis. The sequence continues at coordinate 288,936 of CM072906.1, forward strand.
TTCAGATCGTAATATTCAGCTGTTGATGTATCTCTGTGATGAGTAAGGGTGGGAATTAAATAAGATTTTAATTCTAGGCTCTTCCGGCTTTGTGTATTGTACATCCTTTATCTGAGAAAATTAGTTCTTCAGCTTTTTTTGTATATAGTTTCCCTCCAGGTTCAAAGCTGGGATCAAGCATTTATTTCCTTTTGCACTTTTTTTTTTTTAACCAGAAAATTACCAAATTCCTACTCTGACAAGAGCAGTCAAGGCTCCTTCTCTTGCTGTGTCAGTGCCAGCCCCCAAATCTGAGTGGGATTTGCATCCAGTGTGCATCTGGCATGAAACAGATGTGCCAGATGTGATGACATAGCACAGCTCTACGTCAGTGTGCAGGGAGCTCACACTCACTGGAGTTGTCCAGTCTGTTCCCAGGGACTCCAGGGCCTCCAGCCCCACAAGGACAGCATTGACTGTCTGCCCAGGAAGGGTGTGGAGTCTGTCTCACTGGGCATATTCCAGAACTGCCTGGACACAGTCCTGTGCCATGTGGTCTGAGATGACCCTGCCTGAGCAGGGACAAAGGACCAGGTGACCCCAGTGTGGTCTCTTCCAGCCTGACCCATTGTGGGATTTTGTGTCCATGCTGATTTGAGCCTCAGGGTAGGGCTGTCCTTGGCCTTGTTGGGCTGTCAGAGAGATGAGGAGGCACTGGGCTTGAGGGATCCCTCTGGTGTTAATATTTTCCCAAGGATCTTGCTCAGCTTGAGGCACACACCATAAGAATAGTTTGCCTGCAAGGACAGTAATAGCAATCAGAACAAGACCCTAGTGGTTCTGAGTCCTTAATATTTGACGGAATTGCTTCAGCTCAGGCACAATCATTTTCCTAGGACATGCTCTTATTTCACAACACGCTGCTGTAAACACTGGGTACTCCTCTCCTTTTCCAGTGCAGAATCACAGAATCAACTAAGTTGGAAAAGACCTCCAAGACCACCAAGTCCAACCTTTGACTCATCCCCACCTTGTCAACAGAACCAGAACCCTGAGTGCCTCATCATATAGACACACATGGCCTGAGTTTTGTGCCCACAGGGCCACAGATCATTGGCTCAATCAGGATTATTTTTCTTCTGAACACAAAATGCTGACTTTAGCAATTCAAACTTTTTGGAGCAGTGTAAGGCTACACCACAATGGCCACAGCTGCAGGCTGAGAGGATCTGTAGAAAAGCTTTGTCAAGGGGCATCTTTGGCACAGATGCCCACAGAGGTGGAGAATCTTCATCCTTGTAGGCTTCCAGCCCCCAGCTGGACATGACATGGCCACCCTCACCATGCTGATGGCCCTGCTGTGTGTCTGATTTTGAGAGGACAGTGAAGACAGAGGTGGTACAGAGATTTAAATGCCAGATAAAATTAATGTAGGTTTAAATGACAGATAAAATCAAGAGTGACACAAGGCATCTTTTTAGAAAAAGTTGCTTTTTCTCACAGTAATAACCTTGGTATAATTTGCTTCTTGGTGTTTTCCCAGTCTCATCCCTGTTACCAGAGTGCTCAGACATGGAATAAAGGGCTGTGAAATGTTAGTCTGTACATCTCTGATGTTTGAACAAATAACAGAAGTTGTTTTTCTGGTGATGCTGCAGAAATCACTCCCACCTGGGGTCCTCTAACCGCGCCTTTGCACGCTGGCTCCCAGCCGTGTACGAAGATGGAGTGTCTGTTCCCAGAGGAGCGAGTGAAGGAAAGCGCTACAACGGATTCCCACTCCCACTGGTGAGAGCTGCTATCCTAATCCAGCCATGAGTATGGACACTGCCCTTAATGCACCCATCAAGAAGGAAGCAGTGGCAACATCTAGAGTGTAAATTGCTTAATCTTTAATCTCGGGCTACTTTTCTACACCTGAGTTATGGCTCAGGTTAATACTTTTTGTTGATGACAGACATGAGCAAAAAGGTTGTGGGTGCATCCCTAAGCAGTTTCTGAAGTGTGCATCCCAAGGATTGCTGCAGTCAGTGCTCAAGGACACCAGGAGGTTTGTACAAACCACAAAGCTTGGGAGTTCCTCAGCCATGTTCTGATTTTCTGGTGTTCATGAACAACTTTTACTTGGAACAGGCTTTCCATGAAGCTGAGTTTGGCTGAAAGACTGTGTAGTCTACTTTTACACCTGGTTGGATGGAGCTGGGGAATGACATAGAGCTGTGTAATGCCATAATTAACTCTTAGTAATTTATCTAAAATCATCTTGTGCATGATCTACAGCTACCTGTAAGGAGTAGATGGGTGTTGGCCTCTTCTCCAAGGGAACAAAGGACAGGACAAGAGGAAATAGCTTCAAATTGTACTAGAGGAAGTCAGGATATTAGGAAAAATATCTTCACTGACACAGTGGTTAAGCATTGGAGCAGAATCTCCAGGACAGTGGAGGAGTCAGTCCCTGGAGGTTTTCAAAAAACAGGTAGATGTGGCACTTCTCAATATGGTTTAGAGGGAATGAGGATACTCAGTTGAAGGTTGATGTTCTCAGAGGTATTTTCTGACCTTCGTAATTCTGTGATTCCAAGATTTCACATTGGGAGTTCAAGTGACACGCAAATCACATTTTCATTTTGGTTTTCTGCAGGTTCGAAAAGTATCCAATGAAATTGCTCACACGGCTAATGAGAACATCACTGCAGACCAGCAACTCTCGCTGGTCTTCATGCACTGGGGCCAGTGGGTCAACCACGACATCGACTTGGCCCCTGCCAGTGGGGAAGGAGCCAGCCTGGAACTCCAGTGCCACACCAGCTGTGCCTTCAAGCCCCCCTGCTTCCCCATTAAGGTAACCTGACTCTCACCCATGCCATGCTCTCTTACAGCAGCAAAAATAAAACCACGGGACTTTCTGAAGCATCGCTTGGCTCATTTGCTTTAGTTCCCCCCCGACGACCCGCGGATGCTGAGCTCCGACACCTGCATGCCCTTTGTGCAGTCAGCCTCGGTGTGCAGCCCCGGCACCTTCCGCCGGGAGCAGCTCAACGCTGCCACGTCCTTCATCGATGCCAGCACGGTGTACGGCAGTGACGACGCGCTGGCCAGGAGCCTGAGAAACCTCAGCAGCCAGCTGGGCTGGATGGCTGTCAACCAGGATTTCACGGACGCGGGGCTGGAACTGCTGCCCTTTGAGAACGCGGCTCACAGTGTTTGTGTTCTCACCAACAGGAGCGCCAACATCCCCTGCTTTAAAGCAGGTAAGGGGCAGCTGGGGGGTGGTTACTGCGCTGCAAAGAGAGAGAAAAGACAGCAACACACATGGAGCTCTTTTGGGGAAAAAAGGCCAACTTTATTGTATGGACAGCCCGTATTTATAGTGTGTTAGTGCAGCCAGGACAGGACAGGAGCTCATTGGACAATTAGGAAAAACATCCTTGGGACAGCACCTCAGGATGTATCCCACAGAAAAAACACCAGGTGTTAATGTTTATGATGAATTCCACTCTGTTTTTCACCATGTTATCACCCTGGGAGACTTCCTCCCTAACTGAAGCTGTAGTCAGCTTGTCAGCCTGGGAATGGAGGTGAGAATCAGGAGAAATCCAGGCCTGAAAAGAATTTCCAAGCTGGAATTCTCTAGCTCTCTAAATGTGTGTGTCCACACCGGGGGGTTGTTTTTAGTGGGTCATAAAGTCAAAAAGGGACAAATATCTCCTTATAGGATCCTTGTGGGTCCCTTCCAACAGAGAATATTCTGTGATTCTGTGATATTTGAATGAGGCACTTCAAGACATGACTCTGTAAGGTGAAAGACAGGGAATCCTCCCCCAAGTTAGAAAAGAAAAATAATCAAGCAGTGATTGACTAATAAACATAAAAATTATTTTAATTTCTCAGAAGAATTACAGCAAATTGTTCTTCCTTTGTAAAGTATTTTCAAAAGCAGGAGAAATTTTTAATAAAAGAGCCATCAGTGCTTTAAACTTCTCAGGAGCTTTTTTTCTTCCACCTAGAATTCAGCATTCATTACTTGAATGCAAATTGTCAGATTGTCAGCACTGACAGACTGAGAAAGTGGTGGCTGTTCAGCCTGGAGAAGAGGGGGTTGTGTGGAGACCTGGGATCTGTAGGGACTACAGGGAAGCTGGAAAGGGACTGCATCAGTAACTGTAATGGGAGGACAAGGGGCAATGGCGTCACACTGAAAGAGAGTAGATTAAATTAGATAGACAGAAGAAATTGTTCCCTGTGAGTGTGGTGAGGCCCTGGCACAAGTTGCCCAGAGAAGCTGTGGCTGCCCCAGCCCTGGAAGTGTCCAGGGTCAGGCTGAATAGAGCTTGGAGCAACCTGGGGTAGTGGAAGGTTGAAATAGGATGGGCTTTAAAGTCCCTTCCATTCTGTAATTCTGGTTCAGTTTTCAACACAATCAAGACTAACAATTAAACACTCTTAAGCAATCTAGTTAATTGATTAATTAACTAATCTACCCTACATCAGAAGAAAAATCTAGAAGTTTGTCTGAAATTTAAACAAACTGAGGACAAACACAGAATTTATTCAAATTTGAAGTGATCCATCACAGGCATAACATTAAAAAAACGTAAATGTGAATCTTGCAAAATAAATCATAAGAATACAGAGTTTTCTCATTTCCTCATTCTCTGCCCATGAGAAGGGCTCCTTACTGAGTGAGATGCTCAGTGCTTCTTCCATCATCTCACAGAGAGTCTTCACTGAGTCCCCTCCAGTTTTCATAGAATCACAGAAGGGTTAGGGCTGGAAGGGAACTTAAAGACCATCCTGTTCTACCCCCTGCCATGGGCAGAGACACTTTCCACTAGCCCAGGTTGCTCCAAGCCCCGTCCAACCTGGCTTTGGACACTTGCAGGGATGAGGCACACACAGCATTACTGCCAGGAACATCACCACTTGTTACTTGTCTCTCCTAACACCAAAACCTGCTTCTGAAGTTGAAAACAATGTACAAAATTCCTAAAATATTTTCATTTTAGGTGACAAACGGGTGACAGAAAACCTGGGACTCTCTGCAATGCACACTCTCTTTGTCCGAGAGCACAATCGCCTGGCTACAGAGCTGAGGAAATTAAATCCCCACTGGGATGGGGAAAAGCTTTACCAGGAGAGTCGAAAGATTGTGATTGCCATAAACCAGGTACTGATTACTGTTCGCTGTTTATTGTCCACACTCTTAGAACGGTTTTTTCTCCAGGCAAAAGGAGGAAAAGGTTTTGCCGAATCAGGGGAATTATTTGTGGGAGTTGGAAATTGTAAATGAGGATGGTCCATCTGAGACAGCATGGATATCCAGAGCTTCTTTATGCATCATGTTACTAATTTATCATTCATTTATTATATTAATGTATAAATTAATTATTAGAGAAAATAATTTCACATTTAGAAAGTAATTTAAACCCATTATGCTAAACTTATTCCATTGCTACAGCTCTTTTTTCAGAAGATCTTTATGAATTCTGCTGCAGAGTCTACGTTCATTCTCTGCACTTGACTTCTGATGCTATTTCTGCTGCAGCTGCTGGTAACTTGCTGTGCTCTTGTGCTTTTTCAGATCATAACATACAGAGATTACCTCCCACTCCTGCTGGCTGGGGAGACCAGCAAGTGGATCCCTTTGTACAGTGGTTATAATGAGAAGGTGGATCCAAGGGCCTCAAATGTTTTCTCCCTGGCTTTCCGATTCGGCCACACGTCGGTGCAGCCTTTTGTGTCCCGTCTGAATGAGAGCTTTCAGCCTTTGGGTTCCTCCTCCCATGTCCCTCTGCATTTGACCTTTTGTGCTCCATGGAGAATTGTAATGGAAGGTAAGAACATGGAGCGGTGGTCCTGGTCTGGTCCTGAGGTGGAGATCAGCTGGTCAGGCACATGGATTACAGAATCCCAGAATCATTTTAGGTTGAAAAAGATTTCCAAGACCATCAAGTCCAACCTGTGACCTACAGCTTGTCACCCAGCCCAGAGTACTGAGCACCGTGTCCAGTCATTGCTTGGACACCTCCAGCTCAGCAAGACCTGACAGTGGGATGTTCCACATCCACTCAGATGGTGCAGCAGCTCCTGCTGCTCCTCCTGCTCCAGGAGGCAGGAGACTCTCTGTGCCAAATATCAACCCACCAAAGTCTATGCCAACCAAAGCTCTTATGTCCCCCTATAATCAGCAGACATGGGCAGAGGGTGATGCATCCAATTTAACTGAGCTAAAGCAGCATCATTCCTTCTTAGAGGTGCACATCCCTCTTCCTGGCTCTAACTGGAATTATGGGGTCCTGCTATTACTCAGCTGAGATCTCCGGATGAGTCTTTCTGAGGAAGACAAATGTCTCTTCCAAAATGGGATAACTAATGATGAGAAATGTAATTACACATATGCAGCCAATTTTCCTGTGTTTTGCTCATACTGTCTCCTTAAATGCTATTAAAAAGACATGGACAGTCAGACATGAATTAATTCTATCACAACACTTAATGCTTTAATAAATGTCTGTCAATTAATAGTGAATTATAAACAAAATCCATTGCAAAACCTAAAACCTTGGATAGACCCTCAAGCACTACGACACAATGGGGTCTGGCAGGCTGAGGAACAGACTTGGATAGGGAGTGGTGGACAGCAAGTGGATTTAGGGATGTGAAGGAAAGTCTGAGGGATGGGAGAGATAAGGAATTTTGTTACTGTGTGAGACTTTATTTACTGGCACCTGCAGTCCTGTACAGATTCATATAGGTACCACAGTGAGGGTGGGCAAGCCCTGGCACAGGTTGCCCAGAGCAGCTGTGGCTGGAAGTGTTCAGGGCCAGGCTGGCTGGGGCTTGGAGCAACCTGGGGTAGTGGAAGGTGTCCCTGTCCATGGCAAGGGGTGGAATGGGGATGAGCTTTAAGGTCCCTTCCAACCCAAACCACTCTGTGATTCTATGATTGCACATACACATGGTGAAACGAAAATACAGAGATGAAAACACCACTGAGCCCATAGCAGACTGTTTCAGCTGCATGAAAGGGATCATCAAAGCTGCACCTTGGCACAAAAAATCTTTCCTTGATTTGTAATGGCTGCAGGAGGCATCGACCCTCTGATCCGAGGCATGGTTGTGGATCATGCAAAACTCATGAAACAGAACCAGCTGCTCGTTGATGAGCTCCAGAACCACCTCTTTGAACAAATAGAGGTGATGGGTTTGGATCTAGGAGCCATCAACATGCAACGGGGAAGAGACCACGGCCTTCCAGGTACGGAGACACAAGTCCACATCTCCTGTGAATGAGATTTTTTTTCCTCCTACTGCTTATTCCATGAATGAAGTAAGCTTTTTGTGCGCTAATGGGAAGAAGCAGTACCTTGATTTGAGGGTGAAGGATGGACAGACAGTCAAACTCAGGGAACAAAAGGTTTCTGTATTATAAAAATCTTTTTGTGAGACATTTATAACGAGGACAAAAGTCTTAGAAATCAAAGGTGGTATTTGGGATAATGTAAGAAAGCGGGTGAGAGACGGTGGTGTATTGCAGAGAGCATGTGTGGTACAGCAGGTAAAGACACAAGTGACCAAATTCAGTTTTCACATGGGCTTGGACAGGTGCCCTGGGCTTTGTTCTTTGCCCATCAATCTTGTCTTGTGTTCCAGACATGCCAGAGTTCTGAGCAGAAGTGACTTGCACCCATAGGTGGGACTGCCTCAGGTGCTAGTGAAGAACGGGGACTCTTGGGTTAAATACAGCCAAATATCCTCTTTTCTAAGAATTTGATCCTAGAAATTTTGCCTCCCAAAGCTGCCTGGACTGATGCATTCACCCTCAGCAGTAGAAAGATAACCAACAGGATGAAGTATAGTCACAAAGACAACCCAAACTGTTAGTTTAGTGTACATATGAGAAGGAGCATTGAAAATGTGTCATTTGTTGGGACTGCCTGGACAATAGTGTCTTCCAGATCCTTTAATGCCATGAGAAGAAGCAGGCAGTGCTCATGGGCCAAGAAAAGTGCCGTGGAGATGTGGTGGTGAGTCCTTACCATCTGCTGCTCCTGCTGTTGCAGGTTACAATGCCTGGAGGGGCTTCTGTGGGCTCTCCCAACCCCAGACTATAGAAGAATTATCTGAGGTGCTGGGCAATCCCAAACTGGCCAAGAAGTTAATGAATGTGTATGGGACACCACAGAATATCGACCTCTGGATTGGGGCAGTTGCAGAGCCCGTGGTTCCCCAGGGCAGAGTTGGGCCCCTCCTGTCCTGCCTCATTGGCACCCAGTTCAGGAACCTGCGAGATGGGGACAGGTGAGAGATACATTCCCTGTGGCATTTTTTAGGGGGGAGAAATGCTGACATTTCCTGTGACACACTAATCCAACCCATCTACAGCACTCCAACGAGTGCTCCCAGCAAGGCTCACCCCTTGATTTTAGCTCAGTTGCCAAAGGACTGTTTTTTGCAGCCTGTTTCTCTAGATTCATGGGGCTGAGGACTACCAGCTCCAGATCATGGGGGATATGCTGTGGCCTCTCCCTGAGGTGACTTTTGCTATCAGGGCATAAATCCCTGCATCCCAGAAGCCTGCTGATGCTGTGTGGAAGAGGCAGACTCTCTGCACTGGCAGAATCCAGATCCACCTCTTTCTAAAGGAATGTTCCTGGAGAAGGTGGATCTAAGCACCACTCAGACCCACCTTGGTCAGGTTCCTACATCAGCAAGTAACCAGAGATTATAAACTGCTTCTGACAATTTCATTGCAGATTCTGGTGGGAAAACCCAGGAGTTTTCACTCCACAACAGTTGCAAGCATTGAGAAAAATCTCAGTGTCAAGGGTGATCTGTGACAATACTCATATCAAAAAGATACCCAAGGATGTGTTCAAGATCAACACTTATCCTGAGGACTTCACTGATTGCCAAGAAATTGATGTGCTTGACCTCTCATCCTGGAAAGATGAGCCTGAGAGTGCCACAGAAGGTATCAGTAGTCTGAGATCTGTCAAAAATAATAAATGTGCTATGCGGTCTCTTCCATGCCTAAAGAAATGAAAGAATTAAGGTTTCCACAGTGACTGTGCCCCACAAAAGACCATGGCTGTCCATTTAGCTACACTCAGCACTGAGGCAGAGGTGCTGTTAATTGAGTTTCCAGGCAATCCATCACTTTCATCATCCTTTATTCCCTGCCTCTTCCTTTCAAGCAGATGGGAAATCCCTCAAAATCTAGCCTATTCTGGACCTTGGGAATGTGTTCTCAAAAGACCATATTCCAGAACAACCACAGTCTTTCCTGACAGGAAAGATGATGATGAGAAAATCCACTAGAATTAGCCAACCTGCTCCAAGGTCTTTGCTGCTCCAAGTTCCTGCTCTCCCCTCATCTTCCCCAAAGCTTTATATCAGTTTAAGGTACAGTTTTGTATGGCCACTGTATGGCCTCACACACCAGTAATTGAACACACATAATCAAAGGTTATGATGTGCCACAGTAAAACAGTGTCTTTGAGCAATGTGGACACTCAGTGTCCTACTGAAACACTTTTGACTAGGGCTCCCCCAACGGAAATGATGTGGGAGAACAGAGACTTGAAGAATGGCCTGGATTGGATTCTTTTTCCTTCTGACAAACCCATTTATAGATGATCACAATACCTGGGGATCACCTACATTGTCCTTCTGCAAGGCACAGACCACAAAGCATCTCCATGCAGTTCCTGTATTGAGTTTGAGTAACTAGTTGAGGAAAACACTGTTGCTTAAGACAGGTATTTGCACTTAAAAGCTAAATTATGGTGGCTTCACCCCATTCTTTAGGACCTGAGTCCAGCTCACCTTCTTGCTAAACAACAGATTTTTCATTTCTTTTTTTATCATATTCTTATGGCCACTAAAATGTGCTGAGCTGCTTCCTGTAGTTCCTTGTTCACTGTTATGAGTTTAGCATTGACAAAATTGTCAGTGTACTTACTAGTATTATTTACTTATTTTTTGTTGTGAGATAGAATTAGGAGGAAGGCAAAATAGGCTTAAATTTTAAAGGGTACAAAGAAAAACTTTATTATTAGAAATTATAAGAAAAAAAAAAACTTAGACTAAAACTTTTAGAATACTTCTCCTTTCCCCACAGCTTCTTTTTTTTTTTTCCATTGACGACATATGGAAAATTAGTTAGTCAGTTTATCATTAAAAAAAAGTCACCAATTTACTTGGGAGAAGAGACCTTTTGTTTAGTTTATGGAGATTTTTACACAAGACATAGTTTTCTTGTGGCCTTGATGGTACAGTGATCAGCTGCCTGGGAGAACAGAAATCTGATTACTATGTAAAAATCTTTTTTTTGAGTCATAGTTTTCCCACAACCATTATTGAGGACTATATTAACTTACGGGGCACACTTTAAGGATTATAATAGTTTAAACAAAAGCTTTTTCCATTTTTGAAAACAGGGGTTTTTTTCTTCTTCCCTGGGGGGCAGCAGAGGTTTTTATTTTCTCTCTATTCAAACTTATGGGATTACAGACATTTCAGCATTTGTTTACTTTAGTGCTAATGTTTTTGTTTATATTTACAGTTAAAACATTTATTTACCCCATAATGTATTTTTATGTGTTATAGGGAAACAAGAGTTTTCTCTATAGCTTAGAAAAAGAGAAATTTTAGTCTACAACTTTTTTCCTTTCCTCATTTGGGACCTGAATTTTTGTTTGTTTGCTTGACTTTGGTGTTTTTATGTTGCTGTTATTGTTGTGCATATTTTTTTGCGGTTTTTTTCCTTATATTTAGGAAAGAGAATTAAAGTGTTTGTAAGTCTTATTTTGGATAATGAAAAAATTAATATTTTGTCCGGGCAGCGGATAGTTATGTGAATTTTTTTTTTTAGGTGGCAGCCCAGAGTTATTTATGAGAGTCTTTCAAGGCCGAGCTGGGGCTGGGCTAGGATTGGAAGGGCCTAGCCAGAAAGTGGTGGTGATTTTTTTGGCTGCATGGCTGTTTTCTGGCATTTGTTATATTTAATTTCAGCCGTGGGCTGATGGTTTTTCCTGCCCCTGTTGAGAGGCATGGGTGGCGGGGTCTTGCCAGACTGGCCCAGCTGTCTCTGCTCCAGGCCGAGCTCTGGCTGCCCAGAGCTGCTCCTGGCGGGGATAGGCCCCACAGAGCAGGCCCCACAGAGCAGGCCCCACAGAGCAGGCCCCACAGAGCAGGCCCCATGGAGCAGGCCCCACAGAGCAGGCCCCACAGAGCAGGCCCCACAGAGCATGCCCCACGGAGCAGGCCCCACAGAGCAGGCCCCACAGAGCAGGCCCCACGGAGCAGGCCCCATGGAGCAGGCCCCACGGTGGCAGGGCAGGGTTTAATGGCACTTCAATGTTTTGTTGAGCCGTGGGATTTCAGCAGCCATGAGGGCCTCCCCTCTCTTTTTCTACTGGGGGGTCCTGGCCAAAAATGGGGCCCTTTTAAATTTTAAAACTTAAATTTTAAAAGTTTAAAACTTTAAATTTTAAAAGTTGACTAAAAGACAATAAGAGTGTTATAAATGAGAAACAAAAGTCTCAATATTCAGCAAAATTTAGATTGCTTTGTTTGATATAGATGGAGCAAGCAGCGCTGGGGAACGTGAGGGGTCACTGCCCACTCCACGCTCCACCCAACCTTGGTTTGCAGCCTCTTCTTATAGTATGGTTTCTCATTGTAATCAATAATTTTTGATTCTTTGCTCTCATAATTTTGCCAGGTAAGCAGTGGCGGTCAAATAAACATCCATATCCCAACTCACAAAGTCTCAGGGCGATAGTCAGTCACAGATAACCATCTGGTCCTTGTAGATAACCATCAGTGAAATCTGGAAGTCTGGTCTTTGAGATAAGCGGCATTGATCAAACAAAGGCAGAAAGAGCTATTGGGAAGTCTGATTTTGCAAGCTGGAATTAGATACAACTTATTTGGAAAACAAAATATTAATAACAGAATGATTTAATAATATATTTTTCTTTATCTAGTGTCCATGCTTCACTTCAGACCTTAGTATTCTGGTTTATACAAAGCCCAACACTTTTGTGATTAACACGAATCTTTTATCAATTATCACAAGAGACAATAAAAGAAAAGGTTACAACAGCAGGTGCTTGGCATTCTGCCAAGAACACACCTTAACTCAGAAAACACTTCTTTGAATGCATCAACATGTTGCATATTCATAGACCTTCATGCATTATTCAAAACCAACCGCCCTCCCCACCTGTAAATCAACATTTTTTACTTTTTATATTCTTTTCTTCCTTGTGACTCCTTCTTGTTGGTGCACTCCCTGATAACGGAAATCAATAAATCCTTTCCCTGGAGTTCTGGTGATCATCACCTCTGTTTTCATCCAGATAGGATAATCCAAGAATGTGAAGAACTTTCTGGTTTTTTCTTACCATTCTCTGAGTTAGTTACATGAACAAAAGTTTTTTTACATCACCATGTTATAGTCCAAGAAAAAAATATTTATCCCACTACTATTTCTAAGTTTTATTAATAGCAGATCTAAAAGAAACTATATTCATTTAGCAAGGTTTTCCAACATTATACATGTAGCATCCATTTTAATATTTGCTAAAAGCCAATAATATAATAATATAACATTCCTGAGCCCTGTACCAGAGAGCCATGCCCTGGCCCCGGCTTTAGGCAAGGCGTGAAGGGGCCCAGGCTGGCGGTGCCTGGACTGTGGCTGGAGGGGAAAGAGAACTTGCTCGGGGTTTGTTCGTTTTGAAATGTGAATCTCACAGGGGTGTGTCCATTGCTTTTAGTGGTTTAACCAGTCGTTAGTTTTCAAAACCAATCACTGATTGGTTTTTGTCAGACATAGAGGAAGCCTAGCTGTTTTTTTCAGAAAAAATTACTTTCTTGGTTTGTCTTTAGTGTTAAGCCAGCACACTCACCAGGCTTGCGGGAAGTCAAAGTGTTTGTGTAACCCAGAGAGAGGGACATTCCAGAGCTAAAAGCAGCTGCTCGAAGTTTAACCCCTTGAAATGGCAAGAAATTGCCCCCAAACCACTCATTCTAAGGCTGGAAGCATCATCATGTCTCAGAGGTACAAGGATACAGGGATGACAAAAAGGTGAACAAAAATAGTGTGTCCAGGAAAGACTTTCTGCCTCTCAGCAGCTTTTTCTGCTTTATTGACAGTTTCTAATCCTACTCATGAGACCAGCGTTGGAAACCCCTAAAGGTGACACTGAGCTGCTCCTGGGAAACTCCTGCCTGGACATCAGGCTCTGCTGGCTGCTGTTGACTGAACATCAGTGCATGGTTTCCAAGAGGGGAGCTCAAGACTATGTAATCTGTTTTATTTCCTGTAATGTGATTTTTTTAGAATATAATTTCTTTCTAAAAACTTCCACTAATGTAAGTCTTCAGATGGAAGTGCAATGATATTTTATTTTATGTTGCCCTAAAAAAATTGATCAGAGGCTTTCTGACTCTCTGAAAGTGTAATTATGACAAGCTTTTTTACTTCCCATCCTGAATGGGTGTCAAACCTGCAGGCTGGCATGCTTGCATTACAAAATCAAATTCCTAATCCTTTATACATGCTCAGATATTAGCACATTTATGTAATCTTCACCAAAACTTTCCCAATCTCCTGGTTTTGCACAAGAGAAGAAGCTGTTTAGGCTGCTTCTAATCAGCAGATCAGCAGATCTAATCAACAGCTTCTAATCAGAGAATTCAGCCTTTGAAGACACTGAAGCATGGCAGCTGCATCTTGAAGCCTTGAAACAAGTATTATTTAAATCCTACAGTGAACCTGTGTGGTTTGGGTGTTCTGGGCAGTAATAGAACACATCCTTGTGCACTCACCTACAGTTGGCATCAATGACAGGCTGAGGGCAGAGGGGTTGGAAATCTTTCCATCAGAAAAGGGCCTGGGGGAGCTGGTTGACTGTGGCTGAACAAGAGTCCAAGTGTGCCCAGGTGGGCAAGAGTCCAGTGGCACCTGGGCTGTGCCAGACACGGTGTGACCAACAGGACCAGGGCAGTGACTGTCTCCCTGTGCTGGCATTGCTGAGGCCACACCTCAAATCCTGTGTTCAGTTTTGGGCCTCTCGCTGCAAGAAAGACATTGGAGGGCTGGAGCGTGTCCAGAGAAGAGAACAGAGCTGGGAAGGGTCTGGAGCCCCAGGAGGGGCTGAGGGAGCTGGAAAGGGGCTCAGCCTGGAGAAAAAGGAGGCTCAGGGGGGCCCTTGTGGCTCTGCACAACTCCCTGACAGGAGGGGACAGCCGGGGGGGTCGGGCTGTGCTCCAGGGAACAGGGACAGGAGGAGGGGGAAGGTCCTCAGGCTGGGCCAGGGGAGGTCAGGGTGGACAGCAGCAGGAATTTCCCCATGGAAAGGGTGGTCAGGCACTGGAAGGGGCCCAGGGAGGTGATGGAGTCCCCATCCCTGGAGATGTCCAAGGAAGGCCTGGACGTGGCACTCAGTGCTCTGGGCTGGTTGAGAAGGTAAGGATCAGCCACGAGTTGGACTCAATGAACCTAGAGGGCTTTTCCAACCCAAATGACTCTATGAATCTGTGTGTGATTCTGTGTAAGTCAGACCTGTGTCCAAAACATTCTTTGGCTTTGGTTCATACCAGCACAAAAAAGCAAGTCACATTGCCACCAGCGGGCAAACTCTGACAGAGACGGCAGAAGGCTGGACTCAGAAATCAGGAGATGCAGCTCCCAGAGTGTGTTTGAGTTGAAAGATATATAGATTGTGCTAAAAATCATGAGGTTATCATAGAATCATCGTAGAATTGCAGAATCAGGAAGCCTGGAAAAGCACTCCAAGATCACTGAGTCCATTAACCCCACGCAGCCAGGTCAACCACTAAACCATGTCTCTAAGCACCAGATATACACAACATTTTGAAGATTTTCCAGGGATGATGATTCCATCTGGGCACGACAAGGATGCTAGGCACCCTACTCCTGCTGTTTACCTATGGTTTCTGAATCCCCAGACATGTCCCTCTCACACTTTGAAGATGTGCCCAACCCTGAAAGCAAAACCTTCCACAGCTTAAAAGCAAGGCTAAATATGCCAAAGAACCCACCAAGCCCTGTAGACACATGTAAGGTCTTTAATTCCCCTCTCCCAAAGCTGCCTTTGTTTCTGTCTCTCATGGCAGGGGTACCTCCAAAATCCTCCCCATGGAAGAGGATAAAAACAGTGCCTTCTCCTGAGTGTGTTCCAGGGGAATGTGGCACCCCTCAAACCCCAAGGCAGCATGGTCACAGGCTTGGGATCAATGCCTTCATCTTGTTGGATTTGAGCAAGGAAAGGTAGTTATAAGCAGGCAGCGATGATCACAGGAAGGGCCCAGCTCTGCCTGGGGTCCAGCTGGTGGGACATTCTCAGCAATAAGATTACACACAAATGTCCAGCTGTCCATTGTGTGTCTGTCCCACTGGGTGGCTCAGATGTCTGGGAGGAATACAGCAACATTCTCCTTGGAAGCTTCTCTCCCTGGTGGATGTTTTGCCTGTCTCTGGTATGTCAGTGTTGAAATCACAGTTGTCTCTGCTGCCAAACCTTCCTGTGGTTGCCATGGGCTCCCCTCAGCTGGGGCACACACAGCTGGAGCTGCAAGATGGGATTGCTAATGGGAAGATCCATTCATCATTCCTGATATCCCCTGGTAGGTGGAGAGCATGGAGTCACGGACCTGCTCCGTCAGCTTGGGAACATCCTCTGGGCCCAGGCCCAGCGTCTCCACTTCTGGCAGGATCTGGATGATCATCTTTCCTGGAAGAAGGTGTGACATAGGGAAAAAGAAATACATGAGTGGTATAGAAGAACTGGAGGCGGTACAGCAGGAGGGTTGGTGCCAACCAAAGAAATGCCCTCATTCCCACACCAGTGGTGTGGGAGCCCAGCCACATCCCAAATGCACACAACAAAAATCCAACCTGGACTTTTCCCATCCACAGAGAGCACAAGAATCATAAATATGGAAACTGGTGAATCTCTCCTTCAACATAATGCAATGTTTTATATAGGATGAGTTTTCACAATGCAAAGATCTCAGATTGTCTATATCATGGGCAAAGAGAAGATGTTTAACACAACACATCGAAACTGTTTGTGCTCTGTCTACGCATACCAAATTTAGCCCCGTCCCTCCTTCCAGAAACACACTTTGAGATGAGAGAAATTGTGGCCAGGATTCCCTGGTATGTCAGATTTCTTGGGGGAAGCACCTAAGCAATGGTCTGGTGTAAACTGGAAGAACATACTGGGGAGCTGCCGTCATGCTCTTCTGTTCTGGCACCGAGTCCCCTTTTTTGGCCCAGTTTGGCCCAGGAGACAAGACAGTGCCTGCACAGACAGGAATCTGGGGATCTGGGAAGAGTCTGTGATGTGTTGTAATGTTCTTGCATGACTTTACATGCGTGCCTGGAATGACATCCAGCAGTGGTGGCAGCAAAGCTGTGGGAAGGAGGCAAAACAAGCATAGAGAACTTCACAAAAGAAAAGAGTTTGTCATGTTGGATGGGGCTTGGAGCAATCCGGTCTAGTGGAAGGTGTCCTTGCCTATGGTAAGGGGTGGAATGAAATGAGCTTCAAATCCCTTCCAACCCAAACCCTTCTGCGATTCCACGATTCTATGTTACCTCCCTGTACATCTTACACCCAAAGCCAGGCTGGTACCTCACTTCACTCACTCCTACTGAAAGAGCAGAGTGATGACAAGGCTATGCTGAAAATTCAGGTCTCTTGGGAACAGACTTCCAGCAAGCACCAGACATGGTCCATGAATGACAGTGTCCAACACCAGGCATGGAGCAGGACTTTTGAGAGGTTCCTCAGCACACCCAGAGCCACTGCAGACATGGGGAGCTGTTCTGACCCAGGGACCTGCTCAGTGTGCAGGAATCTTGACCACCATCTTCATAATCAGCTCTGGCAAAATTTCCAGCTGGGTAAAGTGGGAAAGTACAAGAAAAAGCTAACTAGAGTTCTTTCTTCAGCAATGCAAGTCCTGCCTGTTTAACAGCCATTTGGAAAAGGGCTCAGAGATCACCTGAGCATGGAATTAGCTAACCATTAATTCCCAGGATCACTGAAGTTGTACATAGGCAAATGTACATGTAACTGCAAAAAGTCTTTCCTAGAAAGCTCAGGGAATTCTTGGAATCTCCATCCTTAGAGTTAATACAACCTTTTCTGGACTAGTCACAAAGCTAACTCATATGTCTTTAGACCTGGCCTTGCTTAAAGCAAAATGATCAGCTGCTTCAAAGATCCCTCCCCAGGAGGTTATTCTCTGATTTCCCAGAGCAGGTATGTGAAGGGAAGGAAACAAGCTGGCAAAATCCCTCCTCGTGGTCCTACTGACTCTCAGGTGGGGGAACACTTCCAGATCCGAAAGACTTTTGTGTATGAACAGGGAGAGGATAAACCCAGCAGATGAAAGATGACTGGAAACAGGCAATTCCATATTTATAATTTGCACCACTCCCTCTTTTCAGGTGTCTGCCTGCAAGGGAATGACTGCACCCAGGCACAATAATGGAAGGAATGAGAATTTCAGATGCAGATCCTCTACTCAGGGAACACCAGGGCTAGCCTGGGAAAGAGTGGGAAGTGGCAGAAGTCCATTTTAAGGTAGGCCGCAGCTAAGGGAGCAAAGGAACAGCATGGGTCACTTTTCTCTGTTGGAATTTGTACCATTTTTTTCTGCATTTTCCTTCTGAAGCCAAAGACTTGTTATTTTTTCCCCTAAAATTTTATCAGTGGCCAGTAGAAATTTTGTTACCATAGATGGTTCCTAGCTCTCCATGCACCTGCAGATCCAAGGGCAGCATGGGGGGGTCAGGGGCAGGACCTACCCCAGGACTCTGCTGCTTCTCCAAGCTCTCTTGGACAGGTATTGGACAAGCAGTGAGAAATCCAAGGGGAGAGGAAAAAGTTATGCCTGAAATGTCCCATTTCTTCCCAAGAAGACAGAAACTGCTGTTTTCTGTGTGCCATCTCCATATCACACGTGGTCCTCTGCCCACCCCAGTCATGGCTCCAAGGACTGGGCTTGCATTCAGCCCAGTGCATTGCATTCTTTGCCCCAGGTCATCCTCACCTGGTGTAAATTTCTTCTCCTTCTGGTTGTAGAAGCTGCTGTAGGAAGACAACACTACAGGAATAATGGGGACCTGGAAGGGAGGCAGTCTACAGTGAATATACACATCTCGTTATTCTTCCTCCAAAAGTCAACTCGTGTTTTCAGGTGAATCCTGCAGCTTTCTGATAATTATCACCATCAGTGTCACAGCAGACACTCAGAGGATTATTTGAATATTTAGATCATTTAACTGTATCACCCCACATCCTTGCTATTGGGTTTTGTATTTTCATCTCTGTATTTAGGCCAACAACTGTGGATTGTTGAATTACTATCTACAGTGGCCAACTCAGCAGAAGCTTCCCTATGCAGTTCCAGGACTCTTGTCAAGGTCTCCCCACTTTTATCTCCATCTGTAACAAAGGTTTTCCACTGGTCACAGGAACAGACCCTTCCTGTGCCATCGGCAAACCCCCGAGGGCTCCTGGATATGTACTCAATCCGTAGGGAAGCCAGGGATCAGGACCCTGATTTGCTGGTGGACCACAGTAGGCAAATGGCACTCCAGGGGCAGGAGGAAGGTGGGTCTCACCTGGGCTTTCACAGCCAGCTGGAAGGCCCCACGTTTGAAGGGCAACATGGAACCACCATGGTTGCGAGTTCCTTCAGGGAAGATCAAGACACGCAACTGCAGGAGGGAGAAGACATTAGGGTAGAAGGACCTCCAGGTACAATTCTAAGTCACTGCAGAGCGATGGTGCCCTGGGGCTCATCTCTGTACCCCCGACCTCCATTCATGGGCACAGAACACACTGATGCTCTTGCTCTGTTCTGCTCAGTGCCCCAGCCTAGAGACAAAGATCTCTTTCCACCCACATCCAGATTCCTGTTTTTCTGTGGCTCCTCACTGGACTCCTCCCCACTCACGTTGTCCTTGTGTAGGGAGTCTGCCACCTCTGTCAGGGTGCCAATGGACTCTTCTCTCCTCTTGCGGTCAATGAAGATGACCCCTGCGAGCCAGCAGGCCAGGCCAAATGTGCCCATGTACAGAATCTCCTTCTTTGCAATGGGCACACAGCGCCTCGGCAATACCTCCATCATCACTGCAAGGGGACAGCAAGGACAGAACAAGTCGTCATCTGCACTCAGGGTCCCTCCAGATTCTGGGTGACAGCCCTCTGCTCTAGGGGATGCCATGTCTGAAGCTTCATAGAATCCCTGGGGAATTTTGGGGGTCTCCAGACCATCCACTCAGGACTGGCACTGAAGGAGAGGAGCTATGAGAGGGCTGTGATCAGCTGAGAGCCTTGTCCCCATTCCCTTGGAGAGGGTGAAGCTGATGTAGCTTGAAAAGGCCTCTGATATCCTAGAGATCAGCCCTGGCTTGGGGCTGGCTGGTGCAGGGCTCTGTAGCAGCCACTCCTGCCCTTCTGCCTGTGGCACCTTGGATTCCATACAACCCATTTCTACAAACACCTGGGGACAAGAGCAGGAGGCAGGATCACCACACACATACCCATGATATCAAGGGAGCTCTGGTGATTCAGCACCAGGACAAAAGGTTTCTTAGTCCTGAGGTTCTCCTTGCCCTTCACCACAATCTGAATGCCAAAGATGTATTTGAGTGGCTGGACCAATATGCAAAAAAACCTGGAAAAAAGGAGTGGAAATTAGCCAAAGAGATGCTGAAATTTGGGACCAAACTCTGCATCCAAACCAGCCCACCTCACACACTGCTTCTGCAGGTTTCCCACAGACACAGCTTTGACCATGACTTGGAGAAGAACAATTAATGTCCCTCCGCAGCTAATTATTTAATTACAGAAGACAAATACACCTTGCAGGTTTCCTTCGAGCCATACATGACCAATGACCCAGCAACTACAGCTCCAGAAGTTCCACAGATCAACAAAATATTAGATAATATCCAGATTCACAGCACACCTTTGTACTCTGCTTCCCTCTCCACCTTGCTGGGTTGGGAATACGGGCTGCAGTAAACCAGTAAACCTGTGCCTAACCCTGCTGGCTGTGGAAAGAGAGGAGTGTGCCTCTATGTTACATTAGGTTGCAGTGCTGGGAGCCCTTTTTGAAGAGATATTGGTAAAACAGCATCTAAAACAAATAATTAAAAAAAAAGGTCAGGCACCATAGTCAAGAGCTGAAGAACAAAATTTCTTAAAGCAAAAGGCTGTTGCTCAGTTAGGAGATATGAATGCCCACTGAAACATAAAATGGAATAGTAAATCCTGCTTCTGCAGCACTTCAGGAGGGTTCAAGCACCGTGGTGCCATGTGGCAGAGTTGTCTTCTTGTCCCCACTCAGCCCAGGTTCGTGATTGCCACCACCACTGATCACTCCTGGACACCCCACGCAGCCTCCAGGTGAATCCAAAGCCAGCAGAGTCTGAATGGAATCTGGAGAGACAGGATGGGCAGCAATAAGATGGGCTGGGGAACTGCAGACCTGGGAAACCAGGCTGTCACTGAGCTGATGGGCACACCAGTGCCCATGCAGGGGCCAGCACTGCACTGTGGTGATGTCTCAGGTGTGCACTGCCTCAGAGTAGAGAATGGGAAGAGCCCCTGGCGTGGCTTTCTCAACACAGCTTGTAATAGAGTGCTCAGCCATGGGGAGGAGGGAAACACAGCTCCAAAGACCAGATGAAAGAGCTCTAGTAAAAATAACAATATGCATTACATCCAGGTTGTTGGCATTACCTGCTTTGGCAAATCTGTGTCACCTTTTACATCCTTTCTTTCTATAATCTGTTATTCTTTTTATCAACCCCAACCCAGTATTAAAACCCACACCCCTTCTCTGAATTACAGAGTCTGTCATCTCCTCACATCAATATACAACTGATCCCTCCCCACCACAGCACAGCCCCAGGACCCTCCAAATTAAAGTACTGGATAGAGTGGACTCTATCAATGCTCAGGGTAGAAAGGAGCCACAGACAACTTACATCATGTTGTCCACGTTACGTCCACGAGGAATACTCAGGATGGCAACCCCAATGCTTATGGTGAAGAGCCACAACTTATAGAAGGTCATCTTGCAGAAGAATCTGAATGCAGGTTTCACCTGGTAGAGGACTAGAAAGGCAACGAGCAGACAGGTAAAGGGGTAGTGAAGGATGAAAAGTTCCATCCCTCCAGCCCGGAGAGTGTTGAGCAGAGCAGTGAACGAGTCACGAGCAGTTGGTGATGTAGAGCAAAGGTAAGACTCGCTCCATCAGCTGTGTGTGGGTGGTGCAAAGCTGGAACGAGGTTTGGGAGTGAGGCTTCAGCCAGGCTGTGTTCTCTGCCAGTTTAGCAACAGCACTGCAAGAGCTCCAGGAGGGCTGGACGGCAACAGGGCAAACACAGCAACAAACACACACCCCCTGCCCTGTCCGTGTG
The DNA here is from genome assembly GCA_037013685.1 of Acridotheres tristis. Classification (NCBI taxonomy): domain Eukaryota; kingdom Metazoa; phylum Chordata; class Aves; order Passeriformes; family Sturnidae; genus Acridotheres; species Acridotheres tristis. Next base: position 310,403 of record CM072906.1, read on the forward strand.
CAGGGGCTGTAGGGCTGGCAGTGCTTGGAGAGCCCCTTCAGGGGGCTCTGGGAATAGGAACTCTGAGGAATTTTAAGAAAATCTATAGTGGGGAAGAGCAGGATGTATCAGACAGCACAAACCCTGCCCAGAGAAGCTGTGGCTGCCTCATCTCTGGAAGCATCCAAGACCAGATTGGGGCTTGGAGTAACCTGGGGTAGTGGAAGGTGTCCCTGACCATGGCAGGAGTGGAACCGGATGATATTTAAGTCAATTCCAGCCCAAACCATTCCATGATTCTATAACCCAGGCTGTCTCACTTTGTGCAAACATTGATCTTCACCAAGCAAGATGGCTGCAAGATGTCCAGGAAATCAGAAATCAGTAATTTAGAGGGGAGAAAGAGAAAAACAGTGATCTGAGCAGCCAGACCCTGCCCTACACATCCAGGCACTGGAGGCACCAAGCTGAGCAGCTGGACATTCTGCATGAACAGTGGGAAAAGTGGGAAAAGTGCCACAAGTCTAGAGAAAAAAACAAAGCAAGAGCAGCGACTCCTGATGTTTTTCTGGCCAGAGGCAGGCACATGTTCAGACGGCATCTGCATAAGCAAGGAGTAAATCAGGGAAATGCAGGTATAACCTGGGACGGCTCCAACTGCATTTCATCTCCTAAAACAACTCTGTGAAAAGGAGCTTTGCAATAGCTAGAATGACTGGGCTGAAAAACAAATCTTTCATGATTCATCTGCGCACCAGACCTTGCTCTAATAGCGGGCACTTCAAAGGAGCAATGACTCTCAATTCCAGCCAGGTCTGAGAGCCGCAGATTCTCAAAAGGGAATAGCCTGAACACCCATAAAACCACAATGACCATCACCTACAACCTAAAGAACAAAGTCAAATCCTTGAGGACAGTAAAATGGCAAGACTCAGTGATATTTCCTGAAGAAACTGAGGAAAGACATAATAATATAGAAAGGCATTGCCTGTGCTCCCTGCTCCTCTGGCTTAGCCAGGGACCCTTCTTCTCCTGATTTTCATTGCAAAACTAGAGAAAGGTGACTGCAGCCTCAGCTGTAAGCTCTCCCAAGGCTTCCCTGCAACCACAGGAGAGGCAGCCAAAGCAAAGAGCTTCTCCACAGTCTGAACTGTCCCTTCACCAGCACATGGATGCTACAAGATGTGTGTACACTCATGTGTGCACAGTGGGACCCTCTGAACTGGTGCTTGCAGGGACCAGGTCCCTGTGGGAGCCAGTGCTTAGGGAAAAACCATGGCTTCTTTCTGCTTCTCCAAGGTTTGATCCAGCAAACAGTTCCCTTTCTATGCCTGTCATCTTTTCTTGTATCTCATCTGTACAAAATTATGGCCTTTTGCAACTAGGGGAAGGTTGATTTGATGCACAACGGGTTCATCCTGACCTACCAGAGAGGTTCCTAAAATGCAATGCCAGTGAAAGGAGGGGAATGGCTGCCCTGCAAGCATGGCCGTGGTTTCCAAACCAGGGTGCTGTTGTGAGGCTCCTGCTGTAGAAGAAACCTTTGACACAACTATGTCCATAGAAGCTCACCCAGAATATCGGGGACAAGAAAGCCTGCAAGTTCACAACAGTTCACCAAACACTGAAAAGGTTTATTTTAAGTCACTGTCAGCAATTTTCAAAGACTTCACAGAAAAGACCTCCAGGACCATTGAGTCCAAGCTGTGACTGATCCCCCCCACCTTGTCGCAAGCCCAGAGCACTGAGTCCCATGTCCAGTCCTTCTTTGGACATCTCCAGGGATGTCCACCATTACCCTGGACACCCCTTCCAGTGTCTGACTACCCTTTCCATGGGGAAATTCCTCCTGATGTCCAACCTGAACCTCTCCAAGTGCCACTTGAGACCATTCCCTCCCCTCCTGTCCCTGTTCCCTAGGATCAGAGCCCAAATTCCCCTGGCTGCACCCTCCTGTCAGGGAGTTGTGCAGAGTAAGGAGGTCTTTGATTCCAACAGCTGGTAAGTGTCTCCGATGAATATGGAGAAAGCCAAGGACATTCCCAGTTCACCACGGACAGACAGGCAGCTCAGATCTAACACAACAATCAGGCTCCAAATCCACAGATACCAAAATCCACAGCTATCATTTTTTACTGTTGCAAGGATCCCCAGCACCTGGATCCATCCTGCTCCCACTTTAGAAGATGTCGGCTCTTGCCTAACCTGCAAGGTGTTTTCAGAAACTGCAGCTCTAATCAAAATCCCAGTCTTCAGACCAAGTATGTCTTCACTTTGCCCAGTTGACTCCCTTCTGCCCCCGGGTCTTTCCAGAATCTGACTCAATTTAAGTGAATCTGAGGTAGGGAGAGAAGGGACTTGCTCACACCCTGAGCTTTTGTCACAAAGTTTTAATCCCTCCCCAGATCTGCTCAGACACACACTGGCCAGAAGAGAGTGAGGAGGCAGGGAAAGTGATCCAATGTGGTGGGAAAAGGCCAAGAAAATTGTCTAGTTCACCATATAAAGGCTCAGAAGAGGATGGACCATTGTCAGCCCAGCAATGTGTGAGAGAGGAGTTGGTGAAGCTGAAGATCACAAGTGACTCCCAGAGCAAAGATTCCAGCACAAAATATGAAGACTGGATTTTGAAATGGGAGTGATTCCCACTGAAAGCTGTTGGCATAACTATCTACTTTGAAACACATTGGAATGAGCAGAGGGGCAGACACCAATCTCTACTCTTTGGTAACCAGGTACAGGACCCGAGGGAAAAGCTGAAGTTGTGTTGGGAGATTTAGTTGGATTTTAGAGAAAAGTTCTTCCCCCAGAGGGTGCTGGGCACTGCCCAGGCTCCCCAGGGAACAGGCATGGCCCCGAGGCTGCCAGGAGTGTTTGGACAGAGCTGTCAGGGATGCACAGGGTGGGATTGTTGGGGTGTCTGTGCAGGGCCAGGGGTTGGACTTTCCAACTCAGGATATTCCATAAACATGGGTATGTTTATGATAAGTTACCAAAGGGCAATGTTGGGTCTGGCCAAGGACAGCATCAGTCACCAGCCTCCAAAGCATGAACAGGTTAAAAGGGAATTCATCATTTACTCCTCACTTAGAGGCATGAACATTGATATTAAGACCTTCAGAGGGATTCCAGGGTAAATATAATAGAGAAAGGTCATCAAGACTTAGGAAACTGTTTATGATGCTCTGGCTGCAGCTCCATGATGAATCTATATAACCCTCAGTTTTACAAGGCACAGATTCACTTCAGAGACCAATTTATGAGCAAAGGCATGGCTGGAAGTGCTTGTAATGACAAGAGAAGTGGTTTTATGAGAAAAATTGTTCTGGCTCATGAAGATTTCTGTGGTATCATGATAGGCCTGACAGAAAAGAATTAAACAGCATAGAAGAGCCTGGGCTGCAGGACTTGTGTACATGGGATAGCTTTGAGCCCAGCCAGATGAACTCTGGCTAGGAAGTAAAACAGTTTATCACTGTAAATCACAGCAAAATTGAAGTGGGAAAGGACACCAGGAGGTTTGCAGGTCAATCAGCTACTCAGAGCGGGGTTAACAGAAAATCCAGAGAGCTTGCTCAAGGCCTAGACAGTTTGGGAGAATACCCAAGATTGGAGATCCCAAGATTTCTCTTATCCCTATGTCTGCATTACACCGCTATCACAGGGAATAATGTCTGTCTTTGTCTAAAGGTTAGTTCCCTTGTTGTGACCTGCATCTGTTACCTCTTGTCCTTTCCCTGTGAACCTCTGGGAGGTGTCCACCTTCACAGCTGCTCCTTAGAGAGACTGAAATCACTCCACTCCCATTCTCCAGACCAAGCAGATCCAGCTTTCTCAGGCTGTCTTTGACCCCATGTGCTGCATCCCACTGACCACCTTGGTGGGCATCCACTGAGGAAAAATGCAGTTGGCACTGGGAGAAGGACCTGACAGGGTGAACTCGGGATGGACATCCAGATCTGAGCTAAAACAGATGGAGGAGGCTGCTGGTGGGAAAGAAAGTGAATGAGAGGCCTCAACAGAGCTGGGAGGGAGAGCTGCTCTTCTGAAACCAGCAGCAGAGGCTGATCAGGGCAAACCATCCCATCCTAGCTCCTGCACGAGGCATTCTCCACCTCAGGAGCTCCACTGGCCAAGGCAGGCAGATGCCAGGCACTCTATGGACAGTCTCCATGTTGCTGTACCATATTGCATATGTTTGATTAAGCTGATAAAGTAAATAAAATTGTCCAAATTTCAGCTTGGCTAAAAAGAAAAAATCAGCTGTCTGTGCTCAATGCACACAGAGGGGTTGTGGGTGATTTTGAGCCAGTCACATCCTCCTCCAGAGGGGAACTGCTGAAGTCAACAGGTAATGAATGATACTCTGTCCCCGAGGGGTTGAGCAGACCTGGGGCTATGTCACCATTAGACAACCAGGAGTGCAAACCAGAGCCGGAGAGATTGGGACATCCCAGTCAATACTTCCCACCCTTCAGGGCTGACTTTCAATAGTTCTGCATCACACAGAGTTGAAGTCAGAGGCTTCAGCAAGAAATACCTTCTTTCATTAATAACACACAGCTTCTGGAACTGCCTTTCCCCAATATCCCACAGAAAACCTACCAGCATCCTCCACTCATGTGTGGTTGCTGCACCTTTTATGAAATGCAAAGAACATCTTGGCCTCAGCCCAAAATTGCAATTTATTAAGCAATGACAGAAATGTAGCAGGCTACAGAGGGAGGAGAAAGTGGGTTTGATCCCTTTCAGGAAAAGGGAAAAAGCTGGATTGAAACCAAAATAGTTTTTACTTTCTTGTATGTTCAGATTGTTCTTATCTTTTCCAGGCCACATCCCACCAGCTCTACAGGCCAGTGCTGAGTCATTGTGGCTCATACCAGGCTTCAGGAATAACTTGTCACAGGCTTCTGTCACATCAGAGGATGTTTTGGGCATTCTGGACTAGGGGAAATAATAGTGAGAAAACTCTCATCCATGTGGCAGATTTCTTCCTTCCATATTGGAGCCAAACCTGACCCAGGGCATTTTAGGACAGTGTGCAGGACAACTATTTCTTCTTCTTAAAGGCATCCTGCCATTAGTACATTTTCTCTGGAAATCGAAAGATTTATTTCTTTCAAACAAAAAAATCAGATAACAAAAATCAACTGTCATTCCAATGCCCTGCATCATTCTGTGGGGGTTGAAAATTTTAAAAGGAAGGTCCAAAACATGTGTTTGACCATAAATCTTGGTGAAGCATTGTGTGATTCTATGGCCTAAGCCAGCAGCTGGTGTGATTTGGGATCAGCCTCTGGACAACTCATTTCACGTGGCTTATGATACTGAGTGATTTCATAGATCTGGGGTATCTCTTCATGAAGTTCTTTTATTCCTGGGCTCCATCCCACTGTAAAGGCTTCATGCAAATCAAACTGAGCAAATAACAGAACCGTGCCCAAACACTGGAGGCAGTAAAAGAATAAACACAGTAAAAATTAATAATCCACCTCAGCAGCTTCCCAAGTCTGGACATCTGGGAAATCCTCAACGTTCAGCATTTTAAGTCATCGGAATCTTTTTCTAGAGGAGACAAAAAGCATTGTGTTAACAGAAAAGAACCTGCCATAGCTCCCTGATACCTTGTGTGATTTGTTTCCACAGATTAGGCTGGAAAGGAGGGATCAAAAACTGGTATTATGAGAGTGTGGCAGGACCTGTCAGAGGAAATGAAGGATGTTTTGTTTGGAAAAGGCACTGGCACAGCCTGGCCTTCTCCAGGGAGAGCCACTCTTCCCTACATCTACTTCCCAGAGATTTCAGGGAATATTTTGGAAGGAATTAGACCTCAAAAATTTTACAAATCCTGAAGGCACGTGAGAGAAATAGTGTGAAAATAGGCAACTATTATACAAGCAGAGATCAAAAGCAGAAACCATTCCATAGACAGGGAATTCATTTTCAAATGCTGAGTTGCTTTTGCCCTTACAAGGATGTGCTGACAAACAGCATCTCGACAGACAGACAAACTGACAGAGCAGCCTTCCCAGTCCGGGCATTGTTTCCCCTGCAGGAAACCCTGGCATCAACAGTGAAGTGCTAAATGGAAAGTCTATTAATCAGAAAAAAAATCCAGAATTCCAGAATGGTTCAGGCTGGAAGAGGTCACTGGTGCCACCTCCCTGCTCAGGCAGGGCCATCCCAGAGCACAGGGCACAGGATTGTGTCCATGTGGCTCTGGAATATCCCCGCTGAGGGACACTCCAGCCCCTCCCTGGGCAGCCTGTTCAGGTTGGGCACTGCCCAGGGCAGAAGTTCTGCCTCCTGTGCAGGGGCAATTGCTGGGCTCAGTCCCTGCCCGTTCCTCTGGTGCCACTGCTGGGCCCTGGAGCAGAGCCTGGGCCCTGCTCTGGCCCTCCCTGCACACAGGGACACCCAGGGCTGAGGGTCCCTCTCAGCTGGGGCTGCTCTCCAGCCTGAACAGCCCCAGCTCCCTCAGCCTTTCTTCATTAGAAAAAATTCCCAGAATAGGGTACTTGGCTTGATCTGCCAGAAAATCTGCATTTTGTAGGGGCCACTCCAAGTGCACCTGGTGAACTGGGGCATCTAAAGCTGTACCTGGCACACAGGTCCAGCCCCAGCCCAGTTTTAAACCCTAAGGTCTGGCTTTCTCAGTGGTCTGCAGGCAGGACCTACTGCTGTTTGCAGACCATACCTTGCTCCTCAGTGCGCCGTGACTTCCAGGGTCTGAGGTCCAGCTTAGGGATCTGACTGCAGCTCACAAAGCCATGGGGGTATCTGTTAGCCCGGAAGATATTCCTTGATACTTTAGTGATGTGAGTATTGTCACATATTATTCGTGACAAGGAGATTTTGGCCAGTGAACAGCGCTGGCGGGGAGTGAAAACCCCAGGGTTCTGCCACCAAAACCTGCAGGAGAAAAAAGAAGACACAACAGATTTTTGCCTTTTGCCTTCCTCACATTGATGACTCCCACAATATTAATTCTCATTAACACTAATTTCTTCTGCCAAGAACAAATTTGAATTTCTGTTATTTAAAGCAAGAGCCCTGACTCACCAGTTGGATAATTATCTTGCTTTTCTTTTGGCCATGGACAGGTAACAAAGCTGCAATTGAATTAATTGTCCTCGGATGAGGCACAGGTACTCTCTTTCAAATTGGAAAGGCTGCTCAGACTGCACAGGCTGTGGTTACAGCCAAATGATTGCCATGTTAGAACAAGGCCTGTAATTACTCAATTTTTTAGAAAATGGTTCATTTCCTGCCATAAGAACAGGATTTCTAGACATGCAACAGACTGTTTGACTCTCAGCTCCTCATCCTGGGGTTTTAGTTCATCCTTTCTCAGCAGAACTGTTTCCCAGAAACATGGGTTTTGGTCCCATTTTCAGGCAATATTGCTGGCAGGCACAGGGATCTTGCTTCAGAAATCCAGCTTAAAATTGGGAATGTAACTCATTGCTGCACCTGAAGCCCCTGAGCAACCTCGAGGAGGAGGAATCCTGGTGTGTTGAAACTTCAGCACTGCTGAAGTGATTTTGGCTGACAAGAAAACCCCAACCCACCACATCCATCATAGCAAAGACCAAACCCTGCTACATGTCAGAGCAGAGGGGTCCAGTTCAGAACTGGGGGAGGGAAGAAAATATAGTGAGATATCACTTTGCTGGGAAGGTACCTCAGCCCGGGATCTCAACCATCAGACGGGGAATAAGAACATCACTACAAAGAGAATGAAACTTTTGAAGGAGTACTGAAAAAAAAGCAACAAAAAACTGAAGTAATTTTCAGATGTGCATGAAGAAATCTGCATAAACTCCAGCCTCCCTCTACTTTGGGGCTGGGATACCCAGCTCCCCTCTTACCTGTCCCCATCACGAATGTTCCTGAACTGGGTGCCAATGAGACAAGCCATGAGAGGCCCAACTCGACCTCCTTTCACAAAGGGCTCTGCAAGGGCCCCAATCCAGATGTCAATGTTCTTTGGTGTCCCATAGAGCTGCAGGAACTTCCTTGCCAGGTTCTGATTCCTCAACACTTGACCAAGTGACTTCACTCCAGAGGGCTGTGAGAGCCCACAGAATTTTCTCCAGGAGTTGTAACCTGCAAGTAGTTGGATGTCAGAGCAGATAGAACAGTAATGTGCTACCCCCTCCTGGAAAGATTTTTCCCTCTCTTTCCCAAAGCTGGGACACCAGTAGGGTACCAAAATGTTTAAAACATTTTTCTGTATTTCTGTTAATGCTACTGCCTTCCTCCTCCTTCACAGCCAGTTCCCCCTGCCTGGCCTTTCAATGCTGTTTTAGGAGAGCCATGTCTTTGCACATGGGAGTTGTTCCACCACCTTCCAGCAATGTTCTGCTCCACTCAGCAGGGATGCAACTGATGTTGCCTTCACTGAAAGTGAACCTGGACAAGATGTTGATGGCCCCTCTCTCTGTACAACAGGAGAATGACCAACTGCTTCTCCACAGCTGGTCCCTGTCCAGCCAAGGGGACAAGCCACCCACTCCACACAGCCCAAGTTACTTCAGCCACCAGACTTTGCCAGCTGGACTGATTTTTCTGGACTGCAAACAGCCAAAAATCCACCAGGCCACAACTGGTGCATAATTCTGCATCTTGGTGGAGAAGATGAGACAAGACGATGCTGCAGCAATCACCTCTGCTGTGAGCAGGATGTCATGGAATTATGGAACCATTTGGATTGGAATCATCTCATTCCATCCCCTGCCATGGGCAGGGACACCTTCCTGTCTCAGGGTGCTCCAAACCCCGTCCAGCCTGGCCTTGAGTACTTGCAGGAATGAAGCAGCCACAGCTTCTCTGGGCACCCTGTGCCAGGGCCTCAGCACCCTCACAGGGAAGAATTTTTTCCTGATATCCAATCCAAACCTACTGTCTTATGTCTAAAAACCAGGGAGCATTGGCAGCAAAAGACACAGCATGTGGTGCCTGGATGATACCACTATCAAACAATTCCAGGACACTGAGAATTTGCTTAATCATAAAATTAATTAGGGAGGGCTTTTGACTTTGCTATGCCATCACCACATGCGTGGATGTCTAATATAAAGGAGTACAGCACTCATAGGTAGGTTGAGACCTAAAGCTAAACCAAATTTCACTAGAAATATATGTCAGTCCTACCATGTCCGGTCTGGAAACCCAGGATTTGTGGTTCTGATCAGGTTCTGCATGACGGTGTTCCTCAATAAACCATGGAAAAATCACAACCATCTGCTGTGGCCAAGGCAGAGCAATCCTGTGAGCTGATGATGCACCTGGATGTACTCCAAAGCCTCTGTGTGGGCTTACAAGCCATGGATCCAGCTCAGTTTTCATCCCAGTTTCAAACAGGAGCCCTGTTGCATCTCTCAGGATGTTGCTGACACAGCTGCTCCAGGCTCTTACCTCAGCCTAATGACACTGTTGGGCAAGGACCCACCCAGAAGCCAGCCATGAAGTGCCAACAACAATATATTTCTCAAGACCACCCTGCAATGCCATTACACTTGTTTTGCACCTTGCAGAGCCCTGAGAGTGGTTCTGACACGCTTGATTGTTTTTTTCTATGGGACGCAGATTTAATATAAAAATTATGATATTTTCTTTACATATTGGAATCTGCTTTCCCAGTCATGCATGGCTGGGCTGGATCACTACAGATGGTTTCAGAGAAGTCACAGGGGACTTACAGCCCTAATTCCACTCCTGCAAACTTGTTGCTATACTATTTTACCAGTTTTTTTCACTTGGACCATGGAAATAAGTCAGTCACTGAACACCAAACTCTGGTCTGTGCAATGCCCCACGTTCTTCTGCCTCCACGTCTCTCATGCAGCTTCAGCCAGGCTTTGCCTTTGCTCAACCTCCACCCACTTACTTGAGGTTGTTCAGAAACAAGGAAAAGGTTTGGGAAAGAGCATTATAGAATCACTGTATGTCCTGCACTGGGAGAGATGCATAAGGATCACTGAATCCAACGCCTGAGTAATTTCAGCCAAACGTGAGCTGGAGAAGCTTCTCAATGTTTAATCACAAAAATGCTTACTTTCCATTTGTTTTTCTTTGCAAGCTCTGCTCCCACAGCTGCCTTACCTGGAAGGCCATGATCTCGGCTGCGCTGCATGTTGAGTGCAGCCAAATCAAACCCAATCCTTTCAACCTGCTGAAAGAGCCGGTCCCGGAGCTCACCCACCACCATCTGCTGCTGCGTCATCAGCTTGGCCGGGTTGGCCATGAGGCTCCGCAGATAGGGATCGATCCCACCTGCAGAGGTGGCACAGGGGAATGGGATCAATTCCTGAAACAGGGACATGTGGGCAGTGCAGGGAGGTCAGTGTGTGGCTAAGAGGCCCCAGAGAGGTGAGCGCAGCTTATGTTTAATTATGAGCTGCTACTACATGCGAATCAATTTCCCTGCGCTTAAAGAATTGAGAAGAAAATACTTTGAATAACGTTCTTGGAGGCCACAGCAATGAAACATTCAGACCATTTTGGAACATGATGGGCTGCCCTTGTCTACAGGGGACAGCTCTGTTGGGACAACTCTGCCTGGTAGTAAGGGCCACTTAATACATTGAACACAAAATGCTTTAAAATTTGTCTGAAGCAGGAGCTCATCTGGAGAGGGCAGGAAAGGATGAATGAAATAAACTCACACCACAGAGCTGCAGAAAGGGATTTACCTTCTTGAATGATCCTCCAGACAGCAAAGAAGGAGGTTCGGAGCTGAATTTCAGGAGTTATGGGTCTGTAATATTCATCTAAGCGGCCAACAGTTGGAGGGATTGAGGCGTGAGCAAAGCGAAAAGCCAAGGTGAAGACATTGGATATCCGGGAATCCACAGACTCGTCGTAGCCCCGGTAGGGAGGAAGGAACCTGCGGTACCTGCATCCCAACAGGAGGGGCAGGTAGTCCCTGTAGGTTATGATCTTAGGGGAAAGAAGGAAAGGGTGAACTGTTAATGTCTCAGCATCTGTTTCTGTGGAGGCAAAGTTGTTTTTCATGTTCTCTCTGCCACAACAATCTAGCAGGTCAGAGCAACATAATAGTAGGTTGGACTCAATTATCTCAGAAGTCTTTTCCATTCTAATTGGTTCTGTGATTCTGTGAAGATAAAAGCCTGCCAAATCCTCCCAAATATTGGCTCCTTGTCACCTTCCCATCAGGCAGGCAGAACTGCACCCCGTGTGCCTCAGATGGCAAAGATAACAGGAGTAGCACCACCCACAGGCAGCTTCCCGAGTCCTCCCACAGCCGAGATTTCCAGTCCTGCTCTCATGTCTCTCTCAGATATTGAGGAGGCAGCACAATATAATTAAAAAAAAAAATAAAATTCTGTGTCAGTATGAGAAAATGGATTAATTATCTGATTAGTGAATGAAGATGAAACCATTGATGTAAACACAATGATGGAGATGATGTTTTTTAGGACAATCCTTTGAGTATTTGCCTTGCTATGTTTTTTCAACAATACAATAATATTTAAATTGACAGCATAAAACCATAAATATTTTGATATTCCTACTTTTTAGTTTTTGTTAATCCAGTTCAGAAGACAGGCTTCAAAGGAGGTGCAGTGCCTTTGGAAACCCCATATCCCTTTCTCTCACATGATCCAGACTTTCCTGCCAGCTGTAAAACCTCATCTGGCTTTGAGGCCATTCCTGCTCCAAACTGGAAGCAGGAAAAGAGACTTTGGGAGGTCCCTCCCAAGCACAGAGTTGTTTTTGTGACCCCAGGACCCTATTCAGGGTCAAGTCTGGGAGAGCCCAGTCCCAAGGAGACACCATGACTGGCTGCACTCACCAGCACATGGGGCTTTGTCTTGGAAGGGACCTTTAAGATATCTCATTCCAAACCCCTGCCATGGGCAGGGAATAATTGAGAGGAGGGGATTCACAGACCAAGGAATTTTAATCCAAGTTTCCAGTACCATTTTTATCAGGTACAAAACAACAGTTACAAAATCTTTTCCTCTGACTTTTCTGTCTGTTCCTCAAACAAAAATGTGCCGTTAAAAACTTCATCAAGCACTTTGTAAATTTAACAGTAGAAGGACATCAAAGATTCAAGGGAACCCCTCTGTGCTTGTCATTTCAGGTATCTCTGTGATTTTGTTTTGGTCGAAAGGGGCTGGTGGAATGAATTTGGTCCTTTCACCCCAAAATCTTGCACCCTTTGGCCACTCCACACTAGCACAGCCTAACATATGAACCCTGTGAGACTGCAGGCAGAGCCAGGACAGGTGGGATGATGGCTGGTACCTGGATCATGGCTCCCAGGATCTTTCGTGCCTCCTGGTAGAGCCTCTCATCATTCCAGTGGGGATTGAGTCTCTTCAGCTTTCCAGCCAGGCGGTTGTGCTCCCGCAGGAAGAGCGTGTGCATGCAGGCCAGCTCCAGCATCTCACTAGCACGAGTGTCACCTGGGAGGGGCACACATGACATTGGAGTGGGAATGTCACATTGGGAAGCACACACAGAGGAATTTTTAGATGCCTCAATATTTGTGTTGTGAAGAAAATGGGTAAGAAACACAAAGGAGGAGAGGGAAACCAAGGGTTGGACAGCACCAGGCACAAGCTGAATTTCTGCCGGGGCAACAAAAGCCAGGTGCTGTCCTGACTGTGCTGAGAATCACAGAGAGGTGGGGAAAGTTTCAGTGAAGGGCTGGAAGCATTAACTGAAAAAGTTAAATACAAGTAGGTGTTCTCCAGGCTCCCATATCAGAGACATTTGGTCTCACACCTCGAGAGAGAAATGCAAATGGGCAGAAGGAAGTCAAGATGGACAAGGAAGCTCTGAAAGTTAGAGGTCTCCTTCAAACCAACTGAAACTGTGGCCAAAGCAAGGTGACAGTCACGAACAGGCTCTCTGGGGAGTAAAAGGAAAAGCAAAATTAGTCAACTTTGGAAACTGCTTTTTGGAAATTACCAACAGCATCACAATGAAATATCAAATCCTTCTTCAAACATCTGGGGCAGGAAACACAAGAGCAAGCAGGTGATGAGAGTATAGACAAGCACTCAGAGAAAAGTAAATACGTTGTCTTTAGTCCCCTTGTCCCACAGTAAATAGAGGGATTTGCTCCTGCACTTGGCACAGAGCCCTTTTCATCCACTCTCAAAGGCTGCCTGTGAAGGACTGTGGAAGGAGGAACAAAAGCAGCACTGTGAGGTTCCCATGAGCAGAATGCATCCAGCCAGGGCTTCCAACAGAGCTCTGGGAGGAAATGCTGAACCCTGGGAGGCAACTGCACATGTAAAACTCCCCCAGTTCTCAGGGACCGGAAAAGTCACAAATAAGACACTGAATTTTCAAAGGCACTTCCGAAGCAGCCTGAACTGATGGCTATAAAAGAATTGATGTCTCTGTTCCAGCCATGGAACAGGAACTGCTCCTTGCTGAGAGTCTGAGGGGGCCAGAAGCCCCTCCTGGGAAGCATCTGATACTCCTTCCTGCTCTGCTTCTCACTGGGCATCTGCCTTTGGCCACAGGTCCTGTGTGGTCCTCACCAAGGAGAGACCTGCACAGAACTGGGGGAGCAGGTGAACATATGGAACAACATGTGGGACAGGTGGAATGCTGTGGGAGCCTGGAGGGACCATGAAACACCATGAGCTTTAGAGGAGGGAGCTGATGGATTCCAAGGACCATGGGGATGTTCAGAGGAACTTTGGCCAGATATGAAAGGGGCCAAGGGAATAGAAAGCAGCTCCACAGCTGATGAGATATGTCGTGCCCTGAAGCTTCTTCCAGCAGTGCCACAAGCAGCCTGGTGTGGCGAGAGCCAGCAGGAGCCAGCTGGGGAAGTACTGCTCTCCAAAAAAAATAGGCCAGGGAGTGAGACACTAATTCATGAGGTGTATCAGAAGCATCCCTCTCAGAGGTCCCACAGGCCTGTGGAAACACCCTGGTCCTCAGTAGCAGCACCAGGAGAAGGGAGTAGTGCTAAGGATCCCTAAGGTCAGTTATGTCTCTGTGAGTTGGGGACAGGATATGGCAAAGGGCAGCACTGGGGGAGAGGGTGGTGGCTGTGCAGGGTTTTGGCTGGAGGGTAGGCTTGGCTTTGGGAGCCTGTCTGGCTCTGGCAGCCCATGCCCAGGACCAAATGAGTTATTTTGGGTTGAAGAAGGGCTTAAGGGTATACCAAAAGCATGACAAAGCATAAATGTAGCAGGAGGGTGTCCTGATGGACTGGCCTGGCTGGAGTGCTCCCAGTGCTCCCTCAGCCTTCACAGCGGTGGGAACACACTTTAAAAGGCCACCTTGGTCTGGTATTGGCTTCATTCTCATTCCATCTGGGATCCGAGCTCCTCTCACAGTGCAGCAGGGACATCCAAAAGTTTCCTACTGTGACCCAGCACAGTAGTGACACACCTGTTCCCGTCCTGCTGGGCTAGGGACAGCTGTGGAAGGACAAGTATGGTCCAGCCATTGCCTCCAGGCCAGGCTGCCATTGCTGTGCCTGCTTGGCTCCATCATGGCACTGGTTCCTAGGTCACTCTGGGCCCTACATTGTGGACACACACATTTAGAGAGCTAGCGAATTCCAGCTTGGAAATTCTTTTCAGGCCTGGATTTCTCCTGACTCTCACCTCCATTCCCAGGCTGACAAGCTGACTACAGCTTCAGTTAGGGAGAAAGTCTCCCAGGGTGAGAACATGGTGACAAACAGAGTGGAATTCATCATAAACATTAACACCTGGTGTTTTTTCCGTGGGATACATCCTGAGTTGCTGTCCCAAGGATGTTTTTCCCAATTGTCCAATGAACTACTGTCCTGTCCTGGCTGCACTAACACACTTTAAATACGGGCTGTCTGTATAATAAATTGGCCTTTTTTCCCCAAAGAGCTCCGTGTGTGTTACTGTCCTTTCTCTCTCTTTGCAGTGCAGTAACCACACTACATCAGAGCTGCTGAGCATGGATGGGACCCCTTCACTCCAGGTTTATCTGCACAAAGACTTGCAGATGGCAAAGGCTTTCCTCCTACCTAGCACAGTCTGTCTCAGTCTCTCATGATTTGCTCCATTCCATTTTCTACTTAACTAAGAAAAACAAACAACTGAAGGAGTGCGCTGGAACTGCTGGAACTGTCTGCTCCAGATTCCAGGTTTGGGGTGCAAGCACCTAACTCACCTGCAAAAAAGCAGGGGATTCGAGCTGCCCCGCTGGCCTTGAGGCAGGGCTCCTTCCTCATGGGACCGAAGGGCATGTACGCCCTGCCCCTGTCGGTGAAGTTGCGGTTCACAGCCAGGAGCCCACTCTGGCTGCTGCGGTCCCGCAGGCGCTCGGCCACGGCCGCCTCGCTGCCGTACACCATGCTGCCGTCCAGGAACGAGGTGAGCGCGTTGATCTGCTCCCGCACCGGGCCCCGCGTGCAGGCGGCGGCCGAGCGGAAGAAAGGGAGGCAATCCCTCCTGTTGGTGATTCGGGGGTCGTTGGGTGGGATCTGCAGACAGAGAAAAGGAAAATTCACCGGTGGCTCAGGAGATGGAGCTAGGCTGCAGCCCTCTCACAGGGCATAAATCTTGAGATGAAGGGTCAGGTTGACAGCTGAGATGCTGCTTTAGAAGCCCAAGTCCCAAACAGCCTGGAGACACCTAGATTTCCCTAAAGTCCTATGGATTCCTGAAGTTTTTCCCATGAAAATAAATATAAATTGGATTGTATCTTTAAGGCTCAGTTTTCTTATCTCCATATCTACACCATAGACAGCTGTCATCCAGAACCTGTGACCCTTCCAGCATTCTCAAATGCATGTCAGGGAAATACTCAGTGATGTTCCATCCCATCATAGTTTTCCTTGAGAGGAGCTAGGAGGACATTTGGAAGCCAGAGCTGCAGCAGGACTGCAAAGGCAGGAGAGCAGGGCTGCAGGAGGGACAGGGACATGATTTGGAGAAAAGGAGGCTCAGGGGGGCCCTTGTGGCTCTGCACAACTCCCTGACAGGAGGGGACAGCCGGGGGGGTCGGGCTGTGCTCCAGGGAACAGGGACAGGAGGAGAAGGAACGGCCTCAGGCTGGGCCAGATCCAATCTAAATCTCAGGTTTAGATTGGATATGGGAGGAATTTCCCCGTGGAAAGGGTGGTCAGGCACTGGAAGGGGTTTCCCAGGGAGGTTTGGAGTGCCCATCCCTGGAGGAGTCCAAGGAAGTCCTGGACATGGCACTCAGTGATCTGGGCTGGAGACAAGGTGGGAATTGGGCACCGGTTGGACTGGATGGGCTTGGAGGTCTTTTCCAACCCCAATGATTCTGTCATCCACTGGGGCAGGGACCATGATGTGACTCCTGCTAATGCTGCAGGCACTGAGATCTCAGCACTCCCTTGTCCTGTGCAAAGAAAACTTAATTCCCATAGATTTTCTGAGGTTGACACTTCTCAGTGCCTGTCTGTGACATTTCCTGTTTTCCAGGCATCACCGGTGCTACCTTTGCACTACAGCTCCAAGGAAAAACCACATTGCTGAGGGAGATGGGCAAAGGCCTGGAAACCTGGCAAAGGCTGTGCCTATGCCTGAGCCCAGCACTGGAACAAAGCAGTGCCACGACACAGAGTGCTCTGGCCTCCTTGGCCTGTTTTGGGAGGATGTTCCTCCATGGCCAAGGACTGGGAGAGCCACCAGCATTTCCTGGTCAGAAGGCAGATACCCTCACCCTTCCTCCCCTGGAGGAACGAGGCTCCTGTACCTGGATGGGGAAGCACGGAGGCTTCTTGGCACAGCTGGTGTCACAGTCTGTCTCTCCACCAAAGGGGACTCTGGCTGGGGTTTCTGGGCTAAGATCCAGGTCGTGGTCAATAAACTGGCCCCACTGCATGAACATGAGGGATCTCTGCTGGTCCATGCGCAGCTGCTCCGAGGGGAAGCGGACAATCTCATTGGACACTTGTCGGACCTGCAGGGATGGAGGCAGAACATTTTGCTGGGAAATGATGTGTGTGAATGGCTGCACCCAGTTGCGGGGTCACCTGCAAAAATTCCCAGGGCACTTCTTGTGCTTTGCAGACAAAAAACCCCAAATCTGTCTGTGCAGGAAGGTGTCACCATCACCAAGTGCCCTTCACTGTGCACTCTGCTGCTCTGGCTCTAGCAGGATTCTAAGCCTCCTGGCCAAGACTGCCACTTGATGGACTTGGGAAAACAGCTAAGCAAGCCTGGGAAAGGGAGACCAAATAAGTTTTTAAAAACCTCTTTTTGAATAGAAGTGCAGAAAAAATAGCCCCAGGGAATTTCTGAAAGTATTCTCGAAGTCCTCCTCCTTTCTCATCTCTTCTCCAGCCATCACAGTTCCCTCACCTTCATGAATTACTACAGAAAAAGGACACTGTGCTGTGGAGGAGGGTTAGGAAGTACAACAAATCCATGAACACAATCCCAGATCCTCATCAGAGCTGTTGTTGCACCAAGCTCAAGTGACCAGAAGCCCCGCTCACATCCAGGTGCCACAAGAGCCACAAACCCTGCACTTCATCCACCCAGGGACCCCCACATACTATTTCTAGTCATACATCTTTTGTTCTGGGGATTTCCTGGCTCACTTTATCCTCTGGCATAATTACTTTTCAGAAAACAATAACTGCCACAAACCAAATCAAAAAAAGGTAAGTAAAATAATTTGGTTTTAATGCACTCCGTTTAAAAGAATATATTATGTAATTCTATATTCCTCCTGTGATTCTGCATTAATCAGATTAATTTTTCTTTGCTTTTCCTGAAGACGTGGGACTTAGAAAGCATTCCTAATAGATC
This sequence comes from Acridotheres tristis, assembly GCA_037013685.1. Classification (NCBI taxonomy): domain Eukaryota; kingdom Metazoa; phylum Chordata; class Aves; order Passeriformes; family Sturnidae; genus Acridotheres; species Acridotheres tristis. The sequence continues at coordinate 328,153 of CM072906.1, forward strand.
CTCCTGGATATTCTCAGACCATCACCCTGCAGCTGGTGAATTTAAGCTCCTCCAACCTGATCCACAATTCCAGCTGGTGGATGAGCCCTCTGATGCCTGTGGCCTGTCCTAGAACTGACAATCCCTAGACCTGACACTTTATTCTGAGACTGTTACAAACTTTACCAGTGGAAGCGGGAATCCAGAGAAACGCTTTCCTTCCGTCCACCCACGGGGCACAGACACACCGTCCTCATATTCTGCTGGGAGCCACCTGGCCAGGGCCCTGTTGGAGGCTCCTAGGGATGGGTTCCTCCTGTCAGAGGCAATGGAAAAACAGCAATCAGTTGGAGCCAAGAGCTTGTGGATACGGAGAGACATGGACCTTGGAATTGTAGCACGCCGTGGTTGGGGAACTGCTGCAGCTCTATAGGTTTGGTGCTGTCAGTAAACCTCAGGACTAATAACAACAGCAACAATAATCATAGAATAGTTTAGGTTGGAAAAGAGCTTTAATAATGTGCCCCAAGCCTCAGCTTCTCCCAGATAAGAACTCAGGTTGAACCTGCCCTTGATGTCATCCAGCCTGAAGAAAGCCCTCAACCTCAGACTGGCTGGAAAGCACTCAACCTCAGACTGGCTGGAAAGCAAAGTTGGAAGCTGAACACCCGGGAAAAGGGGAAGAGCCTTGGAATGGAATTACCTATGGTCTCAAACAGAAACTGGGGGACTTGGACTGTGAGGTTACTGTGCTGGGTGATTTTTTGAAGGTCATTACTGAAGATGTCACAGCCCATGGCAGGGGTTGGACTAGATGACCTTTAAACCTTTTCAAAATCGTTTCCAACACAAACCATTCTGTGGCTCTATGACTGTAGTTTGATTCGACCATTAAAACTTTAATTAGAGTACTAACTTTCTTTGGAGTGCATATCCAGTGTGTTCTGTGGTGGCCTCTCACCCACAGGGGGTGTAGCACTGCCCTGGGCAGTGGAGAGGCAGAGCATTGCTGAGTCCACCTCCCCCAGGGCCTCAGGTCTGGATTGGGTGTAATGGACCTGTCCTTATCCCAGAGCCCACATCCCCCCCCAGAGTGGAAGGAGGCAGGAAAGTCTCTCCTTAGCTCTTATACAACCCCCTGTAGGCTAAAGCATCCTGGGGCAGGAAGAGCTGGCTGAGCTCTTTCCTCTGCCTCAGCTGCTCCCAGGAGCTTCCCAGCTCTGTTTTTACAGGGAATATTTCTGAATTTTCCCTATAAAACACCCCATGCTCAGCAGCTTCCCAGGTCTCCCACATTCCCCGTTTCAGTCATAGGAGGTGCTGGAGGTGCTCTTCCAGCCCATATGCCCAAATTTCCTATCACACACAGTGTAGGGCAAGGGGATGGCTAGATCATGCCCAGTATGGATTTAGGCCAGGAAACCCTTGGAGACCCTGCCAAGGGTCAGGGCCAGACAAAGAGTCTGTCCCAAACATGGAGCTCTTTCTGTTTTGGCAAAGAGCAGGTTCAGGCACAACACCAGGAACTTTCCAAACAGCTCCACACATTACTAAGAAATACTGCTGAGTGTGAAACCCTAAAATGAGGTGTCTATGTGGATCATCCTTGGGGAAGCGGGTCTACTTATGGAGGATGCATCCATCCATAGAATAATTTAGATTAACCTCCAGTCTGGATCACTGAATACCACATCCAGTCCTTCCTTGGACACCTCCAGTAATGGGGACTTCATCAGGCCCCTGGACAGTTCCAATGCCTGATCACCCTTTCCAGGAAGAAATTTCTCTTGGTATCCAACCTGAGCCTCTCCTGGTGCAACTTGAGGCCATTTCCTCTCCTCCTGTTCCATGCATCCACCCATTCTTCTGCTGACACAGCCCCTCACCTGTTGTTGCACTCGCCAGTGATGGTTCTGTAGCCAGAAGATATACAATTTATATTCTTATCCTGCTGATCACATCCAGTGGCCTTGAAAATCACCCCCACCTGAGCTGGAGTCAGCAAGTCTGGCAGGAAATAAGGGAGAAAAAACATGCAGGAACACACTGGCCCTTCTGGGTTTGCTCAGGAAAAGGTTTTCCTATACCCTTGCATGTACCTAGCAGCATCTGCACAACCACTATGTGCTGTCATTTAAATCTTCCTGCTTGAAGACCTGCCGAGGGTGCTCTTTAAGCAGCAGATGCTTTTGCTGATTTGGAAAGCATCAAACCCAGCAAAGCTGTGGTCAGATCTTCTTTATAATCACGTATTAGGCTCATGTAGCAGCAGAATGCTTTTTTAGTATTGGCACTTCCTCTCCTCTCCCTTTTTATCTCTGCTATAAAATGCAGTCACAGCCATCCTAGGGGTTGTTACAAGTTTTTCCCCCTGGAAGCAGATCCCTGTTGCTCCTGCTCAGAGCTGGAAAAGAACCATCCTGTGGCTGGGCTCACCAGGGCATTGTGCTTTGCTGTGCTCATTACCCTTTGCAGGGGAGCTAAGTGGCAGAGTTCAACAAGAAAAGTCTTACAGAATCACAGAATCATGGAACGATTTGGGTTGGAGAGACCTTAAAGAACATTTTGCTCCAATCCCCTGCCAGGGCAGGGACACCTTCCCTAGTTGCTCCAACCTGGCCTTGGACACTTCCAGGCATGGGGCAGCCACAGCTTCTCTGGGCACCCTGTGCCAAGGCCTCAGCATGCTCCCAGCCAGCAATTTCTTCCTAAAATAAAATCCAAGTCTCTCCTCTGTTAGTTTAAAACCATACCCTGTTTTCCTGTCACTATCTACCCATGTAAAAAATCTCTCCCTCTTTTTTATAAGCCCTTTTAGGGACTGGAAGGGGCTCTAATGTCTCCCCAGAGCTTTCACTTCTCCAGGCTGATCCCCAGCTCTCCCTGTCTGTCTCCATAGGGAAGATGCTTCTTCTTGGCTCTTGCTGCTCACTCCCACGTCCTGTCCCTCGAAGGTTTCCTGGTCACTGCTGCCACCAACAGTCTGGGTCACAGCATGGTTTAAAAAGCCACTGGCAATGGGTGAGAGGTGCCAGCCAGGTGGCCTTTGCAAGGCTCTGTAGTGGTGCTGGAGCATCAGTCCTGGATGGAGAGGCGGGAGCTGTGCACAGCCAGTTCTGTCATCACCTTCCACCTCATCCTGTCCTGGAGCAAAGCCAGAGCACCCCATGATGTGTCTTATCCTGCCAGTGCTTTACAGTAATGTTGGGAAAGTGTTTGAGGCCAGGCTAGATGAGGCTTGGAGCATCCTGGGACAGTGGAAGATGTCCCTGCCCATGGCAGGGATGGCACTGGATGGGCTTTGAGGTCCCTTCCATTCCATGATCTCCATGAGTTCATATTTATATGGCAGGAATCCTCCCTGTGTATCCCTGAGCTGTTCCTCTCACTGGCCCTGATTTGCCTTCTTCTCTCAGCAGCCTGGTCTGGCCTGACTCCATCTCACAGAGGATGTTGCTCCTCCAGACACACGCTGAAATATCCTCTCACATCTCCCCATTCTGTTTGGACAGTGACTTCAGTGCTGTCTGAGGTCTGGCTGAAGAACTGCCTTCCTTCCTTGGGGCCAAGCTGCTGGGAGTCACCTCTGGGTCTGCTCATTCCCTACTCAAGGAGCAGAATATCTACCAAAGCCTTCCAAGCTTTGACCCATCAGACCATGAACCTCAATATAGCAGAAGGAACCAGGAAAGTGCACAAAACACTTTCACTGACTGAAAACCCCCCAAATAGTATTTAAAATGGAAAAAAAGCACAGAAGAATAACTCAGCTTTGCTTCACTACAGCCACATGGGAGGGATTTGTCACAGCCCATCACAACCCCCTTTCCTTCCCTCCTCCAAAGCCCCAGTGACCAAGCCCTGTGTCTTCCTCCACTGCCTTCCTCCCAGCAAAGGGGGTCCTACCTGTGACATTGAAGTCTCCCCTCACAGCCCCTCGCAGCCTCTCTTTGAGCAGGCTCAGGGTGGTCTGCAGATAATCTGCTGCCCGGACGGCCGATCGTGTCCCCTCCACTGGCTGCTTGAAATATCTCAGCAGCTCTGCTGGGGTCAAGGCATTGTTCTGCAGGTTCTTCTTTATGCTGCAAGGGACAAGAAACCAAAATCTGAAACGAGGCAGGGATGCTGCAGTTGCACACCTGAACATCAGGCACAACACATCCCAAGTCTGAACTGCTGGAGAAAGTCACTGGGAGAGGCCGGAGCCTCCTCTCAGCTGGAGAGTCCCCAGGCCAGGGAGGTGATTCAGAGTGTGGCTGCTGGCAGAGGACAGGTATGGGCTGGTAGGAAGCTGGACACTCCCAAAGCATGGCTGGGAGTCCCACAGAATGTCTTCACTGCAGCATCCAGCTCTTTGCTGCATCCATGGGAGGGAACCACTGGAAATAAGCAGGAGCCTGTGCTGGTCTCAGCTCTGGGCTCCTGCTCAGAGCAGCATGAGGGGTGCAACAGAGCCCAGCAACTGCAACAGGTGCAGCTGTGAATGTGGGAGACCATGGCACAGCTTGCCCAGAGCAGCTGTGGCTGACCCAGCCCTTGGAAGAGTCCAAGGCCAGGCTGGATGGGCTTAGAGCACCCTGAGATACTGGAAGGTGTCCCTGCCATGGCAGGGGCTGGAACGAGATGAGCTTTAAGCTCCCTTCCAGCCCAAACCACTCTGTGATTCTCCGATTCTCTGAAAACCAAGCTGGGAGGAACAGCACAGGAGAGGTCACGGCTCTTGGTGACCCAACAGACTGGTGTAAAACCAGGGTGAGCAGACAAAAGCTGGATGCCAGCCCGCTGTGCTCCCGGAGCTCCCCAGCCCGCGGCCCCTGTGCTGCGGGGAGGAGAGGCGGGGGAAGCTGTGGTGCAGGAGAGGACAGGAGACAGGAGCAAGGGACAGGGACAGGAAACGGGAACGGGGACAGGGAGAGGGAACGGGGACAGGGACGGGGAACGGGAACGGGGACGGGGAACGGGGAACGGGGAACGGGGAACAGGGAACGGGGAACGGGGGACGGAGACAGGGAACGGGGACAGGGACAGGGAACAGGGGACAGGGAACGGGGAACGGGAACGGGGACAGAGAACGGGAACAGGGACAGGAACAGGGGACAGGGAACGGGGACAGGGAACGGGAACGGGGACAGGGAACGGGGAACGGGGACGGGGACGGAACGGGGAACGGGGACGGGGAACGGGGACAGGGACCCGCTGCGCCCAGCCCGGCTCTCACCGGTCCCGTGTGCGCTTGTAGGCAGCATCCACGAGCTGCCGGGCCTCGGCCACGCTGCTCAGCAGGGACGTGTCCGACAGCTCCAGCGGCACATCTGGGCAGGGAAAGGGAGAGCAGAGGTCAGGGTCTGCAGGGAGCATCCCTGCGCCTCCGGCACCCGGGGATTGGACACAGCAGCGCTGGAGGCAAGTGCTGCTCACTCCCCAGAGATCTGCATATAAAGATATTCCTCAGGGGAGTCTGAGAGTCTCTCCTGGGCATGAAGAGAATTCCTCCGTCAGTGGAGGCTTCAAAGAGCCGCAAACAGTGAGAGGTGCAGGCGCCGTCCGTCCTGCCCTTTCACAGCGGAGCATTTGAACAGCGTGCCCAGAGCAGCTGTGGCTGTCCTATCCCTGGCAGTGCCCAAGGCCAGTCTGGACAGGACTTGGAGCAACCTGGGATAGTGGAAAGTGTCCCTGCCCATGGCAGGGAGTGGAACGGGATGAACTCCAAGCTGCCTTCCAACCCAAACCATTCTGGGATTCTCTTATTCCATAAGCAGCTCAATTTCCCCACGGCTTTCCCCAGTCCCTCCTGCACCGTCCTGCCATTTTCACTGCTCCCCTTCCTGCCCCGGAAAAAAATTAATTTTATCTCCATCATTTGCTGGCTGTGGGTCACAGAAAGGGCGGGGACAGCCCTAAGGGCTTCTCTGAGTGACAGCACTTCCCTACAGTTTCTGGGAAAGAGGAAAACTTCAGAAAATAGCACAAAGGGATAAATAGCTCCCAAACCTCCCCAGTTTCTTTTAAATATCTCCGCAGATCAATCCAGAGCTCAGCTCTTCGACAATCCTGATGAGAAAAATTATTGCCCGGAGCACCATTTGAGATAAATGAAAAGCCAGGCATGTACTTTTCATAAGGATTTGACATTGTAAATTAACAGATGGAGGTCTCTATATGTTTTGGAGGAGTGATTCAGGGCTGGAAGAGGGGGAGTGACTGCCCCATCCCCACACTCCACAGGCCCTGGTAGCTCTCTCAGGTGCTGGCACAGGGAGGGAGACCCTGGTTCCATGGGCACGGACCAGTGCTGGGAACTGATCTACTTTTACCTGATTTTAATGAATCAGGCAGGATGTGAACTGGCAAAAACCTAAAAGAGCCAAGTGGTGCCACAAGAGGTACAAACTGTGCTCCTCCTGACACATTTTCAGGGCTGTGCTGCTGAATGACAGATTCCTCCAGACACAGCTTTATCTTTCCCACTCAGAAAATCTCCTGATTTGCAAAGCCTGAGGGAGGGACAATACCGTAGGAAGAGGATACAGATGCCTGGAACAGGCTGAGGATCATCAGAGACTCCAGGAAGCTTTCTGCCTTCATCCCTGCAAAGAAATATAAGTGAAGAAGACCAAGAACACGTGGATGCATCAGGAAGGTGGAGGATGGTGGGTGTCAAGGGAGCTCACGAAGCATCATCTTCCCCATGAAACGCTTCCAGGAGGGAGTGCACTCGCTGGGAGCTCCTGTCAGTGGAAAAGGAGCAGCCTCCTGTCCCAGGGACTGCCAGCACTTGGGACTTCGGGGGCAGCACAAAGGGACCAGAATCTGCTGCCAGGGCAGCACACAGAGCGTGCAAGGGAGAGCTGGTGGGGAAGAAGGAAGAGCCAGGAGAGCACGGTAGTCCTCTACACCTCTGTTACTCTGCCCTTAAATTCCAAGAGCCCTCCTTGCAAGTAGTCATGTCACTTTAGATGTCACATGAAAACACATAAGGACTGTATTCTCATTATTCCTATTAGCCTGAGATTGAGATATTCAGATTAAAAATTACACCAAAAATTTTTAGGAAATAATACTTCAATATTTAGAATGTTGCTACTAAAATCACTATGAGTGAACTGTTTATGTTCCTCAATAGAGTCAGAGTGAAGCCAACCATGAGCTGGGTATCACTCTATCCCCATAATTATAAAATATGGCATTTATATTTGTGTTTTAATGGGAATTTATTCAGTTATTAACTAGCTGTTCCTTTAAAATGGGCTGCAGAAGGAATGGGAAGCATTTAATAGCCGTTTAATAGATGTTTGGGATATTTTTCCCAAAGCTGACCCCCTCACCTCCCAAGGCTGCTCCAAGCAATCATCTCGCAGAATGAGCCCAGAGCTGTGGGCTGAGCAGCCGCTGTGAAGCGGCCTCAAAGGGGCACTGAAATCCGCGGCTAAGCCCCGTCCCTGCAGAGGAGCCCTGGCCACAGCAGCACCGCTCCAGGCGCTTTCCTGCGGTCCAGCCGCGCCCGGTGCCAGGAGAGGGTGGAAGCAGCGTGAACCGCAGAGCTCAGCCCCAAACTCAGCCCCAGATCCCCACCCGCGGCAGAGGAACAAACTCTGCACAAGAGAAAAGCGGCTGTACCTGGGCCAGGCTCTCACCTGCGATCCTCCACCACCACCACCTCCTCCTCCTCCTCTGCGCCCGCTTTTATCGGCCCGGCGTTATCAGCAGGGGCTGCCCCGGGAACTCCCCCTGGGGCGGCCAGGCCGGCACAGCACCCAACTCCCATCCCAGTGCCCGCCGGGGAGGCTCTTGTGCTCGCACTGGATACATAGCCCGGTGCTTCAGCGGAGCTTTCCTGGGATTCTTGAAGGTGGAGATGTGACCACTTTGTGGTGGTTTGAGAGTCTTGAGCCCTTCTGGGGGTGTCTGGGGGTTCCTTCCCCCACGGTGCTCTTCATTCTCTGACGCTTTTAAAGGTCGAAACAACACCTTCACATCTACCCCTGGAGACACCTGCAGTGCCCAGCACTCCCCATCCACCTCCCGACCTGCTCTGCCCCACATCCCCTGCGGGTCCACGAGAGCTGCTCCTCCTGTGCAGAAGGAGCTCTGGGATGATGGCTTGAACCCTCCAGCTACTGGTCTGGAGCACGGGTGGGTCTGGCTCCTGCCTAAAGTGCTGTTGCACCAGGAGCTCAGCTGGCAAACATCTCCTCTGCTGCAGGACAAAGCCCCTCTCCCAGAGCAAAAGCATCTGGTGGACAAATGCTTGCCATGCTGACAGGGCAGAGGGATGTGTTTGAGCATGGAGATGTACAGGGAGGCAGAGGAGCTGCTCCTCAGCTCCTCCTCACTGCACATTGCAATTGTGTTTGCCCTCATGGATCAAAACTCCTTGGATCAGCAGCACAGACTGAAAGCAACCAAGTTCCTGCCAGGGCTCCCCAGGGCTGGTTGGATGAAGGTTTTGACCTGGACTCTGCCCTGCATGGACACCCGACACCCCAGGACCCACAGTAGCTGCGGAATGGTACAGGTGGTGCAGTGCCTCTGGCAGTGACTCAAGGTGTGCCCATCCCCAAAACTGGGATCCACCATTCCTATCCCCAAAGCTGCCTCCCTGCAAGTGGAGCCATGAACTGATGCTGGTCCTGGTCCTTTAATGTTTTAAAGAAAATCAGCAAAGCAAATTACAAATCTTGCAGTGAGGCCCAGGTAAGGCTGGTCCTCTTTGCAGACTGGTTTTGACAACCTGGAGGAAATCCACCTGGAGCCCAGGAAAAAGCTGGGTTTGGTCAGCCTGGAGGGAAGAAGGCTCTGGAAGCCTTTCTCTTGACTTTGAGTGTCTCATGGAAGGGCTGCAGAGCAGACAGAGCTGTTCAGAGTGCCCAGGGATGGGACAAGAGGCAATGGCACGTGGCACTGCCAAGAAAATTTCCAACAGATGTAAAATTTGGCATCCCAACAGATGTAAGAAAACACACACAGGATAGTGGTGAAGTGCTGGGACACGGCCCACAGCAGAGGTGGGGCCTGCATCCCTGGGATAATGCTCCCCTGAATGAGACCCTGAGCAACCTCCCCTGGCCTTCAAGGTGACCCTGACCCAAGAGAGGAGGAGGTGCCTCCAGCCCACCCACCCCTTTCAGTGTGTGTGTCAGAAGCAGTGTCTGCCTGAGGTCCCAGCTTCAGCACCCACCCCAGCTCTAGCTCCAGCTCTAGTACCAGAACCAGATCCAGCTGCAGCTCCAGCACCAGCAGTTTGCACAACAGAGACCACAGCACAGCTCTTGTGCAAAGAGGCAGAGCTGGTGGGTCCCTCCCCCGCTGTGTCAGCATCAGATAGAGGAGGAGGATGAGGATTTTTCAAAGGCCATGGACAGTTAATGTGTGTCAGTGCTGATAAATGTGTTTCACAATGAGGAACTTAATTCAGAGAATCACAGAATGGTTTGGCTTGGGACAGACCTTACAAACCAACCCGTTCCACCCCCTGCCTTTGGTAGGGACACCTTGCACTGTCACAGGCTGCTCCAAGCCCTGTCCAATCTGGCCTTGGGCACTGCCAGAGCTGGGGCAGCCACAGCTGCTCTGGGCACCCTGTGCCAGGAAAGCTATTTCTTCCTCACAGGGAACAATTCCTTCACAATATCCCATCCATCCCCACCCTCTGGCTGTGGGAAGCCATTCCCCCTTGTCCTGTCACTCCACATCCCTGTCCCAAGTCCCTCTAGCTCTCCTGGAGCCTCTTCAGGCCCTGGAAGGGGCTGTGAGCTCTGAGCTCTCCCTGGAGCCTTTTCCTCTCCAGGTGAACACCCCCAGCTCTCCCAGCCTGGCTCCAGAGCAGAGATGCTCCAGCCCAGGGCACAGAGGGTTTCTGACATACGTGGCTGGGTACTTCCATGGCAGGGGTTTGGAGCCAGATGACCTTAATGTCCCTCCCAGCCCTGGCCATTCTATGATTCTGTGTTGAGCTTCTCATCCATCAGCACCTCCAAGTCCTCCTCAAGGCAGTTTCCCATCCATCCATCCATCCATCCATCCATCCATCCATCCATCCATCCATCCATCCATCCATCCATCCATCCATCCATCCATCCATCCATCCTCTTCCCAGCCTGTACTTGAGCTTGGGATTGCCCCAATTCCATGTAGGACCTTTTACTAGGCCTTGTTAAGTGTCATGAGTTTTGCACAGCGCCACCTCCCCAGCCTTTCATGGATGCCTCATCTCTTCCCTCCAGTGTGTGACCCCAACATACAGCTTGGTGTCATCAGGGTGTCCATGATCCCCTTTATCACTGGAAAAGATGTTAAACACACCAACTCCTAAGAAACACCACACCAAACTGCTCTCAAAAAGAAATTATTCTCTGGTCCAGAAACCATGGAAGTGGAGGGTTGTGAGATGCTTTGTCCCTTGAATGTTTACTTTCCCTGGAGGCTGTGACCCTGCTCCCAGATCAGGGTGAATGGGAAAGGCCACAGGCCTGGCTGAGCCTTCTTGCCACCAAACGCTTGCACTCAGAGATCACATGCTGCTCATGCTCATCTGGAGAATGGAAACAGGAATATATGCCACCAGTGGCTCCCCCAAGCAGAGAGGTGCCATCCACACCTAGGCCGTGGCAGTGTTTAGAAGCAGAGGATGCAAAGCAGAACATCTGGATTATATCTTTATTTTACTCCTTTTTTTTTGTTTATTGTAGCCTTTCAAGTTTAGCTATAACAGCTTGAAGCCGTTAACATTAAATATTTCTCAAGGAGACTTCTCTGAGCTTTGCTGTACAGCCTGTCTGGTGTTGGGGAACCAGCGGAACTAGGGAGACTTTACTGAATGATGGGTCTGAGTCTATTAGAGCAAAATTTACAGGACGTAGAGACACAACACACACCTTGTGGTCCCAGGGGCTCAGCTGGGCAGGGAGGATGGAAGCACCAGGAGCAAGGGAGCCAGGCAGGCACTGGCTTCACAGGACCTCTGGCTCTGGGCATACCCCAGAATGTTCCAGCAACTGCTTTTCTTCCTAAAGGTTTTGTTCTTCACTTCATCCCCTGAGGAACTGATAAAAGCAATGACAGTTTTCTTTCAAAAGACCTTTTAAGAAACTCCGGTTGGCAAATTCAGTTAGAACAGCAACAACTTCCTCCATGGGAGGACAGGCTGAAGATAAAGCTCTGGGTTGCTGATGAGTTTCACCACTGAGGCTACTCCAGAAGCCATGGAAACTGCAGCAGAGCTGCAGCACTTTATCCTTTCAAAGCCTTTGGTCTGTCCTTGCCCTGACTCCCATCCACCACAGGACAAATGCCTTACTGCAGCATCAACATCCTCATGGAATATTTCTCTCTAGGGAGCAGCAGCTTCCCAAACAAGTCCTTCTTGTCAGGGGAATCCTGCAAGAATCCCCTCAAAATCCCAGAGTGACTTCGGACACCTTGGCTGGATTCCCAGAGGCTCCAGGTACAGGAACCACACCCCTGACCCAACACTCGCACACCAGAGGTGCTGGGAGCACAGGGATCCAGCCCAGGCACTCTGGGCAGCTTCATGCCCACAGTCCTCCCTCGTGTCCTGCATCCCCAGGGCTGCCACCTCAGCCCCTGCCCGAACCTGGCACCCAGGGCATCCACAGCCAAGTGTGTCCCTCTGAAAACGGGACACAGAAAGTGCAGAACATCCTCAAGGTGCAGGTGGTTGGTATAATTTCCCCACCCCCCCCAGAAGAAGCATAACTGAATCTTTGGCTTTTTTAAGGAAAATGTATTTTTGTGAAAATAGATTTTATTATAATAAAATTTGGTATTAAATAAAAACATACCATACCACCACCACTTGTGGCCGCTGTGCTGGCACCACTCACGGAGCTCATGGAACTGCCCTGCTCAGAACAAGGACCCACTGGAACATGCAGAGAAAGAAACGGGGAGGAACAGAAACCATGGCATACAAAACCCTCAGTGCTTGGACAGGGCTGTGTCTCAACTGCAAGAACACTTTATCTCTTACAAAAACAGTGCAAGCTGCCCAGCCCCAGCCCTGCTCTCAAACACTCCGGCATGGGAGCAGCTCACAGACACAGCTGAACAGAACCGTGGAGAGAGGCAGATGGACAAATAAATAAATAAATAAATAGGTAGATAATCAATCAATAAATAAATCGTTAAATAAATAATAAGGCGGAGTCCCCAGCCAGTGCGTGGTCAAGGTGAACCAGGCAAGAGCAGCTGACAGCAGCCCATCCCCACGCTGAAGAACCGAGCCCTGCTCGGGCACCGCTCCCTCCTCGCCAGGGATCCTCGTGCTGGAAGCTGACTGAGGCAGTGTGGGACGCTCCAGGCACAGCTGCACATATTTACAGGGTTACAGTACATGTAAGAACTCACTCATCAGCCCAGAGACAGCGAAAGGGAGTCACGGGAACAGAAAAGTGCAAATTTTCTTTGCAGGAAGTGAAGGAGTTGACATGACCTCCTTTGGAGCAGAGAAATACCAGGGTGTGGAGTACAAGGGATCTCTCCTAAGGGGCCAGAGCTTTGCTGGGAAAAGCCAGTTAGCTAACTTACAGCCAGAATATAATCCTTAAATTAAAATATTTACAGGGAACTGATGCACTGAGGGCTGCATGGAGCACGACATGCTGGATCCCAGAGCTGAGCCCTCACACCCCAGAGCCACTTTTTCCCCAAGGGCTCTCAGCTCCCACACTCTCCAGAGTTTTTCTCTATTCAACACATACTTCTCTATGAAAATAATCTGCTTATTGCAGAGGGCTTCTCAGTCTCTGGGGCTGTGTGGCAGCCTGGATGGAATACCCCTTGTTAATTTTTCTTGTTGGACCCAAGTTTTTTTAAGAGGTTTTTCCCTTTGAAAAATAAGCCTCTCTTCTTTTTACTGTGCCCAGGTGCATCACTGCAGGGGAGGAGGGCCAGCGATGCCTGCTCTGGACACTGCTCCCCTGGGAAAAGGCAGGAAGGTGCTGGCAGAGGAGGAGATGGAGAGGAGTCGCTCTGATCAACAGATCCATCTGGATTTAGCTGGGTGGGAAAGAGAGAAAACAAAAGACAAAAGCACAAGTTAGAGCTGCTGAAGGAGATGACACCAATATAAACCTCAACCAGAGAACCTGGCCTTCTCCCCTCCATGCAGGTGCAGTTCCACTTAGGAAGTTTCCAATGGATTTAAATTTTGTACTTAAACCCAGACCCCTCCTTAGCTAAGAATTCCTGAAACTCCTGAACTTTGGGCTAAGAACTGGACAGCACAAAAGACCCACTAAGGACATGGTGAAAGATGATGTTCCACAGCTAAATAAGTGAAGTAGACCCTGAGAACATGGATGGAGACAGGTACTGATGAATCCATGGATGCCTCAGCCATGGAGCTTGTTGGGATCCCAGCATGCTCTGGGACAGAAGGCAGGACATTAACAAAACCAAATTTCGTAAGAACAAGTGCTCTGCAAGACATCCAGAAGATCAAGGAGAATGCTAAGCCCTGAGGCTTCTCAACAGTGGCCTATTGGTAGGAAAGGAACTGGGGGTCCTGCAAGGCTGCTCAGCGTGCAGCAGATCCAGAGGCAGGAGGGGCAAAAAGCCAAGCCTGCTGCTCTGCAGTGGCACTAGTGGAGCAGGATATAGAGAAATTTTGGATCAAGTGGCACACAGGAATGCTCCTGATCCCCTGAGTGTTTGAGACAGTTAAAATTGGGACCCAGCAGTCTCAAATAGTGCTGTTCCCTTTGGAAATGGCTTTTAGAAATCAGAATGTGCCCTAGTCCTGGGCTCAATTTCCCCTTCAAAGCACTGAGAGGTCAGTTCCTAGCAGCAGCCTTCCTTCCACAATCTCCTCTCACTAGGCTTAGGTGTCCAGCCAGTGAAAATTACCAACCTGGCAGTGAAAATTACCAAGATATCCCAACAGGCTGTGAAGTTCCTCAGGGAAGAGGCTCTGGGTTTCTGAGGCGTCAGAGAGCCTTAGTCTCACTGCCTTCTCTTCCACACAGCTTTTACAAACCAGCAGCTTCCAAGCTCCAGCTGTACATCCAGTCTTGGCATTACTCAAAACACAAGGTGACAGTGGCTGGAGCTGTGCCAGGAAAGTCCTCTGGACACTGGAACATCACACCCTCAACATCCCTGGGCTGAGGTCCCACCGAGTCCCTCATGGCTCTGCAGCAGCCACAGCCCCCAAAGAGAATGTGAGATGGTGACAGTGGCAGCAGGACCCTCTGCCTGAGGTGGAAGCACCCCTGAAGATCAGACTCCAGGCAGGAACTGTGTGAGGATCCCAGCTGCCCTTGGGCAGGACTGGATGTGCCTGGTCCTGGTCTCATTCTGTGTCCAGGGCAAGCAGCTGAATAAGGCAGAGCCCAGAGCATTGCTTCCCTCACTCTAGCACAGCCATGCTCCTGCCCTGTGGGGACTTTATTTAGAGTATCCTGGGCTCTAAAGACAGCTCTGCTCTGTCACCCTACCGCTGCTCCAGCACCCACCTCCTTTGGGATGAGGAGCACCCAGTGGCTGTGACCTCTCCTCCCCTCACGGCTGGAAGCTGTGCTGGTCTGGGCTGCTGCAGGCCCAGGATGAGCACAAACCTCTGCTCTGAGCCAGAGTCAGCACCTACAGTACTCACAGAGCCAGTCCTGAGTGGGCAGGAGCACAGGGAGCTCCATCTTGAAGTGAATTTGTGACTCCTCCCAACTCCACAAAGCTGAGAGTCAACTTCTGCCTCACAGCAATCACTGAGGTGTGCCAGAGCCATCGGACTCTCCCTTACCTGAACTACAGGACAGAGCTGGAGCTCCTCTCTGTCTCTCTATGACAGTAACCAATCCCACCACTGACTTCTCCTCAGCTCACACTCTCTGCTCACCTGAAAATGTTGCTTTCCAAGGAACTCCTGTAACACTCCAGGTGTGCAGCACTGTGCCCTAAGGCCAGCTGCTGCCCAGGACATGCTGCAGGATGTCACACGTGCTGATGGATGGCCCAGGCTGGCCCTTGGGAAAGCTGCACTCTGCCTGCAAGGTCCGCTCCAACCAATGCTGCAGCAGCAGCTGCAACCTCTGTCTATCCTGGCAGCTCCCTTGGGCAAAGAACAGCTCTTGGTGCTGATAAGCCCAGTGTTAGTCAGGTCTAAGAAGTCTGGGAGTAAACCCAAATGAACTCAGATAAACCATTTGCAGCCAGAAATACAAGATTCATGGAGGCAAAGAGAAAAAGAAAGCCAGACCAGGGCTAACTTAGAGCCCACTCTCTTAGCTGGGAGCAAAAGAAAGAATCCCCAAGTTCTGCTCCAGAAACTATTTGTGATTTCTGCAACAAAGAATCCTTGGATAAAATGCCCAAAATCACTGGGCTAGCACCAGAAGCTGGGGCTCACCAACACTCAGGGAGTGATGTGGGAGGGATGTAAAGGCCCCTGTGCAGCCAGAGCAGTGGAGGCTCTGTCCATGCACCATTGAAAAACACTTTTTGGGTAAAGGTGGAACAGTTTCAGGACATACCTGAAATTGCCCCACAAACAATTCCTCCTCAGAGGTCTCTATATGGCAGGTAAGCAACAGAATCAGCTCACAGATTCGTGTGGTAAGAGAAAAATCATACCAAAGTTAGGGGTTCTTCTCTAAGGAAAATAGAAGAAAAACTGCTCTGCCAAAGTCTTCATACAAGTTATTAGAGTGATAAACACAAGAGTGATGTCAGTTTTCAGGGGTGGTCTCAGAGCTCTCTCGGGTTTTGCTGATTAACATAATTTCTAGAAAACAAACATTTGAAACTAAGGAAAACAAAGACTGCTTCCGTTGGCCCCCAAAACCAGGGGTCTCACCCACCCAGACCCAGAACAATTATCCACACAAGGTTGGTTTTAGGGACTAAATGTTACTACTTTCTTAAACGGATGGTGGGCAGAGGTTTTTCAGGATTATTCTCAGGAAGGAGTAAAATCCAGAAGGAAAAACCCCAGGCTGAACAAGAAGTGTGCTCAGACTGAGGAGGATCTTGCAAAGGCCAAACGATGCTTTGGCTGTTGATGTGAACAGAAGGGCCAAGCTGAATTACAAAGCAGGTCCTTCCCAAACCTGAATACCCAGCACAGTCCCATCCTGGTCCCCAAAATCACCAGATAATTGTTCCAACCAACTGCACTTCACATGCCAAATGGTTTGCCTTTGCCACAGAACCCAGGTGGCAGTGAAAGGTCTGACATCAGACCTGAAGGTGGATTTGCCACCACAGCCTCAAACCAGCCTGTCAAACTACAAGCAAGAAAAGGAGTCAACTCCAGGTGCAGGAGCCTTTGAGGTGTGGGGCTGGGTGGGAGGTTGAAGGTCTCACACACTTACATGGTTGCTCTATGTATCATTCATATCTATCACTGCACTCTTCTCTTCCTCATTCTCTGAAGAAAAGAACCATCCCGGGTGCATAACACAGGCAGAAATAAATACATGAAATCAATTAGAATCAATCACTTTCTGAAGGTGCTTTATAACCAGTCTTTGACAGAAACTGCATGTTACCGATAGAAAAATATTCCATCAACAGGAACAGCATTAATGCAGCTGCCCTGAGCTGGTAAGCATGAGCGTTTTGGGCCCTGGCTGTGACCAGAACTTCTTGGATCTTTCTCTCTGTGCTGTTTTTGTTTATTCTAATTCCCAAATGTTGTCACTTTGTAAGTTCAATTGCTTCACCTATTCCGTTACCAGCATTTTAAGATTTACTCAGAAATAATTATAAATTATCCACCTTCCCCAGTTCAATTTGGAAATAAATTGTCCTTATTTTCAGGCCTTTGGGAGGACAGCAGGGAGAAGGGAAGTGTGAAGAACAGGTAAGATAAGAACATCACATCCAAGAAGTTACAAGTGATTTAAAAATTACTCATGGAGAAGCTTCTATTGCAACTTGAACAAGCTGTAACAAGAGTCCAAAGCTCTGCCATGGTGCACACACATCCCCCCCTGGAGGTGCCAGGGTTCAAGCTGGGACTGGGAATTTGCAGGGAGACTGCTCTGCTAACAGTAAATTGAACAAGCAAGCTTTCCTTAACTCTGTGGGGTGAAAGTGCTACAGGAATTTGGAAAGCACAGCTGTATCACTGTGAGAGTTCATTCCAGCTCAGGGATGGATATGGAACATGTCTGTTTTACAGGAGGTATTTCTTCTGCCTTCCCCCTGAGGTTTTCTGCCCACAGGCTGGGATGCTGTGATTGCTGTGACAGCCAAAACCACCATGGGGTCGGGTTCTGTCTCCTCAGGAATCACAAAACACACTTAAATGCAGTTAATTAATACCAGTTTGGATCTGAGTAGGGTAAATATACCACTTTTAACAGGGGGGAAACATGCCCTTCCTGTTTGGAAGCTGTTTAGACAGGTCTGGATTGCAAAGCACAAGTGGGAGGAGTGCTGGGGGTGCTGAGCCAGAATCCCCTGGAACAGGTGTCCAGGAGAAGCAGGGAGGCAGGACAGGAGCCAGGCTGGCACAACGCAGAAGCAGCCAAAGCAGAGTCATGCCTAGGGTGTTCAAGCTGATTCCCACTGAAATAAAATTGGTTTAATCATCATTATCTGAATTTTCCAGTCTCCCAATTACAGAGAGCAGCAGAAATCCTCTCCAGGATCAGGAGAGTACCAAAAGTACCAAACCAAACAAGTTTTTGCTCTGTGCACCCAGAAGTCAGAGCCAGTGTAAGGGGAGGCTCCCTTGGATCTCAGGCACAGAGGACTAGAGACAAATGGAAAGGTTTGAAGGGCAGGTAAGCCTGAAACATGTCTATTTTATATGGGTTGTTTTTAACACACCTAAAAGGCGCTTCTGTTTAAAAAAATGTCATGAAACAGAGGAAGAGAGCTTCCAACCTTCAGCATGCAGGGGTATGTGGGCCAAAGTGCTGTCCAGGGAATCAGTCACACACTGAACTCAGCAGCAGAGAGGAAAGTGGGTTTGGTTTTGCAAACCCTTCACACCTGCAAGTGACAGACAAGGTTACCTGAACTCCCTCTGCCGTCTGATCCCTGGGAGGATCCGGGCTGGGGCTGGAATAACCCCTGGAATCTGAAACAGGCCCTGTGGCTGCTGGTTGATGCCAGAGGGAAGATCTGCCCTAAATTACACTTAGAATTCCACCTTTATTTTACTGGTTGCAGTCTCCTTTGGTACCCTCTGTTTCAACAGATGAATAATTTGCTAAGAGTAAATAATTTTGAGAGGGAAATTGAAGAACCCCATTCTGCACCCTTGTTAATTCCCAGGGAGGTTAGACTTGAGTGACTCCAGGGCTCTTAAATCCTGGCAGTAACAGCTGATCAACCTGGGATTCCCCAGCAAGGACCAGCATCCTCAACAGGGAAGTACAAGGGCCCCAGAGAGCTGCTGAGGTCACCAAATGATCCAACAAACTGCCCATTATCTGAGCCAGGCTGCTCTGCCCAAGAAGGCATCAAGGCTTGAGTGCAAATCCTGTACCCACAAAGCCTGGAATGCCTGGAAGCAAAGGATGGGGCTGAGGTGAAGGTAGACCAGGCAGCATCTGAAGATAAGATGGATACAGAGAACAGGAAGAGCTGAGCATGAAAAAAGGCCAAGAAATTCTGCAGAGAACAGCAAAGCTGGGATGGTACCAGCGAGGAGTTCGACAGAGCAGGATTCAGGGATTCAGGGCAACCTACTTCCTAAAGGATGGCTCAAAGCCAACCTGCTGTGACTCCTGTGAGTCTGGCACCACATGGCAATGCCAACAACCTCCCAAGAAGGACTGAAAGTTGAGCCCATGTGAGCTGGGACCCAGCTGGGCCCCTCCTGCCTCCAACTCCACAGTGAGGCAGCACAGGAGGTCCAGGAATGACAAAGGAGCTGCTACACTTTCAGCCTCAGCCTCTGACATGACCCCAATCTCCCACTTAAGCCTTTATTCCAAGAGTCTCAGCAACACAATGCAAGGGGTTAATTGAACCTTTGCATCCCTTGACTCTGGGGGATGCTTTTGAAACCGTAGGATCCATTCCCCAGATCAGTTTGGTAAACTCCTCAGTGTGTTTTGAATTTATCCAGAAGCACCTCAGCCTGGATGAAGATATATCCAACTTGGGGTGGATGGAAGAACATGTCTGGGCGTTGCTAATTCCAGAACTCTTTGGCATGGATATAATCATATTTAAGGAATTTCATGTGCCTGGGGAGCTGGTTGAACTTTCCTTCCAGTACGATTTTCCCACTGACTTTTCAGTGGATCTGAACAATTTGCTGGTGGGATTTGAATGCTCCTTGTCCACCTGACCACACTAAAGCCCCAGCAGGTGTTGTTTTGTGCCACTTTCTGCACTACAAGTAAGTCTTTGGGAAGTGCTCCCAGCACTCCCTTGGGATGAATGGGCTGCATGCAGTAAGTTCAGTGATCCCATGGGTGCTGCATGCCATGCAATACCCAGGCTCCAGACACATCCCAGCCTGGATGGCACTGCCATGCAGTGACACATCTCACCTGGCTCTCAGCACTCAGCAGAGGAGCTTCTTTATCTTTTGAGCGGAATTCCTCAGCCATGTCTCCATCCAAAGGGACAGCTTCCAGGAAGTTGGAAGGGACAAGCCCTCTCTGTTGGTTCAGCTCTCCCTGCAAGATCAACATTCAATTGTCACATCAGCTTTCCTGGAGAAATAAATAACAACTCGAGGTGCAGTGCCTTGCAGAGAAGGTTGGGCTGCGGGCTGAGACAGTCCAGAACACACCCACATAGGGAAGATCCTAATAAAATTCCTAACTCATATTATTCTTGCTTAATTGTGGAACAATTCAGAGCACAGAAACACAGAAGAGAGTAAAGGCAGAAGAGATGACAGCAAGTTGTGACAACGGTGATTCCTACAAACTCAAAATCTCCACTACCATACTGGAATATGACTGTGCCACAGGTGCCCCAGAGGCTTTTGATTTGCCCTGGTATTTACTGATGTCTTTAAAGAATGAGGCAGTACAATGTCCTGTAGGCATTGCATCCATGATCACAGTGGCTCAGAGCTTCAGTATTCTATTCCTAAAAATATGTATCCAAATCAACAGAAGGTGACTGGGTGAGACAAAACCCACCCCAGCAAGGATGTTTGTCCAATATAAAAGGATCAAACAAAACATTCCCAGTGATGCCCTCAGACTTAACCTGGAGCTCAACCTCAAGTCTTATGTGTGAAGGCACACTGTTTCCCATGCAGGAAGAGGTGGATGATCCAAGGGCCAAAGTTCAAGTCTAGCACACAGCTGGAGGGCAGGCACAGCTCCAGGAATGTGTCTGCTTACTTGGATCACCATTCCAGCCTCTGGTGAAATGTTAGCTCACAGCAGGTGCTGGTTCAGCTTCTGTGTGCATGGAAAAATTCCAGCAAGGCTTTGGGAAACCTGCAGGTAACTGATGCCAAAAAATAAACTCAGAACCATTGAGACATTTAAAGGCCACAAAGATGCTTCCAGGGCTGGAGCCCCTCTGCTCTGGAGCCAGGCTGGGATACCTCGGGGTGTTTACCTGGAGGACAAAAAGGTTCCAAAGGGAGACCTCAGAGCCCCTTCCAGTGCCTAAAGGAGCTTCAGGAGAGCTGGAGAGGGACTTTGCACAAGGGACAGAGAGACAGGACAAGGGACAGTGGTCCTTCCCACTGCCAGAGGGCTGGGCTAGGTGGGATATTGGGAAGGAATTGTTCCTGTGAGGGTGGGCAGGCCCTGGCACAGGGTGCCCAGAGCAGCTGTGGCTGACCCTGGATCCCTGGAGTTGTCCAAGGCCAGGCTGGATAGGGTTTGGAGCACCCTGGGATGGTGTCTCTACCCATGGCAAGGGGTGGAACAGGATAAGCTTTAAGGTCCCTTCCCCAAACCATTCCAAGATTCTATAATATTGCATTTACAGCAGAAGGAATGAGCATCAGAAACAGGCTGCCCTGCATTAAGTAAGAGGGGATTATTTTTTTTCCAAAAGCAGGATATTTTGTTCCCTGATTTCTGCTTCCCTGCCATTGCATGATCTCCAACAATTTCCAGTGTAATCACAGGACCTTCCCAAGCCCTGCACTTACATAGTAGAATCCATCATCATCCATGGACCCAAAGACAGTGATAACATCCCCAGCACTGAAGGTCAGTTCAGCCTGCGAAGAGCCAGAGAACAGAGGTCACAGGAGAAGCACTGCCTGGAATTTCTCAGCAGGAACACAGGCTCCCCTTGGCTTCTTGCCCAGTCTCACTCCAAGGAAGGGAGCCCACTGTGTTTAGTCTTGCAGGACTAAGATGCAGGAGGGAAACTGAAGTGGGTAACCCTGGAATTCACTGCTAGGGAAGCATTACATAAATTAAGAAAAGAGCAAAGCCCATTCTTAAACTAATTTTAGTAAGGTTTCAAAATAGTATCTACCACCTGCTCTGGAAAGGTGCACTGAGGACAAGCTCAGCAAGCACCAGAAATACCTTCAATTTCTTGAAATATGATTACAAATCCTGCTCCCTTGGATGAGCCTGTTCTGTATGCAGCACTCAGGGATTAGTCACTAGCAAGAATGCATACAAACAGGGAAGTTTTACCTGGACACAGAACAGGAGCAGAGCACACAGTGACCCTTCACTGTCACACCCTCTGTCCTGTCAGACACCCCAGCACATGCTCCATGGGGCAAAGGGTACAGACAAAGGTGTCACCAGTCTCTTCTAATGGAAAAAGCTGCCCAGTAGAAGCTCCTAACAAGCTGAGTCCCACTCAAGACACTCTGGCACTTCACAGATGTCAGCTGGAAGGGATCTACTTTCAATATATTTACCATATTACAAACCTAGTCCTCAGTTTAATCTCTTGAGGCTGCCGATCACTCCTGTGGGGCATCTCTCACAGAACTCCACCAGCTTGTTTCTGTAATTTGAGCCCTTGTCCAAAAAAGTTCTACAAGAGCAAATCACTGCAAAAAGTACAGTCATCGCCTCAGTGACAAAGGTTCAGAAGTGTCAAGTGGCTGGATACATGCTTACATTGTGTCTCTCCCAAGATATTCCACCATCCCTAAAACACTCTATCCTCAGCTGCACCTCTCTGGGCAGGAGAGACGGTTTGGGAGGCAAGAATTCCCTGAACTGTGCCCTCTGTTGGTCAGATACTCTTGTGGATGAACAGCTAACACAGCTTGGAGGAACAGAGAACAGAGAATGTGCTCATCTCTTTTTGTAGAAAGGATTCTGCATTGCCACCTTTCTACCTGGAACAGACTTATCCACAAAATTACTGTTTGGATTGTATCCTTCCTGTTTAGATTATATCCCTTCCTATTCCCAGAAGTGTCCAAGGCCAGGCTGGAAGGGGCTTGGAGCAATCTGGTCTAGTGGAAGGTGTCCCTGCTCATGGCAGGGGGTGGGATGAGATGGGCTTTAAGATCTCTTCCAACCCAACCCATTCCATGATCCTGTATATAGGAATTGCTTGAAAACAAGAACTTTGCAAACTAGTCCATTAAACTGGAGCTAAATCTTTTTGCTTGAACAAAGACCTACACAGATACTTAACACAAAAGTCATGCTCAAATTGTCAGAAGTGCTTTAAACCCTTAATCAGGTTTTTCCTTTTCCCAGGTTTTTCCTGGATCAGTTGCTACCAGTAGGAGCTGCTTCCTCCCACCCCAGATCTGCTCAGTCCTGTCTGATTGCTAAAGGATGCAATGAATATTCAGAGTTTCACTGAGACTCTGGTTGGACCAAACTGCTGAGTGCCTTGGGAGAGAAGGAGAAAAGAGACAGGGAGAAGAAACCTCTGGAAAGGGGGGAGCAGCTGGTAGTTACCTCCACATCTGTGTTTGGAGAGCTCTCCTTAGGGTTGTAGTCAAAGGCAGCCACCATCCTGCGAGGAGCCAGCAGCTCTGCTTCAATGTCTTTATGTTTCTGCCCTGCAGGAGAAAAATAAAATATTCTTAGATGGTAACACTAGGACAAAAGCCCAAATCACAGCAACTCCTTCACCATTTTTGTAGTGGTCTGAGCAAAGAGAATACTAAGGGATACTGAGCTGAGAGAGACCTTAGAGGCATTTGGTAAAGCAGTTTTCTGATCTTCATTGCCTCCTAAGCACAAAAGTGGGGACATCCTCCCATCCCCTCATCCCAGTATTCTGTCTATAGTACAGGAATGTTTTATTTTACGTTTCCTATTTACACATATATATATGTATATATACATACACACACAGAGGATAGCTGTCTCTTTACAGTGTCTTGAAAGACATTTCTCCTCCCACTACACAGTGTTCTGCTATTAAGCTATAGAATTTATCCTCCAAGGGCCAGGGACCTGCCTTCCACAATCTCCTGCCTGCTCAGACCCATTACCTACGGACCTACCCATAGCCTACAAAAGCCAAGTCTGGTGCTAGAGAAAACACACATTCATGGACTTAAACTCTGCTTTGGGTCAGCACAGATGGGCTGGCAAAGAGTTTTCAGACTTGGCCTCTCTGGATACCAACAGAAGATGCTTCTCAGCAGAGGGAGCAGCCTCTCAGTGTCCCTTGGATTGTAGGGACTATAGTGTGTGATGAGTGGGAGATTGCCCTGCTCCTCCCACAGCACAACAACAGGTGTACTCCCCCTGCAAGCACTCCCTGCTCAACCAAAGTATTCTGCACCCACCACTAAACAAAGAGAACTATAACCTTTTGTTACAGTGCTCTGAAGCAGCACCACAGGGTGTCACACTGGCCACAAAACACATCTGTAATCCGATCATGCATTACCTACTCCCCAGTAAAAGCACTTCTCACCTGCCTGAGACTTGTACTCCTGTTTGTCCAGCCCTGCTGGGAGAAGAAAATGCCTCACCAGTAAGAGCTCATCTCCAACAGTGACCACACAACACAACTGACAAACAGTAAAAAGAACACCAAGACAGCAAACAACAGAAGCAAACTGTTCATGCAACTCAGAGTCTACACCAGTAACCAGGACTCAGGAACATAACAAGAAGCAGAGGTCAAGCTCCAAACTATAAAAGGCATCACTGTTGTTAAAAACTTAACACCAGCACAGGGATGGGCTCTTTCCACTTCCTAGCAGTTGTACAAACATCTGAAGGTCCTGAAAACAAGTAGTAAAAATTCAATGCAGTCTGTAATCCTATAACAAAAACCAAAGAAGAAGCAGTGGGTGACACAGACCTTTTTTGGAGCGTCTGGGTTTTGGAGGAGGGACAGTTTGGCGGCGTGGAGGTGGAGAAAATGTGCCATTTCCTTAATAAAAACACCAAAAAAGCAAATAAAT
This sequence comes from Acridotheres tristis, assembly GCA_037013685.1. Classification (NCBI taxonomy): domain Eukaryota; kingdom Metazoa; phylum Chordata; class Aves; order Passeriformes; family Sturnidae; genus Acridotheres; species Acridotheres tristis. Next base: position 352,391 of record CM072906.1, read on the forward strand.
AGACAAGAGAAACAGACAGTGAATGGAAAGCAAGAAGCATCTTGAATAGTGAACAGGGGACAGAGGAGATGACATGCCTCCCCTGGGAGGCTGACAACTGGATTTCTGTGGGCAAAGCCCTCTGGGCCTCATATGTGTATGTATACCAAATACACAGAGAAATCCACTGTACTTAGGCATTTTAGCCCCTCCACAGCTCACAGCAGACAGACCTTGCTGCTCCTTAGCTTTCAGAAGCAGCACCATAAGGACAAAATAAAACCTTGTACCATTAACACCTAAAAAATCCCAGGTCTCTAGCTAAAGCTTCTGCAGTGAGCAGGGTCAGGACTTGATGAAATCCCAAATGAACCTGCAGAGTGCCCAGACCAACCCCTCCAAGGCATTTTCTTAGTTAGAAGGCTGTGATAGGGGTTTATGGCAGTAGGAAAACAGCAGAGGTACAGCCAGCCCAACTGCAAAGGAATCAGAAAAGCACCACAGTTGGAAAAAGACCTTTAAGACCATATGGTTCAACTTGCACCCAGATGCCCTGTCCTGTCAGGGAGCTGTGCAGAGCCAGAAGATTCCCCCGAGCCTCTTTTTCTCCAGGCTGAGCCCCTTTCCAGCTCCCTCAGCCGCTCCTGGGGCTCCAGACCCTTCCCAGCTCTGTTCCCTTCCCTGGACACGCTCCAGCCCCTCAGTGTCCTTGCCAAGAGGGGCCCAGAACTGCCCCAAGGATTTGAGGTATGTCCCCATCAGTGCCAAAGCTACAGCCCCTTCCTGCACACACAGCTTATTGACTATCACCACCTTCCTCAAAACTTTCAAACCCATCATGTTTAATGGAATCTCAGAGCTATTAAAATCCTTTACTCTTCCAAGACTATGCAGTGGGGCAGGGCAGAGAGCCTTGTGCATCCACCAAGGGACACAGGCCACCACAGGCATCCAGCCTTCTCTGGCAAACAGACAGGAGAAAGAGCACGTATGTGAAGAACACCTTACTCAAATCTCCTCTCTTCAGACATGGGAGAGGCCAAAGGGCAAACATATTCAAGAAATCATACAGTGAAAGCATCAAGCTCCTTCAATCCCTGTGCTCCTCAGGATCACCACTTTTCAGGGACCAAAATTTAGGAGCTGGGCACTGTCAGCCCCTCAGAATCATAGAATGGTTTGGGTGGGAAGGGACCTTAAAGGTCTGTTAGAGCTGGATACTGGGTCTCCCTCCATGGAAACAGGAACAAAGTTTTTCCTTGAGTTTTCTTATTTTTAGGTTGATTTGGGCTTTTTTTTCCCAGCTCAGACAATGTCAGGGCTTACCTTTGCCATTACCAACACATGTGCTGTATTTCACTGCTGAACTGGCAGGGAAAAAGGGACCAGTCAAACCAGGAATATCCTGGTGTTTTAACAAGTAGAGCAGATCCAGCAATTGGCACTGGCAGTAGAGGGTGCACAGAGGAGTGCAGGATGAGAAGTGGGAGGCATGAGGGACAGGCACTGGGACACCAGTATTCATAGCAGGGGCAGCTCACAGCCACTGAGCCTGACTCAGCTTGAGCTGCAGTGGCTGCACATTCCAGGGCTGCTCCCTCTCCTCTCTGAGTACATGAGGGGAAAGGAACAGGAAAACCTCTGCAGCACACAAAGCACTGACCACATACTTCAGGGAGTAAGGAATGAGGAACCCAACGACCAGGTCTCCTTGTACACTCCTGTCTGTCTCACACCTTTCCTGCCCCTTCCCCATCTCCATTCCCAAGTCACAAAATTCTCTCACCCAAGAGCAGGGTCATCCCAAGAGTTCAGTCACAGGCTTTCAAAACAAAGGAGAAACAGATTGAAAGCTCTTGTTTGTATACTTCAGTTGCTCTTCTGTTTCCCTGTCCCTAGCGGGGCTCAGCCTCACTTTGTGCTGAATTCACACACTGCAAGGCAAGGAGCAGCTGCAGCAGCTGCAAATGTTGCAGTGGGGTGAGGATAACTGAGAGCCCACATCCAGCCAGTTCCCCCTGCTGTGGAGCAGCCACTAAACCAGGCTGCAGATCCAGGGACACTCCTCCAGATGGGTTTGGTGGCTGTACTGGCCACACAAGACAGCAGGACTGAGCTTCCAACATTCCAGCAAAGAGCTGAAGAAGCAGGGCACACACATGCATGCACACACACACACACACACACACACACACACACACACACACACACACACGAGTACCTGGGCTCTCTGTGTCTGCAGGCAGGAACCCCTGCTTTAGGAGCTGCTGCTTGAGCTCACCGCTCTCCACAGGGACTTCTGACACCATGTTGCATGGAATGTATCCCTCCCTTCCAGCACATTCCCCCCTGTAAAAACCATCAGCATCCTTGTCTCCACAAACCTGCAAAGGGAAATAGACTGTTTTTGCTGCAGGGACTGAGCTACACAGAGAAAGAATCATGGAATATCCTGAGCTGGAAGAGACCCACAGGGATCATCCAATCCAGCCCCTGGCCCCGCACAGACACCCCAACAACCCCTCCCTGTGCATCCCTGGCAGCTCCTGGAGCTTTGGCAGCCTCGGGGCCGTGCCCATTCCCTGGAGAGTCTGGGCAGTGCCCAGCACCCTCTGGGAGAAGAACCTTTCCCTGATCTCCAGCCATTCCATAAGGTCACCAGAGAGAAGATACAGCATCTGCCTCTCTACTTTTCTCATGAGGAAGCTGCAGACCTCCCAAGGTTTATGCTGCCCCTGGAACACCAGGCAGATCCATAGAGTAGATGTTCACTAAGTTCTTACTTTCAGGATCTGTCCCTCCTTAAATGGGAGCTCCTCTTCCGCTGCATCAGGGTTAGGGGACATGGAGACAGGATCGTAGTCAAAGAGAGCCACAAAAATCCGAATGCCATCATCTTTGCCAGAGCTCTCGGGAGCACTGTTCCTTGGCGGGCCTGTGCACAGAGGGAACATAGCAGAGACAACGTCAGCCCTGCCCTGGTACTGCCTGCAAGCCTCTCCCGTCATTTCCAGGAACTTCCATCCCTCCTGCTGCCCACCTCTCTCCCTGTTCCTGCTCACCTGGACTAGAGAGCAAAGGTTTCTGCATTTGGCTTCTTATGCTCTTGCTCCGCCTCCTGCTAGGAGCCTGCCAGGCGGCTGTGCCAGGTGGCTCCGGGCCCCTGGAATCTTTATGACTCGATGCCTGCAATTGGAACCACCAGAGAATTAGTAGCAGCCTCTGCCTTCCAACTCCCTGAACAGCGCTCAGCCCAAACGCACTCCACAAAGAGCAGTGCATCCAAATGCAACATTCCTCTTCAGGGACACTCTAGAGCTGGAAAGACCAAGGGAGTTGGAAAACAGAACTGAGGACAGGCAGGCACCCTGCCAGGCACCCGTGATGATCCCCTTGATGAGGGTGAAGATGCAGGAAAGCGCATTTCGAGGGGAGGCAATGACATTAGAGTCAGCATTTACACAAAACTTTCACCAATCAGCTTATTGCACCAGGGATTTTCATTTGGGTCCCACAGCCTCCTGCCGTGGGGAGGAAGACCCAGTGTGAAAAGGAATACTGCATCGGTGACACTTGGTCAGGGAGCAGGAAAAGCAGAAGCAGCTACTACAAGAAAAGCCATGGAGCAGCACAGAACTACAGAATCTCTTAGATATTCTTCCAGACAATCCTAGAGGAGGGTCCTTTCTCTGGACAACACTGAACAAAGCAAGATACAGGCAGGCCAGGGAAGCAGAGGGAAGCCAGCACCACTGCAAGCTGCTTCAAAGCCAGAATAGGAAAAGTCACCCAACCCTTTTGTGCAAGGAGGTGCTACGTATCCCCTTCGAAGAATGTTCGAACCTCCTTCTCCAGCCAGGTGACTTACAGTCCAGCTCCCAGCCCTGCTCCTCAGAACTGCTCTCACACCTCGGGGCTTCCTTCTCCCGGCAGAAAAATCGTAGGTGCCGGCTTGGAGACCCAGCCCACTCCATACCCTGCTCTTCCATCATCTCCAGCCTGGTCAGGTGCCTTCTGCCACCCGGGTGGGCAAGCTCACATTGACTGGAGCAGTCACTCCAGTCCCCCTGGCAGCTCTGGAACCTCTCTGGCCACAGTCTGCTCTCTGGAGAGGATGCACAGGTTGAATCCTGATCATCTTCAGAGTCATATTCGATGTCTATTTCCAGGCTCCTGGGGCAGTGCGCTGCCATCACAGCATGTTCTGCCCCCCCTGTTCCCACTGCTCTTGGGGCTTTTTTCCTTAAGGTGCCTTGTCTGGCCCGGCTGTACAAATCCAACCCCTCCTTCCCACCGGCACTGCTGACAACATTCAGCTCCTCCCTGAGACTGGGAGCTCTGTATAACCCACTCCCCATCTGGCTGCAGTTGCTCAGCAGACGACTGCAGTGCTCTGTTAGATCACTCTGTCTCTTCCTACTTGACTCAGGCCGACTCCGGATCTTCTCTTGATAATTATTTCCCTTCTTCTTGCTCCAAGAGGGACTTGTCCCACTCCTAGACTTTGGATCATTCTCCTGATAGCACCAGTTCCAGTGCACCTTCTTTTGACTGCAAGCCAGCTGGTCAAAGGCAGGATCTGCATGGTCAGCATCGACTCTGCTCTCCTTAGCACCAGGCTCCTCCTGTGGAGTCTGAGCAGACACATCCATGGAGGTGTTATTCCCATCTTCCCTTAGAAATGGTTCCTTGCTGTTAGGTGGTTTCTCTGTTCTTCCTGAATTATAGGTTTGTGTTTCCAAGGAGTCTTGAGGGTCTATCTTTTCTTCTAGAACACCCTTCTCATCCTCATCTTCATCCTCATCCTCAGTCACTTCAGGGATGCTGAACAACTTCTTGCTGTGGTTCTTCTGAAGTGGGAGTTCCAGGATCCTCTCCAGAATCTCCTCATCGCTGTCAGTATCACAAAGATCCATCTGTACCCAGACCCCGAGAAAAGCCACAGCCAGGACAAGCAAAGGAAAAAAGAGAGGAAATAAACATTAAAACAAAAGGCAAAGCGACCCTGATTCCCTCCCAGCAGAGCAGGATGGAGCTGTGGCTGCAGCAAAGCAAGGGGAGGGGGCAGTGGGAGCGATGGATCTTCTGGCAAAAGCAATCACATGAACCAGCAATGTGGCGGGAAGCAAGGAAGGCAAATGCATGGAAGAGCTCCCTCCCAGCCTCTCCTGTGCACACACAGCTACCTGCAGCACCTCTCATCCTGCCACAGGAATGATTCCTCATGGCTTGGCACCCTCGGGGTGGGATGAGGGCAGGAGAGGCACTGTCCCTCCACAGCAGAGCTGAGTGGGCTCTTCTGTCCACAGGGCTGAGCCTCAGCCTGTGCTCCCCCATGGAGTCATGGGTCCCCCTTAGCCCTGTCCTCTCCCTGGAGCACAGGGAATGGCCCTTGGAGATGTTGCTGCCTCGGCCCTTCCTATCTTCTAGCAAAGTATAGCCCGACTGCAGGCTCCTGCCTGCAAATCCAGGGGCCGAGTTCCCACAAAAACAAAGGAAAACCCTTTACCTCAAAGGGCCACACAAAAATGAGCTTCACTTGCAGATGGGTGAGAGCCTACCAGGTTAGAGAAAGTTTTGGGGACAACACCGCTGAATTTTAAGATTTGTTGTGGACAGCTGTAGAATTTATAGGTTTATTTCTTATTACATTAGCACTAACATAAAAGGCAAAATCCCAGGTGCATAGTGTCATTTTGGTAGGAAGATAGCTTTGGTGGTCTCTTGTTCAACTTCCCTCACAAGTTATATCATTATGTGTTCTAAAAGCACTTACAAATAGCTTACAAAGCATGTGTAGCTATTCATGTTTCCAACTACAGCCATGAGCAAGTCTGTTCAGATATAATTAAAAACTGAACCACTGTGGGGATAAACAAAGGCAGTTGCAAGCTGTCTACTAATAGTTCCAACCTCTCTAGCTTTTTCCAAGCCAAAGTTCGTCTTGAATTATACTTAGAACTGGTTGAAGAGACCTCCAAGAGGTCTCCAGTTCAGTCTCCTAATTGCAGCAGGACTGTTGCCAACAATAAATCCATGTCTTTCCTTAGATGAGGTTTGAAGACACCAAAGAATGGAGATCCAGAACCCTCTGGGGACCAATCCCAAGGCTGCACTGCCCTCCTGGGAACGAGGTTTGAACTCAGCTCCAACATGAACATCACAAACAGCAGCTCATTATTTCTGCCTCTTTTAATGTATCATCTCCCAGAAACAAGAAGACTTTGGCTCTCATCCTTTTAAACATCACACAAATAGTTATAGGCAGTTACAAAATCTCCCACTCAACTCCTCTAGACCAAAAACCTCTCAATTTTCTCGAACTCTCCTTACAGAACACATATTCAAGGCTCTTGTCTTGTTAGCACCAATTAGGAATATAGAGAATTCATAAATACAACCAAAAATTAAGTTCAGTAAGACTTTATTTAGCTGTTTGCAAAGTTGTGGCTTCTGCTTTTGAATTTTAATGTAATAAATATTTTCAGCAATTAAACAACTTATTTGAGGATAAACATTTTAAAAGCAGCATCTTTCCATGTTTTCATCCTCTGGATCCTGAAAGAATTAGTTGAGCAGTCTTGAGGTAACAGAAAATTTAGTTAAATATGCAGAATCCTAGAAAACAGCCTTTTCCAGTCACATCCCCTTCAATCCGCAAGGTAGTAATGGGAGCTCTGTGCCCTAAAGCTTCCTGCCCTTCATGTCCTCTCCCGATTCAGCATCTTGTCACCCTCACTCTATCACTGCCAGCATAGAAAACAATCACTTTATCTAGGTAAGAAGCACCAGTTTGTTCAGCTCAAAAGGACATGAGCAGGGTTTTGGTGTTTCTTTTCAGAAAAAAACCCAACCAAATAAAAACATTAAGGCAAATAAAACACCCAGAAAAAAACAAACCAAAAAAAACCCCAAGAAAGAATAGTGTTCTTGATTGCTCTTATTTCCTTCCTTCTCTTTCCAGGAAACTTATTTTTCTTCTATTTTTCCCAGTTCAATCCCAACAACTGGAAGCCCTTCCAAAACCTCCAGAGGCAGCCCCAGCCTCTCCTGCCGCCAGGCTTCTCCTGGGGCTCCTGATGTGCTGTGCTGCAGGTCCAATTCCTCTCCTGGGAAGCAGAAGACCCTTCAGGAGAAGAGGAAATTTACTCCAGAGTCACTACATTGTCTGCTACCATTTAGTGCTCACCAGCCCCATCCCTGCAGATCAGCAGCCACAGAACACCATCAACAACAGATGTTCCTAGGCCACATGAGAAATTCAAGAGAGGGTGCTTTCTTGCCATCCAGACATATCAGATTTCCTGCAAAGCTTTTTATTTCTCCAGTCTCTCACCCTCAGTGCTTTCCCTCACAAACATTCATCCTAACTGCTGTAATCTGTATGGTTACACAGCCAGTTCCAGGTCATGCAGTTGGAATCACATTCCCACGGTTGCATTCAGACCAGATTTAACTCTTTGAGCACGAATTAAGCTCGTCACTTTCAGCTCAGCTCAGGCAGGATTTCATCCCTTGCAGCATTTGAACGGAAAAGCCGTAACTCTGCTCCAACATGCCATCCATGGCTAGAAAAAGTATCAAGGTCTAAGCCAAATAATCACAGAATCAGAGAATATCCTGACCTAGAAGGGACCCAAAGGGATTGAGGCCAATACCTAGCCCTGCACAGGACACCCCAACAATCCCACCCTGTGCCTGAGAGCATTGACTGCTCCCTGTTTACTATCTCTTTTAAGAACTCAATCAATTTGATCATTGATTTTAACCCTGGATTTTAAACATCACATCACACTGTGTGTTTTGCCAACTAATTAAATCCTGGCTCCATTCATTTAAACAAACACCCTTCCCTCTCCTAAAGAACTTGTGTTTTTACTACCTTGAGCCAAGACTGGGAGGAAAAGCAGAGCAGCAGGACCTCGGGAAAAGCTCAGCCCAGCCCCTCCTCCTGTGACTTGATGGCATGGGATGGCTGCACCAGTGCTCCCCGCAAGCAGCACTCAGCACAAGTTACCTTTTCCCCATTCTCCTGGGAACACGGCTCTCTCTGCTCCCATTTTTTCTCTTCCAGAGCTTCTGAATACAGCTCATCTTCTTCCTCCTCTTCCAAAATATCTGAAAGGTCAGAACTCCGGTTGTGCTCAGCGAAAAGGGTCAACTGTCGGCGGCCCATTTCCGACAGTTTTTCGTCCTGCTGTTGAAAAGCAAAACACATTTTCTCAGTTCTCCCAGACTATTTCAGCAACAAAGGAACGTTTTCCCTTTCTCTGAGCACATACACAGCTCAGGTGTGGTAGGCAAGGAAGTGCGCAGCACCTGAGGGAGTGACAAGCACGTGTGGACACACACAGCCATCAGCCTCACTTCACAGCCTGCAGAACAGCACTGCCTAAGGCTGGAAAATTCAGGAGATCAGGTACAGGTCACATCCCTCCATGGGCACATATACTCAAGCAAGGTTAAACAAACCTCTTTTTTCACTCTGGACATTTCTTTCATCACCTCCTTGCCAGAAGACAACCTCAGGAAGTCCTGGCAGCTGCTCCCGCTTGTGTTTCCATCTGGGAAGGTGTCCTGTGTGCCCCCAGCCTGCCTGGGGGAGGACAGAGGCTCTGGGCTCAGGTGCTTCTCTGCCTCTCTCTGTGTGTCAGCACTGGGTGCCTCCTCCACAGAGCACACGTGGTAGGTTTCTGTTTGGAGCTTCACCCCGCTGTCATGTGGGCTTCCCAGCTCCAGTGCTTTGGTTCTTGGTTGCTCCATCTGGGAAACAAACCAACAGTGAAATCAAGGGGAAGCTTCTCAGACTACTTATGCACCAAAATGGAGTCCTACCACCCCAAACTCTGACCCTCTCATGTGTTCTTTGCTGTAAGCATATCAATATTTTGGCAGGCAACTTGCAGCTGGGAATGTTGGCCAGCCCTGGAACAAACCCCTCCCTGTCCTCAGCTCCCAGGAGACACAGTGTCTGCAGCTCAGCAAAGGCCCACAAAGGTACTGACAGTAACAAGTCTCAGAGCAGCAAGAAGAGCCAAGCTATACAGCACAGTCATTTCCCACTGTCATCTGAGGTCAGAGGAATGGCCTAGACACCAACTGGCATGTTGGGCTGAGCTGGAGATGAGGACACTACTTCAGGACTTCCTGGGGTGTGAAGAAAAGGGGAAGAATATGGATGAAAAATAATACACACAGAGAGTATACAACAAGCTCCTGATTAGGTCATCTAGTGAGAATTAAAGAAAGTCTTCATGTGTTTTCCAATCAGTCCAAGAAAACCTCTGGGAGATGAAGGAATGGAGCTCCAGAAAAAAGAAGTGTAAGGCAGGTGAGACTTTATCAACCACCCCTTTCTCTTACTCTAACCAAGGGAGCCTCCCTGCATTTTGCAATGGAGCACAGCCTTGTCCTTATGTACCAGGTACACTTTGAACACACTGAAGGATCAGAGCCCGAGACACTGAGACATTGCAGTGTCAAGCTTCTCAATGTCCCCTGGGCTCAGACAAAAGCCAGCCAGGTACTGATCTCATATCTAATCTCACAGCTCAGATTTCCTGCCCTATTTCCCTTTGCTGACAGCCAAGTGAAGAGACACACCTCAAGTGAGAAGGATGACAGGATGATTTGCATCCTGGGAGCACCCATTTCACTCTTCTCCACAAAGGAGGCAAAGCAACTACCACAAGTGTAGCCATCTACACCAGACATCTGAATGTCTGGAGACAACAATGCTGGAAACAGTTGAAGTGCAGTAAGAGACTCACAGAAAAACAAGGAAATCTGGGCTGGAACTGAATCCACCAGCTGAGACATCATTCTCACAGAAGCCTCCTGGCACACCACCAACATCTGAAGCTGGGAGCATTCAAGGCCAGGTTGGATGGGGCTTGGAGCAGCCTGGCCTAATGGAAGGTGTCCCTGTCATGCACCAGATGATTTTTATTGTGCCTTCAAACCCCAGCCATTCCATGATTCTACGAAATGTGGGTAAATGAATCCAGCAGTTGACTCAAGGTACAGTGAGCTGCAAATGACCAGGAGCTGATCACTGAAGTTCTGGACTCAACATTTCAGTTCTTCTGGGTATTGAGCTGGCTCTTGGGCTTGAGCCCACCATGCTGCTGTTGCTTCAGCAATTCTCAGAAGTCTCAGCCTAACTCTGAGCCTTCACAGGGTCACACTGCCATGATTAATAAAGCTGTGCTGAATTTAACAGTTTGAAGCACTCCCATGAGTTCCCATGATGTCAAAAAGTCAGAATGGGAAATAGATCCTTTTCTCCGATTAAATACATCCCACACCAGGAGGGCCCACTTCCCCATGGTCAGAGAGCAATCATTCACGATCATTATATGACATCCTCACCTCTGTCCTAAAAGAACTCTGAAAGCACTCACCCACCCTACTGGGAATTCCACTCACCCACTGGGAACTCCAAATAGCCAGTGTCAGAATAGTTTGCCAGTTCTGCAGCCATGGCTGCCCCACTCTGCCATCCACTAACATGCTCTACCACTGTCTTGTACAAACCCACAAGACTGGAGAAGGTCCCTTCAAGACAGAGAGCACAGCAATGCCAGATTAACACGAGAACATCCTTTTAATCTTTTAACTCTGCAAATTCTTCCTTTCCTCACTCTATTCCTGATCTGCCAGCAAACAGAATCAAGAGGTGAGCTGCATCTTCCAAATACACAACAGCAGCCAAACCCTCTGACAGTTTGCCACCGTTTGACCCAAAGACAACACTGTGTCACAGAAAGGTGCTCAGAGGCATCTTATCCCACACCCCAAAAACCATCCATTGCCCTTCCCTGCACAGCTGGCACTGGGCAGAAGATGTAAGCACTTACCTGCACCTCTGTCCTTTCACCTGGCTGTTGCAATCCCAGTTCCTGGGAAGGGCTAGGCTCTGTGCCCTGCCCTGGGAGCACTGTGCCAGCCTGCTGGGGAGGCACACTCAGGTATTTCTTGTCTCCCACAGTGTCCAAGCCCTGTGGGGAAGTGGCTGGAGCCAAGGAAGCACTAGGGGAGTGGAGGTGCAGCGGGGAAGAGGCTTCCTCTGTCAGGGGCCGTGCTGAGCTGACAGGGCTGAAGGAGGGATCAGCCAATTTGGCATCTGAGCTCTCAGCAGGAGTTTTCTGTCGGAGCAGGAGTGCAGGCGTGTGCTCTGGGCTGCGAGCAGGCAGCGAGGCCCTGGGGCTCCCTCGGGGCAGTCCGAAGGGGACAGTGGTGCACACAGGGGAAGTGCAGTGCGAGGATCGCAGCAGCAGCGAGGAAATCTGGGCTGGAACTGAATCCACAGACTCCCCGTACTGAGACATCGTCCTCACAGAAACCTCATGGCACACCTGGAACATCTGAAGCTGGGACAAGTCCACCAGGACACTCCCAGCTGTTGGAGAAGTAACTTCTATCACCTGTAAGCAAAAGAACAGGAAATAATTATTTGCTGTGCACAGCTCAGCCCTTCTGAGTAGAACAATTCCCAACCAAAAGTTAAGACAGAACTCAAAGCTCTGGAGAGCAGTGGTGAAGAATTCCCACCCTTCTGCACAGTATCTCTGAAGAACAAACAGTTAAAAAGAAATTTGAGAAACTGAATAGTCTACAAAATATGAATATATTCACACCCACTCCAGATTTTAACCCTCCTTGTTTTTTAAGCTTTAAAAAGTTTTTCCCTTTTTTAGGCTATTCTTCTGACTACCTTCCCAGACTCCACCTTTTTTTCACCTGTGAAGAGGAAAAAGCATTTCTATGACAAAAGAGCAACTGTGCTATTTCAAACAACATCATGTTTGCACAAGACCATAGGACATTTTTAGTACAGAATGACCTTGGATGTTCTGCATCAGTAACAACACTGAAACCTGAGGTGTTTGTATGTTAAAACCATGGAATGGCTTGGATTGGAAGGGACCTTAAAAACCATCTCATTCCAGCCCTATCACGGGCAGGGACACCTTCCACTTGGACCATCCCTGGTTGTTTCAAGCCCTGTCCAACCTGGCCTTGGACACTTTCAGGGCTGGAGCAGCAACAGTTTCTCTGAACAATCTGTAGCAGAGCCTCCCCACTCTCACAGGGAACAATTTCTTGCCAATATCCCATCTAACCCTGCCCTCCAGCAGTGGGAATCCATTCCATGTCCTGTCCCTCCATCCCTTGTCTCCAGTCCCTCTCCAGCTCTCCTGAAGCCCCTTTAGGCACTGTCAGGGGCTCTGAGCTCTCCCTGGAGCCTTCTCTTCTCCAGGTGAACACCCCCAGCTCTGCCAGCCTGGCTCCAGAGTAGAGGGGCTCCAGCCCTTGAAGCATCTCCATGGCCTCCTCTGGACTCACCCCAGCAGCTCCACATCCTTCTGATGTTGGGGGCCCAGAGCTGGAGGCAGCTCTGCAGGTGAGGTCTCACCTACGCATGGCAGAGCGGCAGATTCCCCCCCTACCCTTCTGCCCATGCTGTGGGGATGCCAAGATCATGCTGGATCCCTACCCCTCACTCCTCACACTGAGAGAAAGCCCCAGGTGGTGGCTCTGTACTTATCCTTGTGCTCTGTCCACACCTTAGGGACTGTTTGCCAAAGGATCAGGCCAGTGCCTGGCCTCAGGAGAGGAGGCTGTTTTGCTGCTGGAGGGTCGGGCTCCAGGAGCACCTCCAAAGCCTCAACAGATGTCTTTTGTGGTGTGCATCACACAGCCCAAGCAATGTCCCTTCTCTGATGTTACTCCTTTCCAGGCCAAGGACTGTCACTGCCTCCTCAGGACACCTTCCTGGATCCAGCTTTCCATGTCTTAAGGTCTGATACTTCATGCTACCCCTGCAGCATCCCCAGCCCCCTGCACAGCCAGTACCTTCTGTCCATCCGCATACACAGCATATCCAGTGACCCGGACCCCGTTGGAAGATCCCTCAGCATCAATGGTAACAGGCAACCAGCTGATAACCAGGATACCTGGAGAGGGACCAGCTTCCACCTGGACATCCAAAGGAGCATCAGGTGTGCCTGTGAGAGACCAAACACAATTTCCTCTTGCTTATCTGGCTACACCATAAAGCTCAATCCTGGTTAGAATAAAAGCGCAAACTCCCAACCAGACTTGTCCCTGCAGAACTAAACTACAACAGCCAGGCCAGTTCCGGGAAATGACAGACAGAACCAGAGAAAATAAGATGCTCTTGTTCTGCGGAAGCTTTAATGCACAGAAAACAGAACTTTGCAAAAGTAGCTGAGGCCAAGATGCAGCAACCCTTGAAGCAAAGTCATGGCCAACCATCTCCTCCCTGCCCAACCAGCTGCTCCAACCGGCACAGAGGACGTCTTCCCAAAGCAAATGAAAGGAAAAGGGATAATCAAATTTTAAAATAAAGGAAAAAAAACATAAAGACAAAAGAGTGCAGCACCTCAGGCTTTGGGGACCTAATCAACCTCGCTTCCCTTTACCACACGGCTTCCCAGCAAAAGGCCAGCTGAGCACAGCCTGTCCATGTGCAGAGGCCTGTGGTACCTGCTACAGGGGTAGTGAAGTGTATCACGGCTGAGTCTTGCTCCTGCCCCTCGGGCACCTCTTCCCAAGGAGTTTTCATGGGCCGGGCCTCCAGCTTGGCCACATACTGGGTGCTGGGCTGCAGGTTGTGGAAGGTGTACCAGTACACGCCTGGCTTTGTCACATCACACTCCTGCCCGTTGAGATACACCCCATGGCTGTAGTTGCTGTTGCAGGGAAGCCACGTGACCTCTGCTGATGTGGCCGTGACGCTTCTGACTTTCAGCATCGTGGGTGCCATGCCAAAATCCTGCCCCACGAAGAAAGTGCAGCGCAGTTTATCAGAGCTGCCGTGCTCTGTCACCGTCTGCACGGACACGCGGTAAGCCCTGCTGTGTAAATCCAGCTTTTCTATCACTGCTTTGGTCTGAAGGCCACTTTTCACGTTCTGACGTAGCTCTTCATCCACATAGATGTTGTAGCTCTGTATGTCTGGGCAGCCAGCTGGCAAAAGAGGTGGTTCCCAGCCTACAACTATGCTTCTGGCAAGCTGCTTGATAAGAGTCAGTCTTCTTGGGTAAGGCACTGCTGTGTGACTAACGGGTTCCTCCTGATCTCCTTCTGCTCTGCTGGCCAGCGGACTGATGCTACCCTCTTCAATGGAGAGCTCACTCTTATCTCCACTGCTGGTGCTTGCACTGACCAAACTTTTCTCCTGGTATGAGCTATGGGTGAGATCATTCAGCTCCGGAGGCAGAAACGTCATGAGGTCATCATCTGAAACTCGCTCAACAAAATTGGAGGGGACCAGCCCTCGCCGGCCATCCATCAGCTCCCCTAAACAAAAAACAGGACACCTGTTACCACTGCTCCTGCTATTGAGCCTTCCAGCTCAGCTGTGAGGACTATGGGACAACATCTATGCCAGGGTACAACTGCTCTGCCGTCAGGAGTGGAAAAAACCTCAGGAAGGTTATTCCTGGCAATGTTTCCTGATTTCCTAGGGCTTCCCTTGTTAGGTTCCAATGGACACAGTGAGGAACCTCACTGCTCCACACATTTTAGAACCAGCTAAGTAAAAAGTTGGGTTGTGTACTTAGCTAAAGGCTTTCTCCTTCTTCATTATCCCATTCTTCCTCATCACAGCTCTTTCACTAACTTCTTTAGCCTTCCCGAACTATGCAGATGGATGATTTTACATCTTCTCCCAGCCATACAGATTTGGGGTTTGCAGTACTTCCTCAAGAAAGTCCATCTTTCCAGCTCTGTATTTAGCTCTGGCCTTCCTTTTTGCTCCCTCCTTTCTTAAGTTAACTCCTGTACTAAAGGTGCCCCAAAAAGTCTTGTGGGGACACAAAAGATACACAGCAATTGTGCAGACCCATCAAACCAAGGATGAGCAGCACATATGGACTGCACTGCCTTCCCCCTTCCAAACTCTACCTACAGCAAACCAACTGAAAGCAGGAAAAGCAGAAAAGGTTAGTAAAGAATAACTTCTTTAAACAATAAACAAACAAATAAATGGTAAGCTTGGGAATAGAAAGAAAGAAAAATGAGGCAGAGCAGTCACAGAGCAAGCAGTGCAACACACATGCATTTGTCTCAGCTCTTGCAAAGCACCTCAGGAAATCAGGAACCATTAGCCCTTAAGCAAGAGGCTCCACAAAGAAACCTCAGCACAAATTTACAGCCCACAAATCTTGGTTTCAATTCCATCCACCTCTTAATCAACCAGGATCATGTTTGCAAATGGGTGACATCAGCACCGGTAGTCTGGGTTGATCACTGTATCCCTCGTCTGCCAAGAGAGCACGAGGCAATGGAGCCCATCACCTGCTGCAGTTCCTGGCTCACTTTTTTCCACTGGAAAGAGGGAAACACCCCATCTGCAGAAGGGGCTGAACATGTTCCTCTCCATGGTGAGGGAGGAACCATGTGGGAGTTGAAACCATCGGGGACGAAACCTGGAACTTGCTGAACGCAGCGGCAAAATTTCCTCTGAGATCACTAGATAAGGATTTCATAGCTTACACTTAATTTATTCATAACATAAATAAAGCCGGTTCCAACAGGATCCGCTTGTCCTTCTAACAAACTAACTTTGGGCAGAAACCCTTTACCTTGAGGTTCCAAGATTCACTAAATTTCTCTCTCATTTTCTGGGGAGAGAACAACTCCCCACAGCAGTTCAATCCCATTTCATTTGACTAAAACACACCTTCAAAGAAGCCATCTTCATCCATGTCTCCATAGATGTAAATATATTCTCCAGCAGTCAGTGGAAGCTCTGCCTCTGGATTTTCATTAGGTCCATCAAAAGGATTGTAGCTGAAATATTTACAATTGGAAGATTTAATTTGCATAGGAACCTTCCCAGCAACACACTACAGCTGTGATGCGGATAAGCTTTCAATTCACTGGGAATGCGTCCACTTTGGCAAGCAGCAAATTCCACAGACAAAGGCCAAGACTGTAGTCTATATATGAAAATATTTAATAACAGATAATTTCTGAAGAGCAAAACAGATGTCTTGTGACATCCAAAGGAACAGAGATATGAGGATGCTGAAGGGACTGGAGTTGATGGAGCTGGGCATATTCAGTCTGGAGAGAAGGCAACAGAATAGGGAGTTTTATCAATGCACAGGTATATTTAGGGTGGGTGTCAAGAGAAGGGAGCCAGATGCTTTCCACTGGTGCCAGCAACAGAACAAGGGGTGGTGGGCACAAACAGGAAATTCCACCTGAACCTGAGGCAAAACTTCTTTGAGGTTGAGCAAGCACTGAAAGAGGCTGCACAGAGAGGTTGTGGTGTCTCCTCTTGCTCTAACCCCACATTTTAAACAGTACTCCAAAAACTCTACCAGCAAGAAATTTAAAAATACATCAGTGATATGGCTTGGATTCCAGGCAGTTCTAACCTGCCTACCCAGGAATACTCAAACTAATCAGAGGGTCTCATTTCACAGGAAAATGCCTCATGAAAAACTTTTATCTTTACAAACACCTACTGCCAATTCCTGCTCTTTACCCCTTAAAAGGGATTTCATCATGCCAAAGCAATGTTTACCTCTCTGTGATCTGACTGAGATCTTATGGGCCCAAGACTGACATGAAGACACAGACCACATCTGATGTGCTCCACACAAGAATGGAATCATCCTCGTTCTCTTCCTCCCAATTCCCAGTGGAAAGGCTGAAGGACAGGTAATAATACACTGAACCACAGCAACTTGGGCTTGACCATGATGGCTCAGTGAATGCTAACAGTTATCTCAAAAACCTGTTCTTTTTTTTCTTCGTCCTTTAAAAATTACCAGGAGCCAGAAGCATTTTGGCCAAATATTTCTGGAATTCTAAGCTTAAATTTTCTTAATTTTTGGAATAAGAATTCTTGGAGAAAACTTCTTGCACTATTCTGAAAAAAAATAGACAATTCAATGAATATGTCATGTTGAACTAATTTTCAACAGAGAACAATATTCAAAGTTTCACACCGTGCTGTTCACTGAACAGCTGCTGAGCTTAATGTGCTTTTAATGAGCTAAGCCTGGATTGTGCAGGAAGAACCAGCTCTCAAATCATTCGATCATGGAATGGTTTGAGTTGG
Organism: Acridotheres tristis; assembly: GCA_037013685.1. NCBI lineage: Eukaryota > Metazoa > Chordata > Aves > Passeriformes > Sturnidae > Acridotheres > Acridotheres tristis. The sequence goes on from CM072906.1 coordinate 369,474, forward strand.
AAGGGACCCTAAAGCTCATCTCATTCCACCCCTGCCATGGGCAGGGACACCTTCCACCACCTCAGGTTGCTCCAAGCCCCATCCAGCCTGGCCTTGGACACTTCCAGGGATCCAGGGGCAGCCACAGCTGCTCTGGGCACCCTGTGCCAGGGCCTGCCCACCCTCACAGGAACAATTCCTTCCCAATATCCCATCTAGCCCTGCCCTATGGCAGTGGGAAGCCATTCCCTTGTCCTGTCACTCCAGGCCTTTGTCCCAAGTTCCTCTCCAGCTCTCCTGGAGCCCTTTAGGCACTGGAAGGAGCTCTAAGGTCTCCCCAGAGCCTTGTCTTCTTCAGGCTTGACACTCTCAGCTCACCCAGTGTGAAAATCCCATGAGAAATAAAAGGTCTAATCTACTATTATCCACTCCTAATAGTGGTGAATCCAAGAGAAGATTGTGAAGTAGTGAAATGTGGATAACCAGTGTAACTCCATACAGCACAAGCAATGATCTCTCAGTACCTGTATCGAGCTAAGAACACCTGGAGCTTTGCAGCACCTTGGCTGCCTGGCTCTGGCATGAGGGAGATGCTGTCAACATCCAGTTCTTCCATTTCACTTGCAGTGTCCACCTAAAAATATTAAAGATAAGGATCTAAGTAAAGGAACACTCAGTGTTTGTACATAGTGAACACATTCTCTAAACGCATGGCTGGTGTCAGTCTGGCTCCTGGACTAAGGACCATCTCTAAGAATGACTTTTCAGTGAGGAAGTAGTAATAAGAGGCAACAGCCCCAAGTTGGAGCTTCAGGGCTTCCAGTCAGACATCAGCAAAAACTCCTTGCCCAGGTGGGTGATACAGCCTTGGGAACAGTTCCCTAGAGCTGGGATATGAGAAATGGACTTTTAAAGCATTCTCAAAGCCTGACTGAAAGCTCATACAGTCTTGTACATCTGTATGCAAACTCTGAGATAAGGTGTGCTGACTCAGAATGGCCCTGGAATAGAGAAGACATTGCTGAGAGAGAGATTGAACTAGAAACAAGTTTCAAATGGCAGCCTTGCAAAAATACCAGATATTTTGGAGAATTAGAACTGTGAAAGATGCATTGTGGCAAGATCACATGGGGTACAGTAATAGGTGATTGGTGTTGGAAGTATTAGCAACATTGTGTGGCAAAAGCTAGTAAGACTAAAAGACTAAAAACATTTCTAAGGTTTTATAACGAGGAAATAACTTGGCTTCTGGTAGAATGGCATTGAGTTTTACATCTCTGATGTTTCACCCTTCAAGGAGACTGATAATGGAAGAGAATATTTTAAAGTGCCTCTCAGTTGCCCCATCTCTGTAGAGCTGGGATTTTCCAACACTAAGGGATCTCCATTCTGAAGAAGCTGTAGCCTGAGCTCAGCAAAGCCATGGCCACACTCATTTAGAGCTGGTAACAGTCCCACTAGAGGCTCTGGAGACCTCTTCCACTCCACGTATACATAATTCAGCATGTTGATTTTGTGCTACCTCTACATGGTAGCTGTGCCTGTGTCCAACACAAATGTCAACCTGAACAAAAGAGCTCTGTTGGATGCTGGGGTCTTTAATTGCTTGTGTCCTCTCCAACACCTGTACATTTTCTGTAGGATGTCTGTGTACTTTAGACAGAGCTTTGATTGGAACTTTTGGTTTTAGCTGGCTCTGCTAACAGCATATACTGAACGAAATACAAGAGTCAGGGCAGGAAGCCTCCATTCCTGTTACAACCTCTCCCTTTCTAGCCAGCAGCTCCTTCTGCACTTCCTAAGCTGAAGGCTGCACCGTCAAGGCATTTGGTACCTACTGGTGAAGCACCTTTGAGAAATTTCTCTCAGCTGTTTTGATGCTGGTGAAACTCTGGGATTTTATATCCAGTGGCAATGGGCTGTGTAATGCAACCCTTCTTCTTGAAGCAATGCAGTCCCTGGGTTTTGTCTAAACTTGTGCCAATGAACCTATTCAAGCTGCCTTTTTAAAGCATACCTCAAGTCAAATGTATTTTTTATTAAGACCCTCTGCAGGCATCAGAACACAAAGTATTTTTTCTAACACATGAAGAGCCAGAGTCAATCTCAGGAAGAGTTCAGAGCATCTTTTCAAGGTACTATACTCCTTGTAAAGCAATCCTGCCCCGTGTCCTTGGAGAACAAACACCTGTAACACTCAAACAAAGGGGCTTAGCCTGGAATGTTCTCACAATTATGTGCTGTGGAAGCCAAATACTCCAGGCATTAGCTCTTTTCCAAGGGTCCCACACTGATCTCTGCAGGGATCTATCTCTCCAGGAAGGCATAGTGGCTTCCAAGCTTTCTCTTGAACTAAAAATGTAGGCATTTTTCCTGCTATAGAATTGCTAACAGTTCCATACCTGTTCCTCCCCAGGTGTGACCTTCACTTTGGCTCTGAATATGGCGCTTTCCTGAGCTCTTACACAGTGGGAGGCTCTGCCTGGCACTGATGTTGTGGGTGTCCTGACCGGGGCACCTCAGCACTTCAGTGGCTTTAGTGCTCAGGAAACCCCAAAAGACCAAAAGGTGCCCCTCAGGCCACCACACTTGGCCCTCACAGCACTGCTCTGCCCTAAACCATCCCCTCAAGTAATGCATAGGAGAGAGAATCAACCCCTGCTCAAGTGAACCTCACAACACCACAAAAGGGCTCCTGGGGAGAAGCAGCAACAACTATTGAGGAGATCTTGGTGACACAAACATGCAAAGCCTGTTAGTTCCATCCTTCTTAGCACAAACTTGGCATCTTCTCATGGTTTCTTTCACCAAGTAATATCTTAGTAACTAAAAACACCAGATAAGAAGTTTGAGCTCCTCATTCACAGCTCAAGGCCAAAAACAGTCTGGATGGTTTCTCTCCACGCTAAAAATTCCAGTTTGTAGCCTTTATGTGTTTTAGTGACAGCTGAGATGCCACAAGGAAGCTTAGCAAGAGCTATCTCACACCTCCCATCCCACTCCTTCTCCAAGCTCCCAGGCACTGTTTAACCAGTTGCTTCCTTCACGAAGCACAGCAATATATTCAAATGAGCATTACAGACATGGCATCCAAGGTAATTTCAGAATTTTCCTAGTTTTTCTCTTGTTTATCCCATTTTCTTCAGGTAGCCATAAGAGAATGAATGCAACCTTATTGGTGAATGCATGCGACCTTACTGGGGAATGAACTCAACTTTACTGGTGCTCTCAGTAATGCATTTATTTCCCTTCTGGCTGGAAAGTACAGGCAGAAGAGGGAACTCCCATACTGACCTCTGGAGTTGGGCAGGATTTGGGGCTGTTCTGCATGGATTCAGATTTTGAAGAGCTGGACTGAGACTCTCCTTTCTTAGATTGTTTCTGAGCACTGGTGGGAACAGCTGGGGAGCCCATGGTGATGTCTGGCCCCCGCTGTGACAGCTCCAGCTTGTCATTCTCTTCATTTTGAACCTTCTTTGTACTCTGATGGAGCAACCCAGGAACAGCTGACTCTGCAATAAAATCAGCTGTCCATTAGTTACAGCCACAGGCAGGATGCAGGATCAGCAACGAGCATCCCAGGGATCAGCCCAAGTCTCTTCAAATGTGCCTCGTTCAACAGGCTGGACACCCGAGCTCTCCCTGGCTGCAGAAATGCCAACTTCTCTTTACAAAATGAACAAGAATGAACCCTATTTCCTATAGGGACAGAGATGTCAAACATTCACTAAACATTTGCATTATCTCCTTCAGCCCTTTTCATTTACATAAATACCAACCCATTTGTCAAAGCCCTCTCAGGCATGTCCAGCAATTACCCTTCTCCAAGTGGGGCTGCGGGGTGGAGCTGCACAAAGCAAGGGGCAGCTCTGAAGTCACCAGAGTGGAGGTGAGAAGGTCGATTTTTCCTGTTTGAAGCCGGAATTGTTGGAGTTCCTGTGACAGAAGGCTGAACTGCTCTGTTTGACTGCGACACTGGTCTTCCAGATCCTTCACCCGGGCCTGCCACGAGAGAACAAGGTGAGGAACAAAGCCCTGTTGAAACACTGAGATTCCAAACAGGATTTGCCTTTGCTGCCTCTTTTCCCAGACACCAAGGAGCTAAAAGATGTTTTTAAATGCCCTGCCTAGCAACTGTCATTGGAAACTGGCAGCCTCATATGTCTACTTATCTTAGAAAAGCTGAGGCTCATCATCTCTGAGGAAGCTGACTACAAATTCCATTAAGACTTATCCCTAAAATTCTGGGTTTGAACTTCAATATTGTCCTGGGATACAATGCAACATTTGTGTATTCTATCACCATCTGTTCAAATGTGGGAGGGGTGGTGATCCTTATCTCTGTGGGAGATATCCTCTGCTGATGTGCCATCTGATAAGATCGGGGGATGATCATCGTTATCTATTCACAACCCATCCTTCCTCCAGAAGATATCTTCTGTTAATGGGCCATTAAGTCCTATTGTGTGACTGATAAGATTACATCATCCCATTGGGAGATGCTCCAGCCAGGGACAGGAGCCAAGCCTTTCCTACCTAGATAAAAAACTGGGGTTTGGGACACGAGGGCAGACCTTTCTACTGGATCCCAGAGGAAAGTCGGATCATTTCCACATCATCGCTGGATCTTCGGAGGAAAACTGCACCTTCTACAGGAGCACTGCTTCAACGGAACCACATCTGTCATCCAGGAGGACTGCAGCCACCATTTATACGGACTGCTACCAACACCCTGACTGACAGGGTGTCAGGTTGTATTTCTGACTGTGTTGGTGGTTGTTTCTTTTATATTATTGCATGTATTTTATTTTTTCTCTTTTCTTCTATTAAATTGTATTACTGACTTGGAGTCTCGCAATGGTTTTACTTTCAAACCAATACAAATATCCTCTCTCAGCCCTGCACAAGACCAGATGAGACAGGTCAGAGATAAATAAGCCTTAAAAGGATTCAAAAGGCTTTGCATAGTTTTTGGAGCATTAAAATCATGTTTCCAAAAGGAATTGCTCTCCCAATTTTGTTCATCACTCCAGAGGCTCCAGCAAGCTCCCGTAACCTTAACCTGCCCTTCCCACCATTCCAGGCAGGACTGCCAACTGTTCCTCTGGACCTTGGCTCCTCCAGGCACTAGGAAGGGCAGAGAGCACACAGGTCCACGCTGCAGAATTCTCCTTTGATGTGGGAAGCCCATCATCTTTCCCCCCTGGTCCTACAGGGATGATTTACTCCAGGCAAATGCATGCTGAGGACAAGAAAGCTACACCTCAGCAAGATGAGGTGCCAAGGAGCCTTGGTAAACACTATAGAGAGGGAAGGACACATTCCTGCCAGAGAACCATTTGTATTTTCCCATATTTTCTTTTCACCATCTCTAGAACTTCCTCTGACAAAACGTTGCTGAATCCTGGCTGTCTTTACACATTCCCACATTGCCCCAGGTTGTAGGCAGATCAATTCCCAGGTGATGGCACCTGCTCCTTTCTCTCCTCTCACTGTTTCTTGTAGATAAGATGCACCAAAACAGATGACTGCACTGCACTCTTCAAAATTTTCCATTCTACAAAATGTATTTGAAGTATTTTTTTCTCCAACTCAAAAAATAAACGATGCCTTGAAATAATACATGAGACAGAAAGTCTAAGTTTTTAAGTTTTTAAGCAGCTCTAGAAATAACATTTCTGACCTGGAGAAAGCTCTCTGTATGGTCTCAGAGTAACACAAAACCTTTGTAGCCACTCCCCAAGGTTTTAGGGGGGGGTCATGCATTTTTATTTGACTGTGACATACCTGTTTTAGGCATTTCAGTTTATTAGTTGTTCCCTCCATAAGTCCAAAGGTGTTCTCATGCTCTAAGGAAAGCCTGGTGAAGTCTCTCAAGTTTGGCAAGAACTATCTCTGAAGTGAATTCAGATGCCAGGACTAACTTCCAGAAGTGTCTGTATTATCCATATGCTCAGAGTCAACTCCTTGTTTACTAAGTCACAGTGCACAGGACTCCTCTGCCATTATGAGAGTTGGAATTTACTTACAGTTCGGATTTTTCACATAAAGACTTCTCCCCTACAACACTACATCTTAATAGAGAAAAGAAACCCTCAACAGTAAGAACAGTTGCACTGGAACAAAGGAAAACTTCCTCAAGTCCAATATCCATCCCTGATCCCACCTTGGGACAGAGCCTGCAACAGACAAGTACAGAATGACTGCAGGACCAGAGGGGGATTTCCTGTCTTCTCTGGAGACATGAGCTAGCAGATGCACCTGGACATTGCGTTTAATAGCATCAATAGTACCTCGTCCTGTAAATTTATAAACTACAGTTTAAATCCATTTACACTGGCGGCCAAACCAATAGCCCAGATAATTCACAATTTAATTCTAACACACCTACTTAGTCAGGTGTCTTTTCAGGCTGTTATTCCAAACAACATACAAACATGCCTTAAGTACTACTGCCACATCATACACAAGGTGTACTTCTAGCAGCTACTTGCAGGGGACTGCAGACAGCTGGGAAGCAGCAGGTTTCCAAGGCAGTGTTGGGAGGCAGGAGGATAAGGAAGAGGAGGCCCGATGATGTGGCCAGAAGGTTCAGGGAACCAGCAGGAATCAAGCTCCAGATACAGAGAAGGCTTCTGTGTCTGCGCCCAACCCAAAACAGGGAGAGTCTCCCACAACAGGGACTGGACTTCCAGAAGAGGCTGCAAGAGCAGGAGCAGAGCTTGGTGGGGTCAGTTTAACCACCAACTCAGGAACTGATTCTCCACACCCAACCACCACTAGCTTAGACCCATCCTCTAAGACACTAATTCTTGGCTGGTCTGTTCCACTCCTCCAACTCATGCCCTCCTTTCAGATGTCCCTTGTTCTCTTTCTCCATATCTTCTGCTATGTAGTTTTGAGATCAGAGAATCCCCATTTTGCTAGAAGGGAATTCTACAGGTGTGCAGTCCAAGCTCTTGATAAAAGCAGGGCTGATGCCAAAGGAATTAAAAGAACATCCATAACTCCACATCAATGTGGGTACAACTTCTACAGGATGTAAGCATATCCCAATAAAGTCCTTTCCTGAGAGTTCCCACCATTTTACTACTTTTTGGACCAACTTGTGGCTGAGACTGTTTTTAAAAATCCCCTACCTCCAACCCAGCACCTGCTATGCCAGCAGGGAATTCTGAGCCTACCACCAGGCATGATTAGTCCCTGCTCTCTCTCCTCCACGTGCCTTTGCACAGTCAGTGTCACCTGCATTTTATCTCCCCATTCCTCCTGAGATCTCTGTCAGATTGAAAGGTTTTAAAGAAGTTTTCTATCAGCTACAAATCCTAGCACTTCTATACCAGCCTTCTTTCCAAACCACCTGTGAACAGGCCAGCTAGCACAGTTCCCAGGCTGGAACTTCATTAGTTACCACCTCTTCTGGGAAAACTATTATCCACAACCTCTGCTTCCCATATTCCACTCAATTACAAAGCCAGCAGGACCCATCTTTTTCTCCACAACACTCATTTGCAATGGTGTCACTACTGCCTTTGGGCTTTGAAGGAAACACTTCACTCTTGGACTGCAAAGACACTTAAATGTGGAGAGGGAGCACAGCTGGACAATGCTAAAAATCTGGAAGTGACAAAAAAGTAAGCTCTTAATTCTAATTGGTCAAGAAAGCAAGGCACTTAGAGGTAAAAGTAGAAGTAGTTGCTCCATCAAACTCATAGTGTAACTCCTTTAAATTACATTAATTGGCAGTAACACTCTTGCAATCTTTTCCAGAATATAGTTAAAACAAGAATATCAAGCAACTGTCAAAGTCAGAACAGAGGGAAAAAAATGTCCTGTTTGACAGCATTAGAGCAGTACCTGCATGCAATCCAAAGTACTCTGGGAGCAAGAAGAAAAGCAAAAAGATATCAAACCACATGAGCAGTTACACTACAACACTCTGCCGAAGATAACCCAACCCTCAGTCTGAATGAAATTGTTTTCTCATCAAATTACTGTCTGCCTTGTTCCATATTGAGATTCCCACCTCATTCCCAGAAGCATCTGCTTGCCAAACAAAAGCTAAATCCTACACACCAAATGCATGAATACAATAACCAGGCACTTTTTGAGGGCCTCCAAATCATAGTGTGCTTTGAGATAAAGGACAATATGCTTAGAGTGGCTGCTAAATTTCAAGCCCCCTTTTCCCAGCACATTGCACCCATTCAAAAATGAATGGAATGGACATTTTGTGCCCAGATCTTTCCCGAGGTCTGAGATCATGGAGTTCTGGAATCCAAAGCACAGCTCAGAACCTGGCTGTGACAGGATCTTAAGCCTGCTCAGTCCTGCATCCTCCTCCTACGTCAGGGAAAACACACAAACTTGAGCTCTGGTCTCCTCGTTTCTCAATAAAACCGGATTCCTGGAAGGAGACTGCCTCCTTTTGTATCTATGCAGTGCCAAAGGCAGCTGAAATCTTGTCTCGTACTTTGGAACCTCTGAACTCCCTCACTCCCACGACCAGAACTCTCAAGCCTTTCTTCCTAATCTGAGACAGTGCTTCTGCTTCTCTCCATGTATTTCTGAACACACACCATTCCATACTCTCCTCACCTCTGTCACTGCCTTATCTCAGAACTACAGAACACCTGAGGCTGAAGGAGATCACTTAGAGCACTGGGATCACCTGACCCAAGCCCTCAGCTCAGAGCATGATTCGCTGCCAAGAGCTCTGTCCAGTTCTGAACATCTCCAAGGAGAGAGACTCCACTTATGAAAATCATGGGACAGAACTCTTCAAACAGGAAAATGGACTAAACTCATTCTTCATTAATATAACATCAAAAAGCAATTCGAGCACATGTAAAAAAGGCAATACATAGCACGGGCATCACAAAACCCCTAATTATGCCATACACTGATGCTCTGGAATGAGTATGACTATAGTTAAGTAATTTAAATTACTATTGCTCTGCATTAAACTGGCTTTTAATGACAGTTCCTCTTTCTTTGTTCTACTTTATGAAATACAGGGTTAGGTTGAATTGGACTCTGAGAAACCTGGTCTAGTGGAAAGTGTCCCTGCCTATAGCAGGAGGTGGAACTGGATGAACTTTAAGGTCCCTTCCAACCCAAATCTTTCAATGATTCTGTCATCTCTGTACCAGTAACATGAAAGCAAGAATATTTAACTGATAAGGCCCTTGCAGAAGAACATTACCCTCAAACACAGAACAAGAGGACTGTCTCTTTCTTCCTTTGCACAGGGAGATGTCTGGTTACAACCTAAGTAGCTTCTCCAACCCTTCATTGAGTTAGTTCAGAAAATGTTTGGCAAACATCATAGAATCATCAAATCTCAGAATGGTTTGAACTGGAAGGGACAGTAAAGCTCATTTTGTTCCATGGACAGGGACACTTTTCACTAGACCAGGTTGCTCCAATGGTCTTGAAACAGGAACGCGACAACCCTTCCTCCCCCTAAAGGCTGCTCAGAACCCAGCTAAGCATCAGCTGATGTAGAGCAGCACCTGTATCAGCTGATCTCAGCTCTGCAGCCAAACACAGAGGACCCCAAAGGGATGGGCAAAGGCACAAGATATAATGTCACATGCCCCACTCACCCAGCCTGCAACATTTCAATCCTGTTCAGCAGGAGCCCAGCACTCTTGGGCTCTACAGCTCAGACACTGGCCAGGCCCCATCCAAATTTGGTGTTATTTGCACTCATGGAGCAATCTCCTCCATCAAGGACACTTCTCATCTGCATCAACAGTCCTTGGCTCCCAAGAGCCACAAAACTGCACAGCAGTGGGCATAGGGAGTTCATTCTGACAACCCTGACTGGAGACAGGAGCATGGCCCCAAGGGATCTCACTGTCGGGGGGGGGGGGGGTACACTAAGATCTTCTGCTCATCTCAGATGTTTCAGTGCTCAGAAAACCTCTCAGAAAGCAGAAGATCCTCCCCTTGCTACCACACCCAACCCTCTGGCAGTCACTAAATTGTCACATCAAGTTGCAAGGTTTGGTGCTGTGGCTTTGCAGCTCCAGGAATACAATGTTTTCTCCAAAGTCACCCTGACAGACACTGAGCTGATGCCAATCAACCACAAAGCAGTGCTCAGCACATCTGCCAGCCTGCACTGGTACACTGTCAGCCACAAGCCAAAGCACATTCCCTGTGTGCATGTCAGAGCAAATGGGACAAAGGAAATACCTCAAGCTTCACCACTCCTTATGCTCAGGTTTTCTTATTTTTACCTAAGAAATTTTTCTTATTTTTCCCTAATAAAACAAATAGAGCATACATACACATGAGAAATTTTAAATCCCATGGACACAAGTATTCTCCTTTCAAATTATGCCAGAAAATGGAACAGGCAGATTTGAGTTTGATTACTAAATGCACCCCTAAAAGAGTTTTTAGGCATGATCTGAATGAAGTAACCATTCTAAGGACTGAGCAGACCAGCATGTAATTCCCCAAACTTTGACACAAATATTATTTTCACTGCAGCAACATGTTGTATCCAATCAAGGCACTACAACATTTTGCACAAAAACCAACAAAACCCAAGGCATCTAAACTGGTATTATAAACAAAAGGTACCAAATCTGGAGTAATCCCTCTTGTTTCTTTCTATCTTACCTCTAGAAGCTGTACTGCTCCCTCATGTTCCCTTCTAGCCTCTGCCTGAGCCTAAAGAAAAATAAGGAAGGGAGTAAATCAGAAAGCAGCCAACCTGAGTTCAATTCTACTATCATCCTACCTTGGTAGTCCATTGTAGACTGGAGCAGCGGTCTGATGAGGAGCAGCTGAGGGAGCTGGGAAGGGGCTCAGCCTGGAGAAAAGGAGACTCAGGGGGGCCCTCGTGGCTCTGCACAACTCCCTGACAGGAGAGGACAGCCGGGGGGTTGGGCTCTGCTCCCAGGGAGCAAGGGACAGGACAAGGGGAAATGGCACCAAGCTGTGCCAGGGCAGAGTCAGGGTAAATATTGAGAAAATTTCTTCACAGTCCCTGGCACAGACTGCCCAGCGCAGTGGTGAAGTCACCATCATTGGGGCAGTTTAACAGCTGTGTAGATGTGGCTCTTGGGGACATAGGTCAGTGGTGGCCTTGCAGTGCTGGGGGAACGGATGGACTCGATCATGGAGGGCTTTTCCAACCTTCATGATTCCATGATTTTATGATTCAAACCACTGTACAGTCTGGAAATATCTCTGGGCTCTAGACATACAGCGGTGAGAGGTCAGAACTGACATTCACAAGCAAAACCTTCACTTTGCTCAGGTACCAGAGTGCACCTGGACTCAGACACCCTTACCCTGTAAACTCACATCTACCTAGTCCATGCACACCTCCAAAGGTGCACGAGTCCACTCAGAGAGGAAAACGCCCCTGTCCTGCCCCACGTACCTGCTGCAACCGCCGGACCTCCTCCTGCTTCTCCTGCAGGACTAGCAGTGCTTCCTTGTGCTCCACTTCCAGCTGCTGCCTCCGCTCAGCCACATTTCTCATGTGCTGCAGGACAAGGCACACACAGCTGAGGGTGACACTACTGAAACTCTGTCCTGCGTTCTAACAACAGCCACAAAGCCAAACCAGGGTCTGTATTTCATGTCATCATTGCACAAAGTAAGAAAGTCCCATCACAAGGCAGAATAACACTGTCACAGAAAACCCTCAAATCTCTGATGGCCACTTTATCTCCCACCCAAAAGCGTGAAGCAGCCTGTCCAAAGCACCTCTGTCTGCTCTGGAAAGCCATGTTCCAGAATCCTGCAAAAGCAGAATTTCCAGTGGAAGCACAGAGACAAAAGAATGGTCAAAAAAGGCGAACAGACGACCAGTGCATTCAAAGGCAGGTGTTTGGACAGTCCTTCCAGCCATGCGGATCCTACTGACCTTCAGCACCTGCTCTAGATTCTCCAGCTTGGTTTGGAGTCCTTGATTAGTCTGAATTACTGAATCCCGTTCTTTAGTCACTAAAACAACCTGCAGTTTCAGGTCAGCATTCTCGGATTCAACCTGAAGAGAAAGGATTTTCAGTGAGCACAAGCAGCCATAGGTGTTCCTTGTAAAAAACAACAGAGACCAGTTTATTTCTGCGCTTTCTGCTGGCAATGATACCAAAATCACAAGCCTCTTCTCCCCCAGGTTTTCACTTAAAACAAATAAAAACAAATAAAGATTTCTATCAGGCCTTAAGGTGCAACACCTTATTTGCACACTGTTTCTCTCCCTAGATTCATCTCCCCTTTTGCAAGAGGAAGAGACTAGGATAGGAACAGGCTACATAATGAAGAGAGGAAAAAAAAAAAGCACAAGGTCTGTAAGCATATTTAATCCTACATGGGAGGATTAAACACAGAGAACAGGACAGAAAATTCAGTAGCCTGCTGAAATCATCTTTACCTCCTCCACTTACCACAAGGAATTTTTGGTTCCAAGGTGCACTATGGCTTGATGTCTACCAGCAATGCAAACAAACATTTCCACTTACAGCAGTTATTAAAGACCTAGGAAGCCTTATGCATGGTGGCAAATTGACACATGGGACTGACAAATGACTTTCTAACTCTTGTGCATTATTCTCTGTCCAGAGAAGCAGCTGGGAACAGAAGATCAGCACACAACCTTAACTGAGCGGGAAACTTGAGAATAGCACGCTCATCTCAGGAGAGCTTTGCAGAAGCCAATGATGCCAACCTAACAAAGACATTGCGTTTACCTGTCCTGCCCACTCAGCCTTCTCATTCAGCTGCAAGTTCTCTTCGGCCAGTCGTGCATTTTCATTCTGCACCTCCTGCAGCTGGATCTCCTGTCCAGAAAGAGCAGGAATTACACCAAAGTCCTCTAACTCCCCTAGATTATCCTGCAGAGCAGCTCCACTGCTCCTGGTTCCTGATGGTGCAGGATGCTGGTGGGATGCTGCTCAAGAGCAGGGAAGCAACAGTGAGCAGCACTGCTCCAAGAGAACCCAGCCCTGGGCTAGATGATGGGGTTGGACCTGGATGACCTTTAAGGTCTCTTCCAACCAAATCCAGTCTGTGATCTCTTGAGCAAAGCAGAGCAGAAACAGAAGGGAGAAACCCAGATGTTCTGCTATGAGCTGCAAAACCTCCCTGGAACTAAACAAGATTTCAGTCAACAAGAAGCACAAGAAAATGGCAGTGCGATGGTGTTACGACCATTTCAATAATACCTGTCAGGAGTGCCTGTGAAAATGGTTAAATATCTCCCCAAATTAGCAAATGTCATGGAATTTCATCCAGTGATTTGTGTAGCTGTATTCAGCCCACAGGTAGCTGAAAGACTAAATAAACAATCCCAGCCTTAAGGGCTGGAGCCCCAGATTTGCAATACTGTTCAAATGAACAGAAACACTGGTGATTCCTTATTAAGATGAACTGAAGAGAATCCAAGAGAGGCACACAACAACTCAGCTCCTCTTCTCCAATTATGTTTATAACAACAGTAGGCAACAAGAACACTTACTAGTTCTTTGCATCGTTTATGCTTTTTCCTCACTTCATGCTCAAGGTTTTCACATTTTTTGCGCTTTTTCTTGAGTTCAACTTCCTGCAGGAAACAAGCAGAAGTAGATCAGCAAGCCCTTGGGGCTCTTACAATGCATATGAAATTCAAGCCCAGCCTCTCAGACCCAGTGCTGCATTAGTAATTTTTTATTTTCTTATGAAAATCTCTTTGTGACAGTTAAACAATGTAGAAATCAAGGGAGATTTTTCTGAAAGTTAGGAAAATAAAAAAATAAAATAACTATTCCTCTCTTCCCCAAGCCTTCAGTCTGGAAACAGTTCTGCTTCCACATGCATGGACTGTTCCTATTTACACAATGAAGAGGACAAGGTGTGGGGGACAAAACATCAGAGCTGTATAACATTTTCATCTTTAAACACCAGCTGTGCAATTTTAGCTCCTATTCTAATCCCAGTGACACCTAACAGAGCACGGACATCCTCTTGATCTGCAGCTACTCACTAGCCCTCAGACTGACAGGAGCTGCTAAACCTCCCTATGCACTATCTTAATTGCTGGAATAATTAACAAGGGATACATTCCTCATCCACATCTGTCCCCAGTTCAAGTAAGTCTAAACCAAACACAGCACAGAACCTACTGGCATAGTGGCATGTTTCCCTCTCATCTGAGTGTGACATATTCCCCTGACAGCCCAGCACCTGGAACTGCTGCTCAGCAACACTCTGCATGCACATGGCCTGTGTTTTCCTTCCGATTCCCCGAGCTTCCCACTTTTGCAGAGCAACTGCACCTAAAAACACTTCAGCCCCCAGAATCTCTACCTGGATTGCACATGTGAAGCCCCCAACAAAAACCAGAAAGTAGCACACTCCTTCCCCAAAACCAGGTTCACAGCTCACCAGCTGCTGTATCTGTTTGCTGCTCTCCTGGTTTGTTACTGCATTTTTGGGAGGAAAATTTTCATGTCCTTCAGAGGCAGGTCCCAGTGGTTGTACACCTGGTTCCACCTGAAAGCAGAAGAGATGCCAGAGAGCTCAGGGACATCCTGAGACTACAGAGCATGCCAAGGGAAAAGGGAGTTTCTTGGCAGTACCACCCAGGAGAGCAGTGCTCCACAGGGAACTTCTGATCTCTGAGCTGCACCACTTGACATGGAGAAAGCTGGACACCTTGCCAGGGATCTCTGTGGTGGGAATCTCCTGGAGCCCACTGCCAACCAACCCAGCTTGACTGAAGCACCTCCGAGGAACAGTGGGCTCCTGGAAGCTCTCAGATCCAAGCTCCGATTTGTGCCTCACCTAATGACTCAATGAGAGGCAGCTGCAACACCTTTCATGGCTCTCCCCAAGGTGACACAGAGAGGGAAAGGGAGAACACAGCCCATAACACATGCTTCATGGTACAGGGCTCAGCCAAAGGACTGGCAACAGCCTCCTCCCTTCACCAGTGCTGTCAGATTTAGCTTCGCTGACTTGTCAGCCAGAAAATCTTCTGAGTGAAGATAGACTCTCCTGAGTCAGAGAAACAAAGCACATGAATGAGAAAAGCCATCTTGTGTGATAGAACCTGCAGAATGAGTTGGAAATCAAGGTATGGAAGGGTCATTCAAGAAAGGTAAGGGCATGGCAGAGGGGAAAAAAACCACCTGTGCATCCCTCTTCATCATAGCAGATTTTGGGAGGAGGGGGGGAAATGGGGGCTGAAATCTCAATGAAGAACAAGCCTGAGAACCTCTCTGAAACTGAATTGTCTATAAGAACGGTGGAAACCAAGAAATTAAACACCAATAAACCACCAAGATTGTATAATATTCACCTCAGGGTTAAAAAAACCCTTTGGCAAGAACTGAATCCCTCACTTCAGCATGAACTGAGTCAATACGTGCAGCAAATCATTTCTCTAACACTGCCTTAACATGAAATACCTGGAAGATGGCAAATGCCATACTTTTAAGAGTATTCCAGAGTTTTAAGCATATTCCACTAGATATCTATAGAAAGACCAGTACATTTAACACCAGTTCTGGGCAAACTGATAGAAATTGCATAAAAGGCAAATACTTAAAAAGAACAACTTATATTGCAGCAGGGGGAAACATATTCACAGATCTATAAAGAGACTTTTTTTAAGATGTCAGAAAGTAAGTGGGTGAGGGAGACCCAGTAGGACCCTGCTTGGGCACTCAGAAGACATTCAGATGCAGTCCTTTCATAGGTGTCTGCAGGCACTGAGCCACCACATGGTGAGGGGAACATTTTCTCTTGCGTAAATGTTCAGTAAAACTGAGAGGGCTGGAAAAGAGGGAGCATGAATTGTGCTCTGCAAGTACTGATGCAGCAGAGACAAACAATGACGAGGGCCTCGTGACACTGAGTGATTACAGAGACTAACGATGGTTTAATACAGAGCGCTTAGACAAAAAGGTAAAGAGATCTTTTGGGAAAGGGAGAGAAAACTTCATTATACTATCATATAAATCAATGCCACAGCGTCCAGGATACTGCTGCACGCTGCTTCCCCAACACAAAACTGACTGAGAAAACACACAAAGGAGAAAGACAAAGATGATGAACACTGAATAATGAAAGAGGCTGGAAAGAAACAAAACTAAACAACAACAACAACAAAAAAAAAAAGCTGAAGGAGAGAGGTTTATAAATCCAGGAGTGACTTGGAGTAGACGGACAAGGCATAAATATTCAACGCATCCGCTGTAAGAGCCGGTGGGCAATAAACGAGAACAGCTGGCGGGGAGGCGGGGGAAAGATGCGCAGCCCGATCTCCCACCGGGGCATGTGGGATTCAACCATGGGAAAAAAAACAGCAGAGCTCCCAGGCACCAAATCCTCCGGAGCCCGCGGATCGGAGAGACCTGACCCGTCGGCCCGGGGGCACAGCGGCACCGGGGCCCCGGCCCCGCGAAGGCCCCGGCCCGACCGGCAGTGCTCGGTCGAAGCCGCTCTCCGGCGGGGTCTCGGGGCCGCTCGGCGCGGCGCGGCCCGGCGCGGCCCGGCCCGGCCCGGCCTTACCTGGCGGCGGCGCGACCCCCTCCAAGGCCCCGCGGCGGCCCCGGCCTAGCACAGCCCCAACACGGCCCAGCCCGGCCCGGCCCAGCCTCACCTGGCGGCTGCGCGGCCGCGGCGGGGGCGGTGCCCTGAGGCGGCCCCGGATCTGCCCCCCCCGAGCTGAACCACTGCGGGCGGAGGGGCCGGCAGGGTCTCGGCGGCTCCGGGCGAGGGCAGATTCTGCCCCTTTGCCCTGGTGACAACCCCTGGAGCTTCCTCCAGCTTGGGGCGCCCCGATGCTGGAGCGAGTCCAGAGGAGGCCGCGGAGCTGCTGCAGGGCTGGAGCCTCTCTGCTCTGGAGCCAGGCTGGGGGAGCTGGGTGCTCACCTGGAGAGGAGAAGGCTCCAGGGAGAGCTCAGAGCCCCTGCCAGGCCATAGAGGGGCTCCAGAAGAGCTGGAGAGGGACTGGGGACAAGGCATGGAGTGACAGGACACAGGGAATGGCTTCCCATTGCCAGAGGGCAGGGATGGATGGGATACTGGGAAGGAATTGTTCCCTGTGAGGATGGGCAGGCCCTGGCATAGGGTGCCCAGAGAAGCTGTGGCTGCCCCTGGATCGCTGGAAGTGTCCACAGCCAGGCTGGACAGGGCTTGGAACACCCTGGGATAGTGAAAGGTGTCCCTGCCCATGGCAGGGAGTGGGATGAGATGCACTTTTAAGATCCCTCCAATCCAAACCACTCCATGGTTCTATAAAGAAGAAACATTGCCTGGTTTCCTAGGTGGGAAAACAGCACAGGAGCCCTGTGCTAGGGAAAATAAGCAGGACTGGGCTCCTGCCACGGCTCAGTGTCCCTGTGCTGGTGTGGGCTGCCAGCAGCATCCATGTCCCTCATCACCCTGAGACCTGGTGCTGGAATCCATCCCTTTGGAAACCAGCACTGCACCTATTTGCAGTGGATGTGAACCACAGCCCTCACCTTCTCTGAGTGAAGTTCCCTAAGAACAGCAATTAACTGAGAAATTAAATAGCCGAACTTTCTGATCGCTGACCCACTTGTCTCACCTCCCTGCGAGCTCTCCCTCCCAGTGCTGGGTCTCCCAAGGCCTCCTTCAGTCGAGGTGCACCTCTGAGGCAGGACTTTGTCGGTCCCAGACGTGTGGCAGCACTGGGCATGGCACTGCTTGAGCTCATTTTGGAGGAACGCGGACACTCCTTGAAATTCTTGAGCGCGATCTGCCTCTGGAGCCGCAGCACCTCTTGCTGCGATTCCCGCAGCAGGCGGTCAAACTCGATGATGTTCAGGCAGCGAGGGTCGTCCTGTGGGAAACCAACCATGGCACCATGCACTGACAGGCTCCAAAAGGTGAAACATGTCACATTTAGCATGCAAACTCCAAAAGAGGAGAGGCTGGAAAAACCCAGGTAGTGTGGCACACATGCATGGCTGATTCCTGGGTCTGCAACGCCCCAAAACTCACTTTACATCCTTGATGTAAATACATTATTTCTCGTGAAGATAAAACGCAGCCTGTAATGCTCGTGCAGCTCTCCCTGGGCTTTTGCAAGCATGGGCCATCTCAGCACATGCCAGCAGAGAGCGCGGCAGGATAATGTCATTTCACAGCCCAGCCAAACCAGAGCCCTCGCTGCTTTCTTTACTCCTTGGTGTGGGTGCTGATAAGCACTGGGCTTTGAGAGGTTGCAGGAATGAAGAACATCTGAGATTTGATCACTTCTTCCTCAGGATAATATGTGCTGTCCTAACATTCTTGATTTCTCTCCTCTCAAGACAGTATGTGTGATGGACACCTATCTACAGCACAAGGGATCATTCCCATCCACTCATGACCCAAACACAGCAGCTTTTGAAGGAAGCCAGCACAATCTGACTCTCACAAAAACAGGGAGAAGGTTTCCAGATTTCAGGAAGCTGAAGAAACACATACCTGCATGTCTATACGTACAAAATCAGGTATGAAAATCTGTCTTTGAAAATTTGCTTCTGGAAAGACATTGTTCATTCCCCTGGAAAGCTCCTAAGCCAGAGAATTCAAGACATAATTGGTATCCAGGACAAATTTAATCTGCTTCCCTGTTTGCTCCTTTTTTGCCCTAAAAATAGTGTGTGCTTTATAAATACAATTTGTGGAGAGAACCATGGTTACTCTCACACTGCAAAGGGGAAACTGAGGCAGCATTAATGGGAACTCATTATAGATTCAAGAAGTGAGCAGCTGGGCCCCCTCTGTGCCAGACCCGTGTTCAGGCTATCAGGGCAGTAGTTCTTTAAACAAAATTGGCTGGGGCCATGTACAAGATCTCCCTTCCCCCACCACAAAAAGGCAGCTATTCCTAACAGACAGTCTCTGGAGCCTGGGGGAACAAGGGAGTAGAAAAAAAAGCTCAGTCCTCCCCTCAGTTTCTATTATATCCATCCCCTGCAGCTGTTCCCCCCTGTCCTCCACTTCCAAGAATCCATGCTGCAAGGAATTGCAGCCTGGATTTAGCTGGAGCTGGGGTTTGGTTGGAAGCAGATCACTGGAGTATGATCTCAGGAAATTATTTTATTCCATCCTAAGAGCCCTGGCTTTGCAAAACAAGGCCAATGCATTTGCAGCCCAGGCTGCAGGTTGTAAGTCCTGCTACTGCCAGAAAACTGAGTGGATACATTTCATAGCTACTGAAAAATTTCTACTGATTTAAATACCCAAGATTAAAATTGATTTGGTTACAAACTCTGAGCATGAACATCATATCTCTGCATAAAACACCCTTCATTGGCATAATGCATTTTGCATGCTGCAGACAGATTAGGGGAATTTGGAATTTCAAGTAGCTGGAAATTAAAATTTAATGAGCAGTTTGCTTGGATGAGAAATGGGAAAAACAAGATCAGACAGAATGATCTATATTGCTCTCTTTTCTGTGGATTCCCTGCTCAGGCATCAATGTCCCAGTTGCTGGTGGCACAAGCAGGGTCACCTTCTGGAACAGGGTAGTCACCCAGGTCACACAGGTCAGCCTAGGAAGGCAGTTACTGAATTTGTCAGCCCTGGGGGTTGCACTCCTGTGCCTTTTCTTGGCCAGGAATGAATCTTGCTCACCCACTTCTGTCGCATTCCTTTGCAATCTGTCACTCCTGTCCCTAGCAAGTTCAGGTCGCCCAGCACACTCTACTAGGAAAATCAGAGTGCTTTCAAAAGGGTCTGTTCCCCTTTCTGTGGGGGCCTGAGGTGAGAAATCAAAGAAATAGGAAGGAAACTTCTTGGTGACACTTAGAGCACAGAAAGACCTCTATAAGTTTGTCCTGTGGTTTAATGCCAGGAAAGATCAATGGGGCAGCTCTGTACAAATACGCCCCATTGTTCTAATCTTGACTAGATCTACATTAGGGAAAGACTGAGAATCCACCTTCAAACCTGTAGTTAAACCGAACATATGTGAGGGTGAGGGACAAAAATAAAGCTGTTTTCAGTGAGGAAGTATTTGTCACCTAAATACCACATAAGTAGGACAGGTAGAAGTGCAAGTGTTAAGCTCAGCTGGGAGCAGGGAGGTAGGGTGGCACTTGACCACATTTGCATTAGCAAAACGGGAAAATCATCATGGGCCCAAGTGTTACTGAGATCCTTTGGAGATTTGAACTGACCTAAACTGCAAGCATCCCGTCTGGGAATCAAGGATGCAACTAAGATGCCTGGAACATGTTGCTTTAGTCACCTTGAGTGGGAATCATCTCACCCAGCCCCAGTTATCTGCAGAGACTCCTTTCAGAGCCATCACAGAGAAGAGCTCTGCAGGAACAATACATCTGACCAGTCCTAGATCTCAGGATGAGCTGAATTACCACTTTATCCCACCATTTATATTAGTATAGCCTGTGCTGGTACTGAGGGGAATGCAGATCACCAGCCCAGGAGCAGACACCAGCACTGGGGATGGTTTCATTAAGACCCAGCCCTGCCTGGTGATTTGTAGCCTTTGTCATAAACATATCAGGAGGCACTGAGTTATCCCCAGTTTCATGATGGCTGTGACTCCTCAGAAAGCTGCAGCTCAAAGCTGGGGATCTAGACTGGTTTTTGGGAATGTAGTGATTGGCTTCTCAAAGAAGCACTTTAAAAGGAGGCCCTGCTTCTACATCTTCTACATCTGAGCTTGCAGCTCAGCCCTTTGGAAAGTCACCCTGTGTCTGTGGCCTCTCAGGGGTTTCCAGGGAAGGAGTTTTAGTCACTGCTGGAAATGGCAGCTCAGATCCATGAATTGGTGGAGGGACAAGCAGGGTGTCCCCCAACACACTCTTCCGGAGAGAACTGGACAGTCTCCACCACACACTCCCCCAAGTGTCCCCATTCAGCTCACATATCAAATCCCCTCCCCTATTTTCAATCTCCACTTGAGAATAATTCCCCTCACACCACTTCTCAGAGTCTGGTTCCCATCACCACTGTCGTGCTTGTCCCCAGCCCTGGATTGATGTCCCACAAAGCATCTCACCTTCCCTGCCAAGAGTTTAGCCTGCAGTTCCCGGCATTCCTGCTGAAGAGCTTCAATCTGCTTGTCTTTTGCCAGGAGAGCACTGGCTTGCTCTGTCAGGTCCTTGGCACGCTGGTGGGCAAATGCTTTTTTGCACAGTTCCAGGCTGGAGCCCTTCAGAGGCACTGGAGCAGTTACCTACACCAGAGAGCAGTGAGGTGTGTTGATGTGTGATAACCACCACCCCATCACCCCTTGGTGTTCAACAACCACCACCCCATCACCCAGCACAGGGAGCACTGTCAAAAATGCAGCCTGACAGCAAAGGACAGACAAACAGACAGAGGAGCAGGACAGGCCTACAGAAAAGTAGAAGAGGAAAGGCTGGATGGAAAAGTGGCTCAAAAAGAGGTTCAAAGAGGGAAGGACAAGGTACTCAATAGGTACAGCCAGCACAGGGGCTGCAGGCGGGGCAGAAGTGGGGAGGGGAAGAAGAGAAAAACAGAATGAGGTAAAAAAGACAAAAGAAGGCACCAGAGAGGAGGGGAGAATGGCAGGAAAGATGAGCATGGGATCAAATAGAGCACGGGATCAGGGATAGAGGTGGCCAGTAAGAGAAACAGAGATTCCATGGGTTTCTAGCAGGAAAGAGCCTCAGCATGGATGGGCAGAAGATAGAGAGAAAGGCAGAGGCTAAGGAGAGCCAGGGCCAGCACAGCCAGGGAGGACTGGGGGAAAAAAACAGGACTGGAAGAAAAGAAGTTTGGGTTCACATGCTCCCTAGGAGGGAGGAAAGCGTAAGGTGGGGATGGCAGTGTGCTTAGGGAGTGGGGCAGGCAGGAACAGGCAGCTGGGTCAGTACAGGCTCTGCCCAGGCAGGAACTGAGGCTGCCTGGGACAGTGTCCCTGGGATGTCCCCATGCCTGGAGTTGGCTCTCCCTCTGGGTATCAGCACCACAGATGGATGAAGGGGCAGCTCAAACTCTCTGTTTACCCCAGCCCTATGGGCAGTGATAATACATCCAGTCCCTGGGTTTATCCAACCCTGCCTCTCTCTGCCCAGCTATTTTCATCTGCACAAAGCCTGACAGTCTGGGAAGGGGATCCTCTGCTGCCAGATCAGGCACATGGAATCCTCTGTGCGAAATTTTCTTCCCCAGGTCTTCCCAAGCATCTCATGCACATGCAGAAGCTGTGTGGCCCTGGCTCCACACGACCTGGGTAGCAAGCACTGAGGGGACCTGGTGCCAAATTAACCCTGGCTCCTCAGGGCCCTTTCTCTGGTCCTACCTCCAGCCCACCCTCCACAAGGCTCAGCCGTCCCAGCAGTTGCTGCTGTCAGGACAACTGGGCCAGCACAGGAACCCAGCAAGTCAGTTCTCCAGGACTTGCACAGGCCCTAAACTGTCCCTACCCCAAAGTTTCACTGGGGAAACAAATAAAACAGTATTTGTAAGTTGCTGGAGGGTCTGCATAGTATGTCAAATGGTTTCTCTTAACATAGTATCTGACAAGTCCATCTGTTGCCCTGCAAGTAACAAAATCTCGTGACAGACGGGCAACACAGTGCCTGGGGACAGAGAGGGCAGCAATGCCAGGAAATTCCCTTACCTTCTCTCCAGCACAGCTTTCACTTCCTCCTTTCTACCCTAAATGGCTTGAATTACCCATCACAATCCCTGCTTTCCTTCAGGAAGGTGTGCCCAAGATCCCACACCCTACAGCCACCTCTCACTGCTGCTGCACCATGTCACACACTCCAGGGTTCACAACAAGCTGCTGTTGGGTTGGGAAAGGCAGTAGCCCTGTGGCTTTGCACAGCATTTCCAGTGAGGTGTGGATGGGACAGAGCTGCCTCTCACCCCTTCCTGTTTTGATTCACCACACTCCTTTTCTTATTCAAATCCTTCCTGTTTCTTTTTGATGAAGTCAGATGAATAATTTTCATGACTTGCCCAAAGAAAGCTGAGTTAATTACTTTAAACTATGACCTTACAGTAAGAAACCAAGCAGGAAGAAATTCCTCAAACCAGCCCCCAAGAGGAGTAGAGAAGCTGATGATGGCTGGGGTTGGTGATTCTTGCTCTGCTATGACGTGCAAAGCATGTTTGCTGTAGGTTCAAGAAAAAGGGAAAGGAAAGGTCTTTCTAGCTCGATGGAAGCAGAAAACCAAAGGTCCTGGTGGTGAGGCGCTCTCCCAGCCCAGCTCCCCAGCTGCAGCAGGTCCTGGCACCCACCACTTTGAGGTTTGCCTCCTGGAGCTTCCGGGCTCTCTCCTCCAGGCGCTTGGCAATCACCGCCAGCTCTGCGTTCTTCCTCTTCAGGTGCTTCACCTTCTCCTCTGTCTGCGGGAAGCAGCTCCTGCGCTGGAGAGCAGAAGGAGAGGTGAAGCCTTTGCTCAGGAGCCAACATCGCTGCCTCTATCAGACCTACATAGGGCACACAGGCCTTTTCCCAGCCAGGGCTTGGCCGGTTCTCCTAGAACTATCCCAACTATTGAACACCAATCTGTGTTGCCTCTCCAGTCCCTGAAACCTGTGTTTTCCTGGTGTTTTTGTTATCTGACCTCTCAGTTGCCATAAGATGCCCCTCACCCCACCCCAGACCATCCCACATGGTCCATCTCCATCCACAACCTCCCTGCTGCAGGCTCTGCTAGGACTCCACCATCAGGGTATCCTGGCCACTCACCCTTTGGGCTTTCTCTTCCAGTCTTCCCAGTTTATTTCCCCAGGATTACAGTACTCAACACATCCCTGAGGATTTGTACTGCACCACCACAGCAAGCTTATCGTGTCCTTTCTGTCCTGACACCAAAGCATGAGCAGGAGAAGGCGACAAAGGACTTTATGATATTTGCAAAGCAAATTTTCTTTTTCTTCCTATTGATTCTGTTCACTCTTAATCCCCTTTTATTTGTTATCTGTCTGTTCTAATAAACTGCCACTTGCCAATGGCTCCTTCTCCCAAGGTCGAACCCAGATGTGTTGTGCTGTCTTTTCACATCAGCAGAAATGTCAGGTCGACTGATCCTCACAATTATTTCCCTCCCTCCCCCTGTGAAAGTGCACTATGGGCACCTGGGCTGGAAGGCTGAGCCTGATTTTTGAGAGTCAAATTTAACACACAAGCTTGTGCTTCACAAAAATCCAGATGACTGATAAGGGGTAACCCCTCAGGGTACAGGTCACGCTGAATTTATGCTTTTAGTGTATAAAAAAGACCTAAAATAAGCGTTTTGAATGGGGAGATATAAATCTGAAATGCTGAGCAATCAAATATGCCCAGAATGGCTGGGCTGCACCCCAACACTGCAGGGCTGGGTAAGGGATGATGCTCTCCAGGGAGGATGCAGGAGGGGAATATCCCCTCTTTTCTGAGAGTCCTGGCTGCTCACCTGGGGAGTCAGGGATGAGGGAGGAGGCAGAAGGCAGAGGGCCCAGGCTGTGGCAGCCTGGCTTGGCTTTGGCATGCAGCTGGGGAGGATCTTGGTGCTGGTCTCTCATGGGAGCAGGAGGCAGTGCTGCACTGTAACCCAGAGCCAAGGCTGAGTGAATCAGTGTTTCTGCTTTTCCAGTTAAAGAGGAAACAAGAGTGACTTCCCGTCCCCTGCCCAGCCCTGCTCTGCACTGCAGGGAAGGGTCCAGCTCCAGCTGACGGCTGCAGCGTGAAGGCACCCAGGGGACCCAAAGCGCGCAGTCCTCCTCTGTCCTCTGGCCCTGCCCAATTATCCCATGAGCTCAAGAGCATTTGGACAATAGTCCTGCACATGGTGTGACTCTTGGGGATGGTTCTGTGCAGGGCCACAACTTGGACTCGATTATCCTTGCGGACGCCTTCCCACTCAGCATGTTCTGTGATTCTGTGACCTCTTAGAGCTGGCAGCAGACAGCAGCTCTCTGTGTCCAGGACTCCCTCCCCACAGAGCATCCCATGACAGCATCTCCTGCTCACCAGCAAGCTGTTCTCCTCAGCCAGGCTGGAGCAGCGGTGCCGCAGGTCCTCCAGCGCACTCAGGAGCTTTGTGTTCTGGCTCACAAGGAAGCTGTAGTCAGCCCCACTCTGCAAAATAGCACAGAGAGGCTTCACCCACCTGAGGCACGTCGTGCAGACCACAGGGATTCACCAGGGGCAGTGGCAGAGGGGCCACAGCCGCACACCAGCCCCAGCCCCGTGATGAGCTCAGCCTCCCTGTGCCAGTGCTTGGCAGGGTCAGGGTGCTGGTGGCAAAGGGTGGGATGTGGGGGCTGGTTTCAGGAGGAGGCAAGGGGCTGCATGTCCAGTGGGGGAAAACTGGCCTCTGAGGTCACCCTGAGGGTGACAACTGCCATCTCCATAGCTTTCAGAATTCTTTCAGCTTTCACCCAGGGAAAAAGCCCAGACCCTTCAGTTGTCCTGAGCCATGGCACTATCCAAACCGGCTCAGGTGAAGCACGGGCAGAGCCAGCAAGACCCAAGCAGGAAGAATACAACCCCTGACACTCCAGATGTGTGCTGCTCCTCACAGCTAAGGGACCCAGTGGCTTCCAGCACCACATGGCTTTGGAGGCAACCAGACTTCCTTGCCCTCTTCCCCTCACCAGCACTAGTGTGACTCAGGAGAGTGCCCAGGAGCCAGACCCCAGATCTTCCTCTCTGTGTCTGTGGCTCCGGAAGGTGACATGCAAGATTCTTTGCAAACACCACCTTCATTTTGGCACCTCAAAAGCAGCAGCAGCAGCAGCTCTGCCGGGAGCTGTATATAGAGTTTTGCGGTTGTTGCTTCCTGCCGAGAGCAGCTCAGCACAGGCTCGCCACCGGAGCAGCTCCCAGCAAGGATTTCTGGGTGTTAGCAAAGCTCGGAGCTGAGCTGTTGCTTCACAGCTGCCATATGGCAGTGCCTCAGGAAGATCCAGCCACATGTTTTCCCAGCAGCCAGGCAGGTCTTGCAGGACCCACTCCCAGAGCCCAGCAAGTCTCTGCTGAATGGCTGCGTCCTTCCTGGTGTGCACAGTTCTGCCCTGCAGTTTTCCAGCCAAAGCCACGGAGGAAGCATCCCTCACTCCCAAAGGAATGCTGCCCAAGCTTTCTGGGTAGCAAGAGCTCAGACAGGAGTTCAGCTCTAGGAGGTCTCACTACACTTTTGAACAATTCTGGTTTCTCCATCATGTCTATTGTAAAGATAGGGCAGGAGACCAGTGCCACAAAGTCCTCTCCCACTGAATTCTCAAGCCTGGTGACATGCCCATGGCTCTCCCAACCTCTCACACTTCTATGGAAATGCATTGACAAAGCAGGGGGGGAAATACAGCTGAAGGAGGTTGAAAACAACCATAATAACAAAAACAACCAAACAACAAACAAAAAAAAAAATAATCAGAAGATGACACCCAGCCCTTCCCACCAGTCTCACGTGGTGTCCCCAGCCCCATCAATTCCTTGAGACACCAGGATATGATGTGCCATGAGCTGACAGGCTTTTGGCAGAGTGGTTTGTAGATGCCCACCCTCCCCACAGAAATCCCAGTTTGTGAAAGCTGGAGTGAAATATGTCCCCGAGAAGGAGACTGTGCTGCTACTCACATGTGGGAAAGCAAGATTATATCTTCCTCTATTTTCTTCTCTCCTAGGCACTCCAGGCCACCGTTCCTGGGGACATCACACTGCAGCACCTGGGTGCCCTCTCCTGCTCTCCAGCAACTTAGGGCCACTCCCAGGGATGGTCAGGGTAGGCCCAGGAACAAAGGAAATCCCTGAACTCAGCATCACAGGGATGCCAAGAAGCTCCCCTGGGAGCCATGTGCACAGCTCTGTGCCCAGTACCAGCTCCTGCTGCATCAGTCCCATCCCTGCAGCTTTACAGGGACAGGGAGGTGTCCTGGAGACCATTCCCCTGTCACCAGCTCCAGGAACAGCAAAGCACTTCCTCAGCCTGGGAATCCACATAGGGGACACTGCAGGTGACAGAGGGGACAAAGCAAGGCAGGTTCATGGAGAGTGGGGTCCCACCAGCATCTCCTGTGTATGGCAGCACCTCAGGATGTTTGCCTGCTGCCTGTCCCAGAGCCAAACAGGCAGCCCTGTGATGAAGTCAAAGTGCATTATTTCCATCTCCTTGCCACTGCGAAGAGGCCTCAAAATTCTTGTCTGCGGTTACCCTGGGCGAGACAGGGCGAGCACTGTGAGCCAGCAGCCCCTGCACTGGGATGGGAGCAAGAGAGCTTCTGTGTTCCTGCCCCCGCCACCAGCCAGCCAGGACTTCTGACATCAGCAGCATGGGGTTTCAGTAGGGGACAGACAGCACCTCCAGCATGGCCTGGGGATATTTTGGGGACCTACATTCAAATTTCTGCATTTGAAACCCCATTTCTGTAGCCAGCCCCATTTCGTCAGGGCAAGATACAAATGTTCATAAACCCTCACCCCCACCATGCCAGGCTGTCCCCAGCTCAGCCCAGGTTTCGTGTCACTACTCCAGAGCCCATGACATGGCAAAGGCTGGCATGTCCCTTCCCATTCTGTGGATGTTGCAGCTTCCCCAGGCAAGGTGCCATGGAGCAGGAGAGTGTGGCTGTGTGCTCCAGGCTGGGGCCAGGCACGGGGCCAAGCCTCCCCTGTGCCAGCACGTCCCTCTGTGGCCGCAGCTCCTTGGGGCTTTGCCCAGAGAGGCACAAGGGACAGCAGCAGCGAGAAGACGTGGAGGCAGGAGATCCCTGCTGTGCCAGGACGTCTGTCCCACACCGGGACCTCACTGCCGCGAAAGCTTTACCAAACCTTCCCGTTGGCTCTGAGCCAGTGCTGGCTGCGTTAGCTGAGCCCTCCTCCAAGACCACGGCGAGCCTGGAACCAAAGGGCTGTCTAGACGTCATCCCACGCTCATTAAACATTCATTTCCTATAATGAAATGGCTTTTAATTTATCAACCGCTCTGCAGTTTCCTAAGGATCCTGCGCTGCACGGTGCAACCTCACTGTTGGCTGCACTCAGGGCTCTCACGGTGTTTTTCATGGAGAGCTGGAAGAAGTCATTAGGGAGGAGAGGCACAGAGGCTCCCCCCAAAGTGACTCATCCAGATGAAGACGTACAGAAGTGTCAGCAGGAGCTGGAATCCAAATGCATTCATTGGTTAGGAAGGTTTTCCATGAGTCAAGGCAGAGCTGACACCACGGGGCAGCAGAGAGGGTCTCCAGGCAGCCACATTCCCCAGATCAGGAGCATCCTTGGCCACTAAAATATTAACCTAAAAATTAATGCAAGTGACGTGGTCTTTTGCCACGTGGAAAGTTTCTAAAATGAGAGGAAGGCAGGAGCAGAACAGCAGGGATGCTGAGGGAGGAGAGCAGCAGGCACATGGCTTTGAAGCCTCTATTTCATCTGTCGTGCCTTTTGGCAGGTAGAGCCCATTCTCCAAGATGCATTGAGAACAGCAAAGAAAGAAAAAGCTGCTGCTTTTTCACCTGAAAGCTTCAAATGCACTCGAGAGCTGTAGCAGCTTTTTTGCAGGGAGAGGTGCCCAGCCAGGCTGCTAAATGGGTCATGCAAGCAAAATCCCTCTGGAGCACCCAGCATCCAGAACACTCCTTAAAGTCCTGCAGAAAACTTGCAGGAGGCCATCGGGGGACAGTAAATCAGGCAGCACTGCACCACAGCCTGGCACCCACCGGCCCAGGGCTCCCCCAGCCATCCCGGGGAACAGCCAAAGTCTAAACCCACCCTTGCTTTGAAATCCCTGCTGAAAGCCAGACAGGCAGGAGGAATTTACCAGGTGGCCCCATGAGCAGCAGGTCTCAGGTGGCCTTTGGAAACAGGCGGGCACACAGACGATTTGAAAACAAACCTAATTTGAGGGTGTAGAAACTACACATAATTTGAAGGTGCACAAATCACTGACAATTTCAAGATGCCCTGACTTCTCCATCTGCAGCTGATCCAGGGTCCAGTTCCTGGGTTTGCTTTGCAGGAGCCATCTCTGAACACAACCCCCCTCTGCAGACACCTTGCAGAGTGATTTCCCAGGTGAAGCTATCCCAGCTCTCCTGCTATCTTGGATATATTAAATCCACTACCTCTTCTTCATTTGAAATAATTGTCCCCAGGCCTCCACCATGTCAAAGCCCTTTAGCTGTTCGTTCCACCTGACTTTAGTAATTAGTTCCCTTAACTTCTCAATCCTCTTCATTTGGAAATGAAGCCTGTCATTGCCAATCCATTTTCTCCTCTTCCAGACAGTTTCAAGGGAATCAGCCACCTCACAGGACAAAGTTATTTTCCATAGGCTGCTCTTCTGCAGTGTCCTCACTGCATGTCAAAAGCAAGACAAAAATAGCCTCACCTCCTGTTCGGTCAGTGAGCAGAGCAAGCCCCAGCGCTGCCGCTGCAGGCACAGCGAGCAGCCAGCACATACCCACCCAGGGAACAGGGACAGTGCTGCCAAAGGTATGGGAGAAGGAGGAGACCTGGGATGCCTGGGACGAAGCTTTGTTATCCTGCCACTCCTCTGACACGCAGTGTGTCCCAGTGTGCTTGTCCTGCTTCCTTCCTGCATTTTGTGCCGTTCCTGGTTTCAGACACAAACATCTCTGTTGTGCCCCTGCCTTTAGGGCACTTCCCCACAGCCCTGTGTTGCCAACTCCCCTTTCCATCAGTCAGCATTTTCTCCTGCTGCTCATCCCTCTTCCAGCCCACTACTTGCCCTTATTTATGTGATTTCCTCATTTATCTGATTTTTATCACCCCATGTAACAAATTCACGGAAGAAAACATCCATCCAAGACTATTAACTTCAAAAATCCTGCCTCCAGCATGAGGAGTGCTGGAGCCATGAATTGGAAGATATTGAGGGAATATTCGTGGGAGTAGTCACTATACATTTGCTGTTTCTCTGCATTTCCCCAGGCATCCTCTCCTGCACACCCTCTGACCACTGCCAGTTCTTCATATGCTCCCGACTGGGTGTTTAAAATGAGATGCAGCTAAAATTGGAGTCTTGCAAAACCAGGTCCTCTCTATCTTTAAACCCTCGGTGGAAGCACCATTATGAATCCCAGGAACACAAACCCAGCGATTCCAGGAGGAGAAGAATCAGCTCAGTAGCCCTGATGGCCCTGGCTCACTGTCCTTTGATGAGCTCAGCTTCTCCAGCCTCCCAACCAGGGAGAAATTAATGTTCCTGCAAAACTGAGACAGGGAGGAATTTGAGTGGAAAATAAACTCCCAAGGCAGTGGATCAGCTCTCCAAAATCCAAGGCTGCAGCTGGGTCCAGGGTGCAATGCGGCACAATTCCTCACCTTTGACAGCAAATCCACAAGACAGGAGGATTTGCAAGGAGATGAGAGAAAATGACACTGAAATACCTCATGGCTGCTAGGAAGGTGGCTCTGAAATGCTCCTGAGGTGGTACACATGTGATTCTTCATCCTTCACCATTAGACAGAAAATAGGGCAGGGAATTGTGAGGAATGGAGGGTTTGGAGAAGCCATGAGGGACTCTGGCAGGGGATGGGTGCTGCTCAGGGTGCAGGTTCTCATCTGGCTGAACACTCATGCTATCACCAGTTCTTTTGTTTGGCCAGTTTGCTCGTGGCTCTGCTCTCCAGTGGGCTATGGAGACGTGTCCCTGCTTCCAGATGGCCATGATCCACCTGGAGCAGCAGCACGACAAGGTCTGTGTGGTCCTGGACAGACTTTCACCAACTGTGACCCAGCTCTCTCCGTGTTAAGCACAAAGTGTTTTGCAATCCCAGGTTGGTGTTAAGCACAAAGTGTTTTGCAATCCCAGGTTGTGTGCGGCCACAAACTGCAGCTGATCCATCAGATAAAGTGCAGCAGCACCAGGTTGTGCAACACTCCTCAAGTACAGGAACATCACCCTCCTTCTCTTGGGCCACTGTGTGACCCCTGGCCACCCCTGTGTCCCCTGCAGGGTTTTTTGCCCCCTACACACCTTATGAGAAAGATATCTGCATTTCGTAAGGTGAAAAAAAGGTAAAATGCCTGTTCTACCAACTACCCTTTGAACACTGATATACAAGTATCTCCCTTGTCTCTTACCACCTTCCAAAAAGATTTGGCCAAGCTCCACTCTTGGTAAAACAGGACTATGCTCATCCCCATTGCACTCAGGGGACGTCGCTGCCCACCTGGGGAACGTGTGGAAGACAGGCTGTGCACCATAAAACCTGCTCAGGCTGTAACATCCTCAATCCACAACAGCTAAGCTGTCTTTTCCCCCCACTGCAGAATTTTCTGGTTGCTGCTGAACAAATCATTGAATCTGCAGAGAAGTAGCTCATGCAACAGTATTTCCACTATATTAAAAAAAATGCAAAATGTAGAAGATGTGGGAAGCAATGTGTGAAAAACTTCAGTGCAAACACAGAAAGACTTCGCAACCTCTGCTGCTGTGTACTCATGCACATTGCAAATCATTTGAGCTAGAACGTGTATTGGCTTACTATAAGACATTTTTGGAGCTTTTTGTTGCTTAGCTTCAAGCAGAGGTCAGTCTGCAGCTCCCAGCACTGCAGGCTCAGGCCCAGAGCACCCTGAAGTCTTTGTGGAGCATTTGGACTCTTTCTGGATGCCACGTGTCAGATAATTCTATTTTGTGAACATGCAAGAAGCCCCAAAACTCCTGGTGAAGAATGATAAAATTTAATTCTTTCCAGGTTTTGTATTTGATGGCTGGAGTAGGGATGATTGTTCTCTGATATCTCATCTTCCCTGTAACAGAAACTCTAATCCAAAAAAACACTCCCAAGAAAGGCATGAGACTTCTGCCTTCACCCTGGGAAGCCACTGAGCTGCAGCTCAGTAAATCCCCTGCCCATAAAGAAGAGCCACAGCCCTCTAAGAGGATCATGGCTTGCAAAGTCAACACTAACTCTCCTTCTCACCACAGGGCCTCAGCAGCAACATCCATGATCACAGATGTGCTTTGATTAAGTGGAAATACTCAATTCCTCACCATGTCCAGCTCTGAAGAGGTATACTTGCTCTTCCACCTAGCAGAGTACATCAGGGACCTGAGGGACAGATTTCGTATGTACAAGTCAGTTTTTGTCCAGAAATCTGGACTGCAGTTTCTCACCCACTTCTTTCTGTTTTCCAAATCTCTGGCAGCTTCCCAGGGCCCAAGGACACCTTTTCTTTTGGGTCCTATTAGCTAAAAACCTGTTCTAGTTGCCTAGGCTATGGCATGATTAGATAGGAAGGAATCCTTCCCTGTGAGGGTGGGCAGGCCCTGGCACAGGGTGCCCAGAGCAGCTGTGGCTGCCCCTGGATCCCTGGCAGTGCCCAAGGCCAGGCTGGGCATTGGGGTTGGAGCAGCCTGGGACAGTGGAAGGTGTCCCTGCCATGGTAGGGGTGGAATGGGATGAGCTTTAAAGTCCCTTCAACCCAAACCACTTTGGGGTTTTGTGATTCTAGGTTGGCATCAGTGGTCTTGCTCATCTTGGTCATGGTCTGGCAATGGCCAACACAACACAGTGTGACAGCCCTGTCCCAAATCCCACCAGCCAAGAGGAGCCAGGGAGGAGGCATTGTTTGGTGTCCCTCACCCTCCATGTCCCACACAAGTGACCTGGCCGAGCCATTTGGACATGTCTTTGCACAGAAGGTGTGAGCTTAATCAGAAAAGGAGCTAAAATGAGCATATGAGCATCACCTTCTCCTTCCTAGTCTCACTTTGCCTTGTTTTCCATTCACTCCTACAAATAGAGGCACTGGCTCCTCCTGGCAGACAGCTGCCTGAGGTGGCCATGCATCCACAGTACTGCAGCAAACAGCACTAAGGCATTTGCATGAGGCTGAGCACTGCCAAACCAAGGAAAATTAATTTACTCAGATTTTGAGCATGATGGAATACAATCTTCTAATTGAGATTGCAGGAAATGGCAAGAACTGGCTCCATTGCCCAAGGTCTCCCTGTCCTATTGCCATCTTTCATTCTGCTAACCTATCCTTTGCAGTCAAGGGTGCAGCTCTACATACCCTCAGACACTAAATGAACAGCTTTCAAGCTTTGCCAATGGAAATTTTGAAGCTCTGGAAAGACCACAAATTCCTGCAAAAGGCACTGAACTTATCATTAAATGCAGCTTGGCCTGAGCACTTGACATGGAGGATATTTACCAGCATTTTATAATTCTTCCTGTCTCTCTGCTTTGTTTTATTAAGCCTCACTGGGACCAACGTGGGGGGGGGGTTGTGGCTATTTAAATTCCTTCTCACTGGAGGGCTCCTTGATTTAAGCTTTTTCAGTTGGGTTTATGGATTTCAGCTCTACATGACCTCAAGGGAAGCTGAGGCTTGGATTTTAAGAAATTCAGATCCAAAGCAACCTCTTGTGATTGAGAAGAAGTCACGAGAACCAGCTCAGAGCACCCTAACTGTGCCCCTTGCCTGTGTGGTTCTGGGATGGGAACAGGGAATGGTCAGCTGCTGAGCTCATCCCTTCCATGAGTGATCTGGGGAGCTTGGGGAGATGAGTAATCCTGGAAGGGAAGGATGCAGGGAATATACAGAAAGTGAACGACCTTGATCCTCTTCCCTTGTCAATGTAGGGCACCAGGAGGGAGCTTTCCCTTCAGCAACCCACTCCCAAACTACCCTGAGTTTTCCAGGGCCAAAGCAGATCCCTCTGGAGCAGCATCCCCTGGGAGATACAGGCAACTGAACTCTTGTGGGAAGTGCTCTAAAATCCATCTGACAGCATTCTGGGAACTTTCCAATTTCCAGACAGACTGTATCTGTGCCACTTTAACCCCATTCTTCCTACACAGACAATGTTTTTCTGCTTCTCTGATATTCATTATTTGGATTGGGATCCTACCCCTGCAGTGCCTGGAGAATCTCAGCTGGAAAGTAATTTCTTATGTCTCATGTCCACACAGAAATTTTGGGAAGCAGGACCAGAGCAATTCCAAAGGCCCAGGAGGAAGGATACACTTGTGACAGCCCCCAGAGAGCATTATCCAGTGGGGCCATGGTGGGACACACTGATCTGCTGAGAAGCTGGGCAAGACTGCAGTACCTTGTAGGATGTAGGGACACGTAACAAATGGATGGAGAGACATGGGCACAAATCACAAGGAAAATTCCCACCAGGCTATAGAGAGCATTCCTCTGGTGGGATCCCAGTCCATTCAACTCCTGCATGGTCAGGACATGATCAGCCTCTTCCATCTCTGGAGCCTTCTGGGGGCAGGGGCTGGAAGGGAGGCTCCAGGTGTGTCCCCCTTGTCCCACCTCCCTAACTCCAGAGGTCCTCTGCTAGCTCCCAGATGGAAGAAGGGCAACAGCTCTCCACACTGCACTCAGGAGAGACCCAGGCAAGAACGCCAAGATTAACTTGACCTACAGACAGTCTTAATGCCTCTCCACAGCCTGTCCCCGAGGGAGTGGCTGAGCAGTGGTGGCAAAGGCTGGGACACACAGCAAGAGCTTCATCATGAAATCAACATCTTTAATCAACTCTGTCAGTGATGAGCCCTCAGGAGGCTCTTCCCCACACCAGGAGAGGACTCCCTGGAGGCAGCTGTCCTGTTCACATTATGCAGCTCTGACATCCCAAGAACAAATGTCCTAAAGGAAGCCTGGCTCTGGTAGCACGACTCGCAGGGTGTGTTCCCAGCCTGGCCAGGAGCAGCCAAGCTTTGGAGGGAAGCTGAGCAAGCCTGTCTTGGCCCCAGCCCTAACACAGCACCTTATCCCCAGGTTGAGGTGTCCCCCTTGACACCCAGGAGGGTGTTGCCCCACACCCCAGCACCTGCTCTGCTGCTGACAGCAGCACTGAGCTCCCTCCTAGGGCTGAACTGGAAGCCTTTCATATCCCTAAAGCCACTTGGCTCCAGGAGAAACTGCTGTTTGTTTTTTTTTTTCCCGGGAAAACACAAGGTAACCTTTCTGGAGATCAACATCAATGTTAAGGATGGTACTGCCATGGTACCAGCAGCACCACCCCAATGACATCACAGTGCTACTGTGGCACTGCCATGATGCAGCAGAGTAACACCGGTTCCACGGCACCATCACCCTGGCACCAGAGCACATCACAGCACCACCAATCTCACCACCGTGCTGCCCCAGTACATGGTGCTATGATGGTACTACCGTGGTGCTGCCAGAATGCCATGGGAAGGCTCCCACACTGCCAGGACCCTCCAGGATCGCAGGAAAACACTCGGTGCAGCCCAAAGACCAAGGCAAACTGGATGGCAGGTGCTCAGCAATCATCTCCACAGAGACCAATGGGGGGGACCCACTGCAGGGACCAGCAAGAACTGGTGCACAGCTCCCACCCCACAGGTGCAGTTCAGCTGCTGGAGCACCCACAAACACCCCTCTGAACCAACCACCTGCCCTCTTTCCAATCCCAGCCTTCCCACCCAGGGTCCCACCAGGACACAGTACCTACTCCCTCCCTGGCCAGCTGGTTCTTCCAAAGGAAAGCATTCCAGGACACACTGGGCAGGGCTTGCGGCAAGCTGGTCTAGTGGAAGGTGTCCCTGCCCATGGCAGGGGCTGGAATGAGATGGTCTGTAAGGTCTCTTCCAAACCCAATCATTCCAGAATTTTCTGAAGACAGTAAGTCTGGCAGAACCAAGTGGGCTCCTGGGATACAAGAGAGGGGTGGGAACAGAAATCCATCCCATTCTGCTGTCCCCTGTTTTGACTGTGGTGCTCCTGGCACAGCCAGGGCTGGGGTCAGAGTCAGACCAAGGTTCAACGTGGTCTTTCCCTAAGCATCACGATAAACAGCCCTTCAGAACAGACCCTTAACAAACTGTGCTGGAGTGAAATCATGCTCTCCCTTGGTGGGTGTCCAGGGGTGCCGTTTCTCCTGCAGGCTGCTCCAGGCTGCTCTCCAGCTGGGCTCAGCAGCACGGCACAGCCTTGCTCAAAACACCCATGCTAAACCCCAACCAGCGCTGGTCAGCTTTTCTCCCCTGTGCTTAAGATGAAAAGGTCAAGAGCCGTTTTCTCCCCTATTATTAAAGCACCACAGTGCTTCCCAAGATCCCAGGAGACCCCAGGAAGATGGCTGATGTTCCCCAAGGCAAAAGGTGGCAAGCTGTACTAAACAGGGTGAGCCGATGAACTTCTGTGATCTAGATCAGGGCGGTGAGACCCTGAGGAAGCCTTTTGGGCTGTTTTTAGGGAGATGCTGCAGGGGCCGGGCATTGCATTGCCCCGAGGTGCCCGGGTGCTGCCTGCAGGGGCCAGTTCCTGCAGTGGAGGTGGCCCAAGCCCTCCAGGCCTCCCCAGAGAGGAGAGGGGATGCTCTGGAAGAGGGTGGCAGTGAATCACGTCCCTGCCACTACCTGCAGAGCCATTGCTGCTGCCGGAACGGGGCGATGCCGCACGGATGGCTTAGCCTTGGCTGGTGCAGGGCTGTGCCTGCTCCAGGTGGACTCTGCCCAGTGCTGGCCCCGTCAGGGCTCCGGCAAGACCCCGCACCAGCTCCAGCGTCTTCCAGGGCAGAGGCAGCTGGAAATCCCTGCTGAAGGGCAGCAAAAGCTCCCTTCTCTCTCGCGGGTGTGCGGCAGCGGCTGTGGCAGGTGCCAGCCCCACCGGGATGG
Organism: Acridotheres tristis; assembly: GCA_037013685.1. Taxonomy (NCBI): domain Eukaryota; kingdom Metazoa; phylum Chordata; class Aves; order Passeriformes; family Sturnidae; genus Acridotheres; species Acridotheres tristis. Next base: position 405,991 of record CM072906.1, read on the forward strand.
TTTTGTGGGTGGCTCAGCCGCAGCCCCGCGATCCCAATTCCCCGTGCCCATCTCGTACCGAGGTGACATCCTCCCGCCTCTCCCCCAGAATGAGCAAACACAGCCCGACCCCCGCCTTACCTGGGGGGGTCTGTCTGTCCGGTCCATCTCTCGCAGCGGCCTGACGAGCTCCGGTGCGGAGTGAACCCGTTGGGGGTCCGGCGGGGGGTCGCGAGGGATTCCCGAGGACTCTTCCTGGGGCTGGGGTGCTCCGTCCCGCTCCGACCCCGGGGACAGCTGGCAGCTGGCCGTGTCACCCCCCGCGCCTTCACGCGTGTCCAGGTCCGGGCGGGCGGAGGCGGCGGAGGCACCGCTCTGCCCCGGGGCCGCGCTGGGCACGCCGCGCTCCGGCTCCTGCATGGCTGGGGCAGGGCTGGGCTCACTCCGCACCGGCCAGGACTGCCCGGGCCGCCGGGAGCCGGCAAGGGAAAGCCGAAGGCATCAGAGCGGCGGCGGGAGCAGCCCGGGCCGCGCTCGTCCGCGCCGGGGCCGGGGCCGGGGGCGGCCGCAGCGGTGACATCCCCGCACCGGGGCTGGCTCCGTCCCCGCCCGGATCCGTGGCTCCCCGTGCGGACGCTGCTCCCGCCGCCCTCAGCCCCCCGCCGCCCCCGGCCCCATGACGTAGCGGAGGGGCCGGGGGAGCTGCCAGCCCCTCGCCGCGGCCCCGGGCAGCCCCCGGCGCAGCCGCTGCCGAGTCATCAATACGGAGCCGGGCCGGGCACCCCGGGGGGGGCCGCGCCGCACCCCGGGCCTCCAATGGCGGCGGCTCCGCCGGTTTCCACGGCAACGCTGCGGGAGCGGGGTCTGCTGCCTATTGATGAGGCGGCGGCGGCGGCGGCGGCGGGGGAGGCTGAGCCCGCGTCCCCCTGCACCGCATCCCCCCCGCACCGGGGCCGGGGAGCCTCGGAGCCCCGCAGGCCGCCGGGATGGGGGTTTGGGGACAGCACCGGCCCGAGCCTTGCTCGGCTCTGCCCCAGGGCTGCTCAGCTCTGGCCCTGGATACCCGACTCTGGCCCCAGAATATCCAGCTGTGCCCCAGGGATACTCAGTTCTGTCCCGGGGATGCTCAGCTCTGCCCCAGGGTGCCCGGTTCTGCCCCAGGGATGCCTATCTCTGCCTCGAGAATGCTCAGCTCTGCCCCAAGTTGCCTGTTTTACTGCAAAGACGCCCGTCTCTGCCCCAGGATGTCTGATTTACTGCAAAGATGCCCCCATCTCTGCCCCGGGCATTTCCGATTTTGCCCTGGGGATGCTCAGCTCTGCCCTAGGATGCCTGGTTCTTTCCCAGGCATTCTCGCACACCTTCCTTTATGTGAGCTAAACCTCGGTATCTTCCGGACACACCGTCCTGGAAACAACCCTCTTCTGAAAAGGGCTGAGCCTCACCTGCAGCACGGCCGGGACGAGAGGCAGAGCGCGGTGAGGGCAGAGAGGGAGAGGGTGGTTGATGTGACCCTTGGCGACAGGAGTTTGCAGCATAATGCTACAGCCACGCAGGCACTGCCATCCCTGAGCACACGGAGCAGGCAGGAGTGTGCTCTGTCTCTCCCTGCCTCTTCCCTGCCGTGCTGTGTCTTTGATGAAGATCACATCATACATCAGGCTGCACAGTGTTAGTGATGCTCAAGGAAAGTCACTGGGCCACCTGGGGGACATCTGTCTGGCCCTGCTCCCCAGTCCCACTCTCTGCTTGACCCACTGCAGAGCAAGGTTTGCCGATCCCCAAACCCAAGAGGGATTGATGATCCCCAAACCCCTGAGCAGCTGGGACAGGTCCTGCTTCCTCACATCTTTGTATATGGCAAAGCTCTCGGTCCCACTGCTGGTGCCTCCCTGCTGTGGGGGTGGCATTTGGCATCTCACACCTCCTGGTCCCTGTGTGGATGTGGAGCCTCCAGGAGAACCTGCCTGGGGCCACCTTCTCCAGGGGAGGTATCATGGAGGCCTTCAGTGCCCCTGCAGGGCAGACACCACTTTGTAGGCACCTCCTTTGAGCAGCTTCTCCAGCCCATCAAGATGTGACACCACTTGAACACAATGCCATCAGATGTGTGTCACATCTGCCTGAGCCCAGGCAGCACAGACAAGTCATCATCAAGACAGTAAATTCACTGCTGACTGCCATGGGTGTAAGACCCACTTGGATGGATCCTGTGTGTGGGGAGTTATCACTGGGTCTGGCAGTGTCTCTCTCACATCTGGGTGTGGCTAGAAATCATCTCTCATAGCGTGCAAGACTCTGCCATCCCACCTGAATCGCAGATCTCTGAGCTAAGGGGTGTTTGTGTGTGGTGGGGGGAAGCCCCAAACTTGCAATGAGCAGAAAATGCAGCCAACAGACTAAACAGAAGATTCCAGAAAACTCGTCCCACCTTCCTATGTGTTCTGGTAGTCATGGTAGTCCCACCTTCAAACCACCAGCTTATGTGGCTCCTTCTGCTGCAGGAACATGTCAGGGTAGACCTTACCATCTCCCACTGCTCAGATCCCCTCAGTTCCTGCCCATGGCTGTTCCCCCTGGCAAGACACCAGGCAGGCTCCACAGGTGCTGAACCAGTGTGGAAGAACGCCCAGGCACTGCTCAGCTCCCCAGAGACGGAACAAGCAGGTTTCATTAGGAGAAGGCAGCAGCAGTGGGGGGAGAAAAGTGCCCTGATAAGATCTCGTGTGGCTGGCGGCCCTCTCAGAACCCTGGCTGGCTTTGAGCTTCCCCTGCCCTGAGCTGCTCACAGGCTCTGCTTGGCTCATCTGGAGCATGCTGCCACCACTGTCCCGGGAGCATCATTCCCCTTGTCCCACTCATCTGTTCCAGGCCCACCTGGCTCCAGGGCGCTGCTGAGACCTGCTGCTCTGGAGAAAGAGGGGCCAAGGATCCCCCAGGCTCAAGTCTGGATCACCCACAGCCTTCAGTGAAAGCCCCAGTTAGGTGAGGTGAAGGATAGGGTGTCCCCCCCCCCCATACCATTCCCAGGGAGAGGAATCTCCTGGAGCCCTGAGCTAGGGGAACTGGAGATCATCTTTCACATCTTGGCTAGCCAAAAGCTGGATAAGTCCTTAAAGTCTTATTAAGTCTCCTTAAAAAGAGAGAGGGAAAATCATTTGGGGTATTGAAGAATCAATGGGTCAAGAGCTCCCTGAGGTGTGAGCCACTAAGTTCTCATGAGGGCTACAGGGATGGGGTGCTCCACATCCCCTTGGTCCTCCAAATCACCCAGGAATCTGCTGTGGGGCTGTGCTCCCTGCAAAGGAGACCTAGAAAGATCCTTGAAAGTCCCCCAGGACAGGGGGAACCACAGGCTCAAGGAAAGGAGATGATGATACAGAGAAAAGGAAGAGAAAACGTGACATTGGAGAGCTCAAGATCAACAGCTCAAATGTGGGGAGATGACAAAGGATCCCAGGAGAGCCCTCCAGCAGCTCCCACTGCCCTCCAAAGGTCTCCAGGGAGCCAGGCCTATGAGTGGTTGTGCAGGGACAGAGATCCAGGGCATGGTGCTCCCTGTGCCCTCCATCAGGGAGCAGCAAGGATAGGGCAGCAAATGGGAACCCAAGTGTGATCTAGAACACACAGTGTCTTCAATGCCAGGGGCCATTCCAGGGCATCTGAGCAGGGCAGTGGTGATGGGATCCCTAGGCAGCGCCAGACAAGATCAGATGAACCAGGACAGGGACCCCAGTCAGGATCAGGAGGAGACAGAGCAGGGGCTACAGATAAGGCTCCAGCAAAGGTGGGTCCAGCCAGGTGCAGGGCCAGAGACAAACTGGTCGGTCTGGGCTCCAGCCAGCAAATGTGGCTGGAGACGAGATTCTTGCAGTGAAGATCCAGAGACCAGCGAGGAGATCAGACCCAACAGAGCTTTACCTAACACAGAAGCCCAGACAAGGCCTGAAGGACCAGGGCTGAGCCTCACTGATGCTCCTGGCCTAGCACCTGCAGGTCCTACAGGCAATTAAGTCCAGTTAGTGCTTGGTGAGTCCTCCTGAGGTCCTCCCCTGGTTTTGGGGATTCCAGCAGGAGCTGGAGTGGATAGTGGGAGCTCTGCTGTGTTTTTGGCTGGGAAAGAAGCACAAGAATGAGCACAAGGGGCCAAGGCAGCCCTGAGGGGCGGTCCCCAGGGTATGGGGACAGCGATGTGTGTCAGCACTCAGGGGCACCTCCAGGCTGAGGTGATTGGTGGGTGCCAACCCATTCCCACCCTCTTTCCAGCAGTTCCCTGGGAATGGGTCCAGCACATGATCCCTTATGTCTCTGTGCATGAGCCACGCTGGTGGTTGCAGGGACGTGCAGTGACACAAATGGGCACCTGCTCTGCCAGCAGAGCCCTCCAGCTCCCATTCCCACCTCCTGAGCCTGAGGTTTGATGTGTCCTGGAGCAGCTCCAAGGAAGAGATGCACATGGCCACATCCCTTCTGATCCTGCCATCCCCAGCAGCACATGGACACCGGCAGGGAGTGGATCCACACTCTGGAGCAGCACTGGCATGGAAGCCCTGTTAAAAATAACCTAGAAGAGGAATGTGCTGGGCTGGCCCTGCAGGGGTGACGGTGAGCCCCAGCCCTGGTAGCCCCAGACAGTGTGGTGTGGCATGGCAACACCAGTGCAGGAGAGCCTGGCAAGAGCCCGGCTGGGCCCTGTCAGTCCCTACAGGACTTTCCAGAGCCATCCTGAGTGTGCTGGGATGGCCACCCCCCATCGCTCCCAGAGGGGTCTCAGCCCCAAACTCTGCCCTGCTCGGGGCATTTTTGGGTCAGCAGAGCCACCCAGCCTGTGTGGCACCAACCAGGGAATGGATGAACACAGCAAGATCCTGTGGAGACTGGGAGTTCACCCCAACAGGGACAGGACATGTTTCCTTGCAGGAACCTGCTAAAATACCTTCAGGATGGAGGAGGGGCTAGGAAAAAAGGAGGGTTTTATTTAAAAAAAAACAGGAAAAAATTAGCAGTTTCTGTTTTGCTGCTCTCAGCAAGAACCACGTTTCCAACCGTGTCTCTCAGCAGTGACCACTGAGTAGTAGCTATAACCACAATAGACCTTGGTCATGAAAATTGGGTGTTTATCCTTCCTAATACTTGAATGCACATTATTAGGATGTAAATTTTCAACGCTTTTGCACGTTAAAAATTTGAATTTGCTTTTCCCTCCTGGTGCTCACAAATCAAAAGCTGCTTAGGGCAGTCCGCAGTGGTTGCTTGGGGCTTTTTTTAGCCCCTTTTCGTTTTTACTGTTTAAAAGCTTGTCTCCTTGTGACCATGACGACAGTTTTGATTTGATTTTTTTTCTTTCCACATCCCCTTTGAACAGCCACAAAGCCAGGGAACATGGGAAAGCTGGGACAGCAAGAAGTAAAACACCGAGTCCTTTCTGGATAGCTCAGTGAAGGAAAAATACCAAAAGCTCAGTAAATCCCCCCAAATGATCCCAAGACCAGCATAAGAAGTTTTACAAAACAAACTTTTTTACAAACTTTCCACTGACGTTTGAGTAAAAAAAAAAAAAAAACCAACAAAAAAACCAACAAAACAAAACCACAGCCAGTATTTTTAATATTTTCTTCTACGATTTTTAGATCCTCTCTCCCACAGGCAGGACATGGGGAGTCAAAGACAAAGGGAAGATGCCTGAAGGGGTTTTGAGAGCTGACATTTGGGAACAAGGTCCAAATCTCCTCTGTGGAAGCTGGGTTGGTTTTAGACCTCCAGGAAACACAGGCCAGGGGTGTGTGGAGAGAGGGGTGTGGGGATTGGAGGGGAATTTTTTGGCTTCACGTGGCTTTGTGACCATGGCCAAGGCTGCCACGGGACACAACAGCTTTGCTGGTGACCCTCGAGGGGCTGAAGGGGACAGTCCTGTGTCAATGGGCTGAGATTTGCTGGCCACCACCCCCAGCTGTGGTGTCCTCAAGGCTCCCCAAGGCTCCAAATCCAGAACGACCCCACTGCACGTGGCCCTGGGCACAGCAAAGAGCTTTTCCCCAGTTCTGCATTTCCCAGGAATTACATAAAAAAAATCCACAAGTCAATACCAAAAGAGTTTTATTTAGCAGTCCCTCGCCCCGCTGAACCCAGCAATCACCAGGAACCCCACTTTGCCTCCCCCGCTGCACGTGGCTGCCACTGCCCAGTTCTTCCCAGGGCTTCACCACGTGGAAAATGAGGATGGGGAAAAAACGTGCGTTGGAGTCTCTGCTGTCTACCTGGCAGATCGAGGCTCACTCCGGTGGGATGGGTCCCTTCAGTGGCACTCATGGGACACTGGGTTGGCAGCCCCTCTGCCCACGTAGCCATCCCAGGTGCCAGGGGGACGCATGGGGACAAGCAGAGCATCCTCAGGAGGGTGGTGGAGCTCTGGGTGGGTGCTGTGGGCCAGGCGGGGCCCGTTGCCCGCTCTTGGCCCGCAGTTGCTCCCGATGGCTCATGGGTCCGGTGCTGCTCCGTGCTCTCTTCTCCGTAGCCCACAGTACACTCATCCATAAAGTAGGAAACACTACACCCTGCAGTGCTGTTTAGTAGTGCTTTCTACTTTATGGGTGACTGCACTGTCTCTGAGTCGCTGTCGGCGCCGCTCTCCTCTGGCGTGGAGCTCCTTCCCCCACACGGGGCCACTGCCATGCCCCACGTGGCCCCGCCATGCGGCACCTCTGGCCCTGCGGTGGCCACCGATGTGAATGGCAGGTCTGGTCTGGCCCCGGGACAGACCCCTCTGGCAGTGTCACCTCCTGGGAGCCACGCCAAGCATGGGGGACATCCTTATCCCAGGGGGAGATCCTGCCTTGCCCTCCCTTTTCTCCCCAAAACCCCCAACCTGAGCATAGGGGACGTCCTCACCTCTTCCCCATAGGTGAGACCCTACATCATACCCCATAGTCCCACCTCAACCCCTGTCCTGGGCACAGGGGACATCCTTACTTTTTCCCCAAGGCAGGAAGGTCACTTAATACCTCATCCTGGTCATAGGGGACAGTTTTGACTCATGCCCAAAGGAAGGACCCCACATCAGACCCTATTCCTGGTCACCGGAATAAGCTTTTACTTGTCCCTCAAGGAGGGAATCCACCTCAGACCCCATCTGGGTAACAGAGAACCCAAATGCCTGGTCCCTGTTGGTGGGGACCCCCCCACTAAAACCCATCACCCCCTCTCAAACCTCATCCTAGACACAGAGAGTGTGTTTGCTTTCACTCCATGGGGATGCCTCCACCTCATATCCCATCCCATTCCCAAAGGACCCTTTTGCCTTGTCCTCACAAGGGAGATTCCACCTTGAACTCCATTGCTGCCCTTCAGACCCCACCCTGGTCTCAGAGAACCCCCATGTCTGGACCCCAAGGATGAGATCCCACCTCAAACTCCATCTTTTTCCCTCAAATGCCATCTGCATCACAGAGAGCCCACCGTGCCATGTCCCGATGAGAGGACCCCACCTAAATGGCACCCTGGCCACAGAGGGCTCCTTTGCCTTGTCCCTGTTGTGGCAAGCCCACGGCAAACACCATCCGTGTGACAGGGACCCCCTGCACTGCCTTGTCCCCATGGTAGAGATCCCATGGCAATGGGTCCCTCTTGAAATGTACTCATGGGGACCCTGCTTGTTCTCCCATCCCTTACCAAACTCCCCTTTGCCCATCCCCTGCCCTGAGCTCCCTGTCCTGGTTCTCCCCTTGGGCCCCCTCACCCCATCTGCCAGACACAGGAGATCCTTCGGATGCCGCCACAGCCCTTCGGGGTTACCTGCAGGTCCCCACGATTGAGATCACCCAGTCCCAAGAGCCTCACCTGCCACACCAGCCTCCACGTCCACCCCGTCCCGTCCTGGCTGCCACCAAAAACCCCCTGGGCGTCACTTCTGCTTTGGGCACTTCCCGCCTCCACCCACCTGCCAGCACGGCATCTCCTCCTCTGCCACCCACTGTGCCCCCCTTGTGAAGAGGACCCCCTTACCTGTCATTGGCCCCTGGCACCCACTGCCCCCCTCGCGGTGGCATCAGAGCCACAGATGCCAGTGCCCCCGGCCACCCCGTGCTGCTCCTCCGGCACCGCGCGGGTGCCTCGCTGTGTCCCCGTTACCGGCCCGGGACACGGGTGGCCTTCGCTGAGTGCCGGTGGCCCACGCTGGGTGTGGGTGCCCCACGCTGGTGCAGGTGGTCCACACCGGGCATGGAGGTGAGTACCAGGTGCTGGTGGCCCATGCTGGGTGCCGCTGCCGGTGTTGTGAGGTGCTGCATGGGGTGCTGGCTGGGGAGCAATGGGCCCCTACGGGGAGCGGGGCTGCTTTTAACCCCATCCTGCCCACGTGGCCCCACCACAGGAAGAGCCGTCGCTGCGGAGCCGATAACGGTGCCGGTCCCACCCAGCGCCGCCCTGCAGCCCGACCGCAGCCGGCCCAGCACCGGGCCAGGAAGCACCAGCCGGTTACGCTCTCATGGGCTTTGCTGCTGACAGCAACAAACATGTTTGTGCAAAAAAAAAAAAAAAAGAAAGGCGTTTGCACTGGGTGACACTAACTGAATCCACCTCCCACGGCTGCTGGCTGCACCGTGGCCCCTCACCCCATCCTAGTGGTGCGACCTGCATGGGGGCAATTCCTGCCCGTGGAGGGTGCAGCAGCCTGTGGCGGGGGCTGCAGGACTCAGGGGCTGCCTGGCCATTGGGGTGAAGCAGTGGGGACACAGAGGCCAGTGAGTCACAGGCCCTAAACCTGTGCTTTAGGAAACACAAGGCACAAGAGGTTTCCTGAAGCCTCTCACCCCATCAGGGCTCTGCAACACCAGACTTCCCCTGGCCCCTGGCAGCTGTAGTGACCAACAGGGATGTGAGGCCCCCAGAAGAAAATTGAAAGGTGGGTTTGGAGGTTGGCATATCCAGGTCGCAATGGCCCTGGTGACAGCATTGGGATGGTGCTGGACACAGAGCAGGAGGATTTTGCAGAGCCAGCACCAGCCCATCCCAGCGCCAGGGTAAGCCCACCACTAAACTAGATCAAAACCTACAAACTAAATCCCCAAAAGTGACCTTAAATGGGGCCATGTCTGTCCCTGCACTGGTTTTCACGTGCCTCTGCAAAAGGCTTCTTTTTAGGCCAATGTGATTCACTCTCAACATTGATAATCTGTACGGAAATGTATAAAAAACTGGTACTGGTGAGGTTTGCAGGATGCAGGGGGAGAGCAAAGCCAAAAATAACCAAGCAGCAGCACAGGCAGAACTGATTTGACTTGAGCTGCACGTGTGCTGATGGCAGCAGGTAAAGGAGGCTTTAGGAGAGAGGGAATTGGTTGGGAAGCCCTTTCCACACCAAGGCTGAACTGGTGGAAGTTCAAGGGCTGCCCTGTCTCCCACCCTTCCCTGGTGCTGTGCCCATCTCCATCCCTTATGATCATGGGGCTGGGGACACTGTGTTCCCTGCGCTGGAGAGAAATTCAGCAAGGAACATAAATGCTGTTAGTTGGGGCCCTTTTGGCAGCTCTGAGGCCAGGAGCATCGTGCTGCCTCACCTGTGGTAGGCAGCCACTCGTCCATGGCAGAGGCCACCACGTGCAGGCTGGATCCATGGGGTGGCCTCCTGATGCCAGGTGACTTTGGGTGCCTCCCAGACTGGCCCTCCTGGGGACCTGAAACATGTAAATACCATTTTTGGTGTTAACCACAGAATATCCTCATTTGGAAGGGATCCACAAAGATCATCAAATCCAGCTCCTGACCCTGCACAGGACACCACAACAATCCCACCCCGTGCCTGAGAGCAGATCATTGCCAACCCAGAGACCATCCTGGAGACATCCCCCAGTGCCATCAGCCACCTCAGTGCCATGAGACAGTCCCCAGAAGTGCTGGGTGCCATCACAAGGGGTGAAAGCTGCACAGGGTACAGGCAACCATGCTCTTACAGCAGAGAAAGGAGCCTTTTGGAGGGCAACCAGAGAGAGATTTGGCCCCAGAGGTGCTACTGAGGGACTTTCCCCTTGTGACCCAGGGTCAAAGCCATGCTTCTGGCTGATGACAGACTGGTCCCTGCTAAATACTGCAGGCTGGGAGGAGGGGGCAGGGTGAGAAGTCAGGCCCAGTGAGGAAACTCGAGTTTGAGGCTGACCATGGGGCAAAGCAGGATAAAGATATTTCCCAACAGAGGCGGCTGGGGGAGATTGCATCCAAGGACAAGATGTCAGGGGAGAGTGAAACACGTGGCCAGAGCTGGGGATGCGCCGGATGGCAGCGGGGAGGAAGCTGTGCCTTCCAAAATGGGGTCCCCAGCAGAGCCCTGCCCAGCACCTGCCTGTGCTGCTGAGGGGCCATGCAGGGGGGCCACAGGCACTTTCCCAGCAGAGAAGTGGGGGGAGGCGACGCTTCCTCTTTCCCCAGCCCAGCACGGATGGGAGATATGACATTTTGGGTCCTGAGCTGGTTTCCTTCTGCCTGCACGGGTCTCAGAAAGGAAGAAATCAGCAGATCTGGTTCCTTGGGCTCTGACGAGGTCTCTGAAAGTTATCTTCTCTGATGATGAACTTACCACATTCCCCAGCCACTGGTTAATTCTACTAGCGGGCAAGCAAGGCTGCAGGAACTCCTACTCCAGCCTTTGGCTCTGGACCATTTGGTCCTGCTCCACTCATGTCTGTCTGAAGGAGCTCCAGGAGCTTTTTGGGGCTGGGGGAGGCTGAAACAGCTGTGTTTCCTCCCCTGGGAACCTCATGAGAATATCCGGTCCCCAGCTTTCCCAAGGCCCCTCTCCACACTCTGCCCACCTGCTTGGTGTCTCCGGGGGCTTGCTGATGGGTGCTCCCTGAGACAAACTATGTCCCCAAAGCACTGCTCCCCCACTCTGCCCTGCCCTGATCTCAGGGCACTTTGATGCAGGTCAGACACTGCCACGCACCCCAACATTTCCTGTGAAAGAAGCACCGCAGGTGCCTCATTGGCACCCTGCAGCACCGAGGTCCTCTCGGCCCGCAGGGCTGTTCCTTTTCCAGTAACTCTCCAGTATCGGGGAGCGCAGGGGAGCCGGAGCCCGAGGTCGGGGTACGGCGCTGGCCCCAGGCACGGCAGGGGGAAGGGCCCTTGTCGGGCTGTGCAGCCGAGGCGCTGCGAAAGCGCTGATATTTCTTATCGGCCTTGCAGCAACTTCCCCTTCTCGCCTGCGGTTTGCACTGCCGGCGGGGGAAGTGCTGCTCTCAGCCCCAGCGCTGGGAGACGAGCTCCTGCCGGGGCCTCAGCCTGGCCTGTGAGCTCCGCTCGGTGCTAGGGACAGGCAGCTGCCCCACCACGCTCACAGGATTCCCATCCATCCAGCAGCCGATGGCTTCCATCCAACCGGCACCTTGTGGAGGAGGAGGAGCAGGAGGAGGAGAAAGAGGAACAGGATGGTCTCAACCCAAACCCTCCCTGAGCCACCTCCACTGCCCTGGGGCAAGCAGGAAAGCGGCCGAGTGAGCCACTGGATCCACAGCCAAGCTGCAGCATCTCCTGGCCAGACCCCAAAGGAGCCACAGTGTCTCAGTCAGGCCACTGGTAACACTGAAGCCTAATGACAATGTTCCCAATGCACCACATCTCTCTAAGAACACAGCACAGGGGCACAGGGATGGGGAAACAGCTTCTCTGCTTGACCGTGCAAAGGGTGACCTCCTAAAAGACCCCTGGGACAGAGGGCTCTGAGCTGGGATGCTCCAGGAGAGCAGGTGCTAGGGACATCTGCAGCACCAAAGAATCAGGAGTGCCAAGCACTGCCCCTGAGAGCTTTTTGGATAGGAAGAGCATTGTCTGCCACCATCATGGCAAACCTTCAAGGAAGAACTGCAGCACCTGTGGCACTGCTGAGGCCACCTCTGCACCCAAAAGAGGGGCTGTGTTACCGGCGTGGGCCGAGCTCCATTTCCCCACGGGGCACGGGATGGGGCCCCGAGCGGGATGTTCGGGGGAGCTCCCCGAGTGCTCGCAGCCCCCTGCCCTGCCCGTGCCCCGCCGGTGCCCCGGAGCCGGGCAGGAGCGGGGCCGTTAAACGTGACTCAACCAGAAACTGCCGGGCCGGGGAGGCGGCGGGCGGGAGGCAAATGAGAGCGCCAAGGGAAACCTCAAAAAGGCGAAGTGACGCGGGCGGGCGGGGGACACGGCGCTGGCTTTGCCCAAATATGGCCAAAATCGCGGCCCGGCTGCGCCAGTGGCGGGCGCGGGGCGGTTGGGCCGGGGCCGGCGCTCCTCCGGCGCTTTCCGAGGCACCTGCTCCACCGGGAAGCGACCCCGCGGGCCGGCGGTCTGCAGGGGCCCCCACGGCACCTGGTGCTGCAGATGGGCCACTCGTGTTTCCCCCTCTTCTTGGGATGGAGGATGCTCTGGGACAGAGCTCAGCAGGGATACCGGGAAGGAGGGATGAGAACCACCATGGCAGGATGGGCTCAGGAGGTGCAGGGCTGAGCTCTGTGGTGACAGACCTTGCTGTCCCTTGACCTTGACCCTCTGGGACAAGGGGCAGGAATAGCTGAGCATCTCGGAGGGCCAGAGACATGGAGGACAGGGGACAGGCACTCAGGGCTGCCAGGAAGCATCTCCCCAAAGCTGGCATTGGTGACACCTTTCCAGCGCCTTTCCAGGCCAGCTGTGCAGTTCCAAAGCCCCCACCTGGCAAAGGGGACAGATCCTGCAGCTACTGGAGTGTGTTGCCCTGTACCACACACCTGGGCTGTTTGGGGACCAGAGTTGCAATGTCCTTTCCCAGAAGAAGTCCCAGGACTCAGGGCATTCAGGGGTTCTCCTGCAACTGCCTATGCAGAAGGACCATTCCCTTGGAAGGGAAAAGCCCCTTCCAGCCCAGCACCAGCATCAGCCTGGGTGGCATGCAGCTGGCCAGGAGGAGGGGAGGACAGCTGCCACCTGGGATGCAGCAGGAGGTCTGGGAGAGCTGGGGATGGGGAGATACCATCAGATTCTCAAATCCCTCCTTGGACTTCAGCTGTGGTCTCTCTCACTTTGCCACGTGCCCTCAGGAAATGTGTCCTCAGCACTCGCAGCCACCTCCACTGCTGAGCTGAGACTTCACTCTGCCCCTCCCCACCCTTGACATCTTCCTTTCCATGATGGAGTAGACCGGGGAGGTGAAAGCTCTCAGATTAGAGGAGGGTTGGGACCCCCCACCAGACTCCAGAACACCATCTCTGTGGGCAGATGGGTTTGGAGGTACCCACCATGAAGCAGTTTAGGGCTCTTTGCAGACAGCCCTGAGCTCACAAGGGGTAGATGTTCTACTTCCAGGTGCCCTTTGCAGGCCTCTGTCAGGAACCCACCAGTGTCTCCCCTTCACAAAGCAGAGCCTCCTTGTTCCACTGCAGTTCCTGAGGGGAAAGCACCCAGAGGACCCATCATGCATTGGAGCTCCCTGTTTCCTTGCAGTTCCCCTGAGCAGGGAGCACATCTCAGATCCTTGCCCACCTGCCTCCATCCCAGTGTACCAGGGATCCCTTGGGATGGGCACGTGACAGCTGGGCCCTGTTCCTGCCATGCTTTGAGAGCTCTGGAAGCTTGTCCTCCTCCCCCTCCCATTCCCCCCAAAACTGCCAGCCCCCTGCTGCTGCTCAGATCTGACCCTGGGCCCCTCCTCTCCCTGCCACATCAGACACAGGGGTCTTGGTGGCTTCTGCCCATGTGCTCCAACGCAGAGGTGACAGGATGGGGCACCCATTCCTGGCATGCCCCAGGCTTTGCCATCCTCGCTACAGCAGCATTTCACTCCAGGTACCAGGACAACTCAGGTCATCTTCCCCATCACCTCGACCTGTCAAGATCTCCTCAGCCAGTTTCCAAGAAAAACAGTCTTAAGCTGGGGTTTGTTTGGGGCTTTCCCCCCACCCCTACCACATGTTCCCAAAGGTTTCCACATCCCTGAGGTGACTAGTTCCCCCAGGCATACAGAGTGGCCAAAAAGGCACCTGGAAAAGTCCAAGTCCACACTGGGAGCCAGTGAAGCAGGTGAAAGTGGATTTAGGGTGAAGCAGGAATGATTCTCAGAGAGTAGGAGCACCTCTCCTATCAGGAAAGGCTGGAAGAATTTGGATTGTTCAGCATGGAAAAAGAAGCTTCAGGGTGACCTAATTTTGGTCTTCCAGTACCTGAAGGGAAATTACAGGAAAGATGGAGAGAGACTATTTACAGTGGCCAGGGTTAGGTGGGATATTGGGCAGGAATTGTTCCTGTGAGGGTGGGCAGGCCCTGGCACAGAGTGCCCAGAGCAGCTGTGGCTGCCCCTGGATCCCTGGCAGTGTCCAAGGCCAGGCTGGACAGGGCTTGGAGCAACCTGGGACAGCAAAAGCTGTCCCTGCCCACGGCAAGGTAGGGGACGAGATGGCCTTTAAAAGTTCCTTCCAACCCAACCCATTCCACGATTCCGCTGCCAGCCCCGGCAACCCCTCAATGTACCAGGCACAGGGGCAGAATGGAGGGTCACCCTGACCTCGGGCAGGGTGCAATGTGCTCTCGTACGCGTCCCCCTTCCCCGGAGGCCAGGCGGCCCCCGGGAGAGGTGGAGGCCGCTCTGCCCCGGCTGTGGCAGGGCCCGTCCCGGGCAGCGCCGCAGGGGCCCCGCAGGTGGGGACAGGCATTTCCCGGCAGCTGCCTCTGCACAGGCACCGAGGGCTCTGCGGTTTGGAAAGTCGCTTTTCTGGTCTGCAGGGAGAGCCGGGGTATCGGTTCTCAAAACCTGCACGAAAATCCACTGGCTCGTGTTTCCTGCCCCGCTGCTGGGGCTGCCCTGGCCGCCTAGAGCTGCCAGGCTGCTCGGGATGCCAAACCTGCAGCATTTTCGGGCCTGGCTGAAATATTTGAGCGTCATTTGGTGCAGGGGGAGGAGCCGTCCTGGCTCATATCTCAGCTCCCAGCCCGTTGACGCTTTTCTCTCCCGATTCCCACTCCGGCTGCTGCCGCACATTTTTCCTCCAGTTTCTTCAACGTGAGAGCTCCCTGCCCTACTTTTTGCAGCGAATAAAGCTCCGCATCGTTTACTTTTTTGCTGGTACAAACCCCAGACAGCTCCGGAGCTGGAGTCTCACTGAAGGGCTGCTTTTGGGAGCCTTGCGGGAGCAGAGCATCACCGAGGTGTGGGATGCGGGCCCTGCGTGGGGAATGGGCTCAAGGGCCAGTGTGGTGAGAGGCAGCGCGTTCTTGGAAGCGCTGTAGGCACAGCAGGTGCTCCTGTAGCTTTCAAAGACCACCACACTTTCATTTTCCTCACTGGGGTGGATCCTTTGCATCTGCACTGCAGCTCCTGCCAGCCTTAACTCTACGTATCCGGGAGCACTCAGGCTTCTAGCAAGGAGTGAGGCCTCTGAAGGGTTTCCAAACCCCCTCAGTTTCCCCGACAGGGACAGTGACAGTGCACACTGTTCCCTGGGGACAATTTCCTAAGCAAAGTTCCCAGCCCTGAGTGGTGACTGCAACTTGCCAGGAAGGGAGGAACCATGGAGCCTCAGCCTCAAAGCAACCCCAGCCAAAGAAGCCCATCCTGCTCAGGGTCCTGTGCAGAGCCCTTCTCGTCACCTCCTCTGCATCATGGGCCAGGGGACAAGGGTCCTGGGTCCTGATGTGGCTCCAGCCTTGGAGCATCTCCAGCATGGCCGTTCCCTACAGCCAGGGGAAGGCAGTGGGATAGAAAGGTGTGAAACAGCAGAAAATGGAGCTTGTGCCTCAGTCGGTCTCCAGCAGTTCCCCAGCCCCAGCACAAGACCGTGCTGCCACCCTGTGGCACTGCCAGCGTGAGGCTCCCTGGACTGGGCATGGCAGAGGGGTGGATCTGTCATCCAACATCGTCCCAGCCTGGCTGGAGCCAAACCTTGCTCCCCAAACCTATCTCCAGCCAGCTGGAGAAAGAGCCACCCACTTCATCCTCCTTGTCCTCTTCCATCCTGAACGTGTCAGGCTGCCCAGACAGTCCTGGATGCAGCTTTCCCAGACCATTCCACAGGGGATTAGTGCATCTGGGGGGATCCCAGGTCACCCTGTGCTGCTCATGGCATAGCTGGGCCAGAATTGCCCTCCAGAACCCAGAGGTCCATGCCCAGAATGCCTAAAACTGAGCATCCTGCAGAGGCTGCTGGGACAGTCACACCTCTGTCCCACAGGCCTGATCTACTGGGAACTCCCAAGGTCCATCTCCTGCCCAGACTGCAACTCGGCAAGCCTGAAAGATGATTCACGAGGCAACTCAAGGGCTTTGATTTCACTGGGGATGTGTGAAAGTCATGGTCAACTCCCCCTTTTGACTGCAGAACTGAGCCCGCTGCTCCATCTACCCAAGAGGAGGGTGCAACCCTCAGACCAGGGACCGATGTGCTCTCAGCTCTTTCCACAAAAAGGGATCTGCACCTGGAGATGTTTGCTGGAGTTCAGAGCCCAGCAAGGACTTGACTTGGCCCTGGTCTGTACTGAGCAAATACTCGTTACTTCAGCACCACATCTGCAAGGGCCCATGCAAAAGGTGGCTTAAGGCATCTTCCCCTCCAGCCCCACTGTGTTCCAGGCTTCTCCCACCACACATCTGCTCCAGATCTCCACAGGAGGCCATGCTCTATCTGACCTGGGACTTATTTCTCACTGCCAGCTCTACAAACCAGAGTACCAGAGCAGTGCAGAGAAGACATCACCTTTGCACTCCTGGCAGTGTCACTCCTCAGCCAGTCCTGAATTCCCTGTGCTGCAGCCACTCTCATCCCAGACCATGTGCAATTTTCAGTCTCTGCTGGTTTTCCACGATTTGTTGCCAGAAAACAAAACTTGAGCTTTCCAGCTCCAGGATTATCTCAGGAATAAAAAAAAAAAAAAGTTGTTATTTCACAGAGCTACTAATAGAGGACTAGGCCCTTCTTGGTCAGTGGCTGCTGCTGAACTGAAACAAAATAACTCAAGCAAGAGCATCAGCTAAGGAGGCCGAATCCCTCAGGAGTTCAAGTGTTAGAGACACTAAGCTGACACTTGTTGCAGTCAGATCCCCAGAATAGGAGGCTGGGCGGGTGTTTCCCCCTCCTTGCCCAAGGCCTGGGGCGGCCTCCCAACCACACCAGCTCTGCCTACCCTGGAGCCCAGCAATAGCCAGTGGATGTTCCTGGAAGTTCCATCCTGCTACTGCATCCCTTGTACAGGACCCGTAGGCCCAGGACTCCGTGACCTCCATGTAACCACCTCCACAGGAAGCACTGGCCATTACATCTGCTCCATCCAGCTGTAGATTTCCCACAGGGCAGGATCTCCCTCTCGAGGCAAGAATATAGCCCATGGCACAAGCAGTGACAATCGCAGGCTCCAAACAGTGTGGCACAGGCAGAGGGGCAAGTGTGAGACCCCACCTCACCACCCTGCAGTGGTGAAACCAGTGACAAGAGTGACAGCTGGACCCAGCCCTGACCAGGCAGTGAGTTTTATTAAACTATTTACACAGCTATTTCCCAAATCCCCCCTTTCCCACCCCAATTGTAAAAAAGCTTGGGCATCATGATTAAACACCCCTTCCCAGCTCTATTCACACCCTCCCCCTTGTCAAGGCTCAGATAAATGTCTGTGGTGTGGCAGAGCCCAGAGGTAACGAGCGAGGGGAGCTGATCCAGCATGCTCCGAATCCAGCCCCACTTCCCTACAGGATAAAGCTCAGCGGTTTTGGAGCAGTGCTCACTGCCTCTTCCACACAGCACTGGG
Source organism: Acridotheres tristis (assembly GCA_037013685.1). NCBI lineage: Eukaryota > Metazoa > Chordata > Aves > Passeriformes > Sturnidae > Acridotheres > Acridotheres tristis. Next base: position 423,697 of record CM072906.1, read on the forward strand.
ATCTCCAGGAAGCACAAGGGCCCTTCAGGTTTTTATGGCCGTGTCCCGAGACTTGTAGGCCACGCCACGGCTCTTCAGCTCTCGGACAATCCCTGCAGCAAGGGGACAAACACATTTCATTCTTCTCCTGGAATGAGAAGCCCTGGGAACATCTGGTGGTTCTGTCATGTAGAACTGGACAATCATCTTCGTTTCACAGAATCATGGAATTGCCTGAGTTGGGAGGGAGGGATGCACAAGGATCATGGGAGTCCAGGTCCTGGCCCTGCACAGACACTCCAACAATCCCACCCTGTGCATCCCTGGGAGAATTGTGTAAACACTCCTGGAGCTCTGCCAGCCTTAGGGCTGTGACCATCCCCTGGGGAGCCTGTGCAGTGCCCAGCACCCTCTGGAGGAAGAACCTTTCCCTGATATCCCATTTAAACCCTAACCCTGGGTATTTCAGATGTGTCAGAAGGCCTCAGCTTCTGGCCTAACGATGTTTCCAGCTCCTTCCCAGCGCAGAGCTCAGTCAGAGATAGAGAACCTGGGATTTCAGACACAGGCATAGCTTCCACCCCAGGGGTTTGGGATTCACTCCTGGCTTAGGAGCCTACTCTGGGGCTACATACTGGGGAGGAACTCAGCCGGATGGATGATGCCCTTTCTGCATTCCAGAGATAAAGCAAATCCTCTGCACCCTCCACTCCATTTGTAAACACACAGATCCACCATGGCATGAGCTCTTAGAGCAGGAGGAGGGTGTGCTCACTGGGATTGCCACAATACCACCCCAGCCTGCAAAACCCTTTCTTATGAACAAAACTCCATGTTTTCCTGGAGCTGAATGGTTTGATATGTGCTCATTTCCAGAATCATTCATTAATCCCAGTTTATGCCTCTGATAGCCAGGCTTTAGTCAGCAGTTTACAATATAAACTTCTGGCAGGTGCAGTGCTGAACCCTGAAACTCCCTTTCCAGTCCAGCACCTCCTTGCAGTCACCTTTGCTGATTCCATCACACTGGACTGATCCTGTCACATCTGGCTGATCCCATCATCACATGCATGTTCCCTGTGTCAAAACCCTGACTCCATCACACAGGTATACCTTGGGGCAGGCGGCCAGTCACGGACACTGCGTAGACACCTGGCTTGAAGGTACCTGTGGGAAGGAAAACCCCGAGTTACCCTACGTGGAGCAGCCAGGTGGGAATCCTCAACCTGTGCAGATGTCCTCTCATTGGGGGGCAGAACCCCTTCCACAGCCCAACCAGCAGCTCTCACTGCCCCTGAGAAGGGTTTGCAGAGAAGGGATCTCCAGCTTCCAAACTACTCACTGATCCGCTGCCACTTGGAGACCCAGCTGTCCTCAGGGCTCATCATGGTGATGATCCTGCAGGAGGGATGGCAGTGAGGAGATGTCTCCTGGCTGGGTGACCCCACAGTGCCGCTTTGGTGTCCCCAGGCTCCTGGGGGACTGTGGCCCGGCTCGGCCCCACTCACCCATCAAAGGAGGAGCTGGTGCAGTCATAGACCATTTCGCGGTTGCCCTTCATCTGCAGGTATGTCTCGCAGTTGTCACAGCCATCATACTCGAACTGGTCGATGGTCTAAGGGGACAAGGTGTCAGGGACCGGGAGCAGCCGGGAGCTGGGTGGCCGCGGGGCCGGGAAAAGGGAGGGAACCCCGGGGAAGGAAGGTTCAGGGCCAAGGCCGGGGCAGACGGGAAGCGGCCAGAGGCTGCAGGAGGTAGGGGAGGGAGAGAGACCCGGACGGGGAAGGGCCGTGGCAGGAACGGGGAGACCGAGCCGGAGTCGGAAGGACAGACCAGGCGGGAGAGACCGGGAAGGTCCAGGCCGGGGAAGGGGATGTGGGCCGGGGAAAACGGATAGGGAAAGGGCCGGGAAGGGCAGAAAGGCTCGGGCTGGGCGAGAGGGAATAGAGCGGCGCAGGGAAGTGCCGGGACCGGAGCGGGGAGGCCCGGGCCGAGGTGCGGGGGCCGGGACAGGGAATGCCGGAGCCGAGGAGAAAGGCCCGTCAGGGGTTGCAAGGCTTAAGCCGGGCGGGGAAAGGCCCGGGGCCGGCGAGAAGCAATCCCTATGCCAGCCCTTGTCCCTGTCCCCTTCCCGGTCCCACCTTGACGAGGGAGCAGAGCAGGCAGGCCCGCAGGTGCCGCAGGTCTTTGGGGACGGTCTCCAGCGAGATCGCGGCCATCGCTGCTACGCCCCCATACTGCGGCTGCGCCGCGGCCCCGGCTCGGCCCCGCCCCGGCCCGGGAACCGGAACGGGAACGGGAACCGGCTCTGAACCAGCTCCGGGGATGGGAACGGGCCCACCCTGGCCCCGGATCAGCCCCGGGAGTGGGAACGGGCCCTCCCCGGCCCCGGGTCAGCCCCGGGCCCGCCCCGGGCCCGAGCTCTGTCACGGCCGGGCCGAGCGCCCTTCCCCGCGGGTTCCTCAGCCAGCGCAGCCCCACGCACAAAGAACAAAAGCAGGCAGCAGACCGGTACATGGATAAATATATTAGTAAATAAATATATTTCTGAGCACATCAGCATAGTCACACATCTTTGTGTTTATCGGACATAAATACACAGTTTTGCATATATATAAAACGTATTCTCGTATTCTTTTTTTTTTCTGCGTGTGGTCTTTCTTTCCTTTTTTTTTTTTTTTTTTTTTTCCTGGGCCATAATTTATTCCCAAGCCCCGAGAGCCAGGACAGACTCAGAAAAAAAAAAAAAAAAAAAAAGCAAACAACAAACGACACAAAAAGCAACAACAAAACGAACTGATATTCACATTTCTAAAGGATCTGAAGGATTTGTGCAGGAGGGGAGATATCCAGCCAGCCCAACCATATGCCCAGTTCAGGGGGTGGGAGCTCCTGGGAAGGGGATCCCTGGGGAAGGGATGGGGCTTCACTTTGGATAGAGAGAGCTTGGGATGCTCTGGCTTCCATCAGTTTTCGGCTGTGACTTTGGATGCAAAGAAGGAAAATGAACTCTGGGTCACTGCAGGGATGCTGGAGAAACTCCATGGTAGACCCCACAGGCACCGAGCACTCAAAAGCATCACTCAGAAGCCAGAGGTAAAGAACTGTGAGGAACCATTCCCTATTTTCTCAGATACTGCTTCTTCCCTTCCAGGCAGCCAAGGACAGTTATCCATCTACTACAGGGATCTTTCAAACCCAAGTTCCCAGAGAGTTCTCCCTCTCCTCTCCCGCTGAGCCCCCACCAAGACAGACCTGCACTCCAGCATTTTCTATGTGAACAGGAGCAGCAGCATAAGGTCAGGAAAGGGAGACACTTGGAAGCAGGCGCTGCCCTGGCAGCCTGGTAATACTGCAGTGGGGAGTGGAGATGGTGCACAAGTGCTGACCACTTTCCCAAGGAAGCTTATGGCTCACAAATTCAGGAATCTCCTCTTTTGTTAGGGATAAGGAGGAAAAGAGAGTATTTTTAGAGCTGTACTTGTTCATTTGAGCAATGAAATGCATCTGTGGAGGCTCTCTGGATTCCGGACTCCTAAAAAAAAGCAGTGGGAGCACCCCGACTTCATGACCCTCCCCTCCGTTAAGCCTCTGGGCTCTTCAGGATGGTAAAGGATATGAGGAGCTGGCTCAGACAAGCCATGGACCAGGAGCACAAGAAGCCAAATGGGGTGAATCCAGATCTGCTCCTGGATTTTTCCTCTAGTTTAAGACTGACTTCCCTGCACAGGAGAAAACTTCTGAGCTTGTGTCTTCTGCTTGCACTGTAGGACAAGCAAGAGCCTGGAAAGATCTAAATGTAATTCTGCTGGGTCCTTTGATGAAAGAAATTCAGCTTTTCCCTAGACTGAAAGGTCCCACAGGGGCCTGTCATAGGAGACAAGGAATGAGCACTACAAGGGAATAATTTTGGGTTTAAAACAGTGCTATTGGCTGATCACTTGACTGTCAGGGACTGATTAGCAGCTGTGACAAAGATGCTTTTTTCAAGGATTAAGGGCAGCAAACCCCGTAAAAAGCTTTCCCACCAACAAAAGAAGGCAGAGGATTATCCTGAACTGGGACTGCATCACCGGAGCGCTCTCTTGAGAAGCTGCTGCTTCAAAGGAAGACACAGGAAGCTTTACTGAGGAGATGGCAAAGTCCGTCCCTACCTTAAGTTTCAAACTGTCAGCAGTTATCTTCAACTCCGATGTTGTATCCTCACCAATGCTTCTTTGTGCTTGGAAGTACTTGGTGCCACAAAAATGTGTACTTCACATGGGAATCTGGCTGATTCTTTGACCTGACTGATCATTTAGGGCAATGAACAGGAATTCTCTGCCGTTTGAAAGCTGCATAGGTTCTATATGTTCTGAATTTGGCAGGTTGTATTTTGCTTGAATGTCTGCAAATTATGAGATGTAGGAAGTAAGAACTAGTGACATTCAGAAAAACCCAAAATATTCATAAATGGGGGGGGAGGGGGAACGTAATAAAACCAGAGCCTGATGATTTCTTAAGTTTTCTCCCTGAATCACCAAAATGTTGGAAAAGACAGAAAAATCCTTTTGAAGGATTTCAGGGGTCTCAGAATATGAAGTTAAGGCTGGGTGATGGATAGGGCTCTGCTCTGTATTTATTAAGGAGGCCTTTGCTGGGAATTTTTGCTGTGTGTTGGGGCAATGAGAGAGGAAGGAGAGAAGCAGGAGCCACGTGAACTCCAGGATTTTCCTTGACTCCTGTGATAGGGACATCTGGGATGTGTTTGAAATATGCTCTTAACAGGGCTGGCCATGACAGCTATTTGAGGGTAAATGGAGGAGTTAAGAGGGTGAGTGAGAGACTTGTTCACTTTGCCAGATGAGAGGGTGGATTCTTTGCAATGGAAAGAGTCTGACCCAGCTCCTTCCCAGAAATGCTGATGTCCCTGTGTCTTCCCCTCTCCTGCTGCTGGCAAACACAGCCAGTGGCCGAGACAGCGTCAGCTGAGGGACACTGAGGTGATCAAAAGTGGTGAGAGCTCTTGGTTTCCACTGAAGTCAGAAGCAGCACCTTGCAGGGCAGCCCTGTGAGCGGTGAGATGGAGAATAGCTTGTTCCTGTGTCTGAAATAAGCATGGAAAAGTTAATTGAAGAAATCTGGCTTTTGACCTAAGTGAGGAAATGAAGTCAGGAGCTACCAGGCCACAGAGAGTAACTTCTGCAGCTTTTGGTCTCGAAGGCTTGTTTATTTTTGCAGTGTTTAGCAAAACCTTCTGTGGCATGAACACGCCAAAATAGCAGCTTGCACTCACTCGGTGAGCTCTCCCTGGGAGCCCTGCCCGGCTCGGAGCGATGCCACGGCCTGACGAGGGGCTGCCTGTGCCTTCAGAGGAGCAGGGCTCTGCTGGTGTGACCATCAGGGCATGGGGACGTGTCAGGAGACCACAAGTGGCCCATCACTCTTGGCAGTCCGTGTCTCAGCAGGCAGGGCTAGGCAGAGCCAGATGTGAGCAGCTCCATCAACATCTGTGTCCACTCCAGCTCCCAGTGAGCAAACAGGCCAGTGTTTTATTAAACTGAGTGTTCATGGACATCCTGGACCTCCTCTTCAGATCCTGCATTCAAAGAAAAGGAGAAAGAAAAGTGTCATCTACACCTGGCTGAACATTCCCAGGCTCTGCAGAGGCTGGGGCCTTGACCCTGCAATCCAGAGAACAGATGCTACAGGAAAAACCACTAAGTGAAAGCTGAAAAAGCCACTAAAACAGGCTCCCCAAGGAATGGTCCCAGCCCTGAGGCTGCCAGAGCTCCAGGAGCATTTGGACAATGCTTACAGGCACAGGGTGGGATTGTTGGGGTGTCCTGGGCAGGGCCAGGGACTGAACTGGATGATCCTTGCAGGTCCCTTCCAATTCAGGACATTCAATGATTCTAGGAAGTTTCTCCCAGTTTTTCAATGGTAATTTTCTGGCCACCTCCCAGCCAGTTTATTCCTCTAAGGTAAGTAAGATAAGATACCAAGCTACTCTTTATATATTTCAGAAGAGGCAGGCTAAGGGCACCCCAGGATTCACATCACTACTAGGTGTTTGCTTTTGAGGCTTTTTGATCTTTGCTCTTTGTGAAAATCTGTGCAGCTGATTTAAAAATTATTAGAAATAGAAAATAATACCAATTCATATCTCACAGAGCTGGGGGCAACAGAGATTCCAGGCAATAAGAGCAGAGAGCAGTGATGCAAGACAGGAACGACACATGTTCCACAGTGTTCAAGAGGTTGCACAAATTGCTTCTGAGCCTAGCTCAGGCCTGAGTTCTTCCCCAGCCCCTTCTGCCTGGAGAATTATTGACAGGCAGGTGCTGAGTAGTTTACTTGGAACCATCCAACAAAAGGGCTGCCTAAAAAGGTGCACCCGAATCACTGCTCCAGACAGCCCGTTTCTCTCTAAGTCACTGCCTGTTGTCACACACACCATGGTCCCTTCCCAAATGTCTCTCATGCCTGCCTAGAACTCTTACACAAGGTCAGCATAGCCTAGCAAAGGTATAGAGGCATTATTTTTCCTATTTCCCTTTTCCTGAATGTTTCTGAGATCAAAGAAAAGAAATGCCCTCTTAGAGATTCATCAAGGACAATTTAAAACAACTTTTCAGAACAGTCACAACAAATTCTTGTTGGTTACATATCACCAGCTGTAGGAGCAGAGCCTTGAAAATGAAATATGTGGGAAGAAAACAAATGAGATTCTGCTTGGAAAAGCGTAGCTAATCGATGTGGGAAAATGAATGTCCATGGTGTTATACATGTACACGTGTGCAAGCATGGCCATAGTACCTGAAGATGGAATTTAAGCATATCTTGCATCTGTGACTTGAGTTACAAGTATGTGGAATAAGCCATTTCTAACTGCTTCCCTTGTCACCAGCTTATGTGAAACCCAGAAAGAGACTGTCCAGGTTCAAGCCCTCTGTGTTCACATGCCTTCAGTCTCAAATAGCATTACTAGAATATTTTCTGAAAGCTGTGCCTGTATAACTGTCCCCTGCTTGTGCTAAGAAAAGATATTGAACTGGGAGAGGTAGGAGAACCTCGGCTGCTGGACTGGCCAAGGCAGGGCAATGACCTGGAGCATACGTCGGTGACACCACAGAATTTGCGTTCATTGGGTGTTAGGGTTTTAAGGGTGGTATTTTTCTGCCCGGTAATCCCTTTCCCCCTCCCTAGTAAAGATCAGAGATGTGACATGAAAGGGACTCAGGATGAGCAGGAGGGAACGAGACGGGGAGGATACTGAGAGCACTGCAGGAGGCAAGATTTCCCAGGGAGAGAAATCAAGAGATTTCATCAGCCTGTGCTGGAGCAATGTGGCTGTTCTGGGATGCTTTCTGGGTGTGCCGGGGCAGTTCAGGAAGGCATCCAGCTGGAATTCACTGCCAGTTGTCTGTCTTCCCTTAAGGGAATCCATCAGCATTGCTCCAGGATTGATTCTCCAGGGACACAATTTCCAGCTGTGGTCTCTCCCAGGCAACAGAAGAGTCAGGGATAGAGCTTTATGCAAAGCCTGCCAAGAACAGCTGATGGAGATGCTCAAGGAAGAGGCACAAACTCCAAGACCATGCAAGGTTCTTTGGGATCATCCACAGCGTTATTCCCTGTGATGCCAGTGCATGGCACTGCCTGCACAAGTGGAATTTCTCCAGGGGCTGTGGACCAAGATTCCTCCTCAGCTGGCAGCTGGGCGAAGTAAGCACACACCTGGAGGGTGCTGCATCCCACAGGAGCACCAGCAGCCTCTGGAAGCCCTGGTTTAGGAACTTCCTGAGCCAGAGGGTGGATTTGCATCTCTACATTTGCTACCTCTTGATCTGGGCTCTCAAAACCATTTTACTTCTGGCATCTACATCCCCTAGGCAACCAGCACCAGTTTCACTACACACCATGTGTTGCCTTTTGGGTGTTTTAAAGCTTCTGGCTCCCGTTTGATGCCATCAATTACTTTGTTCTAAGTACTCTCTTATCTGCCTTCTCCTCTGCTCCCCTAATTTTATATCCTCTCTTTCATATCCTCTGCTAATCACTTTTTTTTCCCACATCAAAGTCTCACTATTCTTTTTATTTTCTCAGAAAAACCCATCACTGGGATTGTACCAGATACCTTTCTGCCCTTCTTCCAAGCCTGATTTCCCTTTCTTTTCCACCCTTTTTGGTGATCAGAAGCTGTGAGATCACCACAAGTTTACACAGCTGCATAAAGGCAGTTTCTGCTTGTCCCACATAGTTCCTAGCCAGCTAATGCTAATGATGATAACAACAATAATGATAACAATAATGTTGTGATTTTTACTTAAAAGTGGCTCTGCTCGTGTGTGGCATTTTGTGCTAATTACAGGGGATTTTACCCACCACTCTCTCACCCCACAGCTCAGCAGCAGGACATCCTCCTGTAACACTCTGTATCCAGTTTTAATGCTAACATCCTGATGGATTTTACATGTTATATGCTTTGCTATCTCCTCTCCTTGTCCAGGATATTTATGAGCTTGCTGGAAGGTTCAGACAGCTGGAGAACTCCACTTTTCTCCTTCTCTAAGTAATTCCCCTCCATTAAGTCTGATCTGCACTCTTGTCTCCTTTCTCAGTGAGTTATTTACCTGTGGAAGCACCTTCCCTTTTATCCTTTCAGAGCTTCCTTCCCCTAAAAGATCTGCCAGGTGTTATCTCTCCCTACAAAAACTGGGTTGCCTCCTCCCCTGGTTTTCACATTCAGCCATGTGCCTACAAGTCAGACTCTGTATTTGAATTTTCAGTAATTTGCTTGGCTGGAAAGTCAGGCTCATCGTTCTGTGGCTTCAGCTAGTTCCAGCTGATATTGCCCTCAGCTCTTCCTCCTGGCTCTGGGCATGGTTAAGAGATTGCAGTCCACATTCAAGATTTATCAGCTGTGTGCTTGAGCCCTGCAGGATGCCCAGTGGGTAACCTGTACCCCTGGCAATTTGTAACTTTCCACTGTATTTCAGAAGTGCTCAAACTGGTGATTTGATTCTTGAGGGATCCTGCCCCCCTGCCCTGAATGGAGCTGTGCCAGGTGAGAACCTCCCTGAGCACTCCCCTGGTGATCACTAATGCAATAAAGGCAGTTTGCTCCTCTGCTTTGCACTCACAGCCCCTGAACATTCCTCAGATCCGTGTTACTCCCTAGATCTGAAGAACCCCAGGCATCCTTCTCCCTTCTGATGGAGCTGAAAATGTTTGCATTAATAGTCTGTTTTACACAAGCTGTTCACAGAAATATTCCCTGGCCTGTCTCTCCATGGCTCTGCACTTCACTTGGCATCCAGCTCTGTCCTGATTTCTTTCTCCAGCCACACCTTGGCTTTGGAAGAGCAGTTTCTGAGTGTCCTCCCTGCCCTGCTGCTTGGCCAGCCCTTTTCTGGGGCTGTAAATGATCCGTGTGCCCAAAAGCATCTTTTGACTGCTTATTTTAGCAATATTCTCATAAGACTCTCCTGTCTATGTAGGCTCCTCTTTGCAGCCTGTGCTGACGCTGTGTTATAACCCTAATGCCACCCTCCTTCTACTTGGGGGCAGTTGGGGATTTTTGTGTCATTTGTCACTGGACTTCACACTCTCCTTAGTGCAGTGTCTCTCCCATGCCACCAGAAGAGACACACGCTTCTCCTCTCTGTAATTTCACCTAGGAATTACAGGGTCCCACTGTTTGTTTTTCTTTTAAACTAGATTTCTGAAAAGTTTATGTCAAAACTTTAATTTAAAGCTGGGCTTTCTAATTCATCCACTTATATTTTTAGCCTTATGCCATTTATCTGGAGGCAGAGATGCATTTTTCCTTGGTCTCCTTGTCTGTGTTTTATGTCTTGCTTGCATGGGACTGTCTATTGAGATTGTTCTTTGCTCTTTTTTACTTCTTCTATATTGATTTATGCCTTTCCCAAGATAAAGAAACAATGTGAATGTAACTTGTGTTATGTCAACCAATGTTGCGTTATGTCAACCAATGTTTTCAGCTTGGCGGCTTTTCTGCAAGCTCTGTGATCTGTCCTCTGCTCTTAATAAAATTAAATCCTGAATCTGTGTAGTCTATCAATCTTGCAAGGGAATTCTGACTCTCTGGCTGGCTGTGAAAGCATTTACAGAAGCTACTGCAGTAAACAGACAGATTCACAGCACTTCAGATACACTGGTCCTTCTTGGTCCTTCTACCTGCTGGAATGGCGAGGGAACAGGGAATGAAGGCTTGGTGTGCTTGGCAAAGCAGCTGGCACTGGCTCTGGGTGGGGGTCAGAGGGTCATCAGGAGGTGGGCACAGACCGTTTCCAAAGAGACAGAAGCATCCCAGCATGGACTTTGCAATGCCTAGCACCCTGTGTTAAGTGCACAGACTCCTGCTCTTGGAGCCCTCCCAGGTTCGTTTGGGAGCTCAAAGCAAGCCCTGAGTAGCCTACCCTGAGCCAGGAGGGCTCTCTCCATGTGGGGTACCCTGGGAGGGCATCAGCACTCAGAGCTCCCTGCAACCAGAGACATCTCTGCCCTGATGCCTCCTTATCTCTCCGAATACCAGCATCCCTCCAGGCCTTGGAAGAACCTCCCTATCACCTATCTGCAGTGTCAGGGACTTCTGCACCTGGGAAAAGGAGCTGTTCCTGGGAGTATGGGAGGCCAGAAGGCTGCAGGGAGCCAGGACCGTGCCCATCCAGCCTCCCCGGCCCCACTGCCTGCACGGCACCGGGAGCCTGGGCGTGGGGTGGGGCTGGATAGACAAGCACTGGGAGGAAGTTATTATCTCTGCGGCACAATGGGCACAGTGAGTCATGAGTTTAAGGCCAGTGTTTTAACACAAATTAGACAGCCAGATCTGTGTTTGGTACCTAAATCAAAAGGATTTGCCCGAGGACCTGCAATGAGTCAGTGGCAGGGTGAGGAAGAGAGCCAGGCTCTGCTCCTAGCCAGCAACTGCCCCTGTTGACTCGCAGGTTGCTGCCTTCAGAGGACCTAGGAGAGCAAGACCTGGGAGCTAAACTCAGGTTCTTTCAAAGACACTCGTCTCAAAGGCATTTTCCCTCTCTTTGTGAGAGACGTGCAGCAGTTAGGCAGAGGGCCAAACTTTAATTACATCTGATTTCCAAAAGACACTAAAAAGCAACTCCCACGCAACAGAGGCAGGTGAGAAATGAGGGATGTGCAAATCCAGCAACTCAATTAGTCTGTTCTACTACCCCGGGCCACGCACACTTCCTTTCTCACTGATTCCAGTTAGCTGGGCTTGGCTAAAACAACTGGAGCCCAAAAAGCTTTAATGAAAACGACTCTGCCAGTAAGACACACAGACTGGGGCAAGGACACTGAAAAACGTGGTCCCACCCCTTCCTTTGGGAGATATTCCAGCTGCTAGAGATGTTTAATTAAAATTAGCCACCTTATTTCTCAGCTGCAGTATTTCAAGGTTTGGTGCACTCTTTAACACACTTGCTCATCATTCAGGCCATCACCCTCACAGGTGAGCTCTGGAATGCTCCTGCAGTCAGTGCTCCTGTAGGAAAACCCATCAGGAAGGTACCAGCCGTCCTGGCAGCTGGAGTTCCTTCAGCATACCCCCTCCCGCTTCTGCTCGCTGCCAGGAGAGCTGAAGGCCAGACTTACCCTGACCACCCTGCTGAGATGGGCAGTGGAGGCGGACACTCAGACTGTGCCTGGGGGCGCCCGTCCCTGAGAAATCTGCAGGAACTGAGCGGTTTCTCTCCCGTCCCGACAACCCTTCCTCCTGCTTTCTCAGCTCAGAGCTGGACTGTGGCACTAAACATTTCCAGAGTAGCCGGGAGCCGCTGGGCAGGGGAGCACTTGGGATCAGGGGCTGGGCTTCGGGAGAGCAGCGGTAGCCAGCAGGATGGCCAGGAGGAAGGTGAGTGTCGCAGGCTCCGGGTTCGGCTGAGTCCTTGGCCAGGAGAGTGGGGTTGGGCTCCAGGGGACACTTTCTTTTCCTTCGGTGATGCCTGCTCTGTAAGCTGTGTCTGGTGGGTAGCGGGACAGGGGGTGTGCCAGCTGCTCCCAATTGTCTGTTGGCATCTACACTGAAGTCCAACCTGTCTGGAGAAGTGGAGGGGGCATGAGGGGGGTCCCGGCCTTCCTGGGGACAGGCTGGCTGTCCTGCTGGAGCTGCTCCCTGCAGCACTCCACCGCTTTCCAGAGGCTGCTGAGAGTGATGGCTTTTCTCAGTCCTCTTTTGTGTCCGAGCACTGTGGAAGGCAACCTTGGCCCCGGAGTACCTGGATTTGCGTGGCCCCGGCCCCTGGCTGGCCCGCCCAGGGGGACACTCTGCATCCCGCCTGTAGTGGTGGTGCTGGTGGTGGTGGTAGTGGACGTGGCTGAGCACCTGGGGCTTGGCCGGAGCAGCCCCCCCGGGCACCATCAAGTCCAAGGACCGGGGCCGCCTCTCCCTGGGCGGCCGCAGCTGCTCCTGGCCGTGGTCCGTGGTGGGGCCCTCAGAGCTGCAGTACACGAAGGGATCGTAGTCGCTGCTGAGGGAGCTGCGGAAGGTGGAGCAGCTGCCGTGGATACCCTGCAGGCTGACATCCGTGCAGTTCAGCATGGAGTCACTGGAGGAGCCGTGGCAGGGCCCCGAGCTGGAGTCGCTGCCTGGCCCGTCGGCCAGGTACCCGCTGTGCTCTGTGAGATAGCTCTCCCCAGAGCCGCTGCTGTTGTGCTGGTGCCCGTGGCCGAGCCCCCGGCGCAGGGCGGGCGCACGGTGCTGCTTCTGTGCCAGGGCTGCCTTGGGCGCCAGACAGGGGGGCTGAGGCTGGAGGGTACACGTCCTGTGGGGTGCCAGCGCCTGTCCGCACGCAGAGGGGTTGGGGTGCTGCTGCCCCAGCAAGCCCGGGGCCAGTGGGGCCACATGGCCGCAGGCCAGCAGGGAGGTGGCTGGTCTGTAGGGCATGTAGTGGATGGTGCCAAAATCCAGCTGGGAGAGCTCTGGAGAGTGGAAGAAAGGGTTGCCGTGGGCTGGCTCTGGGGGGAAGCTCCTGAGGTTCCTCTGAGGATATGCGTGTGGGAGGTGGTAAAGGGCATGTCCTGGATGCTGACGGAAAAGGTGGAGTCGTCGCCCAGGCTCCATGTCCTGAGGGACCAGCCTGGAGCTGGCAGCCATGGCCTGGTCCCCTGAGTCTCTGGCTGTGGAGAAAGAAGGGATTATCCAGTACACGTCTCACAGCCCAGAAGGGAGTATCCAGCACAGGTCCCACAGCCCAGCTGCAGCAACCCCAGCAGTGATGTTCCCCTGCCCTCCCACTATGGCCCCTCGCTGCCACCACCAAACCACCCTGATGGTCCTGCACCCTCAGCACTCTCCCTGCTGTTGCAGCTCCCAGATCCCACTTTCCCTTCCCCACAGGTCCCAGGACTGGAATCCCTCCTCTTGGGGCAGATTCCAGCCCAAGCCTAGCACTTTGCTATACCCTGGTGGGCTCACAGGCAAGGGACTCCTCTCTCCATGCACACGGTCCTCTGTGCACCAAGGACATGAGGACCTGCTGATCCATCGCCCAAGAGTAACTGGAGCTCCTGGGCACAGTCCTGCACCCAACCCTGTCCCCATGCCGTGTCTGAGCCCTACCAAGAATATTGAACATGCAAAGTGGACACGTGTGGTGTTGCTGCAGCCAAGGGTCAACACATTCCCGATGGAACTCGTGGGAGCACGAGATGATCCGCAGTTCCTAGAAAGAATTGGAGAGGAGGAGGATGAGCAAGGAGCACCATGTTCCAAAACGTGGTGGGTCCTTCTTGATGGCAGTGAGCCTTGAAGGATGGACAGATGTCTAACAGTAAGGGATCTGCAGTTCAGCTGTGCATGGAGGAGGCTGTGGAGCACCTCTGGTTCTGCTCTGTGAACATCCAGAGAGATGCAAGCCCTCAGGAATAGGGAGATTTCGGGCTGGGTGCTCCGGAGCAGCAAACCAAATTTTACCCTATCTCAACATGGACACTTTACCCCATAGCTAAAGCTGGAGACCTGCCTGGAGACACGACTTCAGCAGAGGCTTTATGGCCCAGGGGCAGGCGAACCTCCACGGATGCAGTCCCTTTCCAGGACTTCTGAACTCAGGAGTTCAGAGGGAAGCATCTCACAGGCCTCCAGCTCCTGCCATGCTCAGTTCCCACTGCTGACCCCTCCACCTGGGAAGCCAGAGCCACGAGTGCCACAGCCCTGCCCAAACCCTACCTGCCCTTCGCTGAACTCCTCGAGGCAGATGGCACAGACCGGGGCGGAGCTGCAGCTGCTGGCCGAGTCCCAGCGCGGGGCCTGCCGTGCCCGGGGCTGGTAGCGGCGCGTGGCCAATTGCCCGATGGCCTGCAGGGTCTGCTGCTGTACCGAGTCCTGTGGAGACAGACAGGGCTTGAGGAGAGGTTCAGCCTTACTCTGCCCTCCCAGATTCAAAATGGGATTATCAAAAATTTGGGGACGATACTCATCTGCAGAGGTGACTTTCTGTCTAAGCTGACTCAGCCAGAGTAGGCTTTGTCACCAGCAGGAGACATCTGGCCCTAGACATTCAAATCACTCAGCAGTGCTGAATTTTTGATCCCCAAAGGACTGTCTCTCTATAGGACAAACGGGATAGTGTCAAATATGGAAATATATCTGACTCTGGGAAGACGATTATTTCATTTGTTAATTTATATTAAGAATACTAAATCGTACAATCATAAAATCTTGTAATGGTTTGGATTAGAAGGGACCTTAAAGCTTATCTTATTCCACTCCCCTGCCATGGGCAGGGACATCTTCCACCATCCCAGGTTGCTCCAAGCCCCGTCCAACCTGGCTTTGGGCACTTCCAGGGATCCAGGGGCAGCCACAGCTGCTCTGGGTACCCTGTGCCAGGGCCTCACCACCCTCACAGGGAAGAATTTCTTCCTACATCTAATCTAAGCCTCTCTTCTTAGTTTAAAACTGCTCTCCCTGTCCTATCACTATGTGCCCATTTCCCCTCCCAAAAGGTGTCTGTTCCTGCTTTTCCTGTATTCCTGTTTGCTCAGACATGTCTACTCCATGAGACCCCTACCTGAGTCCTGTTCAGCTGGCACTTTGTGCGGACAACAAAAATTAAAATGATGACGACCACAGTGCTGACCACCGTGAGAAGAATCCACACGTCGTAGTCTGGCTGTTGGATAAAACAGGACAGAAATTACTCTTGTGTGGAAATTACTCTTGGTGGGAGTTAGGAGGCTAGGGGAATCTCCATCTCTTCTGGACCATCAGCCTTGGGAAGTATCATTCTTGGCCAAGCTCCTCCTCTTTGCTCTTTACAGGTAAAAGAAAAAACAGTTCAGTCTTTTCTGCACATCCATACAAGAATGGAATATCTCTGTCTTGAAGCATCTCAGCTCCCTTGAGGCCCTGGTCTAAGGTAGCACAAGATGAGAAAATCAAGGCTTGGTCTTACTTGAAGAGACTGAGAATCCCCTTGCGTCACTCATGATGTTAAAGCAAAAGAAATTAAGCTGAAAGTGCTTTTGAGCCTTTACTTGCAGTAGGTCTGAATGCTACAGACAACTCCTGCAATTCCTGCAATGGTGATCTCCACCCGAGAAGGAAAGCTCAGCCTCTCTGGAAAAGCTCAGCAGGGTGGGAGGGAGGATAGAGGAGGCAGTGAGAATCATGTGTCTCTTACCCAAGCTGGTGGCTCCTTGACCTCTATCTTCACATGGGCCTCTCTGTTCTTGTTCACGACACCCATGAGGAGCTCAGCATCGTGGCCCCTGATCAAGACCACGGGCTGGCTCAGGCCTCTGGGCTTCCTCAGCTGCAAAGAAACAAATACAGTGAGGGCTGATCCAGAACAGCCTGAAACAAGGACAATCCCAGCTCCCCAGGCATGTCTGTTCCTCATGATGCTTCTTGAGACTAACTGCTCCCCCAAGTTTACACTATCCCTCTATGATGAATCAGATGGAAGCTTCTCTTTCACCAATTTTCCAGCATGGACTTCTTCATTATCCCTGCTGGTGACTCCTCATGCATAGCTGGTCATTGCTTGGTGTCTCTTGAGCTGCTTTCAAGCCCCTGTGCAAAAGCTCTTGGTCTCTCCTCTTCCCTGTGGAAGTGCCAACAGCACTGCCAAGTGCTGCCTTCACCACAGAAATGCTTCCTCTGCACTGGACCCATCCAGTTCCCCTCCTCCCTAAGGCCATTCTGCTGCTCCTGGTCAAACTGGCAGTTTTCCACTGTGGTCCAGGCAGCCTGGCACAGGCTGGCTCAGCAAGCGTCCGAGCCAGCTTTCCTCCAGACTGACCTGGATCAGGGTGGCCATCAGATCCAGTAACCCCTTCCTGTACCCTGGAGGGATACCTGGGGGAATCCAAAGGTCAGTGGACAGGGATGGAGATGTGAATGGAGGTGCAGATGGGCAGGAAGACCATGGAGGCAAGGCAGAAAGCTCTGACTTGTTGATAGGATTTGATACTCTTGGCTTTGGTGTACCAAATGGGAAAGCTGGAAAAGTGGGAGCCGAGGCTCAGGGTAGGCATCAGAGATTGGGATCTGAGCAACCTCGGCATCACCTCAGGGACCTGCATTTGCTGCTGTCTTTCTCTGGTACCAGATATTAAGTTTTAAGTGCATGAAAGAGCCACGAGGGATGGATCCAGTAAGGAGTCAGCCTAGAGTTTGGAGGAGATCAGGCACCAGCTCCCCTGTCTGTTCCCTACCTACAGCTGGATGTTTTTCATATCCCTGGATTATCTGGATGGGGAATTGATTCCCTTCCAGAGATGATAACAGTGCTGTGGAAAGGGACCTTTGGAGGTGTCTTAAACCAAGGTTAAACCTGCACCAACAGCAATGCTGGGGACTGTGACTTTGGCTTGAAAACTTGAGAAATCACCCTTCCTGAGGTACATTGGGCTGTCTGGACTAGATGGGATGGGGAAATGTATGACTTCTCAAGAGGAAGCATCCAGCTCCTCACAGAAAAGTTTGATTGACCAGACAATGTCTTTTAAGAGCATGGATGTGCCATGGAGAGTGTCTGTGTGGGGTAAGGGCCAACACCCAACACCAGCAGCATCCTCCTGGGACCTCCCACTGGTGGTTGGGGGGTCTGCCCTGAGCACATTTCAGGATGGGACAAAAGCACTGTGTTTTAGCTGAGGGTATCACTGGGGTCTGTACCTGATCAGCAGCACTTTCATCATCAGTGATGTCGAAAAGGATCGCACGGGCTCCACGCTCCCCTGCCAGCTTTGCCTGTCCAAAACAACAGAAGCTTCAGTGGACATTTTGTACTGTAATTTGTGCCCACACCTGCCATGGGATCTGTGTCTGCCACCTGGGCTCTTGTCAGGAGGAAGAAGCACCTGCATGGACTGAGGAAACCATTCCCACCTTGGCTCCTGAGCTTGCGTTGGGCTGCAGTGCCTGCTCTTGCCAGAGCCCTGCTGCTCACGGGTGGTTTCCTCTCAAAGTTGTGCAGGTGAACTAGTTGATGGCATTGCAGTCACAGCAATATACAAACCTAACCATTCCCCAGCTGCCCGTGTGCCAGGTGCTCCCTTGTTTCAGAGCTGGATCTGCTGGGGAGGGACGTGCAGCCCTGTTAGCCCTGCTGACCTGCACCAACAGCAGAAACTCCCCCAGGTCCCCTGTCACCTGGCAGCACCAGGGCTGTCAGAGGGCCTGACTCCCACTCACGCTGCTCTCCCTGGTTCTCCCTGCTCATCAGGGAGAAGCTCAGATGGAGCCAGGGCTGCAGGTCTGCTCTAGGATTAGCAGTTCGATGGCTTTCCAGCATGGAGGGGAAGCTCAGAGACCCACCTAGCTGAGCACACATGCCACCCTGGTGAGGTCATCAGCCAGGACCTCACAGGTCACCCACCTCCTCTCAGGCAGCCCCTGGAGCCCTCCGGGCAGGCAGGAGATGGAACATGAGCAGAGAGCTGGGCTGGGCCCTTTGATCCGCGTGTCCCGAGGCTGAGCAAACAGGAGCAGCATTGCCAAAGCCGGCTGGGGACCACGGGGCACTGCCCTGCTCCAGCCGTGCTGGCAGGCACAGGGGATGAGGCATTCCCAGCTCCAGCCCTGCTCCTGGGTCACCTCGGCAAGGCTACAGGGATGGGAGTGGAGCTGCACATGGTCGGGAACAGGCAGAGGTGGAGGCTCTGAGCTGCCGATGGGATTTGACACTTATAGGGAAAGTGGAAAAGTAGGATCAAGGCTCAGGACAGGGGTCAGAGACTGAGGTCCTGCCTGGGATTGAAGGAACCTCAGTCTTTGCCAGCACTTTCAGGGGAAGAGGACTTTTCAGGGAGTGAATTCCATCTGATAGTCAGGCTTTGATGAACAACAAACAGCTCCACAGAGATTTTATCCTGCTGAAGACACTGACTATGGGGCAATGAACAACTGAACTGGACAAATGACTTTTCCCAACACCTTTCTAACTCGGGTTGCAAAGGACACAACTTCTGGTGACCAGGGACAGGGTCCAGGGAAGGGCTGGAGCTGTGCCAGAGAGAGTTAGGGTGGATATCAGGGAAAAGTTCTTCCCCCAGAGGGTGCTGGGCACTGCCCAGGCTCCCCAGGGAATGGGCACGGCCCCGAGGCTGCCAGAGCTCCAGGAGCTCCCAGGGATGCCCAGGGTGGGATTGTTGGGGTGTCTGTGCAGGGCCAGGGGCTGGATTGATAATCCTTGGGGTTCCTTTCCAACTCAAGATATTCTGTAATTCTGTTCAAGCCTTTCACTACCTGCTTGATACAATAATTTTCTCAGTGCTTGCTGTCTTTGTGCTGTATCTCTTCAGCCACTCCCTCTTTGTGAGCTCCCTCTTTGAGGACTGAAACACTTCTGGTGCACATAGGTACATACAGGATGATTTTGGAGATCTCAGCAGTCTGTCAACCAGAATTGCAATCACTGGTTCAGTCAGAAATAAAAAAAAAAAAGCCCCACAAAAATTTACAAATTATGATCAGAAAGAAAAATAAATTTGAATTTATTCCAGAGGTCCTTCCCATGCCTTCCTCTCCTCTAATGCTTTCTCTGCTGGTTTCAGTTTTGGATGCTGAAGCAGTGATAGAATTTAGGAAGCAGGGAAGTGCCTCAGGTGGCTGGTGGAGTTCTCGTGCTGAGCTGGCCAGGGCTGTCTGTGTGCAGGGCTTGGCTGGGTGACAGCTGAAGTAGAGGTTGTGATAACACTCTGCACATGGCTATTTTTATCATCATTGATACAGCTCTGCAATTCCACATGCAAAGCCCTGCCCCAAGACACACTTGCCAGGAAAACAAGGCTCCTGCTGAAGCCAGCACCAGCCACATCCCATAGCTACACCCCTGCTCCAGAGGAGGCGTGTGGTCCTGGGATTTTGAGGAAGAGACTTCTAAGCTGCCCATAACAATGGCTTAGAATGAGATGATTTTTTAAGGTCCCTTCCAGCCCCAAGCGTTTTGTGATTCTCTGATCTGTAGGATGTTGGAAGGAGGAAGCTTGGCAGAGGCTTCAGGAGGATGAAGAAGCAGACAGGCAGGAATTGCAGGGGGTAGAGGATCCATGATATAAGGCAGGGCCCAGGGATGTGGCCAGCTTAAGGAGCATCTGCTCTATTTCATGGCTAAACTACTCCTATTTGTGAGAGAAGAACTATGAGCCTCCCTTGGTGAGATTTTAGAGCAGGAACATCTGCAGGATGGCAACTGCTGCCATGTACAGCTGGATGTCAAAATCCAGTGTTAGATCCGGCTCTGGTAATAGAGTAGTGATGACTGATGGCCAGTGAGCTCAGTCTACCAGGTGAACTGAGGGTTTGTTTGCTTTGGGGGGTTTAGGGGTCCTGGAGAAGGGATCAAGGTGGATTAGCAGAGTTCAGCAATGCCTCATGTCATGCTCCCCCCTGTGCCAACCTTCCTCAGCTGATCCTTGGACTCGGTAACACACTGGTACTTCCAGTGCTGTGATCAGAGTCTCAAAGGACAAAACTAGCGAAACAGTTAGACTCCCAGAATCCCAGAATGGTTTGGGCTGGAAGGTTCATCTCATTCCACCCCCTCTTATGGCCAGGGACATTTTCCACTAGACCAGATTGTTCCAAGTCCCATCCAACATGGACTAAGTTTTGAAACCTTTTAAGGCTCTGAAATGGAAGATGGGCCTTTGCAGCTGCTTTGTCCTCCTGTTCATGATCCTCCACAGCAGCTGCACTGACCAGACATCCTGGTGCATCTTGGCACCACTGTCATATGATGGTCACATCTGACGGACATGGGAGAGCTGGTGGCACCCACCCAGCCCTTTTCCTCATGTCTGTCACAAGCTGCCCAAGGTGGGCCCAGGCCATTTTCCAGGTGTGGGGGAACTGACAGCAGGTTGACAATTCCATCACACTGGCTCATGCCAACAGCTGGCACCAGATTCAGAGCAGCAGCATCCCAAATTTGGGCAACTCAGGAAGAGACAGGTACTGCTACCTGGCTGCCCATGCAGACAGGGGGAACCAGCCCTGGGATGGCAAATCCACCATGGCATCACATCCCTTTCCTTGTTTTTGATGCCACAGCCTCCGTGAAAAAACCCTGCTGTGCAGGAGCAAAAACTGAGTCCAGTTTTGCCTGCCTTCTTCAGCTGAGCTGCAGGGTCCATGGAAAAGGACCCTGTTCCCATCCCCACCATGTCACCACCAGCAGGAAGAAGGCAACAGGGTGGAATCACCTGAAGGCAATCCAGGTAAAGCCAAGAAGAGCTGAACAAGGGGGTTTTCATGCTTGTACAACACTTGTACAAGCATGAAAATAGCCCAATATCTGGTAGAGAGACAATCGAAAGAAAAAGGCAATGCCATCCTTATCCATGCAACTTAATCAGTCACAAGGATTTTAAGGCTTAAAATGACCCTTGTTCCTACCTGACTTCCTTATTACCAGAGAATTGGATCAGTGACCTCAGCTTTTGGCACAGGAACTGCTGTTTCATTGAGGTGCCTGATCCAAAGACCTCTGAGATCTCCCAGGGCCTGAACTGTTAACAAGTCATGATCCACCACTAGTTCAGCTGCTCTGAATTCATCTCACTGCTCAGCACTGACACTTCTCCTGCCTCATCCAGTGAAGTACTACAGCACTATTTTTGGAAACAGAGTCACAGAAGATGTTTTCTGTGTCCCTGTTTTCCCACAGGCCAGAGAACACAGAGAAACACAAACCTCCTCACAGACCAGGGAGCAACGTGAGGCTGTAAAACAGGAGGCAGCCAAGAGCGTGAGATGTTGGGTAAGGTCTGACTGAGCATCCCAGAGCTGCCAGGCTAGGGGGAACTCCACACCTTTCACGAAGTCAGGCAGTCCAAAAGGTCAAGGGATGGGTGTTTGGGATGGCTGGCACAGCACCTCTCTCAAAGGACCCCTCCTGCCAAAGGATCCTACTGCCAAGGACCCTGCTCTGTCCTCATCCTTCTCTCCACCTCTCAACAGCTCTTTCCTACCTTGTTGCCTCCTCCTCCTCCCCTTTCCTTTGTTGCATCACAGGTTTCACCTCCCAGACTGATGCCATTTCAGGCATTTTTGCACTTACCTTGTTGGCCAGGGACAGGCAGGGGTTGGGGTCCCGATCCGGCTGTTCCAGCTTGACGATAGTGATGAATCCCGATTCCGTGTGTTCATCCTCGCTGGTGTTGCACAGGGATAACGGGTGGGACTGCGGGACAAAAGCAAGGGGAAACTCAGATCCTGGGGCTCAGCACTGTAAAGGGGGCTCAAACCCACCCTGCAAACCCTCTGGACCTGCCCAGAGGTGTAGGACTCCTGCTGCTGGGTGTCACCATAACACTGCTACACACCATGGCCCTGCCTGAGCCAGGGAGGCTTTGAATGACACAAAACAACAGCCACTGCCCCAGCTGGGTGTCACCCCAGCCACTCCAACCACCACAGTCCCCACAGAGCCCGGCTGGACTCTGTGGAGCTGCACAGTTCTACGGCTTCCAGCTGTGCCCCACTGATGCCCCTGGTGCTGGGCTTCCCAGGAAGGTGGCTGGCAGACATTCCCCTCAATCCCAGGGTTATACCCATTAGAAAAGTGCCAGGAATGCTGCAGGCAGTGACAGGGCGGCTTTTTGCTGTCTGTGCAGTGAAACAACCCAGCACCAATCCCACATCCACAAGCACTCAGCACTGCAGAGTTGGGAGGCACCACAAAGCCAGAGAGATGCTTTTGGTAGCACCAAGTCCTGGGCATCAAAACAAGAACAGGTATAACAAAACCACGGAAGTAAGTTAAAATCATCAAATCCTAAGATGACAGCATGGAAACCAATCAGTTCAAATGTCTAGTGCAAATGTCTGTGGCTGTGAGTTTTTATCCAACTCCTAGTCATGTCTGGAACTGCTTAAAAGCAAAGTAAAAGCAAAGGATTTCAATTAAATTTGAATTATTTAAAAATAAAAATTCGTATCCTTTTGTCAAAACACTGGTCTACTAGAAGGTGTCCCTGCCCATAGCAGTGGAGACAAGTGGATGATCTTTAGGTCCCTTCCAACCCAAACCTTTCTGGGATGCTACAATTTAGACACCAGACTTCAGGACATCAGACAGAGTGCAATTGTACCAAGTCAAGCACCACAAACTCTAGAAATCCAGGTTTTCAGGGAAGCAATCGGATCTGTTATGGCTTGGAGCAGTCAGAGAAGCTCCCAAAAAGCCCCTGCTCCCTTGGAGCTCCAACAGCTCAGAGGGACCCCACCCGAGCCTTCTCTGGGCTGCTCCTGGAGCCTGGGGGAGCAGGGAAGGACCTTGGAGCTGTGTCTGACCCTAGCTGTGACACTCACGAGGCAGTGACAGTCCTGTGCGCTGAGCTGGGAGCAGCCTCTCTGTAACCAGGACTGCTGGACCTCATCCCAACATTAGGGGGTGGGCAGGCCCTGGCACAGGGTGCCCAGAGCAGCTGTGGCTGCCCCTGGATCCCTGGCAGTGCCCAAGACAAGGCTGGACAGGGCTTGGAGCAATCTGTGATAGTGGAAGGTGTCCCTGCCCATGGCAGGCGGTGGAAAACAAGATGAGCTTTAAGATCCTTCCAACCCAGGCCATTCCATGATTAATGATGAACACCAGGAATATGAGCAACGGGCCAAGCTGCTGCACCTCCAAACATGCATGTGGAGCACATGGAAAATGCTGGCAGCTGCTCTGGAGCAAGACCCAGATGATAAATCTGGAGAAGACCTGCTGAGGAATGCTGTCCCTGCACCTGAGACCCTTCCCACGTGGGCAGCTGTCCATGGAGCTGAGGCAGAGTAGTGGCCCCTCATTATTCTGTGCTGAGTCCCTCACAGACACAGGGAGCCTTCTCAGCACCCTGCAATGCCCAGGGGCAGCTCAGGGGCATTCCTGGGACAGGGACACAAACACCATTCACCACAGCCATACACTCCACTCATCTCTGCTCCAGAGATCTCTTCCCTCTCCTCCCCTCAGCTCCTTCTACTGTTTGTTGCTGTACAGGCAACTCCTCCAGCAGCAGCACAGCAGCAAGGCTCTTATTTTCTACATCCTTCAATGTAATTTCTTGGCATTCCACTGCCCTGTCCCTGGCATTACGAGTGAGGGATCCTGGCTGCACACTGTGCTCACAGGACAAGAGCAGACCGAAAAATAATCCAAGGATGATGTGGAAAAACAAATATTGTAAGACTTCTCATGCAGAGGACTCGTGCCCCATGCGTGGCTGCAGAGTCAGGATCCCTTGCTCCCTCCTGGCTCTGTGGCTGCAGATGGGCTCCCAGGCTGGGCACCTCTGCAGCACTGACTGCCACAGCTACAGACCACGGCTGCTTATCTGACCTAGGAGACAACAAAATCTCACAGCTGGAGTGAGGGGGTATGTTCATACCCAAAATCAGAGAGGTTTCATGCTGCGTAAGTCCGACCACTCTCCTGTTCCTCACTCCCAGGGGCTCCCAGTCAGCACAGGGACCTCAGGAGTTATGCTGGACCCCACAGTTCTGTCCCAGTTGGGCTTCCCCGGTGGAAGTCACATTGCTGCTCTGCCAGATCCTTCTCTCAGGACAATCCCTGCCTGGCTCTGTGCTCCCGGGATCCTAGGGTGGGCTGGGATCAGCTGGCAGGGTTTGGAACCACTCTTGGAGGATTCACCCCTGCAGCTCTGTCCACACGCTGGCCCTGGTAAGACACTGTCAAAGTGTGACCCCTGGCTTTGTCACTCCATCTGTCTCTGTCACCCCATCCCTCTTGTCACACCTTCAGAGAAGACATAGAGTTCCTCCTCATCCCTATCTTCTTGCTATAACCTTTTTGGTTTCTTGTTTCCTTATCTTATGGCTTGTCTTTATTTTCTACCCTTTATGTCCACAGTACCACTCCTAAAATGAATTTCACTTTTTTAACTCCCCCTTGCCATCTTTCCCACTTTATTCCCACTAGTCCCACCGCCTTCCCACCGACCTGTCCCTCCCAGCATCACTCACAGGTTGCACTGAGCAGCAGAAACATGGGGAAAGGCCCTGGGGTATCAGGCATGGAGAGGTGCCCAATTCCCACTTGGGAGCTTCATGTAGAAAACAGGAAGAAAAAGGTGACCCTGAGAGGTCATCTAGCCACATCTGAAGGCAGGATCAGCCAGACTTAAAACATTCCTCAGAGACACTTGCTCAATCTGTTTTCAAGACCTCCAAAATGGGGGACTCCTCAGCCACTCCAGGACTCCCTTCTCCTCCACACCAGAAAGTGTATTCCAGTGCCTCACTGGAGTTGGTTTTGCTCCATCCTGAGCCTATTAATTCTCACTAAATCAACCATGCCCATGGAAAAGAGATTATTTGTACTTTTTTTTTCTTTCTCCCCAAGGAGCCTTGAAATATTTCTGTTCACCAAGGAGTCCTGAGGGACAAGAGCTGAAAAAGGACTCGGAGAAAGTCCTCAGTTTTCTCTGTAAGGGAATTCGGAGCACTTCCCACGCTTTCTTCATGGGGGAGGAATCAAAATTTGATCTGATCTGAAGTGGCAGGAGAAATGTTATGACCAACCTATAGGATTGGCATGGAAAAGACAGGAAGAGAACAGGACAGGAGAGTGTTCACCAAAGGGCTTGAGAAAAATCCTGGACTGAACTCTTCACTACACCACAATCCCAGAAAAACTGCAGGCAGCAAATACCAAAATGCATTAGAAGAAGTCGAGAGCAATGCAGGGAATGGCAGATTGATAATCCTGACTTCCCTGCCAAAAGAAAAGCCAGGCTAAATAAACAGGCTAATGAAGAGAAGGGAAGAATTAACAGAACTCTGGAAAAGGGATGGTTCACAGAGACACAGGGTTCCTCAAAGCAGTCAATGACTGCTTTAGTAGGATTAAAGGCAGTTCTACCAATGCCAGACTCTGGTGTCTCCTCTCCTGTTCTTCTGCAAGGTCAAGGCTATGGAAGACAATGGAATATTGTGCAGTACTGCCCAGGGAGAAGGACTTTGGACATGGCCTGGAGCAACAGAACAAGGGAGAATGGCTTCCCACTGCCAGAGGGCAGGGTTAGATGGGATATTGGAAAGAATTGTTCCCTGTGAGGGTGGGCAGGCCCTGGCACAGGGTGCCCAGAGCAGCTGTGGCTGCCCCTGGATCCCTGGCAGTGCCCAAGGCCAGGTTGGACAGGGCTTGGAGCACCCTGAGGTGTCCCTGCCCATGGCAGGGGGTGGGATGAGATGGCCTTTGAGGTCCTTTCCCATCCACACTATTCCAAGGTTCTATGATCTTCAGAACTAAAAAGAGAAGAAAGCAGGGCAGCCCTTACAACGAACTCACCAGGACAGTCCCAAGGCAAACTGTCTTGTCCAAATATTCACAAACCACATGGAAAATGAGAGGGATGGTGAAGCGACCGAGTTCTTCAGTAACACATAAAAATCCAAGTTGGTAAATACTAAAACTGTCTAGCGAAGGATCTCATGATACTGAATGATGGAGTGATACAAGATACTAAACTATTAAAAAATTATATTAAGATATTAAAAAATGCAAATATGAAAAAATATACCCAGGTATTTTACACAGGGATGAGTTCTAGGTGAGCTGTTAGTGAACAGGAAAGAGCTTGGAGTCACTTGTGGGGAATTTTATGGAAACCAATGTTGAATCATCCAGAGCAGTCAAAAAGCAAACAGGCATTACTGTAAAAAACAAATGAAAAATGAAAATCCACTAGATAAAGATGCAGTGTGTCAACATTTTGACTATTACAAGAAGTCCTTCTCACTCCATCTTAAACAGAGATTTCTGTACAAGTGATTAAGTGAACAAGAATACTTCAGCTTAGTACAGGTGGGCTATGTTAAAGCTACAAAAACTCATTAAAAATATGAAGAATTCACGGATCAAATCACCAGGAAGAGCTGTTAAATGCAAAGGTGGGGACACCAGCCCAGCTGTGGGCACAGCCTGCTGCAGTCAGGGGGCTGCAGAGGAGCATCTATTGGGATTTGCCTGTGCTCTGCACATTTTGGGGCTGCAGGGGAACTGCACACACGGGGTTCTGCACTCACCTCCCCGCTAGAAGACTTTTGCCACGAATATTTCATCTAGGAAACAAAGTCCAGAATACAGCTGGGATTCATGGTCAGTGGTGCCATAGAGCCAGGAGAGCATCTGCTCCCAGAACACCAGCAGAGCCAGCTGCTGCCTTACCTGTGGGACAGTACTGTGACTTCTGGCTGTGACCCAGCACCACTTCTCCTTCCCCTCCTCTCGCCAGTATTGCAGCAGGTGGAATCCACGAAAGACCTTGAGGGAATGCTCACACATGCAGGGCCAGGAAAAGGGTGCAAGGATTTTGTCCAGCACAGCAAGGCCTCCCCTGACACAGCTTATGCCAGGACCATTCTCCACCTCCTGGCAGGACCGTTCTCCACATGCCACTGGTGTCACAGCCTCGAGTGAATGAAATGCCGTGTGGAAAGCACTTTCACAGATGAATTACAGCCAAAGCAGCAGTGAGCAGATGAGCCAGGGGCCTACAGCATCACAATGGCACCTTTGGAGACATGGAGCATCTTGGAGACTGTTGTGCCATGTCCATGCATCCATGGGAGACACCTACTGCCTCCTGCCCTGCTGGCTTCACCCAGCTGTGTCATGTCACTGTCACCCTGCATGAGTTCCTGAGGCAGGATATGGATATTCCTGGATTTGTGGGTATGTCTGGCTCAAGACACCTCTTCCCTGATGGAATTCTGTCAGTGAGCTAAGTAGGGTTTATATTCCTTTGTAGGCTTCAAAAGGCAAGTGGAAGTGGTCTCCTACCACACTCTCCCTCTTTGCTGCCAACACTAGCCTGGCTGTAAGAATTACTGGGCAAAATCCTCTACTGGGTCTATGGAAATGGAAACAGGGCACCTGAGACAGGATTCCTGTGGGAAGGAGCAGGGCAGATGTCTCAGCTCTAAAAGACAGATGTGCACGTGCACAGTGCATCTCCCAGAGGTGTCAGAGGGTGGGCACTGTCCAAACTGCTGGCACCAGGGACACCTCCAGGGACCATGGGATGGAACAGGCCATGTACACTTCTTAGTCACTGCAGAATGCTCCTTATGGCAACACTGCCCTGCTGGGACAACCCAGTCACCAGATCCTGCTCTTCTAGCCTGCCCCAAAGCTCAACCTGGTAAGAGGCTTTAGCCAGGTGGGGATCAGACTCTTCTCCCAGACAAGTGACAGGACAAAAGGAAATAGCTACAGGTTGTGCCCAGTGAGGGTCAGGCTGGACATTAGTAAGAATTTCTTTATGTCAGGTATCGGAAGGGGCTGCCCAGGGAAGGGGTGCAGCTCCCATCCCTGGAGGTGTCCAAGGAATGGCACTCAGTGCTCTGGGCTGGGAGACAAGGTGAGGATTGGTCACAGATTGGATCTGATGCTCTTTGAGGTCTTTTCCAACCTCAGTGATTCTATGACTTCGTGAATAATAGTGTATGAATGTCTTTACTGCTGTAAGAAAGGCTCTTCCCAGTTTACCTGAACTCTCCAGCTTGACCAGCTGAACAGAAGCCACTCTTAGCCCAAGACCATTCCACTCTACTCACAGAGACAGCAGCAGGAATGACAGGACACTACCACAGGCACAGGAGATGCTGCCAGGAGGCTGAAACACAGCGAGAGCGGAGCTGGAAAGTGCTGTGGGACACTACTAGAAGGACATGGGAGGATGAGGAGGGACGGGGCAGGGAGATGAAATGGACTTTAGTCAGGAAGAAGATGGAAATGGCTGGTTGGAAAAGGAAAAGAACAGCAGAGTGTTTCAAGAGGCCCAAGGAAAAATTGCCACTTCCATGACTCCTGGGCATGAAGCTCAGCCATCAGGATATGGAGCTTTTTAAATTTACCTGCAAAAGGTTTCAAGAGCTGTTATAACAGCAAACACACCTTACCCACATGTGAGTCAGAGACAAACACATTCACTGATAACGGATGCATTATTCTTAGAGAGACTCAGGTCCTACCTCAATGTGTGAACAGCTCTGACAACCATCCAAGTCCCCTGAAGGAACGGCCAGAGGTGGGACAGGAGACAAAGGACCTACAAGGTGCCAGTGCAATACTCCTGTGCTTGTGTTCTTTACTCATGCTCATGAGTTTCACTACCTTTGGCCTGAGTCAAGGGTCAGCAGGGCCTGAGGGTTTCATACAACAAATCAGTCCCTAATCAAGAAGTTACTCTTTCCCTCTCCTTTTCATTACCAAGCTGGTGTACAACAAAGAGCAGTGCTGAAACCCAGAGGGATGTTTCTTCGCTTATCACAAGTGCAAGATTAGACGGTTTAGGTGAAGTATGGATCTTTTCTGTTGCTCTCTGCAACTCCCTGAAAGGACTTCAGGGCCAGGTGGGGGGTCAGGATCTGCTCCCAGGGAACAAGGGACAGGACAAGAGGAAATGGTCTCAAACTGTTCCAGGGGAAGGTCAGGTTGGACATCAGGAGGAATTTCTTCATGGAAAGGGTGGTCAGGCCTTAGAAGGGGTTGCTCAGGGAGATGGTGGAGGTACCCAAGGAAGGCCTGGACACGGCACTCAATGCTCTGGGCTGGTGGCAAGATGGGCATCAGACACAGACAGGCTGGACTTGATGGTCCTAGAGAGCTTTTCCAATCTGAATTATTCCCATTGGGCTGGAGAAAACTCTCAAATGCCTCTCACTGACGGCTCTGCTGAAGTTTGCTCTCCTGCAGACAGAGAAGTCCCACGTGAGGGAAGCAACTGTCACTCCTGTTGGCCCAGCTACCATGTGAGGATCGTATGGACTGGCAAGGAAACCTCTGGAAAAGTTCCATAACAATGTCTGGTTAAACTGTATCTGTCTGCTCCACACATCCATGATGGAGTATCAAATGCAAAGGGAGTCTCGTCAGCCCTGACTCACAGCACTAAATGGAAGTAAAGGTAAGCTGGCCCAAGTCACGGGAGAACAGCTCATGTTCCTCTGCCTCAAGCACTCTGCAGGTAGTCTGGATCCCAAATCCCATGGAGAGCACCCAACCCATGCTGACCTGCTCACCTCACACACCTTGGAGAGCCCAGCCTGTCCCCACTCTGGAGCCATCTCCATCCTTGAAGACCCTCTTTGACACGACCCTCTGTACCGTGCTGGCAGTGGCTGGGAGAATTCACACAAGTCTTGTCCCTCTGCAGCCCCTGAAACACTGACAAATGCTGGCAGCTCTCTCACCTCTCCAAGCACAGAGGTCCCTTGGGACCAGCTGAGGAGTGGCACAAACACATGAGGACTCCCACAACTGGTCCATGAAACACCTGAGATAGTTCTGACCCTGAAAGCAGCTCTGCAGTGATGGGCCACATACAGAGACTCACCTGAGCTCTTCATCAACCACCAGCTTTTTACAATGGATTTCAAAGTTAAAACCTTGACAACTGATGCCAGAAAGAGCATTCTTCATCTTCTAGAAAAGAGAAAGAAGGTCTAGAAGAGCAAAGACTGACAAGAAAATTCATTTTCGGGCAAATTAAGCAACAACTTCTTCTGAAGCATCATACATCACCAAGAGGGCTGAACTGCTTGTGGAAAGAGACCAAAGGGCTCTCCAGAGGTTGATGTGGACTGGGAAATTCTCTAAAATTCTCCTGAAGAAGAAGCTCAGCAGCACTGTTGCCCAGAAATATCAGGACCCTGAACTAGCACTGGCCATTTCTGGAGAAACCAGGAACGGTCCAGTGAAGCTTTACCTGTTCACGAGTGAAATGTTTATTAGAATTGCACAAGGAGTTGTTCTCACCAGGGAAAAGCTGCAGCCAGGAGATGGGTTTAGGGTGGAAGAGCCACCCCAGGGAAAAGCTGCAGCCAGGAGATGGGCTTGGAATGGAGGAGTCACCCCATGGAAAAGCTGCCGGCAGGAGATGGCTTTGGGGTGGAAGAACCACCCCAGGGAAAAGCTGTCGGCAGGAGATGGGTTTGGGACGGAGGAGCCAGCCCTGTTGAACCTCCCTGGCTGGCGCCGGGGGCAGCATTGCCTGATCCCTTCCCCCTCCATCTCGCTGGGCTCCACCGGCGAGCCAGGTGCAGAACAAAAGGAAAGTAATGATTTAGTTATTGCTGCAGCGCCGAGGGTTTGAAGGTCAGGCGCTCAGCACAGCAGCCGCGGTAGGGCCAGGCTGCTGCAGCCCTGCAGCCAGAGCTGCTCCGCAGGGGCCGGCGCTGCGCTGCTCCGGCTCCTGCGCGGGCACATGAAAGGCTTCTCTCTAATGTAATAACTGACGGCCTCTTCAGTGCCGTTTGAACTGTTTACAGACCGAGTTAACGATTACAGGCAATGTGTACCTTGGCTGCTGCCCAAAATTCTTACCCACCCGTCAGATATTATCAAAGAGCCCTTCACTGCTGGCCTGGAGTCCTTCCAAAGCACAGCGCCAAAATGCCGGCGTAGAGGAGGGGCCTTGCGCGCTCCCTCGTGAAATCCAAACTAGAAAGTCACAGATCTGCTCTGGAGAGGTGTTCTGGGATCCGGGCGCCAAGTCACGTAGAGACACAGGAAGGCCCGAGGGCTCCCTGAAGCTCCCCGTGCCCAGGGCCGCACGTGGGTGGGCCCTGGCCTGCAGGACACGGGCACGGCTCCGCTGTGCTGCCTCCCGGCCTTCAGAGGACACCACACAGCCCACGAGCTCCGGCTGACCAGGTTTCCCTCCCTGCATGAGGTCACTGCCATCCATACCCGGTTCTTTACACATAGCCGGGGTGGTTATGTTAATGCTGGTGGTTACACAGCTTAAAACTCCTCCTGCCAAAAGCATTTTCAATACCCTCATGCATGCCTAAGAGTGAGGACAAGAACAAACCAGGTGGTGGAAGATTAGATAAAATCACTTCCATTGTTATTTGTAGATGGAGAAATGCAGGTGTAGGTATAAGGTCTGGCTGGATTTGGGCTTGAAAACAAGCCCCAGCTCTCTGGAGCAGATTGCACCACGTCTGGAAATCCCACTGAAATGAAGGGATGAAATAAAGAACTGGCAAGCTGCTCTAATTACAGCTGAGTAACACAGAGCCACATTCAAGCAGCACTGAGGCTGCAGAGCAAACTCCGCTTCCGAGCAGGAAATGCCGCAGCTGCAGAGGAGGGTCTGCTCTACCCACGGTCCTGCATCCACGGCCACCTGGGACGGCTCACCGAGAGCAGAAGTTCATCTCTGCACCGTGCTCTGCCCTGGAAGGTCCTGTCAGAGACAACTTCCTAAATACAACTAGAAAAAAAAATAAGATTTCCATTTCAAATGGAAACTTGTCTCAGGGTCCATCAGTCTCCCTCACCACCAAACTTTAAGCTGTGAAATGCTATTTAATGCCGTTCATGTGCAGATTGGGCCATCGTCTTCAAGGTACCACCAAACGATTGTTTAAAAAGTGCTGCTTCGGTCCATCCCAGAGTTCCAAACTCCCAGCTACACCAGCAGCAGGAACTGATGCATCCCGTGCCTACCAAGAGCCTGCCATCACCCCAAAGCTCTTGGTACAGAATGACAGGTGATAAAACTACGAAACTTTAATTAAAATTTTGCTCCTGTGTTCCTAAAACAAGTTATTTTGTCCAGCACAAAAAAATGCAAACTCATCTGTTTCACAGGCTGACAAGAGATGGAGTTTCCAAGGGATGCTTTCTAGGGAAGTGCGGATGCCTTCACTCCATGCCAGTTCTGTCTTGACATATGTTTTATGTCAGCAGGTCCTGGGGATAAGGACAATGATTGAACAGCTAAAGGAATAAATTATTTGCTTTTCAATTTCACTCTGCTCTGGCTTCTCACTGTTTTATTACTCAGATGTAGTTTTCTGTAGTAGGGATGAGCAAGTGGCTGGTGGAGGACACGAGTCTCTCTTGTTGGACATTGTTGCATTCCCAGAAGATGGAAATGTAGATGCAAATACATTTGCTGTGATTTGATTCAATGAAACTTGCTGGTACAGTGCAGTACACGACAGAAATTGGTTCCTCCTACGCTTACTTGCTAAGACATGAGTTCAGGCCCTCTGGGATCTGCAATTCCCTGGCTGCTATCAATGACATCACTGACATCTAAGGAGTTGCAGGAATGCCGAGAATGCAGCTGTGAGCTCCCGGGGATGTTGAGCTCATCTGCTGCTGCAGGAGGCACCAAAGATGGGGTGTCTGCGTGGCACTTCTGCCTCACTTCCAGCCTACACTCACTGCTCTTCTTGAGGCCACACAACACCTGAGCTGCACCAGTTTAAACAGCAGAAGTGAAATTGCTTGAAAATTTCTTTCACTGACGTCTTCAGATGCTGAGCAGAAACAAGAATTTCAGCACAGGCCCAAGGAGTCAGACCCAAAATTAACATAACCCTGTGACTTAGGCAGGAACTGATGCCCAGAAGTTCCATCTGAATATGAGGTAGAAGTTCTTCCCTGGACAGTGCCCGAGCCCTGAACAGGCTGACCAGGGAGGGGGTGGATATATTCCAGAGTCATCTGGACACAGTCCTGTGCCCTGTGCTCTGGGATGACCCTTCTGTGTAGGGAGGTGGCACTAGGTGACCCACGGTGGCCCCTTCCAGCCTGACCATTCTGGGATTCTGGGAATCTGTGACCCGACTATCACAGGCCAGCAGAGACCACTCAAAGAGTGGTTTTCCACTTGGTGTTCCACTTGGGATACCTTCCCAGCATTACTGGAGTTACTGATCTGGGAGTTGTACCCAGAGCCAGCTGTTGAACAGTCTGAAGGATTTCACAAACACACCTTATTTCCTTTTAGCCCATTTATACTTGTTCCACAACATTCCCTGCAACTGATCTCAACAAAGGATTTCAGAGAAGTCAATAAAATACTCTTTCTTGGACTGAAGGTAATTTCACAGGAGACTCCAAGAGTGAGCTCTGTTACCACCCTTGCTGCATCCTGCAGGACACCAGCCACTGAAGATTACAGAATCCCAGAATAGTTTGTGTTGGAAGAGACCTTGGAGACCATCTCATTCCACCCCCTGCCATGGGCAGGGACACCTTCCACTAGACCAGGTGGCTCCACAGTGTCACAGACGTTCAAAGAGCTGATCTGGCACACTGGAAGGAGCTTGAAGCAGGTAAGCATGAAACTCCTCCCTTAGTTTCAGCCTGTTGGGAGCCTCTGGAGACTCCAGCATTCATCACCAAAGGGCAAGTCTCCATGTGGAGGTTCTTAGGGACAGGGATGACAGAGGTCTTGCTCCAGGACTCAAGAGACTGAGGCTAAAATGTGGAGAAATTTCCATTTTCAGGCATGTCTGCTGCCGTGTCCAGAGCAGCACAAAGCAGTGAACACGCAGGATGAAGGACAAACAGGGCAGGAAGTGAAATAACTTCTCTGCTCAACAGAGTGAGATCCAGTGGATGCTCTACCCACTGTCTTCACTCAAGGGCCCCAATAATTTGATCAAATATTCCTTTGAAATGACTGAGCTCTACCAGCTATTTTACTCCAAGGAATAGGAAGGGAGCCACTCACAGCCCATTTGTTTGGGGCAGTGAAAGGAGGTGAGTTGTGACATCACCTCCACTGGAACATCCAGCCCTTGACATCCTGGATCTCTGCAAGAGGAGACAGAGGAGGATCAATGCTGGGATAATGAGGACATCTGGAGCCACAGTAGTTGAAACTAAAAGTAGTTCAGAAAGGAGAAAGTCCTCTTGGTTACTGGAGGGAGGTCTCCTGCTCTCAACCCTGGTTCCTGCAGAGAAGGACACACAATGGACAGAGTGTCCATTGCCACCTGCCAATTCTGCATTTTTCTGCTTTTTTCTTAACAATGACACCGACCCCTGCCTTACAAAGACCACTGGGAGAGTCTAGCACTGCGTGAAGCTTCTCCTTTGGCTGCCCAGCACTGAAACTCTGCTTTGTAAATTGAGCCATGAACACCTTGGCTCATTCACCTTGGCTTGATTCACTCATGCAGACTCTGGTTCCTGGGCTCCACTGCCTTTTCTCCTGGTTCTGCAGGGTGGAGGTGGTTGCTTCAATCACAGGTTTTCCCTCTTTATCTGCTGCTTTTCATCTTGTGGTGCTCCCACTCCCAAGGCAGGATGGCTGAGAAGGGTTTACTGCACAGCCCTGCTGGAAGCACAGGAGAACTTTTCGGTGTGGTACCTCACCCCTCTATGCCACAAAACCTCCATACTCTTGCCCTGATGGCCTGAGAAAATGGCAGGTACCCATGTCCCAGGCAAGGAGAGAGCTTGTTGTGCTGGATCCCATGTCCAGAGCCACGCCAGGTCCACGCAATGTGGATTTGCAGCTCTTTGCAGAGAGCACACTCTCCGTACTGCTGGGCCTTGCTGGCATCACAGGGAACCTGCTGGTGTCTGCTCATGACTCCGC
This sequence comes from Acridotheres tristis, assembly GCA_037013685.1. Classification (NCBI taxonomy): domain Eukaryota; kingdom Metazoa; phylum Chordata; class Aves; order Passeriformes; family Sturnidae; genus Acridotheres; species Acridotheres tristis. The sequence goes on from CM072906.1 coordinate 458,518, forward strand.
AAACTCTGCAAGGGACAATCCAATCCTTCGTTACAGCTCAGCTGATTTCTCCCCTGATCCAATGCAGTTGCTTTTCCCACCAATATTCCCTACAGTCACACTGAACAATGTGCACTTACACTGCCCAGTACACTGAGCTCTTGGTTCCCTCATGCAACCGGCATCCCCGTCACAGGGGAAGGACAAAAACCCATTGTAGCCAAAACCTCAAGAGCCTGCCCCAATGGTTTCTGTGGTATTCGGAATCAGTGCAGCACTTGAGAACACAGGGATAAATCATTAACAAGTCATTATTGTTCACAGGTATTTTTTGGCAGGAAACCACCGAGGTCAACTTGGACAAACTGCTGTGGGGTAGTGGGGGTGGCACTTTTCCTGCAGGAGCATTCAAATCCTCCTCTAATACCAAGAAGTAGGCTGGAAGTGACCTTCCTTGCTGAATCTAATCGAGATGGAGAGCAGCATAGCCCCTCCTTCCTGCTCTTCTTGGCCTGAGCCGTGTCCCCACTCTGTGATCAATCCCTCCCGTCTGCTCTCTGACAGCTCCCCTGGCAGCGTGGGCAGCCTGACAGCCCAAACACCTCTCCTCACGAACCAACCCAAGGATCTCCCAGCTCCCATCAATCACTTCTGCTACGAGGAGATGGGGAATTCCCAAACACTGCTGCTTCTCTCAGAGATCTGTCCAGGGATGGCTGTTTCTCATGCTCTGGAAACCTGCAGAGATGCTGCTTCTAAACAACTGTATCAATTCCCTCATCCCCAGCCAAACTCATTGGCTCAGTGGGCAATGGGGCATATGAATCCACGTGCCATCTGCTGCCCAGGCCATCAGCACTGGCAGCAAACGCTGAGCCAACTCCATGGCTAGAGCCAACTCCATGGCTAATATCCTGGAGGCTGATCCATCCTCACAGTTTCCAGTGCTGTCAGACACTCCAGCTTCCATGGAAAATTATTAATTCTTCTTGTCATCCAGTTTCCTGCTCAGTGGCCAGCTGGCCACTGACCCCACAGCTATTTCATTGCTGTAAATCAAGTGTCACAGGACACTTCCAGAGCACCATGATGTGGCAATTCCTCCGAATATGGGGATGTGGTCGGTTTAGAATTAAGTAACCAAACAATTTGGATACAAACAGCTTAAAGGCTGTGGTGTGTTGGTCAGTGTGAGCTCCTGCCTGGGAGATACAACACTTACAGGGCTCCTTTTAAATCCCTAAAAGTCGTCCAGAAGATGCCATGGATTCAGCTCAGCTGCTCATGCAGTTTCGTGCCCAGCCGGCTTGGGATGGTTTGGTGGTGATTTTTTTTTACTAAGAAAAAGTACTTTCAACTTTGACATTTAAAAATTGCCTTCCATAAGCACGAAAAATTTCTTTCCAAACTCACTGGCTTCTGGACACACTCATGGAAGCCAAGAAAACCAGTCAGGTAACCGAGTCCAGCTCCTGAGGCAGCCCATGTTTCCATCTTTCTCTAAAAATATTGACTCCACAATTGCAGATCCAGGTAGGGAAACTTGTACTGCAAAGGGACACAACAGCTGCGTTCCAAAAGCCTGAGGCATGGTCAGGTAATTCAAAACAGTTGTTCTGCCCAGCCTGACCGAAGAAGGTTCACAACAGAGCTGCCATCAAGTAGGGTTTAACAGGACTGGTTTTTCCCTGGAATGATAAAAAACAGTGTTCAAAGAAAATCTTTCCGAGTTTGACATGGTCATATTGGCTGAAGTACAGCCTGAGCTACAACCAATATTTCAAGGACCTTCATGCCATGGAGCACACAACAGACTTTAAACTTTAAATCCAGCCAGAAAAGTTCCAGGAGTAGAATCTTCTCAGCCTACCATGCCACACACAGGGGATCCCCCAATGCTTTCTTTCCAGGGATTATTCCATTGCTTTGCATTTTGTCCAATTGCTCCCACTCCCAGAGATGCACCCAAGAGTTTCACTGGCCCTTGAGTTTCCCGAAAATTCTTCCACCCTGTCCCACCTGGGCTGTGCCACTGTCTGCTGTCCTCTGCTTCCACAGCCTCCAGGCTCCATTTCCCTAGTTCTTCAAAACTCCTTTCATAGCCCAGAACTGGGGATGAACATCAAGTTGATTATAAAACAATTTATTTTGTTGATAGAAAATTCTTTGCAGGGCGTGAACAGCAGGAGAAAGAAAGGACTCCTCTGAACTGCGAGCTGGCTGGAAAGCCCCGGAGGGCAAGAATCCGATCCCTCCTTTGAGGAGCACGGGCCTGTCTGTACAGGCTGCGGGAGCAGGAGAGCTCTGTGTGTGCAGCTCCAACAACACTCACCAGCCCTGCCTTGCCTTGCTCAGGACCTGCTCCAGCTCATGCACAGGCTCTGTTCCTCCCATTAGCTCCCCTGGACAGACCTTGTCCCTCACCCCACTAATCCCCTCCTCCAGAGCCAAACCTCTTTCCCATCACCTCCCTACCCACCTGCCCCACACACCCTTCAGCAGCCCCATCATCCACCCAAACCCAAATCCTTCTCTCCTGCTGCTCAGAACCACCCTGTGCATCCTTCAGAGCTGCTCAGGAGAAAGAAATCCTCCACGCAATGACCCCAGATCTGGGCAGGAACATCCACACACCTATTATTTACCAATTTTTTTTACTATTTACCAATACTCCACCAAATCCTCTGTCCTGGATGCAGCCATTCTGCAGATGCCATAGCAACACTTTTGAAAAGACATCCTGAGGATGGATAGGACATGTTCCTTAGGAGTAAGGAATCTGCTGGGCCCTGGAGCAGAGCCTGGATTCTGCTCTGACCCTCCCTGCAGATATTTGAGGAGTTTCAAGTGGAGCCTGGAACAGAGAGCTACTACTAAAAGAGCAAAAAAAATTTTGGGAAGCTTCCATGCAACACTGTGAGGCTGCTACCTCGGATCTCAGTCCCTGAAATCAGAGATCAAGACTTCAGGAAATGCTTGAGAAGGGGCTCAGCTCAGGCGGATCCCAGAACATACAATTTCCTTCAAAAGAGAAAGAGCCCCTTGGCTCCTTGGAGGAGTATGGGGCTGCTACCTGAGATCTCAGCTCCCAAGAGGAGATGTGAAAAGACGCCTGGAGATGACTGGTGCATCCTGGAAGATGAGGTTTCCTTGAAAGCAAAAAAAAATCATTTCAGATTACTTCCCTAGAGGAGTCTGGGACTGCTATGCACGATATCCAGTGCCTCAGTTAGAGATGAAAAGAGTCTGGGAGATGGTACCTGGGATATCAGCTGCCTGGAGGAGATATGAAAAGACTCCAGGAGATGCCTGGGAGGTGTCTCAGGTAGATCCTGGAAGATGCAGATTCCACAAAAAGAGAAAAATCATCTCAGCCAGCTCCCCTTGAGCAATCAGGGGCTGCTATCTGGGATTTCAGGTCCTGAAATCAAAAGATCAGGACTTCAGGAAAGCTACCACCGTGTCATGTTTGAATTACGGTGGTAACATGGTCCTCAACAAGGCTGGGCAAGAATTTCCACAGCTGCTGTCCAGCTGATTCTGGTGGCAGCCCCAAACCCCACTGCCTTGGGGCTCTGCTCATCCCAGTGCCCTTCAGCCCACCCAAACAGTACAGACAGCACTGGGGGAGATTTCTCATTCTCAGCCTTTTCTGCCATTCCCATCCTTTCTGGAAGAAGCACCTGTGCTTGTCCCAGCTCCCCTGCCACAGTGAAGGCTGCCCTGGAATCAGTTCCAGCTACCCAGGGTCCTGCCCCAAACCCTGGGCGGGGAGGACACCGGGATGTCCATCCCTCTCTCCCCATTGCACCGCAGCTGAAGAAACTCCTGCTTGATTCTTGCCCTCCTGGCTTTGTTCTAAAGTGGAAGTGATCTAAAGTGGCCCCTCCACTGCCACTCACATCCTCCCTTGGCATGGCAGGACATGAGGGGTCTGCAGGGAATGGAAGGGAAAGTCTGCTCAGCGGAGCTCAGCTAAAGTCTGATTAGGTCTGTGACAGGAGCTGAGAAGAAAGTGAAGGGTGTGGAAAAATAGGGAGGAGAAGGATTGTTTTGGAGGAGAATAGGTCCAGAGCTCTGGGCAGTTTCATTAGAGGAATATTAAGTAAATGAGTCAGAGCTTGTGGTGCCTGAGGCTCGGGAAAGCTGCTGCTGGAATGAAGGATGGCGAGGGAAGATGAGGATCGTGGTCTGTGAGCGAGATCCAACCAGGACACAACAAGAGGAAACTTGTTGCCTGCTCAGACTTTGATGAACGTTTGCAGAGATCAAGCACTGCAGACGTTCCATTGCTGCCTCCGTCTGTGCCTGCTTCCAGCCCTGGGCCAGGCACTCCAGGGAGACTCTCCCAACCCACTGCGCTTCCCAAGGCACTGGGGCTCCCTGCGTGCCCCCCTCCAGCAGCACCCTCACACCACGCTGATCCCTCACATCCCTAAAGTCATTCTGCAGGACAGGTTTTATGTATTCGTAGCTGGTATCTGGGGATAAAATTTGTCTCTTAATTCCTGCACCTAAAAAACTGAATAGTGCGCTGACAGCACATGCAAGAATGCTCTGGGTATCAATAATCCCTGCAGGTGTTCCAGGCCAGGTTGGACACTGGGGCTTGGAGCAACCTGGGTAGTGGAAGATATCCCTGCCCATGGCAGAGGTTGGAACTGGGTGATCTTTAAGGTCCCTCTCAAACCAAACCTTTCTGGTTTGATGAATAAATGTGTATCACATATGTGTAAACACATATGTACATATGTGTGTGTATATATATCTATACGTGTACATAGTACAGATATACATCTGTATGTATAAATATATATAAATATTTACCTGTACTACAAACACAAAACCCAAGCCTGAAGTTAAGATGGGTAAACCAAATTGCCTAATTTCAAATTACAAAATTAATTTCATAAGCACCTGGGAAACTCAAGGTAAAGAAGTTAATTCAGATGTTGTGGTAACAGAGATACAGGAATATACAGTGGGCTGCACTAAAGTGTATTTAATTACATGAAACCATTTTAAAGATCTATAGGTTGAAATTCCACGCCAGTATGGAAAAAAAATACCAAAGCTACCAACTGATGGTCTCTCCGTGGTGATGCCAGAGACCAGGAAACGCAAAGGTATGTGAGAGAGGTTAAAGAAGTAGAAAAGCACAGTATTAACCACGGAATCCCAGAATCACTGGGGTTGGAGAAATCTTCAAGACCATGGAGTCCCAGCTGTGCCCAGTCCCCACCTTGTCCCCAGCTCAGAGTGCAGAGTGCCACGTCGGGGTCTTCCTCGGTTACCTCCAGGGATGGGGATGGCAGCCCATAATTAATGGGTGACTTCAATCATGGCCATACCAGCAAGGCAGATGTTGTACTGAAGTCCAATCAAAAGATAGATTTTGGTATTTTTATCAACTTCTTTATGAAAAACTTTGGAGCAACCTCCAAAGTAGGTGCAATCCTGGATAGTGCATGGGGGGGTGCTGGTTGAAGACAGATTATTTCTCTAATAGTGCCTATTTTATATTAAAATTCCCCTATTTGTAGGAAAGAAAAATAAATAAATAAAACATTGTGAAACCATTAAAAGCCAAAGAGTAAGAAAAGTAGTTTGAAAAACATTTTAGAAACCAAATTAAAAGGCAAAATGTTTTTGGGTTATACAGAAAATATTGAGAGATTTCCTGCTGGATGCTTGGGAGTAAATTTACACCATTGAGCCCAAAACCCAACGGTGAATAATAAAGGAAAGAAGAAGACCAGAAAGAAAAGGAAACATTTTAAAAGTGGAACTTGAATCCAAAGGATGAGAACAACAAAGACTGTAATTCTGGCAAGTTAAGGAAACTGGTCAAAAGAGAAAAATATGCCAGGGGCTCCCTTACAAACAATAAAACCTTCTTCAACACATTAGAAGCAGGACGTCTATCAGTGAGTCCCTTTGGCCAACAAATAACTCAGGGAATGAAAGATGCATTCAAAAAGTATTTGCAAAAGAAGCTACATTAATTTTTTGCATCATGAGGCACCATGGAGGAAGTCAGGAAGTTCTCATTCAGAGCATTTCAGCATGGTCATAAATTACTTGGGAAAATGTGAATTACTCAGGTGAAGAAGTTTGCAGATGAAACAATTTTTTTTTGAGTTATCCACATCTCAAAATCCAAATTATCCAATCTCAGACTGACTGGGAAGACTTGCATGAAGGATCTCAGGCTACCCAGTGGATGGTGTATTAGGCAAGAAAATGGCAACAGCTCCCACCTCCTCCCATGCTCCCGGCGACACATTCCCCACTGCTCACCCTGTCCTTGACTCCTCCATGAGCTCATTCAGCTCATGAAAACATCAGAAAATGAACCCAGCAAGTAAAATTGAGCATTTGCTGCGGTTGCAATGAGTTGGACAGGTTTGGGAAAGGGTCTCTCAAGGTCTGGGGTCACAGCAAGTGAGGGATGAGTTACGGCACAGAAAGTAGGAGAGGGGAAAAGCAGCAATTAGGGAAAAAGAAGAGCAAGTCCTCTTCAGCAAGGATTTGGGATCAGCCCTGTGTGTAACTGCTGCTGAAATGGCTCTGTGCTAGGAGAGGGGAAATTCAGTACCAGTGAGGACGAAGGGATGTGCCTGGGAACAACTATTTGAGCTGTAAAGACAAGGATATAGACTTTAAAATAGCTCATTAAACTCAGGGGAGATCCTGGAATCCTTCTAGAACACTTTCTGAAAGCATCACACTGTTGGTGGGCACTGTATCTATTTACATATATATATGTATATATATATTCCTGCCCTACCCAATAAAGCAGATGAAGTTAGGAATTTATGTGAAAAAAAGACTGGGAAATGCTGTCCGTGGCACATTTACAGCCCAGCAGTCCTTTTGGTAATGGTGACTCTATCTCAAAATGGGAAAATAGGAAAAAGGGCACAGGTAGCAAAAATAGACAGGTGGCAGCAAGGTGGGAAATTTGTGAGTAAAAGGAGCCCAGGATGCTCCACCCAGAAGAGGATGGTGCCTTGTAAAGTTGTGAACATTGGAAATGATGCAAATACAGATTAATTATTCACCATTCTTCATAATACAACGAGGAAGGTGTCACCTTAAACCACTTCCAAGGAAAAGGTGTAAAATAAAAAAGAATTCTTCTCACAGGCTCAGAATAACACTCCCTGATGACAGATGATGTGGAGACATAAAAGATCCAGATAACCATGGGGCAAGACCTATTCCAGCTACCAATCCAGGTACCCTGTTTATAATTTCCACCCTGGATGACCCCAAAGCTCCTGATGCTGGGATTTTGGGAGGATGGACCCACCTTGATCTTTTTCTCCTACTGGGCTTTCATGTGTACACCACACCTGCTGAGCTGCTTCGCCCTATCTCCCTTTAGAGAGAACTCCCAGGCCCTTCCATGGTTCATCTGCCCTGTGACAGACACCCACACTGTGTTCAAGCAGCTGACCCAAAGAAGTCCCAGTCCTTTCCAGTGACTTTCCACCAAAGACACAAAACTCCTCTGCACAGAAAACAACCTTTTGGAGATGGTAAGTCTAACAGCAGGATTCCCTAAAGAAAGAAGCACCATCTCAGATCTTATTATTCACTTCTAGGTAAATCTTTTCCTTACTTTTAAGTAAAGGCACCTTTGGCTTCATGTTCTCCAATAAAAGTAAGAAAACTGTTATTTGAAAACCAGCAAAGCAAGTTTCTTGTCTGTACAAAAATCCTGACCCTATGGAGATGAGGATAGAACAACTTATGGAAGAAAAGACCTCAGAGTACTGCTGGGAGAGGTTCAACACTATCCAATATCATGGAATCACAGAATTCCAGAATGGTTTGGATTGGAGGGATGTTAAAGATCATCCAGTTCCAACCCCCTGCCATGGGCAGGGACACCTCCCACTGTCCCAGGCTGCTCCAAGCCCCAATGTCCAGCCTGGCCTTGGGCACTGCCAGGGATCCAGGGGCAGCCACAGCTGCTCTGGGCACCCTGTGCCAGGGCCTGCCCACCCTCACAGGGAACAATCCCTGCCAAATATCCCATCCATCCCTGCCCTCTGGGACTGAGCAGCCATTCCCTGTGTCCTGTCATTCAAGGCCTTTGTAAATAGTCTCTCTCCATCCTCCTTGACAGCTCCCTGCAGGTGCTGGAAGGCCACAATTAGGTCAATTCTCTCCTCTTGGCTGAAGTATCTCAATTGATTACTGTTGTTTTATTTTTACTGGAAAAAAAAAAGGCAGCAGAGCTGATACAGAATTAAACTCTTGGCTGGGGATTTCATAACTCCTTTAAACCTGGCTCCAGGCTTTGATGAAAAACCCAAGGCTGGGTTTATCCTGGGTATCTCTGGGGGAGGCTCCCCGAGAGAGACAGCACAGTCACTCTCCTGCTGCCCTTGGACTGGCTCAGCTCAGTCTCGCTCACCTTCCTCTGCAGCACACCTGTGAGGGCCTGGACACCTCGGAGAGTGAAGATGAACACAACAACCTGTGTCTGCTTGGCTCCAGGCAGGATCACACCAATATTAGCACTGACCCAACAACGTCCCAGTCAAGACCAAAACAATATTGCCAGGCAATAAGAAGGAGAAAAAGCATTATCAACTTGACTTTTGTTCAGTTATCTGAATTTACAACCTTGATTTCTCATTTGAGCCTGAACTTCCAGTCAATCACAGGTAAAAGTACATTGCATTCCCATGTTCCTGCAAGGCAGCCATCCCCCTGCTTCTTGAGGAGATTGCATCACAGTTATCCAGGATTTTTATCAAGCAAGATCATGAACGTGAGCTCTCAGGATGCAGAACAGACCTGAACATTTGCTCAGCTTCTTTTAAGAGAACACATCACGCCTGGCTTCAGAGACAGAGTTGTTTCCTCATTTCTTTGATGTGGAACCTCAATTATTGTGTTTTTGTTACAAATGGCTTTATAGTTTGAATCTTACATATACTCAAACCCATGTCTTTTTCTTTATTGCTCTGTAGCACGTCCAAACAGTGGCAAACACTGAGTTGGTAACAACTGGATTGAATTTTCGGAGGGGGCTAAATTATCTCAGTGAAAGAACTTTGAAAACCTGAAGGAAGCTTAATTCCCACCTCGGTGGCTGATGATTTAAAATTTCCAGGCATCTGGTCAGCAGCTCTGTTTACAAGGGATGTGTCTTCTGGGAGGGAGTTGAGAGAAGCAAGTGGTTTTTTTTGTTCCATTTGCTGCTCTGAGGAGCTTTTAATGAATTGCCTGAGATGATAATATGATTAAGTGAGGGCTTTATGCACTGTGGGCTGTGCACAGAGGTCTTGATACCTGAACAGAAGAGCACAGGAAATGGGTCACTAGAGAAGGCAATTACTGAAATGAAGGGAAAATATGGAGAGATGCTTATCTTGTTAAAACATGGTTGGAAACAAAGCAAAACAAACCAGGGAAGCTCAGAGAAAACCCAAAGATATCAGCTTACAGGTGCAGTCTGTGTGGAAATGGCAGATAGATTTTCCCTGTAAATACATCTGAAAGACAGTTCAATTCCTGAAGTTACTCTGAACTCTGGCAAAACACAACTGAATATCCAAATTTAAAGAGGAAAAAGAAATTACTTTGAAACTCAGAGTTCTCCCCCTCCACCACCACTCACTGGGTGATCACCGAACTGGGCTTTGTGTAAGAGAAAAAGTTCTACAGAAATATTGGATAAGCAGGATGTTTCAGTTCATTTTTTAGCCCAAGATGTTTCCGAAAAGGGAGTTTGGTAGCAATTTGCTTAATGAATAATTCAGCTACATGTAACAGTCAGGCTTCAAACATTCCTGTGGGCAAGACTGTACACACTGAAGTTTCCACAGGGGAAGAATAAACCAGAAACTTGAGATGCTCATGCATTGTTCTGTTCTCTTCACCCTTCACTAATCAATCAACTATTTAATAACTACCTATTTAACTGGAAAAGTCAATCAAATGAAGGAACTTATATTAGTTATTTGTGGCAATCTCACTGCAGAACACGAACCTGCACCATCACAAATAACATCAAAACCAATGCTTGCCACCAGCTCTGATGTCTCTTCCACACGAGAAATGCACATTTTGGTATGACCAGACACAGCCTCAGACACCAATATAATCCAAGAACAAAGAGCTCAGAAAATACAGAGAATGAGGGACTTGTACTTGTGAAAGCACTGACTCTGAAAACAACCAAAGGTCAATGAAAGGACAATATCATGATGAAATAACAAATTAACGTAGGCTGCCAGACTGATGTCATGGTCAAAAGGTCAGATGTGAACCTCTGGGTACAATTTAGATGGAGGATATCAAAGACCACAGGAATTGCCAGACTGGATTAAAGGAAATCCGTAACAAACACCCAAACTGTGGACTGGTTTGCACGGCCACGAGGCACCCAAACCATCACTGACCTCTCCAGGCAATGTGACCCCTGTACCAGGACACAGACACGCTACAATTCAATACAAAATGTCCTTCCAGTCTGTGCTAACATACACACATCCAAAAAATAAAATCCTCAAAGGTCTTAAGATTCAGCAGTTTTCACCTGGGTCCCACAGGATTTTCAAGGGAAGCAAAGGAATACTCCCAAAACACCCACAGTTCTCCAGCCTACCTCCTTAAACCCATGTTCACACAGATGCTTAGCTGGAGTTTAGAAGGTATTAAAAATCTCTCAAAGTTCTCAACTTGGTCAACAGAATTAAACAAACACAAGGAAGTTTGTCTTCATGGAAACATCAGTCTCACTCCCTGCATTCATTTTGTTTGCTTAAAGCACTGTGGCCACCCAAAAATAACACCGGTTTCATTCCACCTTCTTTTCTCCTCACCTCAGAACTCATGGCACAAGGGTCCCAGTCCTGCCATGGAAGAAGGAAAATGTTCCTGGCACTAAGCAGTGTTTTTTGAGATGCACACTTCCATGTGTATGTGCTCAGAATGGGAAGCAGGGACAGACACCCCATCGTGACAATTCACCCCAAGAACAATACTCCAGTGGAAGCAGGGAGAGTAGCTCATGTGGATTTGTACCTCTCCAAACAGCTCATTTACTATCCCTTTATCTCCTTTTCTCCTCTAAATGACAACCCACATACACATTCAGGAAGCTACTCCATTTATTCTCTCTCCACAGTAAGAGCATGGGGCATCTCAAGCACTTTAGAGTAGTCTGCAAGCCACAGTCTGCCTGATTTGGTAGCATTCCTGAAAGCATCAGCAATGGTATAGAGTTTCATGGAACTCCACAGCCATGCAGACATCAGGAATGGAGTCATCCTCTGGAGAGGCCACTGAACTGACCCCTGATGGAATTTACTGATGGCTGGAGGCACAACACTTGGGCATTTCCTGATACAGTATGTTATGCAATTATCAGTATCATTGCACCTCTTTATCTCCCATCTCGTGATACAAATGGACAGAGGCCTCCTGCAGGGTTTGGTCCTGGGCAGACAGAAGGAGATGTTCTGCTTGACATCAGTGTCTGAGGAAACAAAGCTCTCTGTCCATGGAGGTCTGGGGGGTCACTGGGGGGAAAAGAAGAGCTATTTTCTGGCTCCAGCAAAACTTAGGTATGGCCTCAGGAAAACAAGAAACCTTATAACCTTATCAAGGAAGAGGAACCAAAGACACTGGATGTCAAAAATTTGGCAGTGGGTCCTTCTCACCCTCTGGCAGAACTTTGTGTCACATTTAGGAACATGGTTAGAATAACAAACAAGCTGCCACAGGCCTGTGGTATGGATGGTGAGATTCTGCTTAAGATCTCATGCTGGGGTATAAGTCAACACTCTTTTATCGAAGCTTCCTACAGAATTTTAGGACCACAGAGTTAAAATTGAAAATCCCTCAGGTGTCTGTATTGGTGTGATCTGTACATCACAGCTCACCAGGGCCAGTGAACCACCCAGGACCACTGAAACACAGTAGGGATGAGAGGTCAAGAGAAGAGAAGCTGCTTCTAGTAACAACCACGAAAATCTGGAGGGGAGAGTTCAGAGGAGGGACTGGAGCAAATGTCTTGTCTTCTGTTCAAGTCAGGCTGGGAGAACAGGCAAGATGCTCGAGTCCCACGGCTTTAACTTTCCCTCAGCCTGTCCCAGCCAGACTGAAACCTGCAGAATCACCACCTTTCCTTATCTTGTACTCAGCTTTTGGGGAAGAAAGATTAGACAGATGTCAATTAATCCTTCAGGCTGCAAAATCAATTAATCCTTCAGGCTGCAAAATCAAGAACGTGATACCAGGATTCCAAGGAACAGGCTGGCCTGTAGGCAATGGGGCCAGAACTTGTTGGCACCTGAAGAATTGGATTTTGCAAAGCCCCTTGTTTCTGCAAGCTGTCCTTTGGGACATTATCCCACATTTCTCATTTGTGGCCTGTCAGCTAAATCATCTTTCTGCCCCTGGAACAGCCAGAGTTCCCAGTGCTGGGGTCCATCAGACATGCTGCATTCCCTGCCTCCATGGCTTGAGACAGAAACTACAGGACCTCAAAATACCTTATTTGACATCAGCTGAGGAAGAAGACCTAAAAATACAAATCATAGAAACATAGAAGTGTTTAGGTTGGGAAAGAACTCTGGGATCATCAAGTCCATCCATTCCCCATCACTGCCAAGGCCACCACTGACCCATGTCCCCAAGTGCCACATCTACAGCACTGTTAAACCCCTCCAGGGATGGGGACTCCACCACTGCCCTGAACAGCTTCTGCCAGTGCCTGACCAACGTCTCAGTGAAGATATCTGCCCCAAAATCCAATCTAAAATGGTATGGTTGGCAAGGGTTTGAAGCTATTTTTGACTTAACACCTCCCAGCTGAGTTAAGAATTTATGTCCCAGAAGTAGTTACCTGATTTATTTATCTGATATCTCTAAATAAAACATACCTTTCTAAAATGCACAAAGTACTTATGGCTATTCACGGCACATTTAGGGGCTTCATGAAATTAGCAATGTAGAGTAATTCAGCTGATAGCCATAGGATTATGGCCGAGTTTTTTTCCCAGTAGTATGATGTCTCAATCCCATTTGTGTCAAGATAAATGTTTATGGTTTCAATCAGTGATTTTAAAGATCTTTTCCAACTTAAATGATTCTATGTTTTGACATCAACTGGTTTTCTTGGGGATAAAATATGTGATGTTTGCAGGTTACCTTGATTCACTCCCTAGGCAAGGAAAGGGGAATATGCCAACAGACCTTCAAAAAATACATATTCTGTAATAAGTAGAAAAACTCTTGTTTCAAATGCAGGAATATCTGACTTATTGAGATACAGCTCTTATAAAGTAAAGGTAACTGCTGAGAGTATGTGCTGTATCCAAACTCTCTGGAAGATAACAAAGATCCAGGTTCTGCTGCTTGAGATATGCACACAGAGTTATTATCCCATCAGTTGAGTGAATCATGAATGATGAGGGTGACAAAGAATAAAAATGGTATGTTCAGTAAAGCTGGATAGGACTTGGAGCAACCTGGTCTAGTGGAAGCTGTCTCTGTCCATAGCAGGGGGTTGGAACAGGAAGATATTTAAGGTTCCTCCTGACCTAGGCCATTCCAAGATTCCATGATATGAAGGCCAAAGTGCCAAGGGCTTCAAACGCTGATTAACAGCACCAGCTGAAAGCCATGTTGTGAGATTTTCAATATTTGAACATAAGGAACCTTGCAGTGCTTTCTATGTGAACAAAGAGCTGAGCTCCATGTCAGTGATGGAGAGTGAAGGAGGTATTTATGCAGTTTTTCCACCCAGACTTGCTCAAACAGAGCAGAGGGGGGCTGGAAGGGCTGGTGCTGAGGACAGTGAGGTTTGGGCTCAAGTTCTCTGCAGGAGAAGAGAATGCAAGTGTTGATTTGGACCAAAGGCCCATCCAGCCCAGCATCTTTGCCTTGACAGTTGCCAACAGTGGATTTCTGAAGAAGTAAGAACAGGACAAGCTTGTAGGGCTTCTGCCCCAGGCATTCTCCAAGCCTTCAACATTTTATAGACTCCCTGAGGCAAAGCTGGGACTGGTTATTTCACAGCCATTGATGGAGCCTTTTCCCATTCATTAGTTCCAGAGGTTCCATTTTGAACCTCTGTAAACTTTCAGCATCCACAGCAGCTCCTGCAGCAAAGGATTGGACAAGTTAATTGTACAGTTAGTGAAGAGCACTTCCCTTTGAACCTGGTTCTTTGTAGCCTCATGTGATGCCCCATTATTTTCATATGGAAAGAAAGTAACAGTCAATCCCTATTCATGACGCTCTGGATCTTCTCTGTATCACCCTCTGGCTGCCTCTTTTCCAGCCAGAAGAGAGTTAGTCCAGTTTGTTGTTCTATGGATAAAACACATCTTATGCTTCCTTTTATCGTGTTTTTCTCCAAACATCTTCCAATACAGCTACTGATTTTTTTAGAGCTGTGAGGAACAGAACTTCACACAGGATTCAACATCTGGATGTACCTGGGATTTTCACAGGAGCTCACAGAGATTCTCTGGTTTTTCTCTCATTTTCATTGCTAATGTTCCCTTTGTCTTCACGACAACCACCACATACCAAGCTGACACTTGCACAGACTAGTGTGTTAAAATCACAAGACACAGTTGAGGCAATGGGCAAATCAGAGCCCATCATTTGAATGAGAAGAAATTACGGATTTTCCATGTTCTCCTGAAGTATTTGGTCTCATAAGGTCGTGCAATGATTCATAGATTAACCTTATCTTCATTACTTCTAATTAGATCATGTACCGGAAAGCTATAGAATGTTAGCAAGCATTCCCATTCCCACATGCTCATCAACATCTGGGAGAGCACAGCTACAGCACACACAGCTGTAGCCATGGGCTCCTTCCAAAAGCAGTCTGCCAGTCACTCCTTCCACCTGCTTCTTACCTTCCAATAATTATTTATCCAAGAGCCTCCCTCTTAATCCATGCCTTAGTTTCCCAGGAAGTCTTTGCATTTGGGAAATTCAGTCAGACCTGCCCAACTGATGCTGCACTTGAGTCCTTCACATCCACTTGTATCACTCTGTGTTACAATTTCTATCAACTTATCATTTTACAACACAGCGCTCTGGACTTTTGTGGATGAATTGGAGCTCAGAGAAAAACTGGAATCCCATCAGCCACCTTCCAGAGATTTTATACAAGAGTTCATAGACAAGTTAACAGTTCAGTGATTTCATCCTCCCCAGTCCTCGGGTGAATACCACCTGATCCCAGCGACTGATAGTGGTAATTGTGTCTATCTCCATCACCATCTCATCTCCAGACATTTCAGCCTGAGATAGATGAAAGCACAAGAATTGCATTCATTTTTCTGCTGGGAGTTTAGCTGCCCTAAGCACAGCTTTTAGACTTAATTTTTTATAGATCCTACTAATTGCCAGGTGAGCTTTCTGCTTGTGACTGAAGAGAATCTAGCATTACCATTTCCAAGTTATTGCCCTTTTCTTTTCACCGTCTTAATGTATTTTTAGGCTGTTCCTCTTTTTCTAATCTTACCAAATGTCTTGCTTTTCCAGGATGCTTTTATATACTTTCTTACTCTTACGTTTAGGTATCCTGATATGCTTTTTTCATTTTTCAAGTATTTCTTGAGAGGTACATAGGTACATTTTATCTAAGTTCTTACTGTAGTGTCCTCAAACACTTTGATGCAAAGGATGTAACTCTTGATTGCCCTCTCAGCTTCTTTTTAATGACTTTATTTGATTTCATGTCACCCTTTTCTAAATTAAAACACAACTGCAGGTGATTTTTGGCCTCTTAGCATCTCACCAGGAATAAAGTACATGATTATAACTGTCCAGAGTGAAGCAGGATTTTGAATCAGGACGTGGAAAAGGCCAAGGCCAGCATGGCATTCCCTAGTTTATTCAGTGGAGAAAGCAACCACAAAAGAGGCAGCCAGAGAAGGCCCATGAAGAAAAGAGCTGCCACCAACTCTGGCCACAACCAGGGCAACTGCCAGAGATGATGAAATGGTGCTTTCTCAACCAAAAACTAACACGAGTTGTTTGATGATCTTCTTTAACATAAGGGCTGCGTGTTGTATGAGCACGTGGGGCTCGTCCATCACTCAAATCTGACGTGCTTCTCTCACGGAGAAGGTGTGCAAAGTTTACAAACAGCAGCTTTTGGTCCCCTGGAGTGACAAAAGAGAGGTCAGAGGTCCTCTGAAGGAGGCGATGGAAAGACCAGATTATCTCTCTGAGGAGAGCAAAGTGTTGGAAGCAAATGCTGACAGGCAACAGCCTAAACCCTTCTGTGAACTGCTACTGAACAAGAACAATACAAGAAAAGCAGCAAGAGTAACCATTATTCTAAGCAAGATGAAAATCATAGAGGATTTAAAAAAGACATTTGGGAGAGCAGATGAGGGAAAAAATAGCTGACTGGGATTATACAGTCTGAGGCATGTTATGTGAATGAGACCAGGTGAAACAAGGTCATGGGGAGGACAGCAGCATTTTGGTGGCCTCAGGGAAATGTTTGAAGAGAAGCACTGACACTCGGGGACAATGTGCACCACAGCATGGCTGCAGGAGCACCATCCACCAAGACACTGAGGGAACAAAGGAACAGCGGCACTACAGCGTCACAAGCAGAAGAAGGAGAACTCTTATCTCTTCAGGATCTTGGGGAGGTTCCACTTATTTTGGCATAGAACTGTCTTAGTAAATACAAAGTTATTCAGATTATTTTGCAAGGAACAGGACTCAGGACTGGAGCAGTAACATAAACTCAAACACTATCTCTCTTACTACTCTAAAAAGTAGTCAGGGCTGGGTTTCTGGAGCTCTATCTCTACACTGGATGGTCGTGTAAAGAGACCAACCTGCCAAGATTTAACTTCTGATTCAAACTCACACACAGGAAGCTACAGGAATTATCACAATTCACTCTCTTAGTTGACTTTCACAGCCTTAGAGACGTTCCCTATATTTAAACAATCTGAAAGCAACATCTTGGTCCAGGATCTTGCACAAAACTCAATTAAGGAAAGAACCAGTGTTCTCCACTCACTCCCTAGAACTTGTCACTTCTGCTCTGCCACATGGTCATCACCCCATACCCATTCTAGACAGTGTCCTCACTGTGCCTGCCCTGCTGTTTTTCGGCTTGGTGGCCTTTGTAAGAACTGTTTCACATCTCTAACAAGACTGCAGTGCTGCTCATTTTTTACATCTCGATCAACTCAATCCCAGGGTCGTTCTCCCCGAGTTTCTGCAATGGACATACCCCTCCTACAGCTCCATACCAACAGTGCTGCCCAACACACACCCCATGGAAACACAGCTGCTGAGGGGCTTTGGAAGTAGGAAGTTGAAATCTATCCCTTCATGTAATTTTGAACTAGAATTCACATACCTTTTACCAAAACAAAGCAAATTTAATCCCCAAACTACTTTACTTACATTCAGATGTAACATGTTATAACCAAACTCAGTCAAAAGCTTTTAATTTGTTTCAAAGAGTTTATGGCCAAAGGAATTTATTCAACTCCCCAGTCTGAACTGCTGTGTTTGACAATCCAGTACATCTCTGCCACTACCCTGATGCTGAGCACAGTAATAAGCATTAGATTAACCCATTTGATCACTGGAGACCAAATTACTGAGATGGAGAACAAAAGAGAGATCAAAGGGCCACTAATGCCCTTAACCAGCCCCTTCAGGGATGGGGAAGTGAGAATACATCCATTGATTTAGGCAGATGATTCAGATCTCAACATGCACAGGAAGAGGACACACCTCCAGAATTTCAGATAATTTGAAGAGGGTGGCTGCAGGGGGAAAGAGTCTTCCACAGAAATCTGGCAGCACAGGAGTAACCCATACAACCTAAGCACATCCAAAACAATCTTCTCTCTACTACCTTTGAACACTGACCTACATGTTTGAGTGCCTTGTTGTGAGGTAAGGCAATCCTTGATGCTCCTAAAAACAAGATGAAAAGGTCCCAAGACAATTCTTGGCCAAGTCCCGCCTGAGCCGTGCTGGAAGCGCGCCCAAAGCTCCGAAGCATGAGATGTGATTACAGTTCCTTAATGCAGCCTGAAAGAGTTGTGGGCAAATGAAAGGCTCTGCAGAGCTTCCTGTTTTTTGCAGTCAGGGAAACAAGGGGGAAAATAAATAGGTATTAAAACTTAGTGATAAATCATAGGACTCAAAGTCAGAAGAGACCACCGTGACCATCCACACCATTTCTGTCTACTTTACACCTGTCCTGCTGCAGCCAAGCTTGAGACCTTGAATGGAGGGAAGACCAAAAGGGTAGTAAAATATGAATGTGCATTACTCAAGTGTGATATATTCCCTTATACTGAGATTCATTTTACATTTTTGCTTTGTTTATAACCAAAATTTCACTTCTTTGATCCTTAGCAATCCCTGCAACACAGATTGTTGTGATACTGATGATGATAAGACCTGAAGGTCAATTACACTGTGTGTTTCTCATTGTACTTACTTGTTACTTTTCTCCGTTTAGGATAAAACTTGCTTTTTTTCATACTATGACTTTTAGGCAAAGTCTACGGAAAGTTTTTAGGTAAAGTTGTGAACATTTTAGGCCTTTAGACATTTTTTTGGCATGTTTCACTGCATGAAAAACCACTGAGATATATCAAATAAAAATGCATGTCAATTTTTGTCCAAAATCCAGCCTGATACAATAGAGCCCTCTTTGATCATACTGAGTTGGTGTTGTTTACATTACTTTGACAATTATGCAAGTTTTTGTTTAAATGTAATGAATTCACATGCAGTTTAAAACAGCCTTCCTTAATCCATAGGAAATGCCCACCAAAGCTTTCACTTAATGGAAGCACTGAAAAAAAATATTCTCTAATGTTTCAGAACCATTCTACCACAAATTCTGCCTGGCTGCAGCCTGCAAGCACCACAGGGACCTGTTCCCTTCTCCTGTAATCTCACCCCTTTGCCAGCTTATCTTTGGGAAATGTCCACTTGTTCCCTGGATGTATTCCAGGGTCTGTGCATGGCCAGGCATCCTCTGACTGTCACTCCCTCCAGCCCTGTGGATTCAGTCTCCTGACCACAGATCTCTGCTCTGCTCCAGTCGGGAGCCTCCAGATCTGTCACCTTTTTACTACTGAAAATCTTCGGTTCAAGATGGATCTGTGCCCACCGTCATAAATAATTCAACTGCAACTACAACCAGCACCAGATGGTGCACTGGGAATCTGGGAGATTTAGGTTTAAAGTCCTTTAAACTCCTTAAACAGGGAACAGTTTCCAGGCACATGTTTTCTGGGTGAGGAAAGGAGAAGACACACCACGGAAAGCTCCAGCTCAGCCTCTGTACACGCTCAAGAGAGAGGTGGAGGTTCAGAAACAGCCTCTGAGAAGAGCCTGTTCTTGCAGCCAACCCCAACAGAGGCTCCTACTCTGCATTTGGATTTTAACGGCTCACCTTTCAGTTGCACTTAAATCCTGCACCAATACCGAACTAATCCACTCTGTGGGTTACACTGGACACTGCCAAAACTGCACTCATACTCTATGTCCAATTTCCAAGAAATCTGTTTGGGCTTCTTCAACACTACCAATGTCCCTGTGCTAGGTGACTAGAGCTTTTCTGAGTCACTGCTTCGTGTACTGCCCAAGACAGCTTCTACTCTCATAGAACCACAGAATGCCAGGATGGTTTAGGTTGGGAGAGACCTTGACGCTCAGCTCATTCCACCTCCTCCACGGGCAGGGACACCTCCCACTGTCCCAGGCTGCTCCAAGCCCCATCCAACCTGGCCTTGGACACTGCCAGGGATCCAGGGACAGCCTCTGGACAACCTGTGCCTGGGCCTCAGCACCCCCACAGGGAAGAACTTTCTCTTAGTATCTAATTTAAACCTACTGTCTTTTGGATTGAATTCATTCCCCCTTGTCCTGTCACTCCATCCCTTGTAAATAGTCTCTCTCTATCTTCCTTGTCAGCTACTTCAGGTACTGGAAGGCCATGATCAGGTAACCCTGGAACTTCTTTTTTCCAGGTTAAATAATTTCAAATGTCTCAGCCTTTCCTGAGCAGTATCTATGTGCCATGTCAAAAGGCAGGTTTTTTTCCTCTGTAGGAGCCATTGTCTCAGTGTTTCAGCGCAATTTCCCATGAATAGTTTCTCTCAGAGTCACACCTTTTGGTACTTAGGCACCCATTTTTACTGTGCTGCAGTCAGTCCAAGTGGCTCCAGTACTGCTGCTTCTGAGGCAGTTCTTGCACATTACTTAACGCTAAGTCAAGTCTGTGTACTTGAGTACGAGCTGTTCCACGAGACACAAACTGCTCCTTTGAACTGCCTCGTATTGTGCTATCTGACCAGTTTATTCACACGTAATTTAAGTAAGTCCCCATTATCATCTGGTTCGACTTTCCCACTTCTTTGATCTCTGTCAACATTATGCACTCAACATCCTTGTGTTGATGCAGGAGCTGGGAGGATAGAGGACTACTAAGGTATTTACTTTGGTATGAGTTGGGAGTGTAAACCTCTTCGACCACTTAAGGAGGTGATTCCAATTCCAACTGCATGTGCCTTGCAACACTGGGAACACTCTCCATTGTCCAGGGTGATCCCATAGCTCACTGCAGCAATTCCAAGGGATAATTTCACTGCTGTTCTGAACACCACGCTCCTCCTTTAACTGGATCTGTGATTGATTTTCTCCTTCTGACTGGTACATATCACCAAAAAAAAAAAGTGATTCAGGCTCCTCCTCCAATTCTCATTCAATCCATTCTAAATATATCAATTTGAATGTTTTTAACATGACTTATTCTTCAGGAGGGAGAGGGGGAATGAGGATAATCCTTGTTTTGAGGTTCAGAGCTTTAGGGAGTTTTTTCTGTGGGTTTTTAAATTTTTTTTTTAAATTTATTTTCTTCAAGGTGTTTTCCTGCAGTGATAAATTAAAACAATGCACTCCATGGGTAAGTGAAAGTTGACTTTCTCCTACAATGCCCTCATTATGAAACTGCTGAGTTTGTACAGAAATGGAATAAAGTATTTTGAGACGTGCAATGAAATCGTGGATGTTGGGAAAACTAGTTCTACACACTGCCTGCTCAGTGAGACAGAGCCACTGTCCCACACATATACTGCAATTTTCTATGTGTCAGCAGCTGAAGGGATTGGGACTGCTGATCACTTTGCCCTGTAGTAATGGCAGGTTATCCATCTCTTTTTAAATATCATTAATAGGGACTCTTCCCAAACTTTTTAACACTTATTCTCAAATGCCCTAGAACTAGAAACTGTACCAAGCCCTGCCACTCTGCACAGACCAAAGAAAGAATCCTTTCCCCTCTGTAAAAGATGGAGGTTATACAAACTTAAATATAGAGATATTAATGCTCATTTAATAATGTGTCCTTGAATCTTGATCATCCTTGAACTGTCCTAAACAAGACTGTAAGTGATGAACTGTATCTCAAATAAAAAGGTTTATTTTCTTTCACAATTAGATTTTCACGTGCTGTAATTCAAATTAGAAAAATCTTCTTTCAACTCGCTCCAGTGACTCTCTCCTTTCCTTTCCAAGACATTCCTTATTTTCCTATCTGCCTTCAAACCAAAACCAACTCTCTCCAGTTGAGACTGAGTCAAGGACAAGAAAGAAACCAAGATTTATTCCTCAGAAGTCAGCCAATAGAGCAGCAGAAGTATAAAAAAAAAAGAAGCTGAAAAATCTCTATAGTAATCCTGTGAAAGGGAGTTATCTGTGAACAGCCACAGAAACTGCAATTCCGAGGGCATGTTGAATCCCGAGCTGCTCATGGATTGGTCATTGTCCTTCCAACCTACTTGTCTAAAAGCTTTGGCTCCTCTGTCTGCAATAAACGGCCAGTTTTTAACTCCATGGGACTTTTAATGGCAGTTCAGATTCCTGCAGAGTCCAGCAGAGATCACAAAATCCCAGACTGGTTTGGGTTGGAAGGGATCTTAAAACATATCCAGTTCACCACTTGCCATGGCAGGGACACCTCCCACTGTCCCAGGCTGCTCCAAGCCCCAATGTCCAGCCTGGCCTTGGGCACTGCCAGGGATCCAGGGGCAGCCACAGCTGCTCTGGGCACCCTGTGCCAGGGCCTGCCCACCCTCACAGGGAAGGATTTCTTCCCAATTTAAACTTCCAAACCTAAACTTCCAGTTTGGAAACTGCCAGTGAGTTCCCCAGGTGTTTCCTGCATCCAGCAAGAGTTAATGCTCAGAGCAGGTGCTCCCTGAACAAGCTGGAGCACTGCACAAGCCTGGAGATGATTTCTGCAAGAAATCTGAGGTGTTGGTTTTTGACCTATAAAGGCTTAAGTGGCTCTGCCTGCTTGAGAAATTCCTCTCCCTTTGCATCACACGGCAGCAGCAGGGCTGGAGTGCCAGAGGAACACGGCTGGGGTTACACTGGCAGGGGTGGTGGTTCCCTGGCATCTTCCTGCTCACCCACTGGGCAACAGTGCAAATACAGAGATTTCCCACAAAACCGCCCACAGGGGCAAAGGCTGGGAAGGGGAATTCAGTGCTGGGGCTCTTTTATTGTACATAAAGAGGATATTGCTAAAGTTGGCTTCTAAGATGTAACACACCACAATCAAAGTCCAATTCTGCAGATGATCCTGGAAAATAGGGCAAGGAGAAACGAAACCAGGAAAACATTCTGGTAGAAGTACCTTTGGTGAGGCTCCATCACTTACATGCAGGATTTTCTGTATTAAATTAAGAATGTGTTTATAAAATCAGAGCACTATGAAGATCATTTCAAGTCATAAAAAAGAGAACCTGACTTGATTACAGGGCCTTCTCTGCACCACTGATCCTTGGGCAATCCTACTCTACCTCTGAAGGAAGACAGTATTGCTTTGGAAAGAAGACTGGGCCATCCATGCCTCTTCCAAGCTAAGTTCTGCAATTTGTGTTCTCCTGGACAGGCTGACTGCACCTTACAGAGTCTGACATAACCAAGACCTAAAGACTTATACAACAACGCTGTAAAAGCCCCACTTCTTGACTCACTGTCAATGTACCATGTTATGTCCCTAAACGACATTTGAAGAAGCAATTGTGCAGGTATGCATGCAGAGCCGTAAGTTTATTTATTAAGTAGGAGTTCCAGTGACATCAAAGTTAAGCACGTGACCTAAAGTTTTTGCAAGACTGGGATGCTGACAACCATGTGCAAAATGAGATGTCCCAATAAAGTCTATTCTGGTGTGTTTAATATCCCACTATCTAAAAGCAAACAGAAAAGTATTCGTCCCACTAATTTCTTACTTATTTTGTAGCTGAAGAGTTACGTCCCCATTTCCTGATTTCTCTTTCCAGAGGTAAGAACCCACTGCAGGATCAGGATCCTAACAATTCTAAATGTCATTTTACAGGCCAAGTTTCAGCATTTAGCAGCAAAATTAGAAACCACAGCATGAGATCTGCAGGAGAGGTCACAGGTACACTTGGCTAAGCCCTCCCAGAGCACAGTGCCTGGCACTGGGCAAACATCCTGCTGCAGAAGGCACAGCCTGACCCCCTGTCCCTGAGCTGCCAGCTGAAACCAGGACTTCCCGCACTGGATCCAGTGGGATGTGGAGTAGGAGCTCACCTGAGCACACGGAGTGGCAGAGTCAAGGCCTGAAAACGCACCCAGGGCACGTCAGTGTCTGTGTGCCCAAACTTAACAGGCTGGATTCAAGTTTCCCCAGCCCTCTCCATTTGGAGGATGACTCTTAAAGGATGAAATTGGACACTATTAACAGCTTTTTATTCCAGACACCTGGTTGGTGCTGCTGTGATAGCACAATATTCTCACTTGGTATTGCTGCATTTGGTTAGAAACCTCCACACATCCCTCAGGAGAGGTTATCATCCTCCCATTTCCAAAAGGTCTTACCCTATACTTTGTGCTCGGTTGCAACACCACTGTAGCTTTTGTAAGGAATAAATATTGACTTTCCTGGACATTGCCTCACAACAGAAGAGGACCTTGAGTGCATTTGTCTCAGATATTTTTTTTAGCCTGGTAATATAATTTTATAGCAGATATTTCATTCTGAGGAGTTCAAAAGGCACGGAAAAGCACACTTCATTCATGTCACAAATTGTCCATGTTCACTTTCAGACAGGTGACCATATTCTAAAGTTGTCTCAACTGTCCGTCTCTTCTTAAAAAACAACACAAAATTTATTGCATACAATTGCCAGGCAGATGAGCCACAGAATGGAGAGAATGCACACCAGGTCTCAGGAAACCGAGCTCCAAACTCAGCATGTGCAGGAGATGCGTCTGTTCAGTGAATGGCTCAGCTCTGGCTGTGCAGCACCTGCACCACCTGCCCAGGTGTGGAGATACTCTCCCCTTAATAAAGGTCAGAGAACAGCATTAATTCACACATAAAAATACCTGGTGGTGACACCACTGGAACTCCTGTGTAGGTAACATTCATCTTTCAGGTACAGGCAGCAACAAGCAGGCCCAGGGATTCTGGTGGGCACAGCCAGGATGGGTTTTGGAGCTAAAACAGAACCTCGACCTCAGCAGAGGGTGGAAAACCTCATGAATTTCAGAGAAATAAATACTAATCCTGTTTTCTGTCAAGATCTTTCACATCCCGACATGTGACTTGACACACTCAGCTTTATAACATCAATTAAGATACGAAATAATCTCCATGGAATCACCGACCACATCCACAATTCAGCAGTAATAAGGCGCAGCCACAGCTCGGCCCCGAAGGAAGGCTCAGCCCTTTGCACGATGCCGCCCCTCGGCCCCTGTGACCAACGCTGCGGGGACAGCGCACGGAGCACGGCGCAAATCCACAAACCCGTGCCGGGACACAGAGCCCAGGGCACCGCTCGGGGAGCCGGGGCAGCCAGGAGGGAAAGGGGACAGGCTGGAGCGGGTGGCGAGGCCGCCGGAGCGGGACCAGGCACCGCTGCCCTTACCTGCAGCAGTTTCCCTTCGGCCGGAGTCACCTCGGCGACGTTGGCGAACTCTCCTTCCAGGATGATGGGCTCCACTTTGAGCGGGATGACCCTGATGATGGCTTTCTGCGCCGCCGCCCGCTCCGACTCCACGGCCGCCGCCAGCGCCAGCCCGGTGTGGCCCAGTCCTGCCTGCAGGGTCGCCATGAGCAGCCAAGGCCAGAGAACAGCCAGCTGCACCTGGGGGCCAGCACTCATGCTACCAGCAGCGGGCTCCGGCCGCTCATACCGCTCGGGAACGCGTCCTCAGCGCGGCGGGCCCGGCCGGCGGCACCGCTCCCGGGGCTCCGGACAGAGCCAGGGGCCGCAGAGCGGGGCTCGGTCACCGCCAGCTCGGCTCCCCGGCGACGCCGGCTCTCGCCATCGCCGCTCCTCTCGCCCCGTGCCACGTGCTCAGAGGCCGCCGGGAGCTCAGAGGCATATTTTAAACAAACAAACTTAAAAAAAAAAAAAAAAAAAAAAAAATCCTAAATTGTGAGTCTCTCCTCCGGCAGATAAATCCAGAACGATCAGCAAAACAGGTTGCAAGCAAGAAGTCAGTTTGGGTTCGCAGGGAGCATTAGGAACTCCTCGGTCCCACGGAGATGAGGCACGGGGAGGTCTCCCCGCGGATGTGGAGGCCTCCTGTCTCCTGGCCAAAAGTTAGGAAGATCCAGAGGTTCAAAACATCCATCCCAAATACCCTCGAGAAACACCTCACCTTCTTGCTAGCATTTCCCACAGCACAACCTTAATGTTATCTGCACCGATTGGTATCCTTCCCAGAAATTAGGCAGGCGGTATTCCTTGAATTTATGGCGACAAGAAGGCTTGCTCCAGTACCATTCCCTTCCAAATGGAGTTGATCCCTTCCATCTTCCTCATACCAGAAGCACTTCATTCAAGTTTGGAGATCAGCTTCACTTTTCCCTTAGAAATCCATGCTCACAGTCTGATTCCGGGTACAGTTCTAAAAGATAATTAGTAGAACACAGAGCTCCTCTTCATGGTTGGAAGTTTCCAGGAAAAAAAAAAAGGCCCCCAAACACTACCAAAGTTTAGACACGAAGCCCAACAGGTATCAGGCAGAAAGTTACGGCGTATCTGGTTTCCCTCGCACTATTTCTGTGCGTGCCCGAGTTCCGGTATGACCACTTCCAAGCACACGTTAAGAAGATCCCGACTCAAGGCCTCACAAAATAAAATAGAAAGCTCCACGGTCTGCCCAAAGGTCACATGAAACGCATCGAGGAGTCTTCGTAACTGGGAGAATTAAGACAGAAAGTGTTTTTGATTAAACTGAAGTTATAGTGATCGCACAGCTCTGGAGAGAAAAGGGGATTTACAAGAAAAAAAGCTTTGCAAACCTGTAGGCAGTGAGCCTGCTGGAGTCCGCAGGGGCCAGGCCGGGAGGGAATGCTGCAGTAAATCCCAGGCAAAAGTTATTTCCAGTAGCTTAACAAAACCCTGTGGCTCTGATGATGTTTGGGTTCAGTCTTTAAAAAAAAAAAAAAAGAAAAAGAAAAAAAAAAGAAAAAAAAAAGAAAAAAATTTGGAATTTATAACAAAAAGAAGTATTATAAAAAAGAGGAAAACTCTCGCACACACGCAGCAGGCAGGTAGGTGCAAGCGGAGCTCCACAGCCCGAAAGAGGATCCGGGGAGATCAAAGGGAGAAAATTACAGCAGACAGAGAGCTCCCGGGGCAGGCATGGCTGAAAGTGAAGTGTCCGCATGTAATCGCCCGACCTGCACCAGCACCCCCGCGCGCTCCGGGAAGGCTTCCAAAGCGCGGCGTCCCCGCAGCGGAGGCGGGCACCGGCCGTGCCGGCAGCGAGCGCGGACGACGAGCAGAGCTGGGACATGGGCAGCGACCCGGCGGCGGAGCCGCTGCCGGGGGCGCGGGCGGCGGGGCGGGGGCCGGAGCGCGGCTCCGGTGGCGGCGGAAGGTCCCGGCGGGCGGGCGGCCGAGCCCCGGGCCGGCCGGGCGCTCGTACCTGCGGACAGGGGCGGGTGGAGCAGCCGAGCCACCGCCCCCGGCCGGGCCGCGGGCTCCCCCTCCCGCCCCGCCGCCCGCCTGCAGCGCCCGGGCCCGCGGGGGCGGGGGACACCCGGCCGGGCCCGGCCCGCCGCGACTCCGGGCCGGCCGCGCTGCCCCTCGAGGCGCTGCCCATTGCCCCCGCGCTCCGGCTCGGGCTCGGGGACGTTCCAGGTCGGGCTGATGTCAGAGGTGTGGAATTCCGCCGCTCGGGCTCCGCTGGGAGGTGCAGGACACCGCGGGCCGGAGCCGCGGGTCGGGCCGAAGCGGGGATGTGGGAGGGCGCGGGGAAACCACTGGGAGCACCGCGGGCCGGGGGTTGCGCCCGCTGCTCCCGGAAAAGGGCCCCAGGAAAGCGAAACTGGTCAGCGAGCGGCGTTGTGACACCCCTGGAGTCACTCACGGAAATGAAAAAATGATGCAAACGAGGAGTCGGTCCTCTTTTGTAAACTTGTCGCTGTTCTGAGAGAGTTATTTGTCATGACAGCCACAACTACTGAAACCCGAAGCATGTTTTCCACTACAACACTCGATCATCTGCAATTTAAAACAGAGAAAACGCAAATCAACACCCATTTCTGTTTAAAAACTTACTGCAGATTCAGTATAAAATGCCAAGTTACCTATTTAAATATCCATATACTTATCTAATGTTATCAATACACATCTGAAATATCAATACAACTATATACATACAGCTATAATATGTAAATCTAACTCTTACACATATAACTATATGTAAGTATACACATGTATCTATATAACTATATATAAAAATATAACTATCCCATAACTGTAGACATATATAACTATAGCTATATACTCATATATAAATAGAGCTGTGCACACATGTAAATATAACTATATACATAGGGAGCCCAGCTGGCAGCTGCTGCACATTTTCACATGCTCTCTCTTGTTCCTTCTTTTCCAAAGCACCTCCACTTGAAAGGCACATCTGCCAGCAGATGGAGATCTAGGAAGAAGCGGGAATGCTGAGTAAATCTGATGCCTTGTGTGTGTCCCCTGGCACACACATGGCGAGTGTGCTCCTATCAAGGACTGAAAAATAGAGCTCCAACTTGGGAATTTGAGGCCTCCAGTTGAAAGAACAGGAATCCTTCTAGTTCTTCAAACTTTAACTATAAAACAACAACAAAACAAATTATCACCAAAGTGCTGCCATGCTTCAAGATCTTTGCCTTCCCTTCCATGGATACCAGCTGCCCAACATCAATTACTCTAAAGCCTGGCAGGACCTGCAGGAGTGTCCCACTTGTGACACATACATCTTACCCAATCCATGAAGGGCTCGACTGCCTCAGCGTTGCCAAGGCTGGTGCCAAGATCCTACAGAAAACTCAAGGTGTGACAGAGAGCACAAGAAGAAACTCTTTTTTTTTTTTTTTTTTTTTGTAAATTACCCTAATTCAAGGCAATATGGGGATATTTCCAGTATCTGGTCAAGAAAGTGAACACACACCCTTTAAGTCCCCACAGCAGACCTGGGAATGGCACCCAGGAGAGCTTTAGTCTCTCAGGAGAGACATTCACATCTGAGGCAAAGAACTGCAGCCCTTGTTCTTTTTCTTTATTGACAAAGACACTTCATCCCTTCCTTAAATGTTTCAAACTGATGTGTGTTATGAGCTGAATTATTAACAGAACTATTATCTGGAATCTACACTCCCCTTTGAAGTGAGCAACAGCTCTCCCAGCTCCACCACCAGCTCCTGGATGCACAGCTGGGAGGGAAAGAGCTTCCTACAAGGTAGAAGATGGCACCGACTTTGGCTCTAAAATGTATCCAGAGAGCTCCTGGTATCCTCTTAATGTCTCACTAATCTGTGGACATTAACGTTTCTCTTTTCATTACTAGATTAGAGAATTGTTTGACCTCAGATGTTCTGCTGCTGGTTTTTCTCATGTGCTCCAGCACAGATATCAGCAGGCTGGTACAACATTTGTTTTGTGATTTGAGATGAAATATTTGGACTTCTACATCAACTTCATCAATTTGGTGGGTTTTTTCCCAGTTAATTCCATAGTCACTTCATTACCCAGCATTTCCTTTAGAGCACTGTCACCTTCCGCAAACACATCTGTGGACATCAGCTCCAAATTGTGATATCCACGTTTCTGACAACTCCCAGAACTTCAGGTTTTAATTACTAAATTAATTAATACCTTTTCCATGGAGGAGGAATTAGTGTAACCATTTCTGCAGAAGTGTGTTGATAAGAACACTGAGAGGCTGTACAAGTGTATTATTTTAACTGTAATATTTGAGGATTCACACTGCCGCCAATAACTAAACTGTTCCTATCTCCCTTTTCTTTAATAGTCTCGAAGTAGTTTTCTTTAAAAAAAAGTCTCAACTCTTTTTTAACAAAGGAGAGGAAATTGTTCCCACTATGTTTTCCAGCTGAATCTGTCCCGATTCAGTCAGAAGGAAGGAAGGATTCCAGGAAGGAAGGATTCCAGGAAGGAAGGAAGGATTCCAGGAAGGAAGGATTCCAGGAAGGATTCCAGGAAGGAAGGAAGGATTCCAGGAAGGAAGGAAGGAAGGATTCCAGGAAGGAAGGAAGGAAGGAAGGAAGGAAGGAAGGAAGGAAGGAAGGAAGGAAGGATTGATTCCAGGAAGGATTCCAGGAAGGATTCCAGGAAGGAAGGAAGGATTCCAGGAAGGAAGGATTCCAGGAAGGATTCCAGGAAGGAAGGAAGGAAGGATTCCAGGAAGGAAAGATTCCAGGAAGGATTCCAGGAAGGAAGGATTCCAGGAAGGATTCCAGGAAGGAAGGAAGGATTCCAGGAAGGAAGGATTCCAGGAAGGAAGGATTCCAGGAAGGAAGGAAGGAAGGATTCCAGGAAGGAAGGATTCCAGGAAGGAAGGATTCCAGGAAGGAAGGAAGGAAGGAAGGCCAAAGATCACTCAATATTTCCCTGTAATCACTTCAGCATAAAATAATAACTGTTTTTCTCCACCCTAAAAAGACATCTAAACTGAGGTAAGCCCTGCCTGATTGTGTTACATAATACATTCATAACTCAGGATCGAGGGTGCCAGATTGAAACTCAAGCTCTTACAAAATTAAGCTAAACACAAAGTCAGAAAAGCAGACTACACAAAGTTAGAGTACATGTCCTCACAGTCTGAACTTTGCCCTCAGCCATCAAACTGGCCAGAAGAAATAATCCAGAATCCCAGAATGGGTCAGGCTGAAAGGGACCACAGAGGGTCACTGGTGCCACTTCCCTGCTCAGGCAGGGCCATCCCAGAGCACAGGGCACAGGATTGTGTCCATGTGGCTCTGGAATATCCCGTGTCCCTGTGTGCAGGGAGGGCCAGAGCAGGGCCCAGCAGTGGCACCAGAGGAACGGGCAGGGACTGAGCCCAGCAATTGCCCCTGCACAGGAGGCAGAACTTCTGCCCTGGGCAGTGCCCAACCTGAACAGGCTGCCCAGGGAGGGGCTGGAGTGTCCCTCAGTGGGGATATTCCAGAGCCACATGGACACAATCCTGTGCTCTGTGCTCTGGGATGGCCCTGCCTGAGCAGGGAGGTGGCACTGCATGTGTCCCACTCATAAGTCTCACCAGATGAAACCAGTGTAGTTCCTTCCAACCTTACTAATTCTGTAGTCTGCTCAGTGTTAAATATATATATAAATATATAAAATATGAGTATCATATTAATAGAATTACATATGCATTTGACAGTGTTATATAACGATATTCCTAAAGACTTGTGTGAATATAGTAATGGAATACTCCAGGGTAGTTTGGGAAGAGGAGAAAAGTTAGAAAAAGGTTATTTCTGAAAAAAAGAGAGAATCTGTCAAACAAAAGGTCTGATAGTCCCTGAACTGCTCATCAACACAAAATAAGCTCCAGTCATTGAGCCACGACCACCATCAGTCTTCTCACCAGTTACCCAAGACATAGGGCCTTAAAACCAAACCATCTCCCCCCAAAACAGGGGGCTCACACACCTGATCCTTCAGTTCCCAGCAAGAAAATTTGGGCTCCAAACACCTTTAGCAACAGAGAAAATGCCCAATATCTGAAGGAGCCCACAGGAAAGATGGAGAGAGAATACTGACAAGGGATGGTGGGACAGGATGAGGGGAAATGGCTTGCCACTGCCAGAGGGCAGGGCTAGATGGGATATTAGGAACAAATCCTTGGCTGTGAGGGTGGGCAGGCCCTGGCACAGGGTGCCCAGAGAAGCTGTGGCTGCCCCTGGATCCCTGGCAGTGCCCAAGGCCAGGTTGGAAGGGCTTGGAGCACCCTGGGATAGTGGAAGGTGTCCCTGCCCATGGCAGGGGTGGCATGAGATGAGCTTTTTCAGGGCCCCTTTGAGCCCAAACCTTTCCGTGATTCTGTGATGTAGTTCTGGAGCTGCAGCTCAGGAGCTGGCAGAGCTGGCAGTGTTTGGGGCTGGCCAGCTCTGCACACAGAGAAGTGGGGGCTGAGGGAGATCCCACCAGCTCCAGCACCAGCACAGGGACAAGTCCTCTCCTGGAGCCTGTGTTGGTGCTGTGTCAGGGACACCCAGCACAGCCCCACGACACAGGGCTCTCCAAACTTTGTGTACAGGAACAGCAGGCACAGGTATACAAAGTGCAATTGCAGCTTGTCAAGCACCACTAAATACTGAGCAGTGAGGATGCTTTATAGCGATCAAATGTTATTAAATTATATTTTCCAAAGAAAACAGAAACTTAATATCTGTTTATCAGAAACAATCTGACCATTTATCTAAAATATTTGTCTTCAGTGACAAATCTCAAAATACTCTTCTATATAAGATTAATAGAACTTTAAAAAGCTTCCACTTCATCACCATGAATTCACCTGCACTCGGTTACTTGCCAATAACATTTTCTTCCTCTTCAAGCATTTGTCCACGTCTACAGGGGGATGATTCCCAAGGATGCTTTTGCCATTATAGAGTAGGTCAGAATGCTCCTGAAATGCTCTCCTGTGATCACAAGTTGACAGGGCACAGTCACCTCCAATGGCATTTTTCTTTAGTAGAATTCATATAGATCAAACACGTTCAAAGCAGAAAGAAAACAAGGAGAAGTTTCAAAACCAGGAAGGGAAACCATGAATCCCATTTTAACAATCAGTGTCTGTCCTTCTCCTTCTGGAGATAAATCAGAGTTAAAAAAGGACACTGGAAAGGTAGTTTATTTTGATAATGATGAGTCATATAAATATGATTAAGAGAAACTCAGGTATACTTAAAATACAGGTTTATTTTGGAAGAGATGTAGGTATGAAGGATTAGTCCTTAGTGCCTGATTATCCTCCGACTTTTTGGCTGAGGTAATGGTTAATAAAAAGCTAATTTCATAGAGAGGTAATGGTTAATAAAAAGCTAATTCCATAGATGAGTTAATGAAACAGGAAGCCACAGGATCACCTATCAGGGGAGTCAAGTCCTGCTGTGACCCATGCGGATGTGCCATCACCTGTGGATGAAAGGGAGGGGAAGGGAGAGGAAGAGAAAAGCTGGAACTAGAGAAGTTTAGGGGTGAAGTTAAGCAAAGCCTATCCATTAAAGGCAAGCCACCTTTATATTGTGATCTGGATTTAAATGTAGTTCCTTTCATTTAATTTTTTTCATCTGTATCTTTAAAACCAGGAACAAGGCATTTCACTTTTGCTCCACTGGTTGATTATTCTCTGAAGCAGCCAGGATTTTAGGTAAGATCCTGGTTCTCAATTCAACTGTCCAGGGATGGATAAGCTCATCCTGCCAAAACCAAACCTATCCACACTGCAACTTCTGCCCCTTCTCAGAGACCTCAGCTTGCAGCTGCTGTAACACAGGTAATTTTCTGGGATGCAATACAGGATCTCACATGCATTTCAAACTGGAAAAAGTGCCCAAATTGCAATTTAAGTCAGTTTCAAAATTTCAGTTTCACTAGCTAGGACAGACAAGAATGGGACGAGGGCCAGTGGTGAAACAATGAAAAGGGACAAAAGATGGAGAAGTCAGGACTCAAAAGACTGATGGTTTGCTGGTCACTTGAGCTCAAGATCAAAAATGGTCAAATTTAGCCAAAGTGGTGAAAGGGAAGATGGGAATTTCGTTGACAACCAGCCCTTTTTTCAGGGACTGCCGTGACTAAACCAAAAGGTTTGGAATAATTTTGTATCCCAAACATCCATTTGGAGATAAGTTTTGTCATTGTGACTCCCATTACTCGAATCCTTAAGTCCTGGATGAAAAAAAAGGTCATGATGAAAGTGAGAGGACAAAAGTGGGTGGGTGAGAAATAAATATTGGAATGTCAATGGCTTGACTGGCTGCTGGCTATTCCCATCCTTACACCAACACGTTACCCTAGCCATAGACTGGCCAAGTTTGGTATGGTTAGACAAACTTGGATAAGCTTATAATTAAAAAAGCCCAAAACCCCCAAAAAACCAAACAAAAACCAACCAACCAACCAACCAAACAAAACTAATAAAAGACAAAGGCTGATATTTACAAGGCAGGAAACTGGATGATCAAGCTTGGGTAGGTCAAGCCTTTTTCAACACACATAAGCATAACTTGCTTTGCTTGTCCTTTGTGAGAGGGAAAAAAGAGGATAAGAATTATGCTGTAGTAGAAAAGGAAGCCCTTGCATTTTTACTTCAGATCTTTTGATATCTGATAAGCCAGGCCCTCCAAGTAAGGAGAACTTGCCATTGGAATGATATAAAACATTTAGAGTAAGTCCTGTAGCTCTCTTTAATAAGGCACTTTGGAGGTGGGGCCGATTCCAAAAGTCACTGTAGTTTTTCTCATTCATCAAATGAAATTCAGGGCTGCACAAATCTGTCTGGGAAAAAAAGTGGAGCCAGTCTTTTCATAATAATAAAGAATTTCTTTTTGTCCAGGCAAGGACATTCTTCAAAGATAAACATAGACTCATTAACTAAGATAAATTCTGGTGAAGTCAAGTAAAAAACTTTTGAAGAACAAACCACTGCACTGATGAGGACACCCACTATGCTGCTGCCCCAGAACCTCACTTGAATTACAGAACTGCTTGTTTCGTGTTCAGGGCTTCTTTGAAATAGATATTTGTAACCCACAATGCTTTCCCTTTCTCAAGAGAATCCATTTTCAAATTTATAGCCTTCATTCCGGAAGTCCAGAAGCCTCCATCTCTCTCCTGCAGTCTCCCCTGCTCTCCCCTGCTCCCTGGGCTCCCCTGGAAGTGGCTGCCATGGCAGGGGAGCTGCAGAGCCAGCACAGCCACTGAGAGGGCTGGGGGCTGAACAGCCCCATGGTGGGGCTCGAGGATCCAAACACAGCCACAGACCCTCAGAATTTGTGCTCAATTTGCACAGTGCCATGTCTTACTTTGATTAAACATGTCAAGAGTCATGAAGTAAAATAAATTCCAGAAATGTATTCTTACCCAAGTGATTTGAAGACTGATTTCTTTGTCTTCAAAAATATTTATTCTAATACATGTTATATATTCATATTGTATTTATTTTATATATTTTCTAATAAATATTAAAAGTATATATTGGAAAATTGATCTACACACATGTAGAAACTCCATAACCACAGTCTTTAGTGTTTTACTGTCAGCCTTTTGATTTGGCTGCTTGACGTTATCCTCACAGCAAGCCACAGAAAGTGGATTCACATAGGAATGTGAATTTCACAGTGAAATTAAGCACTGATTTTATTCTAAAAATCAACTTTGTAGATGAGGCAGTTTTCTGCAGGTATCACTTGGTGACACACAAAGATAATTTAAAAGAGCAAAGGAATTATTTGCAGGACAGACAGTTTTTATAATCTGCAATTGTTCTGAGCAAGAGAGAAATCCTTGATGAAAACAAATTCAGCCCAATGTTGATAATCAGTAAATGTAACAGGTATAACTTGAGATGGAAAACAGCTCAGATAATTAACTTGCAATGCCTGGCACTTACGTGGGATTTTTCATGAGATCATTGCTACAATAACAAAGAAGGTTTTTAATATCTCTGCCTATTGCCCTTTTTAATAGGATGTTGCTTTATTTTTGTGCTGTTTGGAGC
The DNA here is from genome assembly GCA_037013685.1 of Acridotheres tristis. Taxonomy (NCBI): domain Eukaryota; kingdom Metazoa; phylum Chordata; class Aves; order Passeriformes; family Sturnidae; genus Acridotheres; species Acridotheres tristis. The sequence goes on from CM072906.1 coordinate 493,585, forward strand.
AACAAACCTGGGAGCTGAACAACACAGAAGATGCTGGTAGCCATCATTCCAAAGCAGCAGATATGGGAATCATTCACATTAACCAAAAGCCAATTCTGAGCAGCTTTATGATGAAATCTAGGCATCTTTGAGAACATTCTGTGACCTGTGAACAGAACACAATTCTGGATACTGCCAAAACTCCTAAATTATACCTGTGAATCTCTCACTGCAAATTCCAAAGTGTGTTTGCAAACCTGAGAAACCAACAAGAGAAACCAACAAAAGAAACCTTTGAAGGGCTCCAATGAAGACAAAGTGAGTGAGCAATGGCAAAAGAGAAATTTAATGTACCTTGTTGAAATGATTCCAAGGGAAAACAAACAGATACTGTAGAAAAACCCAATCTTCTAAGAAAAGAAAAGGAAAGACCTGAAGGGAAAAAGTGCTTATGGAATAGGAGGTAAGTGTAAGAGATCAGATCCAGATCATTTGCTATTAAAAGCTACAAGTAAAAAGTCAAAACCACTGAAGGAAATGTTTCTGAGGGCAAATGGGAAGGTGGCAATTCATTTCTGAGACTTCAAGATGGAATCAAGAGTCAACAAACAGACCCAGGAGACTTCACTCACATGCTCTCATCCTGCCCTGATAATTGGAGAGAAGTTTCTAAGCTCTTTTGTCTAAGATATGGTTGATCCAGTCCTACCCAGAAGAAATTACCAGGTACAGCCCATTCTCTCACCAGCTGTTATGAAATAGCTGACAGGGAACAATGTTCTCCTTTGAGTACTATGGAAACAGAGATGAATGGCATTTTATGGAATAAATAAAGATTTACTGATAAATTACGAAAAAAAACCACAGCCCCTTCCTTCTTCCAAACAAGACAGATCAGCCTTAAAATAAGTTTGGATTCGGTCAGAAAGGAGATGTACTTGGGCCCACAGAAGCTCTGGATGGACTCTGCATCTCAGCAAGAACATACCAAGGAAGGCACATGGATGGTGGACAGAACACTGTCCTGAAGAACAGCAAAGTGGGGCAGGACTCTCCATTCCAGACAAAATGCAGCTGAGGGAACCGAGACAGAAGTGTTTAAAATTATGGGCAGTGAGAGGGACATGGATGGAGACCCAATCACATCAAAGCCAAATGGAGATTGAATGCAGGAGGCTCAAGAGAAACAGGGGAAGGTGGCTCTGGGCACAACAGCCCCGTGGTGAAGTCCTTTTCACAGTCATGCATGTGCCACTGTCTGCATCAGATGGGACAAACGAATTCATGGAAATGGAGACTGCCAAAGGCTATTAAATACAACTCAAGGTTTATTTATGCTCTCAGCCCACAAGAAATCACAGAATCATTTGGATTGGGAAAGCCCTCCCAGACCATGAAGTCCAAGCTGTGCCAAATCCCCACATTGTCCCCAGCCCAGAGCACTGAGTGCCACTTCCAGGCCTTCCTTGGGCACCTCCAGGGATGGGAACTCCAACTCTCCAGGCAGCCCCTTCCAGTGCCTGACCATCCTGTCAGTGAGGAAATACACTCTGTTGGAAGTATTTTGGGAATGCATCACTCCCTGCTTGCTGTGCTCTTTGGGCATTGCTGTCAGAAGAGACAGTGAGCTTTGGGATGGGATTTTGGTCTGACCAAGGCCAGTGTTCTTATCTTCGAAGCAGAAATCTGTTCATTAGAGAATTATTCAGACATTCACTAAATCCTGCTTTCTCAAAACTGAAAAGAATTGGATTAATTGGATAGAAATAAGCATGTGAAATCTAGCTGGAGGGGTGATAACACTAACACCACATTCTTACAGATACCTTCCTCTTGAGACAATATAATTTTGTGGCTCTCAGTGTTCCAGTAAAGAACAAATCAATCATCACTTTAGCTGAAGTCACAAAGGCTGCAGCTTTACCAGTGACTGTATCCAGTTCCACTCTCTGGCACAGAGGCTGTTAATACTGGGAAAATCTCTTACTCTTCCATTTCAGAACTGCCACATCCAAACAGCCTGGTGGGAATGGCCCCATGCCAAACACTGAACTAAGCCCAGCACTTTTGGGGAGAGCTCTCACCAGTCCAATGGTCCATTGATGGGGCTGAGCAAGACCCTTGGGCACTTTTCCTGGTGGGGTCTGCACTCAGGAGGGGCTCCCATTCGTACTGAGGGCTTTCACAGGTCCTAGGGCTACCTGCAAGCTCAGGAAATTGGAAAGCCCAGAAATCCAGCCCTGGGGTCTCAGCACACCAAGGACATGGACCTGTTTGAGCAAGTCCAGAGGAGGCACCAGGATGATCAGAGGGATGGAGCAGCTCTGCTGGGAGGAAAGGCTGAGAGAGTTGGGATTGTTTAGCCTGGAGAAGAGAAGGCTTTGGGGTGACCTCAGTGTGACCTTCCAGTACCTGAAGGAGCCAACAAGCAAGATGGAGAGACACTATTTACATGAGTCACAGAACAGGGGGTAATGGCTTCCCACTGCCACAGGCAGGGAGAGATGAGATTTTGGGAAGAAATTCTTGGCTCTGAGGGTGGGGAGGCCCTGGCACAGGGTGCCCAGAGGAGCTGTGGCTGCCCCATCCCTGGAGTTGGTGTCCAAGGCCGAGTTGCATGGGGCTTGGAACCACCTGGGGTAGTGGAAGGTGTTGCTGGCCAGGGCAGGGGTGGAATGGAATGAGCTTTAAGGTCCTTTCCAATTCAACCCATTCCGTGTTTTTTATGGTTCTATGAAATAAAGACAAATCCAATAATCAACATCAGATGTGTTCCAAGCTTGAAGGAGCATGTGCTACATCATTTCTCCAAAGATCTGTTGGAAATTGACGGAATGCCTGGATCATTTCCAGGCATTGTGGGTAGGAATAGGCATCAAAAGGAGTTATCACCAGCTCAGCTGGGCCAAAGGACACGAGACTGACATTCTCCAGCATCTCCCATCCCACTTGAGCACGTGCTATATGGGAAATACCAAGGAAGCAATTTAAGACCATTCTTTCACTGGGAACTTATTAAGTCAGGCCCAGAAGTTATGCTTAAGGGGAGGCAGTTATTCATCTGGGGTCAACAGAACTCAAAACTGCACAGGAAATTAGGGAATGCAGCTGTGCCTGCTCCTGCCCAATCACTGAACACTTGGAATGGGGCTGGATACAAAATCTGCAAGCTCTGGTCCTGTACCAACTAAAGGACTGATGAAAATGATCGCTGAAATGACAAAAGTCTCTTCAAGAAGGGAAAATGAGAGAGACAGTGTTGTCTGCACTTCAACATCCAGGTGGGATTAAAGCCTTCCTGCCACAGCCCCAGAGGTCTGGCAGCTGTCAACTCTTTGCACACTTGATGAACTAATAGGCTCATCAGAAAGAAATTAATTGTCTTCCAAAGGCATCCGTCTAAGAAAGTTGGAGTGACTCAAGCTCTGGGAGGTGCCTGTTTCTCTCCACTGACTCTCTGTGCAATCTCTGTGCAAGCCCAGGCACATCCAACTGACTATTACACATTCAGATGAATCTTAGGCGAGATGAATCCTACAACGGGTTTTGCAAGTGCATTACTAATGCAGCTACTCTGCTTTTCTCAAGGGAAAATGTGGTGCTCTTCACGCTGTGTTAAAACAGATGTTTTCAGCTGCTTTTTATTTTAAGAATCTCCTTTTGGGCATGTGAATTTTAAGCCCTGCATACAAAGACAATTATTTATCTTAAGGGGGGGTGTATGACTCAGAGGCACCACGACTGTTCTGAGGTTACCACTCACCATAAAGGTGATCATGGACAAAAGAGCCCTCGGCCACTGATGCATTTGAAGGCATGACTAGACTTGCAAGGTCAGGTGGCACCAATAACTCCCATGTCTCACACAGCCTCCTTGACTGATTTTTCATTTTTTTCTGATAATAAAGCTTCACTGCATTTCTCTGATCCAGCCCTACCTCTAGCAAAGGTTTTGCCAGTAGTAGAAAGCAAACAGAACTAAATCCTTCAAATAATTATGGTCCAAAAGACCCAGATGGGCATCTTTTCTTTTACTGCTCTCACAGGGAAAAACTCAGAGAAATCTTGTTTCTGAAGTAAAAAAAGAAGTTTGAACATACATTACAAGAAACCTTTTGACCAAGTTCTACTTTGAATCAATTTACTGGGACTTCAACAATGACATGAAAAGAGTCAAGGTTGAAAATATATCCTTTAGTCTCCTCACTTAGGAAATACATACTTGAAGTATCACTTTGCAAATAAGCTAATCTTGGTGCTGTGCCCTTAAAATGAAGGGAAGATGTTTTTTATGCAGACACAAGAAGAAACAAGCTTTCAGCATTCTGTATATTACTATGTAGACAGGAAGGAGAGTAGAGAGATTAAGGGATACACGGAATCACAGAATTAAAGAATGGTTTGGAATGGAAGGGACCTTGAAGCCCATTCAGTGTCACTTCTGCCATGGGCAGGGACACCTTCCACTGCCCCAGGCTCCTTCAAGCCCTGTCCAACCTGGCCTTCCAGGGACCCAGGGACAGCCATAGCTTCTCTGGGCACCCTGTGCCAGGGCCTCTCCACCCTTACAGGGAAGAATTTTTTTTCTAGTAACTTGCTTCATCTTCTCTTCTGAAGAATAAAAATATTTCAGTGAGACTGAAAATTTTAGCAGAATCATTTTGGACGAAAGGAAATAGTCAATACTTTTGTACTTTCTGCTCTTCAGTGCAAAAAAAAAAAACAACATGAAGAAGCTAGGCAAGAAAACAAATGAGCAGAACGAGCTATTCTACACAATATTTTTGATTAATCTTTGCCTTTAAAAACATAACCTGGGAAAACGAGCCTGCAAACTTTTGAACACCATCAGTTCTTTATTGTCTTAATTTTGCTTAATTAAAAAAAAAAATATGAATGTTCGCCTAACAGTGACCAGTTGTGGACAAACGTTTTTCTCCCTGTCCTTTAACCTCTGCAGGGACTGTCTGGAAATCACCAGGGAATGCTCAAAATCTGGAGGAAGGACAGGAACACGAAATAGAGAATCTTTTGGCTTTAAAGGTTTCTCTTCCATTTAGACTTTCCACTTTCTATCCAATTCTCACTTGAGATATATACACGACAGAGCATTGCAGAAATACATGTAAGAGTATCACTTTTCACTCTCTTTTGACCAGCAAGTGCAGAAATTCTTTTTATACCTGATGGACCTGAGTCCTGCACTGAGGATGTGCAGGGTTGGAGAACAGAAGTGGCAGTAGGCTGAGCCTATTGCTGAAACAGCCAGAGTGGAAACTCCTTTATCTGGAAAAGTTTGGCAGTCTTCCTGCCTCTGGGATGAGGTTGTTATGTAAAAGCATGGAAATAAAGTGCCTTGGTGATAAAAGTGCCCTGTGTATGCAGTGCTGCAGGGATACACAAGAAAGTGAAACAAATGTTGGAGAGAGGACTTTTCCCAGCAGTGAAAGGCAGCACGAGGAGCTGAGGCTCCACTAAGTTTTGGGGGAGCAATAACACCTTTGCTGCAGCACAGCTGGTCCAGGTTGTGTCCCCACCCTGAGCACACGGTGCTGCTGCAGTGGCAGGAGGGCAGTGCCAGCACACCTCTGTCCAGTGCTCAGTCTCTTCCAAACTCAGGAACAAGTCATCAGTGCTCAGAAATGCGCTGGAAATCCAGTGTGCAGGAGCCACTAAACCAAAGCAGTCATTCAGAAAGTGCTGTGTGTTAAACCTGACAATGTGGTAAAAACCCATGGAAATCACAAAGCCAGGCTTCACCAAAACTCCAGTGCTAGCAGCTCCTGAACAACTTGGGGAAGAGCAATGTCCAAATCCTCCAGGTTACCCTGAAAGCACTTTATGACAAGGCATTCTGTCAAGAATAAAAATTCAAAGTTAACTTTTTTTTTCTGGTCAGCTCAACTAGTTCAGTTTAGACAAAAATATCCCAAACTTTGCCACTTTGTAATTTTTGTAGATATTCTCTTTCTTTTTCTCTTAGCTTCCTCTCTTGCTGATTATTTCATTAAATTAGCTTATAAGCTGTGACAGTGATTCCTATTAGAGGCTGTAGTGAATTTGTTCAGACACTGACAGCAACAGCCAGGATCCCTGTGCTCACTGAATTCCTACAAACACACCTGTGTGGAGGGAGCAGGGCCCTCTGCAAGGCCTCCCTGGCGAGCTATTGCCTAGATAAGAATTTCTTAGCCATGGTGACTGGGCTAAGAGACCCTTTTCCCACCTCGGGACCCCATCTTACCTCCTTGTAAAACTATTGGTCCTATTTCCTTGGCCCTAAATGATTGGCCCTTCTGTCAAGCCATACCTTCCCTATAAAAACCCCTGCTTGTGCCCAGTTCAGTGGAATGGAGCTGTCACCGGACCCTTTGCAGAAGCTGCCAATAAAGGACTATGTGGAACAGCCACACAGCTATTCCCTTGTCCCTGAGTCAGCCGGGGTACCGTGCGAGCTGAGCTGGAATCACTCAGAGCTGAAATCACTCAAAGAGCTGATCACCTGAAGCCCTGGCCTTGCTTGCATTGGTCCCCTGCAGCTGAGACTGCCTGGGACCCCAGGACAGGCTGTTCCTTGTGGGACCTCGCTATCTGGGACATCTGTGGCAGCCGGGGTCAGACTGACCCCTGGTACCAGCCACAACACACCTGTATTTGTGCCTTTTCTGCAGAGATGTCCCATGACAAGTACAAATTTCAAGATAGTTTACACCAAAATGTTTCATCCAGCACCCAGGCTTTCTCATCCTGGAGTTCCCAATTCTCGCTCTAAAAGAATTTTTAGAAATAGTCTCACATTTACCTCTTTCTGTCCTCTGACGGGCCAGGTTGGACAGGGCTTGGAGCAACCTGGTCTAGTGGAAGGTGTCTCTGCCCATGGCAGAGGGTGGAATTGGATGGGCTTTAAGGTTCCTTCCATCTCAAACCACTCCATGATTCTATGATGGGAACTAATTCAAGATGGACAACTTAGTCATCATTCTGCAAATTCACATTAAATAATTAAAAATCACTAAATAAATACAACTTGGCCCTGAAAATCTATTAAGAATTAACATTTAGGACTGATCATTTCCTGCTCAGAAAGAGCAGAAAGTAAGTATTTTTATTTCAATCAGTATTTTTACCATATGTTAACAGAGAATGACCAGACATCTGAGAATTCCCTTGTTTATATTTTACCTTTAGATAGGGAAACTATGATTGTCTAGTCTTAACGTATCAACAAGGCACTACAGGATGCCAAGCTAGGAAGCACAGTTGCTTGACAGGAGTTGTTCCTGGATGTTTAACGGAGAGTTCCATGATGCAAGACATTTGGAACAGACTGATGCTTTGCAAACAAAAATATCTTTTATCTCTCAAATTACCTCACGTTTACAGCAAAGCCATCATCAGGACAGGGAACTGTCAGCCTGTCAGAACTTAGGCTGCCTATGAAACTTGATGTTTGCCTTGTTCTGTCTTTCTGGAGACTGAGACTCCAAGAACCAAAGCTCCCTAAAACTGCGTCCCATAGAAAGAGAGGCCAAAAAATCAAAAGACCATGTTTGCTCTACCATTGCCCTGCAGTGCATTAGTCCGAGCAGGCTGCACTGAAGAAGTCTCTAATGACTCATCTTCGTCTTAACAATGTTAATATCAAATTTTAACTTCAATTCTTCCCAACTTCGTGTTGAGGTGAGTTTTTTGCCTTCTCAAATGCTCAGTTTTGTTTTCTGGGTATTACAGGTGAAGTCCCATATATACCACAGAAAACACCTCAGGAATCAGATGGCAATTCCTGCTTTTAAACAGCAACCAAAAATAAGGATTGGGATCCCCTGACCTGTCCTAAAGCTAGATGGTGCTGGAAGATGCAGGGCGAGGGTGTCAGAGCAGCACATGGAGCTGTACGGCACGGACAGACAGACCCGGGAACCAACACATCCACCCTCACGGAGAACAACCCTTTCCCTACCCCGGGTGACCGGGCAGGCCCCCCTCAGCTCCCCCAGCCCTCACCGCCCCGCCATCCCCCTCAGCCATCCCCCTCACACAGCTCCGATGGGAGCGCCCAGAGCGAGGGGCTGAGGGAAAAAGGCGGGAAATGGGAGCCCCAGCAGAGGCTGAGGGAGCTGGGAAGGGGCTCAGCCTGGAGAAAAGGAGGCTCAGGGGGGCCCTTGTGGCTCTGCACAACTCCCTGACAGGAGGGGACAGCCGGGGGGGTCGGGCTGTGCTCCCAGGGAACAGGGACAGGAGGAGAGGGAACGGCCTCAGGCTGGGCCAGGGGAGGTCAGGGTGGATATTGGGGAAAATTCCTTCACTGAAGGGATGGTCAGTTCCCGGCACATCCAGGGCAGGGGTGGAGTCCCCATCCCTGGAGGGGTTTAACAGCTCTGTGCATGTGGCACTTGGGGACATGGGGTAGTGATGTCCTTGACAGGGCTGGAGAATGGTTGGACTCGGTGATCTCAGAGGGTTTTTCCAACCTTAATTATTCTGTGATTCTAAAGCTGCATGAGCAGCCTAAGCTTGGTGAGACTGAAGCTGTGCACTACTTTGGGCAACTTTTATTTTTTGTTTCAAATGATAATTTTAAACATACTGGAGGCTGTGTGCAGCATTTTTCATCTACAGACAATTGTTTTATTTAAGGACACAGAGAGATACCCGAGGTCCCATAAACAAATGGCAGCACCCCAAATTCACTTTCACAGAAGCCCAAGATTTTGGAAGTGCAGTGTGTGAAGTATCACTGAAAATTAATCAGACAGACACTCACACACCTCAGAAAGCCTGGAAATCCTTCCTGCCTGTGTCTTTCACGTTGAACTGTCTCCTGCACAGTGCTCGCAGGGTTCACAAGGCCACACATCACCTTCCTCTTCTTCCTCCACATCCCCGGCCGTTTCAGCGTTATCCATTAACACATCTGAGTAACCTCAGCCCTCACCAGCCTGACCTGTCTTCTCACTACACCGAATAAACACCGAAATGTGTTTATTTTGTTCAGTGGTTGCTGAGATAGCGTGGCGCATCACACGCAGCCCCGGTTGTTAATTCACCAAGGATTCCTGGCAGTTGGTGCATGCATGGGGAAGGCTTTGATGTCCCTGTTTGTGCTGGGTTCAGACCCATTTTGGCTGATATCGATTACATCAGCTTGAACGTGTTGGCAACGAGGGCTTTATGTTCCTGTAGTGATAGCACTTTCCTCCATGCCTAATAACCAGGAGAGTGCCCCTCACTGGGGTGGCCAGGCTGACGTGACACTAGCCACGAGTGTCACAGCAGCTTGTTACTTAATAAATATTATTTATAAATAATGATTTATCTTTTAACTGTGCATGGGGAAATTCTGCTGTGGTATTTTCCTTGCTGCGGATAAGAAGCCAACAGGTCACACCCATGTCCTACCAGTCAGCCTTCCTCTGCCTCTCCAGATAACATTGGAACTACTAAAGATGGAAGTTAATAATAAACGGCCTTTTCTTGTAAAAATGCTGGTCATGACTAATATTGAGCAGTGTTGCTGTGGCAAAACACCCACCACAGCTGGACCAGCCCCTCCAGCCAGTGTCCTGCCACAGGCAGTCTCAGTGTGACCAGCCTGTCACACCTGTGTGGTGGCTGTGGTGTCAGGTCAGACCCCAGCCAGCCACAGTTCATGTGACCGTTTGACCACAGATCAGACTGGACTGGAGCCCTGCTGAGGGTCAGTGGAGTCTCATCCTCGGGTCAGCAGTCAGGGATTCTCTCTGAGGGTCAGCAGCTGCCTGAGGGAATTCCTCAAAGCTGAGCCCTCGTCTCACTGGGGCAGTGACTGCACATTCCATAGAGAGGCAACCCCTCTAAATAATTATCATCATTCTCATGTTGGGTAGTACCAATTCCACTTCACATCGCAAATCTGTATTCAAGTGTTGGCAGGGCTGTAATTTCACTGATTTATCTGGTTTATAGAAAGAATCTCATTTATTTTTTTTTCCCTGGGGTTTTACAATCTCCAGAGAAAGCAGCCTCCTGAGCTGACCTGATGTGACTGTGAGGAACAACGGTTCACGTTTCAATGTGACAAACTGTCCTGTTCCCCACATTTCTGATATGAGGCCTTTAGGTATCACCTGTCTGACAAGGAACACCTGAGCTGAACTGAGGGAGTAGTTTACCAGGGATCTGCTGAATTTCAATATCCCTGGACCTTTGAATTGAGGGCAGTCTTTCCAGGAGATTCTGTCTGGCTCCATCACAAACTAAGACTGACCTGCAGCACCATCCAGCTGACAAAGCACAACTCTCCCACTCACCATCCACAGAGGAACCACCCACACACTTACCTGGAACAGGTGGTAGGAACACATCAGTGACGAGTAAAGGGACCAGAGAATCAAAGAATGATTTGGTTGGAAGGACCTTGAAGCTCATCCAGTGCCACCCCCTGCCATGGGCAGGGACACCTTCCCCTGTCCCAGGCTGCTCCAAGCCCTGTCCAGCCTGGCCTTGGGCACTGCCAGGGATCCCCAGCTTCTCTGGGCATCCTTTCCCAGGGCCGCCCCACCCTCAAAGGGAATAATTCCTTCTCAATATCCCATCTAGTCCTGCCCTCTGGCAGTGGGAAGCCATTCCCTGTGTCCTGTCTCTCCATCCCTCGTCCAAAGTCTCTCTCCAGCTCTGCTGCAGCTCCTTTAGACACTGGGAGGGGCTCTAAAGTCTCCCTGGAGTCTTCTCCAGGTGAACAATCCCAACTCTCAGCCTTTCCTCATAGCAGGGAATCCTGCCTAACAATGCTTCCTTAGAAAGAAAACAACTTCTTGAACCCTTATAGGAGAGGCTGGAAGGCCCTGGTGAACCTGGGAAGGACATCCTGCAGGTTTGTTTGGAAGAGGACAGAGGTGTCCTGTGCCCTACCTGTGATTCTGATTGTGAGAAAGGATATTAAATCCCTAATGCACCTTCATCAAGGTAAAAGGTGATGAGTAACAGCAGCCTGAAACCCCCTGGGCAAGCAGAACTCCCCACAGAGAAAGAAGGGGCCAAACACAGCAGCACTAATATAGAGATTTTATTTCGACTGTATCGAGTTGTACAGCACATTTTGTTTGTCACAATGCCATCGAACTGATTGGAGAGTTTTTGGCCAGCACATTGTGACACTGAAACTCACAAGAGCTAAAAGCAGTTTGGACTAATGGCCTCAACGGAAGGGCCAGCAGTACCTGGTTTCTGGCTTCCTCATCACTTGCAGTCATTCCAACACGTGCAAAACAGAAGCAAATCCAGTTTCTTCTGCCAGGCCAACGGTCACGCTTCCATGTCTGGCAATGACTGCAAGATACAAGGTAGGGGAGAATCTGAAGCAAGGTGCCTTCTCTTCCCAGAGCCATGTTGGTTGTTCCCAGTATGGAAAAGAAGCAGAGTCTAAGTAAGTACAAGGTCTTCAGGGGATGAGCTTCACTCACGCATCAGGATTTACAAAACCAGAGGCTGACAAGTCAAAGTGCAGGAAAGAGTCCTTATTTCATTCCTTCCAACCGAGATGACAAACCATTACTGAAAGATCTAGGAGATCACAACAGTGTCAAGTCCTTTGCCTTTTTAGCAGACCAATGTCCTCACAGGTCCTCCCTGCCACATACTGAGTCTTAGCTCCTGAAGTGCAGAATACATTGGAAAGAAAACCTACCTTTCTGCAAAAAAATGCCCCACTTTCAAACTCTTCTTCCTGACTAGTATCCACAGATGCCTTATAGAGGAGGCAGGATGGATGCTCCCTGAGGGATCTAGGGATTACAAGCCCACTGAAGCTCACTTTATAAACCTTTCTTCCTTTCTAAACCCAGTTCCTTGTCCTTAAGATGAGTTGGGATTCCTGCTCTCTAGTTTAAAGGAGGAGCAGAGAGGCAATTACAAGTTGGCAACTCTGAACTTTGACCACTGTACAGGAGACAAAAAAAGAAGTCAAATTCAAGAGGCATTTCAGGTAGCACTGGGGCAAGTCAGAGAGATTGTTTCCACCACTGAACAGATGCCACATGTCATGGTTATCACTGAAGCTTGGCTGTACATCCTAAAGTGAAAAGCACAGACCGTAGTGTCTATGTCAGCCAGTGTCTTTCCCCACCCCCGTTTTGGTATTGATGCTTCATTCTCCCTTCTTCGGGTTACATTAAGTGCACAGAAATATATAGCAGCATTTGGACTGAAACCCTCACATACACCAGACAGCACATTCCAGGAGGTAAAACAACACATTATGGCCTATACCCTCAAGGTATCAAGTTTTCAGGATAAAGAGCAGTAGGAAGTGGAGAGCTGAGGGCATTAAAGGGGAGGAGGAGCAACACAGGAACACGAGTTCTGTTTCCATGCCAGGAGAGGATCAAGGTGCCATTCCTGTGTTAGCACCAGGCTGTGACACAACCGCAGACAAAGCAGACGGGAAGAGCAGAAGTGAAAAGCCAATCTCCCATCTCCCCACGGTGCTGGGGGCAGGGACAAAGTCCAGTGTGACACCGATCCCGGCAGAGCCTGAAAATGGGCACGGTCTGCTTGGCCCTTTTCAGCTGGAATGAATTTCTCTTCAGAGCCCGAGAGAAAATCAATTAGTGATGGCTAATGAGTCTTGTTCACCAAGCTGATCGCAAATCACACTCATGGAAAGAGAATCTACAGATCTGCTCCAAGCTGAGGCCCTTCCAACACCCACGGGACCATCAGGAGCTTGCCCTCTTCCTTCTCACACAGCAGCTTGCCATTAGAGGGGAAGGTGGTTCTAAACATGCCTTACTATTGCTTTGGGGGGACTTTGCACAGGCAAGAGCTGTGAAAACGTTGCTTTCCAGCCCACAAAAGGAGGAGGTTGTGATACTCTCTCAGCCCTAGGCCATCAGGGCTACAACACATGGGCCCACCGGCTCCAGGGGAGGGACACAGCGAACTCTCTGATCTGAGCTCCTCTGCTCCAGCCCGGCAGCAAGGCTGCTGCAGACAGCGCATTCCAGCTTGGTGTTCAAGTGTTGCACCAAAGGCCTTCACAGTTACCCTGGAGGCAGTCACCCTTCAAACCCACGAGAGAAAAGGCTGGGCTTAGACAGGTCCCTTGTCTGGCATTCAGCTGGAAGCTGTGGCAATGGGTTTCTTCATATGTTGGCTCATGAGCTCCCTGGCACGAGACACTTGGATGTGGTCAAAACAGGAGTTACAAACGAGGACAGGGTCGTACAACTGCTGATCAGGGATGGGCAGCTTCAGATGGCAGCAGGTAGCACAGAACACATTCCCACAGTTCCTGTCAAGGAGCAAGAAAACCAGTGAGAAGAGAGCTGGGACCACCACAGCAGAACTTCGGCAAGCACAAAGGGTCCAGGTCAGGGCAAGGCACCAGCCTGACTGAGGATTGTAAATGTGTTTTTTATACTGTGGTCAGCCGTGCAAGCAAACTGCTAGTGCTGGCAGGGACTCATTGCTGTCCCAGAGAGGGATCAAAGGCCTTGGAAAAATAGAAACAATTACAATGCAGAATGGAACTCTGCAGGGAACTGATGAGGCCTGGCATGTAGTGGAAAGACCTAAAACCTTCTCCCAGGAGCTGGAGGGAACAGACCTGGCAAAGGGGCATTTTGTGACACCAGGCTGAAGAGAGGAGGGGCCCAGAGTGCTGACATTTTTACCTGCAGTGGTGCCTCCGTTTGGCCAGCCAGAACTCACAGTCGCAGTTGAAGCAGTGTGAGGCCATGTGGTCTGGGACCCACCGTGTGACCTAGGGCAGACACCAGTCAGCTCCCGTCTGTAAGCCCCCAGTGACAGCTCTGGGCAGGCTGGAGGTGGCTTTGGGCCACACCTCACAGTGAGCCTACCCCACTTGAGCCAGCAGCAGCAGAGAATATGTCAAGGACATGGGAGGCTGCTCACTGCCTCACTTCCAGACCACTCTCTGCTGCTGTGCCCACCCAGGGCAGCTGCAAAAAACATTCCCTCCCTCTGCATCACAGCTCCACGATAGGACACACACCTCAGTCTCCTTCTTATCCACAGGTTCCCAGCTTGCTTCTGACAAACAGTCCTCACTGTGGTCAGAACAGAAATCTTCTGTGTCACTGCCGTCTGATTCCTTCAGACACGTCTGCAAAATAAGACCAGGTCACCAATCCCCTCTGCTGCTGGGCACACACTCCAGGGCACGCCCTCACTCTGTGCTGGGGAGGGGCACCTGGCTGGCTCCCGAGCCCCCAGACACAGGGTGAAGCACCCCAGAGTGTGTAGGAGTTTGGTCCTTAGAGCAGCAGAGATACCTGTGGGTGGATGAGGACATGGCCAGGACAGGGACACAACTGACAGAGGAACAATCTTTCCCACCCCCTCCCAAAGGAAAGGAGAGCTGTGGGTTGGAGAGGGAGGTGTGCAGGGATACAGGGACCCAGTGTGGGGTGAGAGCGACCTGTACTCACAAAGTCATCCTCGTAGTCCATGGGGGGCTCGGCCGGAGGGGCGCAGAAGTGGCGAATGTCCAGGCGCAGTTGCAGCTCCCGCACCTGCCGGCGCAGCTGCTCCACCTCCTGCTTGTAGCTGGCCTCGATCTGCCGCAGCCGGTGCTGGATCACGTCCGTGGGGAAGGGAAGCCCGTCGTCGTCCAGGTAGAGAGGAGGCACAGGAGAAGGACATTTTGGTGGCAGGTGCTTGGGACCAGAGGCTTGTTTCAGGTGGCAGGGCAGCCACAAACGGCTGGGCTTCCCGAAATGTGTGCTCACATGGCCAGTGCAGGCCGAGGGCTTCCCACCTTCCCTGCCAGACCACGGGCCACTGAGGCACAGGCCCGGGGCCCGCAGGGGTTTGCTGCTCAGCCTCTTGCTGCAGCAGCCATAGGAGAGGAGGTGCCTGGGTGTGGGCTCCCCATTGGGGAGCGATGTCACCATGCCTTGAAAACTGTCCCAGTTGGACCCCAGGAAGGAGAACTCACTGCTTTGGCTCTGGGAAATGGGCTTGCGCCATTGCTCCTGCAGGAGCCTCCCCGGCCGGCCAGGATCCTCAAAGGGCATGCTCCGGCCAGCATCACCTCTGCCCTTGTCTGCAGCTGGGCATGGGATATCCAGGGCAGAGCCTGGGATGTCCTGAGAAGGGGTGCCTGGTACCAGGGACTCCTGGCTAGGAATGTCTTGGTGGGTGGTGATTCTTTTGGGACAGCCTCCTCTGTTGGACACCACGCCAGCAGCCTTCAAAGGTTCCTGGGGACAGGTTTCCAAATGCTTTCCAGAACTGGTGGAAACCTTGTCGCCGTTTTCCTGTCCAGAAGGATTTGGATCTGGACCTATGCCATCCAGTTCCTCCATGAGTGTTTCATTTCCCTTTTCCACCTCCACAGGGACACTGCTGGCTGGCACAGCAGCCTGCCTGTCCAGCTGCCTGCTCGGCCCTTCGTGCTCAGCACGGCTGCTGCCTTGCAGTGCAGGGTTCTCCTCCTTCTCTTCCCTGGGCCGTGCCTCTCCTGTGGCCACTGCAGCACCTTCAGCCCCCTCAGTGCTGGCATGCCGGGCTTCCAAGCCCACCCGCACCTCCTGACAGTGGTTGTTCAGGTTGGGGTCACTGGATGTGCGGGTCAGAGGGCTGCTGGAGTCACAGGCTGAGAGCAGGTCATCCATAGATCTTGTCTTTGGTAATCTAGAACCCAAAAGCAAAGCAAGTCTGACAATAAACCCCCCGAAACTTCCCTGGTTTCAATCAAAACTGAGATGAGGGCAGGGAAATTCCCCATTACAGCTCTAGGGGTAGATGGAGAGGGGCAGTGCAGCTGCAGGAGCTGAAATGCACAACACCACAGTGTGGCCTCCTGCCTTTGAGGTGCAGCAGGGACCTCAACTCCTTCTCTGAGTGGCTACAGAGCTACAGTGAGTGGCACTGCTACAGAGCTCTTGCTCCCACAAGGAAGAGGAGAACAACATAGAAACTACAAGAAGGGCAGAAAGATCTGTGCGTATTCAACACCCTGAGCCTGAAGCTCTAAGCTCTTACCTGTCCAAACACCTGCCACTGAAGTCCTGGCTCTGAGATCCGGGGGGCATGTAGATGTCCATGTCCTCCTGTCCCAGAGGATGTGGTGAGGAGGCCGGGAGGTACATGGCTGTCCAGAGGTGCAGGGCGCGCACGTGGCACACGGGATGCAGCACCTGCGACACCGCCCGCATCAGAGCCCCGCTGCCACAGAGAACCCCTCCAGCCCCTCCCGGTGCCTGCCAGGGGAAAAGCCTGGAAAGCTGGGCCAGGAGCTCTACTGACCTGCTCGGATCCGGGCATATAGAGCAGGTTGTGGAAGTTCTTGTTGCCGGCCCGCAGCAGGGACCAGACGGAGCACGTGCGCTTGTAGATGTTGTGCATCTCACGCTCGCAGGGGCTGTTCCCCAGGAAGGTCCCGTAGAGGCAGGAATACGTGTGCTGCACCAGCTTCACCTGTGGCACGGAGGGAGAGCCTCGCTCAGAGCCAGGGGGGAAAGGGGGCTCCTGCCTAGAGGGGACACATCTTCCCCGCCTCTGGGATGGCTCATGCACTGCCTACCCAAGCTGTCCTTGCTTCCACACTAGGCACGTCAGGGATCACTTAAATTTAAAGGAAAGCAACACTCAACTGATACCAAACCCATCTCTCTAGAACCAAACTACTCTCCAGAACCCTCTCCTGCATTTTTTAGTAAGAGAAAGACGAAGTTTTTTTCCCCGTTTTATTTTTTTCCAAATATTTCTGACCCATATAGCTCTGAGATATGCAAATCAAAGCAGTGCTGCTGCTAGCACCTGAATTCCCTGGGCTGGAAAGGGACTGGAGAAGGGATTCAAGAAAACCAGAGTATATAAACCCTCTACCACCCCTTCATGGGAGAACAGCTTTAAACTAAAAGAAAACAGATTTAGATTACATGTTAGGGAGAAATTGTTCCCTGTGAGAGTGGTGAGGCCCAGCACCAGGCTGCCCAGAGAAGGTGTGGCTGTCCCATCCCTGAAAGCATCCAAGGCCAGGTTGGACAGAGCAATCTGGGGTAGTGGAAGGTGTCCCTGCCCACGGCAGGGGATGGATGGATGGATGGAATGGGATGGGCTTTAAGTTCCCTTCCAACCCAAACCATTCTGGGATTCTGTGATCACATCACAGTCTCCCAGGTTCTGCAAACCTCTTTTCTTTCACTCCAGAACTGTAAAACATCATGGCCTTTCCTCTGTCTCAGCTCACATGTTTGCACATGTATTTCTTACCAGAAAAGCTTCATTAAATTCAAAGAGGCAGGGAAATTGCTTCAGAAGCTGATGAACAGCATCCAGCCACTGGAGAAAAACTGGGCACTGCTCATTCTGATCTTCCACCTTTTCCTGGTGTCCACAACGATCCCCAAACTTGTGACCAAAATCCAGCCAGTCCGATTCAACAAGCACCTGGAAACCCTGTGAATAAAAGAAAAAACAACTGCAGAGACTTTGTTGAGGACACGTGACAGGAAAAAGCAAGTCCCATCCACCAGGAAGGAGGCTGCTGCGATGCCTGGTTTGGGAGCAAAGCTCACCAGGGCTGGAGGTTCCCACGACAAACTAACAGTTGGTATGTCTATGCTGTAATCAGCTCCGAGAATTCAGAGTAGGAAGCAGCTGAACTTTGAATACAAGATGGTATTTCCCACAGCACTGCCCCTGGCTGGGCAGAGGAGTGAGGAACAGTTCACCCAAAACAGGCAGGAAGAGAACAGGGAAAACTCAACACGCACCACAGCAGCTCAGAAACCACTAAGCTTATTCCCAAATGCAATCCTGCTCCTTTCCACGGGGATTCCGAGCCAAAAGCTGCCTTTGAACAGACATGAACTGCAGCAGAGCACAATCCTACCTCCATGGTCCTGTAGTAAGGGTCCAGGAGAATCTTTGCCAGTGCCACAATCTGTGGAGTCCTGTCCCAGCCGTCGGAGCAGTGAACCAGCACCGGACGCCCTTCTCTGTCCACAGCATTGGAGACGAGCACTGCTGCCTTCAGCATGACAGACAGGTGCTGCAGCCACTTGGTGCTCTCCAGGGCTGAAAGCCAGCTGCAAAGGGGGGAAAAAGGCAAGAAAATGGTTGCTTAGCTCTCCACTGAAGAAAAAGTACGTTTTAACATCAGTTTTCTTGGAGTCCTCAGTGAAAATCAGTCTTTTCTACAACACGCCCCAGCGGAGCCAGGCAGCCTGGAAAGAAGGGCAAAGAATCCAACCCCGAATTTAATTTTTCTCAAATACAGCCACATTTTAGAAACCCCCAGAGGACATACACAACCAAGTGACACTATGACAGTGCCACAATCCTTTCTGGGTTAATGGATCAAAATTAGCAGCATTCAAGCACTGTGAGCACTTTACTATCCCTGCATTTTCTTGGGTAGAAACCTGGGATAAAAATTGAAAAAGGAGTGAAACCCCCCCAGGTCACTGACAGATATGGCATCAAACTCAGCTAGAGAAGAGTCACTCACTTGCTGGGGTCTGGCACTTGACTGCAGACAGCACGCAGATACTGGAAGCTGTTCCGGATGGAGTGGATGTTGGCCATACCCATGAACACGACTTCACAGTTGGGGTAATATTCTGATACGAGAGATAGGAACATTTAGAGAGAGCTCCAGCGTCTACAGAACATTCTGAACTGGAAGGGACCCACAAGGGTCATCGAATCCAACTGTGCTGCTAACTGCAGCAACTGACTCCATGCCCCAGTGCAGCCACCACTCCTGGTGTTCATGGAGTCACTAAGGTTGGGAAAAACCTCCAAGGTCACCCAGTCCAACCATTTCCCAGCACTGCCAAGGCCACCACTGACCCACGTCCCCAAGTGTGACATCTACAGACCTGTTAAACCCCTCCAGAGATGGGTACTCTAATACAGCTGTGTGTTAGCTGTGTGGCACAGCAGCTGTGCCAGGGCCTGTTAATGCTTTAATGAAGAAATTTTCCTCCATACCCAATCTAAACCTCCCCTGGCACAGCTTGAGGCCATTTCCACTCATCCTGTGCCTTGTTCCCTGGGAATAGAGCCCGATCCTCACCTGGCTGCCCTCTCCTGTTAGGGAGTTGTGCAGAACCGGAAGGTCCCCCCTGAGCCTCCTTTTCTCCAGGCTGAGCTCCCCTAGCTCCCACAGCCACTCCTGGTGCTCCAGACCCTTCCCTCCTCATGGTCTTTCTTGTCCTAATGGGCACAAAACTGACCCCAGGACTGGAGGTGCCTTAGCAGTGGCCAGATAAGGGGGATGGTCACTGCCCTATGAGCACACTATTGCTGGCATAGCTCAGGTGTCATCGACCTGTTGTTCAACTGGGCACACCTAGGCCCGTGTTCAGCTGCTGCCAATCAGCACCACTAGGTCCTTTTCCACTGGGCAGCTTTCCAGCCACTCTGTCCCAGCCTAGAGCATTCCAGAAGGGCTGTTGCACGATGCAATAAATGCTGGGTCCAAATGCAGGACCCAGCACTTGGCCTTATTGAACCTCATCCAATTGGCCTTGGCCTGTTGATCCAGCCCACCCAGATCCCTGTGTGGGAACATGCCCCCAGAGACCAAGCACCAAAATGCTGCCTGGATCCCCCCAGCTGTGCCCTAGGAGCCACTGCCAGGACCAAGAGGAATATGCTCTGGGATGTTCTTGGCCCTTGGTACCTTCGCATTCGCAGCCGCCTCCCTTGGCCCTGTTTGCCACGGCTGCTGTGTAGGACCTGGCATCGAGGATCAGCAGCTTCTGAGGGGTTCCTGCATTCTCCACGCCTGAACACGCTGTCAAGGACGAATCTGCAGGGACACACAGGGACTGAGCTCCTGGCACCTTCATCCCTGCCTCCCTCCACCCCAGTGCCACCGTGAGTGAGCCTGGAGAGCCACCCACACACCGCAGCCATGTCACAGTGGGGTCCAGGTTCTGCCCCTGGACAGTGGGGTAAAGCCCTGCCCTGGGACAGCCCTGGCAGCCCCCGTGTGGTGCCCCCTGCTCAGGAGGGCTGGTGGAGCCATCTCACCGAAGTCGGCGTCGCAGGGCTCGCTGCCGTCGCTGCTCCCGGTGTGCGGCGCGGCGCCCGACGCCCTCGCTCCGGGGTTCAAGGCACAGGCTTTGGCAATGGATGTCACCAGGTACTCGTCGTCGGCGTTCCGCCAGCCCCACCAGCTGATCTCGGGCTGGCTGCAGCGTGAGATCACCGCCCCGTTGCGCATGTGTCTGCAGGGACAGAGCCTCGCTGAGCCCCCAGGAGTGCAGGGCTGGCCCGGGACACACTCCCTGTGCACAGCCACACCTG
Source organism: Acridotheres tristis (assembly GCA_037013685.1). Classification (NCBI taxonomy): domain Eukaryota; kingdom Metazoa; phylum Chordata; class Aves; order Passeriformes; family Sturnidae; genus Acridotheres; species Acridotheres tristis. The sequence goes on from CM072906.1 coordinate 513,832, forward strand.
AGCTACTCCCTGCTGCTCTGTCTGCTGCAGCAACTGCTCTATCTATAGCACTGACTCTCTCATCGAGCACTGAAAGAGGGCAGGGAATCTCAAATAACCATTTTTCATCACCACAGCACTGACAGAGCGGCTAAACCAGACTCATATTTTATTTACAATAAAATACAATCATTTAGGTTGGAAAAGACCTTCCAGAACCACAAGTCCCATCTCTAAGTTCTATTTAGATGTATTAATACATCCTGTAACCTATAAATATACCATATTTAAAACAGATATTACTGTATATAGATGCAACAGTATTTATATGTTAAATCAGAGAGAATATCATTATGGTTGCATTTTGGGAAAGTAATAGTTATTTCATAGAATCATGGAATGGTTTGGGTTGGAAGGGAGGGTGAAGATCATCTTGTTCGACCCCCCTTCCATGGGCAGGGACACCTTCCGCTTAATTTTAAGGCTGTTCTGCTCTCTCTCTTTTTTTTTCCTCCCTTAAATTACAGACCCGTTCTTAAACCATTTCACTTATCACCTGTAAGTTGGGAGGATGAGCTCACTTGGCATCTGACCAGGGAGTTTCTGGGTGGAGGCCTGAGCTGGTGTTTATCAACAACCCCTAAATGTGAATCCTACCCTGGCTGTGCTTACTGACACCTGGCAGGAGGCCTGAAGTAGGAATCAGTGCATTTCTCACATGAACACACTGATCAAGTCATTCCCAACTGGCCTGGAAAGGGAAGGGACTGGGAGATGACAAAGCTTCTGGTGAAAGAGAATGATGCAGAGAGTGTGAAATTTGGTATTAATAAGTGAAGAGTATTTACAGATGATCAAAGCATAACCCCAGCTGTGACATGGAGCAGTTTGGTGCAGATCAGAAGCCAAATCCCAAAGGCTTTGAAGTCACTGGGGAGCTCTCAAAAGTCTCAGCTCAGTTCTCAAGAGAAGCACGAAGGATGTGCTAACAGTTATTGGGAAAGGAGTAAGACATAAAATACTATGGCTTCACATCTCAACCATCCTAAAACAACACAAACTCTGCTCAAAAAAGATCATGTTGTAGTCAACCAAACTCCAGAGATGGATGGCACAGACACAAGCAAGCACTGGAATGGTCATGCCGTGTTTCAGAAACACAAGTATTTCTTGGGCAACAAACAAAACCAAGAATGGACTCACAGCCACAGTGCAATGTGGGACTACTAAGTGGTTCCAGCACCTGGTGGCAGGTTCACCAAGTGACCATGAGGCAGTCACCCATTCTCCCAAATGTGTGTAGGAAATCTAAGATAGCAGATGCTCCAAAGATGCACCAGGAAGGAGCACCTGCATCCCTATCCTGATTGTTACGTTTCCCTGAGGTGTGGCTCCTGCCGCCTGGTCCTTCTCGGAGATGGGAAAATGAACTGACCAGCCCTGAACCAGACCCACACACCAACAATGCTCAACCATTCCATCACCCCTCCTGTGGATACACAGCCTGGGAAACTGTAAAAACAGGAGAGATTTCCCATGGACTGCGTGAGAAGTACAGGCTTTCTCACAAGCTTGGAGAAAAACAGAAAGGAAAGAATCTCAAACAAAGATGCACCTGCTATTATTTACAGAATGTGTACTGTGAGAAATTGTATTGTTTACAGTAAGAACATCTTGCAGGAGGTGTTGCTTGCTCTGACCAACGGGCTGTGTTCTGTTCTTGGGTTAGCGAGTGAGTGTACGCAGGGAGTGTGTGTTACAATAAACTCGTCCCTTTCCTATCTTGAAAAGTGACCATGTTGCTGTGTGTCTTATTACCACCGTTCCAAAAGCTAATCCTTCATTAAGAGTAACATCTCCTGCAGCATTTATCTGGAAACCAAAGAATCATATAATGGTTTGTGATGGTTTTTTTCAAGCCCATCCCATTCCACCCCCTCTTTAGGCAGGGACACCTTCCACTGTCCCAGGCTGCTCCAAGCTCCTCCAACCTGGCCTTAGACACTTCCAGGGATCCAGAGGCAGCCACAGCTTCTCTTGGCACCCTGTGCCAGGGCATCCCCACCCTCACAGGGAACAATTTTTTCCCAATATCCCATGTAACCCTGCCCTGTGTCAGTTTACGTAGCTTCCTTAATGACATCTCACAGATAATAACAAAGAAGACTTTAAACTGAAGGCTTCCAAAGAAATAATGTTCATGTTTGGCCAAGTCAAAACACCATAGGGACCCTTTATTTTAAGTGCTGCTCTGTTTTGCAAGGTGACTTGCAGAGCAGTCACTCCCAGGAGATCTATTCCCGCCTTCAGGATCACTCAAGGATGGATAACAAAGAGCAGCAAAGGCTTTGTTTATAGTAGTAGATGAAACAGAGCCAAGGTGTGGACTTAAGCACCAGCCTGTGATCATCCAAGCCTGTTTGTGAGCCACCCACAGCTCCTGGCCTGTGCCAAGCAGCACTTTCCCAGACAGTGCCTGAGCACGTTTTTGGGAAAGGCAGGTGCTGAGCACGTTTTTGGGAAAGGCAGGTGTTGTGCCAGGAACTGCTCCCAGTAGGCAGCTTGGGGGACAGGACAGGGTGCAGGGCACTGCAGCTGCTCTGGGCAAAGCCAGGGTTGTGTTGAACTCACAAAACTCTTGGTAACACAAACCCCTGAGCACTGAACAACAGCTGGGGACGTTCAAGGGACACGGTGACCTGCCAGTAAACGAGGAAATGTGACAGCACCAGTTAGTGTGAAGCCACCACCAAGCAGAAAGTACAACAGGTGCCAGCAGGGGAACCAAAATCACAGCTGAGCTTGCAAGAAGCAAGGGAGCACCAGAGCCTGACTCTGCCTTCCCTGCACATCTCCCCAGCATGAGCACAGGAACCATTTAAGGCCTTTTCTTACCTAGGAGTTTTGGGGAGGTTTTCCTCAAACGATAAAGTTCCTTTCTTGAAACTGGAATGGCAGGAAATGCCAGAGTGCTTTAACTTACATAGAGCAAATTATTCTTGAGGGATCCTCAGTTTAGTTTTAATGACTCAAGACCCTTTCATGATCCAAAACTGCAATATGAAGTGCCTCTGTAGTTAATCAGTTGAGTTTTTCCTCACAGATTTATTCTGAGCACAAGGCTACAGCACATCTGATACTGTCAGCACATACCATTTAACCCACAGCAATCGTTCACAACCGATTACTACCTGGTTTAGTGGAAGGTAGTAGTGGGGTTGTAAATGGACGATTTTCAAGGTCCCTTCCAACCCAAACCATTCCACGATTCTGTGATCTCCCAAGTCTTTCTGTTATTTCCTGAACAAATAAAGGAGCTTAGCTTAAAACACAAAAAAGAGCTTGGAGAGGGTTTACTGAGCCGAGCCTAAAGGTTCCAAACTGGGATGTGTGTGTGTATAAGTGCTTCCATTTCCCAGATGATTGGGATAAACTCCTGTCTCACTGTGGCAGGGTGTGAGAGCTTGAGAGCAAGGCCCAGCCATGGGCTGGAGCAGTGCCTGCTGTCCCCTGGCAGGGGATGCTGAGCGTCACAAGGAGCATTCCTGCTGCCACAGGCCCAAGGTCTCCTCAAGGTGGCTGAGCAGACAGAGCCAGAACTGCCATGCCATGTCCGTCTGCCTCTCTAAATAACTGATTGCATCCTTTGCCTTGCTTTAGAAGTGGATTGTACCTGGAGGCTCCTGCATCTCTGCGGAGGACTGAGATGGAGACCTGAATTTCTGCTTTGCTTAATAGCTAAATTATACTTTTTTTTAAGAAATCTGATAATGGGGTACGTTTGGTGTCATATTTTACAGCTCTGACTGTGACCCAGTGAGATCAGCCTTATCCAAAAGCTCTGACGTCTATCAGAGTCCCCTGGGATGCAGGCACCCATCCATTCTCTCCTGAACTCTGAGTGAGGAGGAGGAGCTGAGTATCAGGCTTTTCAGTTCCACACAGCACAAGACACTGCAGAAGCAGCCACGACCCTTAAAGACCCTCCTGCTCCAAAGACTTCAATCTTGAGGGCAAAGACTAAAAAAAGTGCATGAAAATCAGAGACACATGGGCAAACACTTGCCCCATCTTGTAACATCACTTGTCAGCGTCTTCTAATCTGATCCCAGGCTGCAAAGGGCTGCACTCAGCTCGTAAATTACTGGGTACCATTACACAGATATAAAGCAAGGAACAAAATAATTGCTGGAGTAGGAAAAAGCCATGGCTTTGCCCTCGGGTGGGGAGGCACAGTGGGACAGGCTCCAGCACTAGGCCATTTTTAGCAAAAGGAATCACAAATACAATTAACTTCTTAGCTGAGTTGGCTACAAGGAGGGAAAGGCTCCATCCCATAAGCTGCGCTCATTCCCACTCTGCTGCAGAACTGAGTTCTAGAAGGAACACACAGTGTTTTGCCATGAAGTGTGAAGGTGCAGAGTTAAGGTACCTGAAAATTCACTGGTTTTGCTTCCTGACTTTTGTATTTTCCCATACAGCTCTGATATTTTAAGTTTTTTTATATTTGGATTTGGTAACTGCTAACACAGAGTCTAAAGCTACAAACCATAATGAACATTTTACAACAGCACAACTGCCTGGGTGCCCCTTTCCATCAACCTCCTGCTGGGTTTCAAATGCATCAGTCTCCTAGGAGACAAATTTAATGAGGAACCAGCCCTAACCTGCAGAGCCCTGCTCCACTGGCTGCCTGGCCTCCTGCATCCCCCTCTAGATTATTTCTGGAAGGCTGGTCAGGGAATATTTCATAGAATTATACAATATCCTAAACTGGAAGGGACCCCCAAGGATCATCCAGTCCAACTCCTGGCCCTGCAAAGACACCCCAACAATCCCACCCTGAGCATCCCTGGGGAATGGTATCCAAATGCTCCTGGAGTTCTGGCAGCCTCGGGGCCGTGCCCATTCCCTGGGGAGCTTGGGCAGTGCCCAGCACCCAGCATCCTCTGGGGGAAGAACCTTTCCCAAAATTCAACCTAAACCTCCCTGACACAGATACAGCCATTCCCTTGGGTCCCGCCCCTAGCCATCAGAGAGCAGAGATCAGAGCTGCCCCTCGTGAGAAGCTGCAGATTTGGGCATTCCCAGGTCTGTCTAGGCCTGCATACCCTGCTGAGTACAGGGCACCCAGCAGGCTCCTTTTGGCTCAGATTTCTTTTCAAAGTAGCAGCCAGACAAGGACCAAGGTGTGGAAAGGTTTTGAAACTTTGAGAGAACTTCAATTTGACCTCATCTTGCAACATCTCCTGTAGGAGGAAAGTCACCCACACCTTCAAATCTAACTGAAACAGCAAAGGACAGTTCTGGAACACAGCTTCTCTCTTCTGGAAAACACCCTGCTGCATTCAGTACTGGGAGAAGGAGCCCTGGGAGCACCACGTTTGCAGGTGGGAGGCAAAAAGACAGACAGCTCTCCTGCCATCCCTGTCCCAAAGCCCTGCAGGACTATGAGGACACAGCAGCTGCCGTGGGTTTGAGGGAGGCAATTTGAGTTGGCAGTTACCTGTACACCACCACGGGGATCCTCTTCCACGACCTGAACGAAGCCACATTCTCCAGCTCCTTGTCAGTGATCCAGACAGGGACCAGCAGCTTCTGGGGATAACTGGAACAAAGCCTGGAGAAGAGACAGCATTAAAGGCAAGATGAAGACTGAGCAGTCAAAAATGTGCCCCAGAGTATCTCACATTTCCCCAAGCTCAACAGGCAGGACTTTGGCTCTTCCTCCTCACATCTGTCTCAGCACAGCCTCAACAAGTGAACCAAAACATGCTGTCAGGAATGAGCTGAGAGAAGACAACCTCCTTTCACCTCAGGCCTCACCTCTGGGCTCATACTAAGTATCCTAGTACTTTCCAGGATGCCTTTGGAACAACCTCTGGATTTAAGACTTCATGAAGGTTTAGGGGAATGATCAGTAATTTACATGGAGTTTTTGTTTTCTTGTAGCAGGTACACAGAGCTCCTGGTAAAGAATGGCCTACCACTGTCTGTCCAGCAGAACATGATACCACTGCTCAACTTGACACATTATTCAGTGAGGAAGACACAAATTTTCCCGAGAAATTTAGCAGTGGGGACCGGGAGTATGCAAATAAAGTGACAGGAGTGAGATCTAAATCATCTCTTGTTTGGTGGGGTGCCAGAAATCAAATTCTTATAGATATCTGAACATGCACCAGCAGTGAGAGAACTCTGAGAACACAGAGCACTCCCAGAGGGCAGGGTTATATGGGATATTGCGAAAAAATTGTTCCCTGTGAGGGTGGGGAGGCCCTGGCACAGGGTGCCCAGAGCAGCTGTGGCTGCCCCTGGATCCCTGGCAGTGCCCAAGGCCAGGCTGGATGGGGCTGGGAGCAGCCTGGGACAGTGGAAGGTGTCCCTGCCCATGGAGGGGGTGGAATGGGATAAGCTTTAAGGTCCTTTCCAGTCCAAACCACTTGGGGATTGTAGCACACATAAAATTCCAGGAGTGCAGGGGGGGCTTTCTGGCTCCTGCAGCTCCTCCCCTGCCCCTGCTGCTCCCAGCACAGGCCAAGGTCAGGCTCAGACACAGCAGTGCCTGGGAGCTGGACCAGCTGAGCCTCTGCAGCGCAGGCAGGCACAGGTGGGTACATGGCAGGGAACATCAAAGAGCCCCTCTGGCTCAAGGCTGCCCCACATCATTTATAAGGAATGTTTCAGGGCAGATGGGGAGCAAAGTGAGGGGGGTGAAAGGATCCAGCCAGTAAGCTCCAGAGGGTGGTCTGGTGTTCCTGAGCCCAGGCTATTCCAGCTGATGGCAACAGGCACAATTCAGTATTAGTTTATGGTGCTAGTGAAGAACTGCCTGCTACATTGCAAAGTGGCACTGCAGTGTCTAGACAGTTCCTCTGAGAGCCCCAGGCAGAAAGCAAGGGTGGCTAAGGGATAAAAACAACTGGGTTGTTGAGGATGAGGAATTCAGGAAGCAAAATTAAAGCTGTCAGTTGAGAAGGTGAAGACGAGGTTGTCTGTGGTAGGATGTCTGGGCTTGGACATCTCTGAAATGCCTCAGATTCCATAAGTAAAGGTGATCAGGAAGTTAGAGAAGCAGTGAAGTGTGACTGAGGATGCAGGAATGTGGGAGAGGGTTAGCACCTGTTCAGGTCTGGAGGAACTTCTGGAATAGCTGAGTCTATACATGAACAGGCTTCACTGAAGTGCAAACAGTTCCCTGGCACCTCAGATGCAACATGAGTGATGTCTTAAAAGTATAGACTGGGGAGAAGCAGTCCAAGAGAGGCTCAGGAGTGTTATCTTCTAAGGGTTAAATCACTAAAACTCTGTAGCCTTAGAAAAACAGTAAGATAGAAATCAGTGATTTTCAGGTAGGAAACAGGACGTCTTTAAGAAGTGAAGCCAAATTCAAGCAGGGCACATAGAAACAGGCACTAAGGTCAAGACAAAGAGACACGGCTTTCTAGGCTAGAATTCCAGAGGAATACAGTAGAGGAAATGATAACCCAGGATAAGTAACTCTGTTGGCTTAACAGTATCTTATAAACTGATACAAGGAAGAATATTTGTGGCATCTTGAATGCCACAGGAAGGCCAAAACAGACTGAGCTTGTGAACAAAGAGTGGGCAAATTCCAGGGGAAGGTGGGGGTAAAAGTGTGATGCTCAAAGTGACCAGCATCTACCAGAATGTGCATTGATCAAATCCTAGGCTTAAAGAGGAACAGGACAGCACTGGAGCAACACTATCAACCCCTGCAGTGACAGGAATGACATCCACAGAGGCTGGAAGAGAAGCAGAAAGACTGTGAGGGCAGAAATTCCCATGGGAGACTTCTGTTGCTTCCACACAGAACACACAAGTGTCTGAACCAAAAGTGACATTTTCAGACACACCCAGGTGTTTCTTGGTGCTACCAGCAAAATCATACAGAAGTCTCTGACTCTTCCTTTGGACCTAAGCTGCTCCAAAGTAGAGTAACTGAAAAATCCCTTTGTTACAGCATTCATCACTCAGTAGATTCAATAATGTTTTTAGAGGGGATAAGGCTCCCACAACAGCAACAAAAACACAAAAGGTAAATTCAATGCACTTGGGTTTTGAGTCAATACGGCCACTGAGAGGGAGGTCAGCCCTTGTGTGAAAGCTACCTGAAACACCAGTGAACGAGCAGATGGGGCAGATATGGCAGATCTGGATTTTCAGAAGGGGTTTTTTGAGACTTTTTGGGTGCCTGGGCTTTTTAACAGGTGCATCCCCAAAGAGCTGAAGGATGCTCCTCTTAGGAAACAGCTGCTCTTGAGAAGATAAGAAACAGTTCAGAACCCCAACGATCATTTCTCACCACAACAGGAGTCCTGAAGGAAACCACCTGCAGTGGGGTGGCCTGGAAAGCCCCGAGCCAAGGTGAGCCAGACCACCAAGGAAAACAGCCTTGAACCGTGAGGGCTGATGGCAGGAGGGGATGGCTGGAACAACACAGACACAGGAATAAGCACCTGTGAACAAGGATGGGTGGAGAACCTTCTTACCACAGAGCTAACAAAGAGGGAGAGGAATCGTGAACACCCTGATTTGGAGGGGATCCACAAGGATCAAGTCCAGCTCCTGGCCCCTCACAGGACACCCCAACAATCCCATCCCCTCCCTGAGAGCCTTGTCCAAGCTCTTGCTTCACAGAAGGCAAACACGTGTACCACTAACAGTCTTCACAGACTTATTGTCCACATGTTCCTATGGCAAATCCAAGCAGGGACAGTAATTATCACTTTCCAATGGTATGGATAGTATTAAAATTTATAAAGAAGTGTAAAAAAGACAAAATTTTAATTAAGAGCAGTCTTAGAAACTCAGAAACACCATCTGGCTAAAGCAGTAACAGAATTCCAGGCAACTTTTACCTCATAAACTCAAAGTTAAATAAAACCACAATTGTAAAAAGATGAAATCTGAAAACGAGCATCAACACTGGAAGAAAAGTTGTGGTTTTTTCCTTCCTTTTTTTGAAGGAACTACACATATACCAAATGCACCAGTACTAAGGCTGGTATGAAACAACTACCTCAGAGAGCCTGTGTGGACCAGATGGGCAATGCTGGAGTGATCCCATTTCCCTGGGTATAAGATCCCTGAAGATGTGAGAGCCAGGGAGAGACCGTGTAATAATTTTATTATCACTGTATACTTTTATCAAGATTGAAGGAGTGGTTATTACAAGCTTGTATTTCTCTCACTTTACGATGGCTGTCTCCAGGAAGGAGATAATAGTTCCCAGATAAGGACATCTCGGAACAGACTTGAAAGACAAGGAACAAAGCCATTACCTTGGAGTATCCTGTCTTTAACAGCACTGTTTTGCCAATGCAGGGAAATAAAAGATAAAAGGACTATAAACAGTTAAAAAGTAACCTGATCCCTGTGAATATAGGCAGGTGGTTATGATCAAAAGCCAAGGCAGGATTTAAAGCCACACTCCCCCAGCAGCAAGAGAGAACTGGTTTGAGTTGCACAAGGCAATTACACCATCCCTGAGATCCCAGGACGTCTGCAGGAAGCTGGGACCTGTGAGGATCCCCAGGGAGAAACTCAACAGGTGAAGGGAAGCAAAGCCAGGCCCACGCCCAGCTTGCTGAGGTTTGTTTTAAGTCCTTTCTTCCCTGGTTTAGGTGGAAATCAAACACCTGTCTTCAGAGAAGGCGGCTAATGGCTGTGGATTACTGGCCAGGAAGCAAAGCACAGATGGTCAATGGAAGTTGAACTTCCCGAAATAGTCAGAGGGAACCACACCCCAGGATCCAGCAGGGAAGAAGGCCTGACATACAGAGACTCTACCTAGGGCAGGGACCCACAGACTGTGCACTCCAAAACTGAGCAGGACAACAACTTTTATTTGGCATCCTTGGAGAAACTCTGTAAATGCCAGCAAAGTCATGTGAACAGTCCTAAATGACATGGTCAGTAGGGCAGAGGTAAAATGGAAATCACCCCCAAAATTTAGTGCTTGTGGCCTAGATTCTTCAGGAAAAGAGAACAGGCAGCAAGCTCCAAAACTGGGATTTCCCCAGTCCAGTGTGTCTGAGGTTTCTCATGGTCTCCACAGGAAACCAGTGACCTGGAACTGCCCAATCCATAGGTGATGGGGATGCCTGGACTGGCTGGGGCAGAGAGGAAAAGCTGAGGGATACCAGTCGTTTCAAAACAGGATTTATAGGGAATGCACAACTGAGTATGTCCATCAAAGTCTGAAATCCCATTGGCTTAATGCCACCTGCTGCAAACAGTGCAGCTGCCCTTCTCCAAGCGTCCTGTGCTCCTGCAGGAATAGAAGGCAGGCTGGAAACACTGACTGGTGGCAAAAGGCCTCTTCCACTGTGAGAGTGGGAAAACCTTGTAGAGATCTCCACCCCAGTGCCCACAGGGACCACCTCCAACATTGGTGCACCTGAAATGTGACACCATGGTAATGGAGGACCCCCCTGCTGGGGATGTGCCCAGCACACCACCATGTTCCCAGAGAATGCTTTTTTCCCTTCCACATTGTGAGCCTCCCAAGCTGCACTTTGGGGCCGCCACCTCTTGTTGTGCCATGTGCCACTGCCAGGAGTTCTACTCCATGCCCTTTGTGAATGCCCTGCCAGCAGCTGGAGGAAGATCACCCTTCAGCTTCTCCTACTCAGACTGAATGAGCCTCACTCATTCCCAGACTCCTGAGCCTCCCAACAGCTTTCCACTGGCTCACCCCACTCCTCACAGAGCTGAACAGTTGCCTGATTGTATGAAAACTATGATTGTTATATCAAACTGAACATTTCAGAGAAAAGAACTGACCAAAAAGACAAACCCACAATGGATGGACCTTCAGACTCCCAAATGTGTTCCACGAGGAATTAGAGCCACCACATTATAAACTACCTGAGTCAGCATTTACAGTTCCTGCTAGCTCTGATGTTTGGGCTGTACTCCCTCTCCAATTTCATGATGTGAAAGGCAAAAAGAAAAGGGATCTGGCTCATACTCTGATCTGCCTGGGGGCTGTCAAGGCCAAGAAGGAGGATTAGCTGGAGTATGACTCACCAACTGCTCAGCACAGGGATTACCAAGGGAAAAGTAAGGCAAGAGGAGAGTGGAGAGGGCCTGGTGATGAAACACTCACTTGTAGTTGTTGTTGATGTCAGAGACGCGCCAGGCGTTCTGCAGGTCGAAGCCCATCCTCACCAGCTCCATCTCGAAGCGGAACCTCACGTGATCCCCTGGAGAACAGAGCACAGGAGTTATTGACAGCACTGAATCTGAACTGACAGAATCTGAACGTCTTCATGGAACTCCACAGCAACTGCCACAGGCTGGAGAGAGTCACAAAATCACAGAAAGCTTTGGGTCAGAAGGAACCTGAAGCTCATCCCGTTTCACCCCCTGCCGGGCAGGGACACCTTCCACTATCCCAGGGTGCTCCAAGCCCTGTCCAGCCTGGCCTTGGACACTGCCAGGGATCAGGGGCAGCCACAGCTTCTCTGGGCACCCTTTGCCATGGCTTCTCCATCCCCTGACTAAAGAATTCATCTTAACATCCCATCTACCCTGCCCTCTGTCACTTTAACATTGTTCCCCCATATCCTCTCACTATCAACCCGTAAAGAAAGTCTCTCCCTCTTTTTTATAAGCTCCTTTAGGCCCTGGAAAGGGCTCTGAGGTTTCCCTGGAGCCTTCCCTTCTCCAGGTGAGCACCCCCAGCTCTCTCAGCCTGGCTCTAGAACAGAGGGGCCCTAGCCCTGGGAGCCTCTTTTTGGTAAGGAGAAAGTCCAGGGCAACTGGATGGCAACAAGGATTGTGCTTCAGAAGCCAGAAAGAGTTGCCCCTCACAGGGGTTCTCCTGCTTGTTTTGTCAAGTGAGATCTCATCTCTGGGCACAGAAACATCCTCTCCATGTCAAGGGGGCGTGTGGGGGTTAATTTAATCCACTTCTGCCCATCTGGCAGAGACAGCTTCCAAAGTGGATGTCAGCAACTGTATGGCAAGGAGCACTGAGCACCCACCCCAGGCAGTTCCTTCCTCCAGACTGCTCTCAAACACTGACTCAGGGTGCTCTCTCTCATGTTTTAGCCTTGCCTCACAAATTCTGGATGCCTTTGGTGCTCCAGTGTCAAACTGCAAAGCTCTTCACCTCAGTCATCCTGCAGCAACAATCTGCACCGGTGAGTTTAATACTACTAAACACTTTCCCTAAAGGAAATAACAAAAATCGCTGGGGTTTGGGGCATGATAAGGACACAGTGCTTACCTTTCCCCTATCAGCTTCTTTTGGAATAGCTGTACTATTGAACCCCATCCCTCCATCTAGCCTGTCTTTGGACATTCCATTCAGGCTGCTGCTTCTCTCCTCTAGGATCAGCTTATTTTTCAGTCTAAAGCCAAGCTCATTTTAATTCCGTTTTTAAACAGCTTCATCATTGATAAGACAAAGCAACTGCAAGCAAACTTTGCTGTGTTCTCAGGGAAGGGAAACTCCCAGTCCACACGAGGGCACTAGCACAGCTCTGGTTTTCTCTTCATGGAGAGAAAGACTTGATTTGTGCCTTCATGAGGATCAGCCAGAGCTCTCCGCAGACCTGATCCTGGGAATGTCACAGCATTTTTGGGTGTTGGAGAAGAGATGCAGACGGGCTCAAATTAATTAGGCTGCCTCAAAACTGATGCTGTTTGCCACTCCAGGACAGGACTGCCTGAGGTCTCTGTCACTGTGATGACAAAACTTAACTATGGGATGTTTTTCACAAGGAGAAAGGGAAAAGCTGCTTCTGTGTTGCTGGGTCATAAAGTTTTTTGTTGTGTTTGTAACTAATTCCTTTCACTGTGCTTCTTGTCCAGCAGCATCTGGCCATCAGCTGGATCTCTAGACCAGGCACAGAGAGACCGAGCAAAGCAAATTTGAAACTGGGCAGGGTTTATGAACAAGAGCTCAGTGGCAGTGCAGTGCTGCTGGCCAGGGCAGCAGGGCCAGGCCAGGAGCTCACCTGGACGGCAGAGATGTGCGTGTTGATCCTCCTCATCCACACACACCCCCAGGCACCAGGCGTGGTAGGCGAATGCAAAGAGGTCCTCAGGCTTGGCAGGGCGGGCTATGGCTCGAGTCAGCCTCTTCAGCCACTCCTGGCACTGCTTGAAGGTGGAAAAATGGCACCTGCAAACCCAAAGGCAAATCACTCTCAGCAGGGACGTTCACCCAGCCAGGACTGAGCCAGGAAAACGAACACAGCCCTAAGCCTTAGAATCCTGACCATGGACAGCTCAATTCCAACTGCAGCACAGAGGGAGCCACCAGAGCCGGTCCCAGCCTGAAGCAGCAGCAGCTGCACCACAGCAGTAAACGAGATACCTGATCACTTTGGAGTCCTTGCAGACTATGTGAAGCTGGAACATATCCCGACACTCCACACTTTCCATCATCCTCAAAGGCACCTGCGAGGGAGGGACAAATGTAGGGCATGACAAGGCACAGCACAGGCCAGAGCAGCCCCAGCAGCCATGCCCGCAGGCTCCTCAGGCTCCAGCACAGCTCCACCACTCACGAGCTGCTTCTGTGAACTACAGTCCCACTCCCAAGGTTATGGAGCTCCATGAGTCAGCACAGAGCACTTCCATGATTATTATTCTGATTTCTGTTCTCTCCCTTAATAATCTCCAACTTGGGGCCAGTTCCTGACTCAATCACATCCAGTCAAGCACAGGTAACTGAGCCAAACAACAGCTGCAGTAAGAGACAGCAGGTCAAGGCAGTGGGAGAGAGTCACAAGCTCCCACTGCGTGACTCTGTGTTGGTGAGAAGTCTCATTAAAACTGGCCTGCAAGAGACCTCAACAGCCTTAAAACAACCAAAGTTATTGCCTGAATTTAAAGAAAATAGCAAAGGAAAGACCTAATTATTACCCAAAGGAAAACCCCATCCTCACACTTAAATACAGCAGCAAAACAGCAACTGCACGCTTAGGCCTGGCATCCTCTAAGAGGCATCTTCCTGTGCCATAGCCCCCAGGAATGGGAATTCCCACCCCTCCCTGCTCTGAAACCCTGGGAGAGGTGATGGTGCAGGCAGAGGCAGACTCACATTGATCACAGAGTCCTTGAATTTGATATGCAGGCGGTAGTTGGAGATGGCGATCACAGCGTCGTTGGCATGGCCCAGGTACTCCACCCCCTCACCCTGCAACACAGTGAATGGCACCTGGAAGGGAGACAGCACCAGGTCAGGTCACACAGGCGCTGCGTGTGCTGGAATTCCCAGAGCCACTCTTCCCATTGTCTCTGCAGTGCATCTCCCAAGGAGCTGTTCCTAGCAAGGGTCCCCGTGCCCTGAGAGCAGCACGGACAGCACTGACACCACTGCCCAGCCCCACACATGGAGCAACCCCCAGGGACACCTCCAGAGCCAGCGAGCACCTCCTGAAGGATCACCTGTGTGCCATGCATACATGGCAGTGAGGGGAGGCCTGAGGACAGGGGGACTGACAGGCCCTGCTCTTTGGAGAGGGGAAACCAGCCCTGGCACAACAGGCATGGAGAGGGACATGACTGCAGAACAGCTCAGAGAGATGAGGGGAGTGCTCTACACAGCTCCTGAAAGTGTCCAGCACCATGTGGAAGCACTGGAAGGGGCTGCCCAGGGAGGTGGTGGTGTCACCATCCCTGGAGGGGTCCAAGGAACAACTGGATGCGGAACTCAGTGCTCTGGGCTGGGTGACAACACGGGCATCAGCCACAGATTTGACTTGATGGTCTTGGGGGTCTTTGCCAACCTCAGTGATTCTGGGATTCTGTGACTGATCAGAAGCCTCTGTCCCAGTGCAGTGTCACCTATGTGATCCTGCTGTGCCATTTAAACATGGGAGGCCCTGAGCAGCCCTGTGGGACTCAGCAGTACCATCCAGGTAAGCAAATGAACCGAAGTTGTACCCAGTTTCTGCTAATAAGGCTCTCAGGGATTCTCTGTGTATAGTTATTTATATGACTGAGGAAGCTTGTCCTGATTAAACTGCAAGAAAGCTTTATTAAATTTACCTGTATTCCATTTTTAAAAATATCTCCACAATCAAGTGTCCGTTTTTCCCCATCAGTCTGGACATGCCATAGTTATTTTTAAAACATGGGATCCTGGCAGACAGTCAAGTTTGACTTTTCTTATATTAAAAAAAAAAGAAGGCAGAACAGCCTAAAATTCACTAGGCCCCTTTGTCCTTGGCTAATCAGGCTCCTCCTGTTACCTGAATGCCACATACACCAGGTGATGTCAGTAACCAATTATGCAAAAAATGTCAGGATGATTTATCATTTCAGCCAGAGCTGAAACCTGTCAGACAGGGCAGCTGATGGCACAATTCATTACACTGAATTAGTAGAAGTCAGACCACCTTCTCTTTCTTTCAAAGTTGTTTCTACGGCTTGGGTATAGAAACCTGAATTTCCTGCATTTCAGACTTCAAGTGACAACTGTACTAACAACTTCTTCCTTTGTACAAAAATAACCACCTTAGCCTGGCATCTGTCCGAACACTCTTGAAAAATACTAATCATTTGCCTAAGAGAATACCCTCTCTTTATTTCTGCAGTTGATTTCTGCACGCTTGCCAGAGCTGTTTTTATCTGGCATGTGTCTCTCCTGCTTACGTGGCTCTTTCACACAGCAACAGAAGGGAGACAGAACAGAAAGGAGCTGGTAAGGCTGAAAGAACCAACGGAGGGAGATCCTGGAATAAACCAGCAGGTGCCCTAATACAGCTTGTTATCAACTGATGGCATCCTTGTAGAGTCACAGGATCCTGGAATGGTTTGGGCTGAGAGTGACGTCCCAACCCAAGCTCATCCAGTTCCACGCCCTGCCACAGGCAGAGACACCTTCCATTAGGCCAGGTTCCAAGCTCCATCCAAGCTGTCCTTGAACATTCCACTTCACAATAAATTAACAATTTACTGAAGGGAAATTACCTTTGGGAGGGTTGAACTTTACTTCTCCATGCAGCAAACTAAGGCAGAGTCTGCTCTTCTCCAGAAGTCTCAGCTCAGAGTCACCTCAGCAGCTTCAGCCCTCAAAGCCACAGCCCTGCAGCCGTGACCCTGCACAACTCCCCAGCCTGTGGCTGTTCCTTCAAGCCTTCAGTCCTTGCTTTCCCCAGCACTGTTTGCCAAGGCAGTGGCACTCTCAGAACAAACTCAAACACTGCAGCAGCAAGAGAAAGGTGAGCCTGGCTCCAGCCCCAGGAGGAGGACGATGAGCAATGGATGATGTTAAAGGAAGCACCAGTTCCCAGGAGGGAATGCTGCCCTTGCTGCCCTTCAGCAACAGCACCTGGGGCTCTTCCCAGGGCTTTCTGCAGTGGGAGGCTGGCACCATATGGAGGTTCCTTCTTCCAGCCACCGTGCAGCAGGAAAACGCCAGGAGCAAGGTGCTCGAGGGGAGCACAGGCAGTGCACTGCGTGCTGTGGCTGCACAGAGCATGGCCCCCATGCTGTCCCTGTCCTAGGAATCTCCCAGGATGCAGGCTGCAGGGCTGGGCAGGCACACTCCCACAGGGAATGCCCGGGCTGGCTGTGCCCTGCAGCAGCTCCAGCCACGCTCCCAGTGGCTGGTGATGCTGGACACATCCTGCCAGGGCAGGGAAAGGACCTTGGGAACAGCTGGCCTGACTCCCATGCACAGGGATCTGCTGCTACAAACGTGCCCTGGCACCAGCCTGCCCATGGCCTCCAGGATGTGCTGGGCTGGAAAGCTGCTCTGCAGAGCCCAGTATGCCACATCCCAGAGCTGTTCGGGTGTTTTCACTTCCGTACCTGCAGTGACTCCTCCTCCTTTATGAGCTCCTTCGGGGGGAACAAGTCCTTGGCCTGGATGTACTCCAAACTGGGAGGGCCTTCCTCACCCTGCATTGCAAACAGAGCACACAGTCAGACAACCTCAGCCAGCACGTGCTGTGAAAGCCAAAAATTGAACCTGCTGGATATTCTTGGCACCCCAGGAGCTTGGGACCTGTGCATGGAAATGCCTGTTTTGCCTCCAGACGCCAGCAGTTCCTCAGCTGTTGCAGAATGCCCACAGCACAGTGAAATGCTGAAGCCTCCAAGTCCCGCCTCTTCCAGCTGAGTGGTGTTTGGGAAGCCAAGCAGACACACCTTGGCCACAGGGGACTGATGTGACAGTAACTTGTTATGTCAGCTGTTCCCATTACCTGCTCCATGGCACCAGAGCAGACACACTATGACACAGAGGGTTTCTCTCTACAGTCCAGTGTTAGCCTACTCTTCCTCCTCTTAAGGACTGCTTTGTCGTTTTCACTCTCACACCAAAGAAATCTGGGAAGAGCCTGAATCTTCTGAAGGAGAAGATACAACTGTGAACAACCTACAAAAACTGCACTCCAGTGCACATAATTCACAACAGGCACTACTGACTAGTGCCAGCACCGAGCCCAGAGCAGCTGGACATGTCCAGCCTGCTCAGATGGACACCCCAGAAAACCCACAGAGGCCTCAGGATGGTCTGAGAGGTCACAGAGAACCTGTACATGCCATCCTTGACAAGTGGAGTATATGTCTCAGTTTCGAACATGAGAATCTCCATTCACTCATACAATCAGAGTAGCCTGAGCTGGAAAGGATAAGGATCATCAAGTCCCACTCCAGGCCCTGCACAGGACACCCCAAACCCCACCATGTGCCACACAGCATTGTCTCAATGCTCCTTGAGCTCTGGCGTGAACTCTAGGTGCCAATTTTCACCAGTCCTCACCCAGGCCCTGCCACATCACTGAATTGCTGCCCAAATGATTGGCACCCAGACATTCAGTTGCAGATACTCACTGCTGGGAGACCAGGATGGTGCTAATTCCACAAATATTTGGTGTGGCAATGTTTTCTTCAGAAGGCTGCTTGCTCTCTAACTCTAGCTGTAAGCTCTAGCATTTACCAGGAAACACTGTGTTCTGTAAGCACTGAGTAATATTTTAAAATGACATATCTTTCTGGATATGTTACCCAAGCTAGAATCCCGATTTCAAACTGAAGAAAGGAGATCCCAATCAGTCTGGCTCAGGAATATTTAAAATTATGCTGAATCCTCTTGTGTTGCTGACAGGGGCTGAAGCCTCAGTGCCTGCAGGAACAGCCTGGCCTGAGGTGCTCTCTGGACCTCAGGCAGGAGCAGCCAGACATCTCACACCCCACATCCAAGGAACCTGCACGCATGTAACATGCTGTTAGAACCTTCATAAAACTCAGCATCAGCCCCAGCTGGAGGCAAAGGCACTGCCCCTGTCACCACGCTGTGAGGGACACAGGGCACAGCACTGGCTCCAGCAGCAGCTGATGCCCAGTGGAAACCACAGGAGGCTTGGGGCCCCTCCTGCCAGTGCCTCACTCCAAGGCTGAGGCACCAGCCCAGGAGAGCACAAAGGGAAGGTGTGTGCTCTTGTGCCACTGTGGCAGCCAGGAAGCAGAGATCCTCTCCCATCATCACTCTGCAGTTTGCAGAGAAATCCCAGAGAGCAGCAGGAACTGGAACAGGGCAGCCTGAGCTCTCCATTCGCCTGGATGTCCTTGAGTCCCTCCTCGCCTGCAGCACAGGGCGGGCAGAGGCTGAGCATCCTCTCCTGCCACAGCCCCATCCCGGGTACCGGCAGGGAGGGGGCCAGCACTCTGCTCTCTCCACAAGGCTCCTGAAGCCCTCGGAGCCCATCTGGCCAGGAGTGCCCTGGGGGCTTGAGGGTGGGTCTGCAGGAAGGGTCAGAGCAGGAAACCCCCTCTTGCTGAAGGTGCCGAGCGCAGGACACCCTCAGAGCACAGCACAGCACTGCACAGCACCGGAGGGGTCCTGCACAGCCGCAGCCAGGGAGGGGGCGCGGGGCTCCCCGGGGGTCGGCTGCTCTCGCACGGTCATTTCCCAGCTCCAGGCAGGGCACAGAGCCTGCGGAGCCCAGCACAGTGACCAGGGCCTGCCGGGGCTCAGCCCGCAGCGCCGGGCACTGCTGTGCCCTTGGGTCCGGCCAGGGCAGCAGGGACGGGCCACAGTGTCCTCCGGCGGCATGTGGGAGCTAGGAGAAGGGGCAGATCCCTTTTTCCCGAGCAGATCCAGAGGATGCCTCCACCGGCATGTGAGCTGGAGAGCGCAACCGGCTTACGGCCCCGCTTCCATGAAGGAGAGAAGGGGAATAAAAAGCAGCACTTACAAAGCAGTTGAGCATGGAGCAGGAGACGCGGCCTGGCAGACTCATGTTCATTTCCCGAGGCGGCAGCAAGGCCGGGCAGGCACAAGCAGCATTTCCTCCCTCCGGCAGCGAACTGCGGCCCCGGCACTGCAGCAGCGTCCCCGCTCCGCCGGGAAGAGCAGGAGCATCCCGGCCGCCGGCGGCCCGAGCAGGTGCCGCCGCCGCCGCCGCTGACAATGGAGGGAGGGCGGGCGGAGGACGGGCAGACTCCACCTCCCTCCCAGGGCCGCCAAGCGCGGCTCTGCCATCTGAGCGTCTCCGTGACGGGCGAGACAGAAAATGGAGCGGATGGCGGGACCGTGGGGCGGCGGGGCCGGCCCGTTCCTCGGCCGACAGCGACATTCCCGGGCCTCAGCGCCGCTCCCGCCGGCAGCTGCCTCGTGCCACGCTGATGATGGCGGCGGTGGGAGCGCCGGGAACAATAGCGGGAAGGCAGCTTCGTGCCCCGGCACCGCGCCCTCTGCCCCGAGCCTTCCACCCCGGCACGGAGCTTTCTGCCACAAGCCCATTGACCCGCACCAACGCGTCCACACCAGCACTGAGCGCTCTGCTCCAAGACCTCTGTCCCAGCTCCGTGCCCTCTGCCCCGAGTCCTCTGCCCCGAGCCCTTCAACCCTGTGCCGACCCCTCTACCCCAGCATCAAGCCCTTTGTCCCCAGGCCTCTGCACCAGCACTGACCTCCCTGTCCCCAGCCCTCCCATCCAGTGCCGAGCCCAGCCCCGGCCCTGCTCCCAGAAGGTCAGCCAGGATCTGCCACCACATCCCTGAGCCCGCTCTTCCCCTGCAGCCTCTGTGCCTCGACAGGGAGATGAGGATAAAGGGCCTGCCCTACTGCATCTCACCACTCACCACTCCCAAGACTTTAAGTCCTCCTTTGCAGGAGCTTCATATGCATAGGGAGTAGTTGGATGTCCCTGGCTCCCACCAGCACCTGTGTGGTGGTGGAACCTGGGCCCTGGAGTGGACAAGGCTCCTCTGGCTGACCGCTGGGACACTCAGCTGCCATGTGAAGTTTCCCCAGCTCCCACTGGCAATGCTCAGACACAGGGTAAGGCCATGGGTGCAGGAAATGCAGGAAAACCTCCCTACCCCAGCCCCCTACAAGCTCACCTTGATGAACTCGCTGTTCATCAAGCTCAGGAGCAAACAGCTCCCAGGTCACAGCCTATCCCAGGAACCACAGGAGCAGCTTCCTGGGCAAACCCATCTCCACTTCTACCATCAGCTACCACTCCACCCCCACCGCTGAGTCAGAGGGAGGAATCTCTCTGTTAAAATGCAAAATTAAAACCTGACCCTTCATCAATCCTCAAAGGCCCCAGTATCTGACTCAAATCACACCAGCTTTTTGGTCCCAAAACCCAAATCCAAACACAGCACAGCCTGTAGCCACTGAGCTCCTCTTAGATCTGTTTGCCCAAAAGACATCACAGACAGCTCTCCCCAGCAATACCAACGGGATCTCAAAGGGTTTTTCTCGAGCCAGATAAAAGACATCAGCATTTCTCTGCAAAATTGTTCAGAGTTAATTTGTTCAGATCTGGCTAAAGGGACAGCTTTGTGACACCCAGACATGCTGCCCACTGCCACTTGCAGGTCAAAATTCAGTTCCATGAGCTCCCTTGCTGATAAAACAATCCCATGGGCTCACATGGCTACATCAGCTTCACTCCTTAGGATAAAAGACTTAACACATAGCCACACCTGGAGATAAGCCATGGAATCCTATTCCACCCCTGCTCTGCCCCACTCCACCATTTACATGGGGCACAGTGGGTGGATGTCAAGCATTGCTCATCTTTGGGGCACCTGAACCAGTTGGCACCCATAAACCAAAACACAAGAACAGAGGGTATGGACACAAACAGAGAATTACACATAAGGACAGAGGGTTATGGATGAGGTTATGGATTTGTCTTGGCCAAAAATGAGTGGCAGGAGAGGTACCCTGCTCCCTGCAGGTGACCTTTACCTGGGTCACTGGAGGGAATGCTGAGAAACCAGAGCAGCTAAAGCTGAAGGAACCTCCTATACTGGAAAGTGTGGCTATAAACACTGTAAAGCCAATATTTATTATTTTTCTGACATGTATCAGGGAAAAAGCAACATAGCACGTCCAGGGAACAGCTGAAGTCTAGGAGTCTCTTGGGCAGAGTGCGAGCACACATTGCTGTTAAGTGCACATAGCACAAGACCAGAGTTTCTATCACACAAAACCACAGACAAGGTAGGTAAGAGGTTTGCTCCAACCCACAGTGAGATTTTTACGGCCAAGGCTCAGTTCAGGGCCTGGCATAGGCATTGTTTGCAGAAGGACCTTTGTAACCCCCCTAAGCTGCAGCTGTGCAGAGTTAAAGAGCTGCTCATGGGATCAGTATGCTGAATTTCCAACCTAAGCTGACCTGAAATCCACAAATAGAACTTCTGCTTTCACTGAAATATTTTTGCACTTTTAGTATCAGAAAAAGACACACATACGACTTAGAAACCTCTGCCCAAGCACTGAGCCTGGTGCAGAGCAGAAACCTCGCTCTGAAGTTCAGTGGCTTCACAGACTTTCAAGAGGAACTTGATTCAGACTCTGCTTTCACTTCCTTCAAGAGTTCCCTAAATACCTGCCCTCCTTTCCATCCAGTGACCCAGGCAAAGGCAGGAGTGGTGCTGGGCAGCCCAGCACAGGACTACAGAGTGCTCCAGACTCCTTAGCTGGCTTAGCCAGAGGGATTTCCTAAATACCACCTCGGATGCCTCCCCAGCTGGGCTCTGCTCCATTATCACAAACCACTGAGGAAGAGAAGGTTATTTCTCAGAACTGGGCTCCTCTGAGTGTTCTCAGTGTGCGTGTTCATGTAGGCAGAGAGAGAAATCTCTCTCATCATCTCCCAACCACCATTCCAAGTGTTTCTCAATTCTGAGGAAGAGGAGCTGAATATAACGTGGGAAGCATGTTCTTAAGGGCAGCTGGCAGTGATTCGTCCCTTTTCCCTCCCACTAGCACTGCCCACTGTTCCTGTGCTGCTCCTCCCACCCCTTCAGACATCCCTGGATCCACACTGCAGGTAAACAGGCTGCAGCCTTCTCCTGAAGGTCCCAAAAGGGATTTGAAGGCTTGGAGATGACACAGTGCTTGGCAAAGATAGGACTGGCACTCAAGGGGCCATCCTGCAGCCTCCAAAGTAGATGATATTCCCTATGGAGACGTGCCTGCATGCACCAGGAGCCCAGCCTGCAGCAAAGGGTTCACAGGGAACATCTGGTCCCACTGAATCTTCATTGGGAGCATAGGACAGGCATCAGGATGCTGAAATCTCTCTCATGGTCTGGAGCGAGTCAGCATCCTGAAATGAATCATTTTGCTAGTGGCTGATCCAGCTTTCTGCAAGTTTGGGAAAGTGTGGGTCAGGGAGCAGCTAACTCCCACCTGGCCAGGTCCCTTCTAACCCAAACCATTCCATTATTCTAAAAGAAAAACTGGTCCCATTCACTGCAGGGAGTTGCCAGCACACCTGATGGCCTTCCACAGACATGTATACCCTTCCCAACCCTGGCATAGCTTTATCCTCTATTTATTTTTGACACCACAAATAAAATTACTCTCTCCTTATGCAGAAGGCACCACACCCATCCCGTCTATAGATTTAGGGTGGCCTTTTCCTCACCCCAGCACGGGCCATCACCTCCCCAGATGGAGGGGAGGGAAGACAAGGGCTGGCAGAAATCTGCATGCGCAGCCCTGTCCCTGGTAGCACATCCATTGCACAGACTGTCCTGATCTGCCTCCAGCTGGAGAAAACCGACAGAAAAATTGGCAGGAGGAGGTGACTGCCCTGGGAAGGGAATTCCAGGACATGAGAAGTAAGTCAGCAGAAGCCAGGGAAGCTCTGTCTGCAGAGCCAGGGCCTCCAGCAGCAGTGGGGCCATCAGGATACCCTGCTTTAGATCCTTCCAGATCTGAATATTTATTTTCAGTGAAGATCAAGCTAGGAACTAATTATCTAGATTTTTTTTTCAGGTGAGATGGGGAAGGGAGAGACTTGCATCATTTATCTCATTCTAAAAGTTAAAATTTATTCTCTTTCTGCCTGGCAGATGCCTACATTGGGTAAGATGAGCTGCACTCAGACACGTACTTCTCTCTCTCTCCATAAGCTGATGCTGGGACTGATGAGCTGTGGCCAAAGACACTTCTTGTTCTGCCTCCCCTACTTCTATTGCACAAAGGGCATCTTTGTTTCAGGTCCCCCTACATAAATAGTTCATTTCCTCAAAGCCTAGGGAGGTTTGTGGGCGAACTGAAAAGCTGTTGAGCCTGAGGTGGAAATAAAACCTTAAACCTATGCAAAGAGAAGTTACTGTTTTATACCCCATAAATCAGGACGGGGACAGTGGGTGTCATCTTTTAATCTGGATAGGATGATAGAAGACCTTACAGATCTGTAATACTGCATTTGGTATTTGTTCAGAAAGGTGCCCAGAGTTGAGCATGAAACTCAATATGCAGCAAGAAACCTTTGAGGAGAGGGACGATAGAGCACAAGTCAACTCAATGGACCAGCATGAGGGGACGACGGGTGGCTGCAAATGCCCACCTCAGAAAAGTCATGGGCCCCTCCACAGGGTAAGAACCATCCTACAGTGCCAGTATCCCAGCAGTCAGGAGAAGGAATGCTGAAGTGGGAGCTGAGCACTGAGCTGCCAGCACCAACCCGCCTGCCAGATTAATTTTAAGTAATGTATTAAAGTACCAAGTGCTTGTTAGGGTTCCATTAGCCAGAGTTAAGGATTAAACCAGCACTAGTGTTGTTGTCAAGGTCATTCCCATCAGCAGCTAGTTTTGGGGAAGCGTCTGCAATCCAAGCTGTTAACACTAGACCACGAATCCAGAGCAGCAGAAGGGGAAGAGCAGCTGGTGAGACACATCTGGGGTGCTGCTGAGGAAGGGCAAAGCTTTTGGGCCTGCCATTGCTAAGCACAGGGCATCAGTGCTGTGGCCTCAGCCTGCCGTGAGCACAGGGAATTACAGAAGCACTCAGCACGCCTGCAGGGAACTGGGATCCAGCCAGCCCCGAGGCCCCTTTACCCAGAGCCCACCTGCAGCCCTCCCTGTGTTTAACTCAGAGGGGTCACAGAAGGACTCCAAGGAGGCTGCCAGGAGTTTCCATCGGCTCTCTGCCTTCAGCTGCTGACAGAAGCTCAGGTAGGAGGGTGGAGGTAAGCCCTTATTTCTACAGCTTGCAATTACAAGTTGCTTTCTCTTCCTTGTCATAGGAGACAAAAAGCCCATAGTCTCTTCCCAAAAGTGAGTGAAATGGGAGGGGCTTTTGGTGGTTGGTTTATTTTTTCCAAAAAGAAAAAATAATTTTCAAAAGATCACTGGAGCATTTAAAAAAATATTTTTAAAAATCCTTTTCAGAAGGTGTTGTTTTTTTAACAGTAAAGGTATCTTTGGGTACTGATAAGGAGCAGGAAACCCGCTCGTGTAGAAGAAATCAAACAATGATTACACCTAAGGGTGAGCAGAACCAGGTCAGGGTAAGGTCCAGACACAGGACAGGAAAGGAATTGAGGGAAAAGAAATGCTTCCATGTTATAAAAGTAAATCCAAAATTCCAGTCTCTCCATTCAAAAAAATAAAAAACAAAACAGGTCCAGGGAGGGGTGATGAGAACTAAAGGTGGCTTTGCTACAGAGAATTTAGAAGACTAGAGCTCTTCACATATCTAAGGGGAATGTGTGGAGATCTACAAAGTCCTGAAGGGCAGGAGATGCTCCCAGGCAACACCACACTTTATTGTTATTCCCAATACAACAACCAGCCAAAACAACACGGAGCTGCTTCCAAAACAAAGCAAGAGGTGTTCAGCAGCACAGCTCTGACACAACTGCATATCTTCAGCTGGTTTTTAAAAGCCTAACGAATTCATGGAAGGAAAACCTACCAGTAAATTGTTTCTGGATTACCAAGTCCCTGAGCTGCAGGTCCTGCCAGGTGAGGGCACACACCTGAGTCATGCAGCATTCACTGGGCCCTGGCACTTGGGTGTCTGACCAGCCTTGCCCTTGGGGGGCCCTGCTGTGTTGGCCTTCTCCGTGTTTCCTGGGGGGATTTTTGATGCATTTTCCATGTGTTTATTCCCTTTTTTTTTCATTTATGTCTGGATACATCTGCATCCCTCTCCCCTCAATCCCACCCAGAGAAGCTGTTGGGTTTTACACCTCCAATGTGACACCAGGGCAGCTGCAAGCTGAAGTGTGAAACCTGTCCTTTATCAGGTTTTGACAGGCGAGGACTTTCACCTCCCCACCCCAGCCCAAGTTCCTCACCCTGCAGTGCAGGGATCAGCTCTTCCAGTAGGAAGCACAGATCCTGAGGCAGCACCAGGGAGCATGAGGACAGAGGCTACAGCAAAAATGCTGTGTGGAACTACTCGAGCTGAGAGGTCAACTAATGCAGAGAGCACGTTTCCTGTTCCACTTGTTAACAAAACGCATCGGGGACAATCCCTTAGGAGACGTCACCATTTCCTCGAGCACTCTGCCAGATTTTTATCTTTTATTTTTTCTAACATGTTTAACCTAAATTTTCATGTCCTTAATCTGAATTTCCAGCCCTTTGTCTGTCTCTGTAGCTCTCCTCAGCAACCCTTCCCCCACAACAACATGAAGCTGGTGCTGATCCATGTCACTGCAGCAAATTCAGGCTCTGCCCACCCACAGCCCACATGCAGATCACCCCTCTTCAAACTACCCCCCTCAGGACACTCAGCATATCTTTCAAAATTCCCAGTCTCCAGCTTTTTCCTCCCAGCAGATCTCTTGTATTTTGGGTTATTTCTTGCTGGAGGCATTAGAGGTCCTTTATCTGAATTTATCAGCAATCTGGCTACTTTAGCTGTGGTTCAGATTCTTTGCTACCACATTTTTCTGTGACTAATTCTTGCGAAATTTCTGCTCCTTTGGTGGCACCAGAGCTGTTATTAACATGGTGTGAAATCCTTCACTGAGAGGTGACAGAGGAAGACAATGAGAAACCCCAGCAGTATGTTTAAAGAAAAAATAAATCAGAAAGCCACAAAAACTGGATGACTATGTCAGCAGTCCAGGGAGACAGAAGGGGGTTCCAGTCTTATTTACTTTTTTTCCCAATATATTCCAATAAGAGGTTTTGGGGTAAATGTATCCTACTAACAGCATCTTGATGACAGTGATGAATCCTCTCTATTATTGTATATAATACACAATACTGTTCAGTCTTCTGCTCATTCTTGTATTTCTTTTCCTACATTTAGCAGCATTACAAGATTTGGACACACAACGAACAAGACCACCCACAGAGGATAGAGGTAGACCAGAATCATGGAATCATTAGTGTTGGAAAAGCTGTCTAAGATCATTGAGTCCAACCATTCCCAGCACTGCCAAGGCCACCACTAACCCATGTCCCCAAGTGCCACATCTGCAGGGCTGTTAAACCCCTCCAGGCACAGGGACACTAACACTGCCCTGGCAGCTGTGCCAGGGCTGGACAATCTTTCAGGCAGAAATTTCCCCAATATCCACCCTGACCTCCCCTGGCCCAGCCTGAGGCCGTTCCCTCTCCTCCTGTCCCTGTTCCCTGGAGCACAGCCCGACCCCCCCGGCTGTCCCCTCCTGTCAGGGAGTTGTGCAGAGCCACAAGGGCCCCCCGAGCCTTCTTTTCTCCAGGCTGAGCCCCTTCCCAGCTCCCTCAGCCTCTCCTGGGGCTCCAGCCCCTTCCCAGCTCTGTTCCATTCCCTGGATACGCTCCAGCCCCTCAATGTCCATCCTGTAGAGAGGAAATAGGGAAACAGGACATGGACTCACCATCCTCAGACACTGTCCAAACTCTCCTGGTTCAATCACAGCTCAGTCTCTTCTTGTTCCTCCACAAGTCTCACCTGCAGCAAAGAGGAGACAACCCGGAGCAGAAGTTTAGCTTATTCAAATTTAGTTAAGTTTAATTTACAGGAGTGGTACTCCAGACTGAACATAGAAGTGAAAAAAGTCAAGACCCTCGAGGCCAGTGCCCAGTCTGTACCTATCCCTGCCAACTGTTTTGTGCCCTTTCCAGGAGCTGCTGGAAACCAGATTCAGTATCAGGGGGAGACACCAAATCATTTTGGTCACTCACTAACAGAGCACCCAGGACTTGTCACATAGGCACACAGGAACCTGTGTCCCACAGGTACAAAACCCACTCTTCAGGGGAATACAGGAGGGAGCTGAAGGAAGACAGACTTGGTCATTGTGGTTCAAGGACCTGGGGAAGATCATTCACAGGGGACTTGAGTTTGGAAAAGATCACTGTGATCCTGGGAGGAAAACATCTCTAAATCCAATCAGATCTTGCCGAGGTGGTGGGGCAGGATGCAAACATTTCAAGTACCAGGAAAAACCAGCAGCTCCTTCTGCCAACTTTGCCCCGCTTGAGGGAGGTCACAGGAGGGATCTGTAGGAAGCAAAAAGCCAAGCAGCAAGACTTGAACAAGGTCCTTCTCCAAGAAGATCTTTTCCAACAGGACCAGATGCTCCCACAGGTGATCCTGTGTGCTCCATAGAGGAAGAGACCCTTCCTCAAAGTTTTCAGGTGTATGCAATACAAGATCAGTTGATCACCAACATCTCTCTCATCTGCCTACATTTTGTCTCTGCTTTGCTCTTCCAGCCCCACAGAGGGGATGGAATTATCCACAATTAAACACTGGGACCAGGGATGGGCTGAGCCCTGGGCACTCCTGTCCTGGTACCACTCACCTGCCTGAGCAGCCTCCCACTGCCCCATCCTTGGCAGTGTCCAAGGCCAGGCTGGACAGGGCTTGGAGCAACCCAGGACGGTGGAAGGTGTCCCTGCCCATGGCAGGGGATGGGATGGGCTTTAAGGTTCCTTCCCACCCAAACCATTCTGGGATTCTGTGAAGCAGCACAGAAATCTGCATATGTGTGTCCCAATGTTTTTTAAATAAAATGGTATTTTAAACAGGCATATTCAGTATTTCAGTATAGCTTGAGGATGGCTCAGAGCTCACCAACCAAACCTGATTTCTGCCAGTCCCCTGTAGCATGTCAGAACTCTGGGAATGCTCAAGGTCTTCTATAAATTTTGCCATCATTAATTTTAACCTTTCTCCTCCTCAGGTGAAATATGAATGCCAACAAATGTGCAATTAAAGATTATCTAAACATCTCACACAACATACCCCAGCTGGGAATCCCCCTCCTTCCACCACTCAGGAATTGTGTTGGCTACAGAAGAACTCTGAATACCTGCCCAAGGCTTTCCTTTGCACAGGGATTTCCTTCCCAGCCCAGAATTAAGTCAGGTTTGACACCCACACGTCAGAAGGCCAAGCTGAATGCCAGCACTGAGGAGTCCTTGCTGAGAAGTGATGCCCACAGTGAGGCAGCTGCTCCCGCCCTGCCCAGGTTGGAATCATTATCCTTGGCCTTTCAGGTCATCTCTCACATCCCACCATGCATTTGACAGGGAAGGACAGAAGAAAAGAACAGGAGGTCAGAAAGGAATCCAGAGTTGTGCAATGTATCTCTCTATTTAATTATTATCTTTATGGAGCCATGGGGCTGCTCTGAGGGCTGGAGCCCCTCTGTGCTAGAGCCAGGCTGGGAGAGCTGGGGGTGATCACCTGGAGAAGGCTCCAGGAGGAGCTCAGAGCCCCTTCCAGTGCCTGAGGGGACTCCAGGAGAGCTGGAGAAGGACTTTGGATGGAGGGACAGGACAGAGGGAATGGCTTCCCACTGCCAGAGGGCAGGGATAGATGGGATCTTGGGAAGACATTCCTGTCTATGAGAGTGGGGAGGCCCTGGCACAGGGTGCCCAGAGCAGCTGTGGCTGCCCCTGGATCCCTGGAAGTGTCCAAGGCCAGGCTGGATGGGGCTTGGAGCAGCCTGGGACAGTAGAAGGTGTCCCTGCCCATGGCAGGGGGTAGAATGAGATGGTCTGTAAGGTCCCTTCCAACCCAAACCACTCTGACATATTACCTTACATTTAAAAGCAAATCACCAAGTTCCAGGAAACTGTGAAAAAAACCACCCACACAGGAATCAAATTTCCTATGAAAACAGAAAAAGCCAAATACTGCACTATCACCCTTCAAACCCAGATCAGTCTGGCTCTTTTGAACAATAAAAGCCTTTTTCTCACTACTTAGCAAATGATCTCACATATCAGACTTCACAGGGGAAAGAAAGCTCCAGCAAGAGCCACCAGGAGAGTCACTGCCAACCGGTGACTTACAAGTGATGTGCGAAGCACAATTAGTTTGTGGGCAAGAAAGGGAAGAAAAATGTTAAATATGCTTTTTTCACTAAATCTGAAGATACTTGAATTATTGACAACACTGAACACCAGGAGTACTGCTCCTGCAGTGTGCTTTGTACCAATGTATCCAATCACTGCTAATGGCCAGTGCAGTTTCTCAGTTCCTTCCTTGTACAAGTCAGTAATGACCAGAAACTGAAACTGTGGCTTCGTCATGAGTGAGGAAGTTCCTCCTTGCTCCCATCCCCCAGCTCTCTGGACAGCCAGTTGCCCAAGAGGAAGGCAATCTATGGGAGCAGGACTCCTGGCCCCACGAGCTCAGCCTGCTGGAATGCTGCTGCTCCTACGTCCCCAGGGCGTCCCTCCTCCTGTGGGAGCAGAGGCAAAGCTGAGGATCCTGAGGATTGTTCCTGAAGATTTATGGGGTGAGAAAAAGCTGGGAGATACCACAAAAACCCAAGTGCTGCTTGTACCTCTGGCGACCCACAGCCTTACCCAAATGACACTCAGCCCAGGCCACCAGGCAGTCTCACTGGAGCACTTGTGCTCCTGTCCTGGCATCTCAAATGCATCCCTCTGTTTCAGGGCTGGCCATGGCCCTCCTCCTTTCAAAGGCTGCTGTGTCCCACTGGATGCTGGCTCTGCCCCTGTGGCTTCCAGACCAGTCCTTGGGAAAGAGGTAGGAGCTGCCCACTGCACCCAGAAATGCTGTCCAGGACCTCTCTGGGCTGGACCCACCAGCTTCTCCTGTGGAAGTCAGGTTTGGCACCTGCTCAAGGAGCTGCTTCCTATGCAAGAGGCTAAATTACCCCAAAATCCAGGTCAGAAGCTCCCCTTAAAATCTTGGTCTCAGGGGATGGGGTTGGCCACCTGCTATGCCAAGGTTGGAGGCTGATGCTACAGAATTAATTGAAGAGGGGACCAGGGACAGAGAAAGCCAAGACAAAAAGGATGGCACCGGAAAGAAGATAAAAGAGAACAATGGCCTTTCACACACAGATGGAATCACTGAATCACAAAATGCTTTGGGTTGGAAGGCACCTGAAAGCTCATCTTGTTTCAGCCCCTGCCATGGGCAAGACCAGGTTGCTCCAAGCCCCATCCAACCTGGCCTTGGACACTTCCAGGGACCATGGGGCAGCCACAGCTTCTCTGGGCAACCTGTGCCAGGGTCTCCCCACCCTCACAGAGAATTCTTTCCCAATATATCTAACCTAAAGATCCTCTCTCCATTTGAACCCATCCCTCCTTGTCCTGCCACTGGTTTCTGGGTGCCTATGCACACTGATAGCTCTTGTTGAGTTTTTTCACCTCCAAGTCACCCCAAAGCCCAGAGCCTCGGGCTGTTCTGGTGCTGTGCAGTCACAGGCAGAGCGTGGGGCAGCAGCTGCCTGCCCTCTCCATCGCTCAGTGGAGGGAGGCACAGGACAGTACTGATGCTGCTGGTGAGGTGATCCACTTGACACACCTAGGCTGGGGGAAGTAGAGAAAATAACTCACTTCTCTTGAGCATTTTTATAGCTTATAACCTCCTCTGGAACTCTCAGTCTGGGAGACAAACCCTCAGATAATACAGCCGTGTCAGAGTTGAGAAGACTCATAAAACCCTTAATTTGCTCTCCTGACTCACACTACACTTCCTTATGCAACCACACTGGTGCCTCCAGCGATCTTTGCCCCTCCTGGTGTGAAAGAGAGGGGCAGGGACTGGAGCAGTGTCTGGAAACCTCTGTCCCTGTTCCCTGTAGATGGTGGAAGAGGCTGCTGGAAGAACCTGGCCAGGACCAAGCTCTGCCTGCATCCTCCAGGATGCTCAGCCTCGGCCTCGGTCAGACTGTCACACACATGAAGAAAGGACTGCTCCTTTTCCAAACTGCAGCTCCTGACTGCAACACCTAGGTCTCCTCTCAGCTGCAATCCAAGGCAGAATGTGACAGGAACTGGGAATCGCAGCAATCCCCACGAACAGCTGGGCTGTCAAAGCCCAGGAGAATCACTGCCTCTCCCTCTGCCTCCCCAGGTCTCACAGAGGTGCCACGAAAGCACAGTGCTGTGAATTCACAGGAACCTCTGAAAAAAGCTGAAAGTCCTGCCTCCAGCACAGTGGAATTAACGATGGTGAGCTGGGCATAGGGAACACGGAATAATGAGGAACAGCACCTGCTCCCTGCCATCACCTGCCAGCACAGCACAGAGCAGGAATCCTGTGGGGAGGAGGTTGCCCATGGAGGCACGCACACACACAGAGCTTTGGAAAGCTGGGA
The DNA here is from genome assembly GCA_037013685.1 of Acridotheres tristis. Taxonomy (NCBI): domain Eukaryota; kingdom Metazoa; phylum Chordata; class Aves; order Passeriformes; family Sturnidae; genus Acridotheres; species Acridotheres tristis. The sequence continues at coordinate 545,599 of CM072906.1, forward strand.
AAGAGAGCAAGAGCTGGCTAAGGCTTTCTGTCTGCAGGGGTGTTGTGGGTGCCCCAGCCGAGGTGGGTGGCCCCTGGCAGTTCCTCGCTCCCTGTTAAGAGACCCGATTTTAATTGCTCATAAAACTCCAGCCATTGTTTGCAGTTGGAGCAGAGCTCTCTGTGCTCAGCATGTGCCCCAGGCAGAGATTTTTGCTTTAATTTCAGCTAAAATTGTAGAGTTGGTCCTGGTGCACTTAAAGGGGAAGAACAAGTCCAATATTAAACAGAAGATGTTAGAAAGAAAAAAACCCAGGAAATTTATTACCTTATTGTGATCCCAAATGAAACAGAAACAGCCATCTCAAGCCTCCCGACTAATTAGAGGCTAAAAACATAATTGTCAGACCCCACAGTTACATGCAAAGCAGATTGTATGGGCCGGTCTTTGTTATTTTAAACAAAATTACAGCTCAGAGGTTGTTTCTAATGAAGGCCATGACCAGCTGCTCTGCAACAACAAAACTCTTTTACTGCTGAATAACTATTAAAAAGAAAAGATCGGGCTACCAGAGCCCAGGAATGTCACAGCAATACCAGATGAGGGTGACAAGTTGCCAAAGTATTCAGATTGCTCTGCAACATGAAGGGATCATAATTTATGGTCTAACCGGGAGAAGGGCTGAATTCCAAGATGCAGAATTACCCATGGACGAAGGGCTGCTGGAAGTGCAGCTAAGAGAATCTCACAGGCAGCCCGACATGAGCTGCTCAACAAGGACTGGCAAAAAGTCTACTGTAAAAATATAAAATAGCAGTGATGGCACAGGGGACAGATGGGTGGCACTTCTGTCCCCAGCACTGCTGGGACCATGGCTACAACTGCCAGAGCTCAGCCAGCACTTGGAGCAGGAAGATCAATCCCATGGACTGATCCAAAGCAAAACTAGGTCACCTATGCAGCTTAAAACCCCAAAGATAGTAAAATAAAACTCTTCAGTACACTGCAGTATTTATGCAAAGTATTGGTCCTGCTAACAAGGACAGGTCTCAATCCAATTACTGGTAAATAAAGTTTCAGAATAGAATAAATTCCATCAAGCTTATGGGAAAAGTTGTCCTTTTTGTTGTTTGGATGTAATGGAGTATTTAAAACTCCATTAAATAGTTGCTTTTAGTCCAGGTCTGAATACATGAATCTCCACAGGCTCTGGGTCAGCAGAGCTGCCCACAGTGCCCTTGGCACACCCCAACCTCCAGTTGCTCTTCCCAGGATCAGTGGCTTGTGATCACAGACTGAGTCTCATGTTCAAAGTTATCCTACCTAGAAGATGGGAGGGCAAGAGGAATTACCCCAGGGGAGGGGGTCACCTGCCATTGCACTGCATGGCCCATCCCGAGTTCCAGGGGACAGCCTCAGGCCAACACAGAGCAAAACACAGGCACCTCCTCACTGAGCCCACAGCACAGAGCCACATCCCACCCCAGCTCACTCACAGCTACCAGGAGGAGGTCACAACTTGCAAACTCTTCCTGGTCATCCAACCCAGGAGTCAGGTCATGATTAAAACACCTTGAAAGCATTTTTCTTCATCTTTAAAAGTATTTATGACATCTTTGATAGCTGCTGAGGCTCCAGTTGCATTCCAAGTGGGAACATCTAGGTTTCAAACATGGAATTGCTCCCAAGAGCTCAGGCCAGGACACATAAATTGGCTCTCTGCAGCACTGCAGGGCTCAGGGAAAGCTGCCGTAGCCAGGAATGCTCCTGACTGCACAGCACCATCCTACAGGAGAAAAGCCTTCAAAAACACACCCACATGTGGTCAGTGCTGGGCTGGTCCTCATGCCCATTCCCAGGGCAAGCACACACAGCTGTACAGGGAGGATGCTGGAGGCAGGGATCAGCCATTCAGGGACACAGGGACAGATTATCCAGTCCTATAACTGCCAGCCAGGCACAGGGGGAGAGGGACAGAATATGCCTGTGCCAGCTGCAAAGGAAGGCAGGAGATGTGTGAGAGGATAAGGTTACAGAGAGCAACAGAGAAACCAGAGATCTGCTGGGACTGCAAATCCCCAAGGAAGTGCAGGAGGAGCAGCAGAGCAAAGGAGAGAACAGGCAGAGCGAGTTCAGGGTTTCAGGAACACAACTTCCACGGAGTCGAATCTCCCAAATGGTGAAGGTGGGGAGAATAACAGAGATTTTGCCAAGCTTGGGGTTTTTTGCAGCAGCAGTTCCAGGCTGAGGAGATGAGGGACTTCACTTTGACTGGGCTGTGTCCCAAGGACTTACCATGGAAGTAGGGAAAAAAACTGGGCACAGGAGATGAGTAGGAGCAGAGGTGAGCTTTGCTTTTAACAGGGGAGAAACTATACAGTGTGGAGAAGGAGTCAGAGGCAGGTGAGAAACTGAGCAAGGGAAGAAGAGGAATAGTGCAATAGGAAGGAACAAACGGCACAGGGACAGAGATGAGAGGTAAAACCAGAGAAGAACTTGTGCCTGGCGCAGGGAAAGGAGCAGAGTGCCAGGAGGAATGCAGAGAGGCAGGAGGGGATGGTGACACCATAGTTTGTCCTTTCCCCTCTAAAGAAACAAGGTCTTCTACAGTAAAAAAGAAGGAGAAAGAAGGCTGGAGAAATCAGAGGAGTGCCTGGAGCAGCCACAGGCTTAATGCCCAATAAAAGCAAAGCTCTGGTTTAGCAAAGCCCAGAGTAGCTCTGCCACGAGCCCTGAGCTCGCACAACTGTGGGCAGGCCTGGACCCCAGAGCTGCCATGGATGCACCACTGCCAAAAGGGAGAAAGAATAGGAGAAATTTTGGAAAGGGAAATATGTGAGGTGGGCTGGAGATCACAGAAGAACAATGCAGACCCTGGGACAGAGTTGCTGGTAGGAACAGGGGTCACTGGAACAGGAGCAGCACTGGGGTACAGGCAGTTTTGGGGTTTGTGCTGCTGAAAAGTGTAGAACTGAGGACTGCAGAGGAAAGCAGTGGAAGTTAGTGGAAGGAAGGATGCAGGAATGTAGAAGAGAGTGTGGAAAGAGCTGGAGGGGGAAACAAGACTTGGGGGAGGAAAACACCACCAGAATTCTAAAAATGCTGAACTCGATAGGCTGGGCTAGGGATCTATCTGGAACCAAGACCTGCCAGCCACCTCTGGGACAGCTTAGCCTGGGGACATTGTCAAAGCAGTCTAATGACAACTTGTTTTGCAGAAGAGTGAAGAAACCGGGGAGGGGGAGATACTTATGGTGCATCCAAGCTACAGGACCCTGTCCCCAGCAGCATTTTGTCTGTCCTATCTTTTCCTCTCCCACATCTTGCTCGGCCAGGAGTCAGGAGAGATAGATACACAGACGAGCCAGAAAACAGTTTGTATCATGTGCAAGATGGAACAGAAGGATTTTTAAGGTCCTTTTCAAACCTTGCATTCTGTGATTCTATGAGATGAGGGTGCACAGGCAGATTGTGACAGACCTCAGATGGAGGGTCCAGCAGTGTCACACAGATGCCATCAAAGTGTACGGGATAATGAGGGAAGAGAACAGAGCCCAGCACTTTTCCAGCCCCCTAACGAGCACTGCTATCCATTGCTGCCATGGTTTTAAGAATAATTAAGTCCAGCAGCCTGCCTGCCGACTCTGCTTTTTACATTAATGACAGTGAAATTGGAGTTTCAAGGGGAACGCAGTGACGGTGAAGGAAGCAGAGCTAGGCTCAGGAGCAGGAATTTCTCAGCTCATCTCCACTCTCCTCCCGAGGCTGTGGCTCTGCCGGCTGGGACAGCCGGTAGCACCAGGTGGCAGCAGCACACCGGGGATGGTCCCCTGCCAGGGCAGCGTCTGCCTCCCTCGCGTTCCGAAGGAGCAGGGACGGGAGCGGGGCAGGAAGAGGAGGAAGCGGGGGCGGGGGATCGGGAGCGGGGCCTGGCAGAACCGCTGCCATCGCCGCACTGATTCACTCCCAATGCCAGCTAGCCCGAGGCAGCTGCAGACAGGGACAGACTCCTCAGTCTTTTCCATGAGGAACATGGAGGAACCACAGACCGAGAGAACCCTGCTGCCCCCATGCCATGCCCACCCTACAGGCCTTTCATCCCATGCTGGCAGAGAAGGAATTCAAAGCCAAGGCTTCAAGCTGAACTCCGCAATCATTGAACTGACAGAGACAGGAAGCACAGCCTTGGCAAACATTTCCAAAGTTCCCTGTAACTTCAGCCTGTTGTTCTCCAGCTTTGTTTGCTTTTCTTTAAAAAAGCAGTTGGGACATTTCAAGTCACAATTAAGCCTTTATTCAAGTACTTACAATTGCCCGGTCCCTACCCAAAGCAGTGCAGATGGACCCATCCCAGCTGCAGTCCAGGCCCCTGCCTGCCCCTGGAGTCCTGCAGCTCTGGAAGGAGGGATGTGTGGGCACCAGGCTCCCTCTCATGATGCCCTGGCACCTCCCTCCACACCGTGCACTGGCTTCCCAGGAAGGAAGCAGCTTCAAGGAAATGGTGCTTGCACTACTGAGGTCACGTCTCAAGTTTCCAGGCCAGAGAAGTGCTGTCTAAACTGGTCTCTGTGCAAACACTCAGTTCTTATTGTGCACCAGGAGAAGTCACCTTTAACTCCCATCAACCTGGGGAGTCTCTGACAGCCAGAGTTTTTCCTGAAAGGCAATCTTTGTGACTGCTGAAAAAAACCTGAGATATGTGACCCAAATGAACCAGAGGGCTCTGAAATCCAAAGATAAAGTCCTGAATTGCACCACTTCCCCTCCCTACCCCACTACAGGTTTGCCCAGCCAAGCTCAGGGCTTTCCAAGCACCCATGTTTAACACCCTGGCATTCAACATGTGGGTATTTCAAAATAATTCCAACCAAACAGCAGCAACACAACTTCAGCCCTTTTGTTATTACAAGTGTAACTATTATTCTTTTATACAGGTGCATAAACATACCCATGTGGGAGTCCTAAGGTTTGTGAGGCACGTTCCTGCAGCCAGAAGACAGGATGGATGGGGGGGAACTATAACCCTTGGTAAAGGGCAGCCAGGACACCTTTGGCATCTAAAGTGGTGCCTGCCTGCAAGGATCTGGAATCTCCCCTGGGACAGTCAATGGAAACAGTGTCTGAAAGCAGAAAATACTGCTTTTATTCCAGGTGATCACATGTCCTGTAACACTACTGGGATTCACAGCCCTGCAACAGCCATGCTTCCAGCTCTGGATGAGGCTCCTCAGCTCTGGAACCATGTGCTGCTGGCTGGAGGCAGAGCTCAAGTGCCACCATTCACCATAGGCAAAAATCCTGTTTTCTCCAAGGGTAGTTTTCTTCCATGGGAATAAAATAAAGCATCTTTTAGTAACCCACATAAACACATATGTGAAAAAGCTACAACCAAAACCATCAGCAGGTCTGAGAGGACAAGGAAGCATCAGGATTTATTCTCTTGACTCACTCAGACCAAGCCCAGATTCCCCCTCACAAGTGACAAGGAGGATCCTGTGCCAGGCCTTGAAGCACTGACCCTTGAAACATGGCTGGGAACACACAGCTCTGCTGAACGCTCCTCCCCACTCCTGGGGGAAAGCCAGTTCCTCTCCAAAACTTGCAATAACTGTACCATCATCACATTAAGTTCCCAACTCCCCCTTTCACAGGAAGAACCTCTAAAATAGATTAGTGGAACATCTGCTCAGGGCTTTTACCATCAAGCTATAGCAGAACAAAAGAGAAGATGAAAACCCTTGAGGGTAATTAATAAGTTAAGAGCTCACTTCCAATTGCATGTCCAACCTGAGCGTGGTCAGAGCTGTTGGCTCCCATGGAAACCCTGGGTTTGCAGGCACTGTCTCCTGATGGTTTGTTATGTCAACAGCATGGACATCCTCCTTCCCAAGGAACCCTCTCAGGACTTTGTGTTTCCACAGTTGTTCTTCACAACCAGGCAACCAACTCAGAAACCTGGCCTTCATGAGGCTTCTCTGGAGGTGGTATCTCTCCCCAAACCAAGCAACACCTCACCCGATGTTTAACCATTCCCCTTTCCCATCCCAAGCCCCCAAAGTTTAAGAAGGTTAAACCAGAGCATTTGGTCTTTAATTTCCAGGTATCTGGAGTCTTTCAAACTAGTTTGCACTTCAGCAATGGAAAATCCCATGAAGGTAGTGCCTTGCACACTGACCTGCTTTCATTAATAACCTCACCTCAAAGGATGTGGGCAGGTCAGCAAGTTCAGCTGAGCTTAAGTGCTCCCATCTCATGCTCTCTCTAAGCACAAGCTTAACTGCTTCTAAAAACAGTGCTGGCCATGCTGGCTGCTCCAAAGGCACTCTTAGAAAGGGAAATCCCCAGCCAATCGATACAAGGGAAGAGAAGGCAATTTGATATATATAGCAAGTCCTCAGCTTATCTAGCAGCAAAAGCTGCTCAAATTCACACACGCTGTCCCTTCCCTGCTGGCAGCTTCCAGCAGGACGAGGGATAGAGGTGGCCACATGCTGAGTTCAGTACTGAGAGGAACCAGATGATTTATTCTCATCTGCTGCAATTCACACAGGGAACAGAGCCTGGGATTTCTTCCCCTTAATAACTGACTATAATAAAACTCATTAAGGATCAAATTCCTACCTCTACAAGGTTTAGGACAAGACTGCATGCATCAGACTTACTCTATTTAACACAAGGACAAGTCTCAAGAAGCACTGCAATTTTTGTCATCTTTGCCCAAACACGAGGTAGTTCCCTTCCTCCTGACAGTGCTTCACTAACATGCACTGATGGAACCCCATGGTCACCAAAACCAGTGGCAGCTCTATCAGCAATTCCAGATGAATCCCGGTTTTCTCCAGCACTGTGTTTTCACTCCAGCCCACGATGGCACACAGGCCAGCACTCTGAGCTCCAGCCCCACAGCTCCGCAGAACGAGCAGAATGGAAAGCTGGAGTCGCAGCACTCAGTGAGACATCCCAGCTTCTATGGCTCCAGTATCAGCCCTTTGCTGGAAGGTGGGAGGAAGCAGGAGTGGCAGGACAAGGGCAGGGGGATCCCACCCGCTGCTGCTGCTCCCCAGGGAATTACAACAGAGGAACTGGCTGTTCATTCCGCCTTTGGTTGTGAGTACTTCGTCATTAGTAAAACATGCTGAAAATGTGACTTCCTCTGCCATGAGACCTATTGAACCTTTTCACAGAAGTCTAAGGAACTTCCTCTTGTATTTCAATAGAAGACAAGCTCACAGGAAGAACAGTCCCTCTCATACTTCTGGGAATTCCTCTAGTGAAAACACCTATTGAAGAAGGAACGATGCACTGGAACAAAGGGAAAGGGAGGTGGGGGATTCACTCGTCCGTAAGTCTGTGGTTTATTATAAAACAAAACTATGAATCCACAGCACAGAACCACTTCTACTTCCTCTTTTGCCTCATTTAGCAACGGCAACAAAAGCTCTCTGCAGAGTTCCCTAATGAGCCAAATCTTCACAAACTTCTGCATTCAAGAGTTTCACATTAGAAAATAATCTCAATTTGCTCTCCTTGCTGAACAAAACAGGCCCTGTCTAGGATCATCTTATCCAGCATCCAAGGGTGCTTAGCTACTCATTTTCATTTGGAAATACAGACATGAGACAGTAGAGAGGGATCCATCTCCTCACTGGCATACTGGAAATGGTGGCACTCCCTGGAGAGTCCCGATAGATTAACTTTCCAGTTCCAGAAAGGGGAAAGAGCAAAGAACAGGGTAAGGAAGACATAACCTCGTGCCAGCCCAAGGAAGTGCAAAGGACAGCAGGGAGGGATATGAGTTGCTCGCTGGCACATCCCAACCCTGGCATCCACTTCCCATGGACCTGCATCCAGCCAGTGCTGGCTGCCTGCCGGTAACGTGGCATTCCCTCTGGCAGCTGCCTGCAATATGTCTCCAGGCTGCCCTATAATGAGCACAGTACCTTGGATGCTGGGAGCTACCGGCTCCCTGAAGAACACTCAGTGGTATGAGTCAGCCACAGGCACCAGAAAGGAGGTGACCAATTCTTCAGGCCAAAGCAGGCCCATTCATTCAGATCTTCTAATCATGTGTTGTCTCAAAGTCCTGCAGAGAATTTCCCTGCAGCCCCTGCTCCTCCCTACACAATCAAATCTCAGCCTGAGGCAGCTCCACTAATTACCCCTTCCTGCACCAAGACTCATCCCTCACCTTCAGCAAGCAGCAAAGTTTTTCTCCAACACGCTTCTTTGTGCTCCCAACCAGCTGTGGGACACAAACAAAGGATCTGCTCTTCCAAGGCGATAATCCCCAGTATCACCACATGACAGAGAAACAGCCAGCATCCCTGTGAAACGTTTATGGCAAAGATGAACTGTGCCCAGGTCACCCCTCTGAAAGATGCTGCCCCCAGACACCCTCCGGTGTTCTCACCAGGCACGGCGAACACCCCCTCCAAGGATCCCAAGTGCCAGGAGGAGCAGAAGTGGAACTGTCACAAAGCAAAGCTGCTGCAGCAACAGCTTTGCTGAAGGGACGGCTTCCCCCGCAGGAGGAGCCGTTGACACGGCTCTGAGTGATGGTGCAATCCAGCAAAGCTGCAGGGAACGTCTGGGACTTGCCTTGGGTCCCCTCGGGGATTTCTGCACCTCGCCCCAGTGCCTGGGAGTCTCCCACTATGGCCCCTTCCCTCACCACAGCAGTTCTAAAGAAAAGATCCTCTATTCTTGCCATTATGTGCCCTTTAGGATGTACCACAGGTTCAACACGCCCCAGAAAATAGGGACTTCACAGCACAAACAAGCCGTTCTCCTGGGAAATCATGAGACTTTCTCTTCCCGTAGGCAGCTATATCCAAATATGAAAGCTCAGGGCACAGTGATAACAAACATTCAGAGGCCAATGCAATTTCACCTAAGTTTTGCCTGAGTTAAGAGGCAGCAAGGCCCTGAGCAGGGCAGCAGTGTGGGGGCTGGAGAGGGAACAGGAAGGATATGGTTATCCTGGGTATGATAAAACTCCCTCAATGTAGTAACAAAATTACTTTATAACGGAACTGTACCCTGTAAGCTGCAGCATCAACTAGGACTGGCAGTGTCAGAGCTGGCATCAGTACCAAAATTCCCAATCAGCTGCTTACCAATCAGCTCAGCTAGACTACTACTTCTTTGGGAAGTGCACTGCTGACCTCAGAAGTTGTCCCTCTCCCTGGATATGGTGTTATTCCCTCTTTCTGCAGAAGGGAAAGGGGCAATAGGCAGAGCCCCTGGCACTTCACAGAAACCAGGTCTAGAGGAGATGTTTCCTTGCTGCAAGCAAGACAAGAATTCTCATTGCCCACACTCCCTCTCACTTCCCCTGGTTGGGTTTGTACACACATCCATGGCCTCAAGATATCACCTGGCTGTCAGAGGAGGTGTGCAGGCACAAGGAACCTTGTTTTCCTAGAGAAGTTGCTTCTTGTGAATAGGTGGATATGAAAAGCACAAGCCAGGACTTCCTGACAGTGAAATATTAAGCACTGGCACTTTCCAGGAGCAGCAGTTCTCCCCTCCACAGCATGCAGGTGATGAAGAGCCTAGTGCAGATGAGACAGACATTTGCGGAGGACTGAGAAGAACCAGGCACATTGTTTAGGAGCACAAAGGATCCAAACACACGGAAGGAAAAGCTGATACCCCAGAAAGAGGAGTCAGAGTTAATTCCTCTGCAGGGCTCCCAGCCATCCCAATGTCCACTGGGATTGGAAGGAAATGGCTGCCCTGGAGCACACAGACAGACACATCACACCAGAAGTCAGCAGAGGTTCCCCAAGTCACAAGGGCCACAGCTTTCATAAAATAAAGCAGCACTGAACTATAGCATCAAAGGAAATAAATCCCACATACAGAGGGCATAAGTCTCAGGCTGTAAGAAACCCTGAAGCAGCACTGGAGAAGGAATGTATGGTTGACAAGAGTCCAGACCTACTCAAGGGCACAGGAAAGTTGACAAGAGGACACAAACCATGAACTGTACTTCAGCACCTCATATCTTTTCTTCCCCCATCCAAACACAGATTCTGTTCTGGCACATACAGGCTGCTCCATCCCACATCCAACTTCAGCCTCCCTGGACCATGTGCCCGAAGAGACTCATTTCCACTGCCCCAAGCCTGAACTCCAGAGCAGCACAGGCTTTTGGGCCTGTGTCCAGATGCCATGGGCTTGCTCCAAAGTTTTCAGCAAGAACAGAAGATTTTAGCCTTTGGGAAGTTCAGTCTGCCATTTGGGAAGGAAGGCAGAAGGCAGCTGCAGCCCTGACCTGGGGGAGGCAGAAAAGGGGGTGCTGTCTGGCTGGAAAGAAGAAGTGAATATAAGCCCAAACAATGCTGACTGGGGTGAGAAGCAACAATTTCAGGGCTCCTCACATCCTCCTAAATCTCCTCCTGAGCACTCCAGGTCACAAGGCACCTGCAGGGTGATGAAGCTGCCAGGTGGTGCTGGCAGCCAAGCTGAGCTGCAGGAAGCACAGGCACGACCCAGGCTCCAGGCTGGCAGCCAGCCACGCTCTCCCAGGGTACCTCGGTGAGAGGTTCTCCAAACGGGGTGTAGGTGCTTCATAAATGAGATTCTAAACAGGACAACGGCTGCTCTTGTTCCCATTAAAACAGATCCCACCTGGCTCTGTCACACTGGTGGCCCTGAGTGCTACATGCCAGTCATGCTCCTGCAATAAGGAGACTTCTGCCAAATCCTTTGAAAGATTAAAAAAAAACTTTATTGTGAATCCAGTCAGCACAGTTGAAACAAGAGAGACAACTGAATAGATTCATGCTGGATTGCCACAAGGCACTCATCCACTCAGGGGAAGCTGTCTACTTCAACAAGTTTCCAGTATAAAACAAACCAACAAAACCCTTTGAAGCTTCCAGAAGGAACAATGCAAACTGCAGCCCTCACTGGCTCGGAGTGGTCCTCAGTTTCAGCAGGGACCATCAGGGAAAGGCTGGCAGAGCCCAAGCAATTGAACTGACTATAGAGTAGAAATGCTTTGAGGGTCCTTACCATAAAGCTGTCACTCACAGGCAGTGCCATGTCCAAGCACGTTCTGAGAACAATTCCACCATTTCATTTTGCAGCGAAGAACTGGCCAGGTTGGAAAAGGAACAAGGACTGCACTTCCCAGCCAGCGCTGTCCTGACAGCACGAAATAGCAGAAAGCTGAGCTCCAGAGAATACCCCGTTGCAATTCTGGGCTTAAGTTCAGCTACAAGACTTTGCCCTCGAGCAGATAAGTTGTGAGCAGTGTCTACCTCTGTCCCTGCTGCCAGGACAGGCTCCTCCGAAGCGGGGAGGAGCTGACAGTGGTCAGTAGCCTCAGCAAGAGTCACCAGATTTGGCTCTTGCTCCATCTCAGGCAGAGGTGCCCAATACGTCACCTTTATTTTGCTATCAGAACACTCCCACCTATCTTATTCCTAGCAAACCCCATTTCCAAGGCTTAGGAAAACCTCAATCCTAACTGCCATCCTTGCTGTGAACACTGTGCCTATCTCTGCAGTGGGATCAGACCCACACCCTTGCAAGAGACAGTCTGTCCCCAGGAAAAGAAATGCGGTTTCTGTCCCCCAGGAAAATAGACGCTGGCAAAAGCAGAACTCCCGTCGTGCACGGCCAGTCCAGCCAACCTTCCCGGGTGTGTGGTGCCTGACATCGGCTGTATCACACACACTGCTGAGCAAACACTCCACCTAGAAGTGAAGCAATAGGATCCATGATGGAAGGCAGATCAGGAATGCTTTCCATCAGAGACTACAGGGAATAAAGCGCCTACAAATGCTCACAACATAAAAGGAAACCTCCGAGGCCAGAAACTTGACACATGTTGAAACAGAATATACTGACACATAACTCTTTCTTGGGATAGGCCCTGGGCAGGCTTCTCCCTCTTGAAGAAGAAATTTGAGGGCATCTCTCTCAACTGAGAAAGTGCAACACAAAGTATTAAGTAACAACAAAGGCCTTACCACTGTTAAGAGTGGAAACTGCCAGTTTAGTTCTGCTCATGATCTGTCCCGCTAGTTATCTCTGTCTGGAAAGGCCGAGGCTGCTCCCAGACCCACCACACACACAGATCACTGCAAAATGACATTGCAAAACACACCCCATGAAAACTATCCCCACAATTCGATTCCCACCCCTCTGGGAAGGGGCTCCTCCAGCCCTGAAGCAAACCTAGGTGTGTCAGAGCGACCAGAGGTTGCACATCAAACGTCAGCAAGTACGTCAGAATCTCTCAGCAGCCCAGGCTTGACCAAACTAAATAGAAAGGAAGGAAAGTTGGAAGGAAATAGATAATGAGGAATGTGTGCAACTCTTAGAGGACTCCATGAGCTCAGGTTTTCAAACAAGGGTGCCCCACTACCAGCACAGACTTCCTGGCAGGAACACAGGCTCATTTCAAACTCAATTCAGCCACTGAACAGGTTTCAGTATCATTTCAGCTCATATTCCCAGAAACAAGTCGGTTTCCCAGTGCTGCACCACCATTGCTGCCAGAGCTTCCCAGTCAATCCCACCTCTGAGGCTCTGGCTGCAAAGCACCTCACACCAGGGCAGTTTCCTTCCGGGCAGAAATTCTCCATCTCAAGGGAAACATCCCCTTTTCCTTGGATTTGGCTCCAGGCCGCAAGGTGTGGATGTAGTTGTATTCATTGCTTTGAACAGGACAGGGACCAAATCACCCTGGAAAGTAGGCCTGAGCAGGCATTTGCTATTTATAAGCTAATCATCTGATCGCTCCGGAGGGAGATCCTATCCTTTGGGGCTGTTGGGAGTGCGTGGAACTGCGGGAGCGCCAGGGAGGAACAGAAGGGAAGCGATTACATCGACCAGGAGCATGCTCCAAGTGACCAGATAAAATTCCTCCCTGCTCCCTCACAGCCCCAGTATCCTCCTGAAGAACAGGCCAGGGATTACAAGCAGGGATTAATCTGTTATGCTAATTTGCTAAGAGCAAAGTAATTTTTAAAATAGCTCTCATCTCCATTCATCATTATCTAAAAAGGGCCCTGATCTAGTTCTGCAAAGAGCGACAAGTCTCACAGTAAGAGCCCACTTGAAATCCAAAAACACATGGGAAACTGGCTGGCTGGAGCTGCCTTGGAAAGGGAACGGTATGAGCTTTCATAACTCTTCGATAATTATTAATTCCTTAAGGGAGCATGCCTGCCCTGGGAAGTTGAGTGTGATGTGCAAGTATGCAACACTGATTTCTTTCCTTCTGTTCACATTTCTCTCTGATAAAAATAACCTGGGTTAGATGACACTGCAGGATTTTCCTGTGAAACAATGCTCAGTCATTTCCAACACCACTGCACACACTCAGTGCAACCACACACACTCCAACACAATTTCAGTTCTCTCGACCCTCCTTTTTCCTCACTGACCATAGTACTACTGAGAACAACCCTCTCCCTCCACTGACAGCAGCCTCTGAAACAAACTGGAGACAGCAAAAAGGAATGGAAATAGCTCTGTCTCACACAGCACAGACTAAAACCACGTGTCTTGGAGAAGAAGGCCCAATTCCCAGAGGAATCCTCACAAACAGGGCTGACTAGAGTCATCCAGGCCTGGCACCTGCTTCCAGGTGAGCAAAGCTCAGTGAGACACAGGCACCAAGCCGAGGAAAGGCGTCTCACATCATCCCTGTGCTCGCCCAGCACTGGCGCAAGTGAGACTTTGAGAAGCCTCACGTAAACAAAAAACAAAAGCAGGCAGTGCATATTTGGCAGATTGAGATCACAATAAAAGCTGGCACAGCAGCATTCTCCAAAGTCTCTGTGGCAAGATCTGCCCCTAAAGCTTCCCTTGATTTGGGTTTTGGGTTTGTTTTCTTTTTCCTTTTAGCTTGTTACAACCAAATCTGACAGGTAAGTTACTCTGTTGTTGAGACAGATGGGCTGGAAGAACCCTGCCACAAAACCCACAGCAGTGGCACCTCTGAGAAAATGTCCCAGTCAAAGCTCTCAGAAAAGTTAAAGAACTGTCACAGCCAGATAAACAGATTCCTGAGAATGCAGCAAAGAAAATGGGTACCCAGATATTCCTAGAAATTTATAAGTGAAATTTTTACATTTATTTCTCAGTTTACTTAGATGTCCATCTTCCAGCAAACTCCCTGAAAGACACCACAGCCACCTCACAGACCCCCAAGCAGATCAGACCCCAAACTCCTGGGGCTGTGAGCCCCAAAATATGAAGCCTCCATGTAAAAGTTGGCAGCAAATACAAAGTCATCACTGACTTTGGGAAGTTTGTTCTCATGCTTGCATCTCTGTCACCTAAAGATATACATTTTGGATTCCATGTACACATACCCTGACCAGCCAGACTGAATTCCCAGTGTCCAACCTCTTTTCTTCACAGCAGAGACTGGCCAGATCTTCTCTCAAGTTCTTGCTGGAGGAAGCAGATGGAGTTCTCTCAGCACCACATGGAAGCTTTTTTCACCTTTAATCCCACCTCATACATCACCAAACTCTGCCCAGCTTTGAACCACACCCAAGCACCAAATGTGGGCACAGCAGCTTTTGCATCAGTGTGGGAGCTAACACTCCTCCTCCTCCTCAGTGAGGTATCAAAGACCATCTCCAGCCCAGCTTCCTATGTTCAATACATTCATGAACCCAGGCAAAAATTCCTACTTCCCAGGACAGATCCCACTTCTCCCTCCCTTGTTTCTCTGTTCCCATTTCAGAAGCTTCCTGAAGTTTGCTTTCTCTGGTAAAACATGAGTGGTCTCCCCAAAGTCCAGTGCCAAACTAACCAGACCAGTGTTGGAATCTCATTTCCAATTTTCTACTCGGCATTCTGAGTTGCTCATGCAGTTCCTCAGCTTTTAGCTGTCAGCTTCCTTCAGTTCATTGCCAAAATCACTGTCAGACCCTTACGAGACAGTTAAAATAACATGCCCAATAACATTCTAGGAACCGCCAATTTAACATGGATTATTTTGAGTTCATCCCACTTCAGTTAATTCAGCAGGAAACCCCAAAGGCATCACATCAGCTGCTTTAGAGAAGCCAATGTTTACAACACAGTTAGCTGAGAGGATTCTAAACAAACGTCAAACTTGCATCACCATCTCCACACCAAACTTCAGCCACTCGCAGATCTAAACCAGCACACAACCAACTCCTACCCAACACAGAGGAGAGGCACCTGCTCCAAACACAGCCGTGTGTGGCCCCCAGGGAGGCACCGGGCAAACCTCACCGCATGCGAAAAAGAACCAGGTCCGTGCCGCTACTCCGGATCTCTGTGACACAAGAATCTCCCACCCGCCAGGCACTTCAAGGCGGGATCTGCAGGGCCCCAGCGCGGCTGGACAGGGGAGAGGCAGGCGAGCCGCGCCCGCAGCCCCGGCCCAGGAAAGGGCTCAGGCCCCGCGGCAGGGCCGGAGCAGGCAGGGCCGGCGCCACCGGGAGCCCTGCACCCCGTTGCTCGGTCTGACTACGACCCCGCCTCCGCCCGCCGGCGACACCGCGGAACCTCCGCTGCAGCCCGGCCCGGGCCCGGCCAGCAGGGCCGCTGCCGCCTCAGCGCTGCTGCCACCGGGCGGTGCCGCCCCTCACGGACAGGCCCCGGGGAGGCCGCACTCACGGGGCGGCAGGGAGAAGGAACGGGGCCGCGCCGGGCGGCGGCCCAAGGAGCGGCGCTGGGTGCCGGGGCGGCGGGGAGGGGGAGGGGGCGGGGAGGGGGAGGGGGCGGGGGCGGAGAGCCCCGGGCAGCCCCGGCCTCACCTGTCCCGGCGGGTCCCGCCCGGCTCCGGCCGCGCCGCTCCCGCCTCTGCCGCGTGCAGCTCCCGCCCGGCCCGCGCGCCCCGACCAATCAGCGCCCGGCACCACCGGTGCTATCGACCAATCGGCGGAGAGAACGCGTCCCCGCCCAGCGCCACCGGCCGCCAGGCCACACCCACCCAGCCTCCCGCCAGGCCTATCCCGTGACACGAGAGGAGGCGGTGCCCGGTGCCCAACGGCCAATGAGAAATCACAGCGCGTCCTGCCGCAGCCAATCGGCGGCCGCGCAGCACCGCCCCTCAGACATGGCGGGCGGGCGGTGGGAACGGGGAGTGGCTGGGCTGTCCCGTCACGTGACCTCCCGGTGACAGGCAGACCCCTCCCTTTCCCCCCCCGTGTGGCTGAGGGGGACCGGAGCCTGATGGACCTCGGTCCCAGGCAGCGCCCAGGGGAACAACCCTGGGCATCGGTGCGGCAGGGCCGCCTCCGGGCCAGGCCCCGCGGTCTACGGAATCCTACTGAATGGTCAAGAGATCCTGAGGCCTCCCGTTCTATCGCCCCGCTCAGCTTCGGGCAGCAGCTGCTGCTTCTCTCTGCCTGGATGTGCCTCCCCCGGGGCTGGATGGCTTCTGCCCCTCGCCTCGTCCATGCTTTTCCCGATCCTTGGCTTTACTTCTGCCCTTCACGTCCTCAGCCTGCCCTGCGGACAGCCCCCTAGTGTAATTAGGGACAATCTGAGGCTTTCTCACAGCCCAGGTTTTACGTTCCAGGATCCTGCGGGCTGCATCACTGAATAGTTGAAACTGGAAGGGACCTGTGGAGACCACCCAGTCCAACCCCCCTGCGAGGGCAGGGTCACCCAGAGCAGGTGATGTCTCCAGAGAGGCAGACTCCATGCCCTCTCTGGGCAGTTGTTTCCGTGCTCCTAGCTGCCAGCACGAGGTGCTGCTGCCCGAGGTGGTGTCTCTCTGCGGCCCCTGGAAAGGATGAGCTGAGCCCAGCCCCAGACAGGTCTGAAGGGTTTGCAGGTGTGGAGAAAGGGATGTTGGTCCTCCATAGAGGACAACCATCCCTGTCTGGTGCTAGCTGTGAGTAGAGCTGTCCTGGGCCTGGCTCTGAGAGGTGCAGGAGGGAGCTTTGTCTTGCAGATGCTGAATCTTTGCAAATGCATTGCTTCGAGCGATTTCCCTGGGAAAAATGTGTGGGAAAAGGAGGAAGTGGGTGATGGCAGGAAAGGCCTCTGGGCTGGAAAACGAAGGCGGGAGCAGCACCCTGGGTTGGCAATAGGGCAGGGGGAGCAGGTAGAGAGGTGATGGGGAGAAGGCAGCAGCTGGAGGGAGTGGTGGGGCAGCTGGAGGTATGGCGTGGGGCACATGGTGCCATCCTGAAGAGCAGCTGCTCCAGAGTGTGCAGAAAGAGTTTGGTGGAGCATGTGAGCAACACACTGATCTCTGGGATGCTGGACAACCTCCTGACCCAAAGGGTTCTGAGTCTTGGTTAGATGGAAGAGGTTCAGGATCAATGCAGGATGTACATGGATAAGGCTTGGCTCCTCAAACATTGTGCTCCAGAAAGGGCACCAAGGCCAACCAGATCTTCACTGAGCCTCAGGATAGTGGAGCAGCTGGGTGTGGGCTGAGAGATGAAGGGCTGTGGTCTGCTCCTGAGCAGAGCCTCCAGTGGGATGCTGGAGCAGGGTCCAGCCCTGGGGAGTGTCTGAGGCTCAAAGGCAAGGGGCAGTTGGGTATCACTGTGCTGACACCCCCTTGCCACCCTGTGATGACAGAGCTCTTGGGGGTGGCTGTTCCCTGTGAGCCTGAACAGGGGGCCCCAAGAGGCCCTGCCTTCAACAGCCCCTCTTGCTGCAGACACTTCGCAGTGTAACTGAGGGGCTCTCTGCCTGCGGGGCCCTCTGCTGAGCCACTGCTATGCTTTCCTGACACTGAGGTGCCCCCTTAGCTCCCATTGGCATCCAGGGCTAGCAGTGGATCCAGCAGTGCTCCCCGAGTGAGTACTGCGACATCAGGGACAGAGAAGGAGCCCACGTGTTGTGAGCAGAGTAGATGAGAGGAGGGCTGGAGCATAGCCCAGCCACCCTGATGAAGCTGGCAAGGGGTGAAGGGAGCCAGGGGCCTGCCGACCAAGGAGCAGCGCAGGAGATCGCAAAATCACAGAATCAGTTAGATTGGAAAAGACCCCTGAGGTCACTGAGTCCAGCCTTTACTGCAGGGAACCCCACTGCCGGGGTACACAGCTGTTCAGGACACCCGCAGGTCCCCCCTAGCAGCACTAGGGCCAGAGCTTTGTGCCTGCCTTCCCTGGCACCTCCCTGGAGGCGGGGCTCCCGCCGCCCTCCCGGCTCTGCCTCCACTCCTCCTGCCGATTTTATCTCCCCCGCCAACCACTGCGGTGGAAATTGGCTTCTCCTGCTGGGTCTCAGATGGCTCCAAGCCATGCCAGCATGGCAGCTGGGAGAACAGGAGAGCAGAGGCTTCAGAAAATATTCACATCACTTGTGTCTTCCCTAGGATGCCTTGTCCTTTTTCCATGCTGTTGGTCAGATGTGCCAAATACAATGATATTAGAGAAGGTACCCCAGGCTCCTGGTCTGGCACCCAGCACTAATCACTGTTGCAGTGAGGAACACCAGTGAAGTCACACTTGACATCTTCTGTCACCCCAGATACCATGTCCTGCAGGTCACCAACAGGCTCTATTCCTACCCTGATAGGCCTGAGAGAGCAGTTTTGAAACCATGCCTGCAACAACCACATAGAGGTCTTCCTAAAGGTGGGGTTTGTGGTTAACTGCAGCTGTACCAAGGATCAGACATCCTGCTTGGAGTAGAGCTCAGGCCAGGCCAGGTCATTTCTTGGCAGGCCCCTTGGGAGCAGGTTGTCAAAAAGGGGTCTGGTTTGGCCTGGGGAGTCAGCTGGATCTCTGGAGCCATCAGCACCCTGGCACTTGATGGTTATAGAGCCCAGTGAGTTGGTGCCAGCCCATGGCATCACTCGTACCACCAGACACATGCCTGGACATGCTTCTGGGATGTCTCTTGATTCCCTGTACCCTTCCCATGCAGGAAACAGAGTTGCTCTCATTTATCCCTGCTGTCTCTCTCACCCCAGGTCGGACAATGTTTCCCTATGCTCCCTCAGCAGATGCCATCACAAGAATGGACTACAATGTTCTGGAAGCTCTAGCTCTTCTCAGGCCACTGATTTCCTGTCATGGTGAGACTCTTCACCTGGCACCTTGTAGCTGCCTTTTGTCTGTGCCTCAAACCTGGTACCTGGCCAGCAGGAAGGAGTGGGGAGAAATCCCCCACTGATCCTAGACTCTAGAGCTCATGGCTCAGTCCAAAGGTCTTGTGCGCTGATAGCTGGGGCCAGACCCAGCTGGTGGCACCCAAGGAACTAATTTCAGTAGCTTGTGACTCTGGAGCTTATTGGTTTTATGTTCTTCATGAGAAAAAAAATAATACACAGAGAGCAAAAAATGTTCGAATTTGAGGGTGATATAGCAGAAAACTCAAGGCCAATGCAGCCCAGCTCCTGAGAGAAAGAAAGGAAAGAGGAAAGTAGAGAGGGAAGAGGGAAGGGACAAGAACAGCTCTGCAGAAACACGCCAAACCTCCAAAGCAGTCCCTGGTGCCCGCTCTGCTAGGCAACTACAGCCAGACCTCGAATGAAACATCCTCAGTCTTCTTCTCTCCCTCCCTTTTGCGGCCTCCAAATAACCCCAAATTAAGCAAACTCATCCCAAGGAGCAGCAGACACCGGGCTCTGGAGCAGCAAAAGCAGAGATGGTTAGTGTCTCTCTCTCTTGTCCGCACACAGTGTCCCCAGTTGTGACAGAGATGATCTGGCAGCCCCATAGTCACTCCTGCCCTGTCCCAGCTTTACCAGTTGTCCAATAAAGGGATTTTTGCAGCAGACACTCTGCTCCTCTGCCTCCAGCCCATGGTGGGTAGGTGTTATGCTGCACTGGGAGGATGCAGAGCAGGTGGGAGGGGATAAATTGTTGGCAGCTCAGGGACAAAGTGACACCTGTCTTTGGGACAGCCTGGGCAGACATGCTTCTTGCTCAGGAGGCAGATTCTTCCACTCCCCAGTCCTTACACTGCTCCAGGCATAGAGCAAGGATGCAATTTCCCCTGGGAGCCAAGAAAGATCCTCAAACCTGAGTCTCACATGCACTGCTCCCTCAGCTTGTCACATTAGGGCCCAGTGCAGCTGTCACTTCCCACCAGCATTCCTGCTGCCATCTGAGAACCCCCTCCTACACTGCCCACACATGCCCTGCCCTCCATGGCCACATCCAACCCTGGTTCTGCCTTGACACAGATTCAGCTTTATTGCATGTTCTGCAAATTCACAGCCAGATCCATGGAAGGGTCTGGGAACAGGAAAACAAGGGGGAGGGCTCTCCTGCCCCCCTGCATGTGCCTGACACCCCTGTGCAGGCAGGACAGTGTCCTGAGCCAGTGCCACCCCATGTCCCTGTGAGGTGCCAGGAGATCTCAGCGGGATGCAAGGGCCTCTCTGCTCTGGCTGCAGGAGAACCAAGATGGGAGAAGGTCTTGCAAGCAGCTCAGACTGCAGTGAGGACAGCCAGTCCCAGCTGACACCATCCTCAGAGCCTGAGCCCTGCGTCACTGACCAGAGCTCCTCAGGACCCACAGGGTCCTTGCAGAAACCCTGGTCCCCAGTGCTACAGCTATGGCAGGAAATTGAGGACAGCAGTGATGAATTCTTCAAATTTATCCTGATGGACTATGTGGCCTGCACCTTTAATGTACTGGATCTCTGCCTTGGGAAAGAGGCGTTGGATCTCTGGGTAGTCTCTGGAGCTGCAGGACAAGGGAACATGCCATGATCAGAGTTCCCTCCTGGTGTCTTCCCCCACCCTTCCCAAGCAGAGCATGATCCCAGATATAACTTCTTCCCTGCTGGGAAAGCCCAAGGGGCCCCCAAATTCCCCCAGCTCCAGCGTGTCGGTGTCACTGGCTGCTGGAGGAACAGCCCTTGCTCAGGACCTTCCCCATCCCGGAGGCTCCTCCCACCCTCAGCAGCTGCAAAGAGCACAAAAGGTCAAACCACAGACCTGGAACCGCTTCTCTCCAGTCTCACCTGATATAGGGCGAGTCGGACCCTCCCAAGAAGAGTGCAGGACCAGGATACGGTTTGTGGAAGAGAGGGAAGTTCATGATATCTGCCAGGTGCCGGGAAATAGCCTCCAGGTTCACCCGCCACACATAGCGGCCCTCCACCTCCACCAGGTTGGTGAGGAGGAACTGTCTCAGCTGTGGGAGCTGCCATAGAAGGGGATCATGTGCTCTTCAGTAAGAGCAACAAAGGAGGATGTCCTGGACTCTCCATCCTCCCCCATCTCCCACAGCATTTCCTACCTTGACCACGGGCTGCAGCTGGTCATCTGCCAGCTGGCGTGCTGCGGAGCGGGACAGCCCCACTGGGACCTTCACCTCCTTCATGGCTGAGATGTAGGCAGAGAATTCGGACACGGGGGCGGTTGAGCCAGGACCAATGTCTACGGAGATGAGGCGCTCCACCAGGTCTGGCTGGAGACACAAGCAGAGCAGATCAGATGCCGGGATCTCCCAAGATCTCCCCAGTGGAGGGGGCACAGGGCTACACTCCTAGTCAGATTCCCTGGAGGCTCGTAGCTCCCTCTTGTTTCAGCAGTGACCTCCATGTGCCCTTCCCACAGTCCTTGTGCTTGGGACAGATCTCCAAGCTCCCTCACAATCAGTGCTGGAGGGACAGGGCAGAGCACGGGCTGGTGGACATAGATTTGCTCCTGTTCCCGTAGCCTGGTTTACAGCTCTGTGTGGAACAGCACCCACTCTGATACAGACAAGTCCCTGTGGAGCTGGAGGCAAGGCTCAGAAGGTGCCATCCCCTTCCTATAGCCCCCCCTGGAACTTCCCGAGCCTGTGACCCCACTCCCAACCCAGTGTCTGCTGACCCGCTGCAAAGCCAGTGTCATGGCTGTCTTGCCCCCCATGCTGTGTCCCACGAGGATGCACTTGGTGATGCCCAGGCGGCTCAGGAGGTGCTGCACATCCAGGCTCATCGCTTCATACGTCATCACGGGGCTGTGGGGGCTGCTGCCATGGTTCCGGGCATCCACTGTCAGCACCTGCCTGGGCAGGGGCAGCATGTCACCCCAGGCACTGCCCACCATCACCCCGGACCCCTCCCTGTGTGCTGTACCTCCCGCCAACCCTGGGTCTCACCTTGCCGCTACCACGGCGCACCAGGGCCTTGGCCACCGTCTTGAAGTTGCCATGGCTGCCAAAGAGCCCGTGGAGCAAGACGAGGGGTGGCCGATCCCTGCGACCCTCCACCTCCTCATGGGCCACGGGCACTGCACTGCAGGGAGATACGCATGGGGTATGGCCAGAGGTGCAGAGAGAAAGTGAGCCCTGCCTCTCTGCCCAGCCCTGGTGAGGCACCTCTGGAGTTCTGTGTCCAGCTCTGGATCCTCAGCACAGCAGGGACAGGGAGCTCCTGGAGCGGGGCCAGCACAGGCTGTGAGGATGAGGAGGGCCTGGAGCATCGCGGTGCCCAGGAAAGGCTGAGGGAGCTGGGGCTGTTCAGGCTGGAGAGCAGCCCCAGCTGAGAGGGACCCTCAGCCCTGGGTGTCCCTGTGTGCAGGGAGGGCCAGAGCAGGGCCCAGGCTCTGCTCCAGGGCCCAGCAGTGGCACCAGAGGAACGGGCAGGGACTGAGCCCAGCAATTGCCCCTGCACAGGAGGCAGAACTTCTGCCCTGGGCAGTGCCCAACCTGAACAGGCTGCCCAGGGAGGGGCTGGAGTGTCCCTCAGCGGGGATATTCCAGAGCCACATGGACACAATCCTGTGCCCTGTGCTCTGGGATGGCCCTGCCTGAGCAGGGAGGTGGCACCAGTGACCCTCTGTGCCCCCTTCCAGCCTGGCCCAGCCTGGGATTCCGTGAGAGCGCGGCCAGGGCTGGGCCAAGGGCAGGCGGGGAAGAGGGCGTGGCTAGGGCACGGTCAAACCCGCCCACCGCCCGTGTGGGGACCCCGTGCAAGAGGCGTGGCTTAAGGAGGCGTGGCCAGCCCCCTGGTGGCGGCCACGCCTCTGCTCGCGGGATTCCTGCCCCGAGCCCTTCCTGGGACAGCTCCCACCGCCCCCGCCCCGCCCGCGCGCGGCCAGGCCCTTACGTGGCCACGGAGCGGGCGGCGGCGGCGGCGAGTTGCGGGAGGGGCGGCGGGGCGGGGGCGCGGGGCAGCCGGCGGAGCACCATGGCGGAGGCGGCGGCGCGCGGGCCGTGACGAGCCGTGTGCGGGCGGCCCCGCCTTGCCCCGCCCAACGGCTGCGGGCGCCCCCGCGCGGCAGGACGGCGGCAGCGCGCGCACGGCGACGGTCACGGCGGGGCCCGTCCCGCTGCTGCCCCCGCGGGCACCGAGCGGGCAACGGGGCGGCGGGGTTGGGGCTTGAGGAAAGTGAACCGGGCGGGACGGCTCCCTGCGGCGGGGATGTTCCTCAACGCTGTTCCGCCCGCTGCCGCCCGCAGGCACAGCGGGACCGGCCGGCTCAGCCCCGCACTCGCCGCCTCCGGCCGCGCTTCTCCCAGGATCAGCTCCGCGCTCCTGCGGTGGCTCTTGCCCCTTTGTCCCTGCCCGCTGGAGCGTGACGGCGGGCGGGAGGGAGCGGCCGAGCAGGGCGGCCTCGCCCCAGCGCGGCTCCCGGGCGGGGGAAGCGCCTCGCGGCCCCCCCGGCGGCCCCAGACTTTGGACTGCGGGCAAGGAGTGTCCCTGCGGCATCCAGCGGCTCCTCCGCTGCTTCCCGCCCCGACCGTTCCCGGAAAGCTGCCCCTGGAATGCGGGGGGACAACGGGTCCCCACCCCGAGCAGGGACGCCCGGCGCGGGAGGGAGAGGGGCTGCGGCTGAGCCCTCTGTCCCCAGCCCCGTGCCGCTCGGGTGCTGCCATAGCAGTGTAGGGTGCCTTGGGGGCCGGTTCCCCAAGTGTCCCCCCGCCCTGTGCCCACCTCGATCGTGCCGCACATCGCAAGGACACTCGGGTACCAAAACAGGACACGTTTATTGACAAATGTAACCGGTACAGACCACGCGTAACAGGGACAGACGGTGCCGAGCCAGCAGCGATGGGGGGACACAGCAGGGGGGCACCGTCCCCATCCCGTCCTTATCCTGCCCCATCGGCGTGGCAGGACCTTGCCGGGCGCTGCTTCTCCCGCCGACCCGAAACTGCCTCGTGTTTAACCGAAACTGTCTCTATTTACACAGCCCGGCCCTGACCCCGCGGCCGTCCCCGTCCCCTCCTTCGCGCCCCCCCCCCCCCCACCCCGCCCCGGCGCTGCCGCCCCCAGGCCCCACGGAGGGCAATGAGGAGTCCCAGGGTGGGTGGGTAGGGTGGGGGATATCGAGGGGTGCCGGGGGACCCTGGGGGTCTCAGACATAGTTCCTCTTGTCGTAGCTGGTAACAGCGGAGCGTGGGGCGGAGTAGGCCACCTTGCCCGTGGGATACCTGTCGTCTTTGGGGGGGCAGGAGCAGCAGAGCAGCCCCCCCCCCCAGCATCAGGAGTGCGGAGGCCGCCCAGCCCACGTAGAGCGAGGTGCCCAGCTCCCGCTTCTGCGCTTCGATCACCAGCGGATTGTAGAAATCCCGGATGATGGTGTTGGCCGACCAGCAGACAGGGATGAGGGTCATGACACCAGAGAGGAGGAAAATGACGCCGGAGACAATGGTGATCTTGGCTTTGGTGGTCTCATCCTCCACGCAGCGGGTGCACTGGGCACCCACAATGGCCACCATTAAGCCCAGGACAGCCAAGATGATGGACACCACCAGCAGGGCGCGGGCGGCTTGCAGGTCCTGCGGCAGCGCCAACATGGAGTCGTAGACCTTGCACTGCATCTGCCCCGTGCTCTGCACCACGCAGCTCATCCACAGCCCTTCCCAGATGATCTGAGCCGTCACGATGTTGTTGCCGATGAAGGCCGACACCTTCCACATGGGCAACGCACAGCAGATGATGCTGCACAACCAACCCAGCACGGACAAGGCCACGCCGCCGATCTCCAGCCCCATCGACATGGTGGACGGTTCAGTGACGCGCTCCAGGCAATGGCAGAGAAGAACCCACGGACCGAGACCGTCGCTGCCACCCGCCGCCGCTTGCAGCCGGGGGATCGGCTTACACCTGTGCGCAGTGCTATTTATATGGGCTGGCCCCGGGGTGGGGTTTCAGTGCTGGCTGCTGGACGCTCCTCTGCTCCTCCGTCACCATCACCTGCGTCCCACACCCTCCCCTTTGTTTGCAGAGATGGCGCCGGGTAACCAGAGAAGGGCGGGAGGAGGAGAAAGCCACCTGCCACAGCCATCCCCTGGTTTCGGCTGATGGGTATCAGGAAGCACTTACCACCATGCTCATTCCCACCAAACCCCTTCCGTGGACCTGGAAGTCCCAAGGGTTTACCTTTCTCCCATGGCAGTGCTGGCAGGTCAGGGTTTGTTGATTTCTGTAGTGTTGTCAGTGCTCACGTTTAACTGGGTTTTGGTGACCGTTGGTCACCTTTGCATCACCGTGCAAAGTGCAACCCCTTTGCTATGCCATGAGGTTTGTGTCACCATTCCAGGGTACCTGCCGGTGCTCCCGGCCCAGCAGGAACCCCTCCAGCCTGGCCCCTCCTGTTCCCACCCTGCTGGGCCGAGAGTACTGTGAGAGGTCCTCTGACTGACTGATAAATATCTTTACTCATCCTGCACAAGTCTTGTGACCTTGAAGGAAACAGATAATGCACGTAACCACCCCGGCAACATTATCCTGACAACCTGAGCTGGCACCCAGCAAAGGGAAAAATATCCCAAGCCATAGGCAATCCCTTCAGACCTGGCAGCAACAGCCCCATGGCTGTGGGGTGCATGTTTCCCGCTCCCAGCCTTGCATGCCGGGGGTAGTGCCAGTGCTTCCAGTCCCCCTCCCCCAGGAATGTGGTTGCTGGACACAGGCTTGCTCCTACCTGTTCCCTGCCTACTCCAAAAATCTCCTCTACAACTTATTAACTACTCAAGAGCGTGTTGGGATGCTGGCAGCTGGCGCTGTGCAGCTGGGATGGGGGTGGAGCCCTGCAATTGGCTGGCTGTACCCCACAGTACCCTGACACCCCACAGTCAGAGGGGTCGGAATTGGGTGCCCTTACAGTATTTCAACAGCCAATAGCCAGTGGCATTGGATTTGGGTGCCCCATAGTATCCCAACACTCCATAGCCAGGGGGGTTGTATTTGGGTGCCGTACAGTGCCCTGATACCCTGTATCTGATGGGTCACCTTCTATTGCCTTGCAGCACTCTGAGCCCCCATAGCCAGCAGGGTCACCCCACACCAGCCTGATACCCCATATATGGCTGGGTCAGCTGTTGTCACCCCATGTCACCCAGCACCCTGTATCCACCCAGCCTGACCTCCAGCCCCCTGCAACGCCCCATGTCTGACCACCACGCTGTGACACCCCGATACCCCCATATCCAGCCTCTGCCAACCAACGGCATCCCCAAAATACCCTGTACTTGTTTGGGTGAGCTTCTTCCACCCCACTGTAGCTTGATCACCCACCTGAGGGCACCCAAAATCCCCACAGCTGGGGGGTACCCAGGGGTGACCCTGTCTGTGCTGCTGGGGAGATGCTATGCTAGGTTCTGTGCCCTTGTTGCTAGGGGTTCTGGGTGTCCTGGCCCTCGGGGTCACCTCGGGGTGGGTGTCCACGGTCCAGTGTTGTCACTGTGACAGTGGGCACAGGGCCAGGCCCACTGGGCTGCCAGCAGCGAACAGAGGGGAAGCTGGGCTGCTGAGGGCCCCAACATGGCAGGGGAGTGCCCGCGGCCCCGGGGTGCGGGAGTGCACAGGCACACAGGTGAACACACACATACAGGTACAGGCACACACACACAAACCACAAACACACAGGTACAGGCACACACACACACACACACACTCCCTCTGCCGGCAGCAACGTCCCGGCATGCAGCCACACACACAAACACATGGACACACAGCGACAGACTCAGATACACAGACTCACAGAGACAAACCCATGGACAGACACAGCGATGGACAGACATATGGACATATAGACTGACAGACACACAGAGACTCACAGAGATTCACAGACACACACACAAACTCACAGATACTCAGACTCACAGATACACACAGACTCACACATACAGAGACTGACACAGAGGCAGAGGTGTACAGGCACATTCTGGTGGTACAGGTGCACACATCCACACCCTCCCCCAGTGCACATGTGGCTGCGGGGCTGTGGGCAGGGGTTCCCCTGGCAGGGCTGTGGGGTGGGAGGAGACCCCAGGCAGGGCTGTAGGCTGTGGGAATACCCCAAACAAGGCTTTGGGGCAGGGCTCTGGGGAAGCGGGTTTACACCCCAGACAGGGCCATGGGACAGAGGAGAAGGGGCAGGGTTATACCCCCAGATCTGTGGAACAATGAGAATACTCAATACCAGGGCATGAGGGAGGGGAGATAAGCCACGTAGGAGTGGGAGGTAGGAGGGAGGGATACCTCTAGGTAGGGATATGGGACAGGGAGGATACTCCAAGTAGGGCTGTAGGGCAGGGGAAGAGTGGGATACTTGAGGCAGGTGTATGGGGTGGGAGCTATTGGGGAAGAGCTGGGGTGGGACAGGGCAGTGAAACACTGCAGCCCCCAACCCTGCAATCAGAGCCCCACACGCGGCGT
This sequence comes from Acridotheres tristis, assembly GCA_037013685.1. Lineage (NCBI taxonomy): Eukaryota > Metazoa > Chordata > Aves > Passeriformes > Sturnidae > Acridotheres > Acridotheres tristis. Next base: position 573,107 of record CM072906.1, read on the forward strand.
CCCCACTTTGTCATCCCAAATTGCCCAAAGTACAGGCTGTGTCCAGTGTCGTGCCGGCCTGGGGCAGCTGCTGCCGCCTGACTCACGATGGAAGAAGGGGCAAATCACTGGGGTTTCAGGGTGCCAGCCACCCCCGGCAGGACACATTCTTGTGGTGAGCAAACCAGCTCACTGGTGTTTACCGAGGAGCTGAGCAGGGCCGGCGTCTTTGGGGGATTCCTGGGAACATCCCCATCCCAACTGTGGCATCTCGCTGCCCGGTGCAGTCCCTCTGCACTGCAGCACAGCTGGGGAGGGATGAGGAGTATCCAAGTCCCTCAGAATGGGGACAAAGTGTGATGGCTGCAAGAACTCAGTAGTGACACAGGGACAGGTTTGCTCTACTGTGGTGCTGAGACCCCAAACAAATGTCAGACCCAAAGGTCACGGAAGCATCACCAGTTTGGTGGCCCCAAAGGAAGGACAGTTGCGCTGACCAGGGGGACACCTACTGTAGCATCCCCCATCCATGCACCCGGCACCCGGCAGCACCCCGGGGGTGCGCAGGAGGTGACGGCAGAAACCGCCCCGGGCTCTGCGGGGCCGCGTCCCACTCACGTGCGCGGCGGGGTTGGGGTGTTCCCCGCCGCTGCGGTCGGGAGTGCCGGCGCTTTTTCCCCCGAGGGAGCGGGGCCGGGGCGGTAAATGCCGCCTTGGCTGCTTATATTTCAGGCGCGGGGCTGCTGGCTCTGCCCCGGCCAGGGCACACAGGCAGCCCATTGTTGAAGCCCCTTCGGCGCGGCGGGAGCAGGTGAGGCAGCTCCGAGCATCAATGGCAGCTCTGTCTGCCGTCGGGGCGGGGAGGGGGCTGAGGCATACGGGGGCTGGGGATGGCGGGGGACACGGACCTGCGGGATGTGACAGGGGGCTAGTGGCTCACAGGGGATGCTAGATCATGTCTGGGGCATTCCCACCCCGAGAGCTCTGATCGCCTTCCCCAGGGCTTTGCCGTCCTCCGAGCATCGCCAGTGGGGCCACCCCCATTGCACCACCATGACCCCCTTCCTGATCCATCATCTCCCAATCCCTTCGCCAACCACCTTGGCAGCGCATAGGGGTGTTTTCCGTGATGGGAGCCACTTGCTGCTCAGAAACTGAACAGAGTTTTGACTTTCAGAGCGACTTCAGGCCGAAGGTCCCTTCTCTTGCCGCAGGGACCCCGCAGGTCCCGGCCGGCGGCTCCCCTCCCGATAAGACTTTGCTTCCTATAGCGACAAACAACCTGACTATGCATATTTGAGTCAGTTGGAGGTGTTTATGTTGGGCAAGGATGTTTTTTGGGAACATTCAGTTTCTGGGGCTGTCGGTAACTAATCCTTGGCCTCCGGCGGGAGAGGCTGCCCCGCTCCTCACAGGCTGAGCAGGAGGGTCTGGGCAGTGCCTCGATTGGCAGATGTGAAGCCAGAGATCCCGGTGGATCATCGTTTGCTGGCAAGTCTCATCTGCCTTTTCAGGACCTTGAGGTAGCCGGGTTGGTGGGTCCATGTGTGGGTCCTAGGGGATGAGGGGCTCTCGGCTCAGTGGTGTGGGGTATGTGAGGTGGGACTGTCACCCGTGTCCTGGGTAGGGATGTCTCCAAGCCCTTTTTGGCCAGAGATTCATGCCCCAAGCCCTCCCTCTGCAGAGTGTCCTCCACCCTGAGCAAGGTCAGGGTGACACAGGTTCTGCTGTGCACCCAGCAGTGCCTAGCATTGTGGTGACACTGCGTTTAATATCACCTCCCTGCCTGAGAATGGCCTCACTGCCCAGCCGAGGGGCTGCAGTGTGTCCCCATGCTGGTGAACCCAGGACAAGTGTCCATTCCTGATGGATATGCCAGGACAGGGGCTCTGCCCTCACTATCCCTCTTAACAGTGTAACAGGGATGGGAACCCAGCCTCCTGCATGTCCTTCAAATCTCACTGGATTTGGGGCAGGGCATCCACACCTGTCTGGGTGCTGGGGCAGGTGCTGGGTGGTGAAGGCTCAGCATGGGTTAAGTGTGTTGAGCAGCCTGTTTTGGGGTGGAGCTCCTGCTGAGCAAGTGGGCTGTGGTCCCACTGGGACCTGTGCCTGTGCCATGGCTCCTTGCAGGTGAAACTGGGGAAAATCTGAGACTGGTGTCCTGCAGGATGCACTGGGAATGAGCACTGGGACAGGGCTGTGGGGCTGGTGTCCATGTGGGGCTGGTGTCCATAGGATGGTTGTCCTGGATGGCATGTCCTGAGGTGCTTGGTGATCCCACCTTTGCTACACCACCATCCTCAGGCTCCAAGGCCTCTGGGGTTGGCTGCTGCTCCTCCACGCTGAGCAGGTGTCTGTCGGTCCTGCTGTCCGGCAGTGCTGGGGACACGGGGCTGGCAGTGCTGTCCGAGTGGGTGTGTCACTGGGGAATGTGGGGAAGGGCACAGGGGCTGCCCCTGCATGGCAGCTGCCAAGTGGGATGTATGTCACGTTCTAGCATTAATTACAGTAATTGGCTGTCAGAGGCCATGCTGGCGCCTACTCTGCCTCCGAGGGGGAGTATGAGCAGCTCAAGCTTTGATGCTCCAAGTGCAGGGGAGTCCCTGTTTCCCACCTTGCCGTTTGTCCCCATGTGCATGTGGGGACACGGCCCCTACGAGCCACACACACACGTGGGCGTGTGCCGCTCTCTAACTCCAAATAATGTGATGGTTACAGCAGCCGGTTGGGAGGCGAAAGCCTCAGGCAGAGTCTGGCCCCGGCGGGGATGCTCTGGAGATTAAAGATTGTAGATTAAAGGGAGCCCTTGACCACAAGGCTGTGGCCGCAGGGTGGACACACAGGTATGTGAGCAATGTGGGCATTCCAGCACGACAGAGGGACAGAGCCTGGGCAGCTCCGGCACAAGTAAAGCAGGCTGGACCCTGACCATCCCCTTAGCCTGGGGTCTGCTGTGAGACATGGGTGTCCCCAGCCATCCTCCTGGCACCGCAGTACATGGGCCTCCAGGCTTGTCCCACCACACTGGGACACGATGCCCATCCTGACATGAGCAGTAGCAGCTCCAGAGTCACACCAAGCAATAAGCACAAATGGTTGGATTGTGATAATAACCCCAGTGCTCGGGAAAACTAAGATTATCTCAGTGCCTCTTATCTCTTCCAGAGGGCCAGGATTAAGCTGGGGTGATGAAACAGTGCAATGTCCGTCTGCCTGTCTATCTGTGCCGTCTGTCTGGTGTCGTGGTGCGCCTGTGCAGGGGTTAAAGGGAGCAGGGATGGGGCCTGTGTGAGAGTCATGGATTAAAGGAGTGCAGGTCAGCATCAGTATGGCATCAATGCCGGCACTGGTATTGGCATCAGCACTGGAATCAGTGGGTATGTCACTGGGACAGCTTGAGGCCACATCTGCCCCTCACAGCCTCAACCCACCCAACCTCACCACGCAGGCAGAGGGACAAGGGCAGAGCTGGGACTGAGGGTGACTGTGTGAACCCTGGCTTGGCACGGGAGCACAGGTGAGCCGGGTTTGGGGTCTGCCCCCCTGTTGCCCCAGGCAGTGCCATCTCTCCTTCGTGGGGAACTAGCAGCCGCTCCAACCGGTTTGTGGGTCTGGGCGGTGACACCTCCTGCCCGAGGCCTAATGGAGGGCTGGGAAGTGCTGGTACGGACGCCAAGGAGCAAACAAGAGCCGCTTTTGTCTTGCTGGGCACGGAGCCCAGCAGCCAGAGGGGACAATGTGCTGCTCCCCCGGCATGGGGCCATGGGGGGCCAGAGGCTGGGCTGATGTTGGAGCAGTCACCATGAGCTGGAGGGAAATGGAGGCATGAAGGCATGAAGGGACCCCATCCAAGTGGAGGATCAGAGGATTCTGGCAGTGATGGCAGAGATGTTCTCGTGCCTGGACACTGGCCCTTCCCCATTAGCATCCCAAGCTGATTCCCAGTGCTGCCCCGGACATGTCCTGCCTGCCCTCAGCAATGAGATGCACTCCTGCACCTGGGTGGCCTGATCCCGGTCCCCTGCGTGGACCTCCTGCGTCCTCCTCCGTGGGAGCAACTGGGATATTAAGTGTCATCGCTGCAGGGAGAAATACAAGTGGAAGAATCCCGGGAAACTGGTTCTACCCCTCCGTCCGGTGCCGGCGGCAGGCCGGCGGCTGCGGCGGCGCTCCTCCCTCGGCAAAGGCATATAATGCCTGCCGTGGTCCCGGCAGCCGGCACTGCGCGGCGGGAGGCGGGTAGGGGAGCAGGCAGCGAGCGATGGCCTCCATGGGGATGCAGGTGCTGGGCATCGCCCTCTCCGTCATCGGCTGGCTGGCCTCCATTCTCTGCTGTGCGCTGCCCATGTGGCGAGAGACGGCCTTCGTCGGGAACAACATCGTGGTGGCGCAGATCATCTGGGAAGGGCTGTGGATGAGCTGCGTGGTGCAGAGCACGGGGCAGATGCAGTGCAAGGTCTACGACTCGCTGCTGGCCCTGCCGCAGGATCTGCAAGCCGCCCGTGCCATGGTAGTGGTGGCCATCGTCCTGGCCATCCTGGGCACCCTGCTGGCCGTCACTGGTGGCAAGTGCACCAATTGTGTGGAGGACGACACTGCCAAAGCCAAGGTCATGATCCTCTCCGGCATCATCTTCATCGTCGCCGGTATCCTCATCCTCATCCCTATCTCTTGGTCAGCCAACAGCATCATCCAGGACTTCTACAACCCTCTGGTCTCTGACTCGCAGAAGCGGGACTTGGGCTCATCCCTCTACGTGGGCTGGGCGGCCTCAGTGCTCCTGCTGCTGGGGGGAGGGATCCTGTGCTGCACCTGCCCTCCCCGCGGAGAGAAGCCCTACTCCGCCAAGTTCACGGCTGCTCGCTCGCTGCCAGCCAGCAACTACGTATAGGAGCCGCCGCGCCTGCCTGGACCCCCCGGCGCTCCGGGGCGCGGGACACGCAACCTCCCCGGCTGGGCTGGGACTGGCCGGGCGCCGGGGCGGAGGGAGGGCAGACAGAGCCGCCTTTGTTCCACCGGGACTGAAGCCGGTTCTTTAATCTCGGCTGAGACAGATGACAAGGAGATCCTGTCCTGGCTGCCAGCGGTGAGGGTCCTGCTCCCCCCGGAGCATCCAGCTGAGGCATCTTCTCCGAGACATCAGCTGATCTGCTCCTCGAGCGTTTCCTGGCTCCCGGTATCGGAGTATGCCATGTGGTGACAAAGCTCCAAGGAGCCCGTCCCACGGGCGGCACAGGGCTCTCTTTCCCCGCGTGAAGCTCCCCAGGACGTGTCTTGTCCCTCGGGGTGGGTGGCGGTGTCGGTGCTGGTAGGGACAGCGAATCTGTCCCACGTGGTCACAGGGACGAGGTGGCTCTGCAAACCCTGGCAGGATCTTGAGGGGTGACAGGGGGTCTCACCTGCTTGTTCCCTAAGTTTTGACTTTGACCTATTTTCGGGGCTGGGAGCAGCCGTACAGAGTGTGATTTCTCGCGGCAGCTCCCCAGGGCGGGGGCATCATTATCCTGGGAGTGGGAAGGCAGCGGCCGGGCTGGGAAAACCAGTCAGGGAGGCGGGACCGGAGCGGGGCTGTGCCCCCGCACGGTGGGGGGCGACTCCCGCACCCCACCCCATCCATCGCCTCGGAGGGGGGTGCCGGGGGCCGGGAGTCCGGGAGTCTCACGGTACCCCTGGCTGTGCTGCCGTCCCTCCCTGTGTCCAGCCTTCCCGCATTAAACGGCAGCTGCTCAGACCCCGCTGTGCCTCGTGTTCTTTACCCTCTTCAACACCCGCCTCGGTGGTGGGACAGCCCGATGCTCCTGTGCCCTGGACTCCCGTCCACCTGAGAGATCACCAAAATCAGTTTTCGGAGCCTCTCGATCCCCGCCGCCTGTCCCAGCCCTGGCATCACTAGCCGTTCCCCGTCCCGGGCCGCCCCGGGGGTGACAGCGGCTGCTTCCACTGCACAAAGCCTTGGCGGCATCGGTTTCCACGCTTGTCCCACGCCTGACCCGCCGTGATCTTCCCACCCGAGCAAGAAGAAGCTGGCGGGCGCCGGCCGAGACGGGTCGGGGCGTGCTGGCCCCGGGGCCACCCCACAGACCCCGCTGGGAGCGGCCCGGGGCCGGCGTGGGCAGCGCCGGCTGTTTTGCCTATCTTGCTTCCGGCACGGCAAGTGCTCCTCTGGCTTGGGAACATCCTTCCTTCCCACCTCGGGATTTGTGGGGACGAGAGGTGACTCCGCCTGCCTCTGGGTGTCTCATCTGGATCTGAGGGCTGGAGGGCTCCCCAGTCCCTTCACTGGGCACGGGAATGGTGGAAAATACGCCTGTAATCCCGTGGTGCTTGTGGTCAGGTGGGAATGTGAGCACAATGCCCTGGAGATCCATGGAGCCACCACTTGGCGGTCATACACCCTGTTTTGGGTATCTTGTGTGGCTCAGGTCCCGCTGGTAAAGGATGCCTGGGATGGCTCCAACCATCCCGGCCCCTGCCTGCGTGGAGGACGGCGGTAGGGGCTGTGATTTTGGCCCAAAAGATCTTTCATGGCCCAGGGGATGCAAAGTCCCAGTGCTGGATGTCCATCAGGTTCCTGAGGGATAAAAGGTGCTGGGTGAGAAGTGGGGATACAACGGGAGAGGAGAGGCTGGAGAAACCGAAACTAGGACAGGGGAAATGATGGTGAAACCTCTTGCAAGAGCCGCAGGGGTGTGCCAGGCACAACCGATACCTGCTGAGCTTGGGGCCATAAAACCCCGGCTGGTCCCAGCTGCCAAGCATGGCACAGGCACCTGTGGGTGAACTCTGCTCCGTGAGGGGCTGAGCTGGATTTGGGCTGAGCCAGGGCCACAGCAGTCACATATGACCACGGTGGAGCTGCTGGTGTGCTCAGCATGTGTCCCTGTACCAACCACTCCTCTCCCAGGGATGCTACTGTGGTGACCCTATAGCCCCTCAGCAGGGTTTGCCCTCTTGGGGCTGCTCCCGAGGCTGCTCCAGGATGATATCACAGAAGGTGCTGAGCCCCAGACCTGGGATCATGGCAGAGCTGAGCTCTGACCCATTTCCAATTTTTCCTGGAGAGGAGATCCTGGGTCTTAAGGGTGCTGTGGCATGGCTATGAGGGTGAAGGCAAACCTGGAGAGGCAGTGTTGAGTGGTATGGGCGCCTGCCTTCCCTGCCCATGCCCCTGGCACGAGGCTTGTGGCCAAAGAGACTGAGCACCTGTGGTGGAGTGGGACGTGGGGTGGGCACTGGGAGATGGCCACCAGGGCAGGACATGGGGTGAGCGTGGGGGATTTGAACTCTGGAGCACTGGGGGATGGGCACAGTGAGCCCCCATCCTGCTACCCAAAAGCCATCCCTTCCCTGACACTAGCCATGTCTTGGGAAGGGGTGAAGGCAGAGGTTGCGCTGTGCTGTGGGGACAGTGTAGGGGCCAGTGTGACACATGGGGTTCCTGCACCTTGGCCTGCTTGGGGCCTGGATCCTCAGTGCCACATGGGTCCCCATCCTGTCCTGCAGCACTGCCCCTTGCCACTCATGTCTCCATGTCGCTCATGTTCCCATGCTGTCCTGCAGCTGTTCCCACCCTGGTGGGGAGCAGGATATACCCAGATGAAGCCATACTGTCCCTGACTGTGGGCTGTACCTGTGACACCCATGCCTGTCCCCGCAGGAGCTGTTGATAGCAATGATGACGATGCAGACGGGAGGACTGATGATGGCCGCACTGGGCTGGCTGGGCTCCATCCTCACCTGTGCCCTGCCCATGTGGAAGGTGACTGCCTTCATCGGCTCCAACATCGTGGTGGCCCAGGTGTTCTGGGAAGGGCTGTGGATGAACTGTGTCTACGAGAGCACGGGGCAGATGCAGTGCAAGGCCTACGACTCCCTGCTGGAGCTCACCTCTGACCTGCAAGCTGCTCGTGCCCTGGTGGTCACCTCCATCTTCGTGGCCTTCCTTGCCTTTTTCATCGCCCTCTCAGGAGCTGACTGCACCCGCTGCGTGGATGACAACAGCACCAAGACCAGGATCTCTGCGGTGGCAGGTGTCATCTTCATCATGGCCAGCATCATGCTGCTCATCCCTGTCTCCTGGTCTGCCAACAGCATTGTCAGCAACTTCTACAACCCCATGGTGCCTGAGGCCCTCAAGAGAGAGCTAGGGGCTGCCCTCTACATTGGCTGGGCTTCCAGTGCCCTGCAGCTCTTCGGTGGGGGTGTCCTGTGCTGCTCAGGATCCCAATCCCAGCAGGACCCCTACCCCAAGAAGTACAGGGCAGTGAAAACCTGCGGCCCAATGGGCTACGCCATGAAGGACTATGTGTGAGCCACTGTGCCTAGGTGCCAGCCCAAGGCAGAGCACCACTGTCCCTGTCCTGCATCTCCATACCACACCCTTGTCCCTGCACTGCCTCCTCCTGCCCATCCCCACTCTGGCTGACCCCCAGCACGCTCCCCATATGTGCCTTTCCCCAGGGCAGGGACTATAAACATCCTGGTGCCACCAAGGCTGCCTGGGCTCATTTTGAACAGCGCGGTGCGGGGAAGATGGCGATTCGTCCTGGGGGTGCTGTGCCCGGCCAGCTGCTGTGTTCCAGCACCTGGAATATCCCCATCTTCCCATGGGGATCAGCAGTAGCCAGCCAGCGTACTCCTGACATTCCCTGCAGGCATTTCCCAGCAGGAAACTGAGGCAGGGAGTGGATGCTGAGAGCTAAGAGAGGCACGGGGGGACGGGGGGACACCAGGTGCTCTGAGCCCCCATGGACTGGAAGGGGAGCCCAGAGAAAGGCTGAATCTCCCCTCACAGGCACCTGGCCACCCACCCAGGAGGATGCACATTTCCATTGCTCTGGGAACACACAGACAGCAGGGACAGTTTATTGAAGAGGCCAGTGCAGGGCTGGGGACAGCCAGAACCCCCAGCTGCCCAGGAGACAGTATTGGAGACAAATGGGGAGGGAGCAGTAGGACAACTGCTGATGGGTACAGGGACCCCAAAACACGGGCGACAAAACAGAAGGGTGACAAGAACCATGGAGAGGGCAAGTGTGGAAGATATGGGATGCCCTGGGTGAAGGACAGACACATCCATTGCCTCACACTGAGAAACAGCTCCTGAGGGGAAGGCTGCAACCTGTTCTCCAGGAACATGGGAACAGGATGAGCAGGAACAGGTCTGAGGGAAGGGAAAAATGAAAAAAACACCCAAAATATTCCAGCAAGAAATTTGGGTAAAAAACTTCCCAAGGGAGCAGTGGAGGAAGAATTGTGGAGGCAGCCTAGCAAGAGGCTGGGGGAACAGGCCGGGCAGGCAGTGTTGGGTGGGGAGCACCCACTACCTCCCCAGATCCCTTCCAAACTCATTTCCCCTCCCAGACCATTAAATACAAAGCTGTGGGAAAATGAGAGATTCAAGCAGCTGTTATGGGATGAAAGGTAGATATGGTGTAAGCCTGTCCGGCTGGGAGCCACCTTGGCCTTGCTGCTTTGACTCTGGATATGGAGGCTCCTGCACCTCAGGGCTGGGTCAGTCCCTAGGGAGGATGAAGTATAGGAGGCCACCTCCAACAGTCGCCAGGTAAAGACTCTGGGGGTGGGAGATGAAGAAGGATCCAGATTTTGACCATGAGTGCTGAGATGGGTGAGGTGGGGAGAAGACATCTCAGACTGGACGTGCCTCAGAACAGCCATGTGAGTCTGTGAGATGTCATGGTGAGTGCTGAGGTGTTGGGGTCAATACTGGAATGTCAGAGCTGAAGGTGATGCCCAGGTGACCCTGGTGAATCCTGGAGACCCTTCTCGTGCTGAGGAGCAGACAAGGGCCCCAAGCCCTGACCTTGGTGAGAAGGAACCAAGGAAGGGAATGGGGAAATTCCCCTCAAATACTGTCACCTCCAGCAGCTGCCCTGCCGCAGGACGGGGTCACTGGGCTCAGTTTTATAAGGGGTCAAGTGCTCATGCCCCCTCCAGAGCCATGCTAGCTCTCAGCCTTCCTCGAGGAGGGGGACAGGGCACTTCTGGTAGATGTAGACCACCCCGGAGATGTAGCCGTTGCCCTGGGTACTCTCCTCCTCGGTGACGGCCCTTTCCCAGTATTCCACCTCCTGGGCCAGCAGCTTCTGCCAGGCTCCGCTCTGCTCCAGCTGCCCCAGCGCCGCCTCCAACTCCGCCTTGTACCGCAGGTTCGAGGGGTTGCTCCTCGTCGTCAGGCACAGGAAGCCGCCTGCGGGACAGGAGACAGGTAACACTGACACAGGGTGTCCCTCTCTGGGGACGGCATCCCTCGGAAAGGGTGGAGACATAGAGAGGCACCGACAGTCTGCCAGGAGTCAGCGGGCAAGGGACAGGCAGGGCAGGGGACAGGCACAGACAGGGCATGGACAGGGCAGTGGGCAGGGGATAAAAAGGACAGCAGGCAGAGATGGGCAGGACAGGGGGCCAGCGGGCAGGGAATGGGCGGGATGTCGCCCCTGAGTACAGGCTGTCACACACCACCACTGTTACTGCCATCTCCTACCTTGTCCCGCCTCCCAGACCTGGCGGTGGGCAGGGTCATGGACCCCGTGCCATCGCCCGTCCCTGGCAATAGGGACAAGGCCACGTCCCAGTTGTGCCATGGGTCCAGTGTTCAGCGGGGGACCCACATCCACCGGGGCTCGGTGTCCCCCCCCCACTACCCCGGGTCCCGGCGCGGGGTGGGAAATATGCCCCCCTTACCCGGCTTGGTGACCCGCAGGAGCTCCGGCAGCACCGTGCTCGGCACCTGCCCCTCGCCCAGGGCCCCGACCAGCGTCACGGCGTCGTAGTGCTCTGCGAGAACACGGGGTGTCACCGGGGGGACCCTCCGAGGCTCCCCCCGCCCGATGCCGGCCCGTCACCCGCGGGACAGGCGGGTGTCACCGCAGGGTTCCCGGGGGCCCGCCCCCTCCCGTTACCTGCGGGCGCGGGCAGTGGATCCCTGCCCAGGACGCAGAGCCGCAGCTCCTGGTAGAGCCCGGTGCTCCGTGCCCGCTCCAGCATCCCCGCGCTGCCGTCCACGCCGTGCAGGCAGCGGAACCCGCGCCGGTGGAGCTGCAGGGACAGAGGCACCGTCACCCCCGCCCCATCCCGTCCCGTTACCCCCGGCCCTCCCCGCCCCGCCGGTACCTCTCGCGCCACGAGCCCGGTGCCACAGGCCACGTCGAGCAGCCGCGCCTCCGCGTGCGGCGAGGGGAAGGCGAAGGCGAGCGAGGCGGCGGCGAGATGCGGTGCCCGGTACTCCAGAGCTGCCACATCCTGCGGGGACACGGCGGTCAGCGGGGACAGCCGCGGTGCCCCGGCACTCCCGTTCCCGCTGTGTCCCCGGCACCTGCTCGTAGCGGGCGGCCCAGCCGTCGTAAAGCCGTAGCCGTTCGGGCAGCGCCGAGCCCCGGTGCACCGCGGCCACCCGGTCTCGGACGGCCTCCGGCAGCCCCATCCCACTACGGCTCGGTACCGTCCGGTACTGCCTGGGCCAATCAACCCACACCGGGCCCCACCCCCGCACCCATTGATCCGGGGGGCTCCGCCCCGGCCACGCCCCCAAAGCCCATTGGCTTCGCCTCCCGCTCGCGACTCGCCCCCAGCGTCTCATTGGCTTCTCGGCCCGCCCAGGACACGCCCTCAAAGCGCGTTTCCAAAATGACCCCGCCCATGACATGCCCCATAAAATACACGACCTGGCCCCGGCCACGCCCCCGAGCTCCATTGGTTGTGAGTGCCCGCTCCGGACACGCCCCCACGCTCCATTGGCCACTGGTGCTGCCCCTCGGGGCGTTGGGAGCGACCAAGCGCGCCGGGAAGGAATGGAGAAGGACCAGGTGTCCTGAGACTTAACCAGATGTCTGCGGGGTGATCAAGTGCCCCAAGGGGGTGTCAAGTGCCCTGGGGGGATGACCAAGTCCAAGGACGGTGACATCAAATACCCTGGGGGCGTGACACCGAATCCTCACGGGGGGTGGCACCAGGAGCCCAGGGCTACCACTGTCTCCCAGCAGTGTCCGCTGCTCCTGCTGCTCTGACCGCTAGGGGTCAGTTCACATTGCGTCACTCATGTCCCAGGCACGGGGACAGGGGCCTGGACAGGTCACCTCCTGCCTGGCCCCTGGGCCCAGCCACACACGGCCCCAGTGCTGCGCTGTCACCTCCATCCTGCATCCGCATCTCCTTCCTCCACTCCGACCGTCACCCAGCGCGGCCACCACCCGAGCCCTCCGTGTCCCACTGTGTGTGGCAGTGACAGCCCGGGACTGCCCCGGGGAGGAGGCCACCCATCACCGGGGCAGCTCCTCCTTGTCCTGATCTGCCCATCCCGCCCCCTCGGGTGGGGGTCATTCTGCGCTGCCCCGTGGGAACAGAGGACAGGAGCGGGCAGTGGCTGGGAAGGAGGAGGCACATCCTGGCTCCTGCGAGGAGCAGGGAGCTGGAATTGACGATCCCGATGTCTGGCATCAATCCCTACCGGGTCCCTTCCAGCTCGAGGTGTGCCATGAGTGTATAACCTACATGAAGTTCGGCTTTTGCTCAGAGCAAGAAACCCCCGAGAACCAGCGCGATGCAGAGAGGGGCAGGTGTCACCTCCAGGCCACAGTTTTCTGGAATGCCTGATCCAGGTGCCCAACATTTGTTCCGTATCCAGCTTCCTTATCTCTCGAAGATAACGGTATCTCGAAGATATCTCCCTGAGAGGTCACTGAGGGAGTCTCTCGCTAAACCAACTTCTGGTGTCGCAGCGAGGACGAGGGACACGCTCTGGGACAAGCCACAGCTGTGCCCACCGCCTCTGCCTGTTTCCAGCAGTGAAAGAGCCGCTAATTAGTGACGGATTCATCAGCTAATTAATGACGGGAAGAAAATGCGGTGTCCTGACAGAGCTGGTGGCTGCCCCGAGGCCACGGTGATGGCCTCGTCACCTGTTCTGTGGTCCCCGTGTCCTCCTGCTTGTCTGCCCTTCCTTCCCTGGGGACCTGCCCGCGGTCACACCGGGGACAGCCCCGCGGCCGGGCAGTGCTGCTCCGGACCCTCGAGAGGGAGCCCTTCACCTGCGGAAAGGACCCCGGACTCGGGCCCAGGGACGCGCTCGGAGAATTGCTGATGGAGTGGCCGAGGACAGTGCGGGGCTGGGGCGCGGCCAGGGCTCGGCCCCGTCACAGCAGGGACGTTCCACCCACCTGAGGACGCAGGGATGGCTCCCGGGCGGCGTCTGCGGGGGCTGCAGCCCTGGGACAGCTCCTGCCACTGTTCATGGGCAATTTGTCCCCTTTGCTGCCATCAGTGTGGGCCCAATCTTGTCCCTCGTGCTGAGGGCTGTGGCCTCCAGCAAGGGCTCTCACAGCCTCGTCATGATTCCCATCACTTATTGAACCTTCCTTTACAAACCAGGATGCACCACCAACACCCCCTGTCCCTGCTCTGCTGGCCCCAGGGGCCACTGGGCCTTGCCTTCTGCAGCCGTGACTCACACAGAGCCAGTCCCAAATTTACTGTCACTTTCCCAAGCACCCCATTCCCGCGGCTGGCTGGCTCTATCACAGCACAGCTGTGCAAACATCTGCACCCCGTGCCACCACCACGGCTGTGACCCAGCATGACCCAGCCGGGCTCTGCACCAGACCTGCTGCCAGTGTTGGATGCCCTGGGCTGTCCCTGCTGAGGGCGGGGGACAGAGGTGACAGCAGGTTGTGGCAGGTTGGAGTGTTCCATGGCTGGTGCCGGTGTGAGGCTGGACTTTGTCCTGACACGTGGCCTGGTGCTGGCGGGCTCCCACTGGGTCACAGGACGTTCCTCTCTGGTGGTGCAGTTCCTCAGGGCGCTGTCCTTGTCCCCTGCCTGGGGACAGGGGTCTGTCTGTACCCTGATGAGGTGCTGGGGCCCTGGAGCTCAGCTCAGCTGCCCTGCTGGAGTGTCCTCACCACCCCTCAAAGGGTCCTGGGGGACCTGGCTGAGCCCCCCAAGCCCACATATCTCTGCTTGGACCTTGCCTGCCCTCCCTCCCCAAGGAGCTGCTGCAGGGGTGGAAGGACAGCTTAGGTGGGTCCCGTGCCTTCAAATCTGCCACTGAGCTGGGACAGGAGATGGGAAAAGCCCAGGTCTGTGCTGGGTTTGGATCAGGCATCTCCAGGGTGAGCAATGTCACCTGTCATGAAACCTGCCTGCAGGTTCCTCCTCTGAGCCTTCCTGGATCCCCAGGTGAAGTGTGTGGTGGCATTGGTGCCTGGGCAGGTGGGCTTGCAGGGCCCAGGGCTTGTGCAGGGCAGCCCTGGCCCACCCTTGGTTTTGGAGTGGGACTAATGCTGTCCCCCTGGACATCCCAATGATGTTGGAATGTCTCTAAGCTTCTTCATCAGGCTGGAGTGACAGTCTCTGTGTGCCTTAAAGACTTTCTGGATGGCCTACACAGCCCCTGGGTCCAGCTGTGGTGTGGATGGCCCTAGGGCAAGGGGACAGATGCTTGGAGGGCAATAACCGTGGACTTGGCAGCTTCTGGCTCATAGGACTTTGGGGACAGTCATGGTAACTGTCACTGGAGGCTGTCAGGGTCATGGGCTGCATCTCTGTACATCTGTCCTGACTACAGTTTCTTGGTGGTGCAGGAGCCTACCAGCACCAGAAAATGTCCTCAAGGCATCCCAAGACATTCCCAGCTCTGGGAAGGGCCCTTTATGGTCCCCTGAGCTCTCTGCTGCATTTCCTGAACTGGTAAAGCACGGACAACCATCCCGTGGGGCACTTGAGCTACAGAAGGTGGAAGTGGAATGCTCTGCTGGGTGCAGAAGTGAGCAGAGCAGGGAAGAAAACCCTGTGGAGTGACAGCCAGGTGGGATCTGGAGAGCCCCCGTGGGGAGACAGAGGCAGGAGGGAGGTTCTGGTTGGAACAGGACACATTTCTTCACAGAAAGGGTGGCCAGGCCCTGGCAGAGGCTGCCCATGGCAGTGGGGGAGTCCCCATCACTGGAGGGGTTTAACAGACATGTGGATGTGGCACTTGGGGACGTGGTTTAGTGGTGGCTTTGGCAGTACTGGGGGATTGGTTGGACTCGATGACCTTGAAGGGCTTTTCCAACCTTAACGATTCTGTGATCTTTCCATGGCCGAGGAGGTGACAGACAGCAGGACAGAGCTGAGGTGGCTGGAGGGGTTTCACATACCCTAGGTGGGATTGCTCTGCACTCACATCCTTAGAGGACAGAGCATTTTGCTTTCCCAGCATCCAAACGTGACTGGAATCTGTCCACTTCTCCCCTAAACTCTGGTGTTCAAGGACCGTAGATTTTGCCCCTTGAACCCCACTCAGCCGTATGAGCCCGCCTGGGTCGCTGGGCTCCTGCTGGATTTCTGAGTCTGTAAATCTCGGCGTTGCTGTGTCTGATGGTGTCCGGGGCTGCTGTCACCAACCCTCCTGTCCTGGTCCCACGGCCCGCACAGCTTCGGGCCAGGTAACAGGAGGGGCTGAGCTGTAAATCAGCGCTGCCGGCGCGGAGCTGGGCGGAGATCAGAGCGGCGGGGACAGCTCACGGAGCTGATTCAGGAGTCTCGCAGGGCTGGGAAGGGCTGTGCTGTCTGCAGCGGGCCACGCTGCCCATGTCCCACGAGTCCCCCGGGCCCTGGGGTATTCCCTGACGGTGGCTGTCACCCCGCTGGTACCCGGGGCCAGCAGCAGCAAGACGTCGGTGCCCGGCTGAGAACATTCCCTGGCCGCTGTGCTCCTGCATCAGTCCCAGCCTCTGCATGCGTCTTGCCTTCATCCCATCCTCCCTGCAGCCCCGATGTGCGGTGCTCCCTCCCTCCCGCACCCCCAGTGCGTAGTGCTTCCATCCCTCTTGCATCCTCAATCCTTTGTGCTCCTTTTCCCTGAACTCCCTGTGTATGGGCTCCACCTTCCCTCCCTGGTGCTCCACACCCCCTTTGTCCTTCAGGTCCACACCATCACAGGGACATGGTGCTCCCACACTGGTGACATTCCCATTTCTCCTTATCCCCATCCCAAATGCCTGTGGCTCCATTCACAGGATATGCTCTGGCTGCAGTTCTCATTTGGGCTCATCCTCTTCCTCATCTTCCTCACCACAAACCACATCCACACCCCCAGCTCATGGACCTCACTCCTTGTCCCACTTCACCCTTGTTCCCTCTTGACCCCATTGTCACCTGCTCCTTTCCCCTGACTGGGGACTTCCCACCCTGACCATATCAAACACACCCAGAGACTTCAGGTCCCACCCACCACACATCCCTTGTTGCTCTGTCACACCCCATCACCTCCCAGACCCATCTCCTGTCCCTCACAGCCCTTCCCACAACCAGGTGAGTTCCCCGGGTGCTGCCTCCCTGTTCTCAATCCCACAGGCAGTACCATGACATCACTGACACCTTGGCACACCTCAGGCTGGTGACTCAGCGTCTCTTCTGGGACAGCACCTCTGAAACTCATCATCCTTCGTGGAACAGCACCCTCATGACTCAGAGTCCTTTGTGGAACAGCTCCCTCGTGACTCAGTGTCCTCAGGTCCACCTCAGGAGCTCCCTGTTCCCACCCTGGGACACAACGTGACTCGCTGGTCACACCCCTCCCACTCCTGGGTTTCCAGGTGTGGCTGCACCACAGCCCCCTGGCTTGATGTCCCCAAATCCTCCCGACCACCTGCCCTGCCACCAGCCTGGCTACCCAGAGCACTCTTGTGGGACTCAGCCCTGCTCCAGATCTCCCTGGGACTCCCCTGTTTCGTCCCTGCATCTTGGGAAGTGACTGCCACCTCCTGGGAAGAACAAGGGACAGACTGGGTGAGATCCAGGAGGTGGAAGTTGAAGTCAATAAAGCCTAGCTCAGAAATAAAGTGCAAACTTTCACTGGAGCAGGAATTAATGAGTGGATTAGTGGCTATAAATAAACAAAGGTTTTCTTGTGACTTGTAAAAGATGACTCAGTGCTTTTGGGAAGGCTGGTTGCTCTCCAAATGGTCTCGGTGATCCCAAGGCAGTCTGGACCTTACCTGCTGAGGCTCATCCTGATGATCCTAAAGCACTTCTGGACCTTTGGTGAGGTCAAGCCACCTCAACTCTGTCTGCAGAAGGGCTGAGGTGGTGTTTGGGAATCTAAATCCTAAAAAGCAGTTTGTAACTTCCTCCACCAACTCCCAACGCTATGGATATTCAGGAAGGAGGATGGGCTCCTGTGTCCAATTGCTGTTATTTATTTTATCCCCAGGTTCTTGCAGTATTTCTTGCAGTCCAGTCCCTCCTTTCTCAGGGGGCATCCCCGAATCCCAGCTCTGCTGTGAGCCCAACAGATTGACATTGGCAGGAGGGATGAAGAATGCCTGTGCTGCTTCATCCCCTGCCCATCCTGCCCAAATAAGGATTTCAGGGGGAGGCCCTGTGGGAATGGAGTCAGAGGTCAAACCATTATCACTTTCTTGAGCTGAGCTGAACCTGAGCTAAGTTTTGCCAACTGGAACCAAATCATCAAACTTGGACTATGTCATACATCCAGGGAAAGCAAGGTGAGAAGTTACACAAGTGGTTTGGAGTGAGAGCAATGGAGTGGGAAGGTGTCAGTGGGTTAGGCAATGATGACCATGGACTGAGAGTTCCTAGAATCCTGGAAAGGTTTGGGTTGGAAGAGACCTTAATGACCAACTCGTTTCCCACTGCTGAGTTCCTCCATCTTAGAGCTCAATGACATCTGTGCTTGTTTTTGAATTGGTGTCAAGCATCCTGGCTGCTGTGTCTTGCCCTCCCTGTGCCGAACATTTCAGCTCTGGAGGACTTTGCATCTTTGGATTTTGCGGCTGGAGCTGCTCCTCTGAATGCTCTCCAGCCTACGTTGATCCAAATGACCTGGCTAGGCAGGCTGGTGGAGAGTCTCTCCGAACTGACAGTTGCAGCTGGAGGAGGGTGTGCAATGATTCCTGGAAAAGGAGGGAGGCAAAGCAGTGAAGCAAAGGCTGGAGCTGCTGTGTCACAGCTCCCGGGAAGCACGAGTGAGGGAGGGTCCTGTGGGAGTGCCCGCTCCTGCAGAGACACAGCTCAGGGAGCAAGTTCAGGGAGAGGCCAGGAATCTGACAAAATGGAAATCTTGGGAATTATCTCTAGAACAAGGAGGAGGAGCCCAGACAGCGGAAACAACTTTAAATAATTGGAGACAGGGTAAGAGGAGTGCGTGGGCAAAGGCAGCACGGCCTGCTGGGGGTGGCTGATGGATCTCCCAGGGTCCAAAGGGAAGGTGAAGGTGAGCCCTGCTGGTCCTGCTGACCCATGGTGGTCCCTGTGGTTCTGGGGAGGTGTGACCATGGTTGGGTCTGGATGGCTGCTTGGTCACCTTCCTTTTCTACAGTGAGTGGGGAGTGCAGGTAAAGTCCTCCCACATGGTTGAGCTCAGCCTAGGCTGGGCTGAAGGCCCAGGGAGCTTGGATAAATCCCGTTTTTCTAAAAGCCTGATGATGGGCTTTTGCCTTACAGCACTTTGAACATTGGCTGAAGAAATCTCATCTGTGGATTATCTTAAGTAACAATTAAACTGGGAGCTCACGTGTGTTCAAAGGGTGGGTTCAGCTCAAGTTCATGGAAGAAAAATCCCCCAGGGATTATCACAGCCAAAGGCTCAGCTCTGGCTCAGGAGGTCCATGAAAACTGCTGTAAGCTGGCAAAGTATTTGAAGCTGTGTCACCCTGTGTGGGTGCTGTGTTTCTGCTGTTGGGGGGGAAGTACAGGGGAGCTTTGGGCATTGCCCCCCCACCCCCTCAGAACAGGGCAAGGCAGGGAACCTCCTCCTCCAGCACTTGGAAAGGCAGTTGGGAAGGACACGTGTCTGACCCTTTACTGCACGAAAGGCTTTGATGCTGTTTCACAGGACCATGACTTTCCTGGGACTGTTATAATGTATGTGCAGATGTGGTTCCTACAATCTTCAACATCCTTGAATCCACAGCCATGACAGAAGCCTTGAAGGACCAACTCAAAGTGAGCCTGACTTGTTGAAGAAATGATCTTTTTAAAAATTATCTTTTTAAAAAGATCATTTCAGCCCACCTTGTTAAGGGAGATGCCATAAGAGGAAACTCTCAGGCTGACCCTGGTGGAGAGCAGGGGTTGGAGGAGCTCCATGGAGGCTGGAGAGCAGGACCAGGACCAGGACAAGGATCAGACCAGGACCAGGACCAGGATCAGGATCAGGATGAAACTGGTCTGATCAGCCTCAGCAAGGGAAGAACAATTTCTCTGCTGGTAGGACAAGGATTTGGGGATCAAGATGTCACAAAGTACCAGTGTCAGAGAAGATTTCTATGCCAGGACACAGGGAATGGCTTCTCACTGCCAGAGGGCAGGGATAGGTGGGAAATTAGGAAGGAATTTTTCCCTAGGAGGGTGGGCAGGCCCTGGCGCAAGGTGCCCAGAGAAGCTGTAGCTGCCCCTGGATCCCTGGCAGTGCCCAAGGCCAGGCTGGACAGGGCTTGGAGCACCTTGGGACAGTGGAAGGTGTCCCTGGATGGGCTCTGAGGTCTCTTCCAACCCAACCCAAACCATTCCATGATTCTGTGCTTCTAAGCCACCCAGGTCATGCTGGTCACTCTCCACCAGTTCCTGAAGCCTTGGCCGTTGTGGGGGTCCTTGCTGTGACTTCCCACTCCCTGGTCAGGTGTGCAGACCCCCCAGCCCCAGGTGCCTGCAGGCTCTGTGTGCAGCACAGATGCTCTGGGCTGTGCCAGATTCTCTGTGTTTCTTGGCCCCCTACTCCTCGGCCATCTCGCCAGGTATGTAACTATCCCAGCTATTTCCTGCTGTACTGCAAGGAAAAATGAAAAAATTAAATCATCCAACCTTTGGCCCTGCTTGATATAAATCCAGGCTGCAGCATTGCAGACGGATTGCGTGTGGTGGCAGCGCCGCCAGCACCCCGTGCCCTGCCTGTTCCCTTTGGCAAGGGGAGCACGAGGGGCTGCCATGGACATGGCCTGGAGCCAGCTCCCATCACAGCCCCAGTGATTTATGGCTTGCATTCCTGCTCCTGACAGGCACATCCTGGGATGCTGTGCTCCTGCACTGCCTGCAGAGAGGGACTGGGCTGTCTGGGGCTGCTGGTGTCCCCTGGAGCTGCCCTGACCTTGGCAGAGAGGGGCAGCTCCCACCAGCACTGCTGGTGGAGTCCAGGGTGAGGAGGGACCTTCTCAGGTCCCAGGGATTCTTTCCATTTTCTGTCTCATGATGAGAGTGCCAGGGGTCTGACATCCCAGGGTTACACTCCATAATCCCAAACTGGCAGCCTATGCTGCCCTGTTCCCAGGCTGGTGTGATGGGTCGTGCCCTGTGGAGGGGGTGCCAGGCTGTGCCAGGCTGGCCAGTGCTCAGCACCTTTGCTGCCTGGGGCTGAACTGGGGCTGCTGGGCTTGGCTGCAGGGCCCAGAGCGTGTCTTGAGAGCCTGAACCCATGGGATGTGCAGCTCAGGGCAGCACAGCCTGGAGCTGCTCTGCTCCTCCTCTGGGACCACGGTCACTGAGGGGATTTGCCATCCTTGGGCTTGTCCCCAGGTGCCCTCAGCGAGTGTGACTGATATTGGTAGGGATTGGACATGGCAGTGAGGGCAAGGTGAGCACTGGAGGCTCGATGGCCACTGGGTTTGCTGGTGTTTTGAGCTGGTGGAAGCAGTGGCTTCCTCATGTCCAGACATCCCATGGGAAGACCAAGCCAGTCTGGAGGCAAGGCTGTGTCTCTGGGTGCTTTGAAGGTGGGATGTTGGACAGGGTGTTTCTCCACGTGCCTCCAAATCCCATCCTGCCAGGCCCTGGTGACAGGGGCTTGGTGTCCTGTTCCCTCCTGGCTGGGCCTTCAGCCTCCTGCTCATGCAGGGATCTCTGCACTTATGGGATGCAACCCAAGAGAGCGAATTGCTTCAGGTTGTGGCCAGAGCTGGGAAGCACCAGGGATGCATCTTGCCAGGGCTCCATGGCTGCAATGAAATCTCATCCCATCCCAAGGTATTCTGGGACATGCTGGGGTGTGTGGGATCCCAGGCCCCTGTCTCCACCACAGGCTGGCAGTGCTCTGCAGAGCTCAGGTGCCATAAGGACCCCACAAAAGTACCCTGAGTGCCACCAACCCCATCCAAGTGTAGGCACAACCTTGTCCCCCTGGCTCCTGGACCATGGCCATGGACCAGCCCTCCAGGGCTGTCCAGCAGACAGGAGCTGGTGCCTGTGGTAGGTATTTTGTTATCTTTTCATCTTTTTTCCCCAGCAGAGCAGGCAAGCCACGGTCTGGATTCCAGTTTGGCTGTAATTGTGCTGTTATCTCTCCCCCAGGATCTGGTTTCACTCATGCTTGGGGTCTCTGTGAGTGAATGGATGTCTCCATTAGAGCTCTTCCAAAGCTTTCCCTGCCTCTGCCCTCTCTCACTTTCCATGCTGCCCTCGCTGACTTCTGCACTTCCCTTGGCCCTGAGCCCCAAGGCCTGCAGGGCAAAGGTTCCTGGGAAGCACCTGCAGAGCTGACCCTGAGGGTCCCTCAGTGGATGGTGAGCAGGACCAGGGGGTGACGAGGAGCTGGGATCCAGCAGGGAGAAGCCCCTGGAGGCTGCTCTGTTTCTCCTGGGCTCTCTGGGGTACAGCAGGACCAGAGGTCACAGCTGTGGCTTGCAACACAGGGAATGACTGAATTTGTCCTGATGGAATTTTTTCCCCTGTGACGGTCACAAAAGGTGGGAATGGAGAAGTGGGTGGGGCTTTGCTCTTGGGCTTGTTCAGAACTTGGCTCGCCCCAGGCAACATCATGGGACCTGCTGTGCTGGAGGAGTGGGGCTGGGTCAGACACATCCACAGGGCCTCACCCACCTCAGGCACTCTGGAATTTTCTGAGTGTGCCCAGCAATGCTTGTGACAGTCCCTGAGAGGCTGAGGGACATCTGAGAGATGGCACCAAGCAGGGCTGTAAAAGAAGGTCCAAACCGTGAAGGAGGTTTGCAGAAGAGGAGGGGACAAGATGCAGAACGGGTTTGTCCTGGGACCTGGAACTCCCTGTGAGCTCTGAGCTGTTCACTGCAGGCTCTGGTTAAAGCTGGGACATTTCCCTGGGATGTGACTCTCATCTGGCTCCAGAACCTGACCTGGATCCAGGGTAGTCCTGACTCGTGGAGCTGGTGGAGCTGCACATCTTCTGCCAGGTGCCAGAGCAGGTGGTGACAGGCTGATGTCAGACGGTGCCTGGCGTCCCTGGAATGGTCCCACTGCCCCATCGTGGTGAAGGCTCTTCTTCCCTCACGGGCCTCTCCTGATCTCAGGGTCAATCCTCTCCGTCTGATTTCTCAGACCCTTCAGAGGATGTTCCCCAGGGACCAGCCTTGGGATCCCAGGACTCAAAGGCTTCACTTTGCTGCTCTCACATCTCCCTGTTCAATAGCAGCCCAGCCCCTCTGGTCCCAGTGCCCCCGGGGTTTGGGAATGGACCCTGACCCCATCCTAGGTTGGCTGGTGGTCACACAAACCAGGACACATCCCTGTGTCCCTGGCAGTTCCCAGGCATTGCTTCACAGGCTGGGCCAGAGCTGGTGTGACACTGCTCGGGACACTGAGATGCGTGTGGGTGCTAATCTTTGGGGCCATCAGGCCAGGCACTGAACTGAAATCCAGCTCTAATTGGCCTCTTCCAGTAATTCTTCCTGACAAAACAATTAAGTTTCTCAGGCAAGAGATGTTCTTTGCAAATGGTCTGTGCCAGATGCTTTTGCTTTTTTTATCTGTGGTATTTAAGGATCTTTTCCTAATACTCACTCATTATTTTATGAGGCACAGACTGGTTCTTCCTGCCCTTTTGAAGCTCAGTATCACACTTATGTTTGTTTGTTGTCTCAGGGCTTCCCTAACTGTATGAGAGGGTTTTTTTGTTTCTCTTTTTAATTTTTTTTTTAAATTTTTTAATATTTTAAATAAACATTCTTGATTTGTAAAGGGCTGGGCCCTGTGAGACAGGGCAGGGAATGGGATGGGCTCCAGCCCTCCCAAGCCTGCAGAGGCTGTGTGTTCTGCAGTGGGACTGAGGTCAAAGCTGGAAAAGCTTGCAAGGCGGGATCAAAGAGCAAGGCCCCTGCCAAACATGTGGAAAACATGAGCTGGGGGTGGCTGCAGCGAGGGCATGGGCTGGCACTGCCCACAGTGCCTCTTCATCCCTGCCCACCCCTGAAAATCCTAAGGCTGCTGGGGCCTCACAGTCCTTTGTTCCCTCATCTGGGAGCTTTGTGACTCCACCTTCCTGCCATCCACTTTTAGTGGCTCAAATATCTCCTTTGGGGAGTCCATCCCTTGCTTTCCCAGCCTGGGCCCAC
The DNA here is from genome assembly GCA_037013685.1 of Acridotheres tristis. NCBI lineage: Eukaryota > Metazoa > Chordata > Aves > Passeriformes > Sturnidae > Acridotheres > Acridotheres tristis. Next base: position 596,404 of record CM072906.1, read on the forward strand.
TGAGGCTGGATGAGATGGGCTGAAATTCTGGGGAGCTGCTCATCTGAGATGTGCTGGAATTCTGAGGAGCTGCTTGTCCATGTGCTGCCCACTCCTGCCCTTCCCGTGGCCTTGCTCCCAGCAGTGGTTGCTCCATCCCCACACTCCTCCCACCTGCACCAGTCTCAGGGCTGGTGTTCCTGTCCCAGGGAAAGGAGCAGCCCTGGGGAATGGTTCAGCACTGGTTCTGTTGGGAGCAGCACCCCAGGGAGGCTGGCAGCTCTTGGAAGTGGAGTATTGGCGGAACAAGAGGGCATCCGGATGGGGTGTGGTGTAGGGTGACACCAGCTGGGTTTTGGGGTGTCTCTGTGCTCTCTGTGGAGTGACTGGACACAGTGCTGGGTATGACCTAGTCCTAATGGTCTCTGACATCTCACCCAGTGACTCCTGCACTGCAGGCTGTTCTTACAGAGAATCTGGGCTGGCCTGGGTGTTGTTTGATCAAGGAGATCCCAAGTGTTACCTTGGCCTCTCTGGAGCCAGGAGGGTGTTTGGGGATGATGGGGAGAATGTCAAGGGAGAGCACAGCTGGCGTGCAAGGTGTGGACCCAGCACGAGTGGCCCCACAGTAGGTTGCAGCCCTCCTGTGCCACCAGTGCCACGGGGAGGGCACAAACAGCTCTGGGGAGGGGACAAACAAACAGCTCTGGGGAGGGGGTGGCGGCTCTCTCCTCGTGTGTGTCAATCCCTCGTAGCCGGGGGCTGTGCTGGACGGAAGGAAAGCCCAGGTGTCCCCGGCTGTGGCAGGTGCTCCCGCGGCTCGGTGTGACCTCTCCTAGTGGGCTCCGGCCCAGGGATTCGGTCAGCCCATAAATCTCCCTTGTCTGCCGCGCACACCGCGGTGGGGCAGCCCTGACTCAGGCTGGGAGTGTCCGGCTGCGGCCGCTCTCTCCGCGGAGGAGCCGTGTGTGGGGGTGCCAGCATTTCCAGAGACAATCGGGCTTTATTTCCCTGCCACATAGGAAAAAGAATAAACATTCCTCGGGTTTGTTTTCAGGCTGCTTTGTGGAATAAATCTCAGGCTGTTGTTGCCTCCCCGGGCTCCCCGGTCCCGCGGAACTGCCTGTTCCCTTTCCATGAGTCACCGGCACCTGGCGGCACCTCCGAAATCCCGTGCTGTGCCCGGGGGCTGCTCCGTGCTGGATGTGCCGTCCCTCCATGGACATCTGGAGCAGAGCTGCTCCACATTCACAGGGAGCTCAGCTTGGCACTAGTGTCTGTCGGGATCCAGGAGCCCCCCGGACACCTGTGCAGCCCGGAGAGCCCTGGCCACCTCGTCCTCTGGTCCGTCCTGGGTCTTCCTTCGAAGGCGCAAGTCCAACAGCATCTTTAAGGGACAAGGCTGTCCCACGGGACAAGGGCTCTCCGGGAGGAGAGCAGCTGGAGCCTGTGGCCATTCCCATCCCCTCTGCCTCGGGGACAAGGAGATCCAAGGGATGCGATGGCCTCTGTCCTTCCACCTGTGGGAACACCGGCCAGCAGCACCCATTTGGAGTGGTGGGATCTGGCCCCCTTCCACACGGCACAGGAAGCTTGGCCTGATGTTGACCCTCATTCTGGAGATGTGGCTCCACGGGGAGGTGGTGCCCATACCCCTACCCTGGCTGATCCCCACGGAGGCATCCCATTGCTCTGGGAGATGTATTGAGAGGGAATGGCCTGTGGAATGTGCTTGGAGCCAGGTTCACACCACTGCTGATGCACCAGTTGGCTCACATGGGGGTGGGACACAGCCAGTGCTGGACTGGAACCTCCTGGAGCAGCAGATCTTGGAGTGACCAACAAGCAGGGATGACCCACATCACCTCCAAAGTGTGCCCAGTGTGGCACCCAAACCTTGTCAATGGTCCCACAAATGATCCCACTGTGGAAGGCCACGGAGGCCCCAGAGCATGGTGTGGACAGAGGGCTGACCCCAGGCTGGGTGGTGCCTGCTGTGAGTGACCTGTGCTGATGAGCAGAGCCCCTTGGCACAGGTTTGGGGCACCTGTCAGTGCAGGGCACGAGGTAGGATGGAGAAAGGGAGTGTCCAGGGTGTGCACGAGGTGGGATGATGACCTCAGCCACAGCAGTGCCATACACGAGCCCCAAAAATAGCTGGGTTTAGAAACATGAAGTCTGCTTGTGCTGTTGCTGAACACTTGTTGCAAATGTAGTGGCAGCTCAGTCCAGTGAAACTATGGCCAGAAGCTGCACGAGTTTCGGCAAACAAACCGGCTCCAGGAATGAAGGTGGCTGGGAGGGACTGGGGGCCCAAGGCTGCCAAAAATGTCATGATTCTGAGGTGAATAATGAATAAAAAGCCCTAGCCTCAAAGGTAAAATTTTTAAGTGCCTCACAAGGAGGGAAAATGGGACGAGGAATGAATGAAATGCTGTTGCCAGGAGGGGCTGTTGAAGGCCTGGAACAGCTGAAAGAGGCTGGATGAACACTGTGACCCCCAGGCAGCAGTGGCTCAGCCCAGGGGCAGGACAGGAGCTGACACATCGCTTATGGCCCTGGATTCCAAAGGCAACCCTGCAGGCAGCCCTTCTCTCATTAGACAGGGTGGTAGAGGCTTAAGGGCTTCGTTGTGCAGTCAGAAGCACAACTTCTCCAGAGTTTCTGCAGATCAGACAAGAACTGGTCTGTGCACAGAGCTCTGGGCACTGCCAGGGTAAAGAGTGAGTGGGCTCTGCTGGTGGCAGGTGAATTCCTGGGCTCAGCATGGAGGATCTGTAGGCACCAGAGAGCACCACGGCTGTGCTCGCCTTGGCCATCAATGAACAGAATGTTTATTTGGACATCTGAAAGGTCAATTTGCTAAAATTCAAAACAATTGCTGGCGTGACCGACTGGGACTGTAAATTTAGAGTGGGAGGTGTTAGCAAAAACTGGGACTCATTCAAGGACATCTCAACAGTGCCCCAAAAGCCATGATTTCATAGCCCAAAATAATTCTCCCAGGGAAGAAGCTGTCAAAGGCGGTTTGGACGTGTAAGTGTGGTGGCCTGCAGCTGCAGGGGGAGGACCAGGCTGCCCGAGTGCTGCAGCAGGTGGGAACCAGGCGGGGGCCTGGACAGCATATGGGACAGAGGCAAGGAACTGAACGAAGGCCAAAGTGTTGACTTTGTTTTGCTGCCTTGGAGAGGGCAGTGTGCCTTCCCCTCTTCCTCATCCTTCTGCCTCTGCCATGATTTCTGGAGGGGTGACTCATGCTGACAGGCAGTGTCACATGGTGGGGAGGATGGTGGGGAGGAACTGAGTGGCCATTGGATAGGAAAAGATGTGTTGGTGGCATGTCCTGGGACAGCAGGATGATGGCAGCTGGTGAAGACCTCAAGAGGGATCTGCCTTAGACCCAGCAGAGCACCCAGTGTCCTGGCTGGGTTTCTCCACCCACCTGGGAGTGGCTCCAGCAGATTGACTACGGACAGAGGCAGGAAAAGGCTGCAGGAGGGGTGATGGAATACCCAGGGTTGGCAATTCAAGCAGAGTACATCTGGCCCATGGGACACTCCTGTCTGTCCTGGAGGAGACAGCTCCAGCACAGAGAAGGTTTTTGCTGAGAGCCTGCTATGTGTCAAAACCCAGGCTCCAATGCATGGGCTGGAGAAGGAGGAGCACCCCAAGGAGATGAGGAACTGGGAGGCCTCCAGCGATGCACAGAACTGCTTGTGGTAGGAGGGGAAGCCAAAGAAATCAGTGAGCTGTCACTGGCTGATGGCAGAGAGAAGGCTTTGAGAACATGCATTTAGGATAACCAAGTGAAGCCAGCCCCAAATCCCAGCCCTACGTAAAACAAATGGGGCCTAATCCCAGCAGGCAAACCACTCAGTGTTCAACAAATGACTCCACCCTCTGCTGGGTCAAAGCAGAGACATGTTTGATCCTGGCAGGGTAAAGTAATTAAATCTGTAATGAGGGAGACCAGGGTAAAGCAATTACATCTGTACAAGGGAGGCTGTACAGACCAACAACCCAGTTCACTGATATCCCAGAGCTGGGAATGAGCTGCTGGAGGAGTCCCTGGAATGCTGACACTGACATTGAACGAGTCTTGGAAAGACCAAACAATGCCGAGGGCTTGGATACCTGCCATGAGCCAGGACTTGATGGCCCAGGGAGGGGCAGCCGGACGTGGTTGTCCACTTGTCACAGACCCTGGTCCCAGGGGCTGGAAATGAACTGCAGGATGCAGGGCGTGGTTTGTCCCACTTGCTCGGAGGAGCCTGGGCGGTGATGTCACCATTTTTATAGGTACTTACACATAAGGATATTTCCTGATGGGGGATGCTTTGGGGAGCATTGACAAATGCACACCACGGCCCACTGGCTGCAAATCTAATTTAGACAAACTCAGCCTTGAAACAAGCTGCAGTTTCCCACTCTTCGAGGCCCACCAGGCACTGGAGGAGATTCTGGATCCTGGGAGGATTTGACACAGCTCTCCTGCACAAGGTTTTCCTGTGAGTCAGGGGGCCAGGTTGTAGGAGAAATTCTCCTACAGGTAAGCTTTGCTGGCAAGGACCAAATCAAGGTGTTCATCCCATTCCTTTGTGGCCCTTGTGGAGAACCAGTTGGAGAGTGTATGGCTGCTTAGAATCTCAGAATCACTGAATCATCGAGGTTGGAAAAGCCATCTGAGATAATTGAGCCCAACCATTCTCCAAGCACTGCCAAAGCCACCATAACCCATGTCCCCAAGTGCCACATTGACACATCTGTTAAACTCCTTCAGAGGTGGTGACTCCACCACTGCCCTGGGAAGTTCCAATACCTGATTACTGTTTCTGTGAAGAAGTTTTCCCCAGTATCCAGCCTGACCCTCCCCTGGCACAGCCTGAGGCCATTTCCTCTTGTCCTGTCCATGTTCCCTGGGAGCAGAGCCCAACCCCACCTTCCTTGTCCCCTCCTGTCAGGGCTTTACCCTTTGGTAGGGGCCACCAAGCTAAGAAAGGAGCAGAGTGCTCACAGGAAAGTGGCTCCAGTTCCATGTGCAGCAGCAAAGAGCTGCTCAGACCACAGGCCACCCACAGAGGACCACGAAACCAGGATGGGGATGGACATTGGATATGATACAGGAGATGGTCAAGGCAGTGCAGAGGAATTGAGGTTATTATGGAATAGAGATCTCAGCCACCACGGGTGACCATACAGACAGGCGGCAGATGATGCTGGGACAAGGGTACAGCTGGTGGCACTGACACCACCTGTGTGTCTGCAGAAGGAGCTCACTTTGTGTGTGAGAAATGTTCTCCCACCTGCCTGGAATCACCCAGAGGATGGCATGGGTAGGATCAGGATCTTTTCCTAGGACACCCAGGAAAAAGTTGGATGCTTGCTGCCCTTCTGCCTGGGGGTACCCTTGCGGTCCCTCCGCTGCCCACTCCCTCCTCCTCTGCTCCATCCTCCCCCAACCCAAGGGAGAATGTGCTGATTCTGTACACCCCTGTGGCTGGGGCATGTTCCACCTCCACCTTTCCTGCAGGAGCTCTGGGGAAGGAGAGGGCTCTGAAGAGGCCATTTCCATGCTGGAATAATGCCGGGCATTTTGTCTGGTGCCATTTGCACAGCTCATGCTTTGGCCGGTCCCCAGAGCTTTGTTTCCATGGCACTTGTTCAATTGGCAGGATGAAAATAGACTCTGAAAGGAGAGCAGATGAGAAACCACAATCTGGGAATCTGGGGGGGGGGTCGGGGATGTGTCAGAGATTCACCTGAGCCCCAGGACACACTATGGAAACACTGGATCATGGGCATTGGACCCACAGCACGGGATCCCAGACTGGCATTGAATCACCCTAGCAGTGGGGTCATGGACCTATTACCCTTTCCCCATTCCCCATTTCTCATTCCCTATTCCATATTCCCTATTCCATATTCCCTATTCCCTATTCCCCATTCCCTGTATCCCTTGGGGATGGGACCAGACGAGCCTCAGCTGTCAGGAGATGGTCCCAACTGCTTTGAAGCTCTGCCCAGTTAGTGGGAAGATGTTCTGGCAGCATGGGAAGGGACTGTGTCTCCAAAGAATTCCAAACTAGGTGGTGGCCCCAGGGGACAAGTCTTAGGGAAGATTCCTTTTCTCCCAGCACTTCCCAGGTTTATGAAGGGTTCCTGGGGTGCTGGGCTGCTGGTGGCATCCGTGCTGGCTCACCTGTGTGGAGGCAGCTTCCCACCTACCCTTGTCCCTGGGTGAGGGAGCTGTGCTGGGGATGGGACCCGGGGCGGACACCCACTGAGGCTGAGCTCCCCAGGGTCCAGACTGCAGCACTGGGCTCTCAGCTCTGTCCCCTGCACCTCCCAAGGGAGTTGCTCCACAGCTCCCATCCATCCCCTTCCAGCCTCGGGAGAGGTGTCCACTGCCCACTCTATCTCACTGTCTGGGAATTTCTCCTGAGACTTTGTCTGCATTTTGCTGTCCTTATTTGCACCTCTTTGGGCTCATTTATACCCTTACATCTTCTCCTCTTCCCCTTAGTGCATCCCCTTCCCTCTGCCAGCCATGCTCAAGGCACCTCCTGGACCTCTCTTGGTGGCCCTGGGGCCACTGTCCAGCACGGGTGAGAAGGGCCATCCACCACGTGACCCCCTCATAGCTGACCCCCATCCCCAGAGCTGATCTCTGACCCCACCTCCACTCCCAGCCAGTTCCTCCCTGCCCTTATCTACGCTAGCCACCAAGTGCCCCACCCTACGGGCTTGTCCCTGACCTGTCCCCAACTGCAGCCCTTGGTTTTGAGCCTGTTTTTGGCTTTTCATCTGTTCCTGAGCTAAGGCCAGGGACAGCTGGGTACCTGCACTCCCAAGGTAGGTGCAGCCTCGACCTGTTTGCCTGTTTCTCACCCCTCCCTGCAGCTCTGGGGTAACACAGCACATCTGGATTCCTTGCATCCAGCCCCCATCTGATGTGCCACATCTGGATTCCTTGCATACAATTGCTGTCTAACAGGCTATGTCTGGCTTCCCAGCATGTGATTCCTAGATAACAAGTCACTCCTGGATTTCCTACATGTGATTCTTGGATAACATGGCATATCTGGATTCCTTACATTCAATTCCTGGACAATATGGCATATACACTTTCTGGCCAAGGCTGGGACTGGAACAAGACTTTTTCTTTACAGTTTAAAGAATTTTTTTTTTTTCTGGAGAAGCTTTGACCTGAATTCCTGGCTGCCTCACAAAATCTCTCTTCTACCTCGGCTTTGGCTGCTCTTGGCTGGGAGCCTGGCTGGAAAACAAAGATCCTATCTCCCCCCACCCCCTGGGCTTTGGGACTGCTGGCGGTGGACACACTGCCCCTCGCCAATCAGTGCTTACAATAATATTTTTCTCTAGGATTGAGCTTGGAATAACTTTGTTTTGACATAATCTGAACTAATGTCTCCCCGGCAATGACAATAAACACCCGACAATAAGTGTCAGTGCAGCCCTGCAGCTCTGCACAAGGGGCTCCAGCAGCTGGACATGAGGGAGAAGGGACATGGCACAGCCTCAGGGAAGGGCCTGATGATGGCAGGGTGGACCAAAGCCCCAGAGGTCCACATCTCACCCTTCTCCCCCCCAGCCAAATCCCTTGCTCATTCTGCAAAGAGTGATGGAAAATGCAGCCTGGGGCCATTGCTAATCAGTTCTTCGGGCACTGGGAGTTATTGTTTCAGCACTGGTGGCAGCTCCAATTTAAACACTGTCACTGCACTATTAATGGTCCTGGCACTCGCTGACTCCAGAGCTCAGCCTGGGACTCAGCAGCAACAATGTTTGTGGAGCCCAGCAAGAGCCACTGAGCTTCAGTCCCTGTCCTGTGCTGGCTGTGCCCTGATTCCAGCCAGGGCTGGTGTGCTCGAGGTGCCCTGTGCTGGCACATCAAAGCAGGATTCCTCCACATGCCTTCCCTGCCAGGAGAGGGCCCTTGGTGGTCTCACCTTCATGAGGTCAAAGTAGCTCGACATGGGCATGGACCTGGACAAAAGGAATGGGCATGGACCTGGGCATAGATCTGGACCTGGGCATGGATCTGGGCATAGGGAACTGGGTGTGGGGAACTTTGCATGGACATGAGCCTGGATCTGGACCAGGACCTGGCATTAGCCCTGGGGTGGTACATGAGCATCTGAGCTCTCCACTTGTCCCAGAGCCTCTGGTGCTGCTCCTTTCCTCTTTTAATTTCTGCATTGTGCTGGCCCTGTAATCCTATCTGCCATAGGATCCCTCATCCCAAACAGACCCTTCTCAGGCCAGTTGTGATTTTTCTGTTCATAGGCTGAAGCCATGGAAAGATCTCTCTCCCTTCCCTGGAGAGCTCCATTTCCCTGCTGGTTTCCATCCATCCCAGCTGCACTTCCTTGTCTCATCACACTCAGAGTGAAAACCAGTCCTGAGAGCTTCCTGCTGGTTCAATCTTGGGGACCAAGGAGATCATCGTCCCTCATCCCTCTCTCCTGTGACCTGGACATCCCTCTCTGCTGGCCTGATCCTCACAGCAACAAACAGTAGTGACTTCAAGCCCCCGGGATAAGGACACCCTCAGATGACACCACTCAACCCATCCCTCCCTCAGCAGGGTTTGTGCTCCCTGGAAAGGCAGAGCTGCAGTGAGAGATCCACTAGGGCAGCAGGACTTCAGGCTGACAAACACAGCTTTCCTGGTGATCAGCAGGCCCATTCCTGCTTCTTCCTGGGGACCATGGGTGTTCTCATGGCTCAGGAACTGGGTGTTATCCCTGCCTGGCCACTCATCACTGCAGCATGAAGTGTGTACACACAGTTCTGAACATCTCCTGACGGACCTGAGCTGGTCTCAGCATCCTCTCCTTGGGCAGGATGAAAACTGCAGCTCCTCCGGTTATTCTGGAAGATCACAAGTTGCCCATATTTTAAATTTTTTTAATGGATGAAACAATGTGCTTGATATTGGGGCAGCTGAGGAACAATATGTAGAAGACTTTTGAATGTCAGTGGACTGAGCCCTGGAGGACTGGAAGATGGATGGATGTGCCCAATGTGATTGGTGCCAAGGAGAGCAGGAAAAGCCTGCCCTGGGCTGTGTTTCATGCAAAGAAAACAAAGGGGAATTGCTCAGAGTGGATACAAAAGGGGCACATTTTAGAACTGCAGATCCATGAGCTGCTCCAAGAGGTCAGGGCAGAGGTTGGGAGTTAGGGAGCCATGTCCATACTTTGCAGAAAGGAGCTCTTCACTAGTGATGCCCCATCACTGGCAGTGTCCAAGGCCAGGTTGGATGGGGTTTGGAGCCACATGGGATAGTGGAAGGTGTTCCTACCTGTGGCAGGGGGTAAAATGGGATGACTTTTGTGGTCCTTCTAGCCAAAGCCATTCCATGATTCTGTGAAGTTGCACATAGGCACTATATGTCCTGTCTGAATGCATGTTCCCAGCAGGAAGAACAAGGGGATCTGTCAGGCAGAGACAGTTTGAGCTGAGGTCCCTCTCATCGAGGAAATGGTGGGCTCCCAAAAAAGCCTGGGACCTGTCTGGGTGGCCTTATTCATCCCTGTCTCCTTTTCTTTCCTCTTTGTCATGTTCTAGGAATCCTTTTATCCGTGTGTTTGTTTTTCTTTCCCTCTCCTTGCAGATGCTCAGTAATTCTTTGAACATATCAGATGGGTTTTTGTATCCCTGTTCTGTGGATTCCCCACAGAGGAAAACAGGCACCTCTGGAGCAAGTTGCACATTGGCCTGAGGTCATGTCTACGGCAGCCTGGCAAAGTCCCTCTGGAATTCTTGCTCTGAGCGTGGGGCAGGCGAGGGAGGGTGATGCTGCACATGGGAGCAGTTTCCAAAGCCAGGAGGGATGGTGGGTGCTGACAGGAATAAACACTGAAAGGATAAGGCACAGAAAGGATAAGACAGCGGTGGCTTGGGACTGCAAAAGCCCAGGGCCATGGTGGAGCCCTGGACAAGTCTGGCAGCTCCTTTGGAAAAGTGTACTTGGAGACTTTCTTTCCCTGGATGCCTTGTGGAGCATCAGACGGTGACTGTGGGGTGTGGATTTTCCTGCAGGCCCATCTCCCCTCTGAGGCCAGCCTGGCCCACGAGTGTCAGACACCAAGTCCTGAAGGTGCCTCTCACTTGGTGTCTTGCTCGTTCAAAGTTCCCTTTAAACGTCTGAAGGAAGTCTGGCTCCAAAGCCAGACTGATCCCTCAGAAAGCCACAGGTACACACTCCTAACATTGTCCTTCCCGTGCCCAAAACCAGCCAGTCCACACTTAGTGGGTGCTGTGTCATGTCCCAAACGTGAGGGACAAGTTTGTGATAGATCAGGCAAGGATTCTTTCCAAGTGCCCAGTCCTGGCCTGCAGAGGGGCAGAAGGAACCTCCTTTGGGACATGGGCAGCCTTGCTGTACTGCTCTGCAACCCAGTGCATCTCTCACACCCTGACCCTTCCTCCCTCCTTCTCAACAGCCAATTTATCTCCCTCCCAGTACTCTCTTCCAGGGACCTCCCTTCCAGGCTCATCCTGCATGGCCCATCACCTGCTCAGGGCAGGGACCACCTGCCCTGTGTGGATGGGGGACGTGGGAACCACTGTTAAATGGGAGAGGAACTCTGAGGTCCCTCCCACTTGTTTTTGGTGAAGCAGGGAGGACTCGGGGCTGTGCTGGGGCTGGGGGGGAATGTCAGAGGAGTGGGAGCATCACTGTGTGTGGAGAGCCAGGAAGGTGAGTGTGGTCCCAGGGGACAACAACAGCTGCGGTCACAGGATTCCAGAGGTGACTTCAGGAGGGAGCCATGGATGGACCTGAAGAGACAAGTCTAGAGCTACAGTGGGGAAGCAAAGGGAATCTCATTGTAATCCTGGCAAATGCTGGTGCAAGAGATGCTTTTGGGGATAAATATTTACTCTGAAGACTTTCATCTCCAAGGACTTTCATATTTTTGGTGGCAAAATATAGAGGTTCTCCTCCCTGCCATGCTGAGTAGGCTTCACTGTCCCAAACAGGTGACCAAGAGAAGGAAAAGGACAGAGCTGCCATCCCTGCCACCCCCCATCAGTCCCAGGGCAGGGGACAGGCTTGGGGCTGGCCAGAGGCTTCCAGGAGCAGCTCTATGGCCCCCTCCTTCCCACAGCCACTGTGTGCCAGTACAGGCAGACCAGAACCCACTGCAGCAGCCAGGGTCCCCCAGCACCCTGGTGGCCCCTCTGCCTCCCTGAGGGAACAGCGTGAGTAGCATCCAGCAGCTGCCTCTGCCCGAATGCAAAGGAGGCCTGAGGACATGGATGGAGAGGGGGGAGCAGAGGGAGGCAGCACAGAGGAACAATTGAAAAGAGGAAAAAGGAAATCCTCCTGGAGCTGTGAAAGTGTTTTCCCAGACTGTCTGGCCGCTCCAATGACCTCATTCTCTGAGGTGCTGTTAATTGGGCTGGAGAACAGTCCAGCCCTGCCAGCCCCTCTGCCTGGTCACCTGCACAGCCCCTGTGCCCAGCAGCCCTTCCCAACCCCACCCTGCCCCTGAGAGCTTCCCAGTGCCCGGGCTTGGGCCAGGGGTCGGTAACCAGGCTTAACAAGCCCCAGATTTCCATGAGTTTATCTCAACTGTTTATCCTGGAAACCCCCTCTGCAAAAGCAGTGATGCATGCACAAATCTGGAGTGGGGACTGGCACCAGAGTCCTGGGAAGGGAGAGAGCCTGGCCCTGAGTTCTGTGAGCATCCCTGGGGTACAAGTGGCTCCTGTGACAGAAAAGGCACGAGGGACCACGCTCAGAGGAGCAGGATCTCGGGTGGCTGGGCTGGGTGGGAGAAGCAGGACGGTGCATCAGAGGTGACAGGGAACACAGGGGTGTCCTGTTCCATGCACAGCGTTCCAACGCGATGTCTCCTGCTGGGTCAGTATTTTAAGTGAGATAATGGATGTCTGAGTAATGGATCCCCTTCAGGATCATTTCTTCTATAAAGCTGTGGGCACCAGTGAAAGCTTTTTTCACATCCTTCCCTGAAGAAATTTTATGGGTAGGAAGAGAAACAAGTGAGCTTTTTATCCTGACACATATTTGCCCAATAAAACAAAAATTAAAAATTACAGAATCACAGAATGGTTTGAATTTGAAGGAACCTTAAAGATGTGCTGCATATATTTAAAACCTTACAAGGGAGGGCCTTGTAAAATCATGGCTCAGGCCTGTTACTTTGGCTAAGTAGAAAAGGACTGTGGGAAAGAGACAACTGAATTAGGGGTAGAAAAACAACTTAGATAACCATTACACGTTCACATAGTGGTGTATGGTGGCTGGTTGAATTATGTTTGTTATGATTTAAAACTGTTTAACTGATAATGGGCTAACTGCTTATAAAGGCCTGGTTTTTGCAATAAAGCATCTCTCCTTTGCACCTGCCTGGGGACTCTGCACCACTACTGACCCTCACCCACAGCTGGAGCCCCAACAAAGATGAATTTGTTACAACAGGGCAGGGACATCTTCCCTTAGCCCAGGTTGCTCCAAGCCCTTTCTGACCTGGCCCAAATCCTTAAAAGCTCCCTCACAGAGCCACTAGCTGTCCTTCAAATTCGCCTGCTGCACACATCAGGAAGGGATGAGGGGCAGACACGAGATTGCATCAGCCTCGCAAAATCCAAACACCAAGTAAGTACTTGGGAGCTCTTTTATTTAGCAGAGGAATTAAATAACGAGACCCAAAGGCTGGGAGTTAAAGCAAGGCCTGCTCAAGTGTGGATTAGCACATATTTCAACACTGACCATGACTGGAACTAATTGCAGAGAGCAGAGGTTGGATGCTGCTCTGTAGGAAGCCTGGCTGCCTTTCCAGCAGAGGGGCTTACGCCAAGAGATCATTCCTGGCTCGATGGTCATAGGACAACACTCTCAGGCCCCAAGTCGTGTTCAGGTCTCATGGCCTTGAATTTGGTGCATCTGAACGATGGCAAGCACAGATCAGCGCCCTGCAGCTGCCTGGTGCTTCCAGAACAGTGGTCACCTCCCATCTTCTGGGCTCTCCTTCCCTCCCCAGGAAAAGTGGGGCTATTTTGAAGGTGGGAAAAGGTTTCTGTGGGTTTTATGTTCTATTGAAGAGGGCATTGTTAGAGCCAGGCCTCTGGGACAGGGGCTGGAGCGGGAGAGCTGAGCATGTAAAACACGACTGGAAGTCCGAAATGTCCAAATCAGGGTTTTTTTAACTTTTATCTTTCAATAGTTGAAGGAGCTTCTATCTGCCATCAGCACTGCTGATAAACACTCTCCAAAATGCCAAATGCCATGTACTTGTAGCTTTCTTGAAAGATAAGAGAGGGTTTCCCATAGCATTGGATACTCTGTTCCCACTCCCTCTGGGAATCTTTATCATGGTTTCAGTGCCATATTTGTCTGTTCCAAACTCCAAAAGGTCTTGGTATCTTGGTATGTGGCGTGTCACTCTGGGATCTCAAATGCCAGGAACTGATAATGGCATGTTTTTGTGGTGGAATCTCATCAACTTTTCCTCCAGGACAGACAGGGGCACACAAAGCCAAGGAGTCCTCCTGGGAGATGTTCTGTCAGCCATGAGCTGTGTCCTGACTGCAGTTTAGGGTTGGAATTGCTGTTTTGGGTTAAAACAAGCTGCAGCACAGCTGACAGTGCTTGCAGGCTGCTCACACCCATTGGGATAATCATGGAATTGTCCACGTCACACCCGTGCAGAGCCACTGCTCTCCATGGACAGAACCTCATTCCCCTGTCTCCATTTTTATTCCTGGGTGTCACTTTGCAACCTTCTTGTATGACTTACTGGAATGTTTTGCAATTAAATGTAAAACACTTGGGGATTGCACACAAACGAGGGCAATGAAGACAAGATTTTCAGACAAATAACAGATGCCAGCTGGTCCCAGTGCCCCCATACTGGGGTTTTTTTTTGCAGGATTTCTTACCTTTTCGGTGACAATCTTTGTGCTTTATTGTTTGAATATCTTCTTTTAATCATAAAATCACAGAGTTGATAAGGTTGGAAAAGCCCTGTGAGATCACTGGGTCCAACTTTTCCCTGAACACTGCCAAGGCCACCACTAACCATGTCCCCAGTGCCACATCCACACGTGTTTTGGAACATTTCCAGGGATGGTAACTCCACCACTTCCCCAGGGCTTTGTTGGTTGCTGTTGTCATGTTGTCATGCCCACATTATTCTCTGGAGCTGGGTGATCTCTTCCAAACCTGGAAAGTTGACCTCTGCTCTTGCTGACCTTCAGGATATCTTTTCCCTGGTGGGTAGCAAGTCTTTTCTCTATAGGACTTGATTTTGCTGCAAGAGTTTTATTTTTTTGACATTTGTCTTATCTCTACCTACTTTATTTCCTTCTAGTTTTGCTATTATTCCCCTTGGAAGTGGCTTTAGGTTGAGACTTCAAGCCCTCTTTTTTTTCACTATACTGCTGGTTTTTCTTATGGGATGGCTTTAGCTGATGAGTTATGACTTCACCTCCGTTTTTCAAACTACCTAGGAAACAGCTGATGTTAATTGTTGAATCTTTGTGATGTCATGGGATTGTATGTGGAACAGAGCTTCCATTATTCTGTCTCAACTTGAACTGCAGATTCTAAGTGTGCAATCTTGTTGTTTTGCTCTCCAAATTTGTTTTAAAAGTCTCTTGCAATGCCGATGAGTCCATCTCTTCCTTAAGGATGTCACTGAAAGCATTGTTATTAGGCAGGAGAGTACTGACCTCTGCATCTGGTTTTGTGTTGTTTTGAGACATAACTTGAGATCCAGATTCTTTGCTAATAAAATCATCATCTCAGGCAGAATTTAGAGCTGGCATATTTTGTCCTAGTACTTATGTTTTAATTTTCTCTATTTCTGAATAAACAAACCAGACCTGAATATGGTATTTTTTCTCTTTCCTTTTTTTTTTCCTGTTCCCTGTTTATTTTTTAGTTTAGTTGAGCCAACAGCTTTACATGGGTCCAGCCCATGCTGTTACTCACCTCTCTTGCCTAATCTAGATCTGAACTAATTGGGAACAGCCTCGCTTTCCCTTGATGAGCTACTGATGCTTCATTAGTGATGTTTTTGACTCTAGCCCTGGGATACCACTCCCTCTCTCCACTTCCCTCACCAGTGTTGGTGGGCAGTGGTGGTTGCCCCTGGCTGGGGAGGGGCTGGTGCTCAGCAGATGCTCTGGAGATGCTCCAGCTGTGAACAGCACGAACTCCAACATGTGCATAGGCAGGAGCCTCCCTGGGCTGGAGCTGGATGGAAATTGCCCAAAGTAGCTTGGGGAAAGCACCTGGATGGAGAACCTTTGCTTTAAAGCAGACAGACATTCCTTGGGGAGAAAAATGCAGGGGCAGGGGAGGGGCTGCTTCACCTTGAGGTCTGCGCCCTGTTTCAGTGTGGTGCCTTTGCCTGTCTAACACAGAAGTGCTGCACGTGGCACTAACAACAGCTGCTGATGGACCCTCCAGGCTCCAGGACAGCATCCAGGTGCCCCCTGCTCCATCCCCTGATGGAGGCTGGTGTGGGAAGACCCTGCCTGGCTGGGGGTCTTGGCAAGGGGAAAGGGCAGGGTGCCTAAAGAGGGGTGGTGGAGAGAAGGGCTGTGCTGGGACTCTCTTCTGGGATCTGGTGGATTTGTTGGGTGGGAGTGGGGCATGTCTTCCTTCTGCTGGTGGCCCCACTCACCCAATGTGCCCCTCATCCTGTGGTCACCATCTCCCGGAGATGCTCCAAAGTCTGCCTGGCACCTTCCTGGCTTCTTGCTTGGGACTATGCAATGAAAAGTGCATGAAAAGTGTACTGGCTGCAGGAGAGGAGGATCCTGAGGTCCAGAGGGATGGCTGAAACAAACATCCAGGTCCAACAAGAGCTGGGCTGCTCAGGCTGACCCTTCCCAGCAGCTGTGCCCATGACTTGCTTCCTGCCTACCCAGTCTGCTTGTGTCCCTTGTTCCTGCCCACCCCTCCCATCTGTCCCTCCAGGAGACACCTGTGGGCACTGAGGGGGTGCTGGCAGCCTGTTCCCGCTGTCCTGGATGGCTGCTGTGGCATCCCTATGGCACCCTGCCCTGCTCTGCTGCTCAGCCAGACTCTGCAGCCTCGGAGAAAAGGGATGAGATCCTGTGGGCCTGGAGCAAGAGACATAGAACCAAAGATTTAAAGAATCACAGAATATCCTGAGTGGGAAGGGACCCCCAAGGATCACCCAGCCCAGCCCCTGGCCCTGCACAGACACCCCAACAATCCCACCCTGTGCATCCCTGGCAGCTCCTGCAGCTCTGGCAGCCTCGGGGCCGTGCCCATTCCCTGGGGAGCCTGGGCAGTGCCCAGCACCCTCTGGGGGAAGAACTTTTGCCTAATACCCAGCCCTGACACAGCTCCAGCCGTTCCCTGGGTCCTGTCACTGCTCACAGGGAGCAGAGATTGGAGCTGCACTTTGGGAGGAAGCTGCAGCACCCGGTGAGGCCTGACCTCAATCTCCTTCTCTCCAGCTGAACATTCCAAGCGACCTCAGCCACTCCTCGTGTGGCTTCTCTCTGACAGAGGGCGTGGGCCTGTCCTGAGTGGCTCTAGTGGGGTGCAGGGACACCCCCACTGCCCCCAGCCTGCACTTCCCTGCCCCGGCAGAGTCACAGCCCTGCCTCTGCTGCCCCACGCTCCGTGGGCAGCGCCCGGACCTGCCTGAGCGGCTCCAGATGTGCGGGTGGCCGTGTCCATGTGTGCGCTGCTGCCGGGAGCCCTTGGAGCAGCTGTGTCCGAGGGACGCTGCCAGCACGGCCGGCTCGGCGTGGGGCTGGGGCACAGCCCTGGCACCTCTGACCCCCAAGCGCTGCCTGTCCGCGGGGAGCCCCGAGGGTGTGCAATGGGCTGCGCCTCCCTCCAGATGTTGCTGTGGCCCCTGACCCCCTGTTCCCTCGCAGCAGGGCCTGTCTGGGTCACAGGAGGAGCTGGGCGGGCTCTGAAGCTGCGGCTGTTGCGGCTGCTGGAGGGGGTGAGAGGTGGTGGCGGACACAGCCCGGTGCGCTGTCCGGGCAGGGCATCCCTCCGGGATGTGCTCTGGGGACAAGGCAGCAGGAACACACCAGCCATGGTCCGAGCAGGGATGTAGCACGGAGAGTACAACGGAGGGAGAGGGACTTTAACACAGGCAGAGAGAAACAGGACAAGGGGGAACAAAGAGGAGAGGTTGGGATTGGATGTCAGGAAGAAATCCTTCCCTGTGAAGGTGGGGAGGCCCTGGAACACGTACCCAAAGCAGCTGTGGCTGTCCCTGGATCCCTGGCAGTGTCCAAGGCCAGGTTGGATGAGGCTTGGAGCAACCTGGGATAGAGGAAGGTGTCCCTGCCCATGGCAGGGCATAGAACTGAATGAGTTTAAGTTCTGCTGTAACACAAACCATACCATGATTCCATGATTCTCTGGTGTCAGTCCATCCCTTTGCCTATGAAGGGCTAAGCGCTCCCAGCTGCTGCTGGGCTGCTTGGCCAGCTATTGCCCATGGGCAGTGTGGCACCAGGGTGGGGATAATATTGGAGGCATGTTCTGAGGGGCTTGGGAACAAGCTCTGGTCTCTGAGACACTTCAGGGACCATCAGGGTCCAGCAAAAGTCCCTTGTAGGTTCAAACCATGGGGTCCTGTGAGCAGGACACAAAAATTTGCAGGTGGTGCCTGGGCAGAGCATGACCCCTCTGCTCTGGCTCTTTCACATCTGTTTAGAACAGGCTGCTGGCTGGGCATTGGTGCAGGTGCACCTGAGCCAGGCCACGCTGCAGGGACCCTTCCTCTGCTTAGCAAGGACACCATGATCTCTCCCTGCCAGAGCCAGGCTTGTGCCTAGTCCCAACCTTCACCCCCCAGCCCAGCACCTCCAGTTGCTGCCAGCCCTGGGACCCTGATGTGACTAGGGCTGTCCTTGGGCAGCCTGGAACCAGCCCTGTGTCCCCACCCTCCACACCGTTATCAAGTTCCTGCAGCCTTCCCCCCCTGCCCGGGCCCTCTGCCAGCTGGGGCCAGGATGGAGGCACTGGCAGGTTCCCGGGGGCTGATCCCACACTGGGGACACCATTGCACCAGGACTGTTCCTGCAGACCTCTGACAGGCAGGATCAGGACCTCAACCCTCCCAAGAACTTCTGGTGCTTTTGGGGCAGCAGGGCTGGGACTCAGGGTGAGGAGGCCACTACCTGCATGAGGGGTCCTTGGGGCCCAGCAGCCTTGGAAACACAACTGCCTGGAAGAGGATAGGTCTTTCCAGACTTTCCACCTTCCCACGGCCCATGGCTGGCTCTGCAGGAAGCTCTCTCTGCCCGGGAGTCACCCCGACTATCAGGAGTTGTTTGTGGATGAGGAACTGTCCAGCAGTGGATAGGACAGGATGGGCAATGTTCAGAGGAAGCGGGAATGGGATGGCATGGCATGGCATGGGATGGGACACAATGCGATGCCCAAATTGTCCCAGAAGGACCAAGCACTACTGGGCCATCTCCAGCCCCCTAAGAAGCTTCTAGCAGCATGGAGAGGTTGGACTGAGACAAGAGCAGGTGCTAAAGGACACATTCCTGAAGCTGAACAGCAGTGTGGGAAAGGAGTAGATGGGAATGCCAGGAGTAGATGGGAATCCCCAGCTCTCTGGGGATGGGACAGCACGGGGTTTGGATCTCAGGGTTTTGGATCCCAGGGTTTGGATCCCAGAGTCTGGATCCCTGGCCACTGCCAGATATGTTTTGTGGGGCAGCAGAATCACAAAATAATTTAGTTTGGAAAAGCCCTCTAAGATCATTGAGTCCAACCATCCTCAGCACTTCCAAGGCCACCACTGACCCCTCTGCCCAAGGGCCACATCCACAGGGCTGTTAAACCCCTCCAGTGGTGGGGACTCCACCACTGCCCTGGGAAGCTGTGCCAGGGCTGGAGAGCCCTTTGGGAAGCTGGAGAGCTGCTGCTCCCCTTGGGTTTCTGCTCAAGGTCACAGAAAATCCCACTGGGAGACCCAGAGTGACTTCTACTTCTTGGGCTGAGGACTCAAGTGCTCAGTTATAACGAGTCACACAAAATAAAGCAGTTTTCAATGAAATGGTTTTTAGTAACTTTTTTCCCCCCAGCTGCTGATCAAAATCCAAAGTAATCTCAGAAAATGCACAAGATGCAGAAAAACAAACTTGGAGCCCACAGGTCACTTTTTCCATGAATTGTGCCTCTAAACACAGGGGACGTGGTCTCTGCTGGATGGACTCCCTGCACCTGGGTTGTGCCTATGGCTCCTGTCCTCCCATGGCTGGAGGGGCTCAGCCCATCCAGTGCTTTCTCCCACTTCCACACCCCCTTGGTGCTGGGGGCTGCCCTACAGCCTTGCACCCAGTATCCTCACTCCCCCTGGGATGGGGTGGTGACTCCTGCCAGGGGCTGAAGTCCAGGCAGCCTCATGGCACAGGATGCTCCCATCCAGCTGCTCAAATGTCAGACTACTCCAGGTCACTTCTACAAGGAGCTGGGAGAGGTGGCCAAGCCCTGGGATCTGTGCCACAGGTTGGGAAGCAGAGACAAGCAGGACCAGGGCAGTGACTGTTCCTCTGTGCTGGCACTGCTGAAGCACCTCCAGTCCTGGGGGCAGTTTTGGGCCCTCACTGCAGAGAAGACATTGAGGGGCTGGAGCATGACCAGGGCAGGGAATGGAGCTGGGAAGGATCTGGAGCCCCAGGAGCAGCTGAGGGAGCTGGAAAGGGGCTCAGCCTGGAGAAAAGGAGGCTCAGGAGGGACCTTCGGGCTATGCACAACTCCCTGACAGGAGGGGACAGCCAGGGGGGTCGGGCTCTGCTCCCAGAGAACAAGAAGAAAAGAAGAAAAACCTCAAGTTGTGCCAGGGGAGGTTTAGGTTGGGTATTGCAGAAAATTTCTTCAGGAAAGGGTGTTCAGGCCCTGGCACAGCTGCCCAGGGCAGTGGTGCAGTCCCCATCCCTGGAGTGATTTAACAGCCATGTGGATGTGGCACTTGGTGTAGTGGTGGCCTTGGCAGTGCTGGGGAATGATTGGATTTAATGATCCTAAAGGGCGTTTCCAACCTCAGTGATTCAGTGATTCAGTGATTCTATGAATGGCTTCTCCCTGCTTCTCAGCTCCACCATCTTGTGCCACCCTAACCCTGCTGTGCAGCCCTACAGCACCAGCAGGACACGGGGCCACTGTCCCTTTGTCTTCAACAGCACCAGGATCTTCTCTGGCCCTGACTTCTGTGTAAGGACAAGGTGCCCCTTTGGAAGGTACATGTCTTGAATGCTCCTGTGTGCCTTGGCAGCCTTGGCTTTGCTGCCTTTTGTGTCTGGGGCCCTTATCTCTCTGTCCCACCTCGCTCGGTGCTGGCTCTGGTGTCCCTGGTGCCAAGGCTGCCCTGTGCCCAGCCCAGTGGCTCAGGGACAATTGGAGGAAGCCGTGTCCCACAGCAAACCCTGAGATTTCAGCCGGGAGGGCTGGCAGGGGATGAGGCCACACGTGGGGACTGGCAGGGTCTGTGCCCTCCCTGCCCCAAACCCAGCCACTGCTGGAGGGTTCAGCAGGGTGGGGAGCCGAACACACTGCAGGGTGCAGGTGACCCTGGCCAGGGTCCCACAGGAGTGTGACCAGCTTCCTGTGGCCATGGCAGAGCCCCACGAGGTGAGGGAGCAGCATGTCCCTGCTCACACTCACCTGCCCAGCATTGGCATCCACACAGCACACACAGACACAGAGGTACAAGACCTGTCTCAGTGCGAGTGCTGCTCTGCCTCAGGACACAGACACACCCCAGGACTGGGCATGGCAGCATCCACACATGCACTAGAGGGACCATGTCCACCCACGTGTGCAGAGGAGAAGGTGATCACACACACCCATGGGTGCCCTCCTGCTCTGAGCCTCAACCCAGCAGTCCTGCGGCTCCATGGTGCTCCAAGTGTCACCTCAACTCCTTCTCCATGTGCTCAGGACTGGAAGCCTTCAAATCCCTGCCCAAACTCTTCCCTTCTGCTCTCTCTGATGCCCAGGTATGGCAGACTCATCCTGCCTGTGCCAGCAGTGCCAGCAGAGCCAGCAGAGCAGGCAGCCCATGCCCGAGCTGTGCTGAGTGCTGCCGGCTGTGCCCGAGCCACCCAAGGTGCCTGGGGAGGGCAGAGGGAGTTCAGCTGGGGAGGACAAACTCCTTAAAAGGCTGGACATGAAGGCAGCCGAGGCTTTCCCAGGCAGCCAGGAGTTCCTGGAAGTTGACTCCTGGTGCCAGAGAACAAGTCTTGGAGAGCTGCACGGGCGAACCTTCCTGAAAGGAGCTGCCCCGTTGCCAGCTCTTGCCCCGGCATGGGCTGTCCTGGGGTGGCTGCTGTCCCTGCACGTCCCCTGCTTGCTCCCACGATCCCTGCCATGAGCTCAGCTCCCAGAGGAGACCCAGCTCTTACCCAGGCTTTGCTATTGCAGATGTGTGGTCCAGAACCTCCGTTATCACTGTCCGAGTGCCTCTCTGGCCCCATTCCCTGCCTGGGAGCCAGTCCCAGGCGCAGGCTCGGGTACCTGCCAGCCAGGACATCCTGTGGCTGATAATGTCACATAGCCTGGAGCCCTGTAGCTCCTTCTCGTGCCTTGTATCCTCTTGGCCTCGCAGCAGCAAGGGGAGGGTCTCACACCCTTCCTTCCCAGTGGGATAAAAGTAGGTGTCTCCTGTTTCAGCCTCCCCATGACATGGGAGCAATCCAGCTTGTCTCAGCCTTGGGATGCCTGGTGTGAATCCTCCAGGAATCCATCCCATGGGCCAGAGACATCTCCAGTTCCACAGGGGCACTTAAAAGGCACCTACTCCCCACCTGAGTCCTCCCATGGCAGTGGCCAAAGTCTTGTTCCTTTGGAAACTGTGATGAATCCCCAACCATCAAGTCCCTCCAGTGACCTGAGGCCATGTAAAACTTCTGTCCCCTCCTCTGAGTGCTCCAGATCCTCCCACCCAACATCAGCAGCCACTCCAGCACATAGCTGGACAGAAGATGAGATAGTGGGCAGCTTCCAGGACCTCGAGGGATTTCACAGAGGTCTGTGGACAGCTCCATGCTGTCCTATGCTTCCCAGGAGAGGGAGAGGACAAAGGCACGTGGTGGACAAACAGCAGGACAGAAGTGGCAAATCGCATCCCCCCAGGATCCAGGAGCCCAGTCTCAGTCACCCCAGCATCCTCTTGATCCATTGACACAGCCATGTCTCATTGCTGGCTGCGGGGTGACACCTGCAGCCTGTCCACCAGACAGAGTCCCCTCTTCCTGCACAGCCCCATGGACCTCTAAGTGCAAAACCTTCTTGCAGAATCACACTGGGCCTGTTTCCTGACTCCAGCTCCCTGTGTCACCCATGCCTGGCTCTCCTGAAGGCTCTTGACCCACTGTATTCCTTGTTGTGTCTCCTGCTCTTCAGGGATGCTGATGACCTGTCTCCAAAAACGTATTGTAGGGAGTTCTGCTGGCTGCTGTGCTGGCCCTCCAGCACCCTCTGTCCTGTCCCTTACAGTCCAAATGGTCCCGTGTCACCTCCTTCTCCTTCAGCCCTCCTCGCAGTTCCCTTGTCCAAAAAAAACCCCACCTACCCCCCAAAATGAGCTTTGTTTTTTTTTTTAAAGATGCCAAGTCCATCTGGTACAGTCTATCCCTGATAAACAGCTCTCCCTCGGGGCCTCTTGGGACCAGAAATAGCGCCGGGCTGGACCTGCCCGAGCAAACATTCCTCCTCGCACACGCACGTCTGCTTCCCTCTGGCAGCCCAGCCACCCCCAGGGAGCTCTCGGGGACCAGCACCACGATGGCCCTGCACGTCTAAGGAGGGGGAACCCTCCCCATCCCACCCAGGTAGCTGCACATCCCTCCGGACACTGCTCTGAGCCCTCCCTGGGGCACGGCTGGGCCGAGCTCGCTGTTCCTGCAGAGACGAATCCTGATTTCTGACAGCGTGTCCCGATAATCCCCGAGGGGCAGCCGGCAAAGCCTGGCTGATCCACGCCGGGCTGACCCGGCCGTCGATCCGGGCTGGAATGTGCTGCTAATCCCCACGGCCACCTCCCGGGAGCGGCCACCTCCCGGCACCGGCCACCGCTGCCCTTGGGGACCTGGCTTGGTCCCGCTCGCTCTCCGGGGAGGCGACGCCGGCACTGGGATGTGTCCCTGCCCCGCGGGAGGAGCTGGTGGGTGGCCGCAAAGGCCTCAGGGTCTGTGCAGCTCCGCAGGGGTCTTTGCTCCAAGGACAGCCGCAGGGTCCGGCCTGGGGCTCAGTGCCAGCCCAGCTGCCCTGGCACTGGGACCTCTGCGGATCTGCTCCAAGGAGGAGCTGTTTGTTTCCAGCCCTTGCACCGCTGCTGGGAGAAAAGCTGTTGCATTTCACACGACAGATGTTGCTCTCTGAATCCTTGAACTGCTGATCGTCTAGAGGATTTTCCATGACCTCTTAACCCCTTTATCTCTGGGGGGTTCCAGCACTGACATCTGACCACAGTGGGCTGTCTCTTCCCGTATTCCTGCTGGGCACAGGTTCCTGTCCACCCTGCTGTACCTGTGACCTTCCCTCCCTGTCACTTCCCAGGGACCCAGTTTTCCCTCTGTTTCAAGAAGGGCGGCCTGGTGCAGTCAGTCCCTTAAAGGATTGCAAGCACCCCTTTGCAAAGAAAGGCACAGAACACTCATAAACCATCAGAACACATTTGTGGACATCACAAAGTGTTCCCCACAGCTCCGTGGCTCCTGATTCTCTCTGCTTTCCTCTGTAATGAGTTCTGTAGCTCTTCCCAGACCTTCCATCCAGCCCTCCCCTGTGATGGGGGAGAGCTGAGCCTAGCCCCCCGCTCACAGCCTTCCTGCTTCTGCCCCAGCTCCTCTGTGTCACTGTTTTGGGGGCTGTGATCACCTACCAGACCCTCATGCTGCCTCCTGGCATGGAGACCCAGCCTGTGGAAAGGAGAATCATGACCCTCAGTCTGCAAATATGGGGCCAGAGCCCCTGGTCTTGCTCTTGTCAAAGTGGATTCACATGTGGCTAGAAAAATGCTGCTGCTCCCAGGGCACAGTGGCTGCTCTCTCCCACTGCAGCCTGTGCCATCTGCAGCCAATATTAATCATGTTTTTCAGCCATTAATCATTTCTAACATTAATCATATTGTCTTCTTGTTGAACAGCAGAGGACTGGGACTGCGGGAACTTTCTCACAAGTGATGGGCCTCAACTCAGCTGCTTCTGAGAGCTGTCAACCTGCCAGAGCTCCGTTCCTCTCCACCAGTGCCATGTGGCTTTCGTATTGTTTAGTCTCTGATCGAAGTCTGGGGCCGGCTTGAATTACCTGTCCCACAACAGCCCAGTGTATTGACACAAGCACAGTCTCTCCAGTGACATCACGGAGCCCTCGTGTTCGCTGCAGACCATCCCGCACCATCCTCGTGCTCAGCTCTCAGACATCCACCCGTGTGTCACGGAGCACCATCCCTCTGGAAGGGAACACTGTCCCTTTGCCTGGTCTGGGGCTGCCCTTGACTGAAGTCAAGCTGGCAGGACTGTGCCTGTGGAGAAACAGATGCCTGAGACATGATCCTTATCCTGCGTGCAGAGCACCTGCGTCTCCTGGCAGGAAAGGTCCAGCTTTGAAGGCATCCCTTGGGGTTGTTATTCAGAACCCCCCAAGATTTTGTGGGAGAGGGCCCCTGGAGGGCTCCAGACATGTCTGGTTCACAGCAGGCCTGTTGCCAGCACTCAGTCACGGTGGCTGTCTTTGTCTACCTGAGGTTTGAAAGCCTCCAGAACCAGAGCTCCCCCACCCCTTGTGCTTGTCCCCATGCTGGGGCCATTCCAGAGTCAACACTTCATCTTGGAACAAACACCCCAAATCTTGGCCACAAACTGCAGTCTCTGTTTTCCTACCAAGGGCAGGGAAAGCTTTCTCCTGTGCTGAGATGTGCTTCTCAGAGGGGGATCCAGTCCCTGTTTCACTGCCACAGCCACATACGGACCCCTTCTTTCATGTCAGAAGGAAGGATTTCCTCACATAGCAATGCATAGCACAGCTTTTCCACACCTTTTACCCAGAGCTTGTCTGGGGAAGACTGTCTTTCCTTTGACAGAGGGGCAGGGCACAGCTTTCTCGTGTCAGGTCCCTCCAGTTCTCCCTGGGGATGGAGCTGCTGGAGCTGCTGGAGCTGCTGGAGTTTCTGGAGTGTGGTACCAATAGAGCAGCTGAGTCAGAGACCCTCTCAAGGTCTGGTATGCAAACCTAGTCTCTTTTCCCCAGAAATCTGACATTTGGAGCCTTGGTTTTGTTGGGACATAGAATGAACCCAGTTTATCCTGTCCACAGATTTTTTCTGGGAGGGTGGGGGTGCCTGGATGCGAAGCCGGCTGCCCTGACACCCAGGTCCAGGGAATTCCTGACTTCACGCTACTCCTCTTGCTGCTCTGTCCTCCAGCCAAAACCCGGGCCAGCCATGGGAGCTGAGCTTCTCCTGGAGCGGTGATTGAAGACCTGGGGCTCACAGGCTCTGCACGCTCTTGGGCGGCTGCCCGTGCCCCAGGCAGCTGCTCCGGAGGCGGAGCATTGCCAGGCAGCAGGTCTGGCAGTTTCTTGGCAGTGTTCAACTGCAATCAAACTGTCTCCACAAAACATCTCCATGAGCCAGCACATTCCAATGGAGAAATGTCTTGTCTAAATGTTTCTGACCAACTCTCGTGCGGCGGCTTTCTCACTTTTCCTCCTGGCTGTGTTTCTGAAGGAAAAAACACTTCAAAGGCATGGCCCTGGCTTGGGATGCTGTAGGTGTGACTGTGCTGTCTCAGCCCAGGTCCAGACTCTTCCTCTGGGGTCTGATGAGACAGAAGAACCTTTATAAGTGCTGGGTGGCCTGAGGAGCCCTAGCTGAACATGAGAGGAGCATGGAGTGGGTGTCTCAGGAGTCAAACAGTCCCACCAGCCCTTCCTGCAGTGGGGTGAAGCCTGAGGACCCCTGAAGTTGGGCTCAGTGTGTGTACATGGCCCAAGAGCTGAGGTAATGCTCGGCTGCAGGTGAGAGCCAGCCTTGAAGTGTGCTGGATGTGTGGAGGACAAATGCCCTGTCCACAGCAAGACAAGTCCCAGCTCTTGATGCCAGGGTTTTCTCTGGTGGGAGATGTTTATTCCCAGCCTCCCACTGCATTGACAGCTTCTCTGCATCCACATCAGAGGGACTTGGGGTTTCCTCCTCTGCTGAGGAGGTCTTCAAACTCCTGCTGCTTCTTCAGAGATGTCCCTTAGCCCAGTTGTCACTCCTGGCATGGGCAGCAGAGCAGAACAGGGTGTCTGAGTGCCTGGAGGCTATTGGAACAGGTGTCACTCACCTCAGGGAGGGGTGATCCTGCCCACACCAATCACACCAGGGAGCAGGAAACAGCCAGGACTGTCCAAGGCCATGTCCCAGCCCTTTAGCATTGCCAGCGTGGGGTACCTGGACAGGAGGGGAGATGTCCCCACATGGACGGCAGTTCCACCATCATCATGGGGCTGATCAGAGAGGCACATTGTTCTGTGGGGTGCTGAGGTTCACTGGGAACACGAGGCTCATTGGCAACATGAGGCTCACTGGGAACATGGGACTCATCAGGTACACAAGGCTCACTGAGAATGTGAGGCTCACGTGGCAAGGCTCACCAGGAACACAGTGAGGCTCATCAGGAGCATGAGGCTCACTGAGAGCACAATGGGGCTCCCCATGAGCACAGTGAGGCTCCCCAGGCACAGTGAGGCTCCTCAGGCCCAGTGAGGCTCCCCATGAGCACAGTGAGGCTCCCCAGGCCCAGTGAGGCTCCTCAAGCCCAGTGAGGCTCCCCATGAGCACAGTGAGACTCCCCAGGCCCAGTGAGGCTCCCCAGGCCCAGTGAGGCTCCCCATGAGCACAGTGAGGCTCCCCAGGCACAGTGAGGCTCCTCAGGCCCAGTGAGACTCCCCAGGCCCAGTGAGGCTCCCCAGGCCCAGTGAGGCTCCCCATCAGCACAGTGAGGCTCCCCAGGCACACGGTGTATGCTCTCTCAGTGCGTGGGGCCGTGGGGCGCGGGCGCAGGGTGCGGTCTGTGTGGAGCGGGTGTGCACCGGCCAACATGTGGTTTGTGTTTAGAGTGTGTGTGTGTGCTGGGCTCTGTGAACGAGGTGCACTTGGCGCTGTGTGTGTTCACTGGCACCCCAGGCCCGGTGCTGCCGCGTTCCTTGGCCGTGATCTGTGTGACGGGGCCTGGCCTGCGTGCAATGCTGTGGGAGGCTCACCTGCGCATGTGCACAGCCATCTTGGAGCCCTGCTCCTTCTGCACATTCACTTGAAGCTGAAAACCATCTTCCCCATGTGACTGCCACTCCTCGGACAGTGGGGCCATGCTCCCTCGCTCCACGACCTGACCCTGACCGGGATTTGTGCTCCCCCAGTGCTCCCTGCCGTGCCGCACTCCCCAGGGAGCTGACCAAGTGGGAGGGTTTGGGTGCTGGTGAGCAGCTGAGCACAGCAGACAGTCCAGCCCTCCCCAGCACTCTTCCTGCAGTGAGACCTGAGCAAAAACACCTGGAGCCAATTCCCATCCCAGCAGAGCTGCAGGAAAACAAGGTGTCCAAGGCCTTGCTTGGTGGTGGCTGAGATGGTCGCTTTCCCCAGGGAGGAAGGGTGGCCCTGTGGGACCAGGCTGGTCCAGGGACACTTGGGGCTGGATGAAATGCAGAGAGGCTGCACTGGGGCATCTTGGCACCACACCTGGGTCTTGGACAGAAAGGGCCAGGCTGGGAATTGAGCATCCAGCCTGTGGGTTTATAGGGCTCTGGAGAGGCAGAAACGCTGTCTCCGTGGTGGTGAAGCCACTTTCCAGCACTGGTGAAAGTTCAGCCATCCTGAGCCCGGGCTGAGGGAAGGCGAGAAGGGAGACAGCAGGAGAGGAGGCGGAGATGCACTGGACTGGAAAAAATCCCCCAGCTCTCCTGCAGCTGCACAGAAGGGCAGCTGGGCCAAACCCTCCCAGCTCCCTGGGCTTGGGGTATGGTAAGGCAGCCCTGAGTTATCAGCCAGGGACAACCTGCTTCTCCAGGGCCAGGACAGGGGCATATGCGAGGGCATAGCAGGTGCTCCTGGTGCACAGCTCCTGATGTCCATAAGCAGGAGTGACCTGTCAGGAGGAGCAAACCCTGCTCTGGCAGGAGCAATCAGGGCACCCACCAGCTCCTTGTGCCTGACTCAGGAGGGGCAATAGGGCTTTTGCACGGCGTGACATCTTCTGGGCTTCCTGGCCCGGTGTGAGTGGCAGGGAGGTGTTCTCCCCCTGACTCAGACAGCAGGCAGGCTGCCAGGGAGCAAACCTGGCAGAGTATGGACAAACCATCTCCACACAGCTCAGTGAGACCAGGGACAGGCTCTGGAGGAGCACAGAGAGTGCCTGAGGAGCCGACTGCTGCACTTGTATAAAAACATGAGCAATGGTGAAAGCAGCAGGATGTGGGAGGGATGGTGGTGCAGAGCACTTCAGAAAGAGAAGGATGGAGAGAATCTGGCAGTCAACATCCGACTTTTATTCCTAGTTAAATAACAGAGCACGTCGGATGAGAGAAAGTCATTAAGTGTCAAGAGTCAGATTTCAAGGAGCTCAATGCCAGGTTTCCCAGCACTCAGCACCACAGCCGGGGCCAGGCTTTGCAAAAAGTCAGATCCCATTCAGAGCTTGCAGCAGAGCTGGCTGGGGCTCCCTGAGGACGTGTCTGGAGGGATTTGTGAAGGAGATGAGTGCCTGATCCTCATGGCTCTTTTCTGAAGTGCCTGATGGTGCCAGTCACTGTCAGGGTGCTCCCTGGCACTG
The DNA here is from genome assembly GCA_037013685.1 of Acridotheres tristis. Lineage (NCBI taxonomy): Eukaryota > Metazoa > Chordata > Aves > Passeriformes > Sturnidae > Acridotheres > Acridotheres tristis. Next base: position 625,213 of record CM072906.1, read on the forward strand.
ACCCTACAAGGTGCATCATGTGTTCCTACTGGTAACAGCAGTCCTGTCACCTGGAGGGCTGCTGTGGTTTCAGCCCCTCATCTGACAGGCTTTTCAAGCAGGAGACTGACAGATTGTGGGTTTTCAGCTTCCTGTGGGAATTTCTAAGTGCATAATCATTGTGAACATCATGAAAAGCATTTTAATAGTCAGAGAATACCATCTGGATGTTCACAAACAAGGGCAATATAAATCCACAACTGACAGCACTGAACTCAGTGCTTTTATAAGTATTTCCAAATTGTTTCCCAAATTATTTAAGCAAGTCTTTCCTCTAATGAAACTCAGAAAAGATCCTAACATAGGCAAACAGACTGAGCACAACAGAGACTTTATACAGAGGGATTAGAGCTTGGGTCAGATGTAATCAAATGACATCCCCTGCATACGAATGCAGTCTGTGTTCAGAGATAGGAGGAATCCCAAACTCTTCTGTAATGGGAGGAATAAATCTGGAAGTGCCAAAAGGGAATTGGGGGAGAGGAGGAGAATAATTCAAGCCAGTTTTTGTGGGTGTGAAGGCCTTTCATGATGGTCCTAAGCACTGTGGGGATTATTTGAGAGTGTACAACAACGATGTGCTGGGTCTGGTGGCAGCTGCCTCTGATGTCCTCACAGTGGGGGACACTGGGAGGGGCATGGGAGGGATTCTGGGAGGGAAGATAGGAAGAGCAGAAGCCAGCCAGGCACAGGGCTGCTTTGCAGGGAGGAGAGAGGTGCTAACAGCCTGGCTGGATGCTGGCTCTGAGGTGATGCCAGGAGAAGCTGGCAGGGCTGGGCATGGGGTTCTCTCCAAAGGCAGAGATGAGCCTTTCTTTGCACAGGCTTTGGGTCAGAGGTGCACAGACCAGCACGAATCAGGCTCAATGGTGACTCCCAGGCTTTCCTGATGGTTACATTCACAGGGCTGCTGCTTTCCTGCACAAAACCCCTGGAAATCAGGCAGCAGTACAGATCCTGATCTCGGAAGCCTGAAGTGCTGGAGTGCATCTTTTGACAGCCCAAGGCAGTCACAGAGCCAAGGGCTTTGTTCAGCATGGGCCTCTGTGGAGAGGAATTGGGAATGGAAGCGGTGATCCAGAGCCAATGGAGGCCACACTGACAGCAGAGCAACCCCAGACATGTTGAGGACAGTCCAAAGCAGATTGTGAGGCGGCCACCAGTGGGCAAGAATGGCCACCAGAGAGGAGATTTCACCAGCAGCACCTGGACAGCTGCAGCTAGCATGTGGCTGTACTCTGAGGACAACAGTGCCTCAATCCTTCCCAGGCCCCATGCCAGACTTTAGGTCCTGGCGGATGATCTAGAAACATCTGCTTTTGCTGGCTTTTCTTGATCCAGCTCTTGCAGCAATGGTTGAGGGCCCTCCGGCCAACCCCTCCATCTTTGGGCTGTGGGTGAGGGGTCCGAAGACAGACCATGGCATGTGCCTGGAGACGTGCTCTTGTAAACATGGCAAAATTCTGTCTTGCCCTCCATGCAGGAAGATCACCTCTCTGCTTGCTGGAGAAACCTTGGCTGGAAAGTGGGCAGGCCCCAACACCTCCTGCTCCACACGACCTCAGAGCACAAGACAGCCTGCTGTCCATGTTCCTGGATTTCATCTGAATTCACCTTGCCCTGTGGTGCTGGGCAGTCTTCTGAGTGAAAAAATGTCATGTTTATGTGTCACTCTGTCAGGCCAAGTTCTCAATGGGAATGGGTTTGGAAAGCAAAGGAGCTCTCAGAAGGATACAGGAAACAAAATCTGATCTCTCCTCCGTGACAGGATGCCTGGCCGTGACAGGATACCTGCTGACATCTGGATGCTCTTCCACCAGGCCCTCTCTGCTGGGATGAGCCTTTCCTCCTTGTCCTGCTGCTTGGCCAGGAGAGCAGGGCTCAGGACAGGAGCACAGGAGGAGGACACAGCATGGAGTCACTTGGTTGTGCTGCCTCTTGGCTTCTGCTCCTCCCCACCACCCCCCATTTGTGCCAGGGTTTGCTGCCTCCATGGGGCTTGGAGGCAGCTCCAAGAGTTTGCAGTTTTCCAGTGCTGTGCCTCAAGTTTTTCCTTGGAATCATGACTAGGACATGCCTTGTACTCAGGCTGTGGCTCCAGCGCCATCTCAGCGTTGGACTGAGACCACGTTTGGTGTCCTTGGATGCATCAGAGAGATCCCAGACATGGAATAAAGTGTTTGCCCAGACGTGCTGCTGAGGGCAGGCTGCCCCACACGAGACAGGCTGCCAGCTTGCGGGGTGCCTTGTCCTTATGTGGCCCCTAAAGCATAATTTCTGTAGGTCCCAGCAATGAGCCTGACAACTGGAGCTCCCCTGCCTGGATAAACGGGACAAGTGGTGGTGCTGCCAGCCATGGAGTATGGGAGAAGCTGCCTGTTTCCTTTCAGCCACTTTGTTAACATGCCCCTAAACCCTTTCACAGCCAGAAAAAGCATTAGTCACCCTTACAAAGGCAGGATGAGCTGACAGGAATAACAAGTGCCTTCGTCTAGAGCATATCCATGCCAGGCAAAATATTGTGGCCGGGACTGCTCTGTGCTTGCTCTGGGAAAGGGACAGAGGAACGTGCTCAGCCTGTGCAGAGGGCAGTGGTTGTGTGTAACACCCCAACACCTGGCCAGCTGTGGGAAGTGCTGATGGTCACTGGAGCTGGCCCTGCCCAAGGCCTTCATGGGGCTGTAGACAGGGACTGGCCTGGCAGAGGTGCTGGTGAAAGGATTTGGCTCCTGTGGTGCAGTGAGATGAAGAAGGACTTGGTGGAGGCAATGATGTGACCTCCCTGCTCATCAGGGGCTCTCTGGGCTAGCTTATGGCCAACAACGAGCAGATGGACATTTCAGAAGGGACCACAGCTTGGGACCTCCTCCATCTCACCTCAGCCCTGTCCATGATGCCAACAGCCTCTCCCAGGAGACAGAAGAGGCACCAGGCTGACTGCAAGGCAGCCCATCCCTCTGGGAGACTCCTGTCCCCTATCATGGCCTGTCCGCCTGCTTCAGCATCACCTCCAAGAACCAGAGAAGCAGGGCAAGCCAGGGCCTGGATCCTGGCCGACGAAGGGAGAGACGAAGGGAGATGTGAAGCCGATGAGTGGAAAAGGAGAGCTGCGAGGATGTGGCCGGGCGCGGCTGATGGGGGTGGCTGCAGACGGTATCGCAGCAACGTGCTGGCATGGAGCGGGGGCCAGGCTGGAGTCAAACATTGGGAACATTTCTACCAGACGGGACAATTACACACTGGAGCTGCTTGCCAGTGAGGCCCCATCACGAGTGGAACAGATCCCATAAGATACTTCTAAGTTTAGAGTAAAGGAGCCCTCCCCAACAGGGGAGGATGCTAGACTGCCGAGCCCAGTCCTGCCCGTCGCCGCCAAACCGCACTCCCCGGAGGAGCACTCACGAACTGCTCTTGCAACACTTGAGCTACGGCTGAGACACACATTCCAGCCGAAACCCCTGTTTGCAGTTGTTTATACATCGCTCAAAAAATATCCTTTTGGATTGAATTTGTTCATGCTTGATCTCAGCCCAAAAAAACGAAGAATTATTTGGGGATGATTTGAGCAAAATCAGTTTGACTGTTTCTGTGTTATGTAAGCATCAGAATAAATATGTTTTCCTATTTTCAAACATTTTCCTCATCCTTCCTAGCTGTCAGATAGCTCAAAATCAGCTACATGATTTGGAGGAGTTGTACTTAGCCCATGCCTGGCTCTCAGTGAGGGACCAGCCTGTTCCTCAGCCAGACAAGCTCTCCTCAGGAGTGAGAAAACCAGGAGGGACTACAGCTCTTACATGTGCTGCTTGACATCCTTAAAGGTGATCTTCAGAGGCATTGGATCACACTTGGGATTTTTCCAAGAGTGTTTGACAAGAAGGGATTGGCCAGTGCCAAATGAGAGTTTAATAAACAGGTATTGAACAAGGCCGTGGAAAAGAGCTGTAAGTTTTTGTGAGAAGGGGAGGTGAGTGCTGTTCACAGACCATGCAGCAAGAGAAAGGCTCGGCTTTTCCCACCACCCACCTCCCAGCTCCAGGGGAGCTCATACTGTGCAGGTTGTGCTGGAGCTGCTCCCTGCATGTGTGCTGTGCCTGTGCGTTGGTTTTGGTGGATCATGGTTTTGGGAGAGAAGTGGAGGAAAAGGGCTCACAGCCTTGGAGACACTCTTTGAGTCCAAGATTGTGCCCAGATGCAGAGATGTGATGGGTGATGGGCACTGCAGGAGGAAGGCCAGGCCTTGGTGAGGTGGGTGAGTCAGATATTGGCAAGACTTTGCCCCAGCATCATTGGGATGGGGCAGAGCTGTTGGAGGTGAATACAGAAATATCCTTGAAACCTAGCTCCAAGGCTGGAGAAGATCATTGTCCAAGTTTCAGGACTTCACACTAAGCCAGTGGAGAGGCGACCTTGACCCAGGCTCTTCAGACTTCATCTCTGGAGAAAAGGATGAAGAGGCAATGTTCACCCTATGATGTACCCCGTGGAATGAGGGTCTCCAAGATGTTGGGTCTTGCTGCTTCCCAGTGAGAAGAGGAGTTAAATACCTGAATGCCTGGCAGAGGCAGGGATGTCATTCCTCACCCAGCACCTACAGAAAACCAGGGAAGTCTGTCCAAGTGCTGATTCTTAACTCAGGCAGTTGTTCAAGGAATGACATTCAGGCAACTACAGACAAAGTGCTATAGCAACAAACCCCGAGTGCCAGGAACAGGCACTCCAGTGTCCCGTCAGCATTCTGTGGATAAACCATGGGAAAAGTGAGAGGGATTATTGTGAGCTGGGAAATTTTTTGAGAGGATCAGGAAGCTGATAAAAATGCCTGAAGCACAAAAGGAATTAAATTAAAGTCCTCCAGCTGAATGTAGAGGCTGCTTCAACATCTGTACAAGTCACAAAGGGCTCACAAAATTTAAGCACAGAAAGAGGGCAGGAACAGGAATCACTTGAGGCCTGTCAGCAGTGAAAAGGTTTTGAAACCATGAGCAGGGAAAAAATTATATCAGGGGAATTCCAGAAACATCTTGATTTTGACTGAAGTCCCCAACCTGGGTTCTGGAGAAGCAGAAAAGGATATCCATAGGCAAGGGGAGATCTCAGTGCCTCCAAGGGAAGACCACGAGCATCCTGGAGCTACTGTGAGCCAGAGATGGTTCCTTGAAGCAGTGGCATCACTTGGATTCACAAGATCCCCTGACACCTTCCAACACCTTTAGTTTGGCTACCCTGGTGAGAAACCAGCATCTCCAGGGCCCTGGGGCCCGAGGAATGATTTAACTGGAGAGGGAGTGTTGAACATTGGCCTGGACTGAAATTGAATCATAACCTCTGCCTCTTTCCTCATTCCATTGGAAAATCCTGTCAATGGCTTTAGGGATAGAAAAGGATGTGTGAGCACCCCCAGATTTGCTTTAGGGCAGCACCTGGAAACCCAACTGCATCCTTTTGAAACTTCAGCTTAACCAGGGTAACTTAGTGCTGAAGCAGTGCTTCCATGATCCATCCCGTGAGCAGGGAGAAATGTGTCCTTAAGCCATCCCAGATGTTTGCAATGCAGACGTGGGTCTCAGTCCTGAGGTAGCAGAAGGAAAAGCGCTGGAACAAAATGAGACATTAAAAAAGAAACTGCCAGATCCACGTGGTGGAGCTGAGACAGCTTGGGGAGACCAGGAATGCAGCAGCTGCTCTGTCTGCTGGAGCAGACAATTTAACATGGAAGCTACTGCTTTCCAGAAGTCTGGAGTGAAGCAAATGTTGTACTGGTCTGCAAAAACAGCAGTAGCAATGATCCTGGGAATAGTCCGGCAGCTTTTGTGCAGGAAAAGGCACTGGAAGGAGCAATTGTGCAGGTTCAGATCAAGCCACTCAAAGGGACCTTGAGGCCCCACTGTCTTTGACAAGCTCCATGGGTCGGACAGTGGGAGAGTCAAGAGGATCAACAGAGGGAGAAAGATAGCAAGTCCTGAGTCTGGGATGGAGCAATCTCTGCTCCAGGGGAGCCTGGAGAACAACCAGCACAGGTGTGTGAGCTCTGTGGCACAGAACATGGAGACAGGGAAGGGAAGCTGCCCGTGAATCAGCAGTGAGCTTTTCCAGTGAAAAAAGCCAACTGGTGTGCTGTGATAGCCAAAGCATGGCCAACGTCTGCAGGGAAGATGTGTGAGAAGAGACAGAAAGGTGAGGCTGTTCCACCTAGAGGAGAGAGGTGGAAAGGGGGATCTGATTGTGTTTTCCTCTGCCTAAAGGGAAGCTATAGAGGAGACAGACTTTCCTCAGGAGTGAAGAATAATGGGAAAATGGGCAACAAGCAGGAGTTGCAAATAAGGATGGACACAAAAAGTGTGTGCAGCCCTGACACAGGGCCCAGTTCAGGTTGCTTGTGGACAAGGCCTTGAGCCAACAGATTCAGCTAGAGAATTAGACCTGCTCTGACCACAGTTCACTGGAGACTTTGGATATTACTCTAAAAATCAGTTATTCCAAGAAAATCAAGGAAAAATCACTTTTCTCAGCCTGTAACACTGCCTTGAGCAGGTTGGAAGAGCCACATATGGGGAAAAACTGCAGTGTTCCCTCTGCTTTAGGGTGGGATTATGCTACCACTGGAGAGCACTCAAAATTTCTCTCCAGCTCTGGAGAAGTGTGTCTGTGTTTGATGAAGGTGGGACAGCAGATGATGTACTCCCTCTACTGCATGGTGGGCTCCTCATTGTGAGGAACATCAGAGCCCCAGGCTCTAGGCTGCCCACAGTGGTGCTGCCAGCCCATTGTGAACTTCCTCAAAGCCTGCAGTCATAAACAGAGTTTCAGGAGATGCTCCATCCCAGGAAGAAGAAGGAAGGATACAGTCCCCAGGCTTGCTCTGCTTGGTATGTGCTCAATGTGCAGACAGAGGCTCTGGAAGAGCTCTGGCAGAGCCTGAGGAGCACTTGGCACCTCCAGGCAGCACAGAACAATCTCTCCACTGAAGGACACCTCCAGGCTTCTTTCCCCATGTTCAAATTTCTCACTTCTTGGAGAAGGATTCCACCCCATCACCTTTCCCTTGCAACCCTGGACAGGAGCAGATGTGTCCCCGGGCACTCAGCACATCACCCAGCTGACCTGCACAGGTTGTGTTGGGGACATCCTCACTCCCCTTCAGAAGCCGGGATGGCCCCAAATCCTCGCAGACATCTCACATGTTAACTGTTGCTGGCCTTATCTCCAGGATCAAGACCATATTTTTCTTCTCATTCCAGGAAGGACAAGTTTTAATAGGCCTGGAATTGGAAACAACTCTCTTTGCTTTCCATGCTTCCCACCCGGTTTTCATGTGGGGAATTGTTTATCACAGTTATGCAAGCAGAGGCAGAGGTCTGGGGGCACAGAGGAGGAGAGCTGGGGTGATAATCCTGGTCTAGGGGCACAGAGGAGGAGGGCTGGGGTGACAGTCCTGGCCTGGGGACACAGAAGAGGAGAGCTGGGGTGACAATCCTGGTCTAGGGGCACAGAGGAGGAGGGCTGGGGTGACAATCCTGGTCTAGGGGCACAGAGGAGGAGGGCTGGGGTGACAGTCCTGACCTGGGGGCACAGAAGAGGAGAGCTGGGGTGACAATCCTGGTCTAGGGGCACAGAGGAGGAGGGCTGGGGTGACAGTCCTGACCTGGGGACACAGAAGAGGAGAGCTGGGGTGACAATCCTGGTCTAGGGGCACAGAGGAGGAGGGCTGGGGTGACAGTCCTGGCCTGGGGGCACAGCAGGGCTCCCGCTGCCCTGCACATCCACCCTGGCCCTGCACCCATCCCACACATCCCGATGCTGCCAGGGATGCACAAGTGAGCAGAGGGAGAAGGAAATGTTCTGCTTCCCTGGCCAGAGGACAGAGCCCTTGGGACTGGAAAGGACTAAATCTCAAGGAAAAATTGTGGAATATATTCTGGTCTCTGCAGAGGGGACACCCAGAGGTGGTTGAGCTCCCCAGTTCTTCTCCTTGGATCTGGCTTGTCTCAAGCCAGGGACAGTCACCATGACAGGTCAGCAAAATGTCCCTGTTCCCTGACAGAGTCCCACAGGGGCAGTGCTGATGGACCAGGGAATGTGGAGGAGACATGACACCTGTCCTGTGTGTGATGTAGAGCTGGGCATGGGCTGGAAATGGGTGAGGGACGTGCTGGCAGGATTGGTGGCACTCTGGGGGTGTCCCCCCTTTGCACAGAGTCCCTTGCCCATGCTGGGGTGACAATGGGGCAGCAAGAGGCATAGGGAGGACCCTCAATTCCCACAGCTGTGAGAAGACAGCCTGGTCAAGGATGCCCAGAGTTGATGGTGATGGGAGAGGCTGCTGGGGCAAGACATGAAAAAGAGGCAATGGAGACAAACTGTAACATGCTGTGACAAAACCCAGCTCCTACGGGACTGAAAATGATGGTTCCCACCCTGAGAGTGATGCAGGAGGACAGAAACCCTGTGGCACGGCAGCAGGTGGAGGGGACAGTGAAGTTCATGACAACCATGGAAAACTGTCTTGGCTTTAGAAGGAGAGAAGTGTCCATGGGTGAAAGCTGCCTGAGCACACAGCTGGCCTTGGCACAGGGAGAAATGAATGTTAACAGCTTATGGATAATGATATGGAAAAGCAAGTCCATAATTCCGTGGTGTCACAGAGCTTTTCTTTAAGGAAATGCCCATTCAAGAGGAGGTAGCACTTGTGGAAACCACTGAGAAGTGGAGGTGGGCTTGGCACCAACCTGGTGCCACGTTCCCATGAGCACAGGGCAGAATTGGATGTGAACAAGGGACACTGGCCCCTGCCCCAACCATGGAGTGGGCTCTGAAGACAGGTGACAGGTCCCACTGGTGACAAGGACAACCTCTGCTGGTGTGCTGGCCAGCTCGTGCAGCCCAGCCTGTGCTGTCTCAACTGCCAGAGGAGCCCGGTCCTGACCCCTGTTCATGGCACTAACCTGGCCTGTCTAGTGACATCTGCTCAGCCCTGCCCAGAGGGTGGCACAGTGTTCCAGCTGTGCAGAGACATCATCCTTTCAGACATATTTTCCATCCATCTCTCACCTTGAGGGGTTCCACCAGCAGAGCTCCCCGGAGCTCTCCTTCGTGCAGGATGGTCCAGCTCTCCCACCAGCATCCTTCCCCTCCTGCATCCTGCCCACCCAGACTTGTTGCTGTGGCCACAGGCTGCAGTCAGCCTTCCTGGAGTGGTGGCTCTTCACTTGTGGATGTGTTCCAAGTTCTGCTCCTGGAGGATTTCTCAGTCCCTCCTGCCTTGGAGCAGGTTTCTCCCCAGCACAGTGGTCCACGTGTTGTCCTAGGGAAGTTCTTGTGACACTATCTCAAACTCCAGAGCTGGATGCTGCTTCCTGACATCCACCTGGAGCTGGCAGATGAGCTGGTGTGGACATGGAGGGGCAGGATGGGCCAAGCCCCTGTGGGCTCTTTGCCTGTGATTTTGGCTTTCTGGGTAGCATCCACAGAGCTCATAGCAGACTGGGCCAGGCTGACCTGGTGCTCTGAGTGGGCTTCTGGTCCCCTCTGTGTGACAGTCAGGGGGCTGTGACATGGCTGCTCCCTTACTCCAGGCCACAGAGAGGGGCTGTGTTTGCAGTGGGAACTGACCCCTGTAAGCACAGCCTATGAGATCTACAGGACTCTGTATGGCTGAATCAGGATTTTGGAGCAACCTCCCCCCATTTCACACACACCCACCCACCCACGCACCCTCCTTCCACCTGCAGTACACCCAGGGGTTTGTATTCTTATCCTGAATTTGTCCCAGTGACTCTCTTCCAGCTTCTCTGGCCAGCTCAGTTCTGGTGAGGGCTCCTGCAGAGCCCCTGTGTCTTTGCAGGGGTGGAGAGAGGAGAGAGCAGCCTCTGCCAGGGCAGGACTTTGTGCACAGCCTTGTGGGGACCATCTGGGACCTGCCAAGCTTCCCCCTCACTCCTGCCCTGGGCAGTGTTCCCAGCTCCTGCTCAGGCCACCAGCCCAGGAGGTTTTGGAGGCTCCAGGCTCACTGAGGGTCTGAAGAGGATTGAGAAGATGGTGCTGGTGAAAAGTCCTGCCACAGTGGGGTAGTGCTCGTGGATCAGGTGAAGGAAAGGGCAGTGGGATGATGATCCTGGTTGATGCTGGTGTATCCTGGACCTGCAGGGACCAGCAGACAGGGTGACCCCAACCCATGGCCTCATGTCCTCAGTCCTGGCCTGGGGAGGTGAGCACAGTTTGGAGGACACTGAGGAACAGCCAGAGCTCTTGGCAGCCCCTGTGCAGCCAGAACAATGGCTGACGTCATTTTTATTTAAGAGGGAGAAGGGAAAAAAATTGTGACCAGAGGACTGTAGCCCTGGGAGAGATGGAGTTTATTTTTCCTGCCTGCTGCTTTCTCTCGTGCTCCCCCCAGCCCTGGCCGTGGCACAGCACATTCCTTTGCTGTGATCGCCTCCCTTCCATGTAACAGCACATTCCTCCTGCACCGGCTGCTCCCCTCTGCTCTGGCCACCCTGGCCTGGCTGGTGTGGAGGGGACAGTGGCCACTCCTCCCCTGTGCCTATGCACTGCTGGATGCTCTGCTTTCACCTTTGCCAGAGCTCAAGCTCAGGCACTGTGTCCGTGTGCTGCCTGCTCATGTCCAGCTCCCCCCTGGGCACAGGTGTCTGTCCAGGCACTGGCCTCTCCATCCCAGGACAGTGTCCAGGAGGGATGGTGGAGCCTGACCCTCTGCTGCTTCCAGGGCAGGTGCACTGAACCCATGGCATGGAACCTTCCAGAGGGACTTCCCACACACTGATGGGCTTGGGAAGCATGGGGTGCCAAGTAGGGCTTGTCTTCCCTGACTGGGTGGAGCAAGAGCAGCCTGGGCTTGGGGTCATTCCTTTGGATCCCAAACAGACAGGAAGGAAGGTGTCTGCCAAGCCCTGTGAGCGGTGGGGAGATGAGCTAACACCTCGCAGGGCTGAGTTCATGGGGCTGGCACAGCTCCCAGCTCTGGGGCCACCCCAGGCAGGGCAGGTCACACCAGAGGATTGGGCAGATGCGGGTGCTGCAGCCCTTCACCCCAGGGTCATTATCCCCTCTGGCCAGCACTGGTGTGGGGTGAGAGGGTCAGGCTGTGGGTGCTGGTAACCAGTACATCCAGCACATCTGCACATCCAGCCCTTGTGCTCCTGCTGGCCTCACTGGGTTTTGTTGGAGCTGCTGGAAGCCCAGGCACAGGCCTAGGTGCCTGTTTTGTAGCATTCTCCCAGTGCAATCAGACTAAAGGAGATGTTACCTTCCCTTAGGACATCCTCCTTTGCTCATCCCAACACCCCTCCCACGACTTTGTCTCATACCCAACTCCAGAGGACACCAGCAGCACCTCTGTGCCTACATCCCTAAGATGTCTGAGAGCTCCTTCCTCCTGGTTTTTTACCCGTGCCAGATCTGCCCTGCTCCTTCTCGAGCTGGGGGCTCAGAGGAGAGATTGGAGGCTGGGTCCTATGCTGAGGGCTCTGGGTCTGTGCAGGCTCTGGGTCTGTGCAGGCTCTGGGTCAGGCCAGGTTCTGGGTCTGGGCACGCTCTGAGTCTGGGCAGGGCTCAGGGAGCTGGACTAGACCAAAGGGCTGGATGGGGCCACGTGTGCCCCATCTCCTGACAGACTAGGCTAAACCAGGGTTAACCAGAGGGGCGGCTGGGAGCTGCCACATGCCAAGAATGTTTCCAGACTGGGGAAGGGCTGGACATGAATCACCCGGTGCCTCTGCCAGACGCTGTGTGCAGGCTGGGCTCTGCACTGTGCTGTCCTGCAGTGAGTTTGGGGATCCTGTGCAGACTTGGGCTCTTTCAGCCCCACCAGCATCACCTGCTCCGGTGGCTCCAGTCTGATTTTGTGGCTCCTGGGGAGTCCCAGCTGGATGTGGCAGCCCTGTGTGTGTGTCAGGTGCTGCTTGTTTGGGAAACCCACGTACAGATGTTGTTGCAGTCATGGGCTCGTTCCTCCCACGCTGCTCCAGCCCTTTGTCTCCGTCACTTGTGTGAGCCTGAATTTTCACAAGTTGTAACTCAGCCTCTGGATATCTCCAGGTCTGTAGCAAGGTACCATGGCTGGCATCAGGACCCTGCTCAGCCCAGTGGCTCTCTCACTGGGCAGCTTGTCTCGCTGCCCACCCCAGCCCAGTGCCCATCAGTGTGAGGGATTCTCTTCCTCCTCTTCTGATGGACACCAGTGTGGTCCTGCTGTGATCCCAGGGAAACCCAGGAGCTCAGGAGATGGGGACCTGCAGCCTTCCCACAGCCAACAGGAGAGCCAGTGCTGAGGAAAGGTTTGGCAGCCTGGGGAGCTCCTGTCCATGCCCAACATTGCTGGGCTCCTGCACTGGCTGCCCTGGAATGTGGGTGGATGGTTTCACATCCAAAGACACCCACACCCCTTAATGCATCCCATATCCAAACCAGGGCTGCAGCTTTGGGAAGACAGGCAGTCCATGCTTGCTTCTGGAATCCAAAGACAGCAGTGGGGCAGCCTGAGTCTCCCCACAACTTCTGACCCTTGCAGTTCCTTCAGAGCAAGAGTGGGAGGGAATTAGGGCTAAGAATGAGATAACCTTGGACTTCTCAGCAGCCAGAACCCAGCACAGTCCCCACAGCAGCTCCTAGTCCACAGATGTCTCTAACTCACCTGCTCACCATGTGCAGGGAAAGGGTCTGAGCACCAGACTGACCACAGGCACATCTGTGAGGCAGTGGCTGAATGGAGAGAGAAGGAAAAACACAGGGAAGAAGGGCAACGCCCCAAACTGCTTAGGGCTAAAATCCCAATAACTCCTTTCATTCAGAACATCTCCATTCCCATCTGGAAATAAAGAGGTTTCCACATTCACTTCCTCCTTGCTGAAACTGGAAACACTGTCCCTGTGGATGGTGCTGGGATGGGGGTCTCTGCCTGGGATGCAGGGATGTTCCCTTTGGAAGCAGCAGCATTCCCTGGCAGCACCAGGAGTGAGCAGCACTGTGCTGCTGCACCAGGACAAGTGTTCCAAACCTTGTGCAAACCTACCAGGCCTGACCTAGCTCCAAGGTTTCTGGTCAAGGATGTAATCTCAAGGGCAGTAATTTTCCCTTGCTTTCCCAACACTTTCCAAAGGAGCACATCTAAAAGCCTTGACTCAAGGGTTTCAAGGAGCTGGGCTGAGCACGACATGCAGCCAGGGACCGGCTCAGAGGCTCAAGAAACAAACAATAAAAGGAGCAGAACTCAGAACATCTGGTGGAAAGTAGAAGCATGTTCCACAGTCTGGGTGTTTGAAGGATAAATGGGGCTGGACAGAGTCAGAGCTCCTTTCTTGTCCACGTTGGGAGCAGGGCAAGCGTGATATTTATGGGCTTCAGTGATGCTGTGACTGCAATATCTTGGCACTTCTCCTTCACTAGCTTCGAGGGGAATAGGAACACATATGTGAAAAACATGTGCTGGGGCACAACAGCCCAGGCCCAAATGGCAGCAGATGCAGGGAGGGAGAAGCTCTGGGGACAAGCTCAGTTCTTACCCACAAATGTGGTGGGGTAGGGCCCCCTGTGCTGGGGGATAATGAGAAGCTGTGAGCCTTGGAGAGCTGCAGCCACCTGGAGAACACAGAAACCAGGCAACAAGGAGCCTGGCAAGCAAGGCTTCCCTAGAGGTGGGTATGGAATACATGGGCCTGACCAGGGAAGCTGTACTGAGCTTCTCAGTGCTGTGCCCCATGGCTGGGTCCTACACCTTCCTTGTTTTCATGGGTCTGGACGAAGCAAAAATTAAATAAAACCAAAGCAAGTCCTCAAAGATCTGTGTCCAAGAGGCAGGACATGGGCTTTGGCCTGGAAATCTGTAAGCCAGTGGTTCTGGTGATCCCTGTCTTGGAATTAAACGCGTGAGTGGCCCCACTGGTTTCACTTAGGGAGGAGTGAGCACTTAAGTGCTTTGCTGGATGAAGGCCTAGGAGAGGGGAGGGCTGGACTCCAAGTGGAGCTGGGCAGGAAGGAGCCTATGCACTCTGCTGCAATGGTTGGGATTTCCAGCCTGGACATAGGGAAACAGAGCAGGCAGAGTGTGGAAATCCAGCCCCGGAATTCCAGGCAGGTCAGGGGCTGGAGCAGCATCTTGGACAGCCCAGCTGGTGTTCCCAGGGTGCCTGGGATGGGATGGGGAGCTCTGTCTCTGTAGAATGATGGTCTTGTCATGGGGCCATGGCAAGGTCCCCACCTCTGTGAGTGCCTGCACTGTGCAGAGGGGAAGCTGTTGGTGCCCTTGGCCTTGGCAGTGGCACTGACCTGTGCCCAGCAGTGCCCATCTCTCGGTGACCCTGGAGATGAGATCCTGGGCTAAGAGGAAAGGAGGAGGAGGAGGAAGCACTTCCCTGGGGAAGAGGCAATGTGATTTGGGTGAGGGTGAAGGAAGGTGATCCGGTGTTTGCTGAGGTGGGACCAGGCCATGATCATGTGCTTTGGAAGTCACCCCATCCCTGCACCGAGTGCTTCTTGGAGCTTCAGGAGATGCACCTGGAGCAACACCTCTGTCTTACAATCCCAGATCTGGGGCAGGGGTCTCACATCTCTCCCACAACCTGAAGGATGCTGTCTGCTGAGCCCGTTCTGGCAGGAGCACCGACCTCTTCCCAATGCCCTCTACTCAGACTCCAGCACACCTCCAGCTGCCCCAAGGCCATGGACACATTCCATGCCAGGCAGGAGATGCCATGGCTGGCTCAGCCCTGTGCCTGCACTCCCTAGGAGCCTGGCCCCATGGAACCCTCCTCCTGAACCATAGCTCTGCTCATGTGGGCCAGGAGAGGCCAAGCCACTGACATGGGGACAGGCAGGACACTCCGCTTGGTTCTCCCGGTGGAGGTCACCAGGATGTCCCTATGGAAGTGTGGCAAATGCCCAAAACCACGGAGAGCTCCTCCACAAGAGGTCCACAAGCTCCCAAGTCCTCTTCAAGATAGGGATGTTGCTTGTGTCTGGACACTGCTCATGGAGAGCTGGACAACAGCTCCACTGACACATCCACCTTGGCAAGCACCAGGATGGCTGATCCCTGGACATCCTCACGGCCAAGGGATGTGTATAGGGAGGAGGGAATGGCCTCTTGCAGCTGGGACTTGGCAGAGGTGAGGTCTCATGCCTGGTGCTGATACTCAGATATCATCTCTGGTGATTTACGGCCGGAGCACGCAAGCACCACTTTGGGAAGATCCTCATAAATAGCTCCGGCGTGACAGAGGGCTGCTGGATAATGGAAAATCGTGGGATCAGCCCCTGTCACAGCTCCGTGTCTGGTGTTAACCCTGTCATGACAGCAGGGAGGGGCACACAGCTCCAACTCTTCCCTGTGGAGTCAGGGCCTTTGGCACTCCCATGCCAGGGCTCACACCCCATCCTGCCAAGCTCTGCTGGTCATGCCATAGGTGCTGCCTTTCTTATCCAGCACTGCCACATTCCCCTCTTCCCAGCCCCCTCTTGCATCCCATATGGATTTTGCAGCACTGAAGTGAAACAATTTTTGTCTGGAGGCTCTGCCACCTGTTACCAAAACTCATTGAAACCTGGCTTCAGAGGAACTGGCTTTCCCTCGAATGCCAGACAGAAATCATGGAATGGGCTGGGTTGGAAGAGACCATGAAACCCATCCAGTCCCACCTCTGCCATGGGCATGGACACATTCCACTACCCCAGGTTGCTCCAAGCCCCATCCAACCTGTCCTTGGACATTTCCAGTCACTGTGTTTGCCCCATTATGTCCTTCTTGAAAGCTTTCTGCTCTGAAGGTCACCTCCTGCTCCCTTCTGCCACCGTGGGGAGATCGTCCTTTGCACGGCTTGCTCAGGACCTGTGTCTCCCTGCCCAGGTCCCCACTGACCTCCCTGTGCCACCTCCACAGGCTGATCCTGTCCCTGCACACCCTGGCCAGGACTCATCCAGGTGTTCCCAGCCTTGACATGGGCATGGACCTTCACCCAATTTCCTGCTCATGCTGGGGAGTCCCAGGGAGATCCCACCACAGCTGAGCCAGAGCAAAAATGGGAAACTGAGATCTGAGCAGCAGAGAAACCATCAGCCTTCCCTGCACTCCTCAGAGCAGCCCTGCTCACCCTTCGCAGACACTCCCTCCCCTACCAGCACAGCCCCATGGCTGGTGCCAATGTCTGGGCCGGGCTGGGAGGGAGAGAAAGCCCGGGGAGGGGCGCATGGCACATCTCCTCTTTGACAAGGTGCACCCAGTGCCCGCTGGGCAGGTGCCAGGCAGCTAGGCTGGGCTGTCAGTGCTGGTTCTGGTGCTCGAGGACCAACAGATGGGATCCATTAGCAGAGATTATTTAGATATCTCCAAAGGGCTCCGTCACAACCCATTAAACTTAGACAAGCAGACATAATGAGGGCTTAACACGCCGTCGGTGACATGCCTGGCTCAGCTCCGCACCAGCGGAGCACTCGGGGACAGTGGCACGGGAGGAGCCACCCGTCAGGGACATCCCGGGTCTGGATGGCCCCAGCCTGGGGTGCAGGTCTCGTCTGGTCCCCCCATGCGCACCTCCACTCCTGTGCGGCTCAAGTGCCCAGGGACGGGGGCCGAGGTCTCTGCATGCGCTTCCCTGTTCCAGCCCCACCCTTGCTCCCTCTGGCATCGCCCAGAGCGAGGGGATGCCAGCGCTGTCTCCGTGCTCTGGCACGGGGCTGATAATGCGGGGCGTGCACGTTCCCAGTGCCCATCCTGGGAGCTGCCAGTGGTTCTGGCTGGCTCGGATCCCAGGATCCGTCCAGCCCCGGAGCCCCCGTCCTTCATCGCCCCCGACAGGCCCAGATGGCTCCGAGTGCCGGAGCCAAGGAGAGGCAGCTGCTGCGGGCACCGCGCCACACGGTGCCGTTTCCAGCACCTCCATCCCGGCACGATGGCTGGAGCCTGCCCGCCGGCACTCCCAGTGGAGCCAGGATGGTGGCACCATCCATGCTGTGGCATGCCAGGAAGCCCTTGGTGCCCCGCTGCCGCTCAGCCGTGTCCCCTCCAGGTCCCCTCTGTCACTGTCCCTGCTTAAGGGACTCATTTCTGCTCCTTTGCTTTGTCACGGCGTGTCCTGTGCTCTGGGAATGCCGAGCTCTAGAGGGAGGTCTCCCGTGGCAGAGAGGGCTCTCTGCCCTCTGCCATGGAGGGTTTGGAGGAGGGGCTGTCCCAGGAGATGGAGGTAGGGCAGAACATTCCCTGGGGATTCCCGCAGAGGAGTGGATTTGTCTTCATTAACTTTGGAACTTAGAGCAGCCTTTAATCTAACAACAATTTGCAAGCATCAGAGGAAAGAGGCTGGAAGGGACTGGATGGACATCCACCACAGCACCAGGACAATTTCCAATAGGGGAAGTATCCCTTGAACCAGGGCACTGCAGGAGCTGGTGCATCCCTGGACGTGTCCAGCTGGAGCAACCTGGTCTGGTGGAAGGTGTCCCTGACCATGGCAGGAACTGGATGGGCTTTAAGGTCCTTCCAACCCAAACCTCTGGTTGTGATTCCTGCTCCAGCACAGTCCTGGGCTACCCCAAGCCATGAGGGCACAGCTCCTGTCCCCCAGGTGCCACAGGGAGTTACCCCCCAGTGTCCTGCCCAGCCCTTCCCATTCCCAGTGTCTGCAAACCCTGGAGAGCTGTTTCCCACCAGCACGTGCCTTCTGCTGGCCCCTCCGTGGGGACTGTGGGGCTCCCCACATTTTGGCAAGGGTAGGTTTTGGAACCAGCTCAGCTTTCCCAGCCTCTCTAGGTGAGGGCTGCAGTTTCAAGGCAGCTCTCCAGGAATTCAGCAGTGCTGAACGGGATCCGGATGGGGAGGCTCAGGTATCTGAAGGTGTCAAGCCTCCACTCAAGCATTTGACAGTGTTTTCCATGACCTCATTAGGCTGAGGCTCATTAGCCTGTTCTCCTCAGAAACTGGAGCTCCTCCCAGGGAATTCTGGGCCATTCTTTGTCGCCAGCACAGTAGGTGGGTCATGGCTGGGAGTGCAGCTCTTTATGTGCCATTACATGGCTGGGCGCTGCAGTCTCTAATAATGCTATTTCTGGATTGCAGGGATGCTAATTGAGAACTAGTGTGTCATTAATTATACAAATGACTTGGTGCCAGCGCTGGATTGTGTCTCTAATTTCTGGAACTACTGTCCTCGTTTGTTTGGTTTGAAAGCTCCTAGCACTCGAGGTCTTGCATTATTTGACATTTCATTCCACAGTCACAGTGATTCTGGGACAGTGGGTGCCTGGATGTGCATGTCCCTTGTCCTGATCCCAAGCAGAGCCAGCCAGGGATTCCTGGAAGGATTCCTGTCTGTGGGCATTGTCCTCCCACGCTGCCGGGACAGGTGGGGTGACCACGATGGGGTTCCACCTGTGCAGGGGCTCTGCTGCCACAGAGCACTGTGCCCGTGCCAGGGAACACATCCTCCTGCAGTTCCCTTCTCTCTCTCGGCTTCTGATGGCTCTGAAAGGAGGATCAGCCAGCACAGAAGCTTTCCCAGGTTTCTTTCTTAGCCTGTGCCCTCTGGCTTGTTCAAGTAGCCCCAGCCCCGAGGCTCCCAGTGTGGCTCCAGAGGGAGGAGGTGGCAGTGCCTGAGCAGAGCCTTGACTTCCCTGCAGGGGAGCAGCCCCTGTTGGGGGTTATCCCAGTGAGTGACTCCATCCATTTCTGTACATTTCCAATGGGAATGAACTGAATCTGGTCTGGGATGAGCCAGCAGGTTCAGGTAGCGTGGCTGGCTTGCACTGGTGTGTGGATGGGAGACCAAGTGATGCCACCAGGGCAGCAGGTCTGGGTGAGCAGCTCAGGCAGCTCCTGGGGGCATGAGGCTCAACCTTCCCTCAACTATTTATTTTATTTCTTAATTTGGAGGATTCGCCTGTTTTAAGTCCCTCCCAGAGCTTTTCAGGGCTTTGGTTCTGTTCTCCTGGCATTTTTCCCTGTAGTACAATATGATCCCTATGAACTCCACTGCCTTCAGCATCCCAAATATTTTCAGTATCTTTTTGTGAAATATTTTGGATGTACAGTCCAGCCCCAGGGAGTCCCAGGAAGCACCTCCTAGATAAGGCATTAGGAGCACGCATGCAGGAAGGTTGGGCTTTGTCCAGCAGAACCGGTGAGGATCTAGATGAAAACATGGGAACATCTGACCTCTGCCACTTGCTCCAAACCCTTTCCCTGGCAGGCAGAGCAGAACAAGCCGTTTTCACATCGAACTCAATCTCAGACCGAAGAGCTCCCTTCTCCTTTGCACAGAGGGCTTTGCTCTGCAGGGCTTTGCTATCTCTGTCTCCCTGTTGCCATCTGTTTCCTCTGTCGGAACTGCTGCAGTGCCAGAGGGACATTTTTAGCTGCTCGTATGAAAGGACAACGTGATTTTCTAAAATTACATGTTACCCATTATTTCCTAAGCTTCCCCATCCCTATCCTCTCTTCCCAAGGAGGGCTCTGGAGCCAGGTCCAGGCATGGAGCGGGGAGCCGGGGTGGGATTCCCCCCAGATCTCTGTACCCATCTGAAGGTCAGCACGGTCCCACGCTGCCATCTGGCACATTCTCCCCCCGAAATGTTTCCCAAAACAGTCTCCAGCAGTATCTTTTCCATGCTGCCTCTGTGTCCCATGCTGCAAGATCACCCCACATGCAGCTCTGACGTGGTTGTGCTCAACATGAGTTTTTTCCAAAAGCTCCTTTCAGCAGTTTTTCCAAGCCTGCATCAATGGTCACCAAGGGGATTTTCCAGTCCCTACGAGTACCATTGCTTGGGTGCCCACAGGGAATCCTGCAGAGAGATTTTCCTCTCTCCCAAGAGTTCTTTTCTTTTCTTTTCTTTTCTTTTCTTTTCTTTTCTTTTCTTTTCTTTTCTTTTCTTTTCTTTTCTTTTCTTTTCTTTTCTTTTCTTTTCTTTTCTTTTCTCTTTTCTTTTCTTTTCTTTTCTTTTCTTTTCTTTTCTTTTCTTTTCTTTTCTTTTCTTTTCTTTTCTTTTCTTTTCTTTTCTTTTCTTTTCTTTTTTTCCCTTTCTTTTCCTTTTCTTTTCTTTTTTCTTTTCTCTCCTTCCTCTTCCCCTTCCCCTTTCCCTTCCCGGTGTTTTCCCCTAAGGTCTGATCTCCAGGCTAGCAGAACCAGACTGTCTGTGTGAGTGTTAAATGAGGATTCCCCAGCCAGCTCCCTCAGCTTTGATTTGGAATCCTCATTAAGTCCCGGGCCTAATTAGAGCTGGAATACCCCCCAGTGCTGCCTTTGATCACTCAACAGCCTCCAGTTTGCTGCACATCTCCAAAGTTTTGTTCTCTCCAGGCTGCTCCTCCCTTTCCCCCCAGCACCTTGGTGCTCTCTGGATTCCCACAGTGCTGTCTCAGCCTCTTCCCTCCTTTCCATGCAGAGCAGCTGTGGCTGCCCCTGGATCCCTGGCAGTGCCCAAGGCCAGCCTGGATGGTCCCTTCCAACCCAATCCATTCTATGATTCCTTGATTCCATGATTCCCCTCCAGCTCTGTCCCTCCACCTCCACACACTTACCCTGGCAAAGAGACCAGTGAGGGGTCCCAGAAGAATACCTGCCCAGAGCTGATCCCAAACCACTGGCCCAAATCTCATGCACAGACTGTCCCAGGAGGTCTCTAGCACCAGGGACACCTCTCAGGGAAGGGACAGTCCCTCTTCTGGGAAGGGAAGCGGGAGGAGGAACTGCAGCCCCTCCTGGAAAGAACATCAGGATTTCTGCAGGATCTGGAGGAAAATTTCTCAGTTCTCACTTGTAGATGATCAGGTTCTTAAAAAATCCATTTTAAAGATCAGCATGATGCCAGCATGTCCAGTGACAACTCTGCAGCCATCCAGGAAAAAATAACATTGAGGAAACAAATGGTTTGCAAAGTGTTTTCTTGGGGTATGGACTACACACAACGACTGTGCCCATCTCAGTGGCTGCGTTACTGAGAGATGAGTGTTTGGTGGCTGATGATATCCTCAGTGTACCCATTCCAAATGGATGATCCTAGAGCTCTCATCCACCTCTCCAACCCCTCCACCTTTCTGTCAGCTCTATATAACCCAACCAGGGCTCCCATTGTCCCTCTTGCTGTATCAACACAAGTACACGGCCTTATCAGCACTGCCTTCATGGATTTGGTGCAGTAGAAGTCAAAATCCTCAGTCTGCTGTCCCAGTAGGATTCCAGAATCCAACAGTATTAAACTCTGGGCGGTCATGGTCAGGACCACCACTGCTTTGAAACCAGTTTGTGCAACATCTGTCCAGAATAGTTTGAGATTGCATTGAAATATTCTCAAGACCCCTTCAGCTGTGGTTTAAGCAGGAATAAAAAGTGCACACCCTGATGTCAGATGAAAGAGAAAGCCCTTTGCCTATGGAAGGGAGGTGTGTAATTGCAGAGACATGAACTGGATCTGGTTTTAATCCCACTGGACAAACTGACACTGTCAAGTGCAGTTTCTAATCTCAGTCCCGCTCGGCCGCGTCGGAGTATGGCTGAAGGTGTTTTTCAAGTGTTTAGGAGGCTTTCCAAAGACAACAGTGTCATCTGGAGAACATCAGCCTGCAGGCTGGTTGCTGTGAACGGGACGCTCTTTGAAAAGCTCTCGGTGCTGATGCAAGTCCAGATGGCTCGTGTTGAACCTGGGGCTGGGCCATGTGCAGAACATGCCATGAGGTTCCTGTGGCTCCACCATGCTCAGCGTGTGAGCACAGCACAGGAGTGCCGGCCCCTTTCCCTGGACCCACAGGACTTCCCTGACCCACAGATGTGCCCAGATGTGCAACCTGCATCCCTCCAGGTGTCCCAGGTCTGTGTGCTGTGCACCTGTCCTGTGTGCAGCACTGAGCTTAGCCCTGTCCTGCAGCGCAGCACCAGCAGTCCAGGAGAGCAGGACCACTGTGGGGATGGCTCAGGATGAGAGTGGGATCCTCCAGGAGGAGTGTGGGCTCAGGGGGTGCAGAGGTGGTGCTCAGTGTCAGCTCAGATCCAGAGAAGAAGGGCAGTTCTCTGTCCACTTCTCTTTTCCAGTGTCCACTTCCAGGCACACAGAGCTGTCCCTGCCTTTCCCTCCACCTTCATCCCAACGACACCCTAGTGCCAGCCTGGGGGGATCCCATCTGCCCACAGCTCCTTCTCCATGGGCAGCACTGCTCCTGCCCACACCAGTCCTGCTGGACACACAGCTGGCAGTGGGGTCAGCAGCCACTCCTACATCTTCTAAACCCCAGGGGCCGAGACCACTGGGGGCATTCCACAGCTCCCACTGCCCCAAGGAAAGGCTCAGCATCCTCGGGCTGTGGGGCCAAGGGCTGGATCTGGCTGCATGACAGCATCACACAGCTGATCCTTGTGGGGAAGAGGATCTGTTTCTCTCCAAACAACTCTGAAGAGGCTTTTTCCTCTGTCCCGCTGATCCTCTCAAAGTCCTTACACTTGGCACAGCCCTGCTGTGGTGCGTTCCTGGGTTTCAGTTTTCCTTTTGCTGCTTCTGTAGCTCTTCCAGAGGTGAAGAGGTTTGGAAAAGCTGCCGGTGGAAATGGAAAAGTGCAATGAATACATATCCTAGACACACTGGATTTTTATGGGCCTGAAAAGTGGAGGGGAAGAAAAGAAAAATGTGTGGATATGCCTGTCTGGAAACTTCGAAGCTGCAAGTAACAGGGAGGTGTTTGAAATCAGGAAAAGCACGGTGGTGGGTAGTTGTTTCTGACTGCAGTGCACAACCTGCCACTTCAGAGAGATCAGACTCTGGCTCTGGCCAAGAACGGGGGGGATCAGCTCTGCACACCTGGCATTCCCTGGAGCAGCAGAGCTCTGCTTTCCAACCAGCACCTGCATCCAGAGCACA
This sequence comes from Acridotheres tristis, assembly GCA_037013685.1. Taxonomy (NCBI): domain Eukaryota; kingdom Metazoa; phylum Chordata; class Aves; order Passeriformes; family Sturnidae; genus Acridotheres; species Acridotheres tristis. Next base: position 648,103 of record CM072906.1, read on the forward strand.
GCAGGTGGAGCAAGGCACAGAGGAGTTCAGGTCAGACCTGCTGACCTCCCTGGGCTGGGCTGGACATTGGTCCAAAAGCATCGATCTGCTGGGACACAGCAGCGCCAGCACAGGGAGCCTCTGGCTGGGATTAACCTCATGTCATCGGAATGCCGACCTGCGTTTGGGTACCCGAAATAAATCACCCGCTGGGGAGCAGCTGAGTGAGACACAGATCTTTGCAGCTTCCCTTCCTGTTTACATCTGTTCTGGTGAGTCTCCCTGCGAGGGTCTGGTCCACGTTTGCAGAGGACAAGGCTCAGAGGAGCACACATGGGCACCAAATGCTGCAGCTGCACAACTCGTGGTCAGGCTCCTGGGGAAAGACTCCAAGGTGCAGGTGCCAGCATTGCTGTCCGCATGGAAAGGTAGAGAGAGGATACTCGGGTGCCTCTGATCCCTCTGCTGTAGCCAGGCTGAGTGCACAGAGCTACCCCCAGTATCCCTACCTGGGTCCCACCAGCCTTTGAGCTGTTTGAATTTCCCTGAAGCCTCCTGGGAGCGGCACTGGGAAGTGCTGATGGGTGGTCGGGAAGCACTCCCTGCCCCAGAGTTGCTCCTGTACCCAAATAAGGGACAAGTGACAAGGTTGCAGTGCTGGCAGCCACCACCGACTTCTCGGAGCAGCACCCGGAGCTCCCTGTGCCTATCCTGGTGCCACAGCACCGTCACTGGGAGGGAAATGTTTGGCCATCATCACTGCACCTGGAGCTCCTCCAGCTGCCTCTCCCCACAGGGGGGGACCTGGCTGTATCCAAATCCAGCAGCAGTGATGGGAGGAACAGCTGAATGTGAGGATGTGGCTGCTGCCACGGAGAACAGCAGAGGCAGGGTTTCCTAATAGAAATTAATTCAATTTTATGAGCAAAACTCTTATATTGCATTAGTGAGGTTAAGACATTCTGTCTCTTTCCTAACAAAACAAACATTTTTTGGCAAAGCAAATTAGTGTTTCCTGTGTAAGCTCTGCCTGGCACAGAAAAGTCCTCAGGAACTACAGTTGGATGCCCACCTGGCATTTTGCTGCCCCTGCTTCTCCCAGTCAGGGGATAACCCAGACACAGCTTAGCAGGGGTAGAAATGAAGTGCAGAGAGCTTTCATCTTTCCCAGAGTCCACCATGGCCTCTCCACTGTGCCACTCCCATGGACCAGCTGGGTCTCACTGAGCCCACCCCTCCCCATCCTCCACGGGGTTGATGCCTCTCCGTACCTTCCTTCCAGCATAAGGTGCTGACAGCTAAAAATGTCTATTTTCCCATCTGCCACAGGACCTGTGTTTGCTGCATTTGTACCTTCAGCTCAGAGAGGAGCCTGTTCCCATTGCTTGTGTGATGTCCATCCCACGAGTATCCAGGGGGGCCCTGCAGCGGTGGGGCCATGCTGTCTGCACACAAAGGTGACACCAGGTGACTGCCAAGTGTCCCTGGGGACTAATCAGTTCTGCTGGGAAGCCCTGGGCCAGGTGGGACAGCCCTGGTTCGCTGTCCTGCTGTCCCAGACTCAGGCTGTGTCTCAGGAGGAGGCGGAGGGCTCTGGAATGGGAGCGGGAGCACAGGCAGCCCCGGGGCTGGGAAAAGGAGGGCAAAACACACGAGAAAACAAATCCCTTGCTGTGGCTGCTTCTCCTAATGAGGAGCAGGACTTTGCCCGAGCCTCAGGGCACAGAGAGAGGGCTGAGCAGAGCTCTGCTCTCTCCCTTCAAAGCTGGGTGAGGAGTCAGGCAGACAATTTAGTGAGCCCCGGGGCAAAGCCCTGCTGGCTGCTGTTCCTCGGAGCCACTTTTCCTGGAAAGCAGTGATGCAGATGGGCACCGTGTGAGCAGCAATGCCGGGGTCTCTGGCGGTAGGGGGGGACAGGGATAAGCTGCCAGTCCCAGGAGGTCTGATGGGTCTCGCAATTGTCCAGGCTCCGCTGCCTCCAGCCAGCACTCGGGCTCGTTGGAAAGTATTTCTGAATGGTTCCCAGCCATAGTTCCCATTTTGTTCTGTTTAAATTCTTCCTCCAATAAAATCTTGGTCGTAATTGTTCTCAGATTTAGGAAACTGGCTCTTCCTGAGACCAGAAAGCACCGTTACTGGTTGGGATAGTATCCCTTATCCCTCTGGCTCACAGTGAACTCCCTTGAACTACATTTGTGCCTCAGGCTGCTGCAGCCTCCCAGGCCAGGCTGGGACCTCACTTGTGCTGTCCCTGTGAAGTTCACACAGCCACCACCTCGTGCTGGGCAGAAACCTTTTGGCTTCAGAATTGAAGTGGTTTTTGGTGAGCCCCGGGTGGCACGGAGACCCTGTGGTGGCCTCTGAGGAGCAGTGCTATGAGGATCTCCTGCTGTGCCTGTCCCTCTCCCCCAGGAGTGACAAGACCTCTGCGATGTGACTCCTCTGGCAGGAGGGGAAAGGAGTAAAAATCTTCTTGTGCAGGTCTGCAGGGAGGGCCAGAGCAGGGCCCAGGCTCTGCTCCAGGGCCCAGCAGTGGCACCAGAGGAACGGGCAGGGACTGAGCCCAGCAATTGCCCCTGCACAGGAGGCAGAACTTCTGCCCTGGGCAGTGCCCAACCTGAACAGGCTGCCCAGGGAGGGGCTGGAGTGTCCCTCAGCGGGGATATTCCAGAGCCACATGGACACAATCCTGTGCCCTGTGCTCTGGGATGGCCCTGCCTGAGCAAGGGGGGTTGGTCTAGTGACCTCCAGTGATTGCTTACAAACTCAGCCATTCTGGGATTGTGTGCAATATCCTGAGCCTTCAGCAACCCCAGCCTGAGCTTCCCAGGCTTTGATTACGCCAGGAGCAGCTTTCCTTTAAAAATGCATCCTGCCAGGATCTGGCTGCAGGATCTGGGCAAAACCAGCTGATAAATGGACTGAGGGGTATTGTACTGCTGCCCTTAGTCTCCTCATCGCCACACCAAAACAGCCCACTGCTCCTTCTGTGGCTGCCAAGCTCTAGACAGGGACCTTGCAGGTGGTTGGACCAGAGGCATCAGTGTCCTTCCAGCCAACACATGCCAATGGATATCAGGAGTCACTCCCCAGTGTTTGGGGACTGTGTCTGCACTGATGACTGGGAGCAAGACCTCCTCAGTCAGTCCATGGACACAGAGGTGCCTGATGTCCCTTAGAGCCTCGGGAACAGTCAGCCCAGGAGCCCTGCTCCCCTGCAGTACCACAGATGTGCTCGGTACATCCGCTGGGCTGCTGCCAGGATTTGTCCATCTGACCTTCATTTGGCAAAGGGAATGGGAAAGAGCTGCATGGAAATAGAGCAGAAAGGTGGAGAAACAGGGACAGAGGCTGGACTGTTGGATGGGGAGGAACTGGGAGGGAGGGCAGTAAGAGAATGTGCTGCAGGATGAGCTGTGGCTTGAAGGCAGGTGTTGGAGCTGATCCAGAGACTGTGGCCTTCATAATGGAATTTGCTGAAGTGCCAAATGGGAGAGACAACAGACACAGAGAATCAGAGACTCATGGAATCACTGAGCTTGGAAAAGCCCTCCAGGATCATCGACTACAACCTGTGCCTGATGCCCACCTTGTCCCCAGCCCAGAGCACTGAGTGCCACATCCAGCCCTTTCTTGGGCACCTCCAGGGATGGGCACTCCAAACCTCCCTGGGCAGCCCCTGCCAAGGCCTGACCACCCTTCCCATGGGGAAATTCCTGCTGCTGTCCACCCTGACCTCCCCTGGCCCAGCCTGAGGCCGTTCCCTCTCCTCCTGTCCCTGTTCCCTGGAGCACAGCCCGACCCCCCCGGCTGTCCCCTCCTGTCAGGGAGTTGTGCAGAGCCACAAGGGCCCATCGAGCCTCCTTTTCTCCAGGCTGAGCCCCTTTCCAGCTCCCTCAGCCTCTCATGGGGCTCCAGACCCTTCCCAGCTCTGTTCCCTTCCCTGGACACGCTCCAGCCCCTCAGGGTCTGTCCTGTCCTGAGGGGTCCAGGATTGGACACAGGACTGGAGGGGCCTCAGCAGTGCCAGCATAGCGGGACAGGCACTACCCTGGTCCTGCTGCCACTCTACCTTTGACACAGGCACAGATAATGATCACAATAACCTGGAAGGGCAAGGTCAGATATCTGCACAGTCCCCCCAGAGGTGTCCATGAAAGGTGAAACAGGAACAGAAGAGCAGTGTGGGAACACAGGAGTCACCACTGTGGCCTTGTAAAGGACAATCCCTGTTGGCAGGGTGGTCACAGCGGGGACTGGCTCATCCCCATGCCATCGAGGGGGCACTGCCAAGAACTGGCCTTGTCCTAGCCCTGCTCACCCACAGGCACCGTGAGGGGCTCTGTGGGCAGAGGAGGCACAGGCAGGTGGAAGGAGAGTTGGTTTTAAGAGAGAAGCATGAAAATGCTGGGCTTGTTTAGTCTAGGAAAATGAAGACTGGGAGAGAGCTGGTCTATAAATACATCTGGGAGTAAACAGCAGGAGGGATCAGAGCTATTTAGGCTAGAGGAGTGTGCTGGCAGAGGAGCAGATGGATATCAGCTGGCCGTGAACGTGGTTATGCTGCAGAGAGAGGACCCATCTCCTCCTTGCTAAAGGCAACCCTGGGATAGCCTCTCCTGGGGTCAGCGACGGCCAAAAACTGCACTGAGCCAAAAACTGCAGCTCAGCAACCTTGTCAAAAATAATCTTCACAGGTTTCAGCACCTCTGTGTCACCATGGAAGGGCACCCTGTTGGTGGGCCCTTGGTGGCTCCTGGGAGAGTCACCTGGAGGAGCCCTGGGGTGCTGCTCAGAGCTCTGGGTGCTGTCAGAGCGGAGGTCGCATCACTCTCCTCTGGTGTGAGCCAGGAAGGATCTGAAGGCTTCAATTCACGGAGCAGCTGTGGGGCTGGGAAGGCTGTGGTGCACCGGAAACTTCAAAAAACCCTGGTGTGGATCCAGCTTGGCCCTGGACCAGATTAAAAAAACAAACAAACACGACATTTCTGGTGAACTACAAACCCTGGCACGTGGCCAGCACTGCAAATAGCCCGACTGGTTTCAAGATGGAGCTTGAAAAATTTATGGGGAGGATTTACCCAGGCGGATGCCTGTGGTAGCAGGAATGGGAATGGGTCCCTCAGGAGCACTTCCCAGGCCGGCATTCGACCTGTGGCTGAAGCCTGGAGTACTGAGGCATGGACACCCTGCCATGGCCAGGGGGAGTGGTGTGCTGGCCACCCTCCTGCAGGACCTCTCTGCTCCCTCCTGTGCTGCTCCACGGCCACAGAGATGTCCTGGGGATCATCCTTTGGGAAGGAAGAGGGAATGAATCACTGAGTGAATCCCAGCTGTGCTCCCCAGGAAGGTGATGCTGCAGGAGAATCTCGTGAGCTGATGCTCCAGAGGGGCTCGGGGGCTCTGCTCAGGGGCTGTGTGAGGGTGATGCTTGAGGGCACTGTTCATGTCATTCTCACTCTCCTTGGTGCCATTTCATCTTCCACCTCCCTCCTCCCATCATTGCTTTGCAAAGCCCACAGCCTCTTCTATCCCATTTTCTATCCCTGCATGTCCGGGATCAAACGTCTCCTCCCTGTCCCTCAGTGGCCCCACCTTGGGGGCTCCCTTAGCAGCCCTGCCTATGTGCAGGGGATTCCTGGTGCTACCCAGTCACTTTCCAACCTGCCTGCCCCTCCAAGCCCTTTCCCTAGGACTGGTTTCCCTATTCTGTGTTCTCCTTTCCTCTCCTCCCACCACAGCCACATTCTGGTGGGACATGGATAAAAGCCATGGTGAGGGTAACCACAGGTGCTGTTACCTCCCACGTCAGGATGCCCCAGAGCCACTCCCTGCCCACTCAAGGGGCAGGGGTGAGGTTGTTACACTGCATCCATGGCTCCCAGCAAGTTTTTGGCAGGAATGCCACAGGCCCACATACTGATTTGTCCCCAAGGCATCAGTACCCAAAGCATCAGTGATGCAGGGGTGTGGGGAGAGCCACACACACTGGCAGAGAGATCCTGCCCTAAATCCTCCCCCTGCCTGTCTTGGGTCAGGCTCATGGAGCTGCCACCCACTTTCCTGGGCCATCATTACCCTTCAGCACTTTCAGTTACTCAGGTTTCCCATTTTCCCCCATTTCCCCATCACATGGGATGACATCCTGCTCTGTTCCTGCTGCCCAGCCCCTTTGGATGGGCAGTGGGAGTAGAGAGCAGGGCACAGCCCCTGACAGGGGTGCAGAATTTGTGGTACAATGTGCAAACCCAGCACAGGTGTTTGCACCTGCAGGCCCTAAGGAAGGAGCATCCTACACAATTCCTAATTGTACCCTCTCGTGATGTGCTCCCAAAGGAATTCTCACCCAGCCTTCTGTTCAGGGCCAGGAGTTGGACTTGATTCTTGTGGTCCTCTTCCAACTCAGTGATTGGGCTGCCCAGAGCAGCTGTGGCTGCCCCTGGATCCCTGGAAGTGTCCAAGGCCAGGTTGGATGCGGTTTGGAGGGGCAGGGCGTGGGTTGAGATGGGGTTTAAGTTCCCCCCAACACAAACCATTCCGTGATTCTATGATTTGCTGTGATTTGCAGATTTTTCCGTGTGACCCTTTTGCTTCACATTCCTTATCAATTTCCTCTTTCCTCCCAGCCCATTTGGAGGCTTTGTTCAGGCTCTCCCCTTCCCTGTCCCGGGAAGCTCTGGAAGCAGGAATGAGCTGTGCTGAGGCTGGGCAGTGGGGATGGCTGCTGGGAAGTGTTTGAGGAGAGATGAGAAGCATCGCTCACGCTCGGGGGACTCAGGGCCTCCTTCCAGCTGCTTGGGCTTAGAGCAGGTTACAATTCTGGGAAATGGGGCCCTTTTCCAGTGTCAAATACACGGTGTTTTGGCATTCCCAGAGCACGGGAGATATAAAGCTGCTCCCTGAGCACGGCACCACTACTCTCCCCACGTCATGGTTCAGAACCCTGGGACCCCTCCTCAGGATGGGCCTGACTGTGCTGCATTCACAGCTCTGCAGAGTTCCCAGGCACATCATTTACCCTGATACTCTGACAGCCTCCTCCCCTATGTGCAAATAAGGATTTTATCTCTTGTCAGCTCTCAAGCTGCCCATAACCTGTGGCCATGTCCTTCCATTCCTGGGGGACCTTCAGGTGTCCCTGTCCTCTCCCTGCTGGATGTACTCAGCTAATATCCAGTGGAGAGCAGGGTGGGAAGGGACCACAGCCAGTTTTTTGAGTCTGCCATTGGCCTCTGCAAGCCCTAGCAGGGTGCAGGAATCCTGACCCTCCATGTAGGGGACACAGTTACCCTTGGGAACACCCTGACACCTTGCCCCGGGCTGCTCAGGCATCACAACCTGGCTTCAAACCCCTCTGGCTCTGTGCAGCACCGGGCTTTGGCAGTGCCAGCAGTGCTGCAGCACCCACTGCCCGACTGTCCCCAGCACCTCCAGCTCCTCTGGACTCCTGCATACCCAACAGGACCCTGGATGTCCCAGGCTCAGGGCTGGTCCCAGAAAGAGTCTCCTCCACATTCTGAGGCCTGTGGAGAGGCATCAGCCCAGGCTGTTCCCACACTCCGGGGTGCTGCAAATCCATCCCCTCGGGTGCTGTGCTGCTTGTGTCTGCTCACCACCAGTCTGAGTCACTGCTGTGTTTTGTATGTCCCAGGGGGCTCTGCTGGATCCAGTTAGGCCTGTGCTGGCCTCACCTGCTTGGGAAAGCAATCACTTAAAGCAATCACTTGGTGTGAGCTGCTTCACCTCAGGGCTTTGCTGACGAGGGTTCTGCACTGGGACTGAGCAGGGTAGTTTTGACCACCCTGGGACCAGGATGCTCTGGGAACACTGGCCAAGGTGGCTGTGACCACCCTGGGAGTTGTGGGAATACTGGCCATGGCACTGCCAGGGGACACTCCCAGCACCCAGAGCTAGTGTGCTCTGGGCAATGGGCCACCTTGGGTGTCCTAACCTTAACCCTACCTCTAACCCCAGTCCCTGCTCCAGCAGCACTTCCCTCTCCTACAGAACTTCAGCCTCCCTTCTGGGCCCTCATCCCACCCCAGGCACATGGACCAGCTTCTCCTGCTGCCCCAAACAACAGCAGGGCTTGTGATGGGTGCAGGAGAGGCAGCAGTGTGAGACACAGCTCATCTTTGTATGTGTCTGAGCACAGTGCCACCCCTGCCATGGCTCTGTCGAAGGACAGGGCACCTGTCCCCACACACCAGTGTCAGACACAGGTGCCATGAGAACCTGCCTGGGGTGTCCATGTAACACCTCTCAGCTCGAGGAAGTCATCTGCTGCTCGATGCCAACCCCCCTTTGTTATGTGCTAAGATGCAAAATATTTTAATCCACGTTTCTCTTTTGCGTTTCTTTTCTTTCCCATGCTGGATTCCTAGAAGACAGGGAATTTATGGTGTGAGTCTGCTCCAGCCGCAGAGAAAACCCAGCCAAGGTCAACACCACGAGACAGGCAGCTCCTGCCAAGGGGGGAAAGAGCGATTGCTTAGTGCTTGGCGGAGGAGGAAATCAAACCAAAACCCTTCCAAAAAAATCGAGATATAAAACACCCCCCACCCCAAAACCCTCTGGTGGAAAAAGACCAAAAGCTCTAAGGACGGTGCCTGCATTTCCCCCGCCCGGCCTCAGCCTGGCCCTGCTTTGCCTTGCCCCAGCCCTGTCCCCTGGCACTGTGCAGGGAGGCCAGCAAGCAGGGCTGCAGCCCGTGGCACGGGGACGTCCCTGTGGTGGCACGGGGACATCCTTGGCCATGCCTGGCTCCAGCCCTCACTCCAAGAACGCCAAGACCAGCTCTTGCCACCACGTTCCAGGAGAGCTGTTGTGTTCAGGGGCTGCTCCTGGGTGGCTGTTTGGTTTAGCATCATTGCCCAGCCCTTGCCCCACATCCCACTGGTGCCAGATGCTGCTCCACGCCTGTGGGGACTGGAGATTTTGGCTGCTCAGGCACTGCTGACAGCCCAGCCTGGCAGGCGTGGGGAATTCAAGCCATTCCCATTAATGCCATGCTTTGGGGTGTTCCAGCAAAGCCCCTCTGGTGCCTGCCCTGGGGTGTGTGTGGGACTCTGAGCACCCATGCCAGGCCCAGGTGGAGTGACCCAAAGGTGTCAGTGAGGCTGCACCGTGGGACGGGTGCCAGGGCCCTGCCCCTGCTGCCCCTGCCGCCTCTGCTGCCTCTGCTCATGGATGGGCAAGGAAAGCAGGGAAAAGGGCACTGGCCATGGGATGGACAATGGACAGTGCTCTGGAGATGGGGATGGTGCTCACAGAGCCTTGGCAAGGGCAGCCGTGCTGGTCCTTTCAAAGATGTAAAATAAGTCCAGAGGGGAAGGAACAGACTGTTCTCCTCTCGTGGCAGACAGGATATCAAATGGGCTTTAGTGGCGGAAAGTCAGGTTAAACACAGGGAAAAGCAGTCAGAGCAAAGCAGCCAGAGCAGCTCTGACAGCGAAGTGCCTGGGCCCAGGACTGGGGCAGGGTGGGATGGCAGAGCAGCCACGAGCCTCCTGGACCCTGTGCCATTCCTCATGGATCCTGTGCGCATCCCTGGGCGTTGGTGTGGGCACTAGCTCTGCTCTAGTCCCAGCCTGGGCCATCTGCTTCGTTGCCCTGATCTCCTCTGCTTTGCCTACATTTTTTTCCATCACCCCTTCCCCACCCCCCGGGAGCTGGGACAGTCTTGGCCAGGGAGCTACAGGAGGTGCTTTTGTCTGGGGGTGATGGAGTTTGGAATGGGGCAGTAGAGAGATCCCACAGCCAGACCAGCAGTGGCTGAGCCCACACTCCAAGGGTCACTGTGCTGGCATCACGCACCATTCCCAGCTCCCCTCTGTGCCTGCCTTTACCCCCTGCTCATGTCAAAGCCTGGATTTCCTCCCAGTGCCATGCAGTGGCCCAAAGCCACTCTCCAGCTTGTGGGAGCTTGTTGGAAAGGTTCAGCTTTGCCAAGGCCAGGGCAATCCCAGCTTAGTCCCATGTGGTGTCTGGGACATTTCTGTGGCTGCCACATTTGCTTGCTCTGGACCCTTGTCACCATCCAGGGGCTCAACTAGAGAGTGTCCACAGCTTGTGGGCCCCTCTGTGGTCCCAGCCCTTGGAGAAGGTGCCTGTCCAGGGCAGAGGGGCTGCAGAGCCCTGATGGGCAGCATGATCTGCTCTCCTTCCACCTTGTGCTGTTCTCCAGGTCTTGTCTAGGGACAAGCCCGGGGTGACCTACTGGGCAGGATTTCCACAATGTGCCCTGAAATACCAGCTCTATCATTTTACAGGAGGTGTTTCGGGGAAGGAGGTGTTCAGGGGACACTGTCCTTCCTGTCTACTGGGAAGGACAGAAGGAAGGACACTGAGCTGTTGGAGAGAGTCCAGAGGAGGCACCAGGTTGATCAGAGGGATGGAGCAGTGGTGCTTTGAGGAAAGGCTGGGAGAATTGGGATTGTTCAGCCTGCAGAAGAGAAGGACTCAGGGTGACCTGATTGTGGCCTTCCAGTTCCTGAAGAGAATTTACAGAAAAGATGGAGAGAGGCTATTTACAAGGCCCTGGAGTTATAAGACAAGGGAGAATGGGTTCAAATTGACAGAGAGCGAGGTTTAGATTGGATATTAGGAAAAAAATCCTCCCTGTGAGGTTGCTGAGGCCCTGGCACAGGTTGCCCAGAGAAGCTGTGGCTGCCTCTAGACCCCTGGAAGTGTCCAAGGCCAGGCTGGACACTGGGACTTGGAGCAGCCTGGGATAGGGGAAAGTGTCCCTGCCCATGGCAGGGGTGGAATGAGATGAGTTTTAAGTTCCCTTCCAACCTAAACTATTCTATGATTCTCCAGCTCTGCTGGGACATCACCATCATCCTTCTCCCTGCCCAAACCAGGGCACACACAGGAAGAGCCCCAGCTTTCCCAGATTTGTCATGTACAAGCCGCACAGCAAGGTGTCCTCTGGCCATCAGGCTGCTGGGAACATGGGGGACACTGCAGAGAACCCTCCAACCCTGGGGCAGAGCATCAGGAGCTGAATAAACAGCTGAGTAAAGCTTCTGCCAGCTTCTGTCTGGCTCTGCTGCTCATACGTGTGCTCTGCACCCAGCTGGGGACAGGCTGTGCCCAGGGGCTGGTGCCAGCTTGTTCCTTGCACCTTATCCAGGGGAAAAGGTGTTTCCTCTGGGTATCCTGCCCATCAGCTGCAATGACTCATGCTGCTGGTTTCCTCTCCCAGCCCCTTCTGCACCTCCTGGCCTCTCCCTCCCACTTCCACCTTTCCTTGGCAGGGAATGGTGTGAAATACCCAGCTTATCAAGGCCCTGCTCCCCAGGGATTGCAGTGCTTGTCCTGGGCAGGCGCCTCCCTGCTCCACACCACCCACGGCACGGGGATGGGGGATTGGGCAGGCCATGGGGCTCATCTGCCCACAGCCCTCCTGCTGCTCTCTGAGCACTCTGGGCATCCTTGGCATTCTGGGCACCCTGAGCACCTTGGATACACTGGGAGTCCTGGGTATCCTGGGCACCCTGCTTTCAAAAATTGGCCTTTTGGCAAATCCTCAAACCTCGAGCCTTCCTTGGCCATCTCCTTAGGGAAATCCTTCTAGCACAGGCATGCATCTGTAGATGCCCCACAGCTGTGGGCTGGGGGGAAAACTTCCTGGGGTGATTCCCCAGCTGATATTTTGGACACAAAAGGGGCAAGTTTGGTGGCAAACACACACTACCCATCTGGCCAAGTGTGCACCCTTGTCCTGAGAGCTGCTTGTCTTGGGAGTGTCTCATGGTGACTCCTCATTCCAGGCCCATTCCTTGTCTCAAGGAGGGGAAGGCAGAAAATTCCAGCAGTGAGATTCGTGTGATCTTGACACAGTTCATTTAGGGAAGAAAGAAGAGGGTTGTGGTTAAGGGTTTGGTGGCTGAAACTTGGCTTCTTTCCCTGCCTCTGCCGCCCTTCAGTCCCAGGGAGTCACATGGAACCCTCGGAAATGCCATGGAGCAAAGTACTCCCATTGCCTCAGGGTGGTGACACCCTGAGGTGTCCAGGTCCCAGCTGCTGGGCCATTTGGGGTGACAGTCCCTGTGTCTGCCCTGGACCAAAGAAGGGCTCATTCACTGTGTTTACTCCGTTGGACTTCAGGAGCTGACTGATGTCTCCCTGTTCGAGGCCCCCTCAGCGTGGCTCCATTTAAGGGGCTTAGGAAGAATTGAACATTGCTGGAATTCCACTCTTGCTAACTTTAAACATTCATTACTTTAAATGTTAATCCCCTGGGATTATCCCATTGGAGGGAGCAATGTAAAGCAACGGGAGAGAGTACAGAGTGTCTTCTTGCCCATTGCACACCATTTGATGGCTCTTTTGGGGAGGGAACTGTGGAAATGCCAACGTGAGCTTCTCCAAACCTGGTGTGATTTTTACACCTCAGTGTGGACTCTCAAACAAGCCAAGTCTGAAGTGTCTTGTTCCAGCTGGTTTTGAGTCGTACATGTCCAAAGTGTCTCCGTGGAGCACGAGGGGGAAATGTGTATTTTTCCATGTGTGTGACTCAGAAATGACTGAACCCAGTCGGTTCCAATTTCTTGAAAAATCCGCTTTTGGCTTGAACCCAAGAGTGGAAACTTTCAACCAAAAAGGAGTTGATTTGAGCTCTAAATAACATGAAAAAAGGCTTAGAAGGGAAACTGGATTTCAACCATCATTATGGCAATCACTTCTCATGGCCCTCTGACAGCAACAGCAGAGCAAGTAGTGAAAGTAATTCCCAAGGAAAATTCACTTGGATTCCTTGTGCAGATTAGGATTGGGCTGCAGATGCTTTGTACAGGCCGTTCACGAGCGGGAGAGGGACCAGCCCTTGGAACAGCCAAGGAACAGGATAGCTCAGCTCCAAAGGGATGGAGGTCAGCCCTGGGCCTTGGCACAGGGCACGGCTTTGGGACAGAGGCACAGCCCTGCCCACAGAGAGGTCCCTTGCTCCCCTCCAACTTGTGCCTTCCCTGCAAAAGGCCCTGTTCACTCAGGGAAGATTTATTTATTCCCTGAGAAGTGCCGGCATAATTTGAAGCCACAATTAATTAAAGACTGCTGCAGTCTGCTTGCAAACAGGAAGCGAGGCAGAGAAAAAGACACAATCTCTCAAAAACAGACATGTTGTGAATTAGCTCTAATCAGCCTAACAATGATGGATGCACTCCCCCAGTGGCTTTCATCTGTGAGCTGATTATGCTGATGGTTGTGAAGGCCCTATGCTGGATTAGGATGAGATGGACAGGCTGATAGCCTGGGTTTCTCCTGCCTTTCGAGGATGCTGGATCTCGGCACGGCAACGCTGTCCAACTTGGCCGTGGTCACACCAATAAATCAATGGCCGGGCTATAACTGGCGATGTGGCTCCCTGGCTCCGAAGAGAGGCCAGCAGATTTCCCTGAAAGGAGCAGACTGTTTATATTTGGGGAAAACGTTCCTTTAATTGGAACGAAAGCCAGGACCATGTGTTGCAGGACATCGTAGTATGGCACGGAGCTGCAGGCGGGGAGGGATCGCTGCCTCTGAGCAGAGCCAGCTCCAAGGAGAGACCAGGTGGCTTTGGGCTTTGTCCAGGCCAGTGGCGAACATCTCCAAAGAGGATTTTCACCCTTGCTGTGCAAATCTTTCTTTTTCTTCACCTCTCATCACAACTGGTGCTGGCAGCCCCTGGTTCTTTCTCACACCCCTGAGAAGAGTCTGGCCCTGTCTTTGTAACTCATTAGGCAGCTGAAAACAGCAATTAGAGAGTCCCTTACTGATGAATCCCTCATTGTCCCCTCACACACCATGTGCTCCAATCCCTTCCCCTCCTGGCAAGGACAGGACTCACCTCAGTAAGTCACTTTATGGCCATCCCAACCCAAAGTCCCATCAAGAGTAGATCTGGGCATGGAACAAATTTGTGAGGGTAAAAATGGCTGACTGAAGTCACCCCCAAGGTTCCTGCTCACAGCGTGGCCAACCAAGGACCCAGCTCAAGGATATGAGGGGCTGGGCAGGGCTGGGCTTAAGGGAGAGCAGGGCTTATGTAGAAACCTGACTGAGGTCAAGCCATGAAGAGAGGTGTGTGCTGTAGCAGGAGCCCATAGAGCTCCTCACAGGACACCTGGTAATGTAAGAGGACACAAAGGATGAGTGAGGGCATGGGATGACCCCTGGGATGGGGAAAGCCATGCAGAAAACCAATCTATCAGTGGGGATATTCCAGAATCCTGCTCAGAGGAAAGGGCTTTGAGGGCTGATGTGCTGAGGTTTGACTGACTTTGGCTGCAGGCTCTGCTTTGGGATAAGTGTCTCCAGGATTAGAGACACTAAAAGAGAAATGGGCAGCTCCAGAGAACTGTGGCTGCCTCCAGACTGGGATCTGCAGCTTGGAGAAAGGGGACTGTGGACAGAAGTTCCTGGTGATGCTCAAGTCCGCTTGGAGGCTGCTGGAGTTGCTGAAGACATCATGGAGGAAAAGTGGTGAGTGGGATGAGGTCTGTCCACATCCCCCAGGGGACTGGGACAGTGAGACCCTGTGGACGGATGTCCTGGCTGAGCTGGGCTCAAGGGGCTGTGGAGCAGGAGCCCAGCACAGCCCCAGGCATTTTTCCCATTGATTGTGCCCAAGTCCATTTTAGGCCCTGGAGCAAGCAGTCTGCAGATGTCCCTTGATCACAACTGCTCATAAATCTTGCTGTCACCGAGGGAGCCTTTCAACTTCCAGATATAGGTTGGAGAGCAAATGCTACTGGCTATTCTGGGACGTGGCAGCTGATAGATGGCTCCAGAATTTACTATTTTAGACTTGGACTTTGCTGTCGGGGGAACACGATGGAGAAGCCAGTTGTGGAATGTGCACGTTGGCCACGTAGAATTCATCTAAAAGAGACTGAAGAATAACCCCTGCCAGATCAGCAGTGCAGGTGAAGGATTCCTCTTATTTTCCTCCTGTATTGGGAAATTTTTAGGCATTCAAGTCAACTGAGCTGAAGAGCCCAGAGGCTGAAGATGCTGGGGAATGACAGGATTTTCAAGGCAAAGGTACAAGGCTTGATGGTACCCCTCATAACAGTGGCTTGCTCATTAAAATCACAGTGAGAATGAGCAGAGCTTAAAGAGACCAGGCAAATCTTCAGGGAAAAGTCTGTCTGAGGAGCTGGAAGTGCCCAGTGGAAATGAGAACTGACAGAAGTGGAGTCGGACATTAGGAAGATGCAAATAGTGACAAACTCTGTGGCTGGGTCAATAAAGGGAAGGGGTCGATATGAGTGGAGATTAAAGATGATCTTGGGATGGGCCCACCCTAAATACATCACATTTCTTGTGACATCAACTCAATCATCATGGGGGGCTCATGGTGATGTCCCCAGGAAACCAAACCCAGTAGTTTTAGCCCACCCACCCCAATCCTACAGGAACTGGCTCCGGTTCAGCATGGCTCCCATGGGAATAAGTCAGTGTGGACTGGGGAGGGCCAGCAGGGGTGACGCTCCTCAGCCACCACCAGCACTGGGACAGGTCTCTTTGGAGCTCTGGGAGTCTCCTGTCCCTGACTCAGGGGACTGGAGGAGCTCCTTGCAGAGCTGGGGGCTCACACTTGTGGGGCATGCTGCTGGAAGAGGCACAGAAGGATTCAGGCTGGTGGAAAACACCTCTGATGCCTCAGGACCAGCAGAAGGTAAGGGCTGGACCAAACTTTCCTGGAATGAAATGTGGGAATAGGCAGGACCATAACGTGGAGTGTGCTTGGTCTGTGGTACTGATGCTGCTGGGAGGCGGCGAGGTCTGGCCCATGACATCGTGTGGATATTGAATCCATAGATTTTATTAGTGTGGATTTTCCCTCTGGGGCTCATGAAGGACATGGAAACACTGACCTTGGAAAGGCCGTTCTGAAGGAGCCAGCTGAGTAATGAATTTTAGCTGTCAAGGCAATAAGTGGGAACACTTGGATATCCTTGAGAAATCCAGGCCTCACCAGAGTGAGCATTTTGTAGATGTTGGGAGGAGGAAATCTGTTCTCAGTGGGCAGAAGGGAGATGAATCCTTGCTCTGGTTGTAAATGAGATGCAACCTCCTCCTCCCTCGTTGGACCAGCTGAGCTCTGTCCCTTGACCTCAGTTCTGGCCCTTCCAGCACCCCAGAAGGGATCTCCAGTTCACCAAGACTTTCACTGCTGTCCCAACATGGACTGAGCCCAGCTTGCCCCAGGGCCCAGGCCTGGTCCTGTGTGGCCCCCGTGCACATGCACATCGCCTCCAAGGAATGTGCTTTCTTGGGTGGAAACTGTGTCATCAGAGAAATATTTCATATTTTCGTTTGTTCGCATTCCCCAAATGAAAAATGAATCGCAAAGTCTCATAAATAAGGAGCCGAGTTTCTCATTTACATATTTCTGTGGTTCTTGGAGCAGGGGTGGCCGTGGCCCTGCCAACCAT
The DNA here is from genome assembly GCA_037013685.1 of Acridotheres tristis. Lineage (NCBI taxonomy): Eukaryota > Metazoa > Chordata > Aves > Passeriformes > Sturnidae > Acridotheres > Acridotheres tristis. Next base: position 664,509 of record CM072906.1, read on the forward strand.
GTCCTAAGCCTTCCCCTCGTGCACCTTGGCTCCCGCTGGCAGCTGCCTGCGCTCCCTGGAATGGGAAAGCTCGGACCAGCTCCGCATCTCTGAGGTCACTCTGCCTCCTGCCAACATCCCGTGCAGCTGCTGGCACAAATGGGGCAGGGAAAGCTTGGAGCCTCAGAGAAATCCTGTCCCCAAGCAGGTTTTTGGGATGCAAAGAGGGGTTTGCGTGGAGCAGGAGGGGGGAACCCCCATGGCATGGTCCCAGCTTGGCTCTGTTGCCAGGGCCAGGGTGATGGTACCCGGTGAGTGGAGAAGGTACAGGGTTATTCCGTGCTCCCTCCTGGGCTACAGGCCAGTGCTCTGCCCTCACTTGCCACAGCCCAGCTGCACCACAGCTCCATCTCCTCTTCTCTCCTCGGCCCTCTCCCCTTGCTCCATGGCCACTTGGCTGTTTGCCTTGTCCATCCTGTACCTGTGGGAGCTCTGCACCCCTGTGGTTGAATGTGGCCCCACATCCTCCTCTGAGCTGCAGCACCTGGCACAGGCAGGTTGGAGAGAGGAGCAGAACCTCTGGGGATCCCCTGCAGATTCCCCCAAAATGTTTGTAGCAAGGTGTGTTGGGACTTCTGTCTGGGGCAGGTGTTTTCCTCACAGTTCCTCCCAAGACACCTCCAAGGGGCTCCAGTGGGTGCAGGATAGCAGGGAGCCCTTCTGGGTGCACCAGGAGACCATGCCAGGGTGTTCTCCTGGACTGGGAGGAGATCTCACCTTTGGGATGCTGCTGACCTCCAGCTGTGAACTCCAGCATTCTGACCTTCTCCTGGTGCACTCCTGGGTTTGGATATGGGGCTTGGCAGCTGGAGATGCTCCACAGGCACCCACTGTGGCCACAGCTGTCCATGCCCAAACTCCAGGCCAGGGTTGAAGTTTCAGGTGGGCCATTTCCTCCTGGCACTGCAGGGGAAGTCCAGTTGGTGTCACCCAAGGGTTAATGGCAATAAACTGTGCTGCTAAAGGGATCTTCTGGTTTCAATTTAACTTAGGATTTGCGTGTGGATTACACTCAAGGATGTTCATACTCACTTAATAACCTCCCCACTCAGGCACCACAGAGATGAGTGGTGCCAGAGCCTGGGGAGAAAGGGCAATGTTTAACACTTGTCCCCCTGAAAGGTGACCCCACTTTCCCAGGCCTCAGGACCAAAGAGAGCTGGACACTTGTGAAGCCATGGTGATGTCCAAGGAGACAAGAGCTCAGCAGAGCCCCCGTGCTCGGGAGAGACGTGTCCATGAGCTCTCCATTGAGCTCTTCCAAGAGTGGATCAAGAGCAAGGGATGTGGGGTGGCCAGAGTCTCCCTGTCCCCCTGCAGAATTCCATCCATGATAGGATGCCCCAAGCCCTGGCAATGCCATGGATTATGCACCCCAATCCACTGAGAGAGGAGCAAGTGGACCCTGCTAAATCCAGGGAAGCCCAATACCAACATTGATTGTGCCATCCACCTGGCCCAGACACACACAGAGCTCGAGACCTTGCCTTGGCTTCCACCTGCTCCTGTTTCTTGTGGGGATTCAGTCATGCAGAAGGAGTAGAAGTGCATCCTGAAAAGTTGTCCAACCATAGCCCAAGGACACAGGAATGCGGGGCAAGACCTGGGCACAGCAAAAATAGTCCAGGGTCTGCTGCTCACAGCTCAGCATCCTTTGGGACAGCCAGGTTCCAGGCATCTGGGCAGGCACAAGCAGCCAGGGCTGTCCTGGAGCCAGGCACCGTGCCAGGCTGGCAGGGATAGTGTACAGTTCTCCCCAAGCCTCCTCAGCTGTGCTGGGCCTTGGGACACCAGTGGCCCTGGCCATCCTGAAACCCATGGCAGAAGGGGCTGTAAGAACACCAGGAACGTGCTGGGGCTCTGCTTGTTCCTCATCCCCTGCCCATTCCCTGACCCTGTCCCTGGAAGAGAGCAGGGCTGAGGTCTCCCTGTCCAGAGCCTTCTCAGCAGACTGGGGAACGTACTGGGAAAGTTCTTCCAGACACTGGTGGCAATCCTGGTGCTACAGGAAAGGGAAGTCATGGTGCCATGGGTGTGCAGGAGAAAGACCTGCTGGGACCCCCAGACAGGACAAGGAGGATTGGCTCCACCAGAGAGTGTCCTGGCCTTCTTGAAGTGTCCCAGAGTACAGCTGCAAACCTCTATCCATCTTATAATGGGCCCTGGACCTGTTCTGCCACGGACACAGTCCAATGGACACAATCCATGGGTGACTGGCAGGTGTCCCTGCTCAAGCAGGGGCTGGAGATGACCTGGCCAACCTCGCCAGTCTGTGATTCAGTGACTTTCCCTCTCTTTAGCCACTGAACCTCCTCTTCTTAGAGCCATCTCTCTTCTCCAATCCCAGGTTCCTGGAACACTGACCAGCAGGATATTCCGATCTCCCCATCCTTTTGTGCTTGGTCAGAGGACACAGAGGCCACGTGGCCAGTGGTGGACCCACCCCAAGGTCTGTTCAGCTGGGCTGGCACACATGTTTCCTTGGGGAGCATCTGGAGGGATTTCCCCCTCAGTTTAGATCTCTGTGTAGATGATCAGCAGATTCCCTTTCCCAGTGACCTCCTCAGGCAACACGGTCCCACAACACTGGGGACTCTCCACAACCCTGAACTCCTGGAAACAGTCCTGTGGGTTTGCAGGATGCTGCAGGCTCTGGTTCAGCAGCTCCACAGCTCTCTGCTCACCCGATTTGCTCCGTGGCTCCGTGCCCAGGGCTGCACTCCATCTCAATATTCAAATGTGGGGTTGATGGCAGCCTGGATGTGCCTCGTGCCAGAAGGGACCTGATCAGATTAGGTGGTCCTCAGCAGAGCAGACAGGGTCCTCACCTCCCCGTCTGAGACTCTTTAAAGAAAGCAGAAAGGAGGAAAAGGGAGTTTTTAACATGAAACATCTGGCTAGTTGTTCTGCCTTGCACACCAGGATGGGAGGGAAACATGTCCTCCAGACAGAGCTGAGGGAAGAGGAGCTCTATGGATATTTACAGTGACGAGCACGAGTGCGGCTGGACCAGCTGTCCCTGTGTGTTCACTGTCCCATGTCCCTATGTCCCTCAGGATGTGCCCAAAACCATTCTCGGGACATGTCTGCATCTTGCGTGCTCAGGGAGGGGACAAGGGCTGCGCTGTCCACAGATACCTGGAAAAGCCTGAAGCCATCTAAAGACCAAACCAGGGACAGACCTGCTGGCCACTACCACAAGCTGGCACCGGGCGAGGTTCCAGGTTTCCTCTGGGAGATGGAAACTCAGCACCCGGAGCGAGAGGGAGCCAGGAGAGTTAAGCAGGGACAGGCTGTAGGAGACTGTTAGAGAACAAAGCGTGCCTGAGAGAGAGCTGTGAAATATTTGGGAGTCTCTCAAGGAAGCTGGCAGCAGAGCAAATTCAGATGGCCTCAAACATCGCTCCCACCTGGTCTGAGGGCGGGCCAGGGAGCGCGGCAGGCGGGGCCGCGCCAGGCTCAGAGCCTGCAGTGACCCAGACTAATGCTCCCTTTTATCGCCCGGCTTTAAACACGCTTTTATGATGTGCGAGAAGGGGGCAGATGGTTCTCTAATTAACTCGAGAGTGCTGAGTTGTGAAGTGCTGCGAGGAAAAGCAGCTCCAGCAGGGATGGCAGGGCGAGTCAGCAGAGCAGCCCGTGCCTCTGCCAGGCAGCGCCGGTGCTGCCCGGGGCAGACGCCTCCTCCCACGGGCACTGCCTACTCCCAGCACCCCAGCTCCGGAGGGGCTTGGCCGGCTGTTCCCTGGGAGAATATTTACCCTGACAAATGCCACCTGAAAACCTCTGTCTCGCCAAAGTGATGCTGATCCAGAGGATGCTCTCATGCAGCACCCTCAGGGGAGCTCCTATTGTCACTGCTGCTTCTTCAGTCTTTGTTTGTGTGCTTGACTGCTTTCCGCATCCCCCTGGATTAAGGGCCCTGCAGCCCCTGCTATGGGTGTCTCATCCATCTGCGCCCGTGAAGACCTTCGTGAAGCCACCACACAACTTCCCATCCTCTCACCTGATCAGGCTGGAGCTCCCCAGATCCAACACTGGAGCACTTCTGGGACTGGGAAACACCTTCCCTAAGCAATTCCAATGGACCCAAAAGCCTGATGCTTATCAGTTTTACCTAAACCCAGTATCTCTGTGATTTCTATCCCTGAAACCAAAACTAAATTCCTAATGATTTGGATTCAAAGTGAAAAAAGCCTGTTTCAGCCTGAAATGCAATGGCTGGGTTTGCTTCATGTGCTCAGCCCTGAAATACAATCCAGTTCCATGCTGGAACAAAAAATCCCCCAATTTTCCTTTGAAATGTGAAATATTCCATCAATGCTCTATTTGTCTGCAGCCTCTTTAGCGAGCAGCTCACCTGGCCCAAGGCAACATTCTACAGTCAAAGATTAATTGAATTAATTAAATCGAAACATTATCCATGTGCTAGTTACAAATGACATCTTAACTGGCCGAATTGACCCAAAGCATCACCATGGGCAACGCGATCTGGGTGGCAGCGCAGAAATCTGAAAGCTTTCAATCCCTGCCCATCCCTGCCCATCCCTGAGGCAGTTTTTGGCACATGGCTGATGCCAGGGCACTCACGTCATGGGGAGCAGCAGCTTCAAACAGCGGCAGGCGGGAGCATGAGGCAGGAGGAATCGCCCCTGTCCAGCCTCTGCTCCCGGGAATAAAAGAGGACAGTGAAGCCTCTGTTATCTCAGCGGGAATGAGGGACTTGAGGGATGGAGATGACAGCACTTGAGAGAACAGGTGAAACTTGGCAGTTGGAAAATTTAGCAAGAGGGACAATTTGGAGGGAACGGGCTGTTTGTGTCTGACAGCTCGGGAGTTCCGACACTGGGGAAAAGCCCCAAATTCTAGACTGCTGATGGACGCTGGCAAAAACCGGAGCCAGAAACACCGCAAAACCTGGCGGAAGAGACGAGTGGTGCATCCGGCAGCAGGACCCACCGCAGCAATTCCCAAATTTCCACTGGCCTTCCATGAGGTTTCTCCCTGACCCTGCCCAGCACCGACCCCAGCCCTCCATCCCCTCTTCCCCGCACTGCCTGCGCTGCCGGCTCGGCTGCTGTCCTCAGCTGACTCCTCTTGGCCGGCCTGCCGGGAGGAAACAGCGTGCGCTGGGGCAGGGCCAGCGCTGCGCTTGTGCCGCAGCCGCTGCCAGAGCGCGCAGCGAGCGGCGGGGCCGGGGGCTGAGCCCCGCGGCTGCTCCCAGCCCAGACACTCCGCTGGGAACCGGCACGCTGAGACCTGCCAGCAGCGGGCAGCGGCTCCCGGGGCTGCTCGGGAGCGCAGCCAAGCTCCAGCGGACGGACGAAGTCACGGCTGCCCCTGGGAAGCCGAGACCTGGAGTGGGGCTTGGTGGAGAGAGAGAGAAGGAGCTCAGTGAAACAGCTCCAAAAAGGCTGCCCATCATCCCAACCGAGGGGCTTCCCTCCTCCAGCAGTGTTTCTCTCCTCAAGCTCCCGGTGGATGTAGCAACAAGAGGCTCTGGATCAGCCCTTACACACTCCTGGGAGAGAGACAGGGGCAGTTCGTGATCCCTGCCGGCTGTGCCAGGCATCCGTGGGGTCTGGAGATATGGGGGACTGCAGGCTGCTGGTGACGTGGCTCCCCTTCCCACGGCGTCCCTCAGAGGGTAGCAGAGGCTGGCACGCGTTGGGGAGGATGTTCCCAGCACAGGCACTGATGAAGAGCGGGACCGTGCATGGCCAGCGACCCCACAGCGATGGGGAGAGACAGCCAGGGCTGGGCAGAGCCCGCCTGAGCGAGGATCTGGTTCTGCTGCTGCTGCTCAAATTGAAGAACAGCATTGACTCGAGAGGAATGGCCCAGAGATGGCCAGGAATGCATTGGCAGAGTCCTGCAGGGATGCAGCTGTGGAGGAGCACCAGGAGGTGTGAGGGAATCCTGGCTGGTGCTGGAACGAAAGCAGGAGCCTCCCTACCTCTGCTTTGTCACAGCTGCCATTCCTGATGTCAGCCCATGCAGGGACTTTTGGGCCATCATCACCTCTGCTTGGTGTCATCAGCCCTTGCTCAGCCCCTGATCCCTCTGCTGCCTCTGGCACAAAGTCTCAGCTCTTCTCGTTCCCTCTTTTCCCAGCTCTGAGAACTGGTCCCTTCCATCCCACGGGGTGTTTGACCTCTCCCCCTCAGTCTCCCATCTTGGACCAGATCCATATCCCTTCCTTGGTGACTACCCATCCCTTTCTGATCCCTCCTTTTCCATCTTTCCCTCAATTTTGACACCTAGTGCCCCCTCCTTGGCCACTACATCTCTCCTGTACCCATGACCCTATTGCTGTCATACCATGTGGCTCCAAGTCACATTCCAGCTCTCCTTGCCTTGGTCCAGCCACCTTCTCAGCCCACTCCCTGGTCCCCTCTGCCCTCTCCTCCTGTCTCCACACCCACTTTGCTGTGGAGACCCCGCCAACCTGGCAGTCCCCCAGACCCATGACCTCAACCACTTCCCCAGGTTCCTCTCTGTTATTTCATTAAAGCCATTAATTAGTCACATTTCCCAGGACAGAGCCAGACCAGCTATGGACAGTGAACCTTCCCAGTGCTTTCCCAAGTGGGAAAATAATGGGGAAACTGCAGGTCCCTGGGCAGCCCTGGGAAGGTGGCAGAGGGACCTGGCACCAGCCTGCACAAATGTACCCAGCTGCAGCCCTGGGCAAAGCACTTTTTTAGCTTTTTGCAGGATTTCTGTCATTTCCGAGCAAAGAGACCACCACATTCCAGATCTCAGGATTGCAGGGCTTGTAATCACACACACAGTGCCTCTTTGGGAGTCAAACAAGGAGGCTGGAGGTGGCTGCTGAGCCAGACCCCCACCTTGACAAGAGTTTTGGCACAGGGAACTCCTCTCAAGGTCACCCCATAGCTGAGCTGGTCCCTTCCAGCCTCCAGGTCACCCCAAAGCAGGACAGTCCAATGTCCTGCAGCCTGTGTGGCGAGTTACAGTTCCCTGCAAGGGACTTCTGGGAAAAGAACATCCTCTGTGGATCCACAGCCTTGTTGCCATCAGCAAATGCATCACTCGTTCCCAGGTTCTCTAATCCCCATCTCCCAGAGTCCTGTGCCTGAGGGAGGCTCATATTTCACATTGCTGAAAGCCAAACTCTGAGCCCTTCTGGATGCACAGAAAAGCTGGAGGCATAAACCTTGTGGCTTAAAAAGCAGAACACAAAAAACGGTACCTAATATGTGCTTTTTTTTTTTTTTAATAATTCTTAATTTGAAGCTCTGCTCTTGATTTTTGGTCTCTGAGTCATGGTCAGAATTATTAGGGCTCTGGGAGCCATCGACTGGCATTTGCAGGGTGCACTGGGAGGGGAGGGAGGCAGCTCAGCCCTGCCTGCTCTGTTTCCTCTCAGCACCACAAGGATCTGGCTGTGAGATAACAGAGCTCCACTGCCTGTTCCTCAGGGCCCCTCTGTGCTGCAGACACAAACTGGAGCACAGGCAGTGTCTAAAGTTCATGTTCTGGCTGAGTGGAACCAGTTACATCTCTGTGCTCGGTTGCCCACGATTTGCTTCAGTTTTCCCCTTCTGGGTTGAGATTTTCCAGCCCCACTCCCTGCACAAAGGAGGTCTGAGAGTCTCTTTGAACACACTTTGGCCATTGCAGAGCACACAGGCAGTGGAAAGCAATATCTCCATGATAAACATACCCTGCTTTTTTTCCTTTCTTTCGAGAATACAAAACAATCTTCCAAATTTTAAGCGGATCTGCTGCCGAAACTGCTGGGGGTCAGAGCTGACATCTGGCAGGGAATCAGTGCTGACCGTTCCAGTAAACACTGAGTCTCTCTTGCTGAAAGCTACAGCCACTCAGGCACAGCATGTTTTGCAGTGATGGTACCTTTTAATCAACACTTGGAAAGCCCTAGACAGTGGGAGCAGGATGAAAACAATCACTTGAAAGCTCCGAGGGCAGGTCAGAGCTGGGGATGGAGGCAGGCAGAGGTTTCACACCCAGGCGGGGAGCAGCGGCCCGGAGTTACCTATGAGCAGCACATGTTCAGCTGTCCTTGAGAAGGACAATGTGAATGAGATGGAAGGAGCCAGGACCACTAAATCCCTCCTTGGCCAGCGTCGGGTCAGAGACGTTCAACGATACATCACTGAAGGCTTCCCAGAACTGCAGAAATACCAGAGAGAATTCGATATAAATCATAGAAGGATTTAGGTTGGAAGGGATGCCTGGAGGTCCCCAGCCCAGCCCCGGAGCAAGTGAGCACTCCAAAGCCGGGTCAGGCTGCTCAGGGCCGTGTCCAGGCACGTTTTGAATGCGTCCAAGGATGGAGATCCCACCACCACTGTCCCACAGCTGCACTACTTCCAACACAATCCCAGCCTCACACATCCACGGCTCTTCCCAGCACATGGAGAGCTGGTTATCCACGAGGGAAGGGCAGAGGGTGAGAGAGGAAAGCCTGCAGAGAAGGCACCACCACAAACATTGCTGTGACCAAGGCAAGGAGAGCTGGAACAGGGTTTGCAGGCAAGTGTGGCCTGCAGTGAGAGGGTCATGGATACAGGAGAGATAGAGGGGGCTGAAGTGGGGCAGAACCAGGCACTAAAACTGGTGGAAAGATGGAAAAGGAGAGGACCTTGGAGGAACAGGAGAGGGATGGGTTACCAAGGAGGAGATATGGCTCTGGTCCTGGTTGTTCATGCCCAGCAGAAAACAAAAACCTGGGATGGGGTCCCTACCAGGGGCTGGGGAAGGTGTCTCCCCTTCTCCTCATGAGGAGACTCCAATGACAAACATTCCCAAGAGATCTCAAGTGGCTCTCTGGTGCTGGAAGGGCGATACTGTTTCTGTTGGTCATGTCAAGGAAGAGCATCCCCCCACGGCCCTGGGCAGCTCTGCTCCCTCCAAGGAGGGATCCTTGTGGATCCAAGCAGCATCCTTGTGTTGGCAAAATCTCTTCCCGTAACAACTGTGGGAAGAGACTGCCAGGGAAAGAGGAGCTCATGGGAAGTTAATGATAGATGAGCACAGATGGGATCACAAGAGCCTTCAAACCCAACAGGCAATAGGACCTGGAAGGGAGGGGCTGTGTGAATCCCCATGACCCCCAAAGAGCTACTGCAGAGCTGGCAATATTCCTCCTGCCTTGACAAACACCCGAGCACCAAGTGTACAGAGACAACTGGGAAAATCCAATCCTGGAAGTGTCCAAGGTCAGGCTGGACAGAGCTTTGGGCAACCTGGGATAATGGGGAAAAATTATCGGGATTATATAAGGGATTCGAATCAGATGATGTTGAAGGTTCCCTTCCACACAGGCCCTTCCATGATTCGATGATTCTATCCTAGGATCCTTCCCATGGCAGTGGAATATGTCCGTGGGGATTTCCAGCCTCACCCTGAGGACAGGATGATTCCCTGGCTGTGTGTGTCCTGTGGGTCTGTGGCATGGGCTGTGCACAGGGTGGAATGTTCCCCCAGGGGAGGTGCTGGGGACAGGGGAGGGAGAGATGGAGACCTCATTCCCAGACCATGTCAGAGCACCCAGAGATCCCTGGCGTTTTAACATCAGGAGAGCCACGGGAACAAGAGTGGGCTGGAGAAAACACCTCTGAGTGGGGGATTTGGCAAAACAAAAAGGTTTCACTTGCCGAAAATAAGGCTGAGAAGATGTCCTGATTGTCAGGTACCACAGAGCCCTGTCCGTGCTTCACAATTTTCCTGCCCCGTGTCCCGGGAGGATTTTCTCTGGGATGTCTGACAGAGGCATCCTTTTCAGACTGTCTCTAGCTTGGAGCTTCCTTTCTACAGCATATCCAGGGGTGATGATCTGTTGGTCAACACTTAACAGTGAGGAACCAAGGCAGGAAAACCTAAGGATGCTAAGCATTGGAAGTGGCAGCTTCCCTGTCCCTTCACCACCTTCATCACCTTCCTGGTACACACCCCAAACACGGAGCATTTGCTCAGCAGAGACACAGGAGGAATAAAAACTTCAGGGCCTCAGGATCGAGGTGAGTTTGGCTGTTCCAAAGCCACGTACCAGCCTCAGCTTCCCTGGGACGGTGACGAGGCCACTCGGTGCGTGTGACCTGCCCCTCACACATACCTTTCCTTTGAGCGCATCCGGCTCAGGCCCCGCAAAGCCCCGGCACACCCCGTCAGTGCCGTTTCCTATGACAACGCCGTCAACAGCGCCCGGAGCAGGGTTGGGGTCCGGGGGGCCGGGCAGGTGTGGGGCTCCTCGTAGCTATAGCAAAGGGGTGTTTACTTCTGTGTTTTGCATGTCGGTGTTACCCCCGGGACAGCTCCCCGCGCTTGTCACAGCAGCGTAAGGCTCTTTGGCATTTCCCCCAGCAACTACGTCAGTGTTTTGGGGGAGCCGTGTGTAACCTGCACCTACCCCCGACCGGCTGCAGGAAGCATCCATCCTTCCCGAAAGTGTCACGGCTCCTAGGACCCCCCATGCCGGTACAGGCTGTGGTACAGGTGCTCTTCCTGCAGCCCTCGTCGTGGGTTTTCTCACCCCAGTATCGCACCATGCAGCAAACCCCCCCTTTTCCGCACGGGCTCCGCTGTGGGAAGTGTTTCCCTGCCTTGTCCCTTTCCCGTCAGACCGTGCCCGTGTCTGTGCCTTCCCCGCAACTTCTCCTGACACTTTGCAAGCTCGGGGGAACGCTCCCAGCGCATCCACGCCGGCGGCTCACGGAGCGCTTCGGCCAAATCACGAAGGGTTTGGATCCTGTTCCCCGGCACAAGTGCCAGGGGCGGGGAGATCTTGCCTCACATCTATTCTTTCTAGGTACAAAACACGCATTCAAAAGTCAGAGCCGTTTCACTGGCAAGGGCTGGGAGCTGCTCGGAGCCGGCCAGCTGCCCTAGTTCTGATTCCCAGCGAGGCCGCTTTCCCAGCCCTCCTCTCCGCATGTTTTGCAGACGCTTGCATGGAGGATGCATCACGGGGCCAGCCCCGCCCGGGCGCTGCATCCCGCGGGCCACATCACAGCCTCGAGGCTGCTGGAGCCGCTGCAAAGCTGCCGGTCCCCGCATCCATCTGCTCCCGCGTCGCTCCTCTGGAGCGGGGAGCTCGTGTTTAACGACCGCGTGTGTTTTCGCTCAAGCATTACATCACCTGGCAACGCCAGCGGGACGGACGGACGGACAGACAGACGGGGCCAGCCCGGCTACGCTGTCCTTGCCCATGTTCGTCCCCTGTCTCATGCCCCGTGTCCCCAGCCCGCAGCCCTTTGCCTTGTGCAGGTGTTTCTATTGAAAATCCTCCATGCAGAGCCCACCGAGAGGCTCATGCACTGCCCCCCCTCCCCATCTCCTTGGCGTGTCTCAGCTCCCGGTGTGGAGGGCAAAACACTCCCTAATTTCCACCTCACGGAATTCCTGCGGCCGTAGCCATCAGCACTTGCCCTAAAATAAAGTGGGAGCTGAGATAAGCCAGACAGGCATGCTGCGGAGGGCCAGTCCCGAGCGCGGGCTGAGCTCACACTTCTTTAAGTGGGCGGCCAGGTCGGGCCTTCGCACCTCGCACAGCCGGAGAGGAACCGGGTGGATTTGCTGATAATTGGCTGCCAATTTCCGCAGCGGTGGAAGAAGCCTGGGGAATGGGGAGAATGATGACAGGGGCCCTGCGGGAAGGGGGTGCAGACAGGACATTTTCGTGTATGTGCTCCCACTCCCAGCACATTGAGGTCACGAGGAGTCAGGTCCTGGGATAAGCAGCATCTCAAACCTTTGGCATGCGGGGAAGGGGCAGTGTTGGACCTGCAGTGGAGAGGGTGATTTTGCATTCCTCGCCCTTCACCCACACAGCAGATTCTCATTTGCATCCACACAGATTCTCCACTTCTGCTCTGGCCGGCCTTCTATTCACCTCTGGAGTCCCCAGGATAAGAAGGATGTGGATATGCTGGAGTAACTCCAGAGGAGTCCACAGAGGAGTCCACAGAGATACTCCAAGGGCTGGAGCCACCCTGCTCTGGAGCCAGGCTGGGAGAGCTGGGGGTGCTCACCTGGAGAGGAGAAGGCTCCAGGGAGAGCTCAGAGCCCCTTCCAGGGCATAAAGGGGCTCCAGGAGGTGCAGGATAAGGGACAGGATAAGGGGAATGGCTTCATATTGACAGAGTGGAGTGAGAGATTAGATATTGGGAAGAAGCTCTTTTTTGTGAGGGTGGGAAGGCCCTGACACAGGGTGCTCAGAGAAGCTGTGGCAGTCCCTGAATCCCTGGAACTGTCCAAGGGCAGGAGCAACCTGGGATGGTGGAAGGTGTCCCTGCCCATGGCAGGGGCTGGAACGGGATGTTCTTAAAGGTCCCTTCCAACTCAAACCATTCCATGATCCTGTGACTGACCCCATCATTTAACTCACTGCCACCCCAGCTGCTCCCCAAGCCCTGTCCAGAGCTACCCCCCGAAAAGGGGGATGAGGAGTTCAGTGGGGACATGCAGGGTCCCGATTTGGGCTCAGAGCCCCTGAAGGGGCTGAGGCAGGAAGTGACTCAGCTGCCAGACCCCCCCTCATACCCTGCTCTGGGGTTCGCGGGGCCCGTGTGTCCATCACCAGCCCAGGCCGGGCGCTGCGTGTCCCCAGGGCACCCCGGGGCCGGGCAGCATGTTTTCCTGCAAAATGCCCGATTTTCCCGTCCTGACGGAGGCTCGCACACCCCGCGCCCGCCACCTAACGGCCACCGCCGGCCGACACCGGCATCCGCACCGGGATCCAGCACCGGCACTGGGATCCGGACACTGGCACCGACACCCGGGCGTTGGGCACCGGCACCGGTACCAGGATCTGGGTACCGGGATCCGGGCACTGAAACCGGGATCGGGACACCGGGCAACGGTACCGGCACTGGCACCGAGATCTGGACTCCGTGCACGGGGCACTGGCACCGGGCACGGTACCGGGCATCGGGCCGATCCCTTCCCTAGTGCCCTGCGGCTGGAGCCGCATCTCCCAGACTCCCGCCTGCACCCCCGAACACCCCCATCCCTTCACCCCACCGGTCCCCATCTGTCCCCCAATCCCCTTTCGGGTCGATACCACCCGGGATGCGAGAGCACTCAGGTGCCAGTCTCGACACACATCCATCACCCTAAATCCCCGTGGTCCCCAATGCCGGTGGGCGCAGCCCCCCCGTCTTCCCCCACCGCCTGCCTTGGCAGCTGCCCCCCTCATCCAGCTTTTTTGGCAGAGACGCGCCGGCTTGGAGAGAGCAGCGAGGAATTAAAAAAAAAAAAAAATAAAGAAAAGGGAAAAAAAGGGGTAAAGGAAAAAAACCCTCCCCGAGCAGCCAGCCCAATCGGCGGGAGCGGCTCGTGTGTGTTTGGCCTTTCCTCATGACGTAGTGTCCTGTGCCTCTCCCCCCCTCTCCCTCTCCTTTTCCCCTCCCTCCTCACCCCCCTCCCCTTCCCCTCGCATCCTTGGAAGCAACAATTAAGCAGCTCTGGGATAAAACACACAGCCCGCGGGAGCACGGGGGCATTGCTTCAAGAGATGGCAAGGCAGGCAGCTGCACCCCTCCTCCCCGGAGTCCTCCTCCTTCTCTCCATCCTCCCGGCTACCCAGCAAGGAGGTAAGGAACGAAAGGCTCCTTCCCGTACCCCGGCCAGCGCTTCGCTCCTGCGGGGTCCTGCGGGGACCCTCCGCGGGCACCGGGGCTGCGACACCCCCACCCTCCCGGCAACCCCTCACTTGCCCCTCGCCTGCCCCGGCTGCCCAGTCCCGAGCAGGGACAGTCACCCACCTTGCCCTGCCTTGGGGACATCCCCGAGGGTGGGTGGGCAGGCCCCTGGGCGCCACCTCTGCTGAGGGCTCTTTGCTCCCCAAACCGATGGGTGGTTTGCGCCGTGCCCGGGTGGGACGGGATGTTACCGAAGGTGGTGACACGGGGAAGTCGGTGACGGCACCTCTGCACCAAGCACTTGTCAGGGGGAGGCTGCGAGGGGTGTCCTGGTGAGAGGCTTGGGGACATGAGAGGCTTGGAGGCACGAAAGGCTCAGGAACACGCAGGCAGGACACGAAGGGTGGCCACCAAACTCCCATGGGACTTAGAAGTGCGAGGGGCCGGGGGGAGGTGGCAGCTGTCACCCGCGGTGCGATGGCAGCGGGAGCTGAGGGCGGTGGGTGGGTGGCAGCATCCCGCAGTCGCTGTGTGCGAGCTGCTGCTCAGTGTGTGGCCGCGACAGCCCCGGGGCTGCTGCAGCTGCAGAGCGGCTCGACCCACCCGAACCTCAGGCTGGGGGTCCCGGGGGGCCCTCACACCGCCCTCATCGCCCTTGTGCCACCAGCGCCGGGTCCCTGTCCCAGCGCGGTCCCAGGGCTGTGTGACAGCCCGGCCCAGGCACACGCAGGTGCGGCACACGAGGCCGGGGCGGGGAGGTGACAGCCAGCGCCGGGGTCTGTGTCCCAGCCGTGTGACACAGCCCGGCCAGCATAGCCGGTGCCTGCCCGGTGGCCGGCCCCCGTCTCGGCGTCAGACTGGAAGCTGAGCTCCCACCCAGGCTGAGAGAACAGCTGAGCGCAGATTCAGAGCCCCCACTGCAGTGGCCAAACTGGGTAGAGGGCTTTGAGGAGGCGACAGCACCACCAGGGAGGGGACAGTCCCCTCCAGAGAGCCGGGTGGTTGTGCCAAGGAGAGCGTGTGATGGGCAGAGCCACCATCGGCCACGAGGTCGGTGCCGGGGCTGTCGTGCGGGTCTTGCTGCACAGAGAGGATTGAGGGGCACTCAGTCCTCCTCCGGAGGAGAAGGGCAGGATACCATGGGCAGTGCCAGGGCTGGGTGGGCACCAGGGCAGCCACAGGCTGGGCCACCTGTCACCAAGGGCATAGCCCTCGGCAGCTCAATCTGCCCTGCGGCTCACAGGACCCGACCCCGGGCTGGCTTGTCCTGGCTATGCAGGCAGTGGGACCCCAGAGCCGGGAGCTGCGAGGGAAGTCGAGCTGCTGTCGGTGCCTAATCGTGCTCAGGATGCTGGATGGGATGTGCTCAGTCCCAGGCACTCTCCATCTCTGGCAGTGAGAGAGATGTGGCTTGCTGATCCAGGCTGGCTTTGTTCTGATCCTTCAAGCTGTGGCCAGCTAGGACAGTCTCTGGAGGACTTTGGACCCCGAGTGAGACCCCACAGCAGTTCCTGAACAGTTCAGGACTGTTGGCCCCACTCCAGGCCACAGCTCAGTCTCCAGGGGTGTTTGCTAGTTTGGGAAGCAGCTCACAGAGGAGGTGAACTGACCCTGGAGATAGTCCCAGTACTCGTGGGACACAGGAGAAGGCTCTTCCATGGAGGACTGGGCAGTGTCTGCAGCCTGGTGTCTCAGCCCTGCTCCTGGCATGCCAGCCCTTGGGGATAGAGCTGGCACAGAGGCACGGTGGCATGGTGAGGGGGGGGGGCCCAGGGTGCTGGAGATGGTCAGGCCCGTGTCCTCCAGCACTGGCTGCATTGCAGCTCCAAATAATCCTGGCAGGAGAGGGAACCCTGAGACTTCCCAGGTTGAGGGGTTCATATCCAGACTGTCACCTCAGAGAAGTGCCAAGAGGCTGAAATCCCCAGCAGCAGGTCAGGATCAGCCCCTGTGGATCTGGCCCTGGGGAGCAGAGCTGTGCTGGCACTGTGGGGACCTGCACAGCCAGACACAGGTGACTGCAGGGGGAAGGTGCCGTGATTCTCTAAAGGTGCCAAGTGCAGCCTGTCCGAGCATCTGGAGCAGGGAATCTGTCCCTCAGTGCTTCCTGTGGAGCACAGGGGATCCCCTGGCAGTGACACCCCCAGGAGGGACAAGAGGGACCCCAGGGAGGTCCCAGCCCTGCAGGCTCTGGGCCCACGGGGAATAGCTGGGGTGGGTGCAGAGGGGCAGGCACTGGGTGTGCCAGCACCCAGCCTGGGGCTGTGGGGACCCTCCGAGGACACCCAGGGTCCCCAGGGTGGGGCTGGGATGGCATCTCCTCTTCCCAGCTGGAGCCTGGCCTGCCAGGGCTGCTCCCTCCCCTCACAACTGGCAGGGTGCAGCTCGTCTGCGACCGCTTGGAGATGAAAGCTGGAGCTTCAGGGGGGCTGGAGAGGAGCCAGACCCCGGCAGCAGCCCCTGCTCCCCCCGAGCTGCTACCAGCGAGCTCGGCCCGGGATGCAGCACAGCTTCAAAGTCGCTTGGAGACTGAATGTTTCCATAACTTTCTCCCAAGAAAAAGAAAACAGCAAAATGAGGGAAGAGGAGAAATGATGGTGGTTTGGCACCGAGGCTCCTCCGGGAGCGGGTGCCCATGGGCACAGAGAGGGGCTGAGGAATGAGGGTGTCCTGTGCTGGATTCTCCATCTTGGTCTTGGTCTCAGAAGCTACGCAACAGAGAAATCCTCTGCATTTCTGGCTCGTGAAGGGAGCTGCAAGCAGTGGTGCAGATAGAAATGGTGCAGCTGATCCAAACGGGATCGGAAGCAGCTCTGGCAGTGAAACAGCATGGATATCCACACCTGTGGATGGAGCTGGGGGGGGGAAACGTCCCATTCCCATAAACAAGGAGACTCCACACCAGATCCTGAGCACCTCATGGCTCACACCCTGACACAGCTGGGGCTGCACGAGTGGCTGCGAATTCTCTGGTCCCGGGATTGAGAAGCCATCCCTGGGGTGGGATGCAGGATCACAGCCAGCCCAGCCCAGGAGACAGGCTGGAAGCCCAGGAAAATCCCCTTCCCAGGGTCCTGGTAGGCTCAGAGCAGAGGCAGCACAGAGCTCCTTCAGCTCTGGGAAGCTGCTGACTCAGTCTCCCCTTCCCTGATGTGCCAAGGGAGTGAGTGAAGAGGACAAATGGGAGCACATAGACCCCACACGGGGCTGGGGACTGCTGGACCTGAGGCTGGGCAAGGACAGATGGCCAGAGCCCAGTGTGGTCACAGTGTCACCAGTGTGTGGGCTGTCACCAACACCTGTGCTCGATGGTGCTGCCAGGGGGAGGGACTGGAGATGCTGGCGGGATCTGGAGAGACCCCCCCCAGCAGTGCCTGCACCAGGGAACAACCCCGAGCTGGGCTCTGGGGGAGCAGCTTGTGAAGGAGTGTCCAGGGCAGTGCAGATCCGGCCATGCCTGGCAGCAGAGCAGGTCAGGAAGAGCTCCTGAGGGAAAGGTTTGTCCTCCCAAAGCCACTTGGCATCACCACCCAGTCACCCATCCCACTGCCACCAGGCCATCCCATCTCCTGCCAGGCCTTGCTGACCTGCCCCCTGCACACCTCCTGATCTGGGCAATGAACAGCAGATAGACCACCACAGCCTCTGCAACCCTCCCAAATATGTCCAGAGCCCTGTCTCTGGGATGGTGTCTGGGAGATGCATGAAGAGGGGGCAGTGACAGTGTCACAACAGTGGGATCCTCCTAGCAGGACCCCCAGTGCCCCAGGAGGGTGGTGGTGATGATAAAGGGCTGAGTTTGGCAGCTGTGGCTGTGGGCAGGTGACATCTGGACATTTCTGTGGTCCCTACACTGCAGGGATGCTGTGAGAAATCCTTGTCCCAGCTTCCTTGGGAGTCTCCATCAGGCAGCACTGGCACAGGGTGACAGAGGGGTGGGGGGGGGTCAGCCCGGGTCCCCCATTGTCACCCCAGCACCAGGGACCTTGCCTGGTTTTGGGGGGCTGAGGCTGGGGAGTATGATGGGGGCTGAGCATCCCCTCCCGGCTGGGGACAGTGCCTGGCTGTGCCACGAGGGTCCCTGGCCATGCCCAGAACTGGCTCCCAGAGGCAGCAGGGCTGGGAGGGAGAACTGGCGGTGTGCAGATGTTTGGAGTTTGTTTGGAAACAAGGCAGGAGTTGGAGTTGTGTTTATCCAGCCTGGGGGCGGGTGGTGTGGGCGCGGAATGTGCCGGGAAAAGGAGCCGTTCTGTCACCCCCTGGCCGGGAAAAGGAGCCGTTCTGTCACCCCCTGGCCTGGGAAAGGAGTTGCTCCGGAACCCCCTGGCTGGGGGCCGGGCCGGGCTGGGCCGTGCCAGGGGCTGAGCACGTGTCCCCATCTATCCAAGCACACTGGCAGAACCTCGGGAAGGGATAGAGGGGGAACAGACCTGGGACCCACTCCCTGGGGCTGTGTGATGAGACCTGGCACGGCTCCCCTTCCTGCATCCTGCATCCCCAGGGATGTCCTGTCCTGCCACTGAGTGTCCCAACATCTCCTGTGCGTGCACAGCCCGACACCTCTGTCACACACGGGTGTGTCCCGACACCCTGGTGCATCCCTGTGGGAGGCTGGGCATCTCTGCCAGGTGCCCAGGCCAGAAGGGACACGTGAGCAGGGCCCAGGGGACACCCTCACTCCTTTCACTGGTGGGGCACAGTGAGGGGGCACAGATGCCCCCCAGAGTTTGCCCCACATCTGCGATGGAGATGTGCAGCACAATGTGCTCTGCCATGGTGTGCCAGCCCTGCCAGCCCCGCCACCTGCCTGTCCCCCTGGGTGCTGGCACTGCCCTGCCCAGCCCCTGGGCATTGCCTGGCCCGTGGTGGTGCTGCCAGGGCTGTGCCACTGCATGCGCCCACCTCCCGGGCTGCTGGGGAGGCCACTGCATGTCCTCAGGTCCCAGCCACACCCCACAGGGTCTCCAGTGCCCGTGCCCCCTGAAGTCCATCCCCTGTGGCAGCGGGCTGGCTGCAGCTTCCCACAGGGACTGTGGCCACGACAGCCCCCCCACACCCTCCTGGCAGCCCCCCTGTCCTGCAAACCCCACCACAACCCCTCTCCCTCTGCCAGAAGAGAAGCTTCCCTCTGCACTACAGTCCCCTTGTGTCCCCAACCCACTGCAAGTCCCCAGCCCACCCATGGCCCTGGTGGAGATGGGAGGCCAGCCGGGGGTGGCAGCCTGGTGGCCTGCAGAAGACACTGCCAGCGTCCAAAACAACCAAAAAACCTTGTGGCCTCTGAGCATGAGCTGAGATGCTCTGGAAAGCACTGGCACCTGGGTGGCGACACCCAGTGTCACATGGACAGGCTGGGGGACACAGAGGGAGTTCCATGGGTCTCAGCAGTGTCCCTCCAGTCTGTCACCCCAGTCCCACTGGCCTGAGATGGCTCTTCCTTCCCATTGGCACCTCAGCAGACAGGACACATCCAAGGATCCTTGGGGCAGCCCCAGAGGATGCTCAGGCATGGCTGGGACCAGCAGGGACTGTGGGGATCAGCTGGGACAATGCCAGGTCCACGGTCGTGCCTGGACCCACCCCCCCAGAGCCACGGGAGGCTGGAGGTGATGGAGACAGGCCCGGCTGTGGGATGGGGCAGGAGCTGGGAAGCAGAGCTGGACAGCGCCCAGCCCCATGTCCCTCCCTCCTTCCCTTGCAGGGCCAGGTCCTGCTGACTCCTCCACCGAGGTGCCACACCTGAGTCCCATCTGGGACCTCCGAGCCCTGTCACCACTGTCACCTTGGGCAAACAGGGATGCAAGGAAAGGCAGGGACCTGCCCTCGAGCTCCACATCCCAAGTCCTGGCAGAGAGCAGCAGGGGAACCAGGAGCAACCCCCCACCTCCCTGCCTTGGACCTCTGGGGGGATTTTAACAAGGGACTCTTCTCTTGCAGGTGTTCCTGGTGCTATCCCAGGAGGGGGAGTCCCAGGAGGAGGCTTTTTCCCAGGTAAGGGGGTCCTGGCACCACTGGGAGGGGGCATCACCCTGTCTGCAAGGACGGGCAGGTGCCTGGGGGGTCCTTGAATGCCTTTGAGACACCATGGAAGGCTGAGGACCTGCCAGCCAGGATCAGGTGACAGTGGGGACACCCTGTCCGGCTGTGCAGCATGGACTCAGCATCAGCCCTACGGGACATGACTGAGTGGCAGTGCCAGGCTTACCCTAGGGGCCCCTAGCCCAGGGCTGGCACCAACACCCTGCCCAGCCCTGGCCACAGGAGGTGCTCAGAGGTCACAGCCTGTCCCTAGAGCGAAAATCCTGGGGACATCCAGAGGGGGATGGCCCATCCCCTGACACCCGTGGGACCCTCCCCAGGGACCCCCGGGAGCAGCTGAGTGCTCCCAGGGCAGTGCTCAGACCGTGCCCTTGCTCACAGGTGCTGGAGTTGGAGGTTTGGGAGCAGGTGAGTGCTGGGACCCCCTGCCAGACTGGGCTGGGGAGAAGGGCAGGATGCCCAGGAGATCTCCCTTGTTTGGGCAGGGGGTCTGCCATGAGGCTGGCCCTGTCTCACGTGTCCCCTGCCCGGGGATGCTCGGAGGGAGGAGGGCTCTGACCCCTGTCCCTCCGCTCGCTCTCCCCTAGGACTCGGGGCTGCAGGAAAACCTCCCAAACCAGGTAAGAAGCCTTTCCCTGGCTCTCGCCAGCTGCAGGCACGCCAGTGGCCGGGACATTTCACAGCCACTGCTGCCCTCACGCTGCTCCCCCGTGGCCAAGGCACACCCAGCCCTGCCCTGCCACACTAATCCTGCCACAGCCTCAAGGAGCCTTCCTCCCCCACCCCGCTTTGGCGCTGCCCTCTGCTCCCAGCCCCCAAAACCATCCTTTGGGGGTACTTGCTGCCTGTAAAGCTGCGCCAGAGCTGCGGGAGGAGATGCAAAGCCGGGAGCCAGTGTCCTGGTGGGGAGCTGGCAGCGCCTCCACCTGCCTGCCATCGGGGCCAAGCAGCTTTTGCAGAGGCTCCTTCAGCCCACGCTGGGCTTTGCCTGGCCTAGAAATGCTGGAGAGAGGGGACATTACCAGGAGAGAGGGGAGATGCTGGCAGGAGGATGTGCAGCTGGAGGAGGCACAGCTGGAGGGCACAGCTGGAACTTGGGGCAGCAGGGACTGAACGTACAGCATCTGGGGCCAAGGGAAATCATGGAATTGTAGAATGGCCTGAGTTGGAAGGGACCTTAAAGCTCGTCCAGTTCCACCTCCTGCCCTGGGCAGGGACACCTTCCACTGTCCCAGGCTGCTCCTAGCCCCAGTGTCCAACCTGGCCTTGGGCACTGCCAGGGATCCAGGGGCAGCCACAGCTGCTCTGGGCACCTATGCCAGGGCCTCACCACCTCCAGAGCAGAGAATTCCTCCTAACACTGAGTCTAAATCTCTCCTCTTTTGGTTCAGACCACTCCCTCTTGTCCTGGCACCCTCTGCACAGTGCCTGTTGATCCCCATGCAGAAATGCTGCTTCATTTCATCAAATGCTCCCTGGGGTCCCCTCCGTGCCCATCCCAGGGGTCCCGACTGTGCCCAGGGCAGGGGCACCCCACGGCCCCGGCTCCCCTAACCGGCCTGGCTGTGCAGTGGGAGCTGCAGCCCGAGGTGGGGGCCAGCAGCCTCCGTTTGCTCAGATTTCAGCTCGTGGAAAGAAAAACAAGGCCCTTTATTTCGGCATAATTAAAACCAAACGCGGGGCGGCTGCGAAGGCCCAGCCGGAGCGGTGTCCGCGCCCGGAGCCAGCGGCTCCGGAATTTGCGCCTGGAGGGAGCGAGGGCTGATGAGCCCCAGATGTTGGAAGGCAGCGCTGGCCGGAGACCCAGGGACTCATTCCTCAGCCATAAACATTTTGGTTCCATCCCTTTGTGGCCTGGCAGGGTGGGGGGTGGGTGAGGCAGAAGGGACGGCACGGAGGACCCAAGTGCTGGCAAGGACATTTGTCACCCGTCCCTGTGCCTGTCCCTGGGCTGTTCTCCCATCCCCCACTCCTCTGTCCCTCTGGGCCTGGCCACCACACGCCTCACCCCACTTCTCTTTCTAGGGGTCGGAGGACTTGGGGGACTCGGCCCCCTTGGCCTGCAGCCAGGTGAGCACTGACCACTGTCCACCGCTGCTCCGGGGTGATGTCCCCAGAGACCCACCTTGGGGACAGCACATCCCTTGCCCCCATCTCCACAGCTCTCCAGAGTGTGCTGGATGGGTGCCATCTGGGCTGGGTGCCCTTCCCAGACCTGAGAGACTGCAGCCCTGAGGTCCCCCTGCATGGTGACATCACCACAGTGGGGTGACCCCAGAGGAGAGGAGGCACCTGGGGTCCCTGCAGGGCCGGCAGCAGAGGGACAGTGCCTGCAGGTGGTCAGCCAGTGGCTCCAGGGGTGTCAGCACCCACTGCAGGGGGGCCAGGTGTTGTGTGTGCCAGGTGGGATGTGGATGGGAGAACGAATTTGGGGGATGCAGGACAGGGCAGCCAGTGCCTGCTAACGCAGCCTTGCCCAGCCTAACGCCAGTGCTGGCACTGCCACACAGCCCCCACAGCTCACCACTCCCTGTGCCCACCATGAGGGCAGGACCCCCTCTTGGCAGCTGTTTTTTAGTGATGCTGATGCTGGTTGTTCTCCCCACAGGTGCTGGGGGTCTGTTCCCCGGAGCTGCCTTCCCTGGGGGCGTGTTCCCAGGAGCCGCCTCGGCCGCGGCGCTCAAGGCTGCTGCAAAAGCTGGTGAGTGCTGGGGGGGTCTGGGCAAGGCGGCCTTGGGGCTCGGCAGCCTCCAGGGACTCTGAGCCAGGACAGATTTCCCCTGGAGCCGAGGCTGCAGGCAGGAGCTGATGCTCTCACTGGGCTTGCCAGTGACTCGGAGGGACACAGGCGATGGGGGAGTTGGCCAAACCTGAGCCCCCAGGAGCAGAGACCACAGAGTTGCCTGGTCCCTTTGCCCAGTTTGGGGGACCCACCCCTGGGACTGCCTCAGGGTGTCCCCTGCACCCCCAAAGGGCCAGCTTGAGCTTGTCCCTTCTCTGGCCAGCCGCAGCCCAGCGGTGGCAGCTCCCCCTGGTACACTCCTCTTCCCAATGCCCCCAGGTGCTGGCATTGGAGGCGTGGGTGGAATTGGTGGTCCTGGTGGCCTCGGGGTCTCCACAGGTAGGAAATACTCCTCGCTCCCAGCAGAGCCAAGCCTGGGGCAAAGCTGTCCCCGGCGTGGGCAGGAGCGGGGGCTCAGGGCTCTGTGCTGCCCGCAGGTGCCGTGGTACCGGGCGCGGTGCAGCCCGGCCTTGGCGCGGCAGGGAAACCCCCTAAAATACCAGGTAGGTGACGGCCCCGGCGTCGGGGCCGGGGCGGGGAGCGACTCCATCCGAGCCCTCATCCCTGAATTTCTTTTGCCTGCAGGTGCTGGGATTCCTGGAGCTTTTCCGGGCGGCGTGCTCCCCGGTGCAGGTGAGCTGTCCTCCACCCCACTGTAAACACTCCATCTTCTGAGGGGATCCCGACAGCACCCCAATTCCGAGGGAGTCCCTTCCCCACCGTCAGCACCCCAACGTCCCTAGTGGTCCTTGCCCAGTGCCAGCACTCCCTGTAGGGAGAGCACCCTGCCCTGCTGCCCGCCTGCCTCCCGCTGCTCCCAAACCCCTTGGCTGAGGTCACAGTGACATTTCCACCGTGCCAAAGGCATGGGGGGACCCTGCACCTCCATCCCGTGCCAAGCTTGGCGGGAGCAGGCAGCATCAGCACTGCGAGAGGAGCTGGCACAGCCGCCAGGGCTGGCGGCGTGGGAAGGAGGGGGAGGAGGCGGCAAGAGAGAGGAATTCCTTAGTGCAAAGTAATTTGGAGGAGGAAAACTTGTGAAAACAAGATGTTTCGACACTGTCCGAAGTGTGTTGCTGGTCAGGAATGTCTTTTCCATGTCTGAAAATGTTTGAGTTATAATGAAAGACATTTGTAAGAGGGGAAAAAGATTCCCAAACCAAAAGGAAACTCAAAACCCAAAAATCCAACCCAAACCACCACAAGGCCTAAACACTGTCTGCTGCCCCTGGAGGGCTGCAGAGCCTCATCTGGCCCCAGGCCACCGAGTATCACAAGGGCAGAGAGCACTGCCCAGGCCTGGCTGGGGCTTTGCTGTCACCAGTGGGACTCCTCTTGAGTGCTGTGTTCCCTGCAGGCTCTGTTCCACAGGCAGTTCCAGGCCTGCATCAAACCCCTCCTGGCAGCTGGCACGGGGTGGTCCCAGCAAGCCCCCGAGGATGAGGGTGAATGGGTGACAGGGATTTGGCAGCTGGGTGTGGGGGTCTTGGGTACCAGTAACATCCCGAGGCCCCAGCTCACCCCTCTGGTCTCTGCTCCAGGTGTTCGTTTTCCCGGTGTGGGGGTGCTGCCTGGAGTCCCCACTGGAGCTGGAGTCAAGCCTAAAGCACCAGGTAGGTCCCCTCAATCCCCTTTGAACACTGGGGTGGCTCCAGCTCAGCACTTAAGCCCATCCTTTGAGGTCACAGCCCTACAGGGCACTTAGCAGGGAAGCCAATTAACTTAGGTTAATTTGGGCCTCCAGGAGCAGCCCAGGGCTCAAACAGGTGTCTTTGTGCTTCCTTTTAGGAGCTGGAGCCTTTGGAGGAATCCCTGGTGAGTGTCCCATCTCTCTTGCCTGTCCTTCTCTTCCTTCCCAAGCCCGTTTCTCACAGCCATGGTATCCCCACACCAGAAGATGCCTCAGGGCTTCCCAAGCCACCCACTATCCTCTGCCAGGGTGCCCTGGGGCACTCCCCTCTGTCCAGGACTGGTGGCAGCCGTGGTGCGGGCTCCAGGTGAGAGTCTGCTGTTGGTTTGCAGGACTGGGAGGTTTTGGAGGTCAGCAGCCTGGTGTCCCTCTGGGGTATCCCATCAAAGCTCCTAAGCTCCCAGGTAAGCTCCACAGCCAGCAGAGCGGCTTCACTGCGGGTGAAGGATCCCCAGCAGTGTCAGGAGAAGGACCCGCCGTTCCCTGGGGCTGAGGCACAGTGCCCACAGGTCCCCTGGACCTGGCAGTGCCTGTGCTGACCCTGGGACAGCAGGACAGAGCCAGGGGCTCTGCTGTGCTCTGCCTGTGGCAGCCCTGTGGGCAGCTGCTGGGGTGATGCCCGTGGTCTTGGCCCTGGCTCATGTGGACAATGCTGTGCCTCTCTCCAGTTATTGTAAGGTAGGAAGGGTCACGTTCTGGGGACACGCTCTGGGCTAGGCCACCCTGGGATGTCCCTGCCAGCACAAGGCACAGCCCTTGCAGGGACAGTCTGGTTTCTGTGGCTCCTGGGGTTGGGCTGGGCATTCACCTGGGCCAGTTGTCCTGGCTCAAGGAGCTGTAGCTGAGGCCACCTGATGGCTCCAGGCAGGTGTCCCTCCCCACTGCCCATCTGGACAGGGTTCAGCTCCAGCCCCAGTCAGCCTGGGGGAGCTCAGCACCCCTTTCCCAGCCCAGGCTGCTCTGGACACACTCCCCTCCCAGCCCTGTGCCAGGTGTTATCTCTGCCTGTCCCCAGGCAGCCGTGCCCACAGAGGGACAGTGGCAGGTTCTGTGCCCTCCAGGAGCCATGCTGGCACCTGACTCCTCCCCAGTGCATCCTGAGGAAGAGGGCGCATCTGGCAGGGCCTCCATCCCTGGGGTGCTGGGGAGTACATTGGGGATCTGCAGGCATTTCCCCATTCACCCAAACAAGTCACTGGAGGTAGGAGAGTCTTGGTGAGAGGAGCTCCCCTGGAGCAGCACATCCTAGCCCAGCACATCCCAGTCCAGCTCCAGCCCCAGCAGGGCCAGTGACCACGAGCAGCAGCAGGGATCCCTGGTCTGCTCTGGTTTCCTGCAGTGCAGCAGAGTTAAGATCCTTCAGGAGACTCGGCCCCACTGCTGGCAAAGCCTGGCTGGGTCCCAGCCCCAGGAGAGGGACCAGGACGGCAGGGATGTCTCCAGATCTTCCTGGACGCTGGGGAACGCCAGTTTGTCACCTCTGAGGGCTTAGGGCTGGCAGTGTAAGGACAGACTGTGCTGCTGGCTGTGGAGGCTCTCATCTTGATGCTGCAGGTGGATCCGGGACTGCCACAGGTGGGATGCCCCCTGCACTGTCCCCTCTGCAGTATGTGCAGGTTGAGAGGGGATGAGGGGACAGTGGGACAAGTAACATTTTAAGTGGAAAATCGTCTCTTTAGATGACTTGCTCCTGAGCTGTCCCCACTCAGGAGGTGGCCCTGGCCCTGGTGTTCACCTTGCTGGAGGTTCAGTCTGAAGCTGTGGCTGAGGTCAGGGTCCCATTGATGCTGTAGGGATGGGGATAACTCCCCAGTGTCCAGCTGTGCTTGGGTAGCATCAGTCTGTGCAGAGCCCTTCCAGTGTGTGCATCGGCCTGAGTCCCCCTGGCAGTGTGGGTGACATTGCCATGAGCACAGCCCCAGGGCAGGGCCTGCCTTCCCATCCAGCTGGGGATGGTGGGGAGCTGCACTCGGACCCGCCAAAACCCTTGGAGAACCAAGGTTTGGACTTCTGGCCCTTGGAGTCACCTCCATGTGTGTCACCCCTTTCCCAGCTTTAGGGTGAGCAAGGTGCTGATAAGGTGCCCCTGGTTGGGCAAGGGTGGCCCTCAAGGTGGGAGACACCTGGCCCAGCTCACTGTGAGCCTCTGCCTGCCAACACCACTGTGCTGCTGTGGGACACCATGGGATAGCCCAGTAGGATGGAGGGAAATCTTGTTCCCACATGTTGGCTGCTGGGAGGGGATGGTGTCTAGTTCTTGAGGAGATGCTGTGTCATGAGTAATTCCATCCTGGCTGCTGGCAGCCACATCCCTGCCCACGGCCCCCTTGCTGGAGGCATCCCCCACCCTGCTGTGTGCAGCTCGAGATGTCCCCCCAGGAATGTGCAGCCCATGGTGTCGGGATGCTGCCAGCAGTGATGGGAGCTGTGAGCTGCTGGCTGCCAAGCCCACGGTCTCCACTGAGTCAGGGGCATCCCCACACCATTCCGAGTGCTGGGATCCAGCTTTTTCGCAAGGAGACATTTTCCTGGCCACGATATTCCAGCTAATAATCCCTCCCCATCCTTTCACAATGACCTCCTAACGAAGTCACGTTTCAGCCGAGGCTCCCAAGCCCTGAATCTAATTAAAACCTTTCCTTCGGAGCTGGCCGGGGTGCAGCCAGCTGGGTACAACTCTTGCCATGGGGCTCCCGTGGGACCCCTTGCTGGAGCAGGGTCATGGGAGGCTCCTGCAGAACCAGCTTCAGGCGCCACAGCCCTCGGCCAGGGCTCAGAGGGGGCGGCTCTTTCAGTCCCTGCTTTCAAGGTGAGGGAGAACAGCATCTCCTGGCCCAGCTGCACCACAGGGGTTTGTATCCCGGAGGATTCACTGTCACAATGGATGGAGCCCCTGGGCTGGTGCTGCACGGCCCTGGCAGAGCGGGGCCATGCCGTGGGGCAGAGGGGACAGGGCCAGCAGCAGCCAGGTGTTAACCCCATCTTCTCTCCTGTCCTCTTGTCCCCAGGTGGCTATGGACTGCCCTACACCAATGGTAAGCTGTCCCGTGGTGAGTACTTGTGTCCTCAGTCCTCGTGGCTCCACTGGCTGCCACCATGACCTCGTGGCCTCGGGGTGGTGTGAGGGATATCCCACTCCCAGGGCAAGATGGTTCCTTGGAGGCCTTGTGCCTTGCCCATGGTGGCTGTGAACCAGCCTGGGAACTCAACTTTCCTGGCATCCCTGGGAGCTGTTAATCCACAGGATACGTCCTGAGCCACTCCAGCTCCAGACATGGATGTTTGAGCTGGGATCTCAAGTGGGGAGGAGCTGGCTTTGGCATTCCCCCTGCATCCTCTGGCGCCAGGGGGAGGACATCCAAGGGAGCCGCTCCGTCTGTCTCGTGGTCAGTGCCTGACCTGGCTCTGCCGCTGTGTTGTGATTTCAGGCCTCCGGCCCGGCGGGATAGGAGCCGGCCTCCTGGCAGGAAAGGCAGGATACCCCACCGGGACAGGTACATTCCTCCTCCGCCGCCCCAATGTGGGGACTGGCACGGGCATGGCAGGGGACCACGCACTCTGTCACCCTGCTGGCCCCTGGACCAGCAAGGCACTGCAGGGACAGCCCGGAGGAGAGCAGCAGCTCTCGCCCGAGATGGGGACAGCTGCTGGCAGGAGTGCCCGGCCCCCAGCGTGCCTGTGGGGTGCGGGAGCTGACGTGGGAATGGTCTCAAGAGCTCAGTGGCTCAGTGCCCGTGTCCTCCGCAGGGGTCGGAGCACAGGCGGCAGCAGCGAAGGCAGCAGCGAAACTTGGTGAGTCGCCTTCTGTGGCACAAACACCACCCATCGCCCCAGCAGGGAGCTGCTCCCTCCCTCCCTCCCTGCCAGCCCCAGCAATGCTGGTTTGTCCCCATGTCCCCGCACCACCGGCTGACAGCTCTGTCCCCTGCGGCAGGAGCCGGTGTCCTGCCCGGAGTTGGCGGCATCCCGGGAGTCGCACCCGGTGTCGGTGTCGGCGTGGGCGGTGTCCCAGGAGTTGGAGGTGAGGCGACGAGAGGGCTCTGCCCTGGGGCTCGGGGCGGGTCTCTTTCCCTTATCCCACATCACTGACTCTCTCCCGCTATCCCGGTAGTCGGAGGACCGGCAGCGGCGGCAGCAGCGGCGAAGGCAGCTGCAAAGGCAGGAGCTTTTGGTGAGTTCCTGCTGCCTCGGACAGATCTCGGCACAGGGAAGAGCCATGCATCGATGCTAGGGGCTGTGTGGCTCCACAGCTGCCCCGGCAGCCCCTATTCCATCCTCTGGGTACTCTCCCTGCCCCCTGTCCCGGCTTCAGCAGCTTTTCCCAGCAATGATGAAGGGCTGACAGGCCCCTAGGGATGCAGCAGCCTGGCATAGGACAGAGCATGCCCATCACATGTGGTCTGTCCATGAGATGTGGGTTTGCTGTGCCAGGTGCCAGTGGGATGACCAGGGACGTGGTGTCTGTGCTGAGCTGTCCTTCCCTAATGAGGGATGCTGCTGGTGACGCAGATCTCCACTGCTTCCCTCCCTGGCTGTTCTGTGGGAGAAAAGCGAGGAGCAAACCACACATTAGAACACTCAGGGAAAACGTGCCAGCCCTGGGACAGCTGGGATGTACAGCCACAACCTTGGGAGTCCCCAGCATCCTGGATGGCAAGGTCCCTGATAGGCATAGGGAGCTGGGAATCAAATACCCAGGTGCACCCAGGATCCCTGAGGAACTACTTTAGGATGAGTGAGGAGCTGACCAAAAAGCAAGTGCCCAAGAGACTCCTGTGACCTTGGAACAGATCATGTCCCCACCAGTGGCAGAGTGGGGTGTTTGCAAGGGGTTTGATTACTCTGCTTCCCTCCAGGTCCAGGGGCAGTGCCCGGAGTCGGAGGTGTCCCTGGCTTGGTACCTGGCATCGGAGGTGTCCCAGGGGCGGTGCCCGGTGTCGGAGCTGTCCCCGGGGTGGCAGGTGACTGTTCCAGAAGCCCTGTCCCCACGGCCCAGCTGTGTGGGGCCGTAGTGGCTGAGGGTCCCTGTCTCCCTTGTCCCCAGGAGTGCCGTCGGCAGCAGCAGCAGCAAAGGCAGCTAAGTACGGTACGTGCTGTGCGGGACCCCAGCCCCGGGACCCCTGTCCTCCCTGCCCACCCTGACACACGGGGGGTGCCCAGGCACGGGGTGTCCCCTGGGATCGCCCCTGATGGGGAATGGGGAATGCTCAGCCCAGATCCAGGCTGCTCCCACCCGGGCCTGGCTCCATCCCCAGGGCGGGACCTTCTCCCTCTCCAGGGTTTCTCCAGGCTGCTCTGTGGAAGTGAACAATAAGCCCCAACGGATGGCTTTAGATTTAACTGAATTCGAGGATTTTGTGCAAAATCTGTTTTCCAGTAGCAGATGTGACATAAGATCTGGTGCCCAAGGGCTCATTGCTGCTGCCATTAGGGCAGGGATTTCTGGCAGAGGGGCCCCTGCCCAGGGTCACCATCCTCCAAAAACTTGCAGGGTTCAAAAGCACATCTAACTGGGTCTAGCAATCCCTGTCCTGCCCCGCTGGGATCTCTCCCGGATGAGGCCATGGATGCTCTGCTCTCCAGGGCAGGATGACAGAACAGAGCCATGGCAGGTCCCAGCTTTGTGCTCTTGCTGCAGCCAGCTGTGACTTGTCCCCTCTTGTTCCCGGCAGGCGCCGGCGTTCCCGGTGTCGGTGTGGGCGGCGTCCCCGGCCTCGTGCCTGGAGTCGGAGGTGTCCCTGGCTTGGTCCCTGGCGTCGGAGGTGTCCCAGGGGCGGTGCCCGGTGTCGGAGCTGTCCCCGGGGTGGCAGGTGACTGTTCCAGAAGCCCTGTCCCCACGGCCCAGCTGTGTGGGGCCGTGGTGGCTGAGGGTCCCTGTCTCCCTTGTCCCCAGGAGTGCCGTCGGCAGCAGCAGCAGCAAAGGCAGCTAAGTACGGTACGTGCTGTGCGGGACCCCAGCCCCGGGACCCCTGCCCTCCCTGCCCACCCTGACACACGAGGGGTGCCCAGGCACGGGGTGTCCCCTGGGATCGCCCCTGATGGGGAATGGGGAATGCTCAGCCCAGATCCAGGCTGCTCCCACCCGGGCCTGGCTCCATCCCCAGGGCAGGACCTTCTCCCTCTCCAGGGTTTCTCCAGGCGACCCTGTGAGAGTGAACAATGAGCATCTACTGATGGCATTAGTTTTAACTGAATTCGAGGATTTTGTACAAAATCTGTTTTCCAGTAGCAGATGTGACATAAGATCTGGTGCCCAAGGGCTCATTGCTGCTGCCATTAGGGCAGGGATTTCTGGCAGAGGGGCCCCTACACAGGGTCACTGTTTTCCTAAATGTATTGGGATTGGTGGGATAGTTGAATCCATCGGGTATAAGCACCCTCACAGAGCTCCAGTGATGTCAAGATTCATAGCCCAGGAGCAGGGTAGTCTGGAGCTTGGGCCCAGGGGGGAGGCAGAATTGGCCCTGACATTTCACGCAGCATTGGGGGTCTCCAAAACAGAGAGGCAGCACTTACCTCGCCAGGTCTCAGAACCTGTTCCTTCATTGTTACTGTGGAGCTCTTGGAATCTCCATGAGGAGTCTTGGGAATCTCCAGGCAGAGACATGGCCAATGGCATCTCTCTACTGAGTATTAAACCACAGATTCCCATCTCTTTTATACTGTGTAGGAAAAATCCCTCCATAGGTCCAGAGAAGGATGGGATTCAGGAATTCAGGAAGGAACTGAGCAGTGGTGCTCTGTGGTGAGGTGCCTCTGCCTAGCAGGGTCCCATGAGGACAAAGTCCTCTGACACTCAGCCCTTGCAGACGTGACCTGATGCCTGTGTGTGTGGCACTAACATGTGCCAGCAGGTCCAGGCTGTCAATGCCCTGGGCAGCTCCCCGGTCTGAGCAGTGCCCGGGCTCCCAGCCCTCCCAGACACCTGCTGGGGAGACCCAGCCACTTCTCCTCCGTGGCCTGTTGGGCTGCAAGGCTTGATGTCCCGATGAGAGGAGCACCTTGGGCTCCTGTGACGATGAGGGTCGTTGTGGTCCCTGTGCTGTGACTTCCTGGCAGTCGCTGGCAGAGTCACGGGGCTGATCCCTGTCCTGCCCCGCTGGGATCTCTCCCGGATGAGGCCATGGATGCTCTGCTCTCCAGGGCAGGATGACAGAACGGAGCCATGGCAGGTCCCAGCTTTGTGCTCTTGCTGCAGCCAGCTGTGACTTGTCCCCTCTTGTTCCCGGCAGGCGCCGGCGTTCCCGGTGTCGGTGTGGGCGGCGTCCCCGGCCTCGTGCCCGGAGTCGGAGGTGTCCCTGGCTTGGTCCCTGGCGTCGGAGGTGTCCCAGGGGCGGTGCCCGGTGTCGGAGCTGTCCCCGGGGTGGCAGGTGACTGTTCCAGAAGCCCTGTCCCCACGGCCCAGCTGTGTGGGGCCGTAGTGGCTGAGGGTCCCTGTCTCCCTTGTCCCCAGGAGTGCCGTCGGCAGCAGCAGCAGCAAAGGCAGCTAAGTACGGTACGTGCTGTGCGGGACCCCAGCCCCGGGACCCCTGTCCTCCCTGCCCACCCTGACACACGGGGGGTGCCCAGGCACGGGGTGTCCCCTGATGGGGAATGGGGAATGCTCAGCCCAGATCCAGGCTGCTCCCACCCGGGCCTGGCTCCATCCCCAGGGCAGGACCTTCTCCCTCTCCAGGGTTTCTCCAGGCTACCGTGTGCGAGTGAACAATGAGCATCTACTGATGGCATTAGTTTTAACTGAATTCGAGGATTTTGTGCAAAATCTGTTTTCCAGTAGCAGATGTGACATAAGATCTGGTGCCCAAGGGCTCATTGCTGCTGCCATTAGGGCAGGGATTTCTGGCAGAGGGGCCCCTACACAGGGTCACTGTTTTCCCAAATGTGTTGGAATTGGTGGGATGGTGGGATCCATCAGTGTTTTCCCAAATGTGTTGGAATTGGTGGGATGGTGGGATCCATCAGGTATACCCACTTCCAAGGAGCTCAGTGGAGATGAGGGACATGGCCAAACAGCAGGGACACCTTGAGCTCGGACACAGGCAGGAGGCAGAACGGGCCCTGAAGTTTTCCATGCAGGACTGGCTTCCACGTGCTTCTCCAAAAGGCAGAGCCAGCAGTTGGTAGCTGGCCAGTTCCCATGGACCTGCCCTTCCATCATAACTGCAGAGCCATGGGAGTCCCCAGGAGGAGACATGGTCAGTGGCAGCTCTTCTTTGAGGGTAAAACCACGAATTCCCATCTCTTTTATACTGTGTAGGAAAAATCCCTCCATAGGTCCAGAGAAGGATGGGATTCAGGAATTCAGGAAGGAACTGAGCAGTGGTGCTCTGTGGTGAGGTGCCTCTGCCTAGCAGGGTCCCATGAGGACAAAGTCCTCTGACACTCAGCCCTTGCAGACGTGACCTGATGCCTGTGTGTGTGGCACTAACATGTGCCAGCAGGTCCAGGCTGTCAATGCCCTGGGCAGCTCCCCGGTCTGAGCAGTGCCCGGGCTCCCAGCCCTCCCAGAAACCTGCTGGGGAGACTCAGCCACTTCTCCTCCGTGGCCTGTTGGGCTGCAAGGCTTGATGTCCCGATGAGAGGAGCACCTTGGGCTCCTGTGACGATGAGGGTCGTTGTGGTCCCTGTGCTGTGACTTCCTGGCAGTCGCTGGCAGAGTCACGGGGCTGATCCCTGTCCTGCCCCGCTGGGATCTCTCCCGGATGAGGCCATGGATGCTCTGCTCTCCAGGGCAGGATGACAGAACGGAGCCATGGCAGGTCCCAGCTTTGTGCTCTTGCTGCAGCCAGCTGTGACTTGTCCCCTCTTGTTCCCGGCAGGCGCCGGCGTTCCCGGTGTCGGTGTGGGCGGCGTCCCCGGCCTCGTGCCCGGAGTCGGAGGTGTCCCTGGCTTGGTCCCTGGCGTCGGAGGTGTCCCAGGGGCGGTGCCCGGTGTCGGAGCTGTCCCCGGGGTGGCAGGTGACTGTTCCAGAAGCCCTGTCCCCACGGCCCAGCTGTGTGGGGCCGTAGTGGCTGAGGGTCCCTGTCTCCCTTGTCCCCAGGAGTGCCGTCGGCAGCAGCAGCAGCAAAGGCAGCTAAGTACGGTACGTGCTGTGCGGGACCCCAGCCCCGGGACCCCTGCCCTCCCTGCCCACCCTGACACACGGGGGGTGCCCAGGCACGGGGTGTCCCCTGGGATCGCCCCTGATGGGGAATGGGGAATGCTCAGCCCAGATCCAGGTTGCTCCCACCCGGGCCTGGCTCCATCCCCAGGGCGGGACCTTCTCCCTCTCCAGGGTTTCTCCAGGCTGCTCTGTGGAAGTGAACAATAAGCCCCAACGGATGGCTTTAGATTTAACTGAATTCGAGGATTTTGTACCCAATCCATCTTCTAGCAGCTGATGTGTTGTAGGATCTGGTGCCCAAGGGCTCATTGCTGCTGCCATTAGGGCAGGGATTTCTGGCAGAGGGGCCCCTGCCCAGGGTCACCATCCTCCAAAAACTTGCAGGGTTCAAAAGCACATCTAACTGGGTCTAGCAATCCCTGTCCTGCCCCGCTGGGATCTCTCCCGGATGAGGCCATGGATGCTCTGCTCTCCAGGGCAGGATGACAGAACAGAGCCATGGCAGGTCCCAGCTTTGTGCTCTTGCTGCAGCCAGCTGTGACTTGTCCCCTCTTGTTCCCGGCAGGCGCCGGCGTTCCCGGTGTCGGTGTGGGCGGCGTCCCCGGCCTCGTGCCCGGAGTCGGAGGTGTCCCTGGCTTGGTCCCTGGCGTCGGAGGTGTCCCAGGGGCGGTGCCCGGTGTCGGAGCTGTCCCCGGGGTGGCAGGTGACTGTTCCAGAAGCCCTGTCCCCACGGCCCAGCTGTGTGGGGCCGTGGTGGCTGAGGGTCCCTGTCTCCCTTGTCCCCAGGAGTGCCGTCGGCAGCAGCAGCAGCAAAGGCAGCTAAGTACGGTACGGGCCCGGGTTCCCGACTCTGTAAAATCTGGTGGGATCCTGGAATGCATGGGTCTAGCAAGACATGGAACTCATCCCTCTCCTGCCCTTCTTGGGTCTCTCCTGCAAGTGGCTGTGGTTGCTCCTCTCTCCAGGCCACAGTGATGAGACAGAGCCAGAAGAGGCCCAAGCTTTCAGATGTTGCTGCATCGGGATCTGACTTCTCTCATCTCACTCCCTGCAGGAGCCGGCGTTCCTGGCATCGCTGGCGTTCCTGGGGTTCCTGGCGTTCCTGGTGTTCCTGGCGTTCCTGGAGTTCCCGGTGTCCCTGGTGTCCCAGGTGTTCCTGGCGTGCCTGGGGTTCCTGGAGCTGTGCCTGGTGTTGGAGGTGAGCAGATGGGCTGTCACGAGCTGCTGGGGGGATGCTCATTGCTCATCTTGGCAATGCCTTGACTGTGTCCCTTGTGTCCCTGCAGTGGGTGGCCCGGCAGCAGCAGCCGCAGCCAAGGCTGCAGCAAAAGCAGCAGCAATCGGTGAGTCCCCACTGTCACCACCGTCACCACCGGCTGTCCCAGGGAGGGAGGAGGTGTGTTGGCACACAGGAGAGGTGGGGACACCCCGGTGCTGTGCAGGTCAGTGGGATTCCTGATGTGGAGTCTGCCCCCTTGGACACATCCCTGAACCTCTCTGCAGGAGCAGGACGCGTGCCCGGTGTTGGTGTGCCCGGTGTTGGCGTGCCTGGCGTTGGCATTCCCGGAGTGGGTGTGCCTGGTGTCGGTGTGCCTGGTGTTGGTGTGCCTGGTCTGGTGCCCGGGGTCGGTGTTCCAGGTGAGATGGTGCCCAGGGGATGCTCAGATGTCCCCAGCAGTGCTCACTGAACACACTCCTGACCCTCTCACTCCCTGTCCCTCAGGAGGTCCGGCAGCCGCTGCCAAAGCAGCCGCCAAAGCAGCCAAGTACGGTAAGCTGAGATCTCTCTGGGGTTATTCTGCACGTCTTGACTCCTGCTCATCCCCACTCCAGGCTGCTCCCGTGTTGGGGCTGAGGCCCAGCAGTGCCTGGGGCCCCTGGGGGTTGGGGTGAGGGATGAGCTCCCTGAAGGGCTGAATGTGGGATGAGGTTCTGGGTGTGTCAGGGCTGCTCTCCAGAGAGGTGAGCCCCATGGAGCATCCGAGTTCACTGTCCAAACACCTTCTCATACCTTGGTCCATCCACACCCCGTTCTGCCCACCCAGCCACACCATCACCACCTCAGTGTCCATCTGCCCCCTTCTCTGTCCATCCATCTGTACCTCCTCCATTCCTCTATTCAGTCACTCCACATCCATCCATCCCTTCAACCATTAGTGCATCTCATCATCCCTCCATTCATCCATCCCACCATCCATTCGACCACTCCCCATTCACACACATCCATCTCACCACCCCTCCATCCATCTGTCCATCTTGCCATCCCACCATCCATGTGCCCCTCTCAGCATTCATTCATTCATTCATTCATTCATTCATTCATTCATCTCACCATCCATCCAACCATTCATCCATCCTACCATCATTTCAACCACTCCTCATCCAGCTGCATATCCATCTCATCATCCATCCATCCATCCATCCGTCCATCCATCCATCCCACCCCCAGCCTGCCATGCCTTCTCATCTATGTTTCCTGAAGCTCCAGTTCTTCTCTTTCTCCTTGCAGGAGCAGGTGGCCTGGCTCCCGGCGTGGGTGGCCTGGCTCCCGGCGTGGGTGGCCTGGCTCCCGGCGTGGGTGGCCTGGCCCCTGGTGTGGGTGGCCTGGTTCCTGGAGTAGGTGGCCTGGTTCCTGGTGTTGGAGGTGTCCCAGGTGAGGAGGTGGAAGGCGAGGGTGGGGGCAGGACAGGCTTGAGGAGAACCTCAGCAGAGTCCCCTGGGGGGATGCAGACAAGGCCTGAGGGATGGGTTCTGCCCAGGTTTGCTGTGAGGCCTCCCCAGGGTCACTGACACCACCCTTGCTGTCTCTGCCCAGGTGTTGGAGGTCCAGCAGCAGCAGCTAAGGCAGCAGCTAAGGCAGCCAAATTTGGTGAGTCAGCCTGGGGAGCCCCTCAGGCTCCCTGCCAGCCCTGGTGTGGCGCTGACTGGTGCAGGGGATGCTGGCATGGGCATCCAGGCCTGGCACATCATCCCGCATGAGCACGGGGATCACACCTGCTGCCTCACCCCTGTCTCTGCAGGTGCTGGGGTTGGAGGGGTGCCAGGTGCGGTGCCCGGTGTGGGTGGAGTGCCCGGAGTGACACCTGGTGTTGGTGGCGTGCCTGGCTTGGTGCCAGGGGTGGGAGTACCTGGAACTGGCATCCTTCCCGGGGCAGGTACGTGCTTTGTCCCACCCTGCCTGGGGACAGTGGTGGCTGGGAATGCTAAAAGCCACCGAGCCACATGAAGGGGTGGCAGGGAGGGATGCAGGTGGTGGCACATGAGTGTGATGTGGGGGTGACTGTCCTGTCCTAACCATGGTGTCCTCACTCACTTTGCAGGCATCCCTCAAGTAGGGGTGCAGCCTGGTGCTAAACCTCCCAAATTTGGTACGTAACCCTTCCCCCCTGCCCCAGGGCCACGTCAGGCTGTCCCTGAGCCATCAGGGTGCTGACCTCTCTTCCTGTCCCCTGTGTGCCCATTGTACCCCAATGGCCCAGGTGTGGTGTCGCCCATAGGTGCAAAGTGCCACCTGTACCCCCTGCCCTAGACTCGCTGGGAACAGTTTTCTCCTTCACGTGTCATGCAGGGGCTGAAGCCCCTCTGGGTGCTGTGAGATGGGTGCTGGGGACTCCCAGCATGGGTGCC
Source organism: Acridotheres tristis (assembly GCA_037013685.1). Classification (NCBI taxonomy): domain Eukaryota; kingdom Metazoa; phylum Chordata; class Aves; order Passeriformes; family Sturnidae; genus Acridotheres; species Acridotheres tristis. Next base: position 701,420 of record CM072906.1, read on the forward strand.
AGAGCCACCCCAGCAGGTCGGGCAGTGGCCAGGGGTGCTCTGAGCTGGAGTTGCCAGGCTGAGGGGGGGACAGGGGTTCATGGTGTCTCTCTGGCAGGTGTTCCTGGCGTTGGAGTCCCAGGGATTGGTGGCCTTCCAGGTAAGTGCTGTCAGGAGCTGAGCCTGGGGATGTGCAGGCAGAGGGATGCTTCCCCAGAGGGCTGGAGCTGGAGGGACACGCTCTCTGTAGCGGGGCTGCCCAAGGAAGGATGGGCACACTTGGGACTGGGTGAGGAGTGGGTCAGACACTGCCCCACTGTCTGTCCCTCCTGGTGCTCACACAGGCTACCCCTTGCAGGTGGCCTTGGTGTCGGTGGGCTCGGAGTTGGTGGCCTCGGTGAGTGATGCTGGTCCCGGTGTGGGGCTCCCCGGAGCTGGGCTGCAGGGAGCAGCAGCAGCAGAGACATGTTGGCAGAGCAATGAAAAGGAAAGGGAGTCTCTGGGTCACTTCTGTCCCCTCCCGGTCTCACAGTACAATCCCACCCCGCACTGTCACCGTGCCTTGTGCCCCGTCCTGTTTGCCACCTGCCCTGTTCCCAGGGGGTGATCCGAAGGGATTGCCATTGTTGAGCAGGGACTGAGGGCATAGCACAAGCCTTGCCCATGCCATGTGGAGATGCAGGTCCCTCCTGGGACCCACTGGGCCCCTCCTGAATGGTCTAGCTGTGGCCCTGGAGCAGTGAGTCCAGGCAGGGGCTGCACTGGTGCCCCCTCTGACATAGGACTCTTGTATCCAGGAGCTGCTGGGAAACCTCCCAAGCCAGGTAAGAGACAGCCAGAGGGGCTGGAGGAGTGACTCCAGTCCCTGTCCCCATCCACATTCCATGGCTGTGCTCACGCTCCCCACCCTCACTGGGGCTGACCCACCTGCAGGTTTTGGTGCTGGGGGCCTGCAGCCAGGTGAGTGCTGCAGTTTGGGGCTGGCACGGGAGTGTGTCCCCTACCCTGCCACACTCGTCCCCGCTTGCTGCCCCCACGCTGCTGCCATTCCCTGCTGGGCACGCGGCCTGGGAGAGCACTGGGAAGCCAGAGGGTGGGGACGGTGGCTTTTGCATCAGCTCCTATCCCTGGAATAAGCCAGGCTGTCCACAGTCCACGCTAGGGTGGCACTGCTGTCACCGGCTGTCACTGGCTGTTGCTTTTTCCCCAGGGGTTGGAGGTCCCGGCTTCGGCGTATCACCGATATTTCCAGGTACCAGCCCCAGCTCGGCAGCTCAGCGCACAGCCGGGGCGTGTGTCGGTGCCTGGCCGGCTCACAGGGACACGGCCACGGGCCGGGGAGGGACCCTGGGGGTGGGCTCAGCCGGGGGGCTGGCCTGGGGGGTGCGGGGCAGAGAAATGGGGGTGCTCCGTGCGTGCTGAGGGCTTCGCTCTCCTTTCAGGTGGAGTCGGCGGCCTGGGATTTGGTGGTGAGTATCCATCCCCCCTGCGGGACGTTGTGGGGTGGGGGATGCGGATCCCCGCAGAGGTCCCGCTCACGCCGCTCTGCCTTCCCGCTGCAGGGAAGCCCCCCAAGCCCTACGGAGGAGCCCTGGGTGCCCTGGGCTTTAGAGGTGAGCACGGTGCCCCCGCTCCCAGGGCCCGGCCCTGCCCCCCGCCCCTCCGGCATCCCTGGCGGGGTGCGGGCGCAGGGAGGGCTCATCCCGCATCCCCCGCAGGCGGCGCGGGCTGCGCGGCAGGGAAATACTGCGGGAGGAAGCGGAAGTAACGCTCCGTCACCCATCACCTCATGAACTTTGGTGCTACTGCATGGTCCAGAATGTAAATCCGAAGCAAAGCTGAGACACCCCCTCCTCAAGCTCCCGGAGGGACCCCGCGTTCCCCGGCAGCGTCCGCCCCCCCCCCCCGCCCCTCGGTCCCGGCAGGGAGCGCGGAATAAACTGCGGGGAGCAGCCGTCCCCCTTGGTGCTATCGCTCTCTGCGGGATTTGGGGGGGCCTGGGCTGTCGCCCCCCTCCCCAGCCCCAGAGCTGACCCCCGGGAGGGACAACGGATGAGGGGCACCCCACATTGGAGGAAGGGAGGGAGGGAGGGAGGGAGGGAGGGAGGGAAGGGGATGCCGGCGGCGGGGGCTGTGCGGGGAGGGATGCTCCCGTCAGCCTGGCCCCCACTCCGGTCCCCGCGGTCCCCCCGGTTTGGGGGGGGGGCCGCGGGCAGGAGGGGCTCGGTCCCTTCACGTTGCTCACTTTGCTATAACTGGGTGGGACGCCCTATACAGAGGGACTCGCTTCTGACAGACTAATAAAGGACAAGTTTTTAAAGGATTCTGGCTCCAGCTTGTGTCTCATGTCCCTGATCCTTCCCTGTGGTGGTGGCAATGAGGCAGGGATTCACGCCAGCCCATGGCACTGCACAAGCCTGGAAACGTGCTGGCTCCTTGCTTCAGGAATGTCGCTTGTCCCACTGCATGGTCATAGCCCTGGAACACCCGGGAGGGGTGGGGGACAGCCTGGGGACCTAGGGGTTGCCCATACATTTTCCCACAGTGACAACCCAGGGTCCCAGGGGAAGGTCTGTGCCCTGGACTGAGGTGTCGAGGACATCTCCGCCCTGTTTTAGTGTGACAGCCTCGGGACCCAGGAAAAGGTCTCTGCTCTGGCACACAGGCGGGGACTGGGGATGCAGGAAAATATCCATGCCTTGTGCCTTGGTGACAACTTGAGGACCAATAGGGCTGTGCCTGCCCTTGGTGACAGCCTAGGAGGTGACATCCATGTGCTGTCCCATGGTAAGAGTGCAGGGAATGAAGGGGACATCCATTCCCTCTCCCACAGCTACAAGTCTGGGACCCAGGATGAGGTCCATGCCCCTTGCCATGGTGGTGACCTGAGGATGCAGAGAGATGCCCATGCTCTATCCCGTGGTGACAACGTGGGGAATGAGAGGGACACCCATGTGACGCCCCACGGTGACATCCCAGGGAAAATGGAGACACCTGTGCCCTGACCACAGGGGGGACACCCGCGATGGTCAGTAGTGGTGTGGCGACACCCGTGTCCTGCCCATGGGACTGGCCTGGCGTAGCTGGGGACACCAAGCGGTGTGGGGATACCCGTAATGGTCAGGGGAGGGTGAGCACGGCCCCATCGTCCCGTGACCTCCACATCCCCCCGGGCCCAACCGTGCACCCCGAGCCTCGCCCCGACCCCGGCCACGCCCTACAAACCACGCCCACCACACTGGCCACGCCCACAGACCTCACCCACCGGCCCTGGTCCCTTGGCCCCGCCCCCCCGGCCGCGCAGGCGCGGTGCAGGCGCCGCGGTCCCGCCCGGGAGCCGCAGCGGCAGCGGCAGGGCCGGGGGGGCCCGACCGGGGCTGCGCCCGCGCGGTTCCGCCACCGCCTCCGCCTCAGGCCCGGCCCGGCGCGGCGCCGGCCAGCGCGCCTGCATGAGGTTGATGCTGCTGTGCTGCACCTGGAGGGACGAGCCTATGGGAGAGGACGAAGGTGCGTTACCACCCGAGCCCCCCCGCCTGACTCAGCGCTTCCGCCGCCGCTCGGGCCGCGGGACCCCCCAGCCCGGCTCGTGCGGACCCTCCCGCCGGCCTGCAGCCCCCGGAATCCTGCCCGCAGCCCCCAGCCTCATCGTCCCCACTGTCCGCGGGCTCTTGCATCCTCCTCGGCATCCCCATCCCGCACCCTTGCATCCCCGGCATGCCCCCTGCACTCCCAAATGTCCCCTTGTGCCCGCAGTTCATTCTTCATCTCCCCCCTGCACCCCATCACCCAGCCCGCATCCCCCACTGCATCCCTCGCTGGTCTGCGCCCCCCCTGCACCCCGACATGCCATGCCTCCCCGTCCAGCTTGAACCTTCCCCTACATCACCCTGCACCCCTACATCCCCCTCTGAAACGCCCTTCCCGCACCTTACATCCCCCGTGCCCCCCACACGTCCCCTGCACTCCCCAGCCACCCTGCATTCCTCTTGCACCTGCAAATCACCTCCTGCACCTCTCACTCATCCAGCCCAGATCACCCTCTGCATCCTCCACTGCACCCCTAAATGTCCCCTTGCACCCCTTACCCAGCCCATGTCACCCCCTGCATCCCACCCTACATTGCTCCCCTGGCCTGCATCCCCTTGCACCCCCATCCAACCTGCATCCTCCTCACATCCCCAAATGTCCTGGCGCAGCCTCTGGTCACCCTGCATCCCCTCTGCACTCCCAGATCTTCCCTGTACCTCCAGTTCAGCCCCATCCATGGGGGCATCCTGCCTTGTATTTCCACCCAGCCTGCATTCGGCCCTGCATCTCCTAATCTCCCCCATCCTCCCTGTCAAGAACTCTCCCTGTGCACCCAGCCTGCATCCCTCCTGCATCCTCCCAGCACCCCACATCTCCCACTACACCTCTGTCCAGCCTGCATCCCTTCCTGCACCTCCACATGCCCCCTGCACCCCCACACTTCTCTATCTCCTCCTGCACCCCCCATCCCATCCAGTCTGCATCCCTCCTGCACCCCCCATCCCCCTGCGTCTCTCCTGCACCCCCAGATCCCTGCTGTGCCTTCCTTCCCCTCTGCACTCGCTGGGCCCCTCATTCCTCCCAACACACCCCAAGAACTTGCACTCCTAGAACCTCTGCAGCCACCCTGCACACCTTGTGTGTCCCCCACTCATGCCCCTCCCTGCACCCCTCTGTGTCCCCCCATTCACTGTGCATTCCCCAGCACCCTCTGCACCCCTCTATCCTCCTGCATCCTCCAGCACCCATCCAGCATCCCTCACTGTGTCCCTCCATTGCAGTGTGCATGCCTCCACACTCTGCACCTTTCTGTGTGTCCCCCATTCATCCCCCACCTTGCACCCCCTGTGCCCCACAGGACTCCCCAGCACTTATCCTGCTGTCCCCCCATGCACCCAGCACCCATCCCACACCCCACCATCCTCCCCAGATCCCTTGGCGCACCCATCCTGCCTCTTTTCACCCTCCCTACACCCTCTGCCCCCATCCTGCACCCACCCTCTGCCCCCATCCTGCACTCACTAGGTGCCCCCATCCCACCCCTGCCCTGTCGCCAGCCCTGGGGCCATGGGTGCCACGACCTTCACCCGTTGTGGGATCAATGGATGTGGAATGGAATTCACCACCCCGGGCAGAGGGATTTAATCCCGGGTGCCGCTGTGGGTGGCCGGGACCGGCTGGTGTGGTGACAGCCCTGTCACCTCGTGTTCTGCTGCCCGCAGGGACCGACCTGCCGGTGTGTGCGAGCTGTGGGCAGGGCATCTACGATGGGCAGTACCTGCAGGCACTGAAGGCGGACTGGCATGCCGACTGCTTCAGGTGGGACACACTGAGGGACAGCGGGGACGCTGGGCTGGATGGCTCTGGGGACACTGGGATGGCATCGGGGACATCGGGATGGATGGTGTCATAGACACCAGAATGGATGGCCGTAGGGACAGTGGGATGCTCTGCAGGGACAGGGACAGTACTGCCTCCCGCTCTGGCAGGGACATGCGTGAGGCTATTGCCATGTCACTCACTGGAGCGTGGCTGTGGCTCCTGGCACCCAGGGAGTTCCCCGGCTGAGGCCAGGCCTAGCAGAGGACTCTGCTGCCTGTCCCTCGCTGTCCCCTCCTGCCGGGTGACAGGGTGCGCGTGGCTGATGTCACCCGTTCCCCTCCCTCCCTGTTTCCTCTTTCACTCGAGCCCTCCCGGCAGCTCCAGCCGTTGGAGCTCCGAGAAGCAGAAGGAGAAAGGGCCCGGGTCGGGGGGCGCAGGGGTGCCCGGGACTTGACAGGGTGCCCCGTGGGCCCGGGGGTGCCCAGGGTTGTCCCCGGGGTGGTGTCCCTGTCCGGTGGATGAGGATGCTCGCGGCAGTGCTGAGGAAGAACCGCATCCTGAGCGCTGGAGCCAAGTGAGTGGGAGTGGGATTGAAGTGGGAGGGGGTCAGGACGGGCTGTGCCTCGGGGGGCTCAGCCTGTGTCCTCCATGCTCGGCTTCCCCTCTCTGGGCCACCAGCCAGAGCGAGGCCACTGTGGGGCCGCAGCTGGATCCGGTCCCCCCGATGGGTAAGCGGCTTCCGGCAGTGCTAGACCCGCTGAAAGCCTTCCTCCTCCTGCTCTTCCTCCTCCTCTTCTCCCTCTCCCCTTCTCCCCCTCCCCTTCCCCTTGTCCTCCGTTTCCCCCTCCTTTTCTCTCTTCTTCTCCCCCTGCTGCTCTTCCTCCTCCCCCTCCTCCTCCTCCCCCTCCCCGCCCCCAGACCAGTGAGGTTTCGTGCTGCGCCATGGGGCGGGGGAGTCCTCGCGCGGTGACGTCATGGGGTGGGGAAACTCCGCGCCGTGACGTCACCGCTGGTTGGTATTCCACCTGCGTGGCCGGGGACGGGGGGGGGACTGCGACAATCCCCGGCATCCCCTGCAGAGTGTCCTGAGGCAACCCCACACCCTCCAGCATCCCCGCACTGCAAATCCCCTACAGGAAATCCCCTACTGCTCCCTCTCTACCCCCTCCGCAACCCCCGCACCCCTACAGCACCCTCGTACTGCAAATCCCCTACAGCTCCCCGTCCCCAAGAGGATCTCCTGCCTTGCAGCCCTCTGCACCCCTCCCACAAGCATCCCCTGCACCCATTCAGCACTCCCATGTAGAAAATCCTCTATAGCCTCCCTTCTACACCCTCCAGCCACTCCCACACCCCCACACAAATCCTTTCTGGTACCCTCTGTCCCCTTCTGCACAATCTGATGTGCACCCCTGATGCTGTATCCCAAAACTGACAGGCCTCTCTGCACTCCCGGGCACACCCTGCTGTTGTCACCCCCTGCACCCCCCCCAGCAGCCCCCGAGCAGCTCCCCCTGTGCCCCTTGCAGATTGTCCCAAGGCTGGCATGTCCCTGGCCAGGCTGGCGTGTCCCTCTAGCTGTCAGTGCCAGGGTAGGGAGTTTGTGACCAAGGGGCCATGTCCCTCTGCCCGTGACCAGACTGGCACATCTGTGACCAGGGTGGGACATGTCTCTGTGTATCCATGACTAGGCTGGCATGTCCCTATGTGTGTCTGTGACCAGGCTGGCACATCCCTGACCAGGCTGGAACATCTCCCTGTGTGTCTGTGCCAGACTGGCATGACTGTCACCACAGTCATGTCCGTGGCAAGTCTGGCACATCCCTCTGCATATCCATGACCAAGCTGGCACGTCCCTCACTAGGCTGGCACATCCCTGTGTGTGTCTGTGACCAGGGTGGGACATCCCTCTGATTAAGGTGGCATGTTCCTCTGTGCACCCATGGTGATGCTGTCACATCTGTGAGCAGGGTGACAGACCCGTGACCAGGGTGGGATGTCCCTCTGTATGTCTGTGACCAGACTGGCATGTCACCCTAGTCATGGATAGAGGGACATGCCCTTCTGTCTATCTGTCGCCAGGGTGGGATGTCCCTCTGTCCGTGACCAGGCTGCCACACTTGTGACCAGTCTGTTTCATCTCTCTGTAAGTCTGTGCCAGGCTGGCATGTCTGGCACCAGGGTGGCATGTCTGGCACCAGTCTGGTACATCCCTCTGTGTGTCTTTGTCCAGGCTGGCACATCCATGCAGGGCTGGCGCTTCCCTCCTCATGCCTCTCCCTACCCCATGTCCCCTCCCGTGTCCACCCCAGTGTCCCCACATATCCCTGCAGCCCCAGCCTGCACCCCCAGAATCACCTGCTGTCACCCTGGGGATGGTGATACATCGATGCAGTGGCCCTGCAGCTATGTAGAAAGTGGGGGAAGCAGCTTGCTCAGAGAGCTGTGGAGTGGGAAAGCACTGGCTGTGCCCCAGGGTGGCAATGGGGACAAGGTGACAAGGGGGTCCCTGTCCCTGCCACAGGTGCTGTGAGTGCGGGACCTCCCTGTCCCACCAGTACTACGAGAAGGATGGGCGCCTGTACTGCAAGAAGGATTACTGGGCACGCTTCGGGGAGCTGTGCCACGGCTGCTCTGAGCAGATCACCAAGGGACTGGTCATGGTGAGCACCGTGGGGTACTCAGTGTCCCTGGGGTGGTCATGGTGAGCACCACGGGGTCCTCAGCGGTGGGACATGCAGCCTTGTCCCATGGCTGAGTTCCTGGGGAGCAAGGGAGGTGGGGAAGGAGTGCAGACCCCCAGCACCACTGTGGTAGGGGTGTCCTCTATGTTTTAGGGCACGCTGGAGGGCCATGTTGGGGTTGGGGGATGCAGGGGAGAAGGATGAGGTGGGAGATGTTCCTGCAGCCACCCTCAGCTTGGTGGCACTCCTGTCCGCACCATCCCATGGCTCAGACTGCCCTTTCCACGGCCCTGGTGCACCCATGGGTGCTCCCAGCCCCCTCTGAGCCCCATCCTGGCCCTCGGTGCCCAGAAAGGGGGTCCCAGGGCTGATGGCATTGCCTGCAGGTGGCCGGGGAGCAGAAGTACCACCCCGAGTGCTTCAGCTGCCTCAACTGCCGCGCCTTCATCGGGGATGGGGACACCTACGCGCTGGTGGAGCGCTCCAAGCTCTACTGGTACGTCTGCTCTGGGGGGGGGCTGGGGGGACACGTCCCCTAGCACCACCACCCACCCTCCTGCTCTGCTCCCCACAGCGGCCCCTGCTACTACCAGATGGTGGTGACCCCGGTGATCGAGCAGATCCTGCCGGACTCGCCGGCCTCCCGCATCCCTCACACCGTCACCCTCGTGTCCATCCCCGCCTGCTCCGACGGCAAGCGCGGCTTCTCCGTCTCCATCGACCAGGGCTGCGGCACCGAGCACCCCCGCACCGTGCGCGTTCGAGAGTGCGTCCTGTCCCCTCGCCACCGCCCCCTCCCCAGGGCTGGGGCATCTCATGCCCCTTCTGCCCCTGGGATCCATCCCAGGGACACCTTTTAGAGGAAGAAGGGTGGGGCTGGGTTGTTCCCATTGTCCATGGGTGGCCTGTTTGGACCGTGGTGGCGTGTCCCCAACTGCAGGGAGGTTTGTAGGGGTTGTGCTGATGTGTCCTTGGCCATGCTGGCATTGCCTCATATGCCAGAGTGGGCTGTGGGTACCACACGTGTCCCTATGTGGTTGGGGTGGCTTTTGGAGACTCTGCTAGCATGTCCCAGTCCAGGAGGGAGAGTGACAGTGGGGTCTGACACACCCGTTAGGAGTGTCCCAGCACACCTCCCTGATGGTGACAGTGTTGGGGGTCTGACCCCACTGTCCCCATAGGGTGGACCCAGACTGCATCAGCCCTGACATGAAGAACTCCATCCACGTTGGTGACCGCATCCTGGAGATCAACGGGACCCCCATCGGCCATGTCCCCCTGGACGAGGTACGGTCCCCCTGTCACAGCCCAGCCAGCCCCGCTGCTGCCATGTCCCCAAACCCAGCCCATGGTCATTTCCCTCTGCAGATCGACCTGCTGATCCAGGAGACGAGCCGCCTGCTGCAGCTGACCATTGAGCATGACCCCCATGAGCCCCTGGGCCAGGAGCCAGGGCTGGCGGGCAGCCCCCTGCCTGCCCCGTGCAGCCCCCTGCGTTCGCCAGCCCCCGCGCCCTGCGGGGACCCCACTGCCATGCGCCAGCGCGCTGTCACGTAAGGCCACCCACCCTCTGCCCCCGTCCCTGTGTACCCCCTGCACATTGACTTGTGCCTGTCCATCCCGCAGGAGGAGCTGCAGCACGGACAAGTCCCCAGGCTCGGGCTCCGTGGGCTCTCCCGCGTCCCAGCGCAAGGACATTGGACGCTCCGAGTCCCTGCGCGTCGTGTCCCGCGCTCACCGCATCTTCCGCCCCTCTGACCTCATCCACGGAGAGGTGCTGGGCAAGGGCTGCTTCGGCCAGGCCATCAAGGTGGGACAGGGGGCACGAGCATGAGGGTCTCAGCTCCCCAGGATGGAGGGAGTGCTGAGTCCCTGCGCTCCCGGCCAGGTGACACATCGGGAGACGGGTGAGGTGATGGTCATGAAGGAGCTGATCCGCTTCGACGAAGAGACACAGAGGACCTTCCTCAAAGAGGTGAGGGACCCCTGTCCTTAATCCCCCAGGTTGGGGGGACATGAGGGATGGGCCTGTCTGATCTTTGCCCCACCTGGGCACAACCCCTGGATAGGGGTGACCAAGCCCTGTGGGTGCAGCCCTGCCCGCTGAGCCTACGAGCAGCAGCTCTGTGTGGGGGGTGTGGGAGCCTCGGGGTGTCACAGACACGGGGCTGGGGGGGTCTCCTGCAGGTGAAGGTGATGCGCTGCCTGGAGCACCCCAACGTGCTCAAGTTCATCGGGGTGCTCTACAAGGAGAAGAGGCTCAACTTCATCACAGAGTACATCAAAGGAGGCACCTTAAGGAGCCTCATCAAGAGCATGGTGAGCACTGGGGGGCAGGTTGGTGCCCCACCATCTCACAGCCCCAGTGGGGCTGAGGGACCCTTCTTCCTTTTTCATTCCCTGGCATATTCCCCCTCCTGCCCCCCAGGACAGCCACTACCCCTGGAGCCAGCGGGTCAGCTTCGCCAAAGACATCGCTGCTGGCATGGTGAGTGCCACCATGGGATGGCTGGGTGGGATGGGTACTGGTGGGTGGGGGGACCATGGCGTGGGGGTGCCCCTGCTCTCAGCCCACCCTTCCCACAGGCCTACCTCCACTCCATGAACATCATCCACCGTGACCTCAACTCTCACAACTGCCTCGTGCGGGAGGTGAGTCCCACCTTGGTGCTGGCCTCCCCCGACCTGGCTGGGGCTCTCAGTCCCTGTGTGGCTCCCCCAGGCCTCACCCCTACCTGGGCCCCTCAGAACAAGAGCGTGGTGGTGGCTGACTTTGGGCTGGCACGGCTGATGGTGGACGAGAAGAACCAGCCTGAGCATCTCAAGAACCTGAAGAAACCAGACCGCAAGAAACGCTACACGGTGGTGGGGAACCCCTACTGGATGGCCCCTGAGATGATCAATGGTGAGGGGAATGGGGCCAGCCAGGGCTCTGTCCACAGGCAGGGGACACTTGGTGGGGCTGGGACAGGATGTGTGACATGGTCTGACCCTGTGTCTGCAGGGAGGAGCTATGATGAGAAGGTGGACATCTTCTCCTTTGGCATCGTCCTGTGCGAGGCAAGTGACCGTGGGGCTGGGGTCTGCCATGGGCGCTGGGGTCCTCATGGTGTTTGGGGTCACTTCCCCAAGGTTGAGGAGTCCCCCTTGGGGTTGGGGTGTTTAGAGTCTCTGCCTTAGGATTGGAGCCTCTTCCCTTAGGCTTGGGGTCTCCCTAGGGCTTGGAATCCTCATTGTGTTTGGATTCCCCTCCAGGGTAAGGTTCTCCCTCTTGGGGTTGAGGTCTCCCTTTTGGGGTTGAGGTCCTTATTGTGCTTGAGTTCCCCCTCTAAGGCTTGGAGGCTTCCCTTGGAGTTGGGGCCTCTCCCCATTGGTTAAGGGTCTCCCTGTTGGGGTGTCTCCCTTGGGGTTGGGGTTTCTTTGTTGTGTTTGGGCTCCCTCTTGGGACTTGGACATCTCCCCCTTGGGGCTTCGGGGTCTCTGTTTCGGCTTGAGGTCCCTCCCTTGGTGCTGAGCCCCCCTGTCCCTGCCACTGTCCCCAGATCATCGGCCGGGTGAGCGCTGACCCCGATTACCTGCCCCGCACCACCGACTTCGGCCTCAACGTCCGAGGCTTCCTGGAGCGCTACTGCCCCCCCGCCTGCCCCCCCAGCTTCTTCCCCATAGCTGTGTGCTGCTGCGACCTGGACCCCGAGAAGCGGTGGGTGATGGAGACCCCCAGGGATCCCTGGGGCAGGGGACAGGGTGGGGACAGAGCCAGCGGAGCTGCCACGTGTCCCCCTCGTCGCTCAGGCCGTCCTTCGCCAAGCTGGAGCAGTGGCTGGAGACGCTGCGCATGCACCTGGAGATCCACCTGCCGCTGAGCTCGCAGCTGGAGCAGCTGGACCGAGCCTTCGGGGAGACGCACCGGCGGGAGGGGGGGCTGCCTGCGCCCCCGCGGTAGAGCCCCCGCCCGCACCCCTCTGCAGCCACGGGAGAAGAGGCTGCGCCCGCCAGCCGCTCCTGGGGCTGCCGCACCCCGGGGCTGGACCCCCGGGCCCCTGGCCGCGCCCCCACCCTGCTGCCCACCCTGGGGAGCTGGCTCTCCCCGGGGCCGCATGGCCCTGGGCACCCCCCACGCCGTAGCTCTGACCACCAGGACCAGCCCGGCCGGCCGCACCGCGGGGACCGTGCCACGGCCCCGTGTCCCCCACCCTGGCTCACCTCCCCTTTGCACAGCGGGGCTGCCCCCGCCCGAGCCCCCGGGCTGCCCCGGACAGAGCCGCGGCCTCGCGGCGGTGCCTTGGCTTTCCGTGAACTTGCACTGCGACAGGAGGGACCCCGCGGCCCCCAGGGCACCCTCGTAGCAACGCCCCCGACCTCGGCCGGCCCCTGAGGCTGCTCCCGCCGGCACCCCGGGCTCGGGGGGCTGCCGGCACCCCCGGCCGAGTGAGGGGTCGTGGGGCACAGCCCCGTGGCGTGGGGACAGGCACGTAGCGGTCCCTGCTGCCCCCACGCCTGTGCTGCCCGTGCCGAGCCCTGCCCGCGCAGCCCCGGGGACGGCGCCGGCTGCTCCGGAGGGACGTGGGGCTGCAGCTCATCTCGGTCCCCCTGCCCGGGGGGGCCCAGGGGGTTGCGCCACGCGGTGCTTTTCATGCTCTTTATTCAGGTTCATTTTTCTGTAAGATATTTAAAGAGAAGAGTTTGTATTATTTTTTCATACAACGTAGCGTTTGCCATTTGTCACTGCCTCGGTTCTGCTTTCCCGAAGGGATCAAACTGTGAAGCCTCTCCGTGCACTTTTGCCCGGGAAGTCCAAGGCGACGTCCTCTGCGGAGGCGGGAAGGGAGCTCAAACTGTGATGTACCCCGAGCCGTGAGTCAATAAATCCTTCCCCGCTCGCTGCCCGGCCTGTTGGCAATCGCTCGCCTCCCTTGGGGGGGCTGGGAGCTCCTGGGGAAACTGAGGCAGGAGGGGACTGTCCCTCTGCCCAGGGTTGGGCTGTGGCACCAGCTGTGGTGGCACCCACCAGCTTGCTCACCCCCATAGGGGCAGTGGTGTTTCCCCCTTTGTGCTGTCCTCACCCCCTTGTGGCTGTGGGACTGGTGCTATCCCTGCCTATGTCACCAGGGCCCCCAAGCTCTGTGTCCCCTCACTAGCCTGGTGGCCATGCCCACTGTCACACCAGGGTGGTGACAGGCAGGTGACAGAGCCGTGTGACCATCGGTGTCATAGAGCTGATTTGCCTTTGGTGTCAAACCAGCCCCAGGGACCAATGAGGTGGCTCATGCTGGGATAGCCCATGGCCCTCCCATGCTGTCCCTCTGTCCTCAACACCTTCCTGGACCAAACTAAGGTCCCCAAGCTCTATCCTTGGGGGATGCTGAGCTTTGGAAGCTAGAGAATACCTGGAACCCAAGGAGCTGAGGAGGGAGTGACAGGGAAGGGATGGGACTGGAGGGATGTCCCCAAAGATGTCCCCAGTGATGCTGCAGCTGGGGAAGGAGCCTGAAGGGGCCCAGGATCCAGGCTGGAACCCCGATCAGGAAACCTCATGATTTATTGCTCCAGAGGGACTGGGGGGATGTAGTGGCAATGGCTCTGTCCCCCCTCCTAGAGTGGCTTCTGACTGCCTGTTCCCCAGTACTCCAGTGAGGGACAGTGACCAACAACCTGCCTGGTGTCACAGCCTGTCATGCCACCCTTGGTGACACCACACTGTGCTGATTCTTTGCTCTAGGAGCAGGACACTGTCACTCCCTGGGAACGCTGGGATGAGGGACCCACTGTGCTCATCACACCTGGGAAACACCACAGTCCCCAGTCCCTTGCTGCCACAGGAGAGCAGCCTTGCAGTAGGAACCCCCAAACCTCCCCAGCCCGTCACCCAGCTGGGTGCAGCTGTGGGTGTGGTGTGCCTGGCAGTGCCAGGGTCTCCACACCCACTGGGACAATTGCTGGTGGCCCTTGGGACAAGAGCCAGTAGATTGCCTCAGTGCCAAGTGGCCACTCAGTCCCCCCACCATTACAGCAACTCATCCCGGACCAAGCCACCAGCTGGCACACCCCCTCACCAGTCAGGGAGGTGGCTCTGGCACAGCTGCAGTGGCCCCATGCTGTCACTGTCACCTGAAAGTCCCCTCCAAAGGTGTGCAGCACCCTATGCCCAAATCCAGCCCCAGTCCAGCCTGATCCAGTGCCTGTGGAAGGGGCTCATCCCATCACCACCACCTGCCTGTCTCCTCCAGCTATCCCCTCCCGGGAGGGACAAAACCACCCAGACCATGTCACAGGCCACTAAGAGCTGCCACTGCATCCACTGTCTCCTCCCAGGTCCTGCTCTGTGCCCCCTCAAGGATGTCTCTGGTAAGGTCCTGGCCATGCCTGATCCCAGTTTGGAATGGTGGGACTTGGGGAGCCAGGTGTCCCCACCAACGGGATTGGTCAAAGGCGCCAGTGGCTCTGGCAAGGACACACTGAGAGCTCCAGCCGTGAACCATGGGCCGTGGGTTTTCACCTTCCTCATGGGGAGGTTTGGGGCTCCAGGGGAGAGGAAGAAGGGTGGGTTCTCCCAGAATCCTGCAAGGTGGGCACTGGTGCTGTGGAGACCCTCTTGGGGGACACCTTGTGACGGGTAGCAGGCAGAGAGTCACCAGGACCTGGTGGCTCCATGGGGAACATCCAGATGGCCGAACCCCTGGTGGAGCTCCGAGGCCAATGGTGAGAGGTCAGTACTTGTCTGCCTCAATTTCCCCCACAGCTGCAACAGGCTGTGGGACAAGAGGATGGGAAGAAGGGCTGTCACTGCAGCTCCTGTCCCCCCTCCCATGTCCTCTGGTCCCTGACAGATGAGGCTGGCATGGGACACAGTTCCCACCTCATTTGCTAGCAGTTTTTGTAAGGTCTACGTAAACATGGCATTTATAAACGCAGCCCTGGGAATACGGTTCTGCCATCCTGCCCCTCTTTGTCAGCTGGGGGCACATGGGACCCATCCCTGATCCAGCTGCTGGTCCTGTGGGGACACAGGCACCTGGGAGGAGACAGCTGGGGGGCCCTGAAAGCCTCAGCTGCTTCTGATGGGAAAAATGGCTCCTTCTCAGTCCCACTGCCATCCTTCCCCAGCTCCAGCACAGCCCCTTTCCAGTGGGGCTCCGGACAGGGAGGTGAGGGATGGGTGCTCCTGATTACCCAGTGCCACCAGGTCCCCAGGCAGGACCAGGGATGGGCAGCATCGACTGATGAGTCCTTTGTGAGGGATTTGGGAGCTGGTGGCACGTGATGAGCTCTGGGAAGGTTCAGTCCAAGAAGGGAAGGGAGCCTTGTGTGGGCAGGGTTTGGTTGGGACCGCCAGAGCTTGTGCGTTTGAATGGCTGTGACACTGTCCCCACTGCTGTGATACCGTCCCATAGAACTCACCCCATGTCCAAACCCCTCCAAGGGGCTGGCACTGCCCAGACTTGGGCAATGTGGATCCTTAGAACCCTCAGGACCCCCTACTCTGAGCAGGACCTCCCTGCAGAGACAGCCCAAGGGTGGGGAGAACCTGCTATGTGGGTTTGGGGAGCTGTGGGACTCTGTGAGTCTAGGGAACTCCCCTGTGTGTGGGTTTGGGGAGCTGGAAGACTCTGGCATGCAGGTTTTGGGTTTGGGGGACCCCAGACCATGGGTCTGGGGGCTATTGGCTGCCCTGTAAGACTGAAGCACAGGGAGCCACCCAGGCATGGGCTGCCCTTCTGGGCTCACACGGAGGGAAAGAGGCCAAAAGGCAGGAGTTTCACGGCAGGTGTTCAGGGTCCACCCTGAGCACAGACCCCCCCAGCCCACCTCATCCCTGTGCTGGAGCAGATCTTGGGGAGCACTGCAGGGTGCCTGATGTGGCTCATCCTTTCCACAGTGTGAAAAATGAGTTTATTCCCAGCTTCGAGTCTATTTAGCTGCTTTGGAGAGGGGAGAGCAGAACTTCTGCCTGTGCTCTGGTGGCTTTGGGGATGGACCCTTGAGGCTCTGTCCCCTGGGATGTGTCACTGGGGGCAGCAGCAAGGTGCTCCACTCCATGCACATGACGTTGTTCAGCCCAGCCACTGCACTGGGAAGGCCCCAAAACGGGACCCGTTGCAAGAGAAAGAGCTAAAAATAGAGATTCTCATGGTGGATACAAGGAAGCATCTGAACATGTGGCCTCTGGACCAGACCCCAGCCCCATCCCATGCCTGGCTGACACCCTGTGGTCTCCGTGACCTCAAATCTTCCCTCCTGACTCTCCTTTGAGCCCGGGAGCGCAGCCCAAGCCCCAGGCCCTGTCTCGATGCTGGGTCAGGCAGGGGAGCCTGTGGGCAGGGGGAGCCGCAGCCCCGGTGCAGGCACTGAGGAGGTTAAGCTCCCCACGCCCGCCGGATGCAGCATCCTGGGCTGGGCTCTTTCCATCTTGTTTTGGTTTGGAGGAATAAAAGCTTTGGCAGCAGCAAAGCCGTTTCCCAAAATAACTCAGCCTCCCATGGTAATTATAGAGCTCTGGGCCCCGGTAGCAAGTGGAGACTTCCCAGCCGGGCCGGGACCTGGGATCGCTGCTGCTGCCGGGCAGAGGGACCCCAGGGTGCCTCGGGGACCTTGGGGACCTCTCCAGCTATGCCACCCTCCCTGGGTGTCACCATCGCTCCCCTTTGTGTCATCTCCCAGACAGGAATGTGCAGCCCTTGTGTCCCCTCCCTCTCCGAAGCTGATCCCTTCAGCTTTTAATGCTCTGTGTAAAGCCCAGGTTGCAGCTCCCTGACCTCGATGGGCACTGGGCTACTGGAGCAAGGCCGTGGCTAGTGTGTGGCTGCTGCAGGCTGTGCCCGCTGGCCAGGCTGAGAATACCCATCTGATCGCAGCAGTGCCGGGCTGAGAACGCCCGGCTCATGCTGGCAGTGCCCTCCCACCCCCGCGGGGCTCAGCGCTGCTCCTTGAAGGGCAGGGAGAGCCCGGGCTGAGCTCCTGGAGCCCCCGAGCTCCTAATCCTCGGTAATCCTGGAAGAAAGCGCTGGCTGTGGGGATTAGGGATGTAAACAGCCACCCTCACCTGTCTGCCCCTACCTGCCCCCTGCCTGGACCCCCCAGCCGGCCAAGATGAGATGCTGGGAGAGCAGAGCCTGGACCACCCGACTACAGGGTCGAGGTGGCCACCGATGCTTTCTGAGGCCGTGTTGGTTATTTATGGGAATAAAGGGAATGTGGAGCCATCTGGACACAGCCTGGATCTATAACATCAGAGGGAAAGAGATTCCAGGCAGCGACAAGGTTGGGGACAAGGCTGAGATGGTTCTGTGGAGTCACACAGCTTCGGTCAGAGCCTGACTGGGGCTGGATCCGTCTTTTTCTCCTGGGGAATTACCACTGGCTTTTTTCACGGGCAGGGAAACTGAGGCAAGGGAGGAGAAGCCTATGACAGGGATGTGCTGGGAGCGCATGTGACCTCGGCAGCTCCCTGGCTTGGAGTGAGTTTGAGGTGGGACAAGGACAGTCCTGAAGAGCAGCTGGCCTGGAGATTGAAATTTGGGGAGAGCTGAGCTCTGCCAGCTGCTCGCCACGGGGAGCAGCCACCGCGGCCAAGGCTCCCCCGGCCCCTTTCATGGCCGGAACACGAGCGCCCTGGGCAACCCTGCCCGCGGTGACAGCATCCTCGCTGTCCTCAGGGACACGGGGACACGGCCGCGTGCCACTACCACTCACATGGGCTCGGGGCCGGGGGCAGCCCGGAAGGCACTGCATCCCTGAGGTGGGATGGGGATGGGGACAGTGGCACAGCCAGCTGGGTGTCTGGGTCGTTTTGCCAGCCCACCCGCCATGGATGGCTCAGCAGCAGCCCCAGGAAGGGCTTCGGGAGGGAGAGGCAGGCTGGGATTTTGCAGAAGGACCGCTGGGAGGCCGGGATTCGGGGACCCGTGCCCAGTACAGTCGCCAGTCCCTGGTACCCAGCAGGAGGTGTGGGATGTGTGGTGCTGGGATGTTTTCCCAGAACCTAACACCGGTGCCCAGTGCTCCCAAAAACCAGTGGCAGCTGTGGAACCCAGTGGCTCCTGTGCAGTACCTGGTACCTGCAGGTCAATGCCCAGTGCTGGTGACACTTCCAGGAGGTCACTCACTGACACGGGGGCCATTCTCTCTCGCCTGCACTAGTAACTGGTGCTGGGACCTTGTACCCACTGCCTGCACCGGGCACTGCCAATGCACAGCGCCCAGCACTGCTGCCCTGCACCCGGTGCCTGTGCCCTGTCCCTGGTACTGGTGCCCTGGCCCTGCTGCAATGACTTGTTCCTGGTGCTGGTGCCCCAGCACTGATGCTGCTGCCCTGTGCCTGGTGCTGCTGCCCTGTGCCACCACCCCGTGCCACTGTGCAGTTCCCAGTGCCCGGTGAATGCTGCCAGAACCAGTGCCCGGTGCCCAGCGCACGGTGCCCGGCCCCAGGGCCAGCTGCCAAAGCGAGTGCCCGGGGCCCCTGCCAGGTATTGATGCCGGAGCCGAATGCCAAGGCTGGATGCTGATGCCCAGTGCCCGGTGCTGGTACCCCGTGTATGATGCCAGTGCCCGGTGTGCGGGGTCCGTTCCTGGTGCCCGGTGCCCGATGCTGGTGCCGGTGCCCGGTGTACCTTGCTCTGCCCCGGTGCCGGCGCGGAGTGCTGATGCCAATATCGCTGCCTGTGTGCAGCGCGTGGTGCCAGGCGCTGTTACCGATGCCTATGCCGGTGCCCGGTGCCGCTGTCGGTGATGCCTAGCGGCCGCCCCGCCCGCCCCCCCGCCCGCCCCGCCCCGGGGCCGCCCCCACCCCCGCCGCTGCTATTTCTGCTAATCCGCGGCGGGGCCCGGCCGTGCCCATCGGCAGCCGCCTCTCCCGGACGGCGCCCGGCGCCGCAGCCATGGTAAGGCCGGCGCGGACATGGGACCGGCCCGGCCCGGGCTGCCCTGCACCCCCGCACCGTGGCACGGGCCCGCTCCCGCAGCCCGGGCCCGCTCCCGCAGCCCGCTGCCCTCGGTGAAGGTGACGGTGCGCGGGGGCGGAGCGGACCGGGGCCGCCGGTGCCGCAGCGGAGCGCGGGGGGGACACTGGCGGCGGGGCAGCACCTGCCCGGGGGAGGCGGCGAGGCCACGGGCCCCTCACCGGGGCATCCGGGAGGGCAGCTCTCGGGAGCGTTACCTGCGTGTCTCCCCGTCCTGAGCTCCCCCCACGGGTGTCCTTACGTGGGCAGCGGGAGCTGCTCTGGCGTCGCTCCGTGCCGGACATCGGTCCCCAGCTCTTGGCAGGTCCCCGGGCTGCGACGCTGGTGGCACTGCCAGCCTGGCCGGGCCCTCGGCCGGGACCGTCACACGCATGGAGCCGGCTCTGTACTCAACGGCAACGCTGCTGGCATTCCCAGCCCGCGGGAGTTTGTCCTGCATCTCCCGTTCTGTCTCACTCCTCCGCGGTGGTGACAGGTCCTCAGGAGCCATCCGGCTGGGCCACGTCTCCGCGGACACCTCGGGCAATGTCCAGGGTGGGTATGAGAACGGAGGGCTGCGGGCGTGGCTCGCGTGGCACCGGGTTGTGGCCGCTGGGACAAGTGGCCTTGGTGGGGAGCGCTGCGGCCGCGCTGCCCCGGCAGCCGCCGTGGGAACCAGCCCGGCACATTCCTCCGGAGCTGGACGCAGTGAAACCAGAGAGGAGGGCGGCTGGCGGAGCGTGTCGCAACGGAGCGCCTTCCCGACAGGCTCCAGACTGTGGCTTTGGGATGCACACATCAGCCTTGGAAACATCGCGGGGGGGACAGCAGTCACAGCTGGGGACCGGGGGCAGCTGGGCTCCTTCAGCCGTGCACGTGGGGTGAGCTGGGGCTGGAGGTGCTCCAGAAGGACCCACAGAGGAGGAGCCAGTGTCCCTGTCACCGGTGCCCCCGTTCCTCTGTCCCCAAAGCAGTTCTCAGCTGGCCCGGAGGAGCAGCATGAGCACTGGTCCCCCCCGGGTTTCTGCTCCCGGCTCGGAGTGGGTCAGATCTTGCCCAGCCCCATGTGCTGAAATGCCGCCTGGTTTCCAGCCAGGGCAGGCCTCGCTGTCATGTCCCAGCTCACAGGGAGCCACTGCTCATGGTCACATCCTGGGGTCCCCGCTCGGGTGCTCACAGGTCCTTCAAGCTGGAGGATTCCCTGCGGGAGAGGGACGAGCTGCTGCACTACGGGCTGTGGCTCTCATTCCCCCTGCTCATCTGCCTGGTGCTGACCCCCTGCCCCAGAGCAGGGACCCACACCAGGGCCTGCCCCACATCCAGCGCCCTGCTCCCCTTGGAGCTGCTGGGAGGTTCGGTTTTCCATCTGGAATGCTGCTGATGGGTGGGATGGCAGAACTGGGGGTACCCTGATTCTCCGGCGGGAGCATCCCGTGCACCCAGAGGCGGGGCCGAGCAGGCACAGCCCAGGTCCTGTCTCCCTGGGAACGAGCTGGCCTGGTCCAGGCAGCGCTGGGCTTCGCTGGGGGCTTGTCCTGCGTGGGTTTCGTGCCTTTGGGACAGCGTTTGTGCCTAGGATGCTCAGCCATAGCGGCACAGTGGCTATGCCGCGGGTGGCATTCTGGGTGTCACCTTTAGAGGGCTTAGGAACGCTTCTGTCAGTCTGGCGGTAGGGACAGCACCTCGCCGGGATGTTCCCTTCCTTTCCCTGCGGGAGCAGGCTGGGAAAACACCTCCCATGGTAATGTGGTACCCGTGCAAAGGTGCTCAGGGGCAGCCGGTGGCTTTCCTAGGTCAGGCTTTGCCCGCTTCCCCCGTGTTCCCTCGCGCCGCATCCCTCGGGCTGTCACCGCGCGGGGACGGAATGCAGAGTGACAGGCGGGGACGAGGCGGCGCGTGTGGGGCTGCGGGGCCGCTGACAGCCCGGGTGTGAGGCCGGCTTGCACTCAGCCGCGTGTGTAATCTGCTTACGGGGGCACCGGCACAGCCCCGGGCTCTCGCTGCCGTAAATCCCTGCTCCTGCCGGGAGTGCGGGCCGGGACGCTTGGAAAGCGGCCGAGCGAGCCTGGTTCGCGCCTGAGCTGCTCTGATGCATCTCGACACGCATCAAGGTGAATCACCGTCCCTGGTGACCCCGAAGTGACAGCTGGGGAACCCTGACTGCCACCGACGGCTCCTCCTGGGGCACTGTTAACCCTTCGCCTCCCAGGGATGAGCCGGGAAAGCCGAGGCAGGAATGCTGGAGCTTCTGCCTGGGATCCCTGTGGTGGGCAGCGTTCCTACTTCTCCCAGTCCAGGGCTGGGTCCTTGCCAGCCAGGCCCAGCTCGAGCAAGAGCTTGGAGCCACGTGGGAAAGCTTTAATTATCAGGCGCAAAAGTGTGGGAAAACTGGGTTTCTGACCTCAAAGAGGCTGTGGAGCCCTGCTGGGGAATGCTCCAGGTGGGCAGCTGGAGTGGACGTGGTGTGCATTGGGATGGAGGGGCATTTTGTCCCGGGACGGAGAGAGTTTCGTCCCAGGATGGAGCGGGTTCTTGTCCTGGGACAGAGGCGTTTCCGAGGACTGAGCGTCCTCCTGGGCTGTAGCCAATCTCTGTGTTCAGCCCAGGGGTGCTGGTGATGATGGTGGTGGTCCTGCAGCCCCTCAGGACTTCTCTTGGCCAATGATGGCTGGTCCTTGAAATTTCCACAGCCAGGTAGGAGCTGTGTTTGGCTCTGCCTGGGGGTCCCTCTTCCCTCCTGTGCCCCTCTCAGGGGCCGCGCCAGGCCCCTGGGTGCCGCAGGCTCCCGGCGCGAAGCCTGCCCAGGGTGGAGTTATGCTAATGCTGCTCTCCAGCCCTCGGCGCAGCCGGTGCCACTCGGCATCTTCTGCTGGCCACGGGCGACATCGGCTGTGCCATGGCCACCTGCCCCGAGCTGCAGCCTGGGCAAGAGGTACGGGGGCAGCGCCCGTCCCCGACGGGGCGAGAGAAGGGGCAGAGGGGGTGGAGAGCATAGACCACCCCGGTTCTGCGGGAAGGTGCCACAGCTGATCCTCCGTCCTTGGGACAGAGATATCCTTGCCGGGGGCCGCGCTTGCTGCAGGACCCCCAAGAATGCGGCACAAATCTCGGTGCCGCGGCACTGCCGAGGTCATCGGCTTCTCCGGGGATGGGGAACCAGGGCGAGCCCCAAAGGGCTGGAGCCCCGAGGGATGAAGCGGCAGCAAGGCTGGAAGCGCTCGCCACTGGTGGTGGCATCACCTCCCATCCCCGAGTGTCCCCGGCCGGGATGTGCTGTGCTGGGGGCTGGCGTTGAGGTCCCCCAGGTCAAGGGCGGTGAGGAAGAGGGTGCTGCGGTCACGGAGACCCGCCGAGCACTCGGGACCCGCTGGGGCAGAGGGGAGCACGGGGGTCCCGCAGCCCCGCCATGGGGCCACCCGCTGTCCCCCAGCCTGGGCCCGTGGTCCCGAGCTGTGGCCGCGGGGGCAGCGGGGGCAGCGGGGGCAGCGGGGGCAGCGGGGGCAGCGGGGGCAGCGGGGGCAGCGGGAGCGGGGCCGGGCGTGCGAGCGCTCAGCCCCGCAGCGCCGTGACCTTGTTTCCAGCCCGCTAATTCCGCGCTTCTCGCCTTGCCGCCGGCACCGCTGCCCGCCCCGCCAGCGAGCGGGGACACGGCGGAGGGGACACGTGTCCCCATGGAGGGAACTCACCCGGCTCTGGGGGGGCACCGACCCCCAGCTGGGACCTGCAGGGTCACGGGCTCCCCCTCTCTCGTTTGGGGTCTCACTGCCCGTGCGGCTGGTGTCGCCTTGGACCTTGGGGACATTGGTGCCTGCTGGCAGCAGGGCTTGGTCCCACGGGAGCCGCTGCCGGACGTGCCCTTGGGAACGCGTCTCCTCCCGCCATCGCTTGTAAACAGGATGTGGAGCCATCCCAATCACGGCGTTCCCGTCCCTCATCCCAGCCCCGCCACCCCACGGGGCAGCAGCTCGGGGGCGGCTGTGCCTGTCCCCCCCAGCTCTGCCGAGCGCTGCTGCCCGGGCAGAGCCAGGGGAAGGAGCTGTCGGAGTCCTGGTCACGTCTCTCGGCCGGGTCCCCTGCCCTGGCTGTCTCCTGGGACTGCGGGGACGGGGCCCCTTGTGCCATGGGCAGTGCTGATACCCTGAGAACAGGCAGCGGGCGGGGAGCACCAGGGGACCCCTGCCACCTTCCCCTGGCTGCAGCCCCGCTCGGGTCACCCCCTCAACTGCTCTTCATCTCTTGGTGTCTCTGCCTCCTCCCGGCCTCCTCCCTGTCCTCCTGGCAGGCCATGGGGCGCGGGGGGGTCCTGGCTGCCCCAGAAGACCCCGAGGAGCGGCGGGTTGCCCAGGGGGAAGGTGCCCACCCCTGTCCCCCAGAGTGCCAGGAGCTGGCTGCCGTCCACACGCCGCAAGTCGTAAGCGCCTGAGGTGCACGCGACCGCTGTCCCCACTGCCATCCCCGTGGCTGTCCCCGTGGCTGTCCCCAGGGTGGTGGCTGGTCCCCTGGGGTGGCCGTGTCCCATCTCTCCTTCCATCCTTGCCACCTTTAGGCTGCATGTGTCTGGCTGCTGCAGCTTGGGAGTTTGTGAAGCTGAGCTGGGTAGTGTCATCTCGGGCTGGCAAGGCCACCACCAGTGTGACCTCCTCCCTTGGTCCCCAGATAAAGCGTTTCCTGAAGGAGGACTCGGACGAGGCTGAGCTGACCCAGTTCCTGCGGGATTGCCCACCAGCTGACAGCTCCAGGAAGGTGGAGGTCCCAGAGAGCCGGCGGGAGCCTGGCCACCCCTTGGGCAGCGTGGCCAGGGTCCCCCCAGACGAAGCCAGTGACGAGAGGGACGCCAGGATCTTCTCCCGCTCTCGGCCCTTGGATTTCCAGCAGCACATCGCTGCCCCCCCGCCCGCCAGCCCCAACCGCCCGCGGAGCCCCTGGGGGCAGCTGGACCCCTACGACTCCTCCGAGGTGCAGGACGTGTCCATAGGGAAGGGGGGACACACACATGGGACGAGGGGCTGCGGGATGGAGGATGTTCCCATCTTGTGAACACAAAGGCTTTGAGCAGGCATGGCCTCATCCTCTGGAACTCCAACCCTGGGAATCCCTTTGTGAGCGGGTGGGGGGGGAAGCGGGCAGGGGGCGGCTTTCCAGGGTAGGAAGTGGGCTGGTGGTGTCCCTGTCCCACGTCCCCTCTGCCCTCTGCAGGATGACAAGGAGTACGTGGGCTTTGCCACGCTGCCCAACCAGGTGCATCGCAAGTCGGTGAAGAAGGGCTTCGACTTCACCCTCATGGTGGCAGGTACGGGGGTCCAGCCGGCCTGGGGGTGCTGACCCCACTCTGGATCCCAAGCAGCCTGGACTGGGGAGGGGGGACACTGGCTGCAGCCCTTAATCTTTGTCCTGCTTTCTCAGGGGAATCCGGGCTGGGCAAATCCACCCTGGTCAACAGCCTCTTCCTGACAGACATGTACAGGGATCGCAAGCTGCTCAACGCTGAAGGTCAGGGGGGGCAGTCACGGCCCAGAGGGGTGACCTGGGTGACCTGGGCAGTGGCAGAGCCCAGGGATGCTCCTGGGGTCTGCAGCCTGTCTCCCTGCCCAGCCAGGCTCCCCTGAAATGACATGTGCTGTGTTGCCAGCTGCCCCTGGCACTGGGGACCCCCCTGCACAGGATGGGGACCCCCCATGGGGCCTTTATTTCCACGGGGAAAACAAGCCCTGGCTTGTGGTGATTGGCTGGAGCTGCAGCATTTCAGGGAGGCTAGGGACAGTCAAGACCTGGGGCACAGTGCCAGTTCAGCTGCAGCCGGTTTTTTGAATTAAAATGGCCCAAACTTGCCCAAATCCCCAGGAGTTCGAGGGGTTTGTTTGATTTGTTTCCGTTGCTTGGAGTGAAAGCCAGAAAACACAATGCAGCAGGAGCATCCTTGGGGATGCAGGGACATGGAGGGTCCTGGAGAGAAGGGGCACATGCAATCTGGAGCTGTGGGGTCACCTGAAATGCTCCTGCAGCAAGACCAGCCCCAGCAGACCCTGTGCTGCCCGAGCTGGGGTCCTGGGGTGGCAGTGGCACAGCCACCAAGGGATGGGTGCACATCCATGGGGATGTGGGGATCACAGAGTGGAGCATCCCCTCCTGAGCTGGAGCATGGTGTATGCTGGGGGTCACAGCATGTCCCCATGTCACCTTCACCCTCCCTGGTGTCCCTCCTGGTGATGTGTCCCTCCCCACAGAGCGCATCACGCAGACGGTGGAGATCACCAAGCACGTGGTGGACATCGAGGAGAAGGGGGTCAAGCTGCGCCTGACCATTGTGGACACACCAGGCTTTGGGGACGCCGTCAACAACACCGAGTGGTGAGTGCCACGGGCTGGGGACTGTCCCCAGGGAGGACACCACGTGGTGGGTGGGATGCTGAGTGCCATGGGGTGGGGGTCTCCCCAGGGCAGACACCCCGTGGTGGGTGGGATGCCCATTGTTCCTAAGCTGGGCTTAGGTGCTGGGCCATGGGAGGTATTGAGCTGGGGGTCCACAGAGAGCAGGGGGTTCCCACAGAGGACTCTGTGTCTGTTCCTGCAGCTGGAAGCCGGTGGCTGACTACATCGACCAGCAGTTCGAGCAGTATTTCCGTGACGAAAGTGGCCTCAACCGAAAAAACATCCAGGACAACCGAGTGCACTGCTGCATCTACTTCATCTCGCCCTTTGGCCACGGGTATGGGCAGCCCTGCTGGGCTGGGGCTGGGGCTCGCTGGGACGGGGCTCACCAGGCTCCACCCGCAGGCTCCGGCCCCTGGACGTGGAATTCATGAGAGCTCTGCACCAGCGTGTGAACATCGTGCCCGTGCTGGCCAAGGCTGACACCCTGACCCCCGCCGAGGTGGAGCGCATGAAGAACAAGGTGAGGGGAGGTGGGTTGTCTGGGAGCTGTCCCATCAGGTCCCTGGGCATGGGAGTGCCCTGGGATGGGTCTCCATCTATCTCCTGCCTGGAATTTGCCCTGGAGCATTTTCCAAGCTCGCAGCACTGTAGAGGACCGTGTTGCCCCCATGGCAACCAAGGACACACCTGCCCAGGGCTCACCTGGGGGTTGGAAGGACTGGGGGCTGTCCATGACAGCTGGTCTGGTGGGAACAGGCTTTTGGGAGCCATTGGCCCTGTGTGGTGCTTCCCACACCCTTCCCAAGGCCAGAGCCCTTCCCTCAGGGAACTGTTTGCCTCCAGATCCGGGAGGAAATCGACCACTACGGCATCCGCATCTACCAATTCCCTGAGTGCGACTCGGACGAGGATGAGGAGTTCAAGCTGCAGGACCAGGCACTGAAGGTGGGTCTGGCCCCTCCAGCTCCATCACTGGAGGGGCAGAGCCCCGTGGCTGGGAGAACACGTCACCCTGGGGTACCTGCAGGACCCTTTGAGGCCACGCAAGCTCTCCAGCATGGAGGGGCTGGCACATGTCTCACTACCCAGAGAACGTCACCAAGATCCCCCGGGTGATACCTGCAGCTTGGTGGGATGGGACTCGGGTGGAGAAACCCATTCCACGACCTCTGCTGTCCCACTAGGGCTCTCCACAGCTGGGCTGTGGGATATCTTGGCAAATGGGTGCTGGACACAGCCGAGGAGGGCACGTGGAGGGATCTGGGTCCTGGCAGGGGGGGTCATGGCAGGGCCCTGCTGACCCCCACGCCCTTGCAGGAGAGCATCCCCTTCGCTGTCATCGGCAGCAACACGGTGGTGGAGGCCAAGGGCCGGCGCGTCCGCGGGCGCCTCTACCCCTGGGGCATCGTGGAAGGTAACGCTGGGCTGTCCCTGGCCTTTGGGGACGGGGACACGGCCCGCCCCTTGCAGCCCGGGGCTGGCGACAGGCGGGGCGCTGGCTGTGGACCCCTGACCCCGCCTCGCCCGCAGTGGAGAACCCGTCCCACTGCGACTTCGTGAAGCTGCGGACGATGCTGGTGAGAACGCACATGCAGGACCTGAAGGACGTGACGCGGGAGACGCACTACGAGAATTACCGCACGCAGTGCATCCAGAGCATGACCCGCATGGTGGTCAAGGAGCGGAACCGCAAGTACGGGGCGGGGCTGGGCCGGGGGCTCCTCTGCTCGGGGTGACCGCACCCACTGCGAGCGGCGGTGTCGGCGAGTCAGAGCCACGCGTGGGTCCGTGTCGGGGAGCCCCAGTGCTGTGCTGGGGAGCCCCAGTGTGGTGAGGGGCCCCTCCTGTGCCCCTGGGCTGGCAGTGCCTGGCGGAGGATGCTCCGGCAGTGCGGGGACCCTGCATCCCCCGAGGCTGGGTCTGTCTTAGCTGGGATACTCCGGCAGCGAGGGGCACCGTGTGACCCCGGTGTGACTGGGGGAATGCTCTGGTAGCGAGGGGGACCCTGCATCTCTCCAGAGCTGGGGCTGGTTTGAGGGGCATGTTCCAGCAGAGAGGGGTATCCCTTGTGACCCCAGGACTGGGGTGGGGGCCAAGGGTGGGCTCTGGCAGCAAGGGGGACCCTGTGTCGCCTCTGGACTGGGTGTGTCGCGGGGGATGCTTCTGCACTGAGGCAGATCCTGCATCCCCCTGGGACTGGCTCTGGGGGGATGCTCCAACAGAGAGGGGGCCCTTGCATCCCGGCGCCAGAGCAGGAGTCCAACAGAAGCCGGTGCTGGGGCTCTGCTCGTGGATCAGCCGAATTCACGGCACCCACATCAGCTTTAGCCACCCCGAGGTGCTGAGGGAGCTCCCCCAAGCAGGTCCTCGGTGGGACCCTCCAGCGGGGGTTGGAGCAGTGTGGGAGTGAGTGGAAGCTCTGTGGGTGCCGGGGGGCTGGAGCCGTGCTGTTGGGGGGCTGGCAGTGGGTACTCCAGGCACCTCTAAGTGTGTGTCCCTGTGTGCCCCGGGGCAGGAGCCATCCCTCCGTGCTGAGGCTGTGCTGCGGGGACTGTTCCGCCGACTGAGCCGGGACTGGCCGGGGCCGTGCTGGGCCCCGCCCTGCTCCCCCTTCCATCCCCTGCCATCCCCCAGCCCCTCTATAAAGTGCTTGTTGGTACCCAACGCTGTCTTGGTGTTCTGTGCCCGTGCAAGGGCCAGGCAGCCGCCCTCGGGGTGAGCCGGCCCTGTGGCCACCCACTCTGGCCCTGTGGCCATCCCCACACAAGCTGTCCTTGGGGTGCCAAGGGACGCTGTGGCTGTGTGCTGGTGGTGTCACCCAGGCTCACCCAGATTTGGGGGATGTGTCGCTGCTTGGTGGCACTGAGCCCCCAAGGCTGCCCAAGGGAAGGGTGCCCCCATCATGCTGCCCCTCCGGGGATGCGATTTTGGGGTGCTGAGCGCCTGTGCTGCTCACCCCATTGCTGGTGCCCGGCTCCAGCCTCGTGGGGCTGCCAGGGCTGGCAGGAGCTCCACGTGCTCCCCACGGCGACAGCCGAGACAATGGCAGGGCCTTCCAAAGCGGCTCCCGAGGCAGCCAAACCCTGGGCCTGGCCCAGCCCCCAGCACAGGGGACCCCGTGGGGCAGGGCTGGCCTGTCCTGCCCATGTCACACCCATGTCACACCCGTGTCCATCAACCTTTGCCCACAGGGGCCGCGTGGTGGTGGCACGTGGCAGCACGCGTGACCCTGCCAGCCGCTGATGGTGTCCCAGCCTTGCCACCAGCTGGGGTGGCACGTGGCATCCGCAGGGACGGCTGGGAGAGCTGGTCCCTCCCAGTGCCGTGGGCATGGGAAAAGCCATCGACTGGGCTGGCCCTGGTCCTGCGTGGTGTTGTGGCCTCGGGGAGATGCTCGTGGCTCTCTCCAGCAGGAATGGGCTTGAGTGGGGGCAGGGGCTCTAGAGAAGGGTGTGGGTGTCCCTGGGGCTGGCAGGGCAGTGGAGGACCTGAAGAGCCCAACCTGAGGGGAGGGGACAGAGGGAAGATGCCATGGTTTTGATGTTTAAAAGCAGCAGGAAAAATACTGGCCTAGGTGATCCCAACCCCACTGGGATTCTCTCAAAAATGGGAGGGTGTGGAGGAAGTTCCCTGGGTCCTCCCTTGGTTGGTGCATGGCAGGTTGGGTGTGTGGGTGGAACTGCTCACATCTCCCTTGGCTGGAAAATGCCACTCTGATGGTGGCCATGGGGCCCAGAGGCTGTTCAGGGGGTGCTGGGGACCTGCAGGGGTTGGGGCACCCACGGGACAATGTCCCCGGCGGGGCTGGGGCAGCAGCCTCACCTCCTCTCTCTGCCCACAGCAAGCTGACCCGGGAGAGCGGGACAGACTTCCCCATCCCTGTGATCCCCCCGGTGCCGGATGTGGAGACGGAAAAGCTCATCCGGGAGAAGGATGAGGAGGTGAGTGTGGGGCAGCCTGAGCCCCCAGAGCCCCATCCCCACTCCCCCAGCCCCAGGGATGGCACAGGAGCCATTCCTGCAGCATCCTGGCAGCTGCTGCTCCAACCAGCAGGGTCTGGAGGTGCATCCAAGGGTTCCCTCCTCCCCAGCTCTTGGCGATCCCAGTTTGTCTGGGATGCTCAGCCCGAGCCCCATGTGCACGGGAGCTGCGTGGCTGGGGCCTGGCACCATCCCCCACCCTGCCTCTGCTCCCTTCCAGCTGCGGCGGATGCAGGAGATGCTGCAGAAGATCCAGAAGCAGATGAAGGACTCTCACTAGCCCGTCCCTCCTCCTCCTTCTCGTCCTCCTCCTGGCCCCGGATCAGGAATGTTTACATCATGCTCCACCTGCCCGGCCCCGCTGCCAGACTCGGTACCAACACCCACCCACCACCTTAAGCTGCGGCACCGCCTTATCCAACCGCCCAGCGCCTGCGAGGACACGAGGGGACAGCGAGGGGACAGCGAGGGACAGGGCACCCAACCCGGAGTCCCCTGCTCAGGTCCCCCCTGCTCTCTGGGGACAGCTTGGTCCCACAAGCTTTAGTTTCCTGTTTCTCCATAGCTCTGGGGAGGGCCCTGGCCAGCCTGGTCCCCACAGCGTGTCCCTTGTCCCCATGTCACCCCAGGCTCCCTGCTTACAATTTTATGCTCAGCTTGGCCCTGGTTTAAGGGAAGAGGAAAGGAGGGCACAGATGCCAGCCCCCCAAGGGCCCCAGCTGCCCTGCTGCTGGGGACCACAGGGGATAGAGGGGACGGAGGGACAGTCACCATCCTGCTCCATGCCAGCACCAGAGCAAGGGGACTGAAGCTTGTCAGTGTCTAGCCCTGTGTCCTCACCTTGTCCCCACCGAGTGACAGCAGGGCTGTGGCACGGGGAGCACTGCGGAGTTAATTACCCCAGGGAAAATCCCTTGAACCCCAAATCAGAGACTGGGTACCCCCAGCCTGCTGTGATGCTGGCCCTGTAAAGCAATAATGAGTATCCTGTGCCCGTAGCACCTCTCACCCCATGGAAACAGCACCAGCTCTGGCTGGAATTTTGGCCCCTGCTACCACTTGCTTGTCCGTGGTGTCCCTGTGTGCCCAGGATGTCCCTGTCCCTGCTGCTTCTTGGCACAGCAGCCCTGTGTATTCTCCAAGGACATCTCCATCCGTGTTGCTTCCCAGCGAAGCACTGCTGCATGTCCCCATGTCCCCCGTGGTGTCCCCATGTTCCCCACCATGTCCTGGTTGGTGTTGCTGCCCAACAGAGCACTGCAGCTTGTCCCCCCAAGACTGTCCCCATCGGCGTTGCTTTCCACAGAGCTATGTTGCATCCCTGTGTCTCCCTGGGACATCCCCAGCCATGTCTCCACCCTGCAGGGCTCTGTGCAGTGTCCCTGTGTCCCCAAGGATGTCCCCAGCCATGTCTCCACCCTGCAGGGCTCTGTGCAGTGTCCCTGTGTCCCCAAGGATGTCCCCAGTTGTGTTGCTCCCTGCAAAGCCCCATTGTGTCCCCAGGGTGAGCCCTGGACGCCTCTCACAGCATCCCTGGGGAGATGGATCCCAACCCCCTCCTGGGTATGGGAAAGCCCACAGGGGATTGTGAGGATGCAGGCGGGATTGGGAGCAGTGGGATCAGTGGGAGTGGTGGGATCACTGGGATCAGTGGGACACATCCCCATTGCTGCCGTGGGGATGTGTCCTGTCCCCATCAGGGCCCCCCGAGTCGGGGTCCCCCGGGTGGGGTGTGGCTGGCGGGGGCTGTGCCCAGCCGGGGCTTGGGGGTGGGGGCTGCAGGGTGCCAGGGCAGCCCCGGCCTGTGCCCCCCATGTCCCCGTGCCAGCAGGGGGTCCCGTGGCCCCCGTGGGCAGGGCCCCCCCGGGCAGGGCCCTGCAGGGAATACTTAGCGCTTTCCTTTTTTTTAATCTCGCTATTTTCTTACAGAAGCCCCTCCCCTGGCATGACGGTCCTAGAGGTGTTTATTAACAGATCAGAGAGTATAGGTTTATAAATTCTTATAGAGTAGTGGAAATATTTTTATCCCTCCACAACCGTTCTCAATAAATACGGCTGACCCGGCTTGTCTGCAACCCCGCGTGGCTTCCAGCAAATGAGGCACCCTGTGGCCCTGGACATCCCCCAGCCCTGGGCATACCCCAGCCCTGGGCATCCCCTAGCCCTGGGCATCCCCTGGCCCTGGACATCCCATAGCTCTGGACATTTCCCAGCCCTGGCCATCCCCTGGCCCTGGGCACTCATGTTCAAGCTGGTGGTGGCCTGCCCTGTGGCCTCTTGATCCCAGTTCCCGTTCCCTTGGAAAAGGCTCAAAATGGATAATGGGGGGTTTGTGCTGCACTCACAGGGACACCCATCTTGGGGTGTGGTGGGAGAGCCCCTTGGGATCAGCTCTGGGATGAGGGGTCTCCCCCTCTCACGTGCCCTGGGGTGCTGGGTGCTGCTGGTGTGGGGCTGGGATGGGAGTGGGGAGGGCAGAGCCTGAACCAGGGATGGAATTGCCCTCCACATGCTGCCCCTGGGCACCCTTGTGTCCCCCCCGGGGAGGGCCCTGCCAGGAGACACCACCAGTACCTGTGCCCAGTCACCCCAGTTTGAGTCCCCCTGGAGCTGCTGGGGTGGAGCAGCAGGAGAGGTGAGCAGAGCAGCACAGGGATGGATGATCTGCAACTCCAGCTGCTTCCCAATGGGCATCATCCACCTGCACCCCAATATCCCACCCTGCACCCCAATATCCCACCCCTGCCCCTGCATCCCCTCCCTCTCCTCCTCACAGAGCCCTTGGGCTGATCCAGCCCAGCTGAGTGCAGGGTCAGGGACTGGGGCAGGACCATGCCCAGAGTCAGCACAGACTGGGGACGGGTGGGTGGATGGATGGATGATGGATGGATGATGGATGGATGGATGGATGGATGGATGGATGGACGGATGGATGGATGATGGATGGATGATGGATGATGGATGGATGATGGATGGATGGATGATGGATGGATGGATGGATGGATGGATGATGGATGATGGATGGATGGATGGATGATGGATGGATGATGGATGGATGGATGATGGATGGATGGATGGATGGATGGATGGATGGATGGATGGATGATGGATGATGGATGGATGATGGATGATGGATGGATGATGGATGGATGATGGATGGATGATGGATGGATGGATGATGGATGGATGGATGGATGGATGGATGGATGATGGATGGATGGATGGATGGATGGATGGATTGATGGATGGATGGATTGATGGATGGATGGATGGATGGATGGATGGATGATGGATGATGGATGGATGGATGATGGATGGATGGATGGATGGATGGATGGATGATGGATGATGGATGGATGATGGATGGATGGATGGATGGATGGATGGATGGATGGATGGATGGATTGATGGATGGATGGATGGATGATGGATGGATGATGGATGGATGGATGGATGGATGATGGATGATGGATGGATGGATGGATGATGGAAGATGGATGGATGGATGGATGGATGATGGATGGATGGATGGATGGATGATGGATGGATGGATGATGGATGATGGATGGATGGATGGATGGATGGATGATGGATGGATGGATGGATGATGGATGGCACGCTGTGGAGGAGAACTGGGGGTTGTGGTGTGTGACAAACGGGTCATGACCTGGCCATGGGCACTGGCAGCCCAGGAAGCCAAGTGTCTCCTGGGCTAATCCCAGCAAGGTGGGCAGCAGGGGAGGGAGGGGATGATCCCCCTCTGCTCTGCTCTCCTGAGACCCCTCTGGAGCTGCCTCCACCTCATCCCAGCACAGACAAGGAGCTGGTAGAGCAGGCCCAAAATGGTCTCTGTGGAGAAGAGCCGCCTTGTGAGACCTGCCAGCCCCACCCACTGCTCTGCTGCAGCCACCTCTCCCCTTGATGAGGGTCAGAGCATGAACCCCACCTCCTCGGAGTCCTTCCCTCCTTTCCCAGCACTGCCTCAGCCTCACCTTGCTTGGCCCAGGGTGCTGAGCCCCACTGTGGCTGTGATGCCAATTCCTGCTCTTCACCAGGCCAAACCCCCCACCCCGCCATGAACCCTCTTTTCAATATGGGAATGGAAAATGTTTGTGCTTCCTTGGCTGGAAGCAGCTCTTACCCCAAAGGTTGGGATACACAAACTTCCCACATCCCACCTTTGCAGCTCCAAGAAGGATCCCCTGCCTGCCTCTCTGTCTCCAGAACAACCAACAGAGCTTCTGCTTTTGGCCCCAGACTGGCTGATTTACCCGGATCCCCTTTTCCCAGAGGATAAAACCCAGCACAGATACTCCAGTGACAGCCCCAGCTGTGCCCACCCTTCCCTGCACTCCATTCCATGTGATTTTCATCACACCTTTAAAAATAAAAAGCCGCAAACCTACTCAAACCCAGTTTTCCCAAGGCAGAGATTGATATTTCCACATGGCAAAAGCTTCCATGCAATTCCCAAATGTCCTATTTTCGGTTTCTCACCAGTCCTGGCACTGGTTGCAGCATCCGTGCTGGAGCTCCAGCTGAGCTTGGAGGAAGGGAATAAAGGTTTCTTGGGGCAGAAAAGGAAATCTCTCATCTCCTTCCCTGGGCTGTGCCATCCGTGCCTGACACCTAATGAGATCTCAGGTGGCATCTGTTCTGTTGTTTCCCTTTCCCTTTCCATTTCCCTTTCTCTTCCCTACTCATTCATTTGTTCCTTACATAATTAATGATATTTTCCCCTACAGGAAAATGCAGCCACACCTTTTCTCATCTTTTAAAATCCAGAAACCAAGGCACTGCCTACGGTTCTTTCTCCTCTCTCTCACACCTCTTCTCCACTTGTCACATCCATTCCCGGCTCTGTCTCTCTCAGATCCAGGGGAGCCAGAGCAGTCATTCCAATTGCACCCAGCTCTGTCTGCATGCCCGGGAGCTGCTGGCTGGGGGTGACAGCCCTTCCCCTCTCCTGGCAGCTGTGATGAGGGTTTGGGATGCAGTGTCTGAACACATCCAGTGGATGCTCCTGATGGAGCAGGTAGTCCTTGGATCCCCTGCTCAGTGCAGGAGGAGCTCAGAGAAATGAAACCCCATTGATGCTGCTCTGCCTCTTCTGTAAAGGCAGCTAAAACACCCCTGAATTACCTTCCAGCCAGAAAATGGGCCGCAGGCTGGAGCCTCCAGCTCTTCCACACCTTTTCCCACTTCCCTGTTCCCCATAGCCAGTGTGGAAAGACCAGACGAAGAGCTTGACACATTTCTCAGGCTGGGAGAGCTGGGGGTGTTCACCTGGAAAAGAGAAGACTCCAGGGAGACCTCAGAGCCTCTTCCAGAGCCTAAAGGGGCTCCAGCAGAGCTGGAGAGGGGCTGGGGACAAGGGATGGAGGGACAGGACACAGGGAATGGCTTCCTACTGCCAGAGGGCAGGGCTGGGTGGGATATTGGGAAGGAATTGTTCCCTGTCGGGGTGGTGAGGCTGTGGTGGGCACACAAGAACACGACATGAACAGATGGATATGCATTTACAGCCTGGTCTTTACTTGCAGAAGAGCCCACCTGTGGCTGTGGATTCTGGGAAGCTCCATGAGATGCCTTTACTGACATGTGATGTTATTTCTGGAGCTTCCCTGAAAAACCTCAAGTTGTGCTGTATTTTGTGAAGATAATGCCCACCCCACAAACCCCACCAGGAGCAGTGCTGAGAGGCTTTGGGAGCAACAGCTGTTCCTCCCCTCGGTGGTGATGTCGTTGATGATGGCAGCCCGAAGCACAGGGACCGAGCCGAACAGGCAGGGGAAGGCTGCTCTGACGCTGACATTGCCCTGGGGAAGGGGACAAGGTGTCCCTGTCCTGGCTCTCTGTCCTGGAGCACAGGCAGGGCACCTCGGTGCCGGCTGCTCTCGGACAAACAGCACCATCTATTTGCAGCACGAGAGGAGCGGCTGTGCCCCTCAACAGGAGCAGGGATCCCAGCCGGGAGAGCAACCCTGCTGTCCTGGGTCACACCGGGACATTCCTGACTGCCAGACCCTCCTGCAGCCCACGGGTGACTCCTGGGGCTTGCTCCAAGCTCAGGACAGGAGTTGCAGGACGTTTGTGCAGGAGCAGGGAGAGGAGAGGGTCCAGGCTGGGGGCTCAGCTCAGGTTTGGGTCTCTCTGTCCCGGGGCTCCCATGCATGGACACAAGGACACTCACCCTGGGGGCCCCACAGAACTCAGCCTTTCCCCACATTTCCCCATCACTGGCTCAGACAGGCTCCAGCCCCTGGGGCGTCAGAGATCCTGGGAAGGTGTTGACCCCACAGCACCTAAGGGGAGAAAGCCAGACCAGCCCCAGCTCTGCTCCAGGGACAGAAGCTGTCCCTAATCCAGCCCATCCCCACCTCCAAACCCAGCTCAGAACCCCTCAGGATGGACCAACGTGTTCTGAGTGACAGAAGTGACCTAGGACCACTTGTTCCAGCCTTACCACGGAACTGGAAGGAATGAAAAAGATCTGATTTATTAAAACTGCTAGGAAAAGGGTACAAGCGGTGGCCTGAGGTCCTCAAAATCTCATGTGGAGAAACTATTGTTTCTTCTTGCGACGTCTGGTGTTCATTCTGATCAGATGCAGCCCCTGCTTCTTGATGTCCTCCCGGCTGGGGATGTAGTCATGGTCTTCATCTTCAAAATCCAAGGTGTCTGGAGGGGAGAGGGGAGAGGAGGGGCTGGGGAGGGGCTGGAGGCCACCTCTGCTGTGCCCATGTCCCTGGGAGAGCTGGCACATTTTGTCAGGCTCGTGGGATCTGGGAGAGTCCTTGTGGGCTTTTCCACCCCAGCATCCCAGGATGACCTGTGGGACCTGGTGATGCCACTTGGCCCATCTCCAGTGCTGCTGGGGCTTCCTGTAAAGGCCTGGAGATAAAGCGTGCTGGGCACAGCTCCTGCTTTGCTAAAGAAAGGTGCTGAGCTGCCAAAAGCTCTTTGCCTCTTCCAGTAGCATCCACGGGAAGAACCAAGCACTGATTATTTGTTACAACCAGGTGATTTTGAAAACGAGGGTGTCCCCTCTTGCCCCACAACATCTCTCCTTGCTCCTGCAGGTGCTTGGTGTTCGTCACACCACCACCTGCCTAAAACCACCACCCATGTCTGAAGCCTTGGACATAACCAAGGTCAGCCTCAAGACCTGGAGGCAATTTGTGAGCTGGTGTCTGCTGGGCCAATGGGAGACAGACAAGGACTCCCAAAAATCCCAGGGGGCAAGGGCTGGGACATTGTGGGACATGTCCCCACTCTGCTCTCCTACCATCTTCCATAGTGTCTTCATCCTTAAAGGAAATCTTCAGATTCTGTGTTTCATCTGCAGTTCTTTTCTCCAGAAGGTTCCTGACCTTGGCAAAAGTCTGTGAAAGACAGCCTGGGTTAGGTGCTGGAGGCCAGGTGGGTGTTACAAGCCAAGGGTGCCACACTGAGGTACCCCGTGGTGGTCGGTGCCATCTGGGGCTGAGCTGCTCCATGGCTCTTCCCCGTGGCCCTGCTGAGGAAGGATCTCTTGGGTGGCCATCAGTGAGGGCCCTGTGTGTGTCCCCAGGGGCACAGAGGGGTGTCCCTGTACCTCGCTGCGTTCATGAGCACTGTCCTCGGGCCGGGCTGCCATCTTCTCCTTCAGGAACTGCAGCTTCTTCTCACACTGCTGCAGCTTCTTCTCCAGCCCCACCACGGCAACAGAGTCCTCCTGGGGGACACAGAGCCACCTTGCTGGGGACAGAGAGGCCCTGGTGGCTGTGCCAGGTGTGCCCACGCTGCCCTGCCTGCATGGCCCTGCTGCCCAGTGCCCTTGGTACCTGGCCAGGGATGAGGATGCCCTGCAGATAGAGGTACAGGTTGTCAATGATGTTCTCAAACTCGATCAGGCGCTTCTGGTTCTTCAACATCTGGGCTCGCATCTGCTCCAGCCGTGCCTCTTCCTGCTTCAGGTTCTGCCTCAGCTCCTCCTCCCGCAGCCTGGAGCCAGCCACACTCACATCACATAGCTGCAGAGGGGTGCAGGACACCCCAAAGCTGCTCCAAAAGCTGCTCAGCTGGCCCCACCCCCAGCTGCAGCCCAGCTCCATGCTGCTGGCAGCACTTCCCATGCCAGGCAAGGAGAAAGGGAGCTCTGGGACCCCAGTGGGAGGTTTGGGTGCTCTGCCAGCAGCAGAGCTGGGAGCTCAGAAACCCTCCCAGTGCAGGAGGAGTGTGTGGCTGCAGTGGGGTGGAGGTCAGGGTGCCTGTTGGGACATGTCCCCCCCAAGGGTGGTGGCCTGGTTGGCACAACTGCATGAGGCCAGCAGCACCTGGTGGTGCTGACAGGCTGGTTAAACTTCAGTTTAGCCTGCTTCAACTCCAGCTCCTGCAGAGTCTTCTTCAGCACCTTCTTCCTCTCCCTGCACTCATCGATGTGCTGCTGCAGGTTCTCCAGGGATCTCCTCTGGGCCTGGATGCTGCTTGGGATGTCCTGGCCAGGGGAGACATAAAGGCTCAGCCCAAGGTGCTCCTGCTGGAAGTAGGGCCCCGTGGGGGTCACAGCAGCACGGAGCTCTGCAGTCCCTGGGCACGGAGAAGGGCAGGTCTGTGCCTGCCTGCAAACAGGGCCTTTGTGGGGTTCCAGGGAGGGGGGAGCAGGCAACTCCACAGGGAAACGGGGGGAGCAGAGAGTTCGCAGCTGCTCAGCACTCCAGCAGCCCCAGGTTCTAGCAGGATGGGTTTTCCATTACCCAGAGGCAGGAGCACTGCAGGGCAGTCTTTGCCTTCTCCATCTTGTCGGTCACAAAGGCCTCGCGCTGCATCTTGGCCTTGGTGGCCTCCACGTCAGCACCTGGGGTGGCAGGGAAGGAGCAGGGTGGGATGGCCATGGCTGTGCCCACACCCCCCTGCCCTGCCCCCTGCCAGGCACTCACCCATCAGCACATCCGAGGAGCTCAGGTCCTGCTCTGCAGAGAGCATGGACACAGCTTGCTGCAAGGACACTCAGTGTCACCCTGGGGCTCAGCACTGCAGGCTGTCCCCTGCCCCCAGCTCACCTGCCCCACCCCCAGCTCACTTGTCCCACACCTCCAGCTCACCTGTCCCCAGCTCACCTGTCCCACACCCCCAGCTCACCTGCCTCTGCTGCCGTTCGCTCTCCTCCTGCTGCCGCAGACTCTCGATGTGCTTCCTCTGCTCAGCCAGGGACTGGTCCCTGAGCTGCTTCTCCACACGCACCTGGGGCCCCGCCTCTGCCATCAGTTTCTGCAGCGTAACAGAGAAGGAAAGAGTTGCTGTCAAAGTCAGTTGGAGCTTTCTACAGGTTGGTTATTAGGTTCAAGTATTGGACTGAGATAAGGAATTGCTCCTGTGAGGGTGGGCAGGCCCTGGCACAGGGTGCCCAGAGCAGCTGTAGCTGCCCCTGGATCCCTGGCAGTGCCCAAGGCCAGTCTGGACATTGGGGCTTGGAGCAGCCTGGGACAGTGGAAGGTGTCCCTGCCGTGGCAGGGGTAGAATGAGATGAGCTTTAAGGTCCCTGCTAACCTGAACCAGATTCCATGAATCTGTGATTTGAGCTACTGGGATGCCCAGTGTCAAAAGTGACCAGTCCATGCAAACAGGCTGTGGAGGAAGCTTGGCAAGGCGGGCTGGGGTGTGGGAGCACACTGCCTTTGCCATGGCTGGTACTTCAGACAGGCTGACCCCAGCTCCAGGGAAAAACAGGGTGACCCAGGAGGGCCTGTGGAGGCTGCTGGGTGCTGTGGGCAACCTCAGCTCCATCTCTTTTGCCCCGTGCTGAAGGAAGGCTCTCAGGCCCAGGTACGTGGTGCTGTCTGTGGGCACTGGAGGGTGGGAAAGGGCCCCAGTTATCTCACCTTGATGACATCATTGGCTTTGAGGCTACTCTGGGCTGTGAGCTCCTCGTGGTACATCACAGCCATCCCACACAGGAGGTCCAGGTATCGAGGCAAGTACACCAGCTCCTGGCACACAGGGAGCCACAGCACATCACCCACCGGGGTCCCCTGTGCTGTGACAGGGCTTGGAGGAGATCAGCAGGGTGTGCCCTGGACACAGCCCCTTGGGCACCCCATGCCTTTGCAAGGAGCAGGTGAGACAGGGGCCCAGTGAGGGAGGGCTCACCCTCCTCAGGACCTCCTGCAGCTGCAGGTACAGTTTGGTCACGATCTCTCCATTGTGAATTTTCAGGAGCATCTTCTCGATGTCATTGCCCAGCTGGCGAATGGTCTGGGGCAGACACGGGGGGACACAGTGACTACGTGTGCCATGCAGGGGCTGGCTTAAAGCCCCCCATGGGTGTTGGTACACCAGGAAGGGCTCCTGGGTACCTGCAGCTGTGGCTCTTGCCACTTGGGATCCGTCTCAGCATCCTGCAGCTCCTGCAGGCGCCTCTGGCGCTCATCCCTGGCTTGGCTCCACTGCCTCAGCTGGTGCAGCAGCACGTCACACACCTTCACCTGCTCGTGGACTTTGGCCTCGATCTTTTTTATGACCACCTGGATGGGCATGAGACCATTTTCCAGGCTGGATGCTGCAGGAGAAGGGGGTGCTGCCCAGTAAACTCCCCCAAGGTAGAGAGTTGGGGACACTACAGCTCCAGTGGGGACACATGCTCCAGGATGTTGTCACTGGTTTGACAGGATGGGGTCTGGGAGAGCTTCGCTCTGGGAGCTGGCTGGAGTAAGGCAACTGCTGATGGCAGGGCTGAGCTTAAGGACTCTGCATAACATGGACCAGGGCTGGGGATCAATAAAACTGATCAGGGCTCAGATGGGGACGTTGTCAGAGAGCAGCAGCATTACTCTGTCCCTGCAAGAGGCCCCTGGGCAAAGGCAGCTCAATGGACCCAGTGCCTCAATCTCCATGGGTTTATAACCAGGGCACAACCTTGGGAGAGGCAGTGAAGGGCAGGGACAGCATCTCTCTGCCAGGGATGCAACTGTAGGAACCCAGGCAGTGCCAGGGACATGTGAGGAGGCACGGCCAGGTCTGCTCGGACAAAGGGGCTGCATGGATGGGTTCCATGGTGGAAAGGGACCCATGGGAGCAATGTGAACACCCTGTCTCGCTACAGCAGCCTTGTGGGGCTGTCCTGGTGCTGGCACCATGTCCCTCTGCCATGCACTGCCATGTTCTTCACAGTGTCCCCAGAGCCCCAGCCCCTGCTCCAGGCCCTGCTGTTACCTCCAGGTTCTCAGTGGCTGAAACGAGCTCCTGGCCCTCTCCGAAAGCATCCTTAATGGGGAGTTTGTTGTACTGTGGGCAGGGGAGGGACAGAGAGATGGTCACTGTCAGCCCGGGAATGACACATCCTTCTGCTGGTCTGTGCTGCCGGCTCCTGGAGGAGCTGGGGGTGCAGGGCCAGCAGCAGGCAGGGGTGCAGCAGGAGGGACCTGCCGGTACCTTCAGGACGAATTTCAGGATACTGGAATCCTCCTGCAAGGCCGCCTGCAGGCTGGGGAGCAGCTCCCTGTTCTGCCGGAACTTTTCCTCGCAGGACTGAGCAAAAATCTTCCCGCCTTGCTCTGGGGGACATCAGGCAGATGTACCAATGGTACCGTGTGGGACGAGGGAGCTGTGTGCGACCCCCCTGGCCCCGAGCAGCCCGAGGCAGCACCTTGCAGGGCCACAAGGGCTCGCATCTCCTGGCTGCGCTGGCTCAGCTCGGCCTTGGGGCCCCGTGTGCTGCCGGGGGCCTCCATGCCTCGGCCCACCATTCCCAGGTCCCTGGGGGACAGATGCCGAGGCCCTGCTGGCCCGGGAAGCTGTCCCAGCGTTGTGGCCACAGGGCTCCACCGTGCAACTGTCACCGTGGCACTTCCAACTGCCACCTGCTCAGCCACGGCCCAGCCCCCTCAACACTTCTGCAGGGAACAGGTTAATTAACAACTGATTAATGAGCTCTTGGAGGGGGGCAGAGCAGCATTCCAGCTTTGTCTTCCATTGTCCTGGCAGTGGCAGTTGTCAAGGACCATTCTGAGCCCCACCAGGGACAGGACAACTTCAGGGCAAACACATGTGCACCCAAACACACCAGCAGTGCTCTCCTGGAAGCTGACAGCTTATTTAAATGCCTGTCTATTTGGAAATTCCAGTTAATTAGCCAGGAAATGGTTGTACAGGGAGTTGTGCTCTCGTTGGAATAGGCAAAGACAAACCGGTTACCAATCCTGAGCTTTATTCTGATGCTCACCATCCGTTCTTGCTGAGCTACAAACATAACAAGAAATGCCAGCATGTATCTTTATTTGTCCATAAATAAACTCAAGCTCCCTCTACTAGAGAAAATCCTTAATGTTTGGATTTGCAGAAAAACACTTTATAAAGAAATTGCCTTCCTATCACCAAGCTCATGAATCAGCTTAGATTCAGGTTCTGGAACTCCAGATCTGTAAAACCTGCTGCCATCCTGTTGTGCTTAAGGTGTTAAAACACAGCAAACCAAGAAATTAAAGAATTGTGACATCAGGTATTACTGACACAACATCCTCTGAGGCTCTTGCTCAACGTCTCATCTGCATATTTATGAATGGCACGTTAGTACTAATTGCCAGTGACAATCTAAATATCAACATTATCATCTTCAGTGCTTCCCCAAGTGTGCCTGGAGAGAGTGGCATGTGAGGGCAGCAGCTCAGGGTGGTACCCAGGGGGAGCTGCCTGTGCACACACAGCTCTCCAAACCGAGCCCTGGCCACAGTCACTACACTCCTGAATCTCTTAGGCAGCATTTAAACCCCAGGGAAAAAACAAAAGCATTTAAAAATCTCTGTTTCACCTGCCCTCAGCAAAATTCAGGCTCTAGAGAGGTAGGTCCTCCCAAAGTACTGCTGAAGAAATTGATCCCGGCCTTGCACGAGTGCACACAAATTAGCTGCTGCAGAAATCCACTCCCAAGGGGCAGCCTTGGACTGATGCTCCAGCCCTGCAGCCATCTCACATGCCAAACCTCCCTTTCTCCAGCTGACTTCCACTCTTCCTGACGAAATTCCAGGAAATACACAATGAGTTAAAGGTGCACAGGAAAGGTCAGCAGCACAAACCCAGTTCTATTTAACTGTCACATAAGGGGGGAGTCTCTGGAAGGCAATAGCAACCAAGGAGCACACGCTCACCCAGGAGAGATGTTCCTGGCTGGCTCCTCACCTGCTGCCTGCTATCTGCATGGAAAACAGGAATGTTGTATTAAAGGCTCCTCAAATTCCTGCTGATTTAGCTTTCAGTCACTGAACCATATCTGCT
Source organism: Acridotheres tristis (assembly GCA_037013685.1). Taxonomy (NCBI): domain Eukaryota; kingdom Metazoa; phylum Chordata; class Aves; order Passeriformes; family Sturnidae; genus Acridotheres; species Acridotheres tristis. The sequence goes on from CM072906.1 coordinate 743,969, forward strand.
TTGCCTGGTGGTTTGTATTTTTAGTGTCTCCTTCCCCCGTTGTTGTCCTCTCTTCCCCTTTTCTTTGAAATACCTCAGTTCAACTTCAAATCATTTGTTTAACACAGCTGCAGCAAGATTTAACAGAATTAGCAAGAACTATATCCCATGCCTCAGGAGCTGGCTGGAAATTCTGTGCATGGATTAGAGAGCAGCAAGAGAAAGGACAGAGGATAAAGGACAGCTGCCAGAATTGTTCTGTTGCACTAAAAAGCAAAGGGGCACACACAAACAATTCCTGCTGGGAATTACTGTCCAACAATAGCCTGTCTGGCTCTGTGGCCAGAGGCCACCACTGCCTGAGATTCATTTTATCATGTGAAAGCAGCAGCTCCAAAGCACAGGCTACTCCCTCAGCCTACAAAAGCATTGCCACAGCTGGGGATATCTCCTCCACTATTAGCAAAAATAAGTATCTTATTTCTTTCTGTATCTATAATATATAAATAGATGATAATTTGTTTTTATTAATGTAGCTAAATATATTCTACAAATAAGTTATTAGGAGAACATCATCCCTACGTCAGCAAGTGCTGTTATAGCCAGTGAAGGAATTCTTTATGAATGGTCCTTTGAAGTACTTTAATTATCAAACAGCCAATTATGGAAGCCGGTTTTTACACTACCAAGAGACTGATTTTTAGACATGATCCACACTTTGCACCTGTTTAGAAGTGAAAATGTAGCTCTCTTTTTTAAAGATCCCTCTCCTCACATACAAAGCCACTCTTCAGTGACCAGTGCAATCTCCCACTCAACACTGACAACCTGAAGGTACAAACAATTGGCACCAAACCACTCACTCTTCAGCAGCAACCCTGAAACTAAAGCAAAGCCAGAGTAACCTCCTACCACACCCTAACTCAGTCCTTATTAGTGCAACTCTGACACAAAATCTTCTTACAGGCAAAGACATCTGTAAACCAAGCAAGTGTAAAATGATAAAAAAACCCCAACCCACACTGCATGGAAAAATCCCAAAGGATTAGTGTCAGAAAATATTTGGCAACAAGAGATTGGAAAAAAACATGAAGGTCTAACAGAAGAGTAGCTACACCAGTCACTGCAAGGAAGTTGTTGAAGCAGGTCTGCTGCAGGACAGTTTTGTTATTCAAGCTTTTCATCTCCTTCCTCCACATCCTTCAGACTGAGCACTTCCAGGGATCCTTTCCCTTTTGTCTCACTGCGGATCAGCTCGTCGATCTCCCTGAAGCAGCCTGGGTCAATAAGGCACACCTGGAATGTTCCACATTTCATCAGTCAGCCAAGAATGTTTGAATTGCATCAGCCCCTACCCAAGCCTAACATTCACTTCCATTAAAACAATCCTGGTTAGTCACTGAGGAGGATTCTGAAGAGCTGACAAGCTATGTCTGGCAGCAATCTTTCCACAGACCTCTACAGTTCCAGTTCCCCATGCTGGACATGGCTTTTGCCAGTTGGGATTGCATGGATTCTAATCTGTTCATATGAAGATTTTAATACCAAATTTTGCTTTACCACACACTGACTTAAAAAAAAAAATAACCACTCTTAAAATCCAGACCCAAGCCACCAAATAAATAACAGTAACGTTTCACATACGAGACCAACTTATCAGTGCCGCAGGATCATCACTGCTAAGAGGAATTGCACTGTGCCCTCCTCAGCTTGGAGCAGCAACCTCTGCATACCAGATGTTGCTTCCGTGCCCACATCACTAGGATTCTGTGCAATTAAAAATTCCCAACTGGAGTTCTGATTAAGGATCTTTGGTAAGCCTGCAGTTTATCTAAACAACTTCCATCTATGAATTAATCTCCTAGCAAGTGTGCAAGTGTAGTTCAAATCAAACCTGAACCCCAGGGACTGCTTTTTACTTACCATTTCCAGCTGCTCCTGGAAGTCTTCACTCTCAGTAACTTTAATCAGTGGCTTGAGTTTCTCTTTCAGCTTCTTGCCTTCCTTTGCTGGCAGGATAAACCTCAGCCTCATGTGAGCACGTTCAATCTGCATGGTCTCCTTCAGCTGCCTGATCACTTCCAGGGCCTGTTGGACAAGAAAAAGAGCATTTGCACACCTGCTTAAAACCCAGCACCCAGATCCAAATCTTGAACCTTTTCCCCACCTTCAGAGCCATCTCTCAGTGCTGGTCACTGCCGCTGTGCTGCAGGGAGATTGCTGTCATGCTCTTTTGACAGATTAACAAGAAAAGGCAGACATCTTGTTGTTTGTGAACACTTTGAACACTTAAAAGCTGTCTGAAATAAAATTAAATAGCTATACTGCAAAATGCCACAAACTCACATGACTCAGATGCAAACCTGATATACCACCTCAATTAGCATAAATCATAAACTTTTCATTTCTGTTCTAACTGTATCACTATTGGGTTTTTTCCTTTCTTTCTCCCTTCCCTGAATTCTCAGCAAACAAATTGCCTGAGTTTCAGGAGCTGCTTCTCTCCAGCACTCAGCTGCCAGATGGCTGAGTAATCCCTGTGTGGGCCTCAGATCCCGGGGCTCTGCTGATCCCTCTGTGGCTGAGAGCTGGGGAATTACTGGATGGCACCAACTCGGAGCAGGAAACTCACCTGCTGCTTTGTGCTCTTGTTGGGTTTGACAGAGTAGTGAATGTCCTTCATGGCCCTTTCGATGAGGATCACTGTGTAGGGCCGCTTTGTCTCGGGGTTCACGCACTTGTCAGCCACGATGGTGGCGATGTCCCGGAACATCTGCTCCAGCTGTGTGTGCCGCTCCTTGTCCGACACCTGCAGCTCCCCTTTGGATAAAATCTGTAAAACAGGGAAATCAGTTAATGAACATTGTAACTTTGTTAAATTTGACAGCTGCTTGAAAGGCTAGGTGAGATCTGAAGTGCAGCTAACAATAAACCAAATTAATAATGTGAATCATTGGAATAGACAGCATTGGAAAGGCTTCAGACAAAAAAACTCACCCCAGAAACACTAAACTGCAGTGAGAGAAGCACAGATTTCACAGAACATCTTGAGTTGGAAAGGACCCCAAAGGGTCAACCCCTGGCCCTGCACAGACACTCCAACAATCCCACCCTGGGCATTCCTGGCAGCTCCTGGAGCTCTGGCAGCCTTGGGGCTGTGCCCAGCACCCTCAGGGGAAGAACCTTCCCCTAAAATCCAAACTAAAGCTGCCCTGGCACAGCTCCAGCCATTCCCTGGGTCCTGTCCTTGTCACACAGAGCAGAAATGGGAGCTGTCCCTTGGGAGGAGCTGCAGATCCTGATGAGGTCTGACCTCAAGTCTCCTCAGGCTGAACAAACCAAGTGCCCTCAGCTGCTCCTTGCGTGGCCACTCCAGGCCCTTCATCTTCTTTGTAGCTTTCTTTGGACTCTGACAGCTTTAGATCTTTCTTATATTGCAGCACCCGAAACTTCCCCAGCACTGGAGGTGAGGCCACCCCAGCCCAGAGCAGAGCAGGACAGTCCCCTCCCCAGCCTGGCTGTTGATGCTGGGCCTAGTGACCTCAGGAGAGAAACGTCCCTACTGGCTGTCAGGGCAATACTGATTCAAGAGATTTACTGAAATCTCATCACCCACAGTAAGTCCACAGTTCATATCCCACCAGTAAGGACTATGAAATTAGATCTGTTACTAACGCCTAAGTGAGCTTTCCAAAGCAAGCAACTGTCCCCTTGCTTTCTCTGCATTCTTAATAACTTACCTTATGTGAGGAACTCTTCAGAGCTGGCTGCGTCCAGACACATCGGTGCGTTCAAGTTGTGTGTTAAGACAGAATTTTTTCCAGCCACATGCATATGCCCAATTTTAAACTATAAAACAGAGCTACTACTCCTTTTTACCCATTTCTTAACAAACAACCCTTTCACCTATAGCAGCATTCTATAAACACCCTTCAGTACAAACTGCGTGACTAAATACTTTCACATCTTTTATAGAGCAAAGTGTGTGAAACCTACCATCTTACAGATTTCTGTTTGGTCATCTGTCCCAAATGCTTTAACCAGATCTTCCTTCTTCGCCACCTGGCCTTTGGAGACATTGACAAACACCGTGTGTGTCTGCAGGACCTCATCGAGATCTTTCTCCCTAGAGATTGAGACAAATGTAGAAAACTCAGAGTAATCACAAAATGGTGCCAATGCCATCCCTGCCATGGGCAGGGACACCTTCCACTATCATAGGGTGCTCCAAGCCCCAAAGTCCAATCCGGCCTTGGACACTGCCAGGGATCCAGGGGTAGCCGGTGCTACGGCTGCCCACCCTCACAGGAAACAATTCCTTCCAAATCTACCCATCCCTGCTCTCTGTCAGTTTGAAACCACTGCCCCTTGACTTGGCGTCGCCCGAAGCCCCTCTCCAGCAAAGCAGCAACGCCAGGAGCACAGCTGTGTCCAGCGAGGGAAAACAGCTCCCGCTGCCGCGGGCTGAATCAGCCCGGCCAGAACCTTCCAGCACGGAGGTGTCGCTGCCCAGGCATGGGCACGGTGCTCCCGTTATCGGCCCCGGGTCAGATCCGGGGAGCGGGGCCGTGCACGATCCCCGGCCCCACAGCCGAGTTCCCACACTGCGGGTTCCCCTCCCACACCCCGACCTTTCCCGGCCTTCACACGGGCTCTTGTTCCGCGACAATACCGAGTGCCCACACGGGGTACCCGGGTAGAACTCTCTCACACCCGGGTCCCCCACACGGGCCCTTCCCTGGGCCCAACACCGGGCCCGAGCCGCCTCCCCGCCGGCTCCCTAGGCACTCACGCTCCGCTGCGCCAGCCCATGACCTTGTTACGGTAACAGGCAATCTCGAAGCGCTTCCCGGCGCGCCGTGCCCGCACCACGGCCACATTGGTGAGGCGGATCTGGTTGGTGGGGGTGAAGATGGACATGGCGGCGGCCGCCCGCTCCGCCCCCGGCACGGCCCGGCAGTGAATGGCGGCGCGGGCGGAAGGGGCGGGAGCGGCGCATGGCGGCGTGAGGGGAGCTGGGCAGGGAGCGGGGTCAGTGCCGGGACGGGACGGGACGGGACGGGACGGGACGGGATGGGACGGGATGGGATGGGATGATGGCTGTGTGTGAGAGACAGAGAGCCGTGACGGGGGGAACAGAATAACCGTGTCTGTGGGGTAATAACTCTCCGTGGGGGCAGTTACCGTGAGGGGGCATATAATAGCCGTGTTTGTGGGATATTAATGTGTGTATGGGCTAATAACCGTGAGGGGGGATGTAATAAATGTGTGTGTGGGGTAATAATGTGTGTATAGGCTAATAACCGTGTTTGTGGGGTAATAATGTGTGTATGGGCTAATAACCATATAATGACTATGGGCTAATAAGCAGGGGGGATATGATAACTGTGTGTGTGCGGTTCTAACTGTGAGAGGGTGCTGTGGAGGGAGATGAGGGTAATCACCGTGGGGTATTTATTAACCATGAGTGGTGTACAGGGGTAGTAACTCTGTGGTGGGGAGGTTAATAGTTGTGAGGGTGGAAGGATGATAAGTGTGAGAGGCAGGGGAAGGTGGGATAATAACCTTGAGGGATATCTGGGGAGAGAGGGGCATTAACCATGAGAGGCAGGGGAATAACCATGAGGTGGGGTGTGTGTGTGTGGGGTGGTAACTGTAAGGGGGGTATGTAGTTGTGTAGGGAATAATAGCAAGTGTGTGTATATGTGTGTTTTGGAGCTGAAATTCTCTTGAATATATGTAGCATCTATTGCATTTGAGAAAATTGTATAGAGGTGAAGGGAATCCCTGTAGCTAGTTTGGGTAAAATTTGGAACACTGGGCTAGTGCTCTTGGCTCTTCTCTTTTGTGAGTCTGTCTCAGTGTTGCTGCTGGAAGAGTGAAGAACATCTCCTTAAGCCTTTGATCTGCTAACTTGAGTAACAGCCAGTAGGAGTTTCTAGCCTCTTGGAAATACTTGGGTTCTGTGCTCTCAACTGATATCTGCAAAAACAGGATCTAAGCTGCAGATGACAGTAGGAGGGTGTCAGCTGTGCTCCTCAGTCAATAAGTATCACAAACCAGCCTTTTTGGAATGCCTGAATATTCCATATGAAATAGATATTCCCAGACATCACAAGTGTGCATTACTGGCTGTACCCTGGCTTACTGTGCCCTGAATGTTCTGAACCCACCCGAAACATCTCAGTGGTTCCAAATCAAACTACATTTGCATCATAGAATTCTGTGAAAGCATTTCCAATTGCATCCATGTTTCAGTCTGCCCTTGAAACTCTGTTTGTAATCAGTGTGACATCTAATATGTGTAAGCAAGGGTTGTGTTCAGCAGAAAATTCTGTGCATATGATTTCTCCCTTGGACTGGAGCTTTCTCATTCCAGAGAGCTGCATTTGTTTGGTTTGTGTAAAACTAAAGCCATGATCCACTGGATGCTTCACGAGGACTTTTTCCTTTCAGGCATTTGGACAGCACAAGTATTTTCTGCTTATCCTTGTAACAGAGCTGCCTTATCAAGGAAAAGCTCAGTTTCCCTCTGGCAGTATGGAATGCTAGTTTGGAGCTCAGCTGACACGCCTGAGGGGGTGAAGGCTTCTTGATTCAATTTTAGTGCCTTGTCTTGAGCCAGAAGCTGTTTCCTGTAAAGCCTGGGCAATAGCTGGCGATGTGAGGCTGTGGGTACTGTGTGTGATTATTTTGTGTGTGCTCGTTCCATATTCACTCTGTAGGAATCTGTGACATTCCAGATTGAGATGTCTCAATGGATACTTGGAGCTACTTCCATACTTGCCTGGTGTCCATATGGCTGCACAGATTTTACATCTATTCTGCTGTTGCTTTTGGGATCAGCCTTTGGATTGTCATTCAGTTCACCACCACCAGAACCAAAAGAAAGGTAACTGAGCCTGTCAGCACTTCTCTCTGAGAAAACCCCAAAAACCTGGATGGAAGTGAGTTAATACTGGATAAAGGTACCTGCTGTGGGCCTGCTGAGGGTGTTGCAAATCACAAATGGAGTTTGGTTATGTGGTTATGATCCTCAGCCTGGATTGTTTGTGTCTGTGTGTCACTAAATGCTCTTGTTGCTCTGACGTTGGGGCAGAGCTCAGCAGGACACTCCTCACACTATTCCTGGGAGAATGTGTCACTCCACGTAAACCCCTCTGCTTGTGCCCACTGTTTGCACTTTCATGTTTTCATGATGCTAATGGCAGGGTCGGGCTGGTTTTGAGATGGGAGGGAATTAGACAATTGAGGAACTGAAAACCTGCTCATGGAGGTGGGTAAAGATCTGCTGCAGGACTTTAGAGGTTGAGCTGGATCCTGTTACCTCCAGGTCCTGGTGTGTTTGTCTGGGTGTGAGAGGAAACAAAATGCTTTGACTGTTGTTGAGAGTGGCCCCAGGATTTGAATTTTAAATGCTCTTGGTTTGACAGCCTTTGGAGAAGGGACTGCATGTGACAGCTCTTTTTCGTAGGGTGAGAAATCCCATGGGAATCCCTCTTCCCCCGAGGGAGCAGCAGACAAACTGGGAAATGGATGTGTCCCCCCTCAGGCACTGGAGGTCCACGTTGCTGGAGTGAAGATTTTCTATGGCTCTCAGACTGGCACAGCAAAGGTATCTGTACTTCTGTTGCACATCTGTGAAGTTGCTTTGAAATATTGTTGTGATCCAGGAACGTTGGTTCTGTGCCCTGGGTACAGATCTGAGAGCTCATCAGCACATTCATTAGCTTGTTACAATCATTGCCCAATATGAAAGAGAAGTGAAAAAGTAAATAAAAATAACAATTTTCCTCCTCCCTTTAAGCAAGGTGTGCACTAGAGATTGATTATAATGCTAAAAGTTCACTCTTGCACTATAATTTTAATTTTCTAGCAAGGCTTCATAGAGAGAAGTGCTGGTTTTGGTGCTTTCTCAAGAAGAAATGTAATTTGTGTGTGTAACTATGAAGTGATTAGTCATTATAATGTTGTAGCTCTTAGCCAGTATAATCTATTTTTGTTTTAATGTGAGGAATTGCAGTGGAAGTGTCCAGGCCTCTTATGTCATTATTCTTCCTGTCCTAGGAGAAGTCTTGTGGCTGAGCACAGCAGGGCTTGTATGGGTTGAGGTAGTGGATAACTTCTTATGTTTCTTTGTTCAGAGATTTGCCAAAGCTCTGGCTGAAGCTGTTACTTCTTTTAATTTGCCTGTGGAAGTCATTAACATGGGAGATTATGATCCAGAAGATGGTTTAGTGGAGGAGGTGGGTATGGCATAAACACCAGTAATATGTACAGGTTTTTTCTGGAGTTGTCAAGGCTGTTTCCCTCTTGTGTTTCTCTCCTGTTCTGGAAATCCCCAAAGCTTTGTGTTGATTTGCTTCCCTACCTATGCAAATGTAGCCCATGAGCCCACAGCAGAAAATAGCTAAATTTTGAGAATTTCAAAGCACCAGTTGGACTATAACAGTGACTGTATGAACCAGTTCTGTGACTCAGGGGTGAGCTGGGTGAGAGTGGCTGCCCTAGGAGCCCTATACACCTGGGCAAGGTTCAGAACCAGAACAGGAAGGTGGTGATGCTCTGCAGCCTTTAGAAGCTTTTAAGTTAGAAACTCCTTATGAGTTGTATTTATGTGCAGTAATCCTTGATGGGTTTTTCTTCTGTGAATATTGATAGTTGCTGCTTGAGAGTTTCAATTAATCCTAACAAAGTTTTGGTGGGAACTGCATGCTGGGAATTCCTTAGGGTTTCATTATGAATTGCTGGCATTTGATACTGCCCCTAACACACTTGTAAATGTGAGGTTGAGGAGTTTGAAATATTTATCCATGGAGCACTTCCTTGCTGAAGCAGTTGGGTGAGGAAGCTGCTGATGGGGCTGGATGTCCAGTTTTGTTCTGTCACTGTCCCTGTTCAGCTTGACTTCTCTCTGCTAATTTAAGGTGCTGTGCAGATTGTTCAGCACCCTTGGGATTGTCACCTGCACCATCCCAAGTCTTTTGATTTCTCCCAGCTGCCTGGGTGTTATAACTCTTTGCTTTAAAAGAAAGTTCTGGAAAATGCAGTGATTTCTTTTCTCTCCTGCCCCGTTTGTGTGACCAGACGAGCAGCAGGAGCATCTGTGTGTTCCTGGTGGCCACCTACACCGATGGGCAGCCCCCGGAGAGTGCAGCCTGGTTCTGCAAGTGGCTGGAAGAGGCAGCCAATGATTTCCGTGTTGGGAAAAGCTTCCTGCAGGGCCTGAGATATGCTGTGTTCGGGCTGGGGAACTCTGCCTATGTGGATCATTACAACACAGTGAGTGTCCCCGAGCTCCCTGCTCGGCTTCTGCTCCCTGAGAGACTCAGCTGCATGAAGTGCATCAAACCTGAATGAGGCTGGTGGTCTGTGTGGGAGTTGCAGCTGTTGTGCTCACTGTGTGAGGCACTGACTTTAGGGCATGGGCAGAATCTCAAAGCCATTGAGCTTGGGAAAAACCTCCAAGATCACTGAACCCACCCTATACCTGCACCACCTTGTCCCCAGACCAGAGCACTGAGTGTCACAACCAGCTCTTCCCTGGGCACCTCCAGGGATGCGGATTCCAAACCTCCCTGGGCAGCCCCTGCCATGGCCTGACCACCCTTTCCATGGGGAAATTCCTGCTGGTGTCCACCCTGACCTCCCCTGGCCCAGCCTGAGGCTGTTCCCTCTCCTCCTGTTCCTGTTCCCTGGCATGTGCCATGCAGCTGATTGGCTCTTCCCAGGGCTGATCCTTGCTTTTCTGGTTGGCTGCTTGTACTTGGCCCTGGTTTAATTTCCTTTCCAACCCTTCCTCCTGCCCTAGGTTGGAAGGAGGATGGACAAATGGCTGTGGATGCTCAGTGCCAGCAGGATCATGACTCGGGCTGAAGGGGACTGCAATGTGGCCCAGAGCAAGCATGGCAGCATCGAGGCTGACTTTGAGGCCTGGAAAGGCAAATTCCTCACTCGGCTCCAGGCACTCTGCAAAGGGGAAAAGAAGCCCTGCAGTGGGAAGTGCAAGAAAGGGAAGTGCAAATCTTCGGGGAAGCAGAGCAAGGAAAGCTCAGACCATGAACATAGGACATCAGAACATGAGAATACTGAGGTACAGCCAAAATCCTTGAGGCCTTATTTTATTTGGAGCACTGTTTGACTTCTGCTTATTCTGGAGCAAGGGGAGAAGAGAGCTGAGATCCCATGGCAATAGCAAGTAGTATGAGCCATCTGAAAGAAGGACCAAAGAATTAGTGATGGACCCAGGCTCGATGGTATTTGTGTGATGAGGGAGCCTTGCTCCTGGCTGGGGACAGATGCTTCAGAGAGCCAGGCTGGGTTCTCAGCAGAGCCTTTGCCTAGTTCCAAGGCCAGGGGGATTATTCAGTTCTGTGTGAGTCATTAACCTGCTTCCACTTCAACCCAGTGAAGCTCAGCTGCTCTGCCTGAATCCAAGGGTTTTCCAAAGGCAGCTGGGGCGTATTACGTGAGTAAGCCCTGTATGTCCTTTGTGTGTGTCTGCCTGTAATAATTTCTCTCTTCTGGAGTGTTGACTGATTGCAGATTTTGACTAAGAAATCCTCTCTATTGCTCTCCAGTGCAAGACCCGAGCTGCTATGGCACATTAATCTTCTCTTGAGCCATTTACTGTGGGTTGGATGTTATTGCTGGGTTGAATTTTATAGGAAAGTAAGTGCTTCTTCTGGCTGGTTTTGGGAGTGCTGGCTGCTGCAGGGCAGGAGGAATAAGTCTTGCTGTCAGCAAAGCACTTGGGTTTAAAGGAGTTCAGGGTTCCATATCCATCCTACAGGTTTTTGGTAGGCTATTGCTTGTTTTCAGTGGTCTTTACTGATGAGGAGAGCTCATTTCACTGGTTAGCTTAGTCATACATTTAACAGTGAGATAAATTCTTATTTTTTTTTCTCTGCTCTCTCCCACAGGCAGAGGAATTGTTTGAAACCAGTAGTGAGGAGGAAGCTGGAGGCACAGATTCTGTCGTTGATGTTGAAGATCTTGGCAATATCATGGGCCACATGAAGAAAGCAAAGGTATTCTTGTTACAGGGGGAATGGAATGGTCAGGTCTTGGTCACTGAGCAGCTGGATTGATTAAAATGTAACTGGCTGGATTTGAATCTGTAGGGTTTGGTTAGAGGGAGAGTAAATATGATCTATTGAAAAACCTATCCCCAAAGAGAACATCTTTGGAGGTATGTTGGGTGTAGTCACAGACTGACTCTGGCTTGCTCAGCAAGCACATGCTGCAGTGGTAATCTGTGGCTTCCAGTCTGAGGGAAGATTTATTTGCAGAGCTAACACTGGATCTGGCTGCAAAATCTGTGCACTGAGATTTGCAGTCCAGTGCCTGAGCACAGGTCCTGCTCCTGTACTGCCTGTGGTTTGTCACTGAAATGCAGGTGTGTGAGGACAGGGGCAGAGTTGCAGGTGCAGCAGGAGCTGCCAGAGCACCTTGCCTTGCTCACTGCTGCCCTAGGGTGAGGTCTGTGCTTCAGACACTGGGCCTGTCACAGCCCCAGTTCCTGCTCCATCCCAGGCTCTTGCTGGCTCTGTTCCCAGTGGTTCTGTAGGTGTCCCTTTCCTGTGCTCAGTCTGAGCTGGGATGTGTCACACTCAGCTCACTCACACAAAGGACTAGGGACAGGGAGCAGCTGCAGGGCCTTGCTGTGCTCCCTGCTCTCTGCTGGCTGAGCAGTTGTGCTCAGGGTGGAGGTGGCCTGTGATGTGCTCTGAGCCCATCTGCTGACGCCCTTTGCTCTCAATGACCTTTGCATGGTGCTCTCATTGCTTGTGCCCCCTTGAGCTGCTGTCCATGCCCTTTTCAGCAAACTGACCTCTCTGTAATTACACCTTCCTTACCTTGGGTGCATCTGCACTGTGGGACTTCTCACAGCTCTTTCCAAAATGAGGCCCTGGCACAGGGTGCCCAGAGCAACTGTGGATCCCTGGCAGTGCCCAAGGCCAGTCTGGACAGGGCTTGGAGCAGCCTGGGACAGTGGAAGGTGTCCCTGCCTGTGGAAGGGATGTGGAATGAGATGATCTCTGAGGTTCCTGCCAATCCAAACTGCTCTGTGACAATGAAAGTACAACAATGTTCCTGGTCTGAGCTGAGGTGGCACTGCTGGGTTACCAGAAGCCAGGCCGTGGCTCACAGGAGGATGTGTGCTTGGAGGGCAGGAGCTTGCAAGGGGAGCAGGGGGATCTCTGTTCCTCTCCTTAGGGAGGGGAAGGAGGTAAATCAAATGCTGTTTGTCACCAGTTCTGTGAGGAGAGGAGCCCCAGTGATGGGGCAAGGCCGGCTGCTGTGGGAGGGCTCTGTCCCGGAGCCGGGATGGGCCTGTGCACTGCAGCTCGGGAGGGAAGGCTGGGGAACCTTCTGGCTTCCCTTCGGAGGGAGAAAGGACCGCAGCTCCTCATGGAGAGCATTGTTGCTGTCTCCTGTCTCCTACGCTCACCACTAGAGGTCAGCGGCCAAAAGGGAACCGCGGGTGCTGCAGCAGCTCCTGGGCGGGGCTTGAGCCCTGCCAGGGCAGTGGTGACAGCCAGCGGTCGTGTGAAGAATTGGGCATTGAGCTTTCCCTGACTGACAGAATATCGGGACTGACATCATCATCGGGAGCAGTGTAATCCAGGAAAAAACATATCATAGGCCAGTTTACATATAAAAAGTGAGCACAGCCATAAAATACTTCCTGCTGTTTGCTGGAAGAAGTCAGTGCTGAGGTCAGTGTGGTATGGATTTATGCACAGGCAGGGAAACTTCACTGCTGTCTGTGCCTTCTGAGGCAGGATCCACTCTGTTTTCTCCTCAGCCTTCCTGGTGCCCTGCTGGAGCAGGGAGAGGCTTGGGTTGGGTGTGCTTGTGTTCTGCAGTAGCTGTGACTCTGTGCAGATCGGGTTGCTGTGGCTGTGACCCAAGTGACCAGCCTGGTCAGAGGGGCAGCTGCTGTCTGAGCACAGACATTGACCTGGAACCTGCAGGTGTTGATCCTTTGAGCCTTTTCCTTGGAGAAGCTGGCAGAGCTGTTCTTCTGTGAGAGTTGAACACTGCCCTCCTGCAGAGGATTAAATCCTGAAGGGGCAAGTGTTGGTGTAGACCTGAGAGCTCACTCTGAGTGTGCATGAGGGCACCTCTATTGAAGTCCCATGCCCTTTCTAGGCTCTGAGTCTGCACTGAGAGGTTTCCTGTACCAGGTGAGTCCTTCTGCCTTTGGCCATTTTAGCCATTTTCCCCCTCTGGAATGCTGAACTGTGTGAAATGAGTGTGACACTGTTGTTTTACCCTGAGCTAACCTGTTGTCCTGTAGGACTCCTTGCCCTCACAGCCACGTACTCTGGGCTTTGGGATGTGAACTAGTCACATACAGGTGAGCAAGTTGGGGTATCTTGGGTATCTTCAGGGTTTTATCACAGACAGTTCTTCCTCCTCAGAGTTCCTTGGGTCTGGAATGTTTCTGACACTCTCCAGCAGGAGTTCTATGGGTGTCAGTATTGGGTATTCACCCCTGTGCCTATGGGATGTGGAACAGCAGGTTCTGCCTTGTGCATTGTAGTTAATTTGAAATGGTTTAGGGTCCAGCTTTCATCTCTTCTGCATGGACTGGCTCTTATGAGACTCACTAGCAGGTAAGGCTGCCGTGCAGGCACAGATAGTCAGGATTCCTTATTGTTCTGCCTTTCCTGGGATGGCAGAGTGAGGCTTTGGAGGTGATGGGATCTAATAAATGCTTGCTCACATCTCTACAGGTCATCTTAATTTAATTTCACATCTATCTTTTGTTGTTTGCCTTGATGAAAATCAAGGCTGAGATTTGTCTTACAGTTCCCCCCCCCATATTCTGCAGGTTTGTAAGGTATTGTCAAAGGGCTTGAAGCAGGTACTGATATCCTGCAGCCTCTTGGACCAGATGGATTCAGGAGTTCCAGGGGAATGCCAGAGCCTCTCTGCCAGGCTGAATTATAGCTATTACAGACTAAGAGAAGAGATGGATTTTTAGAGAGCTGCTGAATGCGAGGTTATACAATTCATGGTGATGGTGCCTTCTGCACACTGAGTCTGAGCCCAAACTGACAAAAGGTTGGGTAGATATTGGTGATATATTCAAGTATATTAACTGGTAGCTCATCCAACAGCAAATTCTGCATGAGTTTACCAAATCTCATAATATGTGCTGATGGTTTTTAATGCATTTGAGAACGAGGTGGACTTTGAAGTTTTGCAGTTGTGGCACACTTTGCCTGTCCTCCAGAGTTCCTCCCCTGATGTGGCTTTGTCAGGGAAAGTGAACTCTGATGGTGTTTGTGGCCTGCAAGGTGCCATTAATCACAGGCACACGAGTTCTTAGTATGAATTATCTCCCCAGCTGGGAGATCAGTTGAAAGGACAGATCTATCTACACTCATTCCCAGGGAATGGAATGACTTTATTAACCTTCACATTTATAAACTTCAGGCATGAGTAATAGCAATAATAATATCCTGATTCCTTGTTTGATGGGTTTGGAAGCAATCAAATGAGCATATTTTGTTGATGCAATTTTGAGATTAATGCTCATGTTTTCTACAACAAGGAGTGTAATGATACTGACAGGCTCATTTGCAATGTAAAGGGAGGGGGAGCACACTGAGAGTTTTCAGGAACCAAACCCTGCCCCAGAGAGTTCAGTTTGTGTCCCTCTGTATCCCTGAGCCCCTCTGGCACTGTTCCCTGAAAAGTCACCCTGATTTAGCCTGTGTAAATCCTACCCCTTGCAGTGTTTCCTGGGAGCCCTTGCAGCCTGAGGCTGCTGTGGAAGCCCAAACCTTGCAGGCCCTGGATGAAGGAACTCTTAAGGAAGCTGGGTTTGAGTGGGGCAGTGGGCAATGAGGTATTTAAGGCCTAAGGTTTACAGACCAAGGGTCATATGCAACTTTGTGCTACAGCTGGGAACCTTTTAAAGGAAGAAAGAATAGTCAGTGATGCATTAACCAAATGGAACAAAATATGGGTGTGTAATTTTCAGTTCAAACTGATGTGGACAATTCCAAAAGCTTCAGCTTTTAGTGGGTGAAGGATTCCTTTTTGAAAAATGTGCCCTTATCTGCAGCAGCTGCTCTGAGCCAGATTCTGACCTGTGCTGCTCTGACTCAGAGTTCAATGAGCCTACATTTTAAAATGAACTTTAAGAAATTTAATTTAACTTCTTGGGGACTACTTCTGTCATTAACAACAGGATTTGCCATAGGGACACTTCACCCTTCTTCTTTCCTGAGTTCAAATCTTTTTTCTCTAAACCCTGACTAATGGAAAGGATTACAATTACTAAACAAAATTGCAAGAGATCTTTAGGCTTTTTCTGAGTAAGGCTTGTGAGTGATAAAAGGGGAAAAAAACCCCAAAAATAACTTTAATGTAACCTGTGTCTGGATGTGTAGTCTGTATCGTGTGGTGTGGCAGTGGCTTCCTTGGCAAAGGCATTTGAGAGCTCTGAGTGTTTATTTGCAGCCTTTTCCTGACCATGTCCTTTGGTGGAGATAGTCAGGACTGACCCTGCAGCAGCCCAGCTCTCCTGCTCACCATTTCTCACCAGGTTTGTGCTCCATTTCTCTGGTGGTTTTCTTTTTGCTGTGTATTTTTAAAGTTTCCTGCCTGTCTAATAACAGATTTGAGAAGACTTCCCCAAATTGTACAAATCAATGCAGTAGAGCCCCTCTGCTCTGGAGCCAGGCTGGAAGAGCTGGGGATGCTCATCTGTAGAAGAGAAGACTCCAGGGAGAGCTCAGAGCCACTTCCAGGGCATAAAGGGACTCCAGGAGAGCTGGAGAGGGACTGGGGACAAAGGATGGAAGGACAGGACACAGGGAATGGCTCCCAGTGCCAGAGGGCAGGGATGGGTGGGATATTGGGCAGGAATTGTTCCTGTGAGGGTGGGCAGGGCTGGCACAGGGTGCCCAGAGCAGCTGTGGCTGCCCCTGGATCCCTGGCAGTGCCCAAGGCCAGGCTGGACACTGGGGCTTGGAGCAGCCTGGGACAGTGGAAGGTGTCCCTGCCATGGCAGGGGTGGGACTGGATGGGCTTTAAGGTCCCTTCTAACCCAAAACTATTCCAGTATTCTGTGGTTTTTTTGACCACCTGAAAAATTGCTGTTGAAATGAAGTGTTCCTTTAGTCGTGAACTCCATGGAAAAGAAAGAAATGGAGTGGAGAAGTCTTTACAGAGCCTTAAAAGAGAATGTGCAAAAGATGGCAGGAGTGTGGAAGGATGTGTGCTGCCTGCTCTGTGTGTGAGAGAGCAGAAGAGACTGAATGGAAAATCTTACTGGCTTGAATTTGGGCATTTGGGACACTTGTTAAACTGCGTTAACTGCGTTTCAGTTCGGTTTTTTGTAGCACAGAAGAAAGAAATAAAATGTAAAAACATGTCTCAGTTTTCAAGTACAAGCACTCCCTTTTGGGTGGACACAGACACATTGTTAGTTTTGACTCCTTTGGTGCCTTTGAAAATCAGTCTTGTTCCTGGCTTGTCAAGGAAGTCTCCCAAATCAAACAAACTCTGGCAGGGCCTCTCAGCAGTGTGTGAGTTGGAGCTGTGCTTCAGCAGCACCTTGTAAAAGCTGCCCTACAGCAGAGCAGTGCTGCTGGAGCTCAGTGCAGCACTCTGAACCCCCCTGCAGATCCATTGGAAAGTTGTGACCTGGGAGGTTTCTTGCCCTTGAGGACTTGGGCTGATGTTGAACCTACAAGAAAATGACGTTGGTGGGATCATTTTTGCCTCTGCATTTCATGGGAGATGCTCAGTGCCCTTTCAGGCTGATACACTTGGATGGCAGCATAAGTTCTTGTCACTGCTTGTCTGCAGGAATGTGGGATTTAAAATACTGCTGTAAATGTCCGGAAATCTCAGCACTGACTTTTCAGACAAAAGGAAATGGAAAATTCCCTCCTTGAGGATGGAGTTGCAGGTCTGTTTTCCTTTGTTTAGGTGGGAGCTGGGAGCTGCTCCTTCAGGATAACACCAGGGACCTTCTGTTATCCAGCAGCATAGGGAGGGAGATGTGGATTTCACCTCCTTATTTAAAATTCACAGGGGTTCATACTTAAGGAAAGAAAAGTCCCTTTTCTGAATTTGGGTTTTTTTTTTTTTGTATGAGCCAGAACTTCTCAGGGACTTTCCCTGTTTGGAAGGGAACCTATAAGGAGGATGGAGTGCCAGGACACAGGGAATGGCTTCCCTGTGCCAGAGGGCAGGGCTGGATGGGATATTGGGCAGGAATTGTTCCTGTGAGGGTGGGCAGGCCCTGGCACAGGGTGCCCAGAGCAGCTGTGGCTGCCCCTGGATCCCTGGCAGTGCCCAAGGCCAGGCTGGACACTGGGGCTTGGAGCAGCCTGGGACAGTGGAAGGTGTCCCCTGCCCATGGCAGGGTGAAACTGGGTGACCTTTAGAGTCCTTCCCAACCCACTCCATGATTCTGTGACTTTAGGGCCACTTTTTGAGAGCACTTGCTCCCGTTTTCCCTTCTGGCCCAGGCTGATGTTTTAGTCAGGTGCTGCATTGCCCCGTTCCCATCTCCTTGTGCTGCTCTCAGCTCTTTGTGCTTCACTGGGCAGTGCTGGGGTGGGTGTGTAGCCTGTGATTATGAAGACTCTGGCAGCTGTTTTTAATAAGATTTGCTGTCTGTTGGGCTGTCTACTGGTTCACAGCTCACTCAGTCTGAGTTCTCAGTTCTCTCTGCTGCAGGAGCTCCAAGCTCTGCTTGAGACAGCTCTGCTGGGGACTGACAGCAGCGAGGGCTGGGATGCTGTAGGATTGACAGGGTGTTCATCCCTGGGCTCAGCAAATTGCAGCTCTGTCTCTGCCTGTCACAGCTGAATTGTGACAGCCACAGCTGTGTTCTACAGGAGGACATTCCCCACAGTGCACCCTCTGCTCCTGTGCTTGTGTTCAGAGGTGTCTTTGTGGAGTGGCTCCCTGTCCCCTTTTCCCCATCTGTTTCAGCCTTGGAGGAAGGTTGTTTGGTAAGGAAAAGAGTGCCATTCCTGTGGGCAGCGTGGTGTGCTATCAACTCCCCAAATGTCCATGTGGTTCCCGTCAGTGGTGGCCCTGCCAGAGAGGCTGAGCAGGGGGAGGAGCTGCCAGCAGTGCTGGCTGTCCTGCTGCCCCTGGGGCATTGCGTCCAGAGCTCTGCTCTGTGAACTTTAACTCTCCTTCATATAATTCAGGAACTTTAATAGTTCATTCCCCAGCTCCTGGGGAAGTGTTGCTAATCCTTCTTGCTGCCAGCAGCTTTTCCTGACAGCCTGGCCAGCATTCCCTCAGTGCTGTTTTGTTCGTGCTGGCTCCAGCCCTGTGTTCCTGTTTGCTTTTGTGCTTTTCATTTGGGAAAAGATCCTGGAGCTTATAGATGGATGAGGCTGTAAATCATGGCAAGGCCAGGGGTTCTCTTTGTCTGACCACTGGGAGGTTAAGCAGGGAAGAAGTTGAGTCATAATTGGGTGTGAATTTTTTTCTGAGAGTAAAAGCTTTTGGGGGAACTTTTTTCCCTCTGCCATGGCACATCAGTAAAAAGAGCCATGAGGCTAAAAGTACTAAATTGATTAGGGAATCATAGAATGAAATACAGAATGGCTTGGGTTTGAAGGGACCTTAAAGCTCATCTTGTTCAATGGTCAGGGACACCTTCCACTGTCCCAGGCTGCTCCAAGCCCCGTCCAACCTGACCTTGGACACTGCCAGGGATCCAGGGGCAGCCACAGCTGCTCTGGGCACCCTGTGCCAGGGCCTGCCCACCCTCACAGGAAATAATTTCTCCTTAGTATCTAACTCTAATTTCCCCTCTGTCAGACTGTACCTTTTATTGCTTGTCATGGTACTCCAGTTCCTGATGCAAGGTCCCTCTCTGGCTTTCCTATATCCCCTCCAGACCTTGGAAGGTGCTGGGAGGTCTCTACACAATCTCCTCTTCCCCAGGCTTTCCCAGCCTTTGTGTGGGGTTTCAGTGCCTTTTTTATTTTTCTCCCCCCTGCACAATCAGTTTGAAGAGTGTTTGACGGATGAAGTGAGAAGCACAGGGAGCAGTTGGGCAGCTGGACATCTTGGAGAGAGCACTTCAGAGAGCAGGACAAGTGGCACTAGCACATCCTGCTGGGCACCTTTGGGGGTGGCTGGGGCTGAGTTTGGAAGGCAGATTTGGAGGAAGCCCTTTGAAACACTGGCACTGGGATTTGTCCTGGAGCAGGGAATGCTAAGGCCCTCACTTGTGTCAGGGGCTCTTGCTCCATGAAGTTGTGTTTTCCTTGCCCTGGGAAGGTGCCACCTCTGCCTGTTGTGCTGCCTGTTTGAGAGAGAAGGGGAGGGGATTCCTTTCCTCCTCAGCTGCCTTTTCCCCTCATACCTGAGGTTCTTCTGCCTTTGGTCAGAACCAAACTTCTCCAGCCTGCAGCAGAGCTGTGCTGAGCCTTCCAAGGAATTGGGGTGTATCCAGAGGTTTTCCTCATCTCTGGGCTCACTCCTTTGTGAGCTGCACCACCAGTTTTTGGCAGTGAGGTATTTCAAGGGCCTGAAAAGCTGGCTCTTGTCACTGCTTGCTTGATTTGTTATGGAAAGACAGTGATTTGCCTTGGATTTACTGCAGGGCTTTCTACTAAATCACCACAACTGGAGAAGTTTGCTCTGTGCAAAGTTAACTTTTTTCCCCTCCTCTCCAACCCTCAACAGCAGATCTGAAAAGTTTATTAAGCAAATAAGTAAAAATCTCTGTGCAGTGAATTCCATTTCCCACCAGGAGTATGTGCAGCCAATTCCCTGCCAAAGTGAACAGGTCAGGTATTGCAGGGCAGGGAAAAACAAAGCATGGTTTTGTTTATAGGCTCTCACATCAGGGTATGGGCACAGAGAATTGTGATCTTCTCTGTGGGGGCAAAATGATCATTGAACTGTATTTCTGCCCTGCCAGGAAGGAATTGGATATTGTACATTGAGGTGCTTTCCTCAGGTGCTGCAGTGATGGGGAGGTAGAAATGCAAATGTTTTCCATGCAGAAGGACTTGGTCTGTGTTTGGAGGCTCTCTTGGATGGGGTCTCTGATTTGCAATTAAATCAATGGCTGCATTTTTAATATTAGGATGTGCTCCATAGTGGAGATTTATTTCTTCTGGCAGGATTGACCTGGCCTGAGATGGCAGAGCTAAGGCCAGGAGGTGTCCACGTTTAAATTCTGCTCAGGACTTTGAGGGGCTCCCAAATGACAGGGTTAGGGAGTGATTTGGGTGGGAAGGGACCCTAAAACTCCTCTGGTTCCACTCCCCTGCCATGGGCAGGGTCTCCTTCCTGTAGCCTAGGCCTCAATCTGTGCTAAGGTGGGGCCTTGACTGGGGGCTGGGTTAAGTGATGGCTTGTGGCTGGACAAGGTCTTTATTTAACACGAAGAAGATGAAGTTTCTATCTATTATCTCCTTGTTTTCTTATGCATGAAGCTTTCTCAGCAATGTTAATATTTTATTGTTGAAGAGTCTTGCTGATAAATTAAGATCAAGGCTTAAGAAATAAGCTTTAAAACCCACTAAATGACAATTAATTGTTAGATGTAGGCTTCCAGGGGAGTTTTGATGTGTTACAGAAACCAATGAAGTCCTGCCTAAAGGCTCAGGCAGTGGGGTGGAAGGAAGCAGAAGGTGGATACAGCTTTCTTCTTCAGAAAGGACCATGTTGTGGTACTGGTTGTTCAAAAATACATTTCTGAACAACATCCCTAAAACTGTGAGCAGAGTTTTATCCAAAACAAGTAGGGAAAGTAATAATCTCTATCCCTAAATGTTTTACTGTCCTGTTTCCTTCTAAGTGTTAATTAGGAGTTCTCTTTTGTCCTTGAACCTCTCTGTGTGTGGGTTTTAATATTTAAATTTATTTTTCTTTGGAGGCACCTTTTATTTTCTGAGCTGTTGCTCAGGTACAGAACCAGTCTGTTTATGTGCAGGAGCAGTCAGACTCCTCTCCCTGTTTGTGATGAGCAGTTTGGTGAGTCAGGAGCACTGGTTTCCTTAGTGATGCTGGCAGTTGGTGGGGAGACTCAAACTGGAAGCATTTCCATTAACTTTTCCATGGCTTTGGCATAAAAGAGGCTTGCATGTGAAATAGCCTCAGTGTTGTCAAGACAAAATGTCCTCTGCTGGTTTTTGTTTGTTGTTTATCCATAACTCCTTCAATAAAAGCCATAAAGGACTGACAGATTACAAGTTGCATGAAATATCCAAGTAATTATTTCCACTTTGATGCTTCTTTGTGCAGACATGAAACAATAAATACCCATAAAGTCTCAGCTGTGACACTCACACAGCAGGGGACTCACCACTTGTTACGTGCCAGGGTTTGCTTCTCCTGCCTATGACTTTATCCCAATAATAAAGCTCCTGCCCAGGGCTCAGCTGTGTGTGGAGGCAGCTGGAAGCCAGACTTCCATGGGCTGCTGCTGGAGGGAGCTGTGGGGCAGGAGGAACAGCCTTTTCCTGCAGGCCTTTTCTGTGACAGAGTTTTGGTGGTGCAGGTGGCTGCTGCTTCAGGGCTCCTCTGCTCTCTGAACTCCTGGGGCTTCTCCCTGAGCTCTCCCAGGAAGTGGCACTCCAGGCACACACTGGTTTGGTTGTTGTACACTCATGAAACGTTTTGGGATTAAAACTTGGAGTCACTCCTGGATGAGATTTCACACCCTGGTTGTTAAAATATCCTTGGGAATTTTATTGCTGTGTCAGTGGGACAAATCTGGTGTGCTGGGGGGATGTTCCTTTTCCAGTTTGCTGTCCTAAATTACTGATGGGAAGAGGGATGAGATGCAGGGTTCCAAGGAAGCAGGAATTGCTGTGTGGCACTTGGCTCAGTTTGGTCCAGCAGGTGTGTGGCTGTGCCCCAGTGTTTGGGGTGATGCTTGGCTCTAACTGGCTGACATTAATTCCCTGTCTTCCAACAGAGAGAGCAGGAGCTGCAGGAAGGAGCTGCTGGAGCTGGCAGGAGGGAGGAGGCTGAGAAGAGAGAGATGATCACCCCAGCCCTGAGAGAGGCACTCACAAAACAAGGTGAGGCTCTGCCCAGAGCAGCTGGGGCACAGCTCAGAGTCTTGGTGCTGGCTTTGGGCAGAGCAGTGACAAAGGGGCTGCCCTGGGCCCTCATGGCAGGACACATGGAATGGCTGGGGCTGGAAGGGCCTCTGGAGATCATCCAGTCCAAGGCAGGGGCCCCCAGAGCAAGTGGCACAGGAATGTGTCTGAGGGGCTTTGGGATGTGGCCATAGGGGGGACTCTGGGCCTGCCCTGGGCAGCTGTTCCAGAGCTCTGCCACTCTGAGGGAAGCGGTTCTTCCCCATGTGGAGGTGGAATTTGTTGTGGTTTAGTGGCCATTGCTCCTCATCCTGTCACTGGTAGCACTGAACAGAGCCTGGCACCATCTCCTGACACCACCTGGGAATATTTTATGGATTGATGGGATCCCTCTCAGCCTTGCCTTCTCCAGACTGACCAGGCCCAGCTCCCACCGTCTCTCCTGATCAGAGAGATGCTTCAGACCCCAAATCATCCCTGTGGCCTCCACTGGACCCTCTCCAGTAGTTCCTGGTCTTTCTTGAGCTGTGGAGCCCAGAACTGGGCACAGCACAGCAGAGGTGCCTCACGTGGGCTGAGCAGAGGGGCAGGATCACTCCCTGACTTGCTGGGAATGCTCTTCCCAATGTCCCCAGGATCCCAGGGGCCCTTCTGGCTCCCAGGACACTCTGCTGGCTCCTGGGTTCCTCATGCAGTGCCTGGGGCTCCCAGGGTTTGATGTACCTGCTGGGGCAGCTTGAGAGAGGTGCCACTGGTCCCACACTCTGCAGCTCCCACAGCGTAGGTTTGTCAGAGAATATTTAAAGATCAGCTTTGCATCCGTTTTGCATCTTAGTCCTTTGCTTTTATCTCAGTTTCAAACTCTGATTTGTTGCTGAAACACTGTTTCCAGAAAAGGAAGTAGTTCAAACTAATTTTAACCATCCACTAGATGTTTAGATCAGCAGCTCTCCAATGGGACCAGCTGGAGTGGATTTAATGTCTTTTTTTGAAACAAAGGAGAGGCAGACTGAGCTCTGCAGTTCAGAGCCTCAGCTGGGAGTGGCAGAGCCAGGAGGAGGCTGATGGGAGCTTCCTTTTGCTGCTCACATGGAGACTAAAGGCAGTTTAGTCTGATTTCTTTTCTCTCTTGGGGTGGAGTGTGCTTGGTTTGCTGCTAAGTCAGTGTTACAATGGCATTGTTAAGGTTGGAAAAGGTCTTTAAAATCAAGTTCAACCACCCACACAACACCACCCCCATGTTCAGCAGTAAACCATGAGCTCAAGTGCCACATCCTTATGTTTATTCAGCACTTCCAGGGATGGGGACTCCCACAGTGCCCTGGGCTTCTCTGCTGAAGCTCCTGAGATCGCCCCTGTGTCACTGAGAGCTGAGCTCTGGAGTGTGGTGTGTCGTGGGTGAGTCCAGCTGTGCACCCCAGCCCTGCTGCTCCCAGGCCTTGGCTGCTCTTTGGCCTGAGCTCTGCAGTGTTCTGCCCAGCCTGTGGCTGCCAGCTTTGGTCACTGGGTTTGCATCAGCCTTGACACAGCTGGGAAGCAAAGAGCCAAACTGTGCAGTGTGAGGAAAGACCCAAGGGCTCAGCAAGGAGTGGCAGAGACTTTGCCTGCTCCTGATGGCCCTCAGGGAGCTGCTGCTGACTGGGATCCGTGCAGGCCTTGGACTAATCCATCTTTTCAGCCTCAGTCCTGAAGGCTGTGGTGTGGTGGCAGTTGCTTTGGTTTAGTTTGTCATGTATTTGACTGTATTTTATTGGTATTTTACTTTGTTTTGTGTTTAAGGTGGCAGCCTTTTGTTTTTATTTATTCATTTATTTAGTTGCTACTAAAGAAGGCAGGGGATGGGGACAGTGCTCTGTGCTGGCCATGTGCTCTGTGTGGTGGTTGCAGCATTTCCTCTGGGCTCAGTCTCACCAGTCCTTGCTGGTTTGGGTTTGGGTGTGAATGGAACCGTGCTTTTGTACAAAGTGGCCATTTGGAAAATAAAGCAGTGCTGGAGGGAAGGTCACCTTCCTACCATAATTCTTTTGACTCAAAGAAGGCTCCCCAGAGAGCTCTGATGTCCCTGTGACACTCCAGGGACAGGAATTTCTTATCTGGATAAGTGGGTCCACATTTCTCCCTTCCTGCAGTTCTCACGGTAGTGCCGGTTTTGGAGCCACTGGTAGGATCTGCTCACATAAATCTGCACTTTCCAAGGCTCTAAACTGTTGAGTCCTTACAGCCCAGCTGCCTCTCCCAGCTCTCCCTCTCTGCTGCTCACCAAATTCTTCAGTGGTCACTCAGCTGTGAAAAAGAGAAGCTGTGTTGGTTTTTTTTATGTCATATAACATTTTCCTGTAAATAACGCACCAGGAAGGCTTTTGTGACTATAAAACTAAAACAATTCCCTTCTTCCCTCAGCATCATTCCCCCTAAAATAACAAGTGCAGTGTAGTCAAAAGATTCTCATTTATTTTGCACCAACTGCTGTCTTTGGGTGTAGGATCAGTGTCTTTTCAAGAGTATCCCTGAGGGCATAATTAGCCCAAGAGAAGGAAAATGAGTATTAGTGGTTCAGGGAGAGCTGTTCTTTGATTCTGCAGTTACATAACAGGTTTTCCTTGGTGCAGCCTCTCCTGAGACCGTGGTAGTGCTCACTGTGGATTCACCTTCAAAGCAATTTACCTTCTTGGAGGTAAAGGCAACAGTGCTTAAGCAAAGGCTTTTATTTTAGCCCTTGGAGCTGCCTGCTTGCAGATACCTTGATAACAGGTACCCAGCAAGAGCTGCTTTTGAAAGTCCCAGCCAGAGACAGCACAATTCCAATTCCATTTCTATCAGTGCCCAGCCCTGCCTGAAACAGCAGCACAGCACTGAGGCTTTGGTGAGTGCCCCGTGCAGGGGGGACAGGCTGGCAGTGGTTGTGTGTTGGGTTTGCAGTGCTCCTGGTAGTGTTCCAGTCATCCTGTATGTTCAGGTAGCCTGAAAGAAATGAAATTAACTGAAAATAGAAACAAACTTTCCATGTTTGCATTTCCTTGGTGTTTAGCGAATACAGCTCAATTTCACATTTGCTTTTTAGGGTTGCTTGTAAATTTTTGATCCCTTCTGGGCTGAAAGTTGCTTTTGCATGGCCTGGGTGCCAGGACCATTTAGTGTAGCGTGAAGGACTCGTGAGCCTTTCCAATGTTCCTGATTTTTCAGGAAGTGCATTTAAATCCTTGGTGAGCTTTAGAGGGAGTCTCAAGCTGCTGTTTCAATAGGAAAGATGAAAGTAGAGAAGAACAGTGGAGTTTTCTTTTAATGTAAAGCAAACAAAAAACTAAAACACCCTTCTGTGTGTCAGAAGGTGAAGCTCAGGGAAAAGTTCTTCCCCCAGAGGGTGCTGGGCACTGCCCAGGCTCCCCAGGGAATGGGCACGGCCCCGAGGCTGCCAGAGCTGCAGGAGCTGCCAGGGATGCCCAGGGTGGGATTGTTGGGGTGTCTGTGCAGGGCCAGGGGCTGGGCTGGGTGTTCCCTGTGGTCCCTTCCAGTAAGGCTGTTCATGACTCAGGGACTGACCATGACTTTGTGCTCTGCTGGGGCTGGTGCCATCATTAGTCAGAGCTGCTTCTGGATTTGCCAAATGTTTTATTGATGCTGATGGTCTGACTGAAGCCAGCCACATCCTGCTGGATGCTGGCAGCTGGGAGAGGGATTGTTCACTGCCTGCCTGAGCTATTTGGAGCTCAGACATGATGTGTCTCAGTGCCAGCCACCTCCATCAGCCCTGTCATGTCACAGGGGTTGTTGAGCAGCCTCAGGTCGGCTCTGATGCCCTTCCCTCAGTGGAGCAGGAATGGGACAGGAGCAGTGAGCCCAAAGCCCTGAGAGCTCAGTGTTTGCTGAGGAGGCTTCAATAGGAATGGCTCCCTACTGCCAGAGGGCAGAGTGAGATGGGATATTGGGAAGGAATTGTTCGCTGGGGGGGTGGGGAGGCCCCTGGATTCCTGGAAGTGTCCAAGGCCTGGCTGAATGGGACTTGGGGCACCCTGGGATAGTGGAAGGTGTCCCTGCCCATGGCAGGGGTGACACTGGATGGGCTTTATGTCCCTTCAGGACCGACCATTCCACAATTCCAGGGTTTCTGAAGCTGCTCACACTGTGTTTCTGCCATGCTCTTTGCCTTGCTCTCTCCTGCTCTAACAGGACCAAACAAATCCCTGCCCTCCCTCCCTGGCAGCACTGTGGGAATGGGTTAATGATGACAAAGGCTGACCCTGCTGACATTGGATAAATTATTCTGTCCCATATGGACAGTTTTGCTGCAGTCCAGTTGGTTCTGTCCTTACTTTTTAAGGAAGACTACAATTTAGTCCCAGGGTGCCCAGGACACCTCTATTTTACTTGTCTCCAAAGACAAGTGGTGCATTAAGAGACAGCTCTTATGTGAAATAGTCTCTCCAGCAGCTATTTAAACTGTTGTGCTCTGACTTTGTGCTGCAGCTAAAGCCTGTGGCTTTTAGCAGGGAAGGGCAGGCAAGAGGCTAATTTCAGGAAAGTACCAAAGACTGGCCTTTTCAAGTGCTCACCAACCTGGAGTTGAGGTTTTTAAAAGCTTTAGTGGCTTTTGCTGGCCCTTTTTGGGCTGAGGTTCCCAGTGCCTGCAGCTCTTGTGCCCAGCTCAGCCTGGCTCTCTGTGCTGAGCCTTTGGAGTGTCCAGCATGTGGAAATGGGATCCCAGGCCATGGTACAGACCTGGCACAGCTGGCTGGGTGCTTTGCAGGCTCTGTGCTCCAGGCTTTGGCAGGAGCTGTTTAACTCCAGGTGGCACTAGCAGCCCACAGCTGGCTCGGATTGGTGACACTGGTGCAGTCCCCAGCATGTGCCACAGAAATCAAATACTGACCGTGGGCAGATTAAAAATTACTTTGCTAACTGACAAATTACTCGTGGTGAGCAGAATAAATGCAGTGACCAAACCCAGGCATAGAGAAGACTTGATCAATTCCTTAGGAAATGTCTGTAAATAAAAAGCAAACATGCAGATAATAAGAAGGAGTCCAGGCAGCAGAAAAGTACTTAAGCCCCACTGTGTGAGAGCTGCCAGGAGCTGGTGGAGAACTGACTGCAATTCTGATGTGCTGGCACAGCTGTACCACCTGAGCAGGAGCAGAGGAGATGGGAAAATCATGTTTGGGGGGCTGATTCTTCTCTCATGTGTTACTAGAGCTGGTAGAATAACCCCATGTATAACAGAGGAAAATAAAAATAAACACATTTATGTTTGAAGTGCATCCTTTTTGTGGTTTGTTTTAGGTTTTGGCAGGGCTTTGGAGAGTATTGGGCTTTGAAATTAAGTCTAAGCTGGAACAAAGTACAGGATATGTTCAGGCAAGGATAAAATTTGCTGTCCTTTCTTCATAATGTGACACTTGCCCTACACAAGTTCAGACAGATGGAAATGTGGAGAAGGGAATGTGCCCTGAATGACTGAAGTGTCTCAGGAAAACAGGACAGAAAAGAGATGCAGCTCATAGCAGTCAACAGTTCTATCTGTTACCTTTTGGGTTTGTTCTGGGTGGTTCAGGAGGATACTTGTGCAGGTGGAACCTCCCATTCCAGACTTCAGCCAAAGCCAACCCTGAGGTACAGCTCTTAAAAATGCCAAGTGTTTGCAGATTTCTTGAGTTTTTCTGTGAATAAAGAATTGCAGAATCCCAGACTGGTTTTGGTTGGAAAAGACCTTAAAGCTCATCTCATCCCACCCCTGCCATGGCAGGGACACCTTCCACTGTCCCAGGCTGCTCCAAGCCCCAATGTCCAGCCTGGCCTTGGGCACTGCCAGGGATCCAGGGGCAGCCACAGCTGCTCTGGGCACCCTGTTCCACGGCCTGCCCACCCTCACAGGAACAATTCCTGCCCAATATCCCATCCAGCCCTGCCCTCTTGCAGTGGGAGCCATTCCCCATGGGAATGGCTGAATCACCAGTGGGATTGGTTGATCTTTGAGGTCCCTTCCAACCCAAATCAGTCCATGATCCCCTTTTGGGAGTGCTCTGACTAGGTGATGCTTTTGGGCAAAGGGGGCAGATACAGAAGGCTCTGCTGCATTTCTCTGGTGTTGATACAGGTGAGAGTCTCAGTGATCTCCAAGGCTGTTTCTGGCAAAGGCATCATTTGACAGGAAATTATGCCTTTGGCTATGGCAGGTTTTATATTCCTGTGCTTTAGAGGGCAAAGTGCTTTTGGATTAAGAGACATCTGGGCCAAAAGGAAAAGCCAGGCTTTGAGAATCCTTGAGGTCTCTTATGATCAGCTGTGGAGGCTGGTATTTGTGGTAGCTCCTGGCATTCCCAGCCCTGAACTTTGCCAGTCTCATTTTCCTGGCTCTGGGTTGGCTCTGGGTTGCCTGTGCAGCAGCTGAATCCCTTTCACTGCCCCCAGGAGGCTTTTACCGTGTCTTAAAAGTGTTCAGGATGTTGTGTTGTGTACAATGAGAAGGATCTGAGGCAGCTGAGACCAAACCTCCCATCCCTTTGGGACACGGTTTGTGCTCATAGGGACAGTCCTGCAATCCCTGCTTCTGTCCCACTCCTGCTTTCAGCTCATGGGAGAAATCCTTCCCAAATCATTTTGTACTTTTTAAGAGTCTTTTATCAAAGAGACAATCTAAAATAGGTCTTGGTGGACCTGGTAAGAATTTCTTTAAGGTTGAGCAGTTCTAGGAATAAACCTGGAGGTGTCTCTTGTCATGCTTGGGCAATCTGAAAAATTCCACTTCCCAGAGTCCCCTTCTTTCTAGATTTGTATAAAATGCTGATATTATCTGACTAGGTGCCTCACCAGGTGCATTTCTTGTTATTGTTGTTGTTATCATTATTACTGTTATTATTAATTTTCAAGTATTCTTTGTCTTTTGGGTGGTGACTCAGACACAGCAGTTGTATTTCAATGAGGAAAATGGTCTTTCCAGGTGGTGGGGATGGATCCTGCTGTGTCACTGACCTTCAGCTCTGGCCCTGTTAAACTGCACTCTCCGGAACTGCAGGAAATTGGCATTTTTTTCCCTGTAAACCTTCTGTTAGTGTTAGACTGCCCTGAGTTGCATCTCTAGCAGATAATCCCTGCCTCAAAGCAGTGATTTTATTGCAGGAGAGTGCTGGATAGCCCCAGGCAGAGGTGTCAGCTGTACTTTGCTCCTCTCAGGGCAGCTCTCTGACAGGCAGCAGAGTTTGGGAGGCACAGGGATTGGGGTGGCTTTCCCCAGCTCCCGGTGCCTGCACTCCTGGAGAAGGATGGCTCGGTCTTTTCCTTGTGGTTTTTGGAGCTTTTTCAACCACAGATCTCCTTCTTTCTTTCGGTATTGAATCTTTTGCTTTGGAATTTTGGGTCAAAGCAAACTTTGGGTGGTGCAGAGATGAGAACTGGGAGGTGTCAAGCAGGTAGGGATTGTCCCCTGTGCTGGCACTGCTGGGGCACCTCCAGTCCTGGGGTCAGTCCTGGGCCCCTCAGGACAGGACAGACCCTGAGGGGCTGGAGCGTGTCCAGGGAAGGGAACGGAGCTGGGAAGGGTCTGGAGCCCCAGGAGAGGCTGAGGGAGCTGGGAAGGGGCTCAGCCTGGAGAAAAGGAGGCTCAGGGGGGCCCTTGTGGCTCTGCACAACTCCCTGACAGGAGGGGACAGCCCGGGGGGTCGGGCTGTGCTCCAGGGAACAGGGACAGGAGGAGAGGGAACGGCCTCAGGCTGGGCCAGGGGAGGTCAGGGTGGACAGCAGGAGGAATTTCCCCATGGGAAGCATTATTGAGGATTGGCAGGGGCTGCCTGGAGAGGTTTGGAGTGCCCATCCCTGGAGGTGCCCAGTTAAGGGCTGGATGTGGCACTCAGTGCTCTGGGCTGGGGACAAGGTGGGCATCGAGCACAGCTTGGGCTCAGTGACCTTGGAGGTTTTTTCTAACCTCAGGGATTCAGTGTCTGTGGGTTTTGTTGTGGACATTTTGCCACCTGGGGGTAGTGTGCAGTCCCTGAAGGCTGCTCAGCACGGCTGTTAGGGTTGTTCAGAGAGTGCAGGTGGAGGGACACAGCTCCTGGTAGGGACATTTGTGCTTGTAGAAATTTAGCTGATCTGCTCTGCTCTCAGAAATAACAGAATTGCTCAGTTATGGACATAATTCATCCATGTCCAGGAGATTGGAAAGACTGTATGTGTGTCTGGCAAACCACATCCAGTGCACCTGGATGCTGGAATGTGCCTTGGGAATACAGACAGCAGTGTCCTGCCTCAGTGCTGAGAGCTCAGCTGGGTGCCTCAATGAGTTCTTTGAGTTTCAGAGAAAGGACTGTTAAACTTGTATTTCCAGGATGGAGTGGAACTGCTGCAATGTGGTTCCAAAGAGCTGAGCACAGTCCTTCCCCAGCCTCTGGAGCAATCAGGAGCTGTGACTTTGGCCATCTCTCCAGCTCCACGTCCCTCTGTGCTCTATTAAACTGCAGTTGGCCTGTCAGGGTGAGCAATCACCACATGTTCCTCAGCCTGGTGTTAGTGCCTGATAACACTCATTTCACCCCAAAGGTTGTTTAAAAGCTTAATTCATGTCTATAAAAGTGACACTTAATTTCAGTGAAGTTTGGCAAGCCTCTAGGTCATCTAAAATTTATCATCTAGAGCAGGATCAACTCATACCCAGCCTTCAGATGAGATGTTCTTGTCCTTTAGTTGGGAGCTTAGCTGATTACTGTGAGCCTGCTTATAACTGCAGGAATCCTTTGCATATTAGACTGTGGAAATAATAAACAGTTTGTTCAGCTTTAGTGTCTGAAGGTACACAAGGGTGGGGAGCAGCAGGTCCATCAAACACTGGATTGTTTGGAAGGTGCTGTATCCAAATATCCACTTAGAGTTATTGGTCACGAGTCACAGCCCTTCTGAGCAAGGGGGGAATGTGTTCACAGGGAGCCCTGGCACCCCCAGCTCCAGACTTGGGACCATCAGGAGGATTGGATTCAAGCACTGTTGGCCTTGGCAGAGCCACAGGGATGTTGTGGCAAGGCTGATGGAAGAGCTTCCAGAAGGGAGGCTTTGGGTACCAGAATCCTGTGTTTGATCAGTGCAGGGACTGTCCCCTGTGCTGGCACTGCTGAGACACCTCCAATCCGGAGTCAGTCCCGGGCCCCTCAGGACAGGACAGACCCTGAGGGGCTGGAGCGTGTCCAGGGAAGGGAACGGAGCTGGGAAGGATCTGGAGCCCCAGGAGAGGCTGAGGGAGCTGGGAAGGGGCTCAGCCTGGAGAAAAGGAGGCTCAGGGGGGCCCTTGTGGCTCTGCACAACTCCCTGACAGGAGGGGACAGCCGGGGGGGTCGGGCTGTGCTCCAGGGAACAGGGACGGGAGGAGAGGGAACGGCCTCAGGCTGAGCCAGGGGAGGTCAGGGTCGATATTGGGGAAATCTCTCACTGAAAGATTGTCCAGCCCTCGCACAGCTGCCCGGGGCAGTCCCCATCCCTGGAGGGGTTTAACAGCCCTGTGCATGTGGCACTTGGGGACAAGGTTCAGTGCTGGGGAATGGTTGGGCTCCATGATCTCAGAGGAGTTTCCCACCAGAACAGTTCTGTGATTCTGGGACACTCCCAGTTTCTTGCTTAACCTTTTATCCTTTCTCCTAGACTGCTCTGCTGCCTCCTTCCCAAAGTGCAGGCAGTGCTGAGGAAAAGCTTTGCAGTGTTGTAGGGTCTCTGCTCACCTGCAGCAGCGGTGGAACAATTGTCCAGCCTTGGCCTCTGGTATTTTTCTCATTCCCAAGTGTCAGAAGCTTGCATTGGCCAGCACCCAGTGCTGGGTGACCATACCATCTCCCAGTTCCCCACACGGTGCAGGACCCCAGTTCTGTGGGTTTAGGAGTTCTGTACATCTCTGCTGCTCCCTCCTGTCACCACAGCTGGTGGTGTCACCACTCCTGGCAGTGCCAGAGATGAATAACCCCCCTCTCATTCCCAAAGCTGACTGGTGTTTGTAAGACAGTTTTGATGTTGAACATGTAGAATTTTCTTGGCCTGTAAAGGAAGCTGTGGGTGCTCCACACGGTGGAAGTTGATTTAAGGAACTTAAGAGAAAATGCTGGAGCTCGAGCTTGGCACCTTGCTCAGTTCAGCTGCTTCCTCTCTTCCCTCAAACAGCTCAGTAGCAGATCTGGGTGGGCATGTCCTATTTCCAATGTAATTTTTCTGCAAAACCCATTTGAAAGCAACCAGGTTGCTGTTACTGACAAGTGATCTGTGAGAGCATAATCTCATATGACTGCTGGTGCTGGGTTTGGAGAAATGGGAAAAAAAGGCTTGGGCTGTGCTGGGTGACAGCAGCAGAGTGTGCCTTGGACAGCTGTATTAGAGGGAGGAGGAATGCAGCACCTTTTCAGCTCATCCACAAATCCTGTAAGGACACACAGTTTAGCAGAGCAGGGAGGTTTCAGCTGAGATTGGACCTTGCTGGACAAGCTGTTTGCAGAGAAAAGCTGCAGAAAGAGGCAGGACAGAGCCAGGGCAGGGAGGTGTTGGGTTCCAGTCACGTGGAGCTGTGTGTGTGGCTGTGCCCCTGGAACCTGCACCAGCATCTTCTGGGTCTCAGCCAGTCTGGGGTAAAGGTGTCCCCAAGACTGCCCTGGCTTTGGGGACTGTCTTAGAAGGGCTGTCACAGAATCCCAGAACGGTTTGGGCTGGGACCTTACAGGGACAGGGCAGGGACACCTTCCACTGTCCCAGGCTGCTCCAGCCCCAATGTCCAGCCTGGCCTTGGGCACTGCCAGGGATCCAGGGGCAGCCACAGCTGCTCTGGGCACCCTGTGCCAGCCCTGCCCACCCTCACAGGAACAATTCCTGCCCAATATCCCATCCAGCCCTGCCCTCTGGCAGTGGGAGCCATTCCCTGTGTCCTGTCCCTCCATCCCTTGTCCCCAGTCCCTCTCCAGCCTTCTTACAGCAGCAGTCACTCTGCCTGTTTATTCCAGTGTGAGGAGATGGATCAAACACCATCAGGTGGAGTGGGCAGAGGAGCCTGGGCAGTCCCTGCTGGGTTTGAATGGCAGGAGCAGAGCATTGTTTGATTTCCTGTTAGCCCTGTCTGTGTGCACACAGTTTCATTTCTACCTGCTGCAGCTGGTGTGGCACCTGCTGCTCCTGTCATTCCTGGCTGGCTCGGTGTCCATGCAGGTGTGAGGGACTTTGGGATGCAGTTCCTCTTGCAAAGCCAGAGCTGCTCAGGGACAGATAAGCAGTGCAGGGCACTTGTGCTGCTGCTCTGTGGAGGAGCTGAAGGCCAGTTTGCTGAGCTGAAGGCTTTTTCCCAGTTAAGTTTGTGCTGGTTGGCAGGAAGAAGACTTGATAGCTAAAATCTGATCTTTTTCCTTCCCTTGAAAGTGTTAAGAGCAGCAGGAAGTTGCTATAGGCAGCTGAGAGGTGCTGAGCTTGGGGACAGCCAGGCCGGTGACGTATGAACCACTGTGAGGGACACAGTGAGGCATCTCAAATCCCTCTTATTTTTATGCTGATTTGGAAGGGACTTTTAATCCTTCAGACGTGTTGGCCTCTAAGCACTTTTCTCAAAGAGGAATAAAACCCCACTCGAGCAGTTTGGGTAATAATAGCACTTAGTGCTTAACGAACATTGTGCAATTAATCCTCCTGGACCCATTGGAATGGAATTGCGTTGATCTTGGCTGAGGAATGAGGAGCTGATCTGAGCTCAGCTTTCCTTTGGGTGTGGAGGAGTAGCTCCTTCTCCGTGGCTGCCCCAGAGCCAGTGGGGTGGAACTGGTGAAGCTCAGGTGGGGTTCAGGCTGAGCCCTGGTTGTGTTCCCCTCCTGTGCCCTCCCAGCTGCACTGGGAATCAGCTCCTGTCCTGCAGACTGGGACAGGGATCCTGGGTTCTGGCTGTTCTGGGGTCATGGCCTGGGGCCAGGGAGGTGCTCCTGGTTCCTGTCCTGCTCCTTGGCACTGTGAGCTGTCCCACAGCCTGGGTTAGACAGGCTGTGCCATTCTGTCCGTGCAGGAATCCCTGGGCACCCTGATTCAAACCAGACTCAGCAATATCAATACATGTCCCACGAAAAGAAACCATTTCCAGTTGGCTGAGGTCTCTGGGGTGGCATTGCCATTGCTGGTGCTGTCACCTTGGGGCCAGTGGGGAAGAGCAGCATTGAGTCCTTGGTGTCAGTCACTCTGGGTGCCACTTGGTGTATTTTGTGTATCAATTCTTTCAGGCTAAACTCAATTGTTCGATGAATTGTGCTTTGTTTTCAGGTTACAAACTCATTGGGAGCCATTCTGGGGTGAAGCTCTGCCGATGGACAAAGGTATGCTCTGTTTCCTTTTCTCATTTCATAAATGAAAACAAAACTAGAGACTTGCTCAGGTATTCCAATTTCCTGGTGAAATATCGTTTAAAACTGTGCTATTATTTGCACAAACCCAAATTCTATCTTTAAAGCTATAACCTTGCATTTCCAGCTGTTAAAATCCCTCTGCAAAGAGTGAGAAGGCAGTTGAGCACAGAGCTGGGAACATTCTTTTCTGGTTTTCCCTGTTGTTCTGCTGTCTGCTAAAACATCTTCTGCCTACTGAAATCCACGTGAGGGAAAAGTGGGAAGGTTGTATCCCTGGTGTGAGGTTGTGGAACAGGGATGACTCAGCCATTGCCACACCTGAGCAGGCACATGAGGCTGTTTGAACCCTCTGGGTTCCTGGGGCTGGGTTGTGACAGTCAGGGCTTCTCTGGTTCTCAGCATTTACCAGATCAGGTTTCCACGGGGAGGTGTTGTTAATGATTTCATTGTTGTTAATGATTTCCCTGCTCTGTGGGGTGTGTGTGGATGTTGCTGTGTACAATACCTGTGGGTATGAGCACTCCTGTGTGACACAGCCTCCTCCCAGCCCTGCACTTGGCTCTTGGAGGAGCTGGCACTCAATAGCTTTTCAAGCAGTTTCCAGACTTAAAAACATTCCCAGCAGAGGCACAGAGCTGTGGAGAACAAACTGCAGCCCCTTCAGATTTCAGCTGTCCTTGGCAGATCCCTCTGGAGCTCACAAGTCTCTAATGTACATTTGGGGAGCAACATTGATCAGAGAATCGTTAAGGATGGAAAAGCTCTCTGAGATCATCGAGTCCAAACATTCCCCCAGCACTGCCAAGGCCACCACTGCCCCATGTCCCCAGATGCCACATGCACAGAGCTGTTAAACCCCTCCAGGGATGGGGACTCCACCCCTGCCCTGGATGTGCCGGGTACTGACCATCCCTTCAGTGAAGGAATTTTCCTCAATATCCACCCTGACCTCCCCTGGCCCAGCCTGAGGCCGTTCCCTCTCCTCCTGTCCCTGTTCCCTGGAGCACAGCCCGACCCCCCCGGCTGTCCCCTCCTGTCAGGGAGTTGTGCAGAGCCACAAGGGCCCCCCTGAGCCTCCTTTTCTCCAGGCTGAGCCCCTTTCCAGCTCCCTCAGCCTCTCCTGGGGCTCCAGACCTTTCACCCACCAAGTTGCAACATCCTGCACCCTTGAGCATCCCTGGATGGGACCCTCTGGAATCAGCACCTTGTTAAGATGCCAGCACATCTGTGATTGCTGTGTTGTGGCAGTGATCAGTCCTTGCTGTCTGTGCTCTCCTTTGCTGCATGCTTAACTTTGTTTATTTTTGAAAGAGCCCTTAGGATGCCATCCCGGGGTGGGCTGCAGAGAGTTTCATGGCAGTGCCTGGTGCCAATGAACTGTTTCATCAAGAGTCTTGTTCTCCTGAGCAGCATAGAGAGGTCACCCTGGGCTGTCAGGAATGCTGTGGGGTGCACTGATCCCATTGCTGCTCTGTTGGTCACTCTTACACCCATTTCTCTCTTTTATCATTTTTAGTGGCAGACATGATCACAAAACATTTAAAGAAAAGCTTGCCAAACTTTAGTGTTGTGACTGAGAAAGCCAGAGAATTTATTTTTATGAAAGACTCAGACCTTAATACAGCACTGTAAAGCCATTTCACAAAATAAATAGCAGCTCTGTGTGCTTAGATGGGCCCACACTATTTTTAGCTTAAGCAGGAATTGAATGTAAAGTCTTCTAATAAATTGAGCTGAAATTGGTTCCAGGCAGTGGTTTTGCCTCAGGTTCACACCAGTGTGTGAGAGTCTTCAGGAGCTGTTGTGGAAAGAGGAAGGCAGGAGCAGGACCAGTGTTTCATAGAGGTATCTCAGATGGAAAAGATTGGGTTCTGTCAAATTCCAGGAAAAAAAAAAGAAACCCTGTATATTTTAGGAAGAGTCTGTTTGCTTGCCTTAGGAAAAGCCAAATATAAGTTGCTCTCCTGAATTTGTGAATCTCCTGAAGTCTCTATCATTTGAAGAATGAGTAGAATCAACAACATTTTCCATGTCATTTAATCTTCCACCTGTACAATCAGTTAGGGATTAGCTGTAGATTTTTCCCTGCTGCTCCTTTCTGTTGGATCACCAGGACTCTCCAGGAAGAGGAAGGAAGATTAAAAGGTGCTGTGTTATATTTCACATTTTCTCTTGGGAGTATTAGTTTCTTTCTCATTTATTATTATTTAACTAAGCTAATGAAAGACAGCCTTTTCTGCAAGCAGCCTGCATGATAAATAGGAGTTGAATCCTGTTGGGAAAGCTGCTGTGGCTGTGCTGGGAAGGGAAGTGCAGCATTCCTGCTGGAGCCACTGCCAGCTGTGAATGAGGGTTTATAAGGTCAGGGCATTTATTTGATTTAGTGCTGCAAGAAATACTCTGTGAGATAAATTAAAATAATGGAGTATTCAGTAGGGACAGCCTTGAAATGGATCCTTATTGCTTCTGAGTGAGCTTTTCCAGGAACACTTCCTGCAGCTCAAGAGGCTTCACCTGCTCTTCATGGGCTGAGTCTGAAAGACTCAGGAGAGCACATTGTTGTGCTGGGGTCTGCCAGAGAAACGACTGAGTAGCTTAAAGTTCTTTCTCCTCTAACACAGGGATGAGTTTGACCTCCTAAATGCAGTATGGCTGCAAGGGTGCATGTAGAGAGTCACATTTTATAGGGAGCTGGGAATTTCTCAGAGCAGGTGGCACTGGTGTCCCTCAGCCCTGCTCAGGGCATTGCTGGACTTGGAACCGAAGTCACAGCAGGCTGAAGGGAGCAGATCCACAGCTGTGCCCTCAGTTTGGCTCCAGATAGGGACTTTTAACTCTCCTGTTGTGGGTGTGTGTTCCCCTGCCCTCAGCTGGGCCCCAGAGGGGTTTCTAAATCTCCTGGTGTGTGTGTGTGTGTCTGTGTGTGATTCTGTGTGTCTGTGTGTGTGTATCTGTGTGTCTGTGTGTGATTCTGTGTGTCTGTGTGTGTGTATCTGTGTGTCTGTGTGTGTGTATCTGTGTGTCTGTGTCTGTGTATCTGTGTGTCTGTGTCTGCGTATCTGTGTGTCTGTGTGTGCGTATCTGTGTGTCTGTGTGTGATTCCGTGTGTGTATCTGTGTGTCTTTGTGTGTGATTCTGTGTGTGTCTGTGTGTGTGTCTGTGTGTGTGTCTGTGTTGATTCTCTGTGTGTCTGTCTGTGTGTGTGTGTTCCTGTGCCCTCAGTGGGCCCCAGAGAGGTTTCTAACTCTGCTGTTTCCGTGCCCTCAGTCGATGCTGCGGGGCCGTGGGGGCTGCTACAAGCACACCTTCTATGGCATCGAGAGCCACCGCTGCATGGAGGCCACCCCCAGCCTGGCCTGTGCCAACAAGTGTGTCTTCTGCTGGAGGTAAGGCACCCGTGGGCTTTGGGCAGGGTGGGGGCTCTGGGGACACAGCCAGCTGTCCTGAGCCAGCTGTGCTCTGGGGAGTGTGGGCTGGCTGTGTTGGGTGAACCCCTCGAAGTGCTGAGCAATGGCAGTGCCTTTGGAAATTGGGCCATTTTCCATATTTAAAGTACCTTCACCCCTACCAATTCCAGTGCTCTAAACAAGTGAAAAGTGATCACTCAGTAACTGTTGCCTTCCTAAAACAGCAGCTGATAAATCCCAGAATCACTGAGGCAGGAAGAGCCATCCAGGATCGTCCAGTCCAAGCTCTGCCTGATGCCCACCTTGTCCCCAGCCCAGAGCACTGAGTGCCACATCCAGCCCTTAACTGGGCACCTCCAGGGATGGGCACTCCAAACCTCTCCAGGCAGCCCCTGCCAATCCTCAATAATGCTTCCCATGGGGAAATTCCTCCTGATGTCCACCCTGACCTCCCCTGGCCCACCCTGAGGCCGTTCCCTCTCCTCCTGTCCCTGTTCCCTGGAGCACAGCCCGACCCCCCCGGCTGTCCCCTCCTGTCAGGGAGTTGTGCAGAGCCACAAGGGCCCCCCTGAGCCTCCTGTTCTCCAGGCTGGACAACCTGTCCTCAACTCAGTGACTTCCACTGGTCAGGACAGTATCCCCTTTCCTCAGAGGACTGACTTTGTGGTGAATTCCTGAAGGAGAGGAGCTGTGCTGGATCCGAGCTGCTCTAGCACTACTCACTCCGTCCTGCCTGGGCTTCCAAGGGAGGTATGTGCCAGGCTGGGGGAGTGCAGGGTGGGATTGGGAAGAGAAAATGCCAGCAGTGACGTGAGAGCACCCGGAGTGGGAGGACAGGGAGGTTGTGCTTTGAGCTCTTTTGTTTTCCACCCTCCTAAATCATCCCATGGAAGCTGTACTTCCTCTGGGACTTACTCCAGGCTTCCAAAAACACCCATTCCATCCCCCAGCCTGGGGATGGTGGTCCAGCATCCCAGTGAGTATTCCCTGAGCAGCCTGAGTCAGTGGAAGGTGTCCCTGCCATGGCAGGAGGTGGAATGACATGGGCTTGAAGGTCCCTTCCCACTCAAACCATTCTGGGATTCTGTCGTACTATTTCCCTGCAAAACCAGACAAATTCCTCTGAGTTCCCATTTCTGTCTTTCATAGTCCTCAAGTTTTAATAATGCAGGTATTTCATGGGAGCATTTAAGGGACTGCCCTAACATAGAGGCTGCTTGAAAGCTGTCCTCCATGTTAAATATGATCACTGGGCACTGGGCATCCTCTGCAGTTTGCATTTGGGAGTCTATTCCAAAATGTTCCTTGGTGCTCTGGATGGAATTTCCTCATACCCTGGCTGGGAAGGAGGCAGAAAATGGCACCTTTAATGTGCAGCTTCTGCTTTGATTCAGAGCAGGGCAGTGACTGGGAAGGAAAACCTTCTGCTCCTGTCTGTTTCCACGTGGTGGGCATGGAATCCTGCAGTGGGACTGTGCTGGGAGGGACACAGCCCTGCCTGTGCTTGTCCCTCTGTTCCCACACACAAGGTACATCCTAAACAGCAAACAAGAACATGGTCAGGATGAGGGGCTTTGTTCCCAGCATTGCTCCACAGAGCATTTCCCAGTTTCTCTTCCAAATGCCCTCATTCAGGACTTTTTGGCATCAGCCTGGTTGTGGAATAGGCTGAATCAGGGAAATCCAGCAAGTGTGAACTGGAGAGTGCAGAAACTGACAAATGAGATAGTGCAGATTTATCAATAATTGATAAGTCACTCCATTAATGTAGAGACCCAGAGAAGGTGGCACTGTTCCCTGTGTCTCTAAGTCATCATGCTGTCACTGTCACTTCAGAGGGATCTGGCAGCAGCAGCCTGATGACAAGGAGTGCTGCAGTGCTGATTTTCCTGATGGCTACCACCTGAATGTAAGGAAGCAACTTCCCAGGGCACTGAGCTCACAGGTTTTAGCATTGATTCATTTATTTCCCTGCTGTGGGTGAGGTGGGTGGCAGGTGTTGGATTCTCCCATATGGAATGCAGCTGGCTGTCTTCAGGCCTCCCCTGGAAACTGGAAGGTTTAAGTTGAAAGATGTACGGCTCAGTTTGAGGCTCATCCCAGGAGCTTAAGCTTGACTTAAACCAGAACTGCTGCTGAAAGAAGGTTTCTTTTTGTTGACTTTTCCAGCTCCTGTGCCTGGGCTGCTGCAGCCTTCATGTGGCTGTGAGAGGGATCTTCCCTCCCTCCTTGCCACACCCAATCCCTGCTGATCCTGGCACAGGATCACAGCTCCCAAACCCTGCAGCCAGGCCTATCTTTACTTCTTGTTTTATCCCCCACATCTTGCAGTTGTTCAGTGTGTGAGACTGAGGTGGAACTGCAGGCCCTGGTGGCTGGGTAGGATAAACAGGGCAGTCCTGAGCAGCAGGTGCCATCTGTGCTGCTGCAGACATGTGAAATCCTGGTTTTGTTGTGCTGCTGGCAGGATGTTTTTCATGCAGGTTTTGTGCTGGGCTCCTCGTGCACCTCTGCATGCTGCCTTGCAGATAAGGCTACTGGGATTCTTTCTTCTTGATCTCTTCTTTCAGGATTTTGACATTTGTAGATTCTGCCAGTGTTTCCAACTGCACAACCACCAAGCTCTCCCCAGATGGCTGAAGGAAAGGCCAAGGAGCCTGTTTATTTTCTCTTCCTCACTTTGGCAAGAATGCTGCAGTTCAGCTGCTTTCCCTGGGAACTGGATGTCACTGGAGTTGGCTGGTCCTGACTGACACATTTTGGCCCCAAACCAGTAGTCATGGAATCACAGACTGGTTTGGACTGGGGCCTTGAAGGGCATCAATGCCCACTGCTGTGGGCAGAATACCTCCACTAGAGCTCATGGGTGGAGCCAGTATCCAAACACCCTCAGAAAATGAGGAGATTTTTGTCAGGGATGTGGCTTCACTTTGCACTGGATGCTCTCCTTGTCCCGCTTGTCCCTG
Source organism: Acridotheres tristis (assembly GCA_037013685.1). NCBI lineage: Eukaryota > Metazoa > Chordata > Aves > Passeriformes > Sturnidae > Acridotheres > Acridotheres tristis. The sequence goes on from CM072906.1 coordinate 784,714, forward strand.
GGAGCTGTCACAGCTGCCAGGGCCCCCTCACTGGCTCATGTTTCCCTGCCTGTCCCCTTCAGAGAGGTTGGGTGTGCAGGATTATGTGGCAATTTTCTGTGGGGACAGGAAAAGCAGACTGGGAGATGGGAACAGCTGGAGCTGTGCCAGGGGAGGGTCAGGCTGGATTTTAGGGAAAGGTTCTTCCCCCAGAGGGTGCTGGGCACTGCCCAGGCTCCCCAGGGAATGGGCACGGCCCCGAGGCTGCCAGAGCTGCAGGAGCTGCCAGGGATGCCCAGGGTGGGATTGTTGGGGTGTCTGTGCAGGGCCAGGGGCTGGGCTGGGTGATTCTCATGGGTCCTTCCAGCTCAGGATATTCCATGATTGTCCCAGATGGATTGTTTGGTGTCCCCCAGGCAGCACTAAGCTTGTTCCATCAAAAGCATTGAGGGGGACACCCCACACCTGGACTACTGCAACATCCCCGTCACAATCCTGTCCTCCAAGGGAGTCTGCCACTCTCCATCCCTGCTCCCAGCTGCTCTCACTCAGGCTGTATCTCTCTAGTTTAATTGCCTAAATGGAAATGTGCAAGTGACCAAATCTTTTAATCAATTAGAGGAAGTGTGGGTTCGGAGCTCTGTGACACCTCCCTACAGCACAGGCCCCAGGCAGAACCTGATTTGATGAGGGTTTTTGGCTCAGTGTCCAAAGCCCAATCAATTATTGTGAAGAGATGGAACAGCTGAATAAGATTTAAATTAATAGGGTTTATTACTTTTGCATCTGAGGAGAAGGCAGACCAGACAGAGTGAAATATCCTATGAAGAAATTGGCTCATATTTCTTCTGCTGTAACTTTAATGCTTATACCTGTGCTTGAAGGTTTCAGGTTTTGCTTGTAGATAGCAACTGAAGCTGTGTTCAGACACTAAATCAGTGGGTGGCCAAAAGCCAGGCATCATAGTAACCCCTGCAAAATACAGAGATTAAAAATTAATAATCTCTCATAGGAGAAGTAATTAAGGTCTTTTAAAAAATTAAGAAGAAACTGAAAACAGATAAAAACAAAAGCTTCTCCTCAGTAACTAATCTGATTGCAGAGGGTAAATTCCTCAGGGAAGTGGGGAGTATTGATATCAAACACTGGAGGTTTGGAACACCTGGAAGCTGAACCTGAAAGCTCAGAGAGTCTCTGTGCATGTCCAGTCCTGCTTCTGCTCAGCTGCTGCTCTTTTCTCCCAGGGTTTCAGTTTGGTTATGGTTTTGTTTCCAGCAGGGATCTGTTGTGACCAAGCTTCATCCCTCACATTGGATTTTTCACTGGTTTGTTGAGTTTTGGGCCTGCCTGTCCGCCAGGAGCTCTCAAAACAACCAAATAAATGGAGTGAGGGACAGCACATCTGACAATGTGCCCAGTTCATGCCCCTGGTAAAAAAAGTCATGGTGCCTTCATGTGCTGCTCTGCCAGCTCTGTCATCTGAGGCATTTCTAGGAGAAAATGTTCATGTGTGGGTTGAAATCTCTGATTTTCATTTTATAGCACTTTGTGTTCTCCTGGACCTGGACTTCTTGAAGGTCCTGGGACTTGTTACAATCAGCTCCCAAATTTATGGCCTCAGTAGTGAATATAAACAGAGTATGGGCTGTGAAATGTCCATGCTGGGCCTTGGGTGTCCCTGCAGGGGATGGTGCCAGGTTCAGCAGTCACTGATGTGGGGCAGTGACTGAGGGCTTTGAAAGTGAATTTGCACTTTTGACATCCAAGTGAGTTTTGGGAAGCTGTGCTGAGCAGGGTTCAGGGATGGGATGGGATGGGATGGGAGGGGTGGACACAAACACAGGACACTGAGCATCATCTGCCTTTCAGGAGCTTCTGCTCTTTTAAAAGTGAGCATCTCAGAGTGGGGATAAACTTTTCAGCATGGGGCTTCTTCCATCTTTAAGGTTTCAATTGGAAGAGAATCACAGAATTCTCTTGGTTGGAAAAGCCCTCAAAGATCCTTGAGTCCAGTTGTTCCCCCAGCACTGCCAAGGCCACCACACCCTGTCCTGAAGTGCCACATCCACAGGGCTTTTAAACCTCTCCACCACTGCCGTCTGACAACCCTCTCCATTAAGAAATTTCCCTTAATATCCAGTCTAAGACAGCCCTGGCACCCTCTGATCCTGTCAGCCAATTCATGCAGCCTGCTCCAGGGTGACTTTACCCATCCTAGGGAAAACATTTCATTCAGATTCCATATCTCAGTCCTGGTCTCTGCCTAGCCCAGCCTGGGCTCCTCCTGTTGCTCTCAGGAGGTGCAGAAGAAAAAGTACAGCCAGGTTTCATTTTGTACCAGCAGGAGCATGAAACATGGTTGGCTTGTGCATTGGCCAAGCTTTTTTTTGTGGTCTCCCTCTTTCTCCTCCCATCATTCCAGGGAAAATCCTTGGGATCTCTTTTGTGTGTCCTTTCCTGATCATGGCTGATGTTTTGTCTTCCCCTTTCTGCTGATGCCCCTGATGTTTTTGTGCTCCTCCTTTTGTTTGCAGCTAGAGGCTCACAAGGCTGCAGAAGAGCAGATTGATTTTGTTGCTCTTTGTTTGCTTTTTATTGCTGCAGTTTGCACTTCTGCCTTAATAGGGCTTCCAAAACTGCCAGTTCTCCTGAAGTTCTTTTCCCTTAAGCTCTTCTCCTCTGGGCTCTCCCTGTTGGCTCTCAGGGTTCACTGAGACTGCTTCTTGAACTCTTCTCATTTTTATTCTGCTCCTGCCCTCCCTGGGTGTGCTCTGTCCTCTCATGTTGCTGCCACCAGCACTTCCTCACCTTCCTGTTCCCCACCAGGTATCACGCCGGGTCAGTCAATGCCTGCAGTAAATTATATTTTATACCTGGGCTGCATCTGCCCTCAGAGCTCTTAATAGCCATTTGCAGAATTTATAAAGCAAAAGCTGATTTATTAAAATAGCCCCCAAGGGATTGAGGAGGCAGATCCCAGCCCCAGCATAGCTGCACCTTCCCAGGGCTCCCAGGACCTGCCAGGGACATTGGGAATGCTGTCCCATGCTCCTGGTGGATCAGAGGTGTGCTGGGGCTGCAGGGGAAGCTGGAATGGAGCAGGCTGGGTGGCTGGGGAGATTCCAGGGGAGCCAGCAGGAGCTTCCCATCATGTTCCCTGCACTCTGTGGTGCTGTGGCACTGAGGTGTCTCTGAAGGAGCAAACCAAACCTGTTTCACACTTGGAATCTCTGCTAAAATCAAGGTTTTCTGCTGTGTGTGGGTTTGGGTGAGATTCCATTTTACTTGTGTTATTTTGGGAAGGAAGGAGGGAATCCCCAACACAAATTCCTGCTCAGTACTGGTGCGGCCATGAGGTGGATGATGGCAGATCACAGCCTGGGGGCAGTGGGAAGGTGACTCTGAAATTCTGTCTGTGCTGGGGACTGGGGAACAATCTCCTGAGCCCAAGGCATTACTGCTTTATCCTCCTCTTGGCAGAGAACATCCTTTTTGCCAAATAAGCAGCTCTGTAGACTTGACCTGGTGTGTTTATTAAACAGTGGGATGTGTTTAAAATGCAGGGCCTGTTGGACACTAATAGCTGTCCAGGGTGCACCCAGAGCCTATTGACTTCCTGCCAGCTGGCCCTATTAAATATACAAGGTACAAGTTCTGCAGTCAAACATGCAACAGTTTTATAAATGCCTTTTATAGCTGACATTCAGAAAACCTCCCATGTTGCCAGATGGGGAAATAAAGGGGAAATTCAAAAAGCTGTTTTGGCTTAAAGGATCCTTGAGGTGTTGAAGTCTGAGAGCAGTGTTTGAATCTTTGCTCTTGAAGTGGATGAAGAAATGTTTGGGCCAAAAGGCTGATTTTATTGAGCCTGGATTTGGAGTTTGTTTTTTAGCACTGTCAGAGGGTGCAGCTGCAGGTGTTTCTCACTTGGAGAATTGCAGACAGGTTTGGGTTGGAAGGAGCCTCAAAGCCCATCCAGTGCTCCCCCTGCCATGGCAGGGACACCTTCCACTGTCCCAGGCTGCTCCAACCCCAATGTCCAGCCTGGCCTTGGGCACTGCCAGGGATCCAGGGTCAGCCACAGCTGCTCTGGGCACCCTGTGCCAGGGCCTGCCCACCCTCACAGGGAGGAATTTCTTCCTGCTATCCAAGCCAAACCTACTCTCTTTTGGTTTGAATCCTTCCTTCTTGTCCAGAGGTCATTGGGAGCCATTAGTGACTGACTGGACCAGCCCCTCATCCTGGGATCCCTGTCCCATCTTCCTCAGTGAAATGCTCGGAGTCTTGTCCTAATCCCCTGGAGCTGGAAGGCTGAATGCAGCTGTAACCTCTCAGGTGTCCCCAGGGGTCACTTCCAGGGATGGTGGAGAGGGGTGCAGGAAGCAGAGGTCACCTGGGAGTGTCAGGAGTGTATTTTGCTTGGCTTTGTTTTCCTGTCCAGAGCACAATGTGCTGCTCTCAATGAACTCTGTGGGCTGCAGGGGGAGTGGCAGGGAAAAGCTGAAGGGATTTTAGTAACATGTTTTGGGATGAAGCAGGAAAAGATGGAGAGAGAACAAGGAGGTGAAAACACAGAATTTCATTGACTTCCTTAAGATGGTATTTAAGGGCTGGATGAGCCTCTCATGCTAGTAAAGTAAGAAATGGGGAGGAACTCCATGGGTCTTCCAGGTGCCTGGGTGGATTTACCTGGGTTGGCTTTTGCTGTTTTCTAAGCAAACAAAATATGGGGACAGTGATCCTTTCCAGGCAAGGTTGGCTTCCCACCCCAGTGTGACCCAGCTGTTCCTCAGATGGAAGATCTGGGATGTTTCCCCTGCAATCTGCTTGGCTCAGGGGGATTAAAATCTGGGAGATGACCCAGATCTCTCAGGAATGCATCCCTGGCACAGTGCAGGCTGCCTGCTGTCCTCATCTGTCCTCGTACCAGAGCACCCCAAAAACATTGGGGTGGAAACAAATCCTGTGCTCAGGGGGGCGCTTGATACCTTTGAAATGGAACTGAAAATGGCCTGGGACCTCCATTCTGCAGAAGAGGAGGCAGAACCAGTTTCCCTTCTTTACAGAGGTTTGTGCAGACATGATTTTAGCTTAGAAACCTTTCACCTGTGCTTGAAAATAAGTGTATAAAGTTTGATATTATCCTCAAGGCCCATTCTTTCTTCTGGGAGACCAGAGCCTGGAAGGAGGAGGTGTGAGAGTGGTGTTCAGAGGTGACCCAAGGGTCGGGGCAGCAGCAGGAGGTTGCTGAGGATCTTTTGTTGCTTTGAATGTTGTTGATGCCAAAGTCCTCAGGTGGCAGGTGAGTTCTCCAGGTGGGTTCCAGGTGACAGTGAGTGACTGTCCCCTCTTCCCTCAGACACCACACGAACCCCGTGGGCACCGAGTGGCGCTGGAAGATGGACCAGCCCGAGGTGATCCTGCAGGAGGCCATTGAGAAGCATCAGAACATGATCAGGCAGTTCAAAGGTAACTTCTCCTCTGTCCCCAGCCCTGATGCTGTTAGAGGATAACCAGCAGTGTCATCTTCAGAACAGGTGAGAATGTTCTGGTCTGTTGGGAAGGAGGCCTGATGTTCAGGGTATCAGGAAGATGGGGGAGGAGAAATTGCTGTGGCACATTTAATCTTTGCTGAAATGAGTCTCAGCCACTGAGTATGAGCAGTATGAGCTGCAGCCTGGAGGGAGTAGAGTGGAGTTGCCTCTGGTGCATCCTGGTGGTTTTCAAATCCTTTCCCTTGGTGTGGACAGAGCCTTCCACAGTGGTTAAAGCCAGCCTGGATAATGAGGGATCCTGGCTCCTCTGGAAGAGTGAGGGCAGATAGGAAGCAAAAGCAATCAGCATCTTATCTGATGGGAAATACACTGCCAGCTTTAATAGCCAGCTTTGTGTTAGCCCTGGAACTTCTGGGTTGTTTTTGTCTCATGAATAATAAAACAGAAGCAAGCAGGGGATTTGGATTTCCAGGAATTATGCAGTACCTGTGGTTGTGACTGAAGCTGCAGTTCCACAGCACCTCTGAAAAGCACTGCACCTTACTTCCCATGGAAATTCCCTGGGAAATTGATATTCTGTGTCTATAACTATAGAGAAAGATGGGAGTTTTATTTCCCAAATGTGATGATCTGGTTTCTCTGCCAAGGTCAGCTGTGTGCTGGCAGGGCTGGCCAGCTTGGCAGGACAGCTCCAGGGTTCTGTTCTTCCCAAGTGCCTGTGAGCAGCACAGATGGAGTGGAGCAGCTGTAAAACGTGCAAGATGAGCCCTGGCCTTGGCTATCAGTTTGGGAATCCAATTGTTTAGGTTGGCTGTGCTCAAAGAGAATCCAATGGATCCAGGATGTGACAGACACAAAACCCTGCAGAACAGAGCTGCTCTGTCTCAATCTCTGCCGTTGGATAATGGGTGGAAAAATAGCTCAGGTTAGAGGCTCTGGGGCTTCATTCTCCTCACGGGGCTGGTTTGGAGCAGCAGCTCCAGGGAAGCCTCACTCCTGAGTCTGGGCTTTCTTTGGCACTGTGTCAGACATCCCCTGCCCCAGGAGATGGTGGTACTGAAACACCAGCTTGGCAGGGGAATTTGGGGAGGGTGAGAGGTGCTCTCAGGGCAGGGCTTAACTCAGGAGCACCTGGAGAAACAGCATGGTTGAGCCAATGGATGCATGGAAGGGTCTGGAGCCCCGGGAGAGGCTGAGGGAGCTGGGAAGGGGCTCAGCCTGGAGAAAAGGAGGCTCAGGGGGCCCTTGTGGCTCTGCACAACTCCCTGACAGGAGGGGACAGCCGGGGGGGTCGGGCTGTGCTCCAGGGAACAGGGACAGGAGGAGAGGGAACGGCCTCAGGCTGGGCCAGGGGAGGTCAGGGTGGATATTTTGAACATTTCTTCACTGAAAGGGAGGCCAGGCCCTGGCACAGGCTGTGCAGGGCAGGGGTGGAGCCCCCATCCCTGGAAATGTTCAAAATTCGTGTGGATGTGGCACTTGGGGACAAGGTTTATTGGTGGCCTTGGCAGTGCTGGGGGAATGTTTGGACTTGATGATCCTGGAGGTTTTTCCCAGCCTCGGCTATTCTGTGGTTCTGAGCACTGGAAGGTTCTGTAGGAGATCCACAACCTCAGATCTGTTGTCCCTGTCCCCAGAAGAAGGGACAACAGACTTGGTTTCTGTTTGGGAGGGTCACGTTACTCATCCAAATGAGCTCGTTCAGCCAGGCTGGGGCCTGGAGAGGTGAGGACCCTCAAGCCCTGGAGGCTTTCAAGTCTCTGGAGAAAAGCCATTATCATCCTGGATTAAGGAATAACCTTTTCCTTCTCTGACCCTGCTTTCTTCCCAGAATGTGTTGAGGAGAGGGAATGATTATGGATAGACTTTTCAGCATCTGAAATGTCAGGGGGCCTGTCAGGACATCCCAGTTCTCTCTTTCTGGAGCCTATTTTCTGTTAAACAAATTCATAAATATTACAGCGTGCCTGTGCATGTGAGCACAGTTACCCTTGCCCTGGAACGGTGAAAGGAGGGAAAAGAAAAGCTTTGGACTAGAACTGTGCTGTAAAGTGGGGAAAGAAAAGCTGGTTTATTTTTCTAGTGCTAGATGACAACATTCCTGTGCTGGCTGCTGTGAGTCAAAGGTTTATTAAGGAGAACTAAAACTGGCAAGAAAAGCCCAGGAGCTCCTGTTCCATTTAGTGAATTTTACATCGTTCTTCCCTCAGGTGTGTGAGGAAATGTTGTTAGGGTGGAAGCAGAGAAATCCAAATTGAGTGGGAGCAGTGTGAGTGAACCAAGCCAGGGACAGGCAAAGATTCAGCTCTGGCAGCACCAGAGTCCCTGGTGTGCAGTGCCAGGGCTGGAGCTGCCTCGGTCAGGAACAGGAGTGGCTCTTCCAGCTAGCCCAGCAGCTCTGCACAGAGAGCGGGGCATTTATTTTCATTGATTTCTGAGAAAAAGGGCAGCAAAACCACAGGAACCACCTGCTGGAGCAGTGAGGTGGCCCAGGTTGCTGTGGGGAATGGAGGACAGGTTGTGGCTTGGCTCTGTCCCCTGTGCTGGCATTGCTGGGGCACTTCCAGTCCTGGGCACCTCCAAGAAGGACATTGAGGGCTTAGAGCATGTCCAGGGAAGGGAACAGAGCTGGGAAAGGGCTGGAGCCCCAGGAGAGGCTGAGGGAGCTGGGAAGGGGCTCAGCCTGGAGAAAAGGAGCCTCAGGGGGCTCTTGTGGCTCTGCACAACTCCCTGACAGGAGGGGACAGCCGGGGGGGTCGGGCTGTGCTCCAGGGAACAGGGACAGGAGGAGAGGGAACGGCCTCAGGCTGGGCCAGGGGAGGTCAGGGTGGATATTGAGGAAATTCCTTCCAGGAAAAGGCTGTCCAGCCCTGACACAGCTGCCCAGGGAGGTGGTGGAGTCCCCATCCCTGGAGAGATTTATAAACTGTGTGGCACTTGGGGGCATGGGTTAATGGTGACCTTGCAGTGCTGGGGGAATGGTTGGATTCCATCTCCATTTCCCAACATTCATGTGTCTGATCCTGCAGCACTGGCTGGGCACCCACAGGGACTCCAGAGGTGTCCCAGCAGGGATGAGGTGTTGGCCACTGGTCCTTGACATAGGGTCTGTTTGGGCTTCTAGGGAATCAAAATATGGGAAGTGTCTTAGCTAGGGAGTCCTCAGGGCTGGAGTGCCTGGGAGTGCTGCTCAGGTACCTCCCTGAGCCATTTGAATAAATTGGTGCTGCTCTTTCCAGTCCCAGTCCCACAGCTTTGCAGGCAGATACATCCACACACCCATTCCATGGGCCAGAGAAACTGCTGAGCTCATCTGGTGCTTTATTCATTCAAGCCATTGCAGTAAAAATGAAATTTCCTTTGAAGGAACAGAATGCTTGTGTCCTTTAGGATACCCTACAGGATAGCCCTCTCTACTCTGGGGGCCTGTGGGTGATGATAAATCACCTTCTGCTTTAGTGTTGCCACAGTTTGTACTGGGTTTGGAGAACACAGCCATTAAAGCCCCATAATTCTCTCCTGCAGTAAATGATGAGAGACACCTAACTGATAGGGAGTGAGGCTGGGAAGTTTATTTGATGGATACATTTTTCTGGGGAGTGACTTGTAAATCTCTGTGCCCTTGTGAAGGGCACACACAGGATGGAAACATAACTCAGGAATGGGAGAGTGGGAATCTGATAATATAGGGAAAAAACAAAGAGAAATGCATGACCTATCCTAGGAAATCCTCAGAGTACCCATGGATCAGCATGGATAGAGCAGGTCCCTCATCCCCCTGCTCCCCAGAACTCTTGTGGTGCTGCTCAGGTCTTTACAAGGGGTACCAGAGTCAGCCCCAGCCTGCCCTGGGTGCTGTGCCAGGTGATGCTGTCCTTTCCCAAGTTAGTGGAGCAGCTGGAATCAGCTTTTCTAGGGAGATGTGCTCTGCTGGGAGCTGATGGCAGGAGCAGAGCCATGGGGATTCAGCAGAGTCCCTGCCCTCCTGGAATACACCAGTCCTGGGCAGTTTATCCCTGCCTGGCTGGTGATTTGTGTGCTTCAATGATTGAGTACATACTCACTCCCTCCTCTGGGTGGATGTGCCAGGTTTGGTGTAAACTGTTTTGGGAAAGTTCCACTCAAACTTTAGGGCATGTTGGGCTTTTGTTCTTCTGCTTATAAAGCTGGCAGAGTAATTATGAGAGTCCAGATGCAAAATGCTGAGAGAGAGAAATTAATGAATTCCAAAACTGACTTGCAGTAGTTTTAGGAATATGAAACTTAGTCCTTTAATCTCAGTGTGTGCTGGAGATGCTGCTTTCTTCTCCAATAAAGCTCTCATTTAGTGCTGTCAGCTTTCTATGGAATAACCATTAGTCCTGTCACTTCCTCAGGACTGAGCCTGGCTGCTTGAAAATGCTTTGAGCCCTGCTCTGATTCCAAACCAGCTTTGCTACGTGAGGCTGGAGCAATATCCACAAACACCTCTTTTATCTGGGCTTTGCAGCACAGCTGTAATTTTCTGTACTGCAGCGTCAAGACAACGAGAGGAGAGCTGAGGACCTGGATTCACACTCCAGGCTTTGTTTTTTATCTTTAAAACATCCCCCAGTCTAAAGCTTCACATAGGATTTGAGTACATCAAGGCATGTCAGGGAAATGCGAAGTGACAGATTTGGAACAAAGGTTTGTTTGGAGGCAGCTGATTTCATCCGGGGTCCTGAGCACTTGGTCAGGTGTGGGTGGGCTGGAGGAGCATCCAGCTCCCCCTCCCGTGGGCATCAGGAGTGGCACTCAGGTGGTGTTTTCACAAGGATGCTGCATTTGAGCTCCTTATGTTTTCCTCTTCCTTCTGAAGAGTCTCTGGCTGTTCAGGACCATGCCATGTGCTGGGTTTTCTTTTGATCACATCCTCTGTGGAGCTGCACGTTCTGTGTTTCCAGTCTGGATTCAGTCCCTTGTTGTGTCTGGGGAGCTGTGCTCAGCTCCTCTGGGAGCTGCTCTTCTGGAGGCCCATGGGACCAGCAGCAGCACAGCCATGACCTGGGCTGCTCTCTTGACACACCTGCTGGGAGTGGCATTGAGTTGCCCTGTGTGTTTGTTTGTGTCTCAGCAGTGGAGAGCTTAGCTCAAATGTTTAATTTTGGCTCGGGTGTTACCAGCAAATTGTTCTCAGCAGTGCCCAGGGCACAGCCAGCCCCAGGCTCTGGGTGCTGCTGCTCTGTGGGTGCTGCAGAGCTGTTCCCTGTGGCCTGGTGTCCTGTCTGCTTTGGGAGGGCTTCAGCTGCTCTTCTCAGCCCTCCTGGTGTTTTGGATACAGATGTTTGAGAGAGGGATTTGCTACAGAACCACAAAAGGGTTTGGGTTAGAAGGGATCTTAAAAATTGTCTTGTTCCAACCCCTGCCACAGGTAGGGCCACCTTCCCTCAGACCAGGTTGCTCAGGGCCCCATCCACTGTTGATTGAAGGCTCTTGTCCCCTTTCCAGGTGTGTCAGGAGTGAAGGCAGCTCGCCTGGAGGAGGCCCTGGCAGTGAAGCACTGTGCCCTGTCCCTGGTGGGGGAGCCCATCATGTACCCACACATCAACCACTTCATCAGGCTCCTGCACCAGCACAGCATCTCCACCTTCCTGGTCACCAATGCTCAGTTCCCCGAGGAGATCAGGTAAGAGCTGCAGGAACTTCCTCCTGAACCACTGCTGTGCTGATCTGTGTCCTAATCCCATTCAGTGGCCCCTCAGAGTCAGCTCCACATGAGCACTCGCAGTGAAAAATCCCCTTCAGCATGTGATTTTAACCTCAATCTCCCCATCTCCTTCTCATCCTTTTCCCCCCCACAGTCTGAATTTCTTTTCTGTACCTCCTTAACAAACTGTGATTGCTTGTGGAAGTGGGGAGGATGGAATGTGGCACCTGTGAAGGTGTGGCAAGAGGGGAGCAGTTGGTGAGCTGTGGTTTGTACCTGGGGCAGATACTGATTCTGTCCTTCTACCAGCAGAGCAGGACACTGAGCTCAGAGATTGCCTTTTGGGGCTGATCTTTGTTCTGACCCCAAAGGAGCAGCTGTAAAGGCTCAACTCAAAGCTCTATCCAGCCCAGCATCCCCAGCAGGGTAAGGAAAGGTGACAAGCACATGTTCGTCAGCAAAGTGGGATCCGCTTAACTTCCCTCAGAGAGACTTGAGAGAAATCTACCAAACACTTTAGTGAACTCTTTCACAGTCTTTACAAAGGTAAAGGTGCTTTTTCTGATGCTTTGGAGCATCCACACTACTGTTACCAAAGTGTAGAAAGGAAGTTCAGCACGTGAGCAGATGCAACTCCAGAGAGGCTGGGGCAGAATCCCAGCAGATCCAGCCCTGGAGCTGTGGGCAGGGTGGCCTTGGTTTGTCACCCAGCTCATTCCAGCTCCTCTGGGTCAGTGCTCCTGGGGCAGCTTCCTTTGCACTCCTCGTGGTCTGGATCTGGTGCTGAGGGGGGTGACAGGCAGTTTGGGAGTGAGTAATTATACACTACAAGGGCATTCCAAATGATTGAATAATTGTGTAATCAAGTTACTTTAAGTCATGTATTATGTGCCTGGTAGATAGAAATTGCTCTTTCCTAAATATAGCAGTTTGAAAAGACAGCACACTATTTTGAAGCTGCACTTTTTGGATCTGCTGAATCTTTTTTAAAAGAAACAAAAAAGAAAGAGAGAAAATGCTGGTCTTGCTGTCTTAAAAATTGCAGCTGATCGTGGCTCATCAAAGCAGATGATTTGCTTAATATGGGAACTGAAGTAGGCACCCAGCTCACTTCTGTGCTGTCAGCAGAGGAGCTGCAGTCAGAAAGTTCATCCTGCAATAGGCAGGGTGACCTCTGGTGCAAGAGAGCTGACAGGGACTTGGGACAAGAGATGGAGGGACAGGACACAGGGAATGGCTCTCACTTCCAGAGGGCAGGGCTGGATGGGATATTGGGCAGGAATTGTTCCTGTGAGGGTGGGCAGGCCCTGGCACAGGGTGCCCAGAGCAGCTGTGGCTGCCCCTGGATCCCTGGCAGTGCCCAAGGCCAGGCTGGACACTGGGGCTGGGAGCAGCCTGGGACAGTGGGAGGTATCCCTGCCCAGGGCAGGATGAGCTTTAAGGTCCCTCCCAACCCCTTCTGGGAGAGGGCAGTGTGGCCTGGGGTGTTGCTGGATTCAGGACAGGAACTCCAGCAGGTGCCCCCTGTGCCAACCTCTCTTCCTCCTCCTCCTCCTCTCCTCAGGCTGCAGCTTCACCTGCCACAGGCTCACAGTAAAGTGAGGGAGGTTTTACACCAGGTGAGCTCCTATTGAACCCATACTTGGCTCCTGTCTCTGATCCATGGCTGTGAACAGCCCTTGTGTGTGGGTTTGCCTTTATGATCAATAATAATACCAGTAATGAGCAGGTGATTCATGCTCACCAACAAATGCTCATTTTTGATGTTGCTGTTCCTGGTCCTTGTGGGCTCTGTCCTGCATGCCTGGTGAAGCCACCTCAGGGCTGGAGGCCTGAAGTCAATTTATTTGAGTGAGTTCAGCTGAAGATTTCAGCTCAGGTTTCCTGCCTACATCCATGTGTAAATGCCATGGATTTGGTCTCCTGGATTTCACCTCAGGTATTTGAGCTAGCTCAGAAATTCACACCCAAAATCCATCCTGGTATACCACACAGCTGGATTTGCTGTAATCCTGCACTGGAGCTGCATCCCAGGAACACCAGTCTGTGTCCTTGTTCTCACTGCACCCATGGCTGCCCTCTCTCCTTATTTCCCCTTGGCTGAATGTGCCCAGCTCATCTGGGCTCTATTCCCAGCCATGCAGAGCCCTGGGCACCATTCCTGTTTGGGGCTGAAATCCCTCTTTGGGATCAATTCTAATTCCTTCATTCCCCCCATGCTGACAGGGAATCTGGCTCCTGCCTGTCCCTAGGTTTGAGAAGAGATGATTTTTCTCAGCCCTTCTTTCGAAAAGCACCTGCTCCATCTTCATTAGGGCTCGTTTTAATTAAGCAAAGACAGCAGTGAGTAAAGAAAGAGTTTGGCTCAGTATTTCTGGAAATTGAGCACTCCACTTAGGCCCAGAACATTTGGTCATTTTGGAGTCTGTGGCTTTGGGTTGCCAGTGCAGACAAACTTGTTTACAAAACAGAGATTTTAACCTAAAATGTTCAGTTTGTTCTGGGTTATTTCATTTTGCTGTCCAAATACACACATGGAGAATGTGTTCTGATGGTTGGTTGAGTGCCCACATTAAGTGGACGCAAAGAGCTCTGGCCAGTTCTTGTCCCTCTGTCACCTTTGAGTGACAGTGTATTTTTAGGTGGCATTGTTTGGCAGCTGAACAATAGCTTCTGATTTCTTCTCATCTTCTCTAGAGCAACAAATGAAGCTGGGACTGGTGCCTGCTCATTACAGACTTCACACAAAACACTCCCAAAATGCCCCCAAATGTTGAGAGCTCTGTGCTACACTGGCACGTGGCTCTTGATGCTGCAGCCCCTGAAGTGGGAGATGCCATGAGGGATGGGTGTGTTACACTCCCTGTTTGTCACTTCTGTCAGTGCAAAGGGTTTGTCTCCATCCTGGAGGTGTGTCCCCATCCCTGGAGGTGCCCAAGAAGGGCCTGGGCATGGCACTCAGTGCCCTGGGCTGGTGACAAGGTGGGGATCAGGCACAGGCTGGGCTTGGTGACACTGAAGGGCTTTTCTAACCTCAGCGATCCTGAGATTGTGAGGTAGCTCCTTTCTAGGTTGTTCTTAATCCCTTTGATCCTTCTGCTGATGGACTGTGGTGTTGCTGCTTCTCCTTTATTCCCTTAGCATTTATGGAAGGGATCAGGCTCCACCCAGGCTCTCCCCACAGCACAGGAGTTTTAGTCCCTTCAGGAGTTCCCAGTGTTGGGCTCCCAGGTGCTGGGAGCAGCACTTGTGACCAGGAAAGCTCTGCTCCAGAATTTCTGTGGAATAAGAGCCTTGGCAGTGGAAGGAGAACACGGTGGTGATTGTGTGTGGGTTTATTTTCTAAACAGCTTTGAAATCTCTTCAAAAATGTCACTGATGATCCTTCTGCAGGTCAATGGAGTTCAGCATGTCCAGCAGTAGGAACTGCCTGAATTAGGGCTGAATTTAGAGTCACAGAATCCCTGAGACTGGAAAATCCCTCCAGGAACATCGAATCCCAGCCTGATCCCCACCTTGTCCCCAGCCCAGGGCACTTAGTGCCACTTCCAGGCTTTCCTTGGGCACTTCCAGGGATGGGAACTCCAAACCTCCCTGGGCAGCCCCTCCAAGGCCTGATGACCCTTTCCATGGGGAAATTCCTCCTGCTGTCCATTTCTGTTGAATGGGATTGTTTTTCCATGGGCTAAATAAATTGTGGAGAAAGGGCAGGGCTTTGTGGATTGCAGAACCTCTCCGTGCCTCACCTGAACCCCTTCCTTTGGGAATCCTTTCCCAATGTGTTACAACTCCACTGGAGTGAAATCTGTCCTGGTACAGGGGGGAAATGACAATGAAATTGTCAGCCAAGGGCTGTGTGTGTGAGTTCTCAGCCTTGGGGGTGTTTGTTGAGGTTATAACACCTTGGGGGTGTTTGTTGAGGTTATAGCACCTTGCTGCTGCTGATAGTCACTTGGCACAGATGAATTTTCCCTGGAAATACTGTCCAGTTCCTGTTCCTGCTTTTGTAGGAGAACACAAACTCAAGCAGCAGAATTGTGAAAGCAGCAATTCCCTTTCCCTTCACAGGAGGCTGGCGCCTGTGACCCAGCTGTATGTCAGTGTGGATGCCAGCACCAAGGAGAGCCTGAGGAGGATTGACAGACCCCTCTTCAAGGACTTCTGGCAGCGGTTTATAGACAGCTTAAAGGCCTTGGCTGAAAAGGTACCCACTTAAGAATGGATTTTTAAATGGCTTTTTCCTTCCTTCTATACTTTGCTGACTCACCACACCTTTTTTCTCCCTTCTCACCTTACCTGCTTCTGCTTTCTGCAGAAGTAGAAGACTTAAGAGGCTTTAAGGTGGACCATGGAGTGGGTTCTGGGTGTGTTTGGGGTATATTTCCATGGTTGGGGTGTTCAGGTGTGTGAAGTGCAGCAGGTTTGAGTAGTTTTCTAGAGCAGGATGTGTGTGTCAAATGGGGCAGTAAATGCTGTGAATAAAAGGTGCTGTGAGGGATGAAGAGATTATCAAGAATAGATTTCCTGACAAAGGGGCTATACTAAAAGCAGGCTGCTGAAGGAAAGCTGGAAATTCAGGGAAGAGTTGTAAATCCCTTGTGTTCCTTTGCTCTGCTTCTCAGAGGCTCTCTTGAAATGGCAGCACATAAAGGACATTAAAATGTGTGTCCTGGAGTTGAGTAGCTCTGACACCCTCCTGTTCCAGAGAAATCTGCTTTTTTTCTGGAAGATTCACCCGACCCAGGGGATCTGAGCATAGCAGCAGGGGGGGGCCTTTGCCCTGTGTGGGTTGGACTCAGCTGAGCAGTGGCCTGGGGCCCTGGGGTGGTGTCAGCTCCGGCTCTGTGTGCCAGGGGAGTTTTGGAGTAATTCATGGAGCACTCCTGGGCCCAGCAGCACATGAATGGGTAAGAACAGTGCCTCACAAGCCTGTCTGCCTGTCTTGTTGCTGCTCCTGGGCTCTGATGGAAGCCAGGGCTGTGTTTACTGATGTGGCAGATGTTGACACATTACCTGCTGGGATGAACAGCCAACAGAGAGTCTTGCCTTTGAATAATGAGGTTTTGTTGGAATAATGAGTTTTCCTGCCTTCTCAGATGACAGTGTTGGACCATTCTCTGCCAAATGAACTTAGATTAGAGGATCTGTGAGACTCAGAGGAATTGAGTGGCACTTTCTGCTGCAAAGGCACATGGGCAGCGTGGTCAGGTGCTTTGTGTGTGGAGCTACAGCTCTCTTGTGCAAAACCTCAGGCCAAACTCTCAGGGTGTTGAAATCAAGTGCAAACTGAATTCTCTGTGAGCGGGGAAATCTGTGGGAAGAAGGAGAACTAAAATACTGAAGGCACAAAATACTGAAAAAGCCTTTTGGGAAGTTGCTTTTGCCTATCATTTCTTTACTGCGGCCCCTCTTGACCCTGAGTGTTCATTACTGGGAGTTGTCAGAAGTTTCCTTGCAAACAATTGAAGGTGAAAGTATTGGCAAGTCTGTCCATACAGCTAAAAATACCCTGGTCAAGGTGAAGAGGAGAGGAGAAAGCAGCTCCACTAGCAGGTGCATTTTCTCCTCCAAGCAACTGCACTTTGAAGGGTCCTTGAAACACGATAACACAAGAGCCAATTAATGGTTGTTCCAGTTGGTGAAGCCCTGCTCTGCCAGCCCTGCTCAGCTGCACGAGGCAGCATCACACATGGGGACAGCAGGCGCTCTTGGGGAAGCTGCTGGTTGTTGGTTTTCTTTTCATCCCAGAATCGCTGAGGTTGGAAAATCCCTCCCAGACCATGGAGTCCAAGCGGTGCCTGATCCCCACCTTGTCCCCAGCCCAGAGCACTGAGTGCCACTTCCAGGCCTTCCTCGGGCACCTCCAGGGATGGAGAGTCCAAACCTCCCTGGACAGCCAGGGCCTGACCACTCTTTCCATGAAGAATTTTTCCCTAATATCCAGCCTAAATCTCCCTTGGCACACCGTGAGGCCATTTCTCTTTGTCCCCTGTTCCCTGGAGCACAGCCCGACCCCCCCCGGCTGTCCCCTCCTGTCAGGGAGTTGTGCAGAGCCACAAGGGCCCCCCTGAGCCTCCTTTTCTCCAGGCTGAGCCCCTTCCCAGCTCCCTCAGCCTCTCCTGGGGCTCCAGACCCTTCCCAGCTCCGTTCCCTTCCCTGGACACGCTCCAGCCCCTCAGGGTCTGTCCTGTCCTAAGGGGCCCGGGACTGACTCCGGATTGGAGGTGTCTCAGCAGTGCCAGCACAGGGGACAGTCCCTGCACTGATCGACCGCGGGATTCTGGTACCCAAAACCTCTGAGTGCTCCTAGGCAGCAGCACCTCTCTGTTCCCCTGCCAGCTGCCCTGCCCTGAGCTCGCAGGACTTGTTCTGTGGGACTGTGAAATATGGGAGGTGCTGGCAGCTAAAGCACCTGTGAATTCCTCGGAAATATGGGCCCTTTTCCAGGCTGCTGTATTGTGTTGGGAAGTGATGTTAATTTATCTGGAAACAAATACAAGTCCCAGTTTTTCCCAGTGCCTGACAAACTTTCCAGGCTGATTCAGTCTGAGGCTGAGAGGAGCTGGCACTGCGGCTCATCTGAGTCACTGCTGGGCAGTCATGGGCAGCTTTGAGCTGGGCACACTGAAAAATAAACGTGGGCAAAGGGAGCTTTATAGGAACACAAGTTGTACCTGCCGTGCTCACCCTCCTGGGGTTTGGGATGTGCTGGTCCTGCTCTCTCCCTGCTCCCTGCCTGGGGCTGCAGGGATGGATGGTGGGTGGCAAAGTAATCGTCTGGTTTGGTACTCCAGACTGAGAAGTGAGAGAAAGGAAGAGAGAAGGACATGGTTCTAGGTTAGAAAGGAGAGAGGATATTTGTCTTGGCTGTTCTCTTTCCTCCAGCCAAAGCCCAGAGCTTGTTAAATATGGGAGGGCTTAGGCAAAGATGGGCTTCAAACCTCTTGTCCCAGTAAGGTGGTTATAGAACCTCAGAATCCTGGAATGGTTTGGGTTGGAAGGGACCTTAAACTCACCTCATTCCAACCCACAAGGACCCCTCCAGCCCGGGCTGTTCCAGGCCCCATCCAGCCTGGCCCAGTTATGCTGATAATGGATTTCATGCTTTTAACTGACCTTCTGCACAGAGTTCTCGAGCCTCAGTAAAAGAGTGAATTTAATAACAAATTTTTCCCAGTATGATCTGACAGCCTCATCCAACATGTCTGGGATTAGTTGGTACATCCATTTTCAAAGGAAGCCCGGGAATAAAAGATAAAAAGCTTTTGTGCCATTTCTCTCTGCAGCAAACAACGTGAACTCCCCCCCTTTGTCCACTGCTACTTGGAGCAAGTTTGATCCTTTCTAGAGCTGCTCTCATTGAAATGATCTTCATGTTAAATTTTCTGTGCTGAGAAGCACTTTTTGAGAGAGGAGTTTAAACAGCAGGTGGACTCCCAAAGGCTCCTTTGGTTCTTGTCCTGAGTCCTCTACCCCTGAAATTAAGTGGAGAGGGAAAGGAAAGGCATGAGCATGTGCAATTTAGACTGTGCCTTCCCAAATACCACATTTGAGTTTTGGAGCCTCACCCTCTGACAGCCTTGAGTTTGTGAGAGTGATTGAGAGGTGACTTGGCTTGATAGACAAGTGCCTGGAGGCACTGAGCATGTGAATCCTTACCTCATCATCAGGATGAGAAATCTCTGCTCAAAGATGTTTCTTCCAGTCATTGTTGCTTCCTAATCCATGTCCAATGAGGAATGGCTTGCAAACCAGTGATGAGGGTCCAGCTCAGGAGGGAAGGGGGAGGTTTTCCATCCCTGGAGGTTTTAGTATCAACCTGATGCTTTTTTTCCAAAATAACCAGATGTGCTGAACAAGAAAACAATCCATAGTCTGTGACCTCTCATTCCCCCCCAGTCAGATACAGGATCCTGTGGTGTTTGGTTTGGGCTCTGTTTCCCTCAGGGTGACTGGACCAAGTTCTGCAGGCTGAGGAACTCTGGGAATTTGTCCTGGTTGTAGTCCATAAATCACTGAGTGCTTTTGCAAGCAATAGGGATGTTGGCTGGGACCAATGGGGATCCCCTGCTGAGAAATGGGGAATGGGGATGCAGTGACCCAGTGTGATAAAATGCTTATGGATTTCTACCCAAACACTATGGAAGCAGCTGGATAGAAGATGGTGATGGACAGAGCAGCACATGTCCTATTTATGGTTCACATCCCTTGGCAGCAGCTCTGAGGGGGCTTTTTGCCTTCACGGAATCCCAGGCTGGGCCAGGCTGGAAGGGGGCACAGAGGGTCACTGGTGCCACCTCCCTGCTCAGGCAGGGCCATCCCAGAGCACAGGGCACAGGATTGTGTCCATGTGGCTCTGGAATATCCCCGCTGAGGGACACTCCAGCCCCTCCCTGGGCAGCCTGTTCAGGTTGGGCACTGCCCAGGGCAGAAGTTCTGCCTCCTGTGCAGGGGCAATTGCTGGGCTCAGTCCCTGCCCGTTCCTCTGGTGCCACTGCTGGGCCCTGGAGCAGAGCCTGGGCCCTGCTCTGGCCCTCCCTGCACACAGGGACACCCAGGGCTGAGGGTCCCTCTCAGCTGGGGCTGCTCTCCAGCCTGAACAGCCCCAGCTCCCTCAGCCTTTCCTGGGCACCGAGATGCTCCAGGCCCTCCTCATCCTCACAGCCTGTGCTGGCCCCGCTCCAGGAGCTCCCTGTCCCTGCTGTGCTGAGGATCCAGAGCTGGACACAGCACTCCAGAGGTGCCTCACCAGGGCTGGGCACAGGGGCAGGATCCCTCCCTGCCCTGCTGGGAATGCTCCTCCTGACCTGGGGTAAGCAAAACAGCTCTTGAACGAGTGGCTGCTGGTCCATGGGTATCCATGGGCTTGCTGAGCTCTGGGCTGAAGGCCACTGCTGTCACTCATGCTCTGATGAACATCTTCCAGCCCTGGCGTGGTGTCACCTCCTCTGTCTGTACCTCCTTGAGTTCCTTGTGATGAATCCTGTCCTGTGCATGGGTTGGCCTGGCAGGACTTGCTGTGCTGCCAGAGCTGCTGGGACCTGCAGGGATCAGGTGCCAATGTTCTCTCAAACAGACTGGAGCCATGCACAGAGCAGGAATGAGCCCTGCAGGTTAATGGGATGGTGTGGCAGTGTGGGAACTGATGATGGAGCAGAACCTTGTCCTTGTCCTTCCAGGAGGGTCACAAAGCAAAGGAGGCAGCTCATTGGCACTGCCAGGAGCTCAGACTGTGCCTTTGAACAGCACACATGACACTGCTGCAGATCTGGGATCTAACCTTGCCCTCACTCTTTTTCTGCTTCAAGGGGATTAGGATATCCTGGAGAACCAGGGTCAGGGCTCGCTGGGAGAGGTGGAGCAGTCATCTGGGTTTTTTTCTTTATTAATAAAAAGATCAAGAAGGGAAATGGTTCCCTCTGCCTGTGCTAGGATATCACACACTGGCAGTGCCTGGGTTTGGTGGCTGGATATTCCTTGCTGGCAGATGCTAGAAATGGTTTATCCAGGGGAAGGCACAAGATATAAAAATATCTCCCATTACTGTCTCCAGGTCTGCATTTTCACACTGCTCACAGGTAGCTCCTGTTACATTCTTGGGTGATGAAGAGACCAGTTTGATATTTAAACATTCCCAGCCTTGCATCTGCTGCTATTTACTTGACTCTTTTTGTTTTTCCCAACACTATCCTGTCTTCCAAGTTACCCTTGTTTTTGTGTGATTACAAACAGCGTGAATACATTGAGTTACATCCTCAGCAGGTTTTAGTGCTGATTATTATGTAATAAATGACAGGAACAATTGTTTTTATGAAAAGACACATTTGATTTGCAGGGAGATGATTTATATGCCTCCTGAGGGAGGGGAGCCATGTCTGATGTTTCTGAGCTGAGGGACTTTTTAAGGAGAATTTAAATGTAAAATCTTCAACAGATGTTAGAACCAGTAATCAATTTTGCCACTATAAATTTAGAAGAATTTGACTCTTCTGCACAGTAAATGCTCTCACCAGCTGTGTTCTTGTTTTAATGGGATTGCTAATGAGACTTGTAGTGAAAGCCTTTGGCAATGCAGCCTGAGGAGTGTGACACAGGTATGATGTTAATAGGGAGTTATTGCTTCTGAAATCCATCCTGTCCCCTCAGTGTCCTCACAGCAATCCAAACCAGGCTTCAGCAAGATGCTTGGCTGCTGAGGGAGTGAAATCTCATTTCTCTGGCTGTGTGAGTCCCTCCTGGTTTGCTTGCAGGCAAGGAAGGGGGGAAGTGTTCATAACACAGCTCTAGTCAAAGGGATGTGTTATTCCAGCTGCTGCTGTCCTGGGTGTGTTGGGGAGGCACAGTGAGGCTGAGGGAAGGGAGGGTTTTGTGGCCACCCAGGAGCTGGAGGCACAGGTAGAGGGTGGAATCCGTGTTCTCTCAGTCCATGATCCCAGGTGAAGCCCCTCCGCTCATTCCTGCCTGGCCTGGTGCTGTTTGCTCCTGGCCCTGGCTGCAGAGGGTGCCCAGTGCCACCTCGGGGTTGGGACAGAGCACCCCTGCCCCCTCCCATGGCCTTGGGCAGTGGGAGTAACAGGGCCCTCCTATTCCTCCCCTTCCAGCTGCGCTCATCCCTTCCCTCCTCAGGCATCAGACATTCTCCAGCTTGCCCAGCTGTCGTGCTGCTGAACACGCAGGGAACATTTACAATTCTTCCCCTCTCTTAGAGAGCATCTCTCCTTTGCCTTGAGCTTTTCTAGAAGCTGCCTGAGAGATGCCACTCTTGGCTTTTACTTTTAGGGAGCTTGGTTCAAACCAGTCTCTGTTCCCCTTCCAGGTTATTTATTACCCAACCACCAGCCAAGGGCTGTGCCCTTCCCTGAGCTTGGCTCTGGGAGCTCCCAGCTTCCCCAGCAGTCTCTGTGGCCTTGGGGACATTTGGTCACATTTTTGTTCTCTGGTTGTGAACTAGAGCAGTTTTCATGGACAGGCCTCCTGAGGAGGCTGAACCTGTGTGTGCTTTTATGGGAACTCTCCAGAAGGAAAGAACAACCCTAAAATTCTATTTGTGGCAACAAGGGAAACTTGGGGCTGCACTTTGCTTTCAACCAAGGTTTTATTTCAACCCATAAAGCTGAGCTAACTGTGCTGAATGGCACAGATTGGGCCTGGGCAGGGCACCGTACTCGAGTTGCTAAATGCATTAACTCTGGATTCCTGTCCTCACTGACCCATCACCAACAGCTCTCACACAAGGAGTCAGCTGAGAAACATTTATTTGGTTCAGTGAATCCATTCCTTTGGATCTTGCATTTGACATTTCAGGAAAGACAAGTTGACAAAGCATCTGTAGGAGTGATATGTTTGCTCATCTGGGATGGGAAGTGCATAACTGAGACAGAAGCACTGCAGGCAAGGAAAGACATTTTCTGGGAACGTGGTTATGGTGGGAACACACTCCTGGGTTTGGGAAAGGCAAAATCAGGAAGACATTGCTTTGGAGGGGGAGAAATCCTTTCCTGAAGGGTGGGTGTGATGGGCTTTGTGCAGGAGAGCTTGGATGGCAGGGCTGGAATGCTGGACCCAGGCTTGCACTGACACAGGCTTACACTGGACACATGGACACGTGGACATATGGACATATGAACACATGGACACGTGGACACGTGGACATATGGACATATGAACACATGGACACATGGACACGTGGACATATGGACATATGAACACATGGACACATGGACACGTGGACATATGGACATATGAACACATGGACACGTGGACACGTGGACATATGAACACATGGACATATGGACATATGGACACACGGACACAGGGACATATGAACACATGGACACACGGACACATGGACATATGAACACATGGACACAGGGACATATGGACACATGGACATATGGACACACGGACACATGGACACGTGGACGTATGGACATATGGACACATGGACACACAGACACATGGACATATGGACACACAGACACATGGACATATGGACACATGGACACACAGACACATGGACACACGGACAGCGTGCCCAGGGCTGTTCATTGCCATGTGTCTGATGGGTGGCTTGGGGAGGGTCTCCTGCCCCAGGGTGAGACCCATGTGCTTGGCTCCAAGGGGACCAGACCTGATTTAGTTTGTTTGGACCTGCAGGATCCTGCAGCAGGAATTGGCAGCAGAGCTCAGGGCATGGCTGTGCCTTCAGTGCTTGCTCAGCTTCTCCCTCAGTTCTCAGCTCAGCTCCTTTGGGACACAGAGACCCCAAACTTCCTTTGCCAGGGTGACTTTGGGCAATAAACAGGCTTATGCCAAAGAATGCTGCTTCCCTTGTTCCATGGGGATATGGGTGCCTTGGCCCTGTTCCTGTCCACCCCCCCCCAGGCCATGGGGAGCTGGGACTGGGAGCTGGTGGCTCTGGCCATGTGCTGGTGGCTCTGAGTGCTGTCTGTGACCTCCCAGACCACGTGGCCCATCCCTGGTTTCCATGGCTGCTCCAGTGACCCCTCTGGAGGTTGTTGACTTGCAGGTTGTGCACTTGGAAGCCAGGTCCTGTGTGTTCTCCTTGGATGAAACTGCCGTTGGATTTGGCAATGGGAGGAATTCAGGAACTGCAGCACAGGAATTCAGAGTCCCCTCTGAAGCTGCAAAGCTGCTGGGGCATCTTTCACTGAATTCCCAGGAATTCATATAGTGCTGATTCCAATATGGTAATTCATAGAATTCACCAGGGAAGATGTGAACCTGTTGGAGCA
Organism: Acridotheres tristis; assembly: GCA_037013685.1. Taxonomy (NCBI): domain Eukaryota; kingdom Metazoa; phylum Chordata; class Aves; order Passeriformes; family Sturnidae; genus Acridotheres; species Acridotheres tristis. Next base: position 808,611 of record CM072906.1, read on the forward strand.
GGTCTGGGGAGGCCATGGAGATGCTCCAAGGGCTGGAGCCAGGCTGGGAGAGCTGGGGATGTTCACCTGGAGAAGGGAAGCCTCTGGGGAGACCTTAGAGCCCCTTCCAGAGCCCAAAGAGGGCTTCTAAACGGAGAGAGAGGAGCTTTCACACAGACAAGGACAAGGTGGACAAAGTCTTGCTTGGTGCAAGAACCAAAAGAGATGCAGTGCAAACGATCTCTGTAAGTGCTCAGTGCTAAACCCAACTTAGTGCTAAACCCAGCAGGTCTGGAGTATTTGGGGGTGATGAGCCCTGGAACTGGAGAGTCAATGATCTGTAATAATTACAAATAATAGAAAACAACTGTTTACAGAGCTGTACAATGTGTGTGTGTTTGCATCATTGCTTTTATGTCCTTCTAGCTCAGGGCTGGAATTTGCTTAACAATCCTGGGGACTCTGATCTCTCTCTGGGCTGAGTCCAGCTTGCTGTGGAAGCAGCAGGATCTGAAGGCATTTCATGGACACTGGGTCTCTAAAAGAATGCTGTAATTTGAGGTGGTGGAATTTCAGGTATTCCCTGGGCAGGCTCCTCAGGTGGAGCACACCTTGCACTGTGAATCCACAGACACTCAGGACTTGACTAAAATCCTTTGTTGGGATTTTTATCATTCCCCTGCTCTGCTCCGGCATCTGCAGGAGTTCTCTCAGCCCCAGCTCAAGCTCACCTGTTTACCAGAATGGACACTTAAAATGTTTAAAGCCTGTAATTGTTCATTTAGAGCCCAGCTCTTGAATTAAGGCTTTACAAGAGCACTGGGTTTTCAAGCATTGCTTAATCAATAAGAGAAATTTATGTCAGACTCTTTGTTTACACTGCTTCTTGTGAACTAGGCAGGATTTTCAGCAATCCTGGTGGGGCTTTCAGATCTATTTTTAGATGATTTGGACAAAACCCAGAAGAAAAATATAAATCATTTGCTTCACAGCCTGCAAGAGCGTTTTTTAACGAGGTAATTATGTTTTTATGGCAGCTTAATCTTTGCTTTCATTGCTGGAAGTTGCATTGCTGGTTTGTTATTTCCCAGGATAACCAGTGTCACTATTCCCATAAATACAGTCACCCCTTCCCAGGCTGTGGCTGAGCTCCTGTCTGTGCTGGCTTCACAGGAACAATTCCTTCCCAATATCCCATCTCACCCTGCCCTCTGGCAGTGGGGAGCCATTCCCCCTGTCCTGGCACTCCAGGCCCTTGTCCAAAGCCCCTCACCATCCTTCCTGTGGAGTCCTTCAGGTAATGGGAGGCCACAAATTGGTCATCCCAAAACTTTCCCTCCTCCAGGCTGATCCTGCAGTCCTTCAGTACTACTGGGTTATTTAAAATACAGTTTATTCTCCTGTCCTGTATCCCCTATTGCTGAGCAAAACAGCAATTTTGAGGAATATTCTTTCAGGCCCCTGGGAGATCTCAGTGGGAAGTTGTTTTCCTGGCTGAGATTTCCAACTACAGAGATCTGTGAGGAAGCATCCAAGTCTTTGGCTGGGCGTGTAAATAATTGGGATGGTTAAAACTGCTGAGCAGCTGGCAGTGTGGTGGGGCAGGCTGGGCTCCTGCCCTGCATGGGCAGTGACTCTGGGAATGTTCAGTTCCTGCCTCAGCCACAGCCTTGGCCTGAAGTGGGGCTGGCTTTGAGCTGCTCTTTTGGAGCTGCTTTTCTCCCCCATTTCCTTTTTGCCTGTGCAAATGCCACTCTCAGGTTCTTCCTGGACTTCCCTGTCTGTGTGTGCAGACACTGATGTGTTGTTGTTAGGGGCCACCTCCTTCCTGCCACACAATCACTGAGGCTGGAAGAGCCTCCGGGGTCCTGAGTCCAACCATTCCTCCATCACTGCCCAGGCCACCACTGACCCTGTCCCCACATCCACTCATATTTTGAACCCCTCCAGGGATGGGGACTCCACCACCTCCCTGGCAGCTGTGCCAGGGCCTGACCATCGATTCAGTGAAAAAATTTCTCCAGTGTCCACCCTGACCTCCCCTGGCCCAGCCTGAGGCCGTTCCCTCTCCTCCTGTCCCTGTTCCCTGGAGCACAGCCCGACCCCCCCGGCTGTCCCCTCCTGTCAGGGAGTTGTGCAGAGCCACAAGGGCCCCCCTGAGCCTCCTTTTCTCCAGGCTGAGCCCCTTCCCAGCTCCCTCAGCCTCTCCTGGGGCTCCAGATCCTTCCCTAGACAAGCTCCAGCCCCTTCTTTGGAACTCCCTTGTAGTTTATTCTTTAATATTTTCCTTCTCCTGCCTTCCCTGCACTGCTGAGGTCTGACTGTGCCCTGAGGTGACAGCTTTGTCACTATGAGGTGACAGCTTTGCCATGGTGCCTCTCCGAGACCACGAGGGCCTCCCTCATCCTGGCCAAGGAGCCAAGCCTGAGACCCCAGGTCATGGAGCATGAGGATGTGGCTGTGGAGCTGTGGCTGGGACATTCTGGGGAGTGAAAGGAGAGGAGGCTGGGGGTAATCCCAGATTTTGCCTTCAGCTCTTCCCCTCTGAAGCCTCTTCTTTCCCACACCTGAGCAGACACAAGCATGTGTTGAACAGCCCTGAGGATGTGGCACTTGGGGACATGGTCCCTGGTGGCCTTGGCAGTGCTGGGGAAGGGCTGAGTTCGACCTTGGAGGGCTTTTCCCCCCTGACCCCGGTCTTTGTCCCCCACCCCGTGCCCTTCAGCAGGGTCTGTCCCAGGGCAGGAGAGGAGGAGCCATCCCTGTGGTCAGGGGGAAGGAGCTGGGGATTTTCTGGAGCCAGCAGCTCTGAGGGAAGGGAGGGATGGGCTGGAGCCAAGGCCAGGGCTGGCTGAGCTCCTGTCATGGGGCAGAGCAGCAGCTGGGCCAGGACAAGGCCCTGTCCCCTGGGATGTGCCTGGCAGGTCCCTGCTGCTGCAGCAGCTGCTGCTCCAAGCCAGGCACAGAAAGGTCCTGATCCTGCCTGTCCTGGAGCCTTCACAGCAGCATTCCTGTCAGGCTGTGAAAGCACAGGGACTGGAGCTCACTGCAGCTTCTCTGCTGCTGGAAGGGGATTTTGTTTTTGTTCCCCTCCTGCCCAGGCTGGAGCCTGGCAGTGCTGTCCTTGTGGCACAGAGCAGGGGGCAGCACCCCCAGGCTCCTGCTGGTGCCTCTCCTGCCTCTTTGGAATTAACCATCCACCTTTTCCTGGGAAAAGAACCATCTCAGCCTGTTTAACAGCAAGCTTAAAGTCGGTTTTGCTGTTGATTTGATAGGATCTGTTTTCGTGCTGTTCTATTTTAAGTCCCTTTGCATTGGGCTTCTTTTTCCCTGGATATAAATTTTACATGATTCCTTGAAACTGCACTGGAAATACGGAAAAGAAAGAAATAATCACTGGAATGTTGTTGGTGCTGATTTCCAAGGGTAAGTGTGTTAAAACTGAGTCCATGTAAAATGGATAAGGAACAGTCATGGTTTGGATTTACTTAAGAACAACATTTTCAGTTCTCAAAACAAAGCTGTTGCTGTACTTTGTTTTATTTCTAGAGATTTTTCAATAATCTGATTAATTTCTGCTGAAGTGTGAAGCAAAAGCAGATTACAAGCAAGTACAGGAAGAGTGAGTGTGGAGGGGAGGGAAATTTGGTGTTTTTTCCCTCCTTGGTTTCCATTCCTGATCCCTCATTCCTGTGCTTCACACATCAGCAGGGCTGTGCAGAGGCTCCAGGGGCTTTTCTGGTGTAAAATTCCAGCTTGAGAATCTGTGCTGATGAGTTCATCTCACTGCAGGACTTTCTTGTTCTTTCCAGGCAGGATTTCAGAGCTGTGGGGGACACCAGGGCAGTGGTGTTGGGTGATAAAAACCCTGATGCAGACCAAAAGCCCAACTTTGCTGTTTTCCTAATTATTATTCAGGACAGTTTTCATCTTATCTTCAAGGCCTTGGAAGAACAAGGAATTTCATATGGAGATCAGGCTTGGCTCCTCACCATAATTATACTTCAGAGAGACAATTTTGGTTCTCACACATTTATATTAAAGCTGAAAGAATTAAAAACTGCTGTAAAGGGACTGCCTTGGGCTCCAGGTTCAAGACAAGATGCAGGACCAGTTGTCATCATGGACAAATGGTGGACATCACCTTGTAATTCTAATTTTCCTGATTTTCTAATTTTTTTTTTTTTTTTGCTTGATTCCCTCAGAAGGAGCAGGAATGGCTTTTGCATAGAAAAGTAGTGCCAGGTTTGTGTTTTGGATTGGGATTTATGTTTGATTTTTTAATAAATCGGGGGTTATTTTTTAGAAACATCACAGTTTCTTTGGCATTAGCACTCAGATCACAGAATCATGGCATGGGTTGGGTTGGAAAGACTTTAAAGAACATCCCTTTCCACCTCCCAGCCATGGGCAGAGGTGCCACCCACTCCATCTGCTTTGAGGGAAGTTTTTAAATCTCAGCTGAGAAAAATTGAGCACTTAAAGAGGTATTTTTGTGCTTAGACATATCCAAAACCACAAATCTTGGGTAATTTCTGAGCCCTGCTTTGAATACCCATATTTGACATTTTTGTTATACCCATGCAACAAATTATTTTCTGATGGTTTTACGCATTAATAAACTTGGTTTATCCAAATCCAGAGAAAATCTCACTTTTGGAAGTGTAGTGTGACTGAAAACTCAAGGCTGATTCTCAAAATTAGAAATGTCTCAATTCCAGTTAAGCTCAGAGTTTACAGTAACTTTTGGTTCCCTGAAGGCAGGAAAACACAGGGCCCAGTGATCCATCTCCAGGTTGTGAACCTTCAGAAACTCCAGAATCGTGGCAAATCCACATCCCTAAGGACTTGAGTATCAGTACTTTGGTTTTGCTTTTCCCCACATCCAGACAGGATCTGAGCTGAAATGTTGGGCAAGCTCCAACAAGAGGGTGACAGTGATGAGGGTGGCTTTGTCCCCATGCTGGGGACAGCTGGAAGGTCGTGGCTGAAGCCCAGGGCTCTGGAGCTGAGCCTGTGTTGAGCACTGACTTCTCCAGCACTGAAACCCCTGCTCTGAGCTTTGCTGGGGTTTCACGGCACACTTAATGTGTTAATTAGCCTATGCTAACGAGCACCTTTTTAGCGCTGGAGACAAAGGCTGCACTTGCTCTCTGGGTATTAATAGCAGCTGCTGGAACAATGCACGGTGTTTTTGTGGGTTCCTACGCAGCAGAGCCTGCTCAGGGTGTGCTTTAATGATCAGTTGCCTGAGAAAAGGAAGCTGAAAACTTCTGTGCCCTGTGCTGAGCTCGGCTGGGAGGGGAAGAGTCGCTCCTGTGCTGTGCAGGGTGCTCAGCTGAGCCCTCCCCAGCCCTGCAGGGACTGTCCCAGGGGGTGGCAGCTCCGGTGATGGGTGGGCCCAGGGCAAAGAGGAGCCCGTGAGGAGGGAGGCTCCTGGTGGCCAGAAGAATGAGTTCATCTGCATCCTTCCAAGGACACTGAGCCTTCCCTGATAGTGTGATGGGTCCTACAGAGTCCTGAGGAAGCCACAGCCTGCTCCCAGAGCTGGGACACCTCTGGAGCCAGGCTGGGAGAGCTGGGGGTGCTCACCCGGAGAGGAGAAGGCTCCGGAGAGAGCTCAGAGCCCTTCCAGGGCCTGAAAGGGCTCCAGGAGAGCTGGAGAGGGACTGGGGACAAGGGATAGAAGGACAGGACACAGGGAATGGCTTCCACTGCCAGAGGGCAGGGCTGGATGGGATATTGGGCAGGAATTGTTCCTGTGAGGGTGGGCAGGGCTGGCACAGGGTGCCCAGAGCAGCTGTGGCTGCCCCTGGATCCCTGGCAGTGCCCAAGGCCAGGCTGGACATTGGGGCTGGGAGCAGCCTGGGACAGTGGAAGGTGTCCCTGCCATGGCAGGGGTGGAATGAGATGCACTTTAACATCCCCTCAACCTTAATCATTCCAGGATTCTGTGATCTGCAGAGCTCCTGGGAGCTCAGCAGAGCTGAGCTTTGGAGAGGCAGGAGTGACCTCCAGTCCTTTAGAGGGGCTCTGTCTCTGGGCTGAGCTGTCAGGATTTGGAAAGCTGTGGAATCTGGGCGATGTTGGGATCTGAGATTTCCTCAGGCTGTGTTTTGGATCTTTACTCCCTGGTGAGGTTTCTGCATAAAGCAGCTTCTTACTGGCTGTGGGGAAGAGATTTGGCTGCAGGGGCTTTTTTTTCCCGATCCACATTCCTGTGACAAGTCCTTTCCAAGTGTGGAAATTGCTTTGATATCTTTATCCAGCGCTGGCTCTCACAGGAGCTGTTGCATAACCCGGGCAAGGGGACGGGCTGAGCTTGGGGGCTGGGAAGGGGCTGGGAAGGGGCAGCTCCGGGCTCGGGCTGCATTCACCACCCTCCTTTGGACTGGTCTGTGCCACCATCAGAACGGCTCCTGCCAGCTCAGAGGCTCTGAGAATGTGTCATGAAGGGAATTTGCAAGTGGAGCCTTTCCTTGAAGAGAGGAAGAAAATCCTGATCAAAGGAGCTGCCTTTGAAGTGGTTCCTGCTCCTCATCCAGTGCTGGCGAAGGGGTGTGAAGTTGTGTGAAACAAAGGGCAGGTTCTGTTTAGAGTTTGCACCATCATTTCCTCCCCCAAGAGTGCTTTTTCCATCCAGCTGTGCTGTGTTTCTGTTGAGAATGTTGAGATTCATTAGCTTCAAAAATAGAGATTTCTGTAGAGGAGTCCGTGGATGAAATGGCCATAAAATAATTTTATCTGTACCTAAGAAATGCATGTAAGTGTTCGGGATACCTGAGCCTAAGCCAGCATCTGAAACAAAAATCTGGATGTATTTCTATTTACTTCCAAACAGGGGGATGTTGTTACTGTGTCTGAACAAAACAATGAGTTCAAGTGACAGGATGCAGGGTGAGGACCCTGGAGCTGGTTCCCTGCCCTGGCCAGAGAAGGGAGATGCTTCTCGGGCCCCTCTTGGGGCTGTTCCCCTGCCCCAGCCAAGCCCGTGTCCCTCTAGCATCCTGCTCTCTGCAGGTGATGTGTTCCCCCTTCCTTCTTCCTCCTGGGGTTAGACCTGAGCTGTTTCATGAAGAGTAATTACATTTTATCTAGGAAAAGATGAATGTTGAGGAGGAGGGAATTAAAAAGAAATGATAAAAAAGAAGCAGCCCCAATCCCTCATGGTTACTGGAGTGGGAAGGGAGCACTTTGTCAAAGTGAGTCCTCTGTTAAGGTGTCCTGGGCTCGGGCTGGGGCTGGGCCTGCAGCAAAGCCTGCACAGGCAGCAGGGATCCATTGGTACATGTGACAGGCCTAGGAGGATGTGAGGATGGCTTCAGGGACAATGTCCCTGCCTTGGGAACAGGCTCCAGAGTCAGCTGCACTCTGGGCTGAGCAGTGTCCCATGGGAGCTGTCCCATTGCTCTCCAGGCTGCACCAGGGAGCTTCCCCGTGCCTGGTGTGTTCCAGCAGGAGCTGCTGGAGGGGGACAGGGGTGCAGCAGCCTGAGGACTCCTCTAGGGGTTCAGCTGAGCCTTTGCAGGGGAGGAGCCATGTCCCTGGCAGGGTGATCCCAATCATAGCTCTGAGCTCTGGCCACGGGGCACTGCTGGTGTGGGACTGGGGCATGAGACACCCTGAGACAGAAGGTTTGGTCTTTTTCATGGAATCACATAATGTCCTGAGCTGGAAGCACCCACAGGGATCATCCAGCCCCTGGCCCTGCACAGACACCCCAGCCATCCCACCCTGGGCATCCCTGGCAGCTCCTGGAGCTCCGGCAGCCTCGGGGCCGTGCCCATTCCCTGGGGAGCTGAGAGCAGGATCTCAGAGCCACCCAGTGGAAGGATTCCTTATCCCCTAAGCCTGGTCAGTCTGTGTTTCCCTGGTGTCCTGTCCTGACCCTGAAGGGCTGCAGTGCTTCTGGGGCAGCCTGGAAGGATTTTAGGAGGATTTACCCAAAGGGAAATGCCTGGGGTTCCCCTGGCTCCTTCTGCCCTCCTTTGCCCTCAGAAGTTTCAGGAGCAGGAGGCTGAGCTGGACCCACCCCACTGATTTGCATTTTTGGGACCCCTGGGTCTGCCCCTTCCTGCCAGGCTGGTCTGTGCACAGACATGAGCCCACACCCTTCACTGCCACCCATCTGAAGGGTTGTTCTGACACGACCTCCTCTTCCTCTGTGTTCTCCTCATGGCTGGAGTGCAGTACCAGCTGCTTTTCCTGGAAACACGGAGTGTGGAGCATCCCGGGCTGCTTTTATATCCTGATGCTTTAGATCGCTAAATTCTCACTGCTTAAGCTCTTTATTTCTTGTTTTGCTGTGTTTATGAGAGGATCTCCTGGGGCCCTATTGTACAACAAATACAAATAATCCATGAATAAAGCAGGCTGGCTTTTTGTACTGCTGGCAGTCTGCAAGGATTGCTCCCAGATAACGTTTTGGGATATTACTCATTTTGATCTGTGCCTTCTGCCAGTGTTTCTCTGCTCAACAACACTGCAGAGATGTTGCCCTCTGGAAAGAGGCTTCTCCAGATTAATTTCTGATTTTTCTACCTATTTGCTGTCTGCCTTTGGCAGAGTTTCAGTTTTCTTCCCTGCTTTCCCTGCCCAGCCGTGTTTGGGCTAGTTCAGGTGTTGGAGTGATGCACACACAGAGGCTGCAGTTATTCCTTGTCACTGTTGCCCCAGGGGGAGAAGCCCTTTAAATTCACTCATAGCACATTTAGTTTTATGAGGTCTTTGACCTAAAACTTCTAAATGAGCTGGGATGTGAGTTGGAGAGTAGTAAAATAAGATTTAAATGGGAGAAAGCCCCACTTCCCTGCCTGGGAGGATGTGCTGCCCTGGTTGGAGCTGCTGTGAGACAGGACCAGTCATGTTAAATAGAAACTGGAATTTACTGGTGCCTTGAAGCTGCTGCACTTGTTCCCCACTGGGAGCTGCCCTTTGGGGAGCCAGTTCTTATTAATTGGTATCTGATCATTCCACAGGACTGACAGGGTGTGTGCACTGCAGATTTTCCTCCTTAGATCTTTTCCCTCTGCTTTCTTCTTCCCCTGTTATGTGCAAACACCATGTTTATTTTCCCGTATTAGCTCCTCTACTGTTCTGCTCTCTTCAGTAATTAACAGTTGATTTCCTACTTGTCTCTTGACCTTTCTTTTGCCAATCCATTCAAATCACAAGAATTTCTTGTACTTTAAATAGCTGCTTAAATGCCATGGGTAGAGGTCAGCTGGTTTGGTTGTTGACATATTTGGAAGAAGATGCTCCTGGTGTTAATTTGTTTCTCCTCTAGTTATTTCTTCTTCTTCCTTTCTGGAAGGTTTCCATAGCAAATTGGTGTAGAAATGACTTTTCCTCCTGTGGAACACACAGGAATGAGTGGTAGGTGAGTGTATCTTGATTTTTATAATGAGGGCAGATTTCACTGATGTGGCAGTCAGAGGCTCTGAAGGACTAAAATGTTGCTTCTCCGGGCACCCTGTGCCAGGGCCTCTCCACCCTCACAGGGAGGAATTCCCTTCTCCTGCTCCTGTCCCTCCATCCCTTGTCCCCAGTCTCTCTCCATCTTTCCTGCAGCTCCTTCAGGTCCTGCAAGGTCACACTGAGCTCAGCCCAAAGCTTCTCCTCTCCAGCTGAACAATCCCAGCTCTCCCAGCCTTTCCTCCCAGCAGAGCTGCTCCATCCTCTGCTCATCCTGGAGCCTCCTCTGCATCTCTCCAGCAGCTCCAGGTCCTGCCTGTGCTGGGCCAGGGCTGGGGCAGCTCTGCAGGTGGGGTCTCACCTGAGCACAGGGACAGAATCCCAATCCCTCCCCTGTGCCCACATTGGGATCAGCATTTCCATTTCCACAGTGTGCAGGGACAGCAAAGGAGTTAATCCAAACTGCAGATTTGCTGGAAAATTGCTCTATAAATAAAAATAAATTCCAAAAATAAACAAAATAAAACATCAGTAGAAGATGAAGGGGAGGGGAAGGATGGAAACAAGTGGATGTGAGGAGTGAGGAGTGGATTTGTTCCATGGCCAAGTGCTTGTGTTGAGAGGCCTTTTGTCACTGGTGACTCCTTTGGAGAGCAGCCTTTAGAGGGCAAATAAGAATGACTCCAAGCAGAGAAGTTCTGGGAGTGCTGTGTGCCACCTTCCCAGGATCTGGGAATCTTCTCCACAACTCCCTGACAGGAGGGGACAGCCGGGGGGGTCGGGCTGTGCTCCAGGGAGCAGGGACAGGAGGAGAGGGAACGGCCTCAGGCTGGGCCAGGGGAGGTCAGGGTGGATATTGGGGAAACTTTTTCATGGAAAGGTTGTCAAATTCCGAAACAGGCTGTGCAGGGAGGTGGTGGAGGGGTTTAACAGCTCTGTGCATGTGGCAGTTGGGGACATGGCTCAGTGGTGGCCCTGGCAGTGCTGGGTCAAGGTTGGACTCGATGTCTTGAGGGCTTTTCCAACATAAATCATTGCATGGCTCTGTGAGAGTCCCCAGTGCCAGAGGATCCAGCTGGAAGCACTAAAACACCTGTACCTGATGGGGAGGCTTTGTGCCTGGGGAAGCAAATCCAAGAGACATTTCCTGCTTGTTTTGCCATTAAGTTCAACTCCTGTACAAACAGAGTGCCTGGGATATGAGGTCTGGCAGAGGGAGGATTGTGTGGCATGAGGTGGCTCAGCCCAGGTGCTGTGGAGCAGATTTCCTGAAGGAACAGGTTTGGGTTTGGTTTGGTTCAATCTCTGAGTTTTTGGAATAAAAGAATGATTTCATTTCTTTCTCCTGTTTGAATCTGTATGCAAGGCTGGAATATCTTCCCTGGGTCAGAATGGGATGTCAGTGGGATTTTTCCTTTATTCCTGGGTCAGAATGGGATGTCAATGGGATTTTTCCTTTATTCCTGGGTCAGAATGGGATGTCAATGGGATTTTTCCTTTATTCCAGCAACAACGCACTGTTTATAGGCTGACCCTGGTGAAAGCTTGGAATGTGGATGAAGTCAAAGCTTATGCTGACCTGATCTCCATCGGGAAACCAGACTTCATTGAGGTCAAGGTGAGCTGCATGGAGCTGTTTTACTTTTTTCCAGCATTTTCCATTGTTTTGTCCCCATTTCCCCCCTGCCTTTAGTCTAAGCTTATTAAGTAAGTAAAATTCTTCTAAAGTGATGCATAAGAAACTCCTCTCTTGCTTTTAGTATTAATGAATAATAATTAATTAACATTCAGGTAATGTTTTCTAGTGTCTTACGTGTGCCTTTGGAGCGGGTTTCCCTATGCCACAAACCCAACTTTGTACCAGCCAGCCTCAGTTTCTGCCCAAGAGAATCATAATTCTCTGGCCTTCTTTTGTGAAAACAAGGATAAACAGATATTCCTTCTTTATGTCAACTAACAGTTGAAACAAAATATTCCAGGTTAAGCTGGTAGTTTGGGGTAGGATTCTTGCCATCCTGCTCTCGAATTTTGCCAGAGGAGAGGTGAAAGGTTCAGTGATGGGGTTGTGTTTGGCTGGATTTGAGAGCTGCCAGCAGTAGATGTGAGATACAGCAGGGTAGGAGGGGCTTTATCGTGGGCTTAATCAATTTAGTAAATAGAGACTGTAAAAAAAGTTACAAACTTGTAAAAAAAGACACCTTCCCAAGTGCTGTGAGCATTTTCACCCAGCAGCTCCTGCAGAGCAGGTCAGCTCTGTGTTTGTGCAACTCTGCTACTCCTGGACTCTCCTTTTTCTTTTCTCTTTTCCTTCTCTCTTATAATTTTTTATTCTGTCTTATAATTTTTTTTAACTTTCTTTTTTATTTTTTTCAACCTTTTTTTACTGCTGCTATGAAGAAAAAGCCTGAATTTTGCTGTGAAGGTTTGATACCTTCTCTCAGCATGGAGAGTTTTTCTCTCTAGGTGTGCTGCTCAAGTTGGGAGCTTCATCTCAGCTCGGGTTTGGAGTTTGGTTTGGGTTTTCCACCTTCCTGGGTGTGTCCCTGGCTGTGCAGGACCCTGCCAGGGATGGAGCAGAGGCTGTGGGGCTGCTGCTGCTGAGGCTGCTCCGCCCGGGCCGTTGATGTTCATTAGTGAGATGAGGCTGTGCCGGTTGATGTTTGAGCAGGGATTCCCCCGGGAACTCTCCAGGGCAAACATGTGTCTGAGGCACGGGCTGCTCTGCCCTCTGCCTCACAGTGCCACAGCCCTGCTTTCCCAGAGCTCTGCCCTGGAAAAATCCTGCCTTGCTCTGCCAAGGAAATAGCAAAGTGGACACAGGTGTACTGCTGGGGCTCTTCCAGCTGGGACAGGGATGTTCATGGATCTCTGATCCCTGTTTGTCTGAGCTGGGACAGGGATATTCATGGATCTCTGATCCCTGTTTGTATTAACTTGGACAGAGATTTATCTGGGTCTCTGAACCCAGTTTGTATGAGCTGGGACAGGGATGTTCATGGATCTCTGAACCCAGTTTGTATGAGCTGGGACAGGGATGTTCATGGATCTCTGAACCCAGTTTGTATGAGCTGGGACAGGGATGTTCATGGATCTCTGAACCCAGTTTGTATGAGCTGGGACAGGGATGTTCATGGATTTCTGATCCCTGTTCTGTGAGCTCTGAACACAGCTCCTCTGTGAACTGGGACAGGCAGGGGCTGGGTGACATGCCCAGAATCCAGTAGTGGGATGGTGGCACTGGAGATCCAGCCTCACACTGTGGTGGTCACATAGCATTTGAAACTTGGCAATTTCCCCCAAAAGACTTGATTAGAAGTAATTTTCTGTGTTCCTTTGAGAATGAAGCATATTTGGGGTGAGGATAGGCCTCAGCATTCTTTTCTTCAGCCCCTCAGTGTGCCAGGGTAAAAAGCCAGGGACCAGGTGGTGCTCAAAGCCAACCCTCAAAGAGTGATGAGGAGATTCTGCAAAGCTCTGCCCGAAAATGGGGCTGAGCCTGGGGATTTTCTGTTTGAAGACTTGGGATAAATGATGTCCCTTTCAGATGAAGGGAACTAATCCAGTGTTGCTCCAGAGAGGCTCACGGGGTGGATGGAGAGAGATTTAGATTCTTGCAGGGCTTAATCCTTGTTCTCATTTCCATGAGTGCCTCACACTGCTGTAACTCTGTGGGACCCCATTCTCCCACTTAAGCCAATAGTAAAGGGAGACTCCGTCATTAAAAATGCATCAAATTGATTTATTGCCTTAATCTGTTCTAATGCCAGCATATCACTGTCACACTTGTACAGAGCTGATGGTTGTATTTAAGGTCTGGAACACGCCAGAACTCGTTTTCTTGCCACAGTGCCCTCTTTGGGTTCTGAAAGCCAGAGGTTTGTTTCATGTGCAGCATTTTTGTGTCCAGGGAAGGGAACGGAGCTGAGGAAGGGTCTGGAGCCCCAGGAGAGGCTGAGGGAGCTGGGAAGGGGCTCAGCCTGGAGAAAAGGAGGCTCGGGGGGGCCCTTGTGGCTCTGCACAACTCCCTGACAGGAGGGGACAGCCAGGGGGGTCGGGCTGTGCTCCAGGGAACAGGGACAGGAGGAGAGGGAGATCTCCCTTTCAGTGAAGGAATTTCCCCAATATCCACCCTGACCTCCCCTGGCCCAGCCTGAGGCCGTTCCCTCTCCTCCTGTCCCTGTTCCCTGGAGCACAGCCCGACCCCCCTGGCTGTCCCCTCCTGTCAGGGAGTTGTGCAGAGCCACAAGGGCCCCCCTGAGCCTCCTTTTCTCCAGGCTGATTGGTCACAGGTTGGACCTGGTGGTCCTGGAGGACTTTTCCACCCAGGATAATTCCATGGTTATGACTCTGGAGCAGAGGGGGTGATTCAGCAGTGGCTGCTCCTCTCTTGATCCCCACGTGGCTCATTTGGAGAGCTGGGGTGAAAGGCTGGCTCTTGTGTTCGAGTTCAGCTTTCCCAGGAGGAGTTGCTTCCACTTTCAGGGAATCCCTGCATATTTCCAGGCAGTGCAGCACTGCTGGGCCCTCAGCCACAGGTGTGGGGTGTCTGGAGAGCTGCTGGGAAGTGCTGGGGCTGTGCTGCACAACCAACCATCTCCAGCCCTCCCTGCAGACTGAAGTGACACCAAGGACTGATGGCCTTTGTTAAATCAGCTTGAAAGTGATGATTAAAAGCAGCCAAGGAGTTGAATCCTGGCTGAATCCACTGCAGCAGGAGCAGACGTGCGTGAGGCCTTGTGGCTGTAATTTGAGGAGTGCTGCTACTCAGCTCAGGAGCCTTTTCATTGCAGAGATGCAATCAACGTGGCATTGAGGCTTTTTATACTTGTCTGGGGTCATGGCTGCCCCAGATTTTAAACAGTGTCTCTGTCACTCAGCAGCTTGGCCCACACTTTGTTCTCTCTTAATTCGCACCACCCTCAATTAAATTTATAATTTATGGGCTTAGAGTGAAGAGAATTGTTTTGTTCAGTAATTAAATTGGGAAGTCTGGAGTGTGAATGGAGGAACAAAGCACTGTCAGCTGTAGTAGTTTCCTTCAGAACTCTGGGGATTGAAAGGATTGCTGGCTGTCTGCATCCTGGGGCAGGAGCCAGGTCCTGGGGGCAGGAATGTGCTTCCCACAGCATCAGCAACCATCCTGGCACAGGGCTCTGGGCAGTCCAGTTGTGCTCACACAGCTCCATTACAGCTGAAAATGAGCCCTGGCCCAGCACAGGCAGGACCTGGAGCTGCTGGAGAGATGCAGAGGAGGCTCCAGGATGAGCAGAGGATGGAGCAGCTCTGCTGGGAAGAAAGGCTGGGAGAGCTGGGATTGTTCAGCTGGAGAGGAGAAGCTTTGGGCTGAGCTCAGTGTGACCTTGCAGGACCTGAAGGAGCTGCAGGAAAGATGGAGAGAGACTGGGGACAAGGGATGGAGGGACAGGACACAGGGAATGGCTCCCACTGCCAGAGGGCAGGGCTGGATGGGATATTGGGCAGGAATTGTTCCTGTGAGGGTGGGCAGGCCCTGGCACAGGGTGCCCAGAGCAGCTGTGGCTGTCCCTGGATCCCTGGCAGTGCCCAAGGCCAGGTTGGACATTGGGGTTGGAGCAGCCTGGGACAGTGGAAGGTGTCCCTGCCATGGCAGGGGTGGCACTGGATGGGCTTTGAGGTCCCTCCCAACCCATTCCATGATTCTGTGAAATCCAGAGCATGCCCAGTACAGTTGCTCTGGATTCATCCTGGCAGAACCACGAAGAGCTGGAATGCTTTTCAAAGGCTTCTGCATTTCAAGGTACTTGGCCAGAGCTCTGTGGATTAGGCTGCTCAAAGCAGCCTTATTAAGCAGGTAATTAAGAGGCAGCATCGTTGCTGTTCCTGCTGCAGGGAGGTTGGGGAGAGAGCTCTGGGTGAACAATGGATCCTTTCCTTTTTAATTCTCGATGTCTTAATAACTGTCTTCATGTATTACAGCAAAGCAGAACGTGACCGCCCTCATCAACTCCACATGGGTTTTAAGTGCTATCAGCTGTTAATTAACTCCAGTTTGAAGAAGTTGGGAAGTTGAAAGCTGCTTTCCTTCGGTGTGCTGGAAGCTGATTCCCATTGATTTGTGCTGGGAATTAATCAGCCAGCCAAGCATTCACTTATTCCATTTGCCTCTGTGCTTCCTTTGCTTGTAAACGATATCTTTGTAGTTTACTGAGAGCATGAATCATGTTGGAGCTTCTGAAGAATTTCCCCCCTCTATACTCATACATTTTTCATGCTGCTCAAATCATAATCTGGATAATGAGTGTGGGGGGAATATTGCTGTGTGTCTCCAGCTGAACTTTGGGGATCCAAACCCCTGATTTGCGTGGCTGCCTGCTCTGATATAACACTGACTAATAGACAATGAAGATGTTTAAACTCTGGGTTCAGCCTTACAGAGCTGGGCTAAAAAAGCCTGAATGTACATTCCTGGTGAGCATTCCTTAGCTTGTGCCCTGTTAGTCTTCCTCCATGCTGCCTCTGAGTTATGGTTCCTGGGCAGATTAATGTGGGGACTACCTCATAAATTTATGGTTGAGAACTAATTGCTTCCAAAACTTGTACAGTTCCCAATTAGCAGCAGGGCTGTTGTCCTGCTGCCCTGTGTGTGCTCTGGTTGAAAGTGTTGGCAGAGATGTGTCTGCACATTCCATGTCCAGGAAAATGCAGGTAAATCAGGGATTGGGAGCAGGTGCCATGGCCATGCCACACATGAACCTGGATGCAAATTCCATTTAAAGGAATTCCAAGTGTCCTTCCCAGGAGGAAAAAACCACGAGTGGGCCGGACACAACCATCCATGAAACTGTGTTGTAAAGGTTGGTGTTTGATGGGATTTTGTGACTGGAATAAAAGAGGTTAGCCCAAGAGCAGAGAGGCTGGAACCAGGCAGAGAGGCTGGGTGGTGTCTGGAAAATCCCTTTGTTGTGTTTCCCCTTTGGGTACCAGGACTGTGACCAGCCCTGGGATCTGGTGTGTGATCTCCTCTCAGCAATGGCAGATTAATTGCTGGGAAATTAGCAGTGAATTATTTGATTGAGAGGAATTGATGTGGATCATGATCCTGTCTGTCAAATATTTTCAAGCAGACATTAAAGGACACCCTAAAGTCGAGCTCCAAGTGGGTTACACTGAGTGCTCACCACCTGCAGACCTGCCTGTGGTTTGGGGCAAATTACAGGGCAAAGAACATTGGTGCCTTACAGCATTGTGTTCTGTGAAAGGGTTTTGTGTCGTGCACTGGTTAAACCAGAATTCAGTGAATTTTATTGGGAAGGAAGGAAGGAAGGAAGGAAAGAAGGAAAAAAAAAGTGAGAGGAAACAAAAAGAAAAATAAGTGAAAGGAAAAAAGAGAAAGAAGGGAAGAAAAATGAAAGAAGAGAAAAAATGAAATGCTAATTTGAGCTCATGGCTGAGACTAAATCAGTAATTTAGGAGGTTCAGGTGATCACATCTCCAAATTAGGAGCAGCTGGTCCCAGAATGGTGAGGCTGGATAAGGAAGGCCTGGACATGGCACTCAGTGCTCTAGGCTGGGTGACATGGTGGGGACTGGTCACAGGCTGGACTCGATGATCCTGGAGGGCTTTTCCAGCCTCAGGGATTCTGGGATTTGGAGGCTGAAGGTGGTGGATGTGGTGTGGGAGAACTGGAGGTATTCCACTCCCTGAGCAGTCCCCCAGAGCAGCAGTGCTCGTGTCCTGGCTCTGTGTGGGGACAGAGGGACACGGGTCCATCCCTTCTGGGCTGTGTGGGGGGTTGGGAGAGGAGCTGCAGCAGGAACCCTGGGTCTCTGCACACCAGGGAGGTCCTTGAACCATGGGGGTGCCTCCAGAACACGACCCAAAAGCTGCTTCCCAAAGCTGTGGTGCTCCCAGCAGGGAGGGACTGAGCTCTGTGTCAGTCCCTGCTGTGCCCAGGGCTGCTCCCAGTGCCTGTCACCTCCGTGTGCACGGGGTGGGTACAGCCCACCCAGGGACCTGCTGGATTTGGTACAGATACCGGAGCACAGGGCAGAAATCACAGCCTGGGCTTGGAAGGAAGAGACCCAGAGCTCATTCCCTGTGTGGCACATGGACAGCATCTCTGGGAGTGTCCCACTGACATGGCATTGGTGGTCCATGAGACTCTTCCAGACTTGTCATGTTTCCCACCCACTGACCTTCTCCAAGATCCTTTGGTCGCTCGGGACATCCTCCCTGTGAAAGAAGAGTTCCAGGCTCATGGCCAGCCTGTGTGTCACTGCTGGGGACGCCTGGCATGGTGCTTTGGTGTGGAAGATAGGTTGAAAGGATAGTACAGAAGGCAATTACAGAGGAGTGGAAATATCTGTGCCCACCCAATGAGTTTGGCTGTTATAAAAGAATGGGCGAGCTGGCCACCAGTTACAGTTGTAATTCGAGTTAGAGCTGGAGATGAGAGTGTGCTGTGAAGTGGAAGGGACATGTGGTGGTGCAAGGTACAGATGAGGTAATAAGATGCTGTGTGAGGGACAGACAGGGTTAGGTGGCCGGGTAAGGGACAGGTTGGGGTTAGCCAGTCATGCAGAGAGGAGAGAAGGAGTCAGAGCTGTGTGGAGCTGCCTGTGAGGGAAGGAGTCAGAGTTGTTGGAAAGAAGGCACAAAAACTTTTCTGATAAAGGGCTGGTGGTGATGCCAGTCCAGTCCATTTTGACATAATTACTGCAACACTTTGGGGATGTGTCACTGCGGGAGGGACCCATTTTTGTGCCATCTCCAAATCTTTGGCCTTGCCATGGGATCTGGAGTGCGGGGGGCAGAGCTGGCAGCTGCAGGGGTTGCTGTGGCTGGCACTACCAGGGCTGGGGAGGGCTGAGCTGACTGTCCTGTTTCCCTGTGTCCCCAGGGTGTGACATACTGCGGGGAGAGCTCTGCCAGCAGCCTGACCATGGCCAATGTGCCGTGGCACGGGGAGGTGGTGAGCTTCGTGCAGGAGCTGGCACGGCTGCTCCCAGAATACGGCATCGCCTGCGAGCACGAGCACTCCAACTGCCTGCTGATGGCCCACAGCAAGGTGAGCCTGCTGGGTACACTCTGGGGAGGGACATGGCCCCAGGTGCCACGTGCACACCTGTGTTAAACCCCTCCAGGGGTGGGAACTCCACCCCTGCCCATTCCAAAGCTTCCCAGGCCCCTCCAGTCACTGGCCAGGAGAATCCATGGTGTGCCCCAGGATTCCAGCCTTTCACGCCCCTGGATGCCACTTGGACCCAAGGGATGCTCTGTTATTTTCCTGTTGGTCCAGAGGCAGAATCACCACATTTGAATCAGAGAACCACAGAATCATTTGGGTTGGAAAAGCCCAACCACTCTCCCAGCATTGCCAAGGCCACCACTGCCCTGTGTGCCCAGGTGCCACACGCACAGGGCTGTTAAACCCCTCCAGGGATGGGGCCTCCACCACAAGGGCCCCCCTGAGCCTCCTTTTCTCCAGGCTGAGCCCCTTTCCAGCTCCCTCAGCCTCTCCTGGGGCTCCAGCCCCTTCCCAGCTCCATTCCCTTCCCTGGACATGCTCCAGCCCCTCAATATCTTTCTTGTTATGACAGCTTCTCTGGGCAGCCTCTGCCAGGGTCTCACCACCCTCATGGTAAAAAATATTATCTTATATCCAGTGTAAATCGACCCTGCTGCTGTTTAAATCCATCAGCCCTTGCAACAGGCCCTGCTGGAAAGGTTTGTGACCATCTCCCTTTCAAGTACTGGAAAGGAAAAGAAACAAAATATGAGGGAAATGCAAAAAAAAAAAAAATTTAAAGGATGCAGGAAATGAAAAATTATGAGTACATATTTGTTTTCTGAGCTGTAGAAAAGACTAATAGAAGGACAGCAGAAAAAGATAGTAATGTGCCAGCTAGGCACCTGATAAAATTGGAGATTCCTGGAATGATTTGGGTGGGAAGGACCTTAAAGCCCATCCCATTCCATGGGCAGGGACACCTTCCACTGTCCCAGGTGCTCCCAGCCCCATCCAGCCTGGCCTTGGGCACTGCCAGGGATCCAGGGGCAGCCACAGCTGCTCTGGGCACCCTGTGCCAGGGCCTGCCCACCCTCACAGGGAGGAATTTCTCCTGAATATCCAATCTAAACCTACTTTGGAATCTGCAAAGGGAGCAGCTGGGAAGGAGCAGAGAAAACCAGGACACCTGGCACTGGTTGTGTTTGATCTCACCTTAAATTGGCTTTATTTACAGTCTTACTCCTGGCTGTTGCCACTGGCAACTGTTCCTGAGAAAGCCAAACCTCCTTTTGCATTGTAAGGTCCAGGAAAGCAAACAAACAGATTGCAGAAACCTTCTTGAGGCAGAATTTAAGTAACACTATTAGCAAGGAGAATAAATTGGTACCTGCCCAGGAGGAATTCAACATCTGCTTCTCCTTCCACAGCCATTAGCAGAGTGTGTCTGTGGGAAACAATCTGTCCTCGGTGCTAAAATAGCTAATAAAAAATAAATTTATTTCCATTAGGGTTTAATTTTTGAGTTTCAGGCTCTAGTGGAGAATAAAATCTGCCAGTGCCTATTATTTGCAGGGAAACCTGTGCTCTGGGATTGATCAAACTGGAGTGACTAATTGCAAAATCAAAGGGGTCTTTAAAAAATTAAGGAATTGCAGGAAGAGTGTAATAAAAATCATTAAGAAATGTGATTTATTTCACTATGTTTTCCTAGGTCTGAGTTTGGAGGTGTTCAAACAATGGTCCTGATAAATTTACTGCTGCCATTGAATGTCAGCCTGTAGGAAAGGTTCTGGGAATGTCAGGAACAATTCATCCTGCAGCTGCTGCCTGGGATGGATGGGACTCATTGATTGGCACCTGCTTGTGATGAGTGACAGTTCAGGACTTGAGCTCTGGAGTCTCTTAAGTGATTTAGGGATTTAGGGAGAAAAGGCATTTTAAGGGAAGCAGA
This sequence comes from Acridotheres tristis, assembly GCA_037013685.1. Classification (NCBI taxonomy): domain Eukaryota; kingdom Metazoa; phylum Chordata; class Aves; order Passeriformes; family Sturnidae; genus Acridotheres; species Acridotheres tristis. The sequence goes on from CM072906.1 coordinate 828,945, forward strand.
CTGCAGGGTTTGTGTCTGGTGTTATTTTCTCTCTCTGGAGGTCATGGGGTGGTGCTGAGATGGGAACTGGGGCACTTGGGGGCCTTCAGGGTCCTAAAAATCTCCCATTCAGCTTCCAGGTCTCTTCCCACACACACAGATCTCTTCTCCCAGCTGGCCAGCAGTGGGTTCTGCTCTCTGAGAGTGTCTGCAGGTACAGAGCTGGTGCTTGTGGGAGCCTTCAGCACTAAGGGGATGATGGGTCCCACTTCAACCTCAGAGAGAGCTCAGGAAATCCTAAAAACTGAATCCTCACAGCAAGATGTTTGATTTCCACTTACCCTTCCCAGAGCCCTGAAGATCACCCCAGAGCACAGCTCCTGTGCCCTGCTCCCCGTGCCCTGAGGGTCCCCCTGGTACTGGGTTTTCCCTGGCTTTGGGGCAATGGGTGTCAGCTCCTCAGAATCCCAGAAGGTTTGAGTGGGGAGGGACCTTAAAGCCCATCCAGTGCCACCCCTGCCATGGGCAGGGACACCTTCCACTGTCCCAGGCTGCTCCCAGCCCTGTCCAGCCTGGCTTTGGGCACTGCCAGGCGTGGGTGGGTCCTGCTGGAGCTGAGGGACGAATGGGGACAGCCAGGGCTGAGTGCAGCCTTCCCTTGGCTCAGCTGGGCTCACAAGGGGGGGAGCTCCTCTTCCCTGCCCTTCCTGCATCCTCCTCCCAGCTTTCCCCTGGCTCCCATCTCTCTTCGGGAGTTGCCTGGTGTTTGGGCTCCATCCTCTTTGATTCTCTAGCAACAATTCTAGTGCTGAATTCTTGAGTAATTCTCTTTGCTGTCCAGTAAATCCCATAAACCATGGTCACAAAAATGGGATTTTTGGCATCACTTTGAACTAATGAGCTGAGATATCAACACAGTAGCAACTTGCTAGTGGAAGAGTTAATTCAAGGGACCTTTCCCAGAGAGAGGCCTGAGGCTGCTGCTGTTCCTGGCTGGGACACTCAGTGCACCCTCAAGAGGGCCAAACAAGCTCCTGGGAAGGGGAAGGTGCTGCAGCTGCCTCGCAGGGAGGATTTCTCTGAAGGAAATTCAGTATCTTGGTCATTTCTGGACTAAATCCCTCTGCCCCACAGTGCTGGGTTTGCAGTCCATGTGTGTTCCACGCTGTCCTTGTCCCAGAGCACTTCCTGGCACTTCCAGCCCATTTTGTTCATTAACCCTTTCCCCCCTGGAGCAGGTGGTTGTTTTCCCAGCTCTCTGGGGCTTTACAACACCAATTTCTGGCCACTTCAGCCATTGTGCTGCTGCTGCCCTCAGCCAGGCTGAGGCACTGGGATCCCAGAGTTCTGGGATAGAACAGGAGCATCCCTGTGACCCCAGGGCTGATTTCCATTGCACTGAGCAATGCACAGCTCAGGAAATGCTCCTGGAATTCCAGTGCTTGCTCTGTCTGGAGGTCTCAGCTCACAAGGTGACATGAACAGGGTGAGCTCAGCACCCTGCTGCCATCAGCTCTTTCTGCCTTAATTAATCTGATTGGCCTGGGATTGGTTGGAAAAGTTCTCCAAGATCATTAAGTCCAACTGTCCACCCCACAGCACCACTGTGTCCCTAAGTGCCACATCCACACACCTTTGGGACACTTCCAGGTGTCGGGACTCCACCCCTGCCCTGGGCAACTATGCCAGGCCCTGACCACCCTTTCAGTGAGGAAATTTTCCCTGATATCCAACCTGAACCTCCCCAAGCACAATTTGGGATTGTTTCCTCTTGTCTTGTCGCTTGTTCCCTGGGAGAAAGGACCAACACCCACCTCCCTCCTGAGTAAGTAAGCCTAAAGCAAAGACTGCACAAGAGGAGTGTCCATCCTTGGATCCAGACATTCCCCCATGGTGCAGCTGTGTGCTCCAGCCCTCGCTTGCCTCACCAGCTGCCTGTGGTCTGGGACAGCATTGTGTTCTCCAGCATGGCAGGGACACCTTGGCATCCACAAAGGGAGAGGCTTTTGGGGACATCCCTTTAATGGGTTCATTTCCCATACCCAAACTCCCCTGTGGGGGTGGGCAGGCCCTGGCACAGGGTGCCCAGAGCAGCTGTGGCTGCCCCTGGATCCCTGGCAGTGCCCAAGGCCAGGCTGGACATTGGGGCTTGGAGCAGCCTGGGACAGTGGGAGGTGTCCCTGCCATGGCAGGGGTGGAATAGGACGAGGTCCTTTCCAATCCAAACCATTCTGGCATTCTGTGTGGCTGCAGCACTGGGGGTGTCACAGCACCTCCAGGGCAGGTGTTGGGGACAGGGAACAGCCTGGCCAGAGGTTCCCATCCCTCTCCTTCAGCCATAAAATCGTCCCACCCCGGAGGTGTCAGCACGGCAGGGCTCGGGTGTGTTCTGGCTGTGCCCGCAGGAGGCTCCGGAGCTCAGGGAAAGGCACGGAATTGTTCCGTGCTGAGCATCCCATGCTGAGCATCCCAGCTATATTTAGGGAGGAAGAGGAAGCACTTCACTCCCAGCTGCACATCCCCTGATCAGGGACAAAGAGTCCATCACGTTTAGTTCCTTCCTGCCTCAGTCCTTCGGAGAGTGGGAGCTGTCCTTGTGATCCAGCATCCCGGATCCAGGGACAGCATCACAGGGAAGTCCAAACTGGGAGGCAGAGGGTCACAAAGGGGCAGAACACCCTGGGACCTGCAGCAGAGCAGGGGATGGGGTGGACCCCAGGTGTGGGCAGGGTGACCCCAGGTGTGGGCAGGGTGACCCCAGGTGTGGACAGGGTGACCCCAGGTGTGGACAGGGTGTTCCCAGGTGTGGGCAGGGTGACCCCAGGTGTGGACAGGGTGTTCCCAGGTGTGGGCAGGGTGACCCCAGGTGTGGACAGGGTGTTCCCAGGTGTGGACAGGGTGCCTCAGCAGCCAAGCAGCCCCCTTAGAGCAGGTGTGAGCACGGAATGGTGGAATTCCCGAAGGTTTCCTCCCTTTCCCTTGGCCCTTGGCAGCAGGAAGGTGGCTCTGCTGGGCTGGGTGTGTCAGTGAGTAGAAGCAGCTCTCCATTGTGCTGAATTACCCCGGCTTTCATCCCTCCGAATGGGAGCTGCCGAGATGGAGCCCTGGCTCCCATGGCAGCTGGGCTGGGATCAAAAACCCCAAATCTTCCATAAGGAACCTTCCTGAGGAATAACTGCCCGGGGTCAGGGGGAGCATCACAGGCTCCGTGGGCTGTGGCACTGCTGGGTTCAGCTCAGGGCAGCTCAGGTTGTCCCACTCTTTGGGAATCCTGAGCAGTGAATTTCATCTCCAGACATTCCATGTGCTGCCTCTGGAGGTTCCCTCTGCCTTGACACCTCTGATTGCTCCTGAGCAGGACTGGAGTCACTGAGGGTGGAACTGCAAGGCTGCTTGTTGTTCCCAGCTAAAACTGACTTTGTGGGAATTGTGGTGCTGGTGTCTGTTCCCAGATCCTGTCTGCAGAGCTGCTGAGGGATTTAAGGTTTGGTTATTCCCAGGGCTGTTTTCCTTCAGCGCCATGGGCTGGGATGTGGAGAGACTCAGCTGTGTGTGCCTGGCATCCCACTGCTTGTGGGATCAGAGTCAGGGAATGGTTTGGGTGGGAAGGGACCTAAACCTCATCCAGTGCCGCCCCCTCCAGGGGCAGGGACACTTTCCACTGTCCCAGGCTGCTCCAGCCTGGCCTTGGACATTTTCAGGGATCCAGGGGCAGCCACAGCTTCTCTGGGCACCCTGTGCCAGGGTCTCCACACCTTCCCAGGGAACAATTCCTTCCCAATATCCCATCTAACCCTGCCTTCCTTCCTCTTAAGGCCATTATTTCCATCTCTTACTTCACCTGCAACATAAAAACCAGCTCAGTTCCTTCCTAAAGCCTGAGGTTGGGATAATAATTCAAAAAGAGAAGTTTGCAGGTTTTTGCCAAGCACTGTGACCCTGTTCAGAGTAATTTCTCACAATATTTCTTCTTGTTTTGCTGAGTGACTCCAGTTCAGTCACTTCCCCTGTCAAAAAAAGGGAACCTTAAATAATTGTGAGCCTTAATGAGGTGAGAAAGGGGGTCATAATTCTGGGAATTATTTGTTTGTCTTGGAGGGGTGGTGCTGGCAGGTGGTGAAGTGTGCTGTGTTTGATGGCAGCCTGTGGGATAGTGAAAAGCTGCTGCTTTATCCGAGGGACAGGCTCAGAGGGCAATGCAGGAGTTCAGGGTGGAGCCACCCAGGTCACTGTCCCAGGAGCCTTTTGGGTGCCGTGCCCTGGGAAGGGGCTGCTGGTGGGCTCAGGGCTGGCAGCCACCCCTGGAGTGGGATGTCACTCCCAGCTCCCCCCTGGGCACGGCATCACCTCTGCTCTGCCACCTCCTGCTCCACCCCCCACAGCTCCTTCCTGCCAGGGATGCTCCAGGATCCCAGGCCAGGAGCCTCGGGGTGGGATCTTCCTGTTGGGGGGAATTGTGAAGGTGAATCCTGGTGAGTCAGGCACAGAGCAGGATGGATCTGCCCTTCCTGGTAAAATTTAAAAAGTTTAATAAAAGACAGTAAGAGACAATAAAGCAAAAGGTTATAATGGCCAGGTGGGTGCTTGGCATTCAGCCAAGAGCATTCTTGCTGTTTTGGAGACACCCCTTAAATTCATCAGCCACTTGCATATTTATAGACCTGTCATACATTTTCAAACTTTTCTACAAACTGTTTTCCATATTCTAGGAACTGTTTTGCATGGCCACTCCTTGGGTCTGCCTTTTTAGATCATGCATGTTTCTTGGCTGTGGTTTTAATTTATTTTTCTAATCAGTCTTAATTTGGGCTTTGATCTTCAATTTCTACAGACAGTCAGTGCTGGTAGCTGCTGTATCAGTAGCAGGTGTCTTCACTGGGTGTTATCCAGCCAAGCAGGCAGTTCACTTACTACAGACACACTTTATCAGCTTATATTACTCCTAAAGAAAACCATAAAAACCATTTTAACACCACACATACAATATCCACCCTAATATTTGTGAAAAGCCAAAACCATAATATGTATTTATAACACCAGGCTCCCAGCTGCTGCTGTGGGATTGCAATTCCACAGGGAGAGCCCCGTGCTCACAGCTCAGGGGGTGCCTGCCTGTGTCTCTGGACAGTCCCACAGTGTCCCCAGAGCTGGCTGTGCATCACAGGGACATCCTCTGCCTGGGGCTGTTCTGGGCTCTGCAGGTGGCTCAGGTCACTCTAGACACATTCCAAATGGGAGAAGAAAATCCAGGGATGCTGGGGGTTAATGGCCAGGTGTGGCCAGGGTAAAAACTTGGAAGGATGGATTTATTTGGGGTTTTATGTATTTTTTATATATCTATATTCTATGCTGTGAAACCTTTTCTAGAAGGTAGAAATATCTCCTTTTTTATATACAGTAATATATATAAAATATATGTTATTTGTATGGTTTTGGGTATTTTTCTATAGATACATAAAATATTCTTCCCTGTGAGACCCTGGCACAGGTGCCCAGAGAAGCTGTGGCTGCCCTTGGATCCCTGCAAGTGTCCAAGGCCAGGCTTGGAACAGCCTGGGATGTGGAAGGTGTCCCTGCCCATGGCAGGGGTGGAATGGGATAATCCTTAAAGTCCATTCCAGCCCAAAGCATCCTGGATTCTCTGAATGGCTATAAGACTGTATGTAAATACTCTTTAGGTATTTCATATTCATCTCTTCCCATCTATCCATGGCAATATTCCCATCTCTCAGACTGATAGCTCTCACTGTGTTTTGATGCTGAGTTATTCCAGCAGCTGCCAGAGGGCCCCAAAGAGGAGAATCCCCCTGCAGATCTCAGAATGTTCCTGCCAGACGTGGCATTTACTGACCCCACTGGCCTGCAGTGTGTCCCTGTGGGATAAGGGGCCACAGGGATCCCTGGAAACTTTGGAATTTCCATGGATGTGTGAGTGTGGGATTAAAAGTAACCAAACTAAAGGAATGAAATTCAAACCAACTAAAGGTGCCCCGTGTGCAGAGCTACACTCCATGTCCTGGGATCAAAGCTCTGCTGGACTGCCAGGGAATGGATTGCAGCTCAGCAAAGAGCAGATTTCATGGAACACCAGGAAAACCAGGCCAAGGGGATCCTGCAGATAATTCAGAGATGGGATTTCTGCTCAGGAGTGACAATAAATGGATGCAGGGGTGGGGGGATTAACTCCTTCTGCTTCCTGCTCAGGACTGCAGGGATTGGGATCTTTGCAGGCTGGGAATGCCTAAAAATTCCCCAAAGTCCCTGTGCACCAAGTGTTTGATTGTGGCTTTGGAGTTTGTTGGTTGGGTTTTGGTTGGTTGTTTCTTGTGTGGCTTTTGGGTTTGGTTTGGGATTTCTTGTGGGGATTCTTTTGCATTTGTTTTTTTTGTTTGCTTTTTTTTTTGTTGTTTTGTTTTGGGGTTTGGTTTACTTTGGGAGGAGTCTTAATCTGGTTTGGGGTTTTTTTTGGTTGGTTTTGGTGAGCTTGGGTTGGTTTGGGGTTTGGTTGGCTTTGAGGTTTTTTTGTTTGATTTGGATTTTTTGGATTGGTTTTGGATTGTTCAGATTTTTTTGAGAGAGAGGGATTTGGAGGTTTTTTTCTGATATTTCATTTAGGTTTGGGTTTTTTCCCCCCTATTTTAAGGTGTTTGGTTTTGGGAGTTTGGATTTTTAGGGGGAATTGTGTTGTTTTCTTTTATTTTTGTTTATTGTGATTTTGAGGGTTTTTCTTTTGGGGGGAAGTTTTTTTGTGGGTTTTTTTCTGTGGTTATTTTTGTTTGGTTTGGAAGGGGCAGGTTTTGTTTGTTCTGGGTTGGACTTTTTGTGGGGCTGGTTCCCCTGCTGGCAGCTGATTGTTATTTTTGGTGTATGGTCTTTAAAACTCTGTGAAAATGACTGGATTTAACCATTAAATCCCATGCATCCCTCAGGGAAAATCAATTTGTTGGATTCGAGGACTTTGTATCCTTAAATCCTTAACAGGACAAGAGGGAACGGCCTCAGTCTGGGCCAGGGGAGGTCAGGGTGGATATTGGGGAAATTTCTGCCTGAAAGATTGTCCAGCCCTGGCACAGCTGCCAGGGCAGTGTTAGTGTCCCTGTGCCTGGAGGGGTTTAACAGCCCTGCAGATGTGGCACTTGGGGACATGGGTTAGTGGTGGCCTTGGCAGTGCTGGGGATGGTTGATGATCCTCGAGGAGTTTTCCAACCCCACTATTTGTAGGATTCCCACCAAAGAGGAGCTGTGGCAGCCCCAAAACTCTGGGGTCTCTCCCACTCCCCCTGTGCTCCCCAGGAATCCTGGAGTGCAGCACAGCTCCAAGGAGGGGAGTTCTCCATCAGGAATGGACCCTGTGCTCCCAGCCCTGGAGGGATGGGCTCTGCAGGAGCCACCACAGCCTTCCCTTCCTTTCCCTCTTCTTCTGCTCTACTCTCTCCTGTGCTGTTCAGTCCTTCCCTGAAAATCCTCTGGATGCTGGTGCTGCAGGACTGGAGTGAGTGGCTCAGAGGAGCCTCCTTGTGCCAGAGTGGTTGGCTCTGAAGGAAATGCATTACCCTTGGTAGGACAAACTAATTGGTTTTAGCTGCCTTCCATTCCTCAGCATTCCCTGTGTCACATCCCAGCCTCTCTCCCATATTTTATCCTGTTGGATACAGCTGGGATTATTTCTCAGCAGTGCTCATGTCTGGGGCAATGTAGTGCATGGTCCTCCTGGACTGTCCTCACTCTTTGTTCATGTTCCCATCCCCCCAAACTGCTTCTGCAATTGTGTTGGTAAGAAAAGAAATCTGGAGCGTGGCTCTTCTCCTTCAGGAATGTTGCTGGATTTTGGGGGCAGGAGCTGCCCCTGCTGCAGTGAGTGCAGCTGCCAGGGAGAAGTGATAGAATTGTCCTGGTCAGGGCCATTCCTGGGAGTTCAGGGGCAAAGGGACGGCTCAGCCAGGCTCTGGAGATGCTTCCAGGAAACCTGGCTCTCCATTTAATCCCAGGTTCTGATTGGAAATATGGATATATTCCAGCTTGAATGAATGGCTATATCCCAGTCAGGATATATGGAGCTATCCTGGTTTGGATATATGGATCTCTCCCAGTCTGGATGTATGGATCTCTCTATGGATAATGGATCTCTCCCAGTTTGGCTCGGGGCTCTGTGAGGTCCCAGGCCAGCCCTGCCCCTGGCAGTGCCTCTGTCCCTTGGCACCCCTGTCCTGGGACTGTTCCAGCTCTGCTGCTGTGCTGGGGGGCCTGGGGGACAAGGAGCTGTCACTGGGTCAGCAGAGAGACCTAGGGCCCAATGGTGTCCTGGGGTTAATGAATGGTTAATTAATTAATTGTCCTGACCCAGCAGGTCAGGGAGGGATCCCAGCCCTGGTGAGGCACCTCTGGAGTGCTGTGTCCAGCTCTGGATCCTCAGCACAGCAGGGACAGGGAGCTCCTGGAGCGGGGCCAGCACAGGCTGTGAGGATGAGGAGGGCCTGGAGCATCTCGGTGCCCAGGAAAGGCTGAGGGAGCTGGGGCTGTTCAGGCTGGAGAGCAGCCCCAGCTGAGAGGGACCCTCAGCCCTGGGTGTCCCTGTGTGCAGGGAGGGCCAGAGCAGGGCCCAGGCTCTGCTCCAGGGCCCAGCAGTGGCACCAGAGGAACGGGCAGGGACTGAGCCCAGCAATTGCCCCTGCACAGGAGGCAGAACTTCTGCCCTGGGCAGTGCCCAACCTGAACAGGCTGCCCAGGGAGGGGCTGGAGTGTCCCTCAGCGGGGATATTCCAGAGCCACATGGACACAATCCTGTGCCCTGTGCTCTGGGATGGCCCTGCCTGAGCAGGGAGGTGGCACCAGTGACCCTCTGTGCCCCCTTCCAGCCTGGCCCAGCCTGGGATTTAAAGTTTCCCCTCATTCCTGTGCCTCCTGTATCCCATCATTAATGCCTGCCTGGATGCTCCTTGCCCTGGAGGATGTGCAGAATTCCATCAGGGTTTTCCTTGCTGTACATCCGTGCCACAGCCGTGGGGAGCAGTGGGTGGAGGGACCCTGGGGACCAGAGCTAAGGGGCTCCAGGAGCTCCAGGGGAAGGCTCCTGAGTCACCCCAGTCTGAGCAGAGCCCTCAGGGAGGGAAAGTTTCCCTTTCCAGGCAGCCCAGCCCAGCCCAGGGCCAGCTGAAGGAGCTGTGACACTCTGTGATTCCAGCTTAGAGAAGAACCAGGGAGGGGCCTCAGCCATTTCTCTAGTGATGTGTTTGTCACCCTGAAGGGGTCCAGAGGCAGTGAACAATTCCCTAAAACCTGCCCACATGAGGCTGGCATCCCAGGTATGTTTAGGGTTGGCTCACCTGTTATATGGATGCTGTGAAAGTGCTTTGAGCCTTAAATCTTTTGTCACTTATGGAACAATCCCATTCTTAAATCCCATTGGAAATCTCATGGGCAGTTGGGGCTGTTCTTCCCCACTCTGGGTTTGGGGTTTATTCCTCAGCAGGAGCCATTTCTCCCCCTGACACACCTGCCCCTCTGGTGCTGTGGTTCATGGCTGTGCTGTCACTGCACATAAAATGGTAATTATTGATTGATCTATTGATCTGCTTTGGAATTGATCCCAGGTTGGTTGTTCTGGTGGGAATGGGGTCACGGGATCATGGATTGGGTTGGGTGGGAAGGGACCTCAAAGCCCATCCATTCCACCCCTCCATGGGCAGGGACCCTTCCACTGTCCCAGGCTGCTCCAAGCCCCAATGCCACAGCCACAGCTGCTCTGAGAATTCCATCCCAGCCCTTCCCCACCCTCACAGGGAGAATTCCTTCCCAATATCCCATCCAACCCTCTGGCAGTGGGAAATCATTCCCCCTTGTGCCTTAAAGGCTTTGCTGGATCCTCTGGTTTGGGGTTTGCCCTTTAATTTGATGAGTGTTCATGGACCAAACCTGGAGGGAGCAGAGTTTGATGTGAGGTGTGTCGTTGTCACCTCCCACCTCCCCACCCCTGGAGGGGAGCTCAGCTCTGCAGAGCCCAGATCCTCTTTGGGATCAGGATTTTTACTTCACAGGTGACACAATGTCTCCTCTGCCATTGCTTTCGTGGTGGCCTCACACACGTCCCCACTTTGGCACGAGAAAAATGAGCCTTGGGCACCTTGATTAATGCCAGGACTGGTTCCCAGTGCTGTGACTCTGCAGTGTCCCCTCCTGGCTCTGGCTCCAGCAGGAGCTGTAATTCCATGGGCAGGGATGGAGAAGCATCAGCCATGGCTGATTGCAGAATTTCAGGGTGTCAGCAGTTTTCCCAACCAAAAAGGCTTTTAGCTCCTGGGCACAAAGTCAAGTGCCATTTGAAATGCACAGCCATCAAGTTTGGGGGGGAAAAAAGTCCACAATAACCAAGGAGCCGGTCTGCTTTTGCTCTTTTTTTTGGATGAAATGCGTAATAAGCTCTTAGCTGAGATAAATCCTAATTGAGGCTTCAGCCAAGGCTGGGCTAAATGAGCAGAGCAGGTCTGGGAGACAAATGCAGCTCCAGCTTGTCAAAGTGAGCCATTCTTCACATGGAAAGAGGATTTGTGTCATTAAAGCTCTTCATCTCCTCCCCAGTTCCCAAACACAGCCCTCCTGCCCCAATCCAGAGTCACCCAAATCCATCCCAATCCCTTGGCACGTGGCTTGCTGCTGCTCCTGGCCCATTGTCCCACACTGGGCTGCCCTGGAGTTACAGTCCCACGCTCAGGGTTGGGGTGACCTTGGCAAGGTCTCTCCTTGAGGGGCACCTGGGCATGGCCCCAAAGCCACACCTGTCCTCCAAGGCTCTGCCAGCTCCCCACACCACGGGAGTTCCCATGGGAGTGTCAAGGGCAAGGGGAGAAAGCCGAGGAAGGCTTTGGGAGGCATTTTAGGAGCCTCCATCCTGGAAAGTGAGGCTGAAGTGGGGAATTTGAAGGCTCCAGCAAAGCATCCAACAGTGCAGCCCTCATGAAGATACCACAGGATCCTGGGGTGGGTTGGGAGGGATCTTAAAGCCCATCCAGTGCCACCCCTGCCATGGCAGGGACACCTTCCACTGTCCCAGGCTGCTCCAAGCCCCAATGTCCAGCCTGGCCTTGGGCACTGCCAGGGATCCAGGGGCAGCCACAGCTGCTCTGGGCACCCTGTGCCAGGGCCTGCCCACCCTCACAGGAACAATTCCTGCCCAATATCCCATCCAGCCCTGCCCTCTGGCAGTGGGAGCCATTCCCTGTGTCCTGTCCCTCTATCCCTTGTCCCCAGTCCCTCTCCTTGTCTCCTGGAGCCCCTCTATGGCCTGGCAGGGGCTCTGAGCTCTCCCTGGAGCCTTCTCCCCTCCAGGTGAGCACCCCCAGCTCTCCCAGCCTGGCTCCAGAGCAGAGGGGCTCCAGCCCTGGGAGCAGCTCCAGGGCTTCCTCTGGGCTCACTCCAGCAGGATGAAGTTGTTCCAGTGCTGAGAATTCCAGAGCTGGAAGCAGCTCTGCAGGGGGGGTCTCACAAGGGCAGAGTAGAGGTGGAGAATCAATTCCCTGCTGGCTCTGGGTGTTCATGCACCTGAGTTCCTTCTGTTTTCCTATTAAAGCTGTATTTTCCTATTAAAGCTGTATTCTGCAGGAGCCTCTGGATGGCTTTACCTGCACCTCCATGTGGTGCAAAATTAGAAAAGCACCAGCTGGGGATCCTAGTTCATCCCCATGCTGCTGCTCTCAGCATGATCTGGTTGGTGCTCCCTGGCTCCCTCACTGTTTCCTTTGCTGCAGTTCCAGGTGGATGGTGAGTGGAGGACCTGGATTGACTACGGCCGCTTCCAGGAGCTGGTGAGGGAGCACGAGCAGAGTGGCGGCTCCAGGACCTTCACAGCAGCCGAGTACACGGCCAGGACTCCTCCCTGGGCCCTCTTTGGGGCCAAGGAACGGGGATTTGACCCCTTGGATGTGAGATTCCAGCGGAAGAACAAGGCACGGGACATCTCGGGGTGCTGAGGGCTGGGGTTCGCTGCACCCTGGCCTTCCCAGGACTCCATTTCGGGCTGACACCAATTTTGGATCCATCCACCTGGATTATCCTGATGTTTGAGAAGGGGTCAAGCCTGGATTTAACCCTTCCCTCCTGTTTTTAGGGTTTCCTAGATGAAAACATTGATAACGTTCTTATCTCGAGATAAATCAGAAGTGGTTCAGCAGCAGTGGGTGGGGGGCAATGCTGGGGTCTCCTCCGTGGGGAATGTTTGGAGTGGGATGTGGGGCCAGAGGGTTCCTTGGACTCCTGTGCAAGGAGAGCCTGAGAGCAAAACATTCCACATCCCTAAGGAAAAACGCCAGGGGATTTCAGCCCCACCAGGTTGGATCAGGGCAGGTGGGGCCACAGCCAGACCTGGATCCAAAACCTGATCCCTGCTGGGAGCATCATTTTAGGGACTTTGTTCAGGTTCAGGTATTTTAAACACTGGTGCCATTTCCTGTAAAAACCCCATTCCCAAGAAGCCAAAACCTGGGAATGGTGTAACAGCACCCCTATGGATACCAGCTGCAGCTTCTGATACCTCTCCAAGTGTCTTCCAGCCTCATGACTTTGAGAATGAGGTTTAGATGCAGTGTTAGCCCACTCCCAGCAGCCCTAAACAACAGGTCCAGTCCTTCAGAGCCCTGGCAGGCTCCAGCTGGGTGTGCCCAGTGTCCAGCTGGGTGTGCCTGGTGCTGTTGATGGAGCAGCCCTAGGATGGGGATTCCATTTCTTTTAAAAAGCAACCTCTTTTCTTAAGCTATACAAAGAGTTTCTAAAGCAGAAGGAAAATAAAAGCGTTTTGCCTAGAGTGCCTCTGCTGTGTGGCTGCTGAGCAGGGAGGGTGGGAGATGGACTGGAAGGAGATGAGAAGCACAAATGTGGCATAAGAGCTTTTCCTAAACACATGTGGGGTGGAAGGGAGAGCATTAGGTGGGTCTGTGGGTGATGCATGGTGGATGCCTTTCCTGAGTGTATTTTTAAGAAATCAGAGAATCCTGGGATGGTTTGAGCTGGAGGAACCTTAAAGCCCATCCAGTACCACCCCTGCCATGGCAGGGACACCTTCCACTGTCCCAGGCTGCTCCAAACCCCAGTGTCCAACCTGGTCTTGGGCACTGCCAGGGATGGGCACCCCAAACCTCTCCAGGCAGCCCCTGCCAAGGCCTGACCCCCCTTTCCATGGGGAAATTCCTCCTGGTGCCCACCCTGACCTCCCCTGGCCCAGCCTGAGGCCGTTCCCTGTCCTCCTGTCCCTGTTCCCTGGAGCACAGCCCGACCCCCCCGGCTGTCCCCTCCTGTCAGGGAGTTGTGCAGAGCCACAAGGGCCCCCCTGAGCCTCCTTTTCTCCAGGCTGAGCCCCTTCCCAGCTCCCTCAGCCTCTCCTGGGGCTCCAGACCCTTCCCAGCTCTGTTCCCTTCCCTGGACACAAGATTCCAGTTAACCCTGAACCATCAGCTGGGATCTTGGGGCCTGGTGTGTTCAGTGTCCACCAGGACCCACCACATTCACCTCGATGGATCCCAGTCCTTCAGCACCTCTTCCTCGTTCCTGAACTCCCTCCATCCTGCACCCATATCCCTGGCAGAACCCCCCAGTCCATCCCAGTTCCCTGCTGGTCCCTGGCAGCTGCAGGAGCTGCTTTGGGAGAGGAGCCCCCAGTGCTGGAGGATCCTGGGGCTGCCATGGGATCAGCTCGTGCTGTAAGAACTCCCAGAACTCCCTGACAGTGCCTTCCCTTGGGAATCCGGGGGGATCTAAAGAAAAGTGTGTTTGCCCTGGCCTTGGCATTTCTTATGCAGCCCCTCAGGACACCCAGTCCCTGCTGTCCCTGGCACACTGGGTCCCATCCCACAGAGCTCAGCCAGAAGGACTCGCTGGAGCTGAGAGACCTCTCCTGATCCTCCCTGTGCCCTCCCTGTGATCCCATGTTCCCTCCATCCATCTCCTCATCCTCCCTGTGTCCTCACACCTTCTTTATTCTCCATGTGTCCCCCCATTCCCTCCATCCTCTCCCTGCTCCTCCCCACTGCTCCCAGCTGTGGGCAGTGCAGGGACAGTGTGGGTGACACGGGGACACTGCCACGGTGTTCCCATGGGAATTGGCATCTGCCATCTCCTCAAATGGGGCTTTCCCCTGCCCTGTGGAACCAGGACACATCTGGGCCACATCTGGAAGCAGCTCCCACAGTGGCTGGGACAGAGTTTGCTTCTGCAATTCCACTGGAATTGCCTCGTGCTCAGAGTGAATCTCCCAGCACACAAATCCATCCAGGCTGTGCTCACACCCAGCCCTCCCAGGGGACAAGAGAACACAAGTCTGGCTGTTTGGGGACACATGGAACTGGACGTGGCTGGCACAGCTGGAGCTCTGGGATCCTGCTCTGCCCGTGCTGGGAACAGGGATTTGCTGCCCCTCCTGCCTCCCCTGGAGCTGCTCCTGGCGAAGCTGAAATGGGCTGGCACCCACCGGCCACTCCAGGGGGCTGCAGGGTTGGGATTGTGTTGGAGTCTGAAAAACAGAGTTCTTTCTGAGCTCCTCAGAGAGAGAGATCAGAGTGCAGGAATTGAATGAAAACCTTTGGATGGATTGAAGGATATTAAGCCATTCATACATGAAATAGAGGTGTAAGTTTATGTTTCAAGTAAGTTTAAGTAAGCAAGAATATGTTTTAAGTGCCTTAAAAAGCCCTAGACATCAGTGTAGAAAACAAGTCTCAAAAATAAGTCTCACTGAGAGCTCCAGAACATAGTTTTAGACATAATAAAAATATAGTAAGAACAGTGCTTACATTTTTCAGATAAAACAGATAGGCCATATATGCAGATTATACATAAATTTTGTATTACAAAACTAGAATTCTAATAGGTTTAGAAGAAATGCCTCAGATTTGTGGTTTTAGCTTGGGTAATTTGTAAATAAGAATCTGTGTATTGGAGCGAGAGCTCTCTCTCTTCTTCCACCACCACCATCATCATCATCACTACCACCACATGAAGAAGAAGAAGAGGAATAAAAAGAAGAAAAGAACAAAAGAAGAAAAGACCAAGGAGCACCTGCCTCTCAAGGCTGTGTACCAGGCCACAGCCTCTGCTCAGGACTCTGTACCAGGCTGAAACTTCTGTGTCTTGGGGCCTTGCACCAGGAGCTGCTCCTACTCCTCTGACACTTCTATTACTTCTCTACTTCGATTTTACTTCTATTTGGGACTTTATGCCAAAAGCTTTTAGCGTGGACTTGAACACTTGGGACTCTTTGCCTTTTGAGATTGATGTGCCTTTACAATAAACAACTTTATGGCAACTCACAACTGCTCAGCTCTTCTGAAGAGAACAACAATCCCGACAGGATTGCACAGGGAGGCTCTAAGGGAAGGGGATGCACTCCAGGAAAGAGTGAGCTCAGTTCAGGGAGGGTTTCTGTCCTGCCAAAGGCAGATCCTGGTCAGGGAGAGCCTCTCCAGTGTCACATTCAGAACCAGCCTGCGCTCTTGTGCTGCCCTCAGTATATTTGACTCAATAACTGTCATTCCAACACATTTTCCATAGGTTTTGGTCTGGACACAGCCCATGGTACTGTGGGGGTGCAGGGGGTTCCCCATCCTCCCTCCTGCTCCCAGCACTGCCCAAGGAGCTGCCCCCCTCTGGTTCGGGGGTTTTGCCCAAAGCCAAGGCACAGAGCGTGTCCTGGAGCTTGTCCTGGCTGTCACCTCCAGCAAAGGGGGCCTGGTGCCTCTAAACCCAGCCTGGAGACCCGGGAAATTCCATCCTGAGGGCCAAAATGGGCAAAAGTCATTTTAACCCCTTAAAGCCAAGGAGAATTTGAGGACCTCTGTGCCTGGTCCAATTCCCCCTTCCCTGACACAGCCTGGATCCCTCCTGGCTGCTCCATGGGCTCTTCCCAGCTGTGCTCCTGCTGCATCCTGACTCAGGGGCTGAGTCACCCGGGATGGGGGCTGTGTTTCAATTTTCAATGAGGATAAATATATTTGTTTCCAAAAAACCTCCAGCCGGAAAACATTCCCTCAAGCAGAGCATTGTCATCCATCAGCTTCGGCTTCATCTGGCTCCACTCCTAAATCATTTATGATGTTGGAGCTGCTGCTGTGCCCTGAGGGGACAGGAAGAAGGGATGGGAATTAATTGAAGGAAGGGCATCGTCCTCATTTTGTCACCTGCAAACCGAGGCAGAGGGAGGGACCCAACCCAGCCAGGACATTTCTGCTCCTTCACTGTGGGGAAGGGGAGGCAATAAAGCCCAGGGAAGTCTTTGTAAGGAAGCCCTGGCTCTGCTGGAGCTGAGCTGTCCCAGAGGTGGGAGCCCAGCAGATCCCCCCCTCCCGGGTCTCCTCCCTGCCCCAGCCAAGCAGTCCGAGAGGGACTGGAGGTGGCTGGAGCTGCTGAGTTCCAGCAGTGACATTTGGGAGGAGGGACCGACCCCAGGCATCAGCCCAGCTCCTTCTGCCAGGCCAGATCTTCACCCCAAAACCCGGGAGCAGCAGCACAATGGAAGTCAACAAGGCTGGAGGTGATTCCAGCCCGTGGAGTGCAGGGATCTGTGGCTGTCACCAGGCAGTGTCCCATCCCATCCCATCCCATCCCATCCCATCCCATCCCATCCCATCCCATCCCATCCCATCCCATCCCATCCCATCCCATCCCATCCCATCCCATCCCATCCCATCCCTGCTGCCCAGTCCAGAGGGGCCCCAGAGCTGCTCCCAGGGCTGGAGCCAGGCTGGGAGAGCTGGGGGTGCTCACCTGGAGAGGAGAAGGATCCAGGGAGAGCTCAGAGCCACTTCCAGGGACTAAAGGGGCTCCAGGAGAGCTGGAGAGAGACTGGGGACAAGGGATGGAGGGACAGGACACAGGGAATGGCTCCCACTGCCAGAGGGCAGGGCTGGATGGGATATTGGGCAGGAATTGTTCCTGTGAGGGTGGGCAGGCCCTGGCACAGGGTGCCCAGAGCAGCTGTGGCTGCCCCTGGATCCCTGGCAGTGCCCAAGGCCAGGCTGGACATTGGGGCTGGAGCAGCCTGGGACAGTGGGAGGTGTCCCTGCCATGGCAGGGGTGGCACTGGATGGGCTCTAAGGTCCCTCCCAGTCCAAGCCATTCTGGGATTCCTTGGGGCTGCATTCTGCCTCAAGGTTGTAGTTCCACCTTCTCCCCATCCCATTGCAGGACAGGCTCAATGGGTGGATGCCTCACCTGGGCATGGGCAGTCAGACCCCCAGAGCACAATGATTGGGGGCATCTTCCAAATACAAATTTTGAAACCAAAACATCCCCATCTCTTCAGGACAGACCAAAGTTAATGAGAAGGTTTGCAAGGAATTACTCCAGGGGAAAAAACCAAAAACCCAACCAAAACCAAACCAAACCAAAACGAAACAAAACAAAAACCCAAAACACCACCACCACCAAAAAACAAACCCATCCCAATGAAATTCTTGAAAAAATTCAGAAAGCAGCAATTACTTGTAAAAAAGGTGGTGATATTCTGATGAGAGAAATCCTCCTCTCCCTCTCTGTTCCTGCTGTTCTCATCACCAGGACTTTTAGGGATGCTGATAACAACATAATCCTCACCTCTGAGGCACCATGTGGGAGATCAAGCACTGCTAAACTCCCCCTCTGTGCCAGGGGCTGGGCTGGGCTCAGCTGTTAAATCATCTCAGTGCTGAACAAGCGTTGGTTGGGAAGCAGGGGGAGCATCAAAGCCAGCAATAATCAGCTGTTCAGCGAGCAGCCCGGGGGGCCTTTCCCAGGAAAGCTGCAGCCTCCTGTCAAATTATCCTCAACTCCTGAGCCTCACCTGGCCATTCCTGCCCGGGCTGACACTGGGGAGGGTGGCACTGAGCCCCTCTGGAAGGTTGGTCCCACAGAATTATGGAAATGGGACCTGGCTGGGCAGGTCTGCAGTGGAATGGGTCTGGTGCATCCTGGCCATGGGAATCCTCAACTCCGGAATGTCCCTGAGGGGCTGGAGCGTGTCCAGGGAAGGGAACAGAGCTGGGAAGGGGCTGGAGCCCCAGGAGAGGCTGAGGGAGCTGGGAAGGGGCTCAGCCTGGAGAAAAGGAGGCTCAGGGGGGCCCTTGTGGCTCTGCACAACTCCCTGCCAGGAGGGGACAGCCGGGGGGGTCGGGCTCAAAGGGCTTCAGATCCTCTTTCCCCCCAGGGCACATCCAGGTGCTCGCTGCTTTCAGGGATTTGGGGGCTCCCATCCCCTCTCACCCCTCTGGACTGGGGGCAGCTCTTCCCACAAATCCATCACAGCTCCAACCATTCTGTGGCTGAAAGCCAGAGCAGTGCAGATGTGTTTGTTTGAGTCTGGAGGTTTCACTTGGACTTTTTGCTTTATTTGCTTCTTTCCCAGGCACAGGCTGGGCAGGTAAAACCTCAGGCCCTCTTTTCTCTTTCTGGCTGACCCCCACACCCACCTGTGCTTTTCCTCTGCACAGCCACCAGCACGGGCTGTTGGCAGCGTTGGGGTGATGGAATTTTGGACAGATGTGTCTTCCCCAGGGAATGGTCCCGGCCCCGAGGCTGCCAGAGCTGCAGGAGCTGCCAGGGATGCCCAGGGTGGGATTGTTGGGGTGTCTGTGCAGGGCCAGGGCCTGGATCAATCATCCCTGTCAGGAAAATTAATCTACAAACACCAGAGGTTTATGTCCAAAAAGGAGACAGAGGAGACCTTTTACTTTATTTGAATAAAGGGAGAGGCCATGGGACATTCCCCTGGAATCTCTCAGATTTTTGGAGGACACAGCCTCCTTTTTATCCCAATTTCCCATCCACATTTCCCTCTCTCTTTCCCCATGGGCTGAGGTACTTGAGAGGCACAGACTTCCCAGAACACCTGATACCTGAGATTCCCCTCTGATGTACAACCCTCCCTTTTTATTTTTAATTCTTATAGAATTCAAGGTTTTTCCCCATTGCTTCTTTCATCTTTCAATATCCAATTTCATTTATCAGCAAACCTGCAGTTTGTTTGTAAAGGCAAATCTCTTTTTCCATTCATCAATCAGTGGAATCCTTCCCATTGTTTCTTTTATCTCTCAGTGCTGGTTTTATCCACCAGCAGATCCACAGCTTGTTTGGAAAGACAAATCTCTCATTCCTCTCATCCCGGTAGATCCTCCCAGCTCAGGAGATTCTGTGACTGATTCTGTGCCTGCGACCTGCACAGGAAATTCCTGCAGCTCCTTTCCCAGGTGTGGCACGGCCCGAGGTGCTCACTGAACACCCCATGAGCTCCTGCAGTCTGAGCTGTTCCCATCTCCTTCGTGTCCCTGGGTGACACAAGCAGCTCCCAGAGGCAGCAGAGTGTTCTTCTCTCTTGTGAGATCCCAAACTTTTCCCCAAGAAGGAGCAGTTCTGGAGGAATGTTGGCAGGAGTCACCTGCTCCACATCTAGAACAGATTTCCAGCTCACATTGGCTGCTTCCTTTGGATATTAGTGCTGAAATCACTTTAGTGCTGAATAAACTCAGAAAGATTCGTAGCAAAATCAGTGTGAGACAGAAAAGGAGGGTTCACATTGTTTAGAGATTCGATCTTATTTTTTTATCAATAGCATTCAGGATTTTCTAGGCTGTTTGCAGACTTCACTCCTCTTTTGATAACACAATGTGAAATGTTGATGTTTCTTTGTCCCATCTAAAGCCCTCAAAGTGCCCAAGGACCAGCGAGGCCCCCTGGGCTGTACAGGGGGGATTTGTGCTCCTGCTTCTCTGTGCTCCCTGTGCCTGGGGATCCCAAACCTCCTGCACAGAGCAGTGGTGCCACCTCCTCCCTCGCTCCCTGCCCTGCAGGGAAGCTCTGGCTCCGGAGTGACCCCACTGCTGACCCCAGACGTGCCCTCCATCCCAGAATACCCGGGCATTGTTCCGTGCAAGAGCTGAGCTTTGTCCTGGGCCATCCCAAATGTCCTGGTTGCCACCATGGAGTGGGGGTTTTGTCCGTGTCCCATACGGGAAATCCCCGAGTTCCTCCTGAAGCCAAACCCACTCTGCTCTTTGTCCTCAGGGCCACCTCAACAGGACCTTCCCCCTCTCCCACTGGCTCCTCTCGGGGTTTTGGGGTGGTTTTGGGGGTATCTTTTTTTTATTCTTAAAGATCTTTAAGCTGTTATCCAAAATCCAACTTTCCCCAAGGCTTTCTGTGTCTAATCAGCAAATATCATCCGATTGTGTGGGGATGAAGTCATTACATCTCCCTCAGCAAAAAACCTTCTCCTTTTTCCCCAGGGGGAGGAGAGCCCTTCCTTCAGGATTATGGGATTAAGCAGAGCTTTAAAAGAGAGATCTTGCATTGTTGCTTAAAGAGCTTAATCTGAAATCCCCTCCAAAGTGAGTGGGGCTTTGCAAACGCTGAGTAAGGGATTGGAGCTGATCCCTGCCCCAGGCCTGGAGCTCCAGGTGGGATCAGCCCTGGGGCAGAGCCTTGGAGCACTCCTGGTGTCCTTTAAACTGCTCCCCCCTGCTCTAATCCTGGGATGAGCTTTGGCACAGCTGGATGGGCACCCCTCCCATTTATTTTTGTATTTATTTTATTATATTTATTATATCTATCTATCTATATATATTTATATATTCTATATGTTATTTTATATATTATTTATATATTTATATTTACATATTATTTATATATTTTAATATTTATTTTATATTTATATATTTGTATTTATATTTTTAATTTTTATTTCTATTTTTCCACTCTCCCAAGGCACGAGAGCTACAGAGGTGCTTGGGAAAAGCTCTCTGAGCTCCCAGCCAGCAGAGGAGCTGCTGCTGGGATGAATCCATCCAGTTCAGGCCACAACACCCCAAAAGCAGTTCTGTCTCCTTGGTAATAATAATAATAGTAGTAATAATAATAATATAATAATATAGTAATATAATAATAGTAAATTATAATTATAAAAATTAATACTATTATATTAATTTACCATGTTCTGCCTCTAAAATTTGTGCGCATTTCTGGCCCAATGGAGAAGCTCTGGCTGTGTGCTTGTCCCACCCTGCAGGGAATTACACCCAGAACATCTCCTGATGGAAGGAGGTGGGGACAGCTCTGCCTCCTCCTTCTTCCCAGCCAGAGCCCAGATCCCAGCTGGAGCTCTCCTGGCAGCCCTGGCTACACGTGGGAATTCCTCAGCAGCTTTTCCCTCTTAAGGAGGGTCAGGAACAGAGCTGGGAGATTTACCAATGGAAATTTGGGAGGTTCCACCAAGGGCTGGAAATCCCTTCCCAAGCTTTTCCTGCTGTTTGTGTTTGTCTTTCAGTTTGTGCTGCCCAGGAATGTCATTTGTAGCACAAGGAATTCACTTTTGGGGCATCTGGGGGAGTTTCCTGCTGTGCTGAGCTGTCTCTGGTGACTGTAGAGCCACCGAGCATTTGGGGCTGGAAGGGACCCTAAAGCTCATCCCCTCCATCCCAGCTCGGTCAGGGCCCCACCCAGCCTGGCCTGGGATGGTTCCAGGGATCCAGAGGCAGCACCAAACAACAGAGAAGTGCAGTGGAAATATCCAGGCTGGGAATATTGTCCCTTTCAGTGCTGGGCACCGCTGTGGTGACAGCTGCAGGGACACCTCAGTGGCCTGTGGGTGCTGGAGCCCCAGTTAAAATTCCAGCTCTCAGGTGCAGGGACCAGCACGGCTGGGAAGCCACCAGAGCATCCTCCCTGAGCATTCCCAAAGGCTGGGGGAGCGCTCCTGGCAGCTCCCAGACAATTCCACCTGGAGTTTTACCCCCCTGGACACCACCCTGGCCCCTCCTTTGGTCCTGTGTTAGTGCCAGCCCAAGGCCAGGCTCTGCACATTAACATCTCATGGAAGGCTCCCAAGGCTTGGTGCAAGGTGTGTGGAGGCTGCTCTCCTCCCTCCTGCCCTGCTGTGGATGCAACATTCCCAGAAAATCCCCAGGGAAAGTGTGTGTGAGTGAAAAGCAGGGCAAGGCAGGAGGAGAAGAGGAATTCAAGGAGATCTGCAGCTCCCAGAAGGCTGCCCGAGAAGAAGGAACTAAGCTGGGATGAATGATGCATGAGGTAAAAGCCTGGGCACGGCAGGGAGGGGGAAGGAAGGGTGGTGGAAATGGGGAAAAGGATGAGAGAGACGAGTGGAGGAGCCAAAAAAGCAGGGACAGCCTTTAGCAGGAGCAGTTTTGTGTTTGCAAGGGGAGAAAAATAATAAAGGCATGAAATCAAACCAAAAACCTTATGGCAAAAGTTCCAGTGAGCCTCAGGGAGCATCGTGGAGGGTGGGAGGGGTTGGTGACGTGAACGGTGTCACTTGGAGCTGTTTTCCATGCTCCAGAGGGAGAAACAGCTCCAGGAGCCGTGCAGGGCCAGGCCCCTCCAGCCAGGCCAGCAAGGGATGGATCTCCTCTAAATGGGCTCCTTTGGAAAGGGAAAATAAAGGGAACTGAGAGCCGTTAGGTGCCTGGAAATTGGTAAATTCAAAATGTTGAATCTCATCACTGTTAGTGAGGTGAATTTCTGGGAGCAGGGTTTGGAAGGGCTCCCAAAGCCCCCTCTCCTCAGGGACCGGGATGGGCACGGACACAGCACCAGGGCTTTGGGAGGCAGAGCAGGGATTTGGTGCCCCAGGGGCTGGGAATGAGGGAGAGGAGGGGATGGGGCTGGGGGGACCCTGGGCAGGTCCCTGCAGAGCCACTGGTGCTGCAGAGAGGGGCTGGGGGAGCTGGGCTAACAAAACCCGGGCCAGGGCTGGGCTTTGTTAAAGGCTCTCAGAGCCAGGGAAGGAGCTGCTGAGCCAGAAGGAGGAGGAGGAGGAGGAGGAAGAGGAGAGGCAGTGCCTGTCCTTGCCGAGGACAGGGAGCTGTGTCCTTGCAGGGCTGTGCAGATGAGGCTGTAAATCTGTAAATCTGCTGTGCAGAGCAAGGAGAGGCAGCTCCAGGACGTTCATCAGCTCCTTTTCCACGGGGCAGGAGCCCATAAACATCCCCACAAACCCTGGTGTGGCTGTGGCTCCGGGTTATCCGGGGTCTCACACACTTCCATGCGGGTCCAGCCCGGCTCCAGAGGGTTCCAGGTGTTTTGGAGGATGGTCCCAGCTCCCTGAGGCCCTGCTGGACCCCACTGCCCCCTGTGCTCTGGTCCTGTCCCATTGTGAATGGATCCAAACAAAGCAATGCTACGAGACTTTAAACCCTTGGCCTGGATTCGTTCCTGTGCCCTCAGTGCTCCCTGGAATTCTGCTGGCCGTGGATTTGTTCTGTTGCCGTTGAACCTTGAACACCAAACCCAGATTTTGGGCCTGTGATTCCATGGTGTGAGGGAGAAAGGAGCTGCAGGACTGGGTCTGTCTCTGTCCTCTCCTGACAGCCCTGGATGGGCTTTTCCAGGGCTGGGCTTTTCCAAGCCCATCCTGGAGCCCCTTCAGGCAGGGATGGTGCAGAGCATCCCCTGCTCCGGGCACAGCCTCTGGGAGCCGGGGACCCCTGCAGGGCCATCCCCCAGTGCTGGGCTGGTGTTCCCGTTCTGTGTCCGGCTTTGTGGCAGCCAGGGCAGGATCCCCAGCTCAGTCTGGGCTCTCCATGGCCCCAGCCCTGCCCTGCCTTTCCCCGGCTGTAAATATTAACCACGGGGGTCAAGTGGAGTTAAGTGGCCGCGTTAATTATTCATCAGCTCCTCAGGAAGGGAGGGCGGGGTGTGGTTACTGCGCTGAAAAGAGAGAGAAAGGACAGCAAAACACACGGAGCTGTTTGGGGAAAAAAGGCCAATTTATTGTACAGACAGCCCGGATTTAAAGTGTGTTAGTGCAGCCAGGACAGGACAGGAGCTCATGGGACAATTGGGAAAAACATCCCTGGGACAGCACCTCAGGATGTGTCCCACGGCAAAGACACCAGGGGTTAATGTTGGTGATGAATTCCACTCTGTTTGTCACCGTGTTCTCACCCTGGGAGACTCCTCCCTAACTGAAGCTGCAGTCAGCTTGTCAGCCTGGGAATGGAGCTGAGAGTCAGGAGAAATCCAGGCCTGGAAAGAATTTCCAAGCTGTAATTCCCCAGCTCTGTGTATGTGTGTGTCCACAGCAGGGGCACAGCTCGGCTCTGCCGCAGTTTGGGGATGCTCTGGGCAGCCCAGGAGCTCGGGCAGGCTTTGCTCGGGGGCTCTGGGTTGGTGGTGCTGTGCTGGGTGGGGTTGGAGTCGCAGGTACGGAACATTCTGCACAAATAAACCACGGCAAAGCCGAGCTGCCCTCCAAACCCGGCTCCAGGGGCTGCAGGGCTGCTCCAGCTCCCCTTGAGCCAGAGCTCTGCTCCGCGATTAAAGATGCAAAGCCTTCAGTGCTCGCACTCATCACCCTGACAGGCTTTGTGTAGCTGCGGGATAAACTCCAGTTAAAGGCACAGGAGGAGTGCTGGGAGCACGGGGGGGATTTCTGGGAGCAGGGTCGGGCTCAGTCCTTGCCCTTCACCCTTCGCACTGCAGCTTGGCAATGCCAGCAGCTTTGGGAAGTTCCCTTTTCTTCTGTGTCTTTGCTTGAGCCGTTTTCTGACTTTGTCCTCTGCTCCACTCCTGTGTGAAGACCCCGTTAAAGCCAGGAAGGCTCCCAGGCTCCTGGAGCACGTTCTGCACGAGGAACTCCTGTCTGGGAGCTCCTTCCAGCGGCTGCAGGCTGGGGGTTCAGGTGCTGGGGCTGATTTTGGGGTGAGACCTCCCTGGCCCAGCCGTGCCTGCTCTCATCCCCAGTGAACTGAGGGGCAAACGCCCCCAGCCCTTCCCAGCACAGCTCCTCTTTTCCTGGGAAATCCAGCAGTTCCAGAGGTGACCTGATTCCCTGGGAAATAAATGTAGCTGAGCCCTCAATCCGCCCCAGCCTGGGGTTGATGTGCTCACACAGCAGTGACTGAGTGAAAGCAGGGACCAGGAGCTATGGAGTTCTCTGCCTCCCGTTGGATCAGCCAGCGTGGAAGGGCTGGAATGACAACCCCAGCCTGACCTGGCCCTCAGCACTACATCAACGAGCTGAGCAAGGCTTTACTGATAACCTCACACTGGCATGGTCCTGAAATCCAACAAAACTCAGGAAAAGAGGGAAGATACTGATGGAGACTTGGGCTGGAAAATAGAAATATTCTTGCTGGCACATGCAGAGAAGGGAGGAGCCCCAGCCAAGGAAGGAGCTGCTGTGAACCCTCACCCTGGGCAGCTGGGGCTCCATGGCAGATACAACTGGGAACTTGGGTTTTAGGGAATTCTTGCTGTCAGCTTTGTGACCTCCCAGCCACATCCTCCTGTGCAGAGCACGAGGAACATTTCTGCAAAACCAAATGCCTTCCCTGCTGTGAAAGAGCTGCTTCATGCCATGCCTGAGCTCAGCTGGGAGGATGAGGGGTTCTGCTGTGAGCTCAGCAGCTTCCAGCCTGCACTGGAAACCAGGGAGAGCCGAGTGGGATAACAGGAGAGGATAACCTGGAGAGCCAAGGGAGGCTGTTCAGGATAACCAAGAGAGTCCTGCTCTTCCTGAGGTCCAGGGCAGCCACCTGAACCCACCACCTCCTTCCCCAGGCCCAGTGTCCTGCTGATCCTTGGGGAGGGGACGGCCAGAGAGCTCTGTGAGAAACACAGCTTGAAACAGGAGCAGACCCTCCCAGTCCCTCCTGGAGAGGTGCAGGGAGCTGGGAAGGACAGAATGAGACCATGAAGAGCCTCCCATCTCCTCACAGGTGCTCTTTGGTGGCAGCTCATTGTCCCCCCGATGTCACTGATGGTGGCAGGGGCAGAGGGGTGACAGGCACGTCCTGGGTGCCCTTGGGACAGGTGTCCAGCACCTTCAGCTGGTCCTTGTGCAGCTGGAAATCCAGGGAATGCAGCTCTGACTCACTGCCCTGATTGCTGCTGCCAGGGAACAGGAGGAGAGGATCCAATCCCTCGGGAGAACAGGAAAAGGCTCTGCAGGACCCTTCAAATACAGAGGAGCTCAAGTCCAAAGTGCCACACCATCAGCAATGCAGAGATTCTGGGAATGGCAGGAATTCTTCAGGGGAACCTTCACTGGGAATAGAAAATTGGGCCTTTCTCCACTTGGGACTCCCAGAGGTCTTGGCCAGTTCTTCCTTTCCTGTCCTTTTTTAATTCCTTGCTCAGGTCTGGAACCACCTCAGGCTTCTGCTGCAGAAATGATGTCCCAGCCCTTTGGTTTTCCAGCTCTTGTCCTTTCCTGATCCCTGGCATGGAGCAGTCAGGGCCCTGCTGAGGCCATGGGCTCCTGGAGGGGTGAAAAGCCAGACCAGGTGACCCATGGTGGCCTTTGCTCTGTGTGGGTGTCACCCCTGCCTGGGCTGGCACTGCCAGCCCTGCATCTGCTCAGGCCACAGGGCTGAGGTTGATGTGCTTGATGAGCTCGATGAGTTTGATGAGTTTGATGAGTTTGATGAGTTTGATGAGTTTGATGAGTTTGATGAGTTTGATGAGTTTAGTGAACTGGGCTGAGCTGCTGCTCCAGGGGACTCGGTGGGACAGGATCCCAGATGGATATCCAGGCAAATCTGGGAGTGTGGGAGGATTCCCACGGCCCCTGGAGCCCGGCAGGGCTGGAGAGCACCAGGTGCAGGGGGTGCAGGTAAGGCAGGGAGGTGTTCTCACCACTGCTCCTGACCCCAGCACCCCCTGGCATCTCCCCTTCCCCTGGGATCCCCTGGAGCCCCTGATGGGGGGAGGCTGCAGGGGCAGCTTGGGGTCACTGCTGGCTGTGCCCTGGGGCTGAGCCCACAGCTGGCTCCTTCCATCCAGGCTCCATCTCCAGCAGAGCCCCAGGGGTGATCAAAGGTGATTTCTCCTCCCTGGGATCCCCCAGTCTTGGCATTCCCTCCAAAATCCAGAATTGTTCTGTGCTGCCTGCTTTCAACTCTTCAGTTCCAAACAGCTGCTCCTTGCTTTTCCAAAGGAAGGCTCCAATTTTCACAGCACTGGAAATCCTGGATCACAGCATTTCCTTGTGCATGAGGAGTTTGCACATCTCATATTCTATTCCTTCTCTGCACTTTGCTTCCATGTTTTATTCCAATGGCCCTGCTGTGCCTCAGGAGGTTCTGAGCTCTAATAATAATTGTAGGGGTAATAAAATAAATCATCCTGGTGCTACCTGCATATGCCTGGCTACTTTCCTTGCATTTTTAATAAGAGCTGGACTGGATCAAACTGGAGGTTTGGACATTTTCCTTTGAGCTCTCCATGTCTGTCATTCCCAAACCCATCACAGCCCAAACAGCTCACCACGGTCACCAGGTGCCACCAGACCAGGACAAGAGGCTGAGGGTCCTCATTGAGGCTTTTTTTTGTGGGTGAAATCCCAAGGGATTAAGGGCTGGCTGTTCAGAGACCCCAGGCTGTGACTGTCACTGACTGAAGGTGCTGAGTTAGCACTAATGAGCTTTGGATTACCAGGGTGGAAACAGCCAGGAGCTGGGAAGGGGCTCCTGAGAGGGCTGAGAAAGGGGCTCAGCCTGGAGAAAAGGAGGCTCAGGGGGGCCCTTGTGGCTCTGCACAACTCCCTGACAGGAGGGGACAGCCGGGGGGTCGGGCTGTGCTCCAGGGAACAGGGACAGGAGGAGAGGGAACGGCCTCAGGCTGGGCCAGGGGAGGTCAGGGTGGATATTGGGGAAAATTCCTTCACTGAAGGGATGGTCAGTTCCCGGCACATCCAGGGCAGGGGTGGAGTCCCCATCCCTGGAGGGGTTTAACAGCTCTGTGCATGTGGCACTTGGGGACATGGGGCAGGGGTGGCCTTGGCAGTGCTGGGGGAATGTTTGGACTTGGTGATCCCAGAGGAGTTTTTTAACCACAGTGGCTCTGTGATTCTGTGATTTGTGCAAGAAGAGCCTTCAGGCTGTGTGACTTTTTCAACCATCTCTGGCCATGGCAGTTTCCAATTTAAAACTGAAGAGCAGCAAAATTTGGGAGCAAAAGGAATCCTTCAGAGTTGCCCTTGCAGGTGGCAGAGGGACATGGGAGGGGCTGGTTCTTGTGCATTTGCACACCAGGAGTGGTGGCTGAGACACAAGCGCCATTCCCAGAGCAGCAGTTTGGGACTGCAGCCACATCCTCCCTGCTCTGCTGCAAATGATGGATTGAGGGTGTTCTATCCTCACCTGGAGGCACAAAAATATGAAGTTGAGGGAGGCTGATGTTCTGACTGGTGAGCACAGAATTGAGTTTATCCCTCACAGGGACTCTGGGCTCTGTCACCAAGGGGCAGAGGAAGGTGCGTCCTGTGTCCGTGGCACAGCCAGACCTCCCCTCAGAGCCCCAGCTACTGCAGGAATTCCCTGACCAAGCCCCACCTGCACAAGTGTGAAGACAAAACCTTCCAGAGTTGAGGTGATTTGCCCATTGTCCAGTTGAGGAAATGGCAGGAGAAGGAATATTCTTATTTTTTCCTTTTCCTTCCCAAGGACAGAAGGAAGGAGGCATCAAGGCCTTACAGCTCCTGGGAAACTGGTTTTTAGGATTAATAAGAATGGAAAAACCCATCCATCAGTCCCTTCATGCAGCTTCCAAGCCCTCAGCCACACCAGGATTTATGAAGCAGCACATTTGTGCTGTATTCAGGTGCCTGAGTCCTCCAGAGCTTCTCTGTTCATTCTGTATTTTTGGGATGAGGAAATAAAACCCTAACAGGAACCAGGACAAGAGGGGGAACTGCACTGAGCCAGCCAAAATCCTGGAGACTCTGAAGCGAGTCCCATTTCATTCTTGTCTGCTTCTTTTTGCCCTCTGTGCCCTCCTGGTGCTGCCCAGCAGCCGCCCCTGGGGGCTGGAGCCTCCTGAGGAAATCCAGGAGCATGGATGGGCTCCATGTCCTGTGCTCCCTCTGGACAGCACTCCCAGCCCCACACACCCAGGAGGGTTTCCAGGGGATTTTTGGAGGGTGTCCCATTGGAGAGGGAATGATTGGAACCACGATGAGGGAGACAGGAGCTTCCCATGAGGAATTTGGTGTGCAGCTCCAGGGGTGCTGGGCTGGGTGTGGAAGACAGGAGTGAGGGGACAGTGGACAGACATCTGCCACTGGACAGAGCATCCCCGGGTACCCCGGGCCTTTGCCAGAGAGGCCCTGGGAGGAGAAAATGCCTGGATGAATGGATGTGGAAACTGGAGTGGAATGCAGAGGCTGCACTGTCCAAGTTCCCTGGGCTGGGTGATAAGGGGAGATCAAATGGATCTGGAAAAGCTTCCTTGGCTGCAGGAATGGAATTAAAAAGAAAAATCCCTATCACAGGAGGGGTTTAGCTGTTCCTGCTGGCAGCACCACAGGGAGCCTCTCCTGGGAATGCTGTGTGAGGGGGAGGAACCACCTGGGCCCTGGAACAAAGGGCTGTGCCTGGGTCCCTCCTGGACACCCATCCTGAGGATCAGCTTCTGGGGTGCCCTTCTCCAACCCTGCCCTCCTGTGCTCCCCAAACCCTTCTGTGCTGTCCCTGCTGTGCTGGGCAGCCCCGGCTCTGCTCTGTCCCTTTGTGTCCCTGACCCAGGGCAGGCTCTGCAGCTCCCTGCTGCTGCTTTCTCCTCGTGTCCCCTGTTTCCTGAGCCTGGAGTACAGCCTGCTCCCCTGAATCCCCTCTGGATCCCTGCTGGCTGCTCCAGCCCGTGCTGGCCTTGCCCAGGGGCTCCTGCTCCAGATGAGTCCTTAGCCAAACCCAGCCGTGCTCACTTGCAGAAATGGGATTTTGGGCAAAGCTTTCAGTCTGCCTCCAATCCCATTCCTGCAGTGGCTCAGGCTCCTGGGATGGATCTGCAGGAGCCTGGCCAGAGGCTTTGGAAGATTCTGGTCATGCTGAGGGACGTTTTCAGTATGAAAACCTTCCATCCTCAGAGCCTGAACTGTGTTTGTTGTATTTAAATATCCTGAACTCCAGTTCTCTGTAGCTCAGATCTCACTGGCAGCCCATGCAAATTCAAGTCCTGCATAAAAGGGAATTTAAGCCTCCTAAACCAGTCTTGAAAATGTATTTACTTGCACCTTTATTGCTGTTTCCCTGGACCCTCCATGGCACATTTCCTTTTCTGCCTCTCCTGGCACCTCCAGGCTCTGGTCCCCTCTCATTTGAGGTGTTCATTATTTTCCTCACAGCTTTAAGTGCTGCAGTCTCTGAGCAGCCTGGTCCCTCACTCTCCTCCCCACCTCCATCCCCTCGAATCTTGCTGCTCCCTTTTGCTCACTGCACTTTTTACCCTGTGCCAGCCCTGGTGTCCCAGGAGCTCCGTGCTGGGAATCCAGAAATCACACAATGCTCCTGGAGCTGAGACAAAAAACGCTGTGGGTTTTCCCCTGCTCTGCTGAGGCTTTTCCAGGTGAGGCTTTTCCAGGCCAGGTGTGAGTGCTGAGGAGGTTTGGGGGGGCTGGGGCAGAGCCTGGGGACCAGCAGGACACAATTCCTCACAGTTCCTCACAATTCCTCACAATTCCTCACAATTCCTCACAGTTCCTCACATTTCCTCACATTTCCTCACAATTCCCCACAATTCCTCATGATTCCTCACAATTCCTCACAGTTTCTCACAATTCCTCACAATTCCCCACGATTCCTCTGCTCCTGGAGGGATCAGCAGTCCCAGCTGACAAACCCTGGCTGTCTCTGGCAGCTCTCCACCATTTTGATCTGGATTTTGACACCGTGTCTCTCTCCAGTCCTAACAGAATGAGAAAGGAAATTATGTGTATTTGAACAGATCACAGCATTCTGACAGGAGCCAGGAGCAGTTTTAATGAAGTGGATTTGTTCCCTGTCTCAATCCCCGACTGGTAAATTTAACTTGACTTTGTCCCTTCAAATAACAGAAATCTGTGATGTCACATCTAATGCTTCATCAGCGTCTGTAATGCCATCAGTCACAGAAGCAATAATATGACATAGATATTTTTTAATGATAAATGCCTTCTATCATTCTGGAAAAGATCCCACCTTAAATGGATTGAGGTCGTGCAAAAAAGAAAAAAAATTTGGATTAGTTTAGGGTTTTTTGCAATTTAACTGAAGAGAGGGTTGAATTGGCTTGGAAATGATGTTTGAGGTGGGGGTTTGGGAGGGAAGAGCCCCTCCCCGGCCGGAGCGTGCAGCAGAGGGCACTGCACGATGGCACAGCCCGGGGGCTCCGCAGGGATCGGGGCTGGCATTCCCTGGAGAGGGGCAGGGCTGAGTCCCTGGCTGGCCACGCTCAGGTGTGACCACCTGGACACTCCTGCAGCCCGGGCTGGCCCAGCCCCAGCTCATGGAGGGGATGGCACACGGGGCCAGCAGCTCCTCGCTGCCATCTCCCAGCCTGGCTCTATCCCAGCTCCCCGGGCTGGGCCATCCTGGGCCGGGGCAGCCAAATCCCTGCGGCTGCTGAGGTCCTTCCCCACCCTGTGCCCTCCTGTCCCATCTCTCGCCCACTGGAGCAGCTTCCTCCAGCAAAAGCTTCTTGGGAGAAGCATCCCAGCTCCAAAACCAGGCGCCACATCCACAGGAGAGCTGCTGGGGTGGTGCTGGGGAGGGGCTGCTGAGGGCTCTGAGCTGCACAGGGTCAGTGCTGATCCCTGATCCCTGGGACAGGGACAGAGAGAGCTCCTGAGGCTGGGCTCAGCTTGGATTTTAGGGAAAGGTTTTTCCCTGGGCACTGCCCGGGCTCCCCAGGGAATGGTCCCGGCCCCGAGGCTGCCAGAGCTGCAGGAGCTGCCAGGGATGCCCAGGGTGGGATTGTTGGGGTGTCTGTGCAGGGCTGGGAGCTGGATTGACGATCTCTGGAGTCTCTTCCAGCCCAAGCTGTTCTGTGACTCCATGGTTGGGACTGTCCTCTGCTCCTCAGTCCATTTTCATTCTGTGCCCCTCACAGGAACAGCCCCAGCTTTGGGATTTATTTCGCTTTCATTTCTTCCAAAGTTTTCTTCTTTTGGTTTTTTGTTTTTTGGGGGGAGGGGTTTGGTCTTTTTTTTTTTTCATCCTTCTTTTCTTTAACATCTGAGCTCATGTGTGATGTTGCTACCACTTGATTTCTTTCCCCCTAACCTGGAGAAACTGGAGCCCTCCACCTTTCCAGGAGTGACTCCCAGGGGAGGTGGGGGCAGAGCAGAGGGGTGGTCATGACTGGGAGTGAGAAGAGGTGGAAACTGGAAGAGCCCAGGAATTTCCACTGTTGGTTCCACCTGGGAAATGTGTGTTCTGTGGATGAAGGGGGTCCTGGCAGATTGGTGCCAGACAGTATTGCACTCCTGGGATGGCCCAGTGCAAGTTGCAGGTGCTGCCTCTTTTCCCTTGAACTTGAGGATTCCTGCAATCCAAATAAACCTGCAGGAGCAGGTTGTGCTTTTAGCAGCCACAGTCCTGCTCTGTGCAAAGGCAGGCTGCCTCGGGAATGCCAGGAATTACAAAGGAGTCACGGAGCTGGAACCTGCTCCTGCACCTGTTTTTGTATTTCTGCCTGAGACTTTTATCACTCACTGAACAAGCACAGGAGGAAAAACGCTCCTGGGGAGGAGGTGTTTGTGAGGGCTGTCCTGCTCATGTCTCCTTGGATAAGCCTTTGGAGCAGGAATTTCCCTCTCTGTTCCTGGAGCAGGCCAGGGGAACATTCCTGAGCTCTGTCCCGGCTGGGGGATTTGCTGGGGGATTTCCTGCATGCAAAGATGTGCTGGCCCCTGGGGATGCTCTTGAATGCTCCTGAGCTCCTGAATCCTTCTGGAAAAACTCCCCAAGCTCCTGCACGAGGGCCCCAGGCTGTGGCTCAGGAGAGCCCGGGGGGAGCTCTGGGCTCAGGCTGAGCTTTGGGAAGGGCTGGGAAGGAGCAGTAGGGGTGCCCATGGGAACAAACCCATCCCAGGGGCTGCCCAGCTCCTGCCTCATTTC
Organism: Acridotheres tristis; assembly: GCA_037013685.1. Lineage (NCBI taxonomy): Eukaryota > Metazoa > Chordata > Aves > Passeriformes > Sturnidae > Acridotheres > Acridotheres tristis. The sequence goes on from CM072906.1 coordinate 861,764, forward strand.
CCACCTCCTGCTGATCCTCTGCTTCTCACCCCACCCACCTCCAGAGCCCCTTTTGCCCTGGGAGTCCTTCCAGGTCCTTCTTCAGGGTCACACTCCCAGCTAAGGATCCTTCTGGAGGTTTGGGACCAGGCTGGAGGGACTCCAGGGGGAAGGTCCCTTCTCTGAGCTCCTCTGCCCAGCTCCCCCTGGCTCTCAGGGAGTCTCTCTCCATGATTCCTGTCAGCTCCCTCAGGTTCTGGAAGGCCACAATGAGGTCGCCTCAAAGCTTCTCCTCTCCAGGAGAACATTCCCAGCTGTCCCAGCCTTTCTTCCTGGTGCCTCCTCTGGGCTCCTCCAGCAGCTTGAGCAGGAGTTCCCAGGGAGCTCCACAGGTGGACCGGGCTTGGAGGATCCCCTCTGACCAGCAGCTCCCCAAACTGTGTGTGCAAAGGCATTTACCAAAATTCCAGATGTGCCCAATGGCATTTACCCCAATTCCAGGGGTAAATCTAGCAAAATTCCAGATGTGTCCAAAGGCATTAACCCAATTCCAGGAGTGTCCAAAGGCATTTACCCCAATTCCAGATGTGTCCAAAGGCGTTTATCCCAATTCCAGGGGTGTCCAAAGGCATTTATCCCAATTCCAGATGTGCCCAATGGCATTTGCCCCAATTCCAGGGGTGTCCAAAGGCATTTCTGCTGCAGGACAGCCCCTCTTGGCCCCTCCATCCCCATGGAGACCCTGCCTGGCCTCAGGGTGACCAAGCAGCCAGGGGTGGCACTGGGACACTGTCACCTGCCTGTCCTCTCCATTTAATTCCCACCTCTCTCTCCAGTTTGCTCCCACCCTGTCACCTCTCCCTCAGGACCTGCCAGGACTGTGCTGCTCCCTCTTCATCCCAAAGGGATGGCCCATGGGCTGCTCTGCCCCTGCAGCAGCAGAGAGGATTCCCAGGATGTGCTGAGGGCCCCAGGAAGGGTTAATCCACCTTGTCCTGCGTGGAATTGAAGGGATGTAATCCCACATGCCAACGGGAACCTCTCCATGATGATACCCGTTGTTCTCACGTCCTTGTCCTTCAATTATTTGATTCATTCACATTTAGGATAAATACAGGATTAACCCAAAATGAGGTTTTAGGAGGGAAAAGCTTTTACTCTTTAATTTTAATCGAAAATTCATTCAAACAATTCTCTCTGGTGATCGAGAGGAGGTGATTTAGGGAGGGATAAAGGCATGGAGCAGCTTGAAGGTGGATGGGGCCTGGGACAGCCACAGTGGTCTCCAATGTCTGCTTCAAACACATCTCTTTTATTAATCCTCTCTCTTCCAAGACCCCATAATAAGCTCTTCCTCCCAAATTTGGGGGTTTAGCAGGGTTTTTTTTTTTTTTTTTTTTTTTTTTTTAATTGTTGGTTTGGTTTTTTTGGGAGGGGGTGTTTTGTGTGTGTATGTTTTTGTTGTTGGTGGGGGTCTTTTTGGTTGGTTGGGTTTTTTCTGGGTTTTCTTGGGGGTTTTTTTGTTTCTTTTTTCTTCTTTCTTTCTTTTTTTTTTTTTTTGCCTCAGGACATCTCTCCCTTGGGGGCTGCATTAGGTCTGAAGAGCCATCATCCCATCCCATTCCATGCTGGGAAGCCCCTTCCTCTGCTCCTCCTGGGAGGGGCTGGAGCAGGAGGAACCCAGCCCTGCCCTGGGGAAGGGGCAGCACAGGCACCCCCAGGTTCTGGGCACTCCTCGGGGTCCCAGGTGGGCACAGGGGTTTGCCTTTGACTTGAGGGTTTCTTTGCAGGCAGAAGAGCAAATCCCAACTGCAGCTGGTATTTGTGGTGAGCTGTCCCCATGGAGGGACAGGCACTGCCCGTGCAGGGGACAGGGGGGCAGGGGGGCAGGGGGACAATATCCCTCCTCGTGGGACAGGGGGACAGGGAGACAAAATCCCTCCTCAGCGTGATGCCCCTGTGCCGGGGGTGGGGAGCAGGGAGGTGACACTGCAGATGACCTTGCAGCCCCTCCTCGGGCTCTGCAGGGCACCTGGAGCACTGGGGTTTGTCCATTTTCCCATCCTTTCCCTGTGGGAAAACGGACACGGCCGGGCAGCCCAACAGCATCCCATCCCATCCCATCCCATCCCATCCCATCCCATCCCATCCCATCCCATCCCATCCCATCCCATCCCATGCCATCCCATGCCATGCCATCCCATCCCATGCCATCCCATGCCATGCCATCCCATGCCATGCCATCCCATCCCATCCCATCCCATCCCATCCCATCCCATCCCATCCCATCCCATCCCATCCCATCCCATCCCATCCCATCCCATCCCATCCCATCCCATCCCATCCCATCCCATTATCCCATCTCCTCCCAGCACAGAGCCAGGACAGCTCCGCGGGCCCCGGAGCCCCAGAGCCGGGGCTGTGGCACAGGGCTGATGTCGCCGTGCTCAGAGGATGACGCAGAGCGTCGCCATGGAGACGGGAAGCCAGGGCAAGGAGCCAGGGATGCTCCGGGCACATCCCGGGAGCAGGGACCGATCCCGCAGCATCTGCTGGGGCAGCGGGGGCAGGCACGGACATTCCCGGCGGAGAGCGCTCGCTGCCATCACGGCAGGGCTGAACGAGGGGTTTTTGTGTGGAGGGTTCCATTCCAGGCTGAAGCCTCCCCTTCTCCCCCCGGGGCAGTGACACAGGGCAGCGCTCCATCGTGCCTCGCATCCCGGGGAGAACAGCCGCGCTTCAAAGAGCGCTGTGGTGACCGCGCTGAGCCCCCGCAGCACCGGAGCAGAGCAGGAGCTGCTCCCAGCCCGCTCCGAGAGCGCTGCCAGGGAGGGATCGTGCGGCGGAAAGGAGCCCGAGGGCACAGAGCCTCTGCCACGGCCCCAGCGATCCAAAATCCACCCAAAGTCACAGCAGAGGGAAGCGCAGAGGGGCTGGAATTTGATTTAAACCCCCCATCCTGGTTGTCAGGATGTTATGAAATCACAAAATAATGGAAAGGTTTGGGTTGGAAGTGACCTTAAATCCCATCCAGTGCCACCCCTGCCACGACAGGGACACCTTCCACTGTCCCAGGCTGCTCCAACCCCAATGTCCAGCCTGGCCTTGGGCACTGCCAGGGATCCAGGGGCAGCCACAGCTGCTCTGGGCACCCTGTGCCAGGGCCTGCCCACCCTCACAGGAACAATTCCTGCCCAATATCCCATCCAGCCCTGCCCTCTGGCAGTGGGAGCCATTCCCTGTGTCCTGTCCCTCCATCCCTTGTCCCCAGTCTCTCTCCATCTTTCCTGCAGCTCCTTCAGGTCCTGCAAGGTCACACTGAGCTCAGCCCAAAGCTTCTCCTCTCCAGCTGAACAATCCCAGCTCTCCCAGCCTTTCCTCCCAGCAGAGCTGCTCCATCCTCTGCTCATCCTGGAGCCTCCTCTGCATCTCTCCAGCAGCTCCAGGTCCTGCCTGTGCTGGGCCAGGGCTGGGGCAGCTCTGCAGGTGGGGTCTCACCTGAGCACAGGGACAGAATCCCAATCCCTCCTCTGTGCCCACCCTGGGATCAGCCCAGGATTTGGGGTTTTGGGCTGTTCCCAGTGCTGGCTGTTTTCCTTCTCCTGTGAACTGGGAGCCAAACTCTCTCCTCCCCTCTGGGGACACTTCCCCAGCCAGGGTGGGGTGCTGGTTCCAGGTCCCTGTGCTGGGTGAGGATCCCATTCCTGGGCAGGGGCTGCTACCCTGGGCAAGCACCTGAGCCTGGTACCAGCCCCTTTCCTTGGCTCCTGGTGGGCTGGAAAGCATGGGGGTGCCAGAAAATATGGAAACTTCTTGCCAAGTCCCTTTGGTATGTGATTAATCTCAGATGTAGGGGGCAGTTCCTGGGCTCAGGGACTGAGCTTCTGAGGGTTCCCAGCTCAGAGCCAGGTCTGTCCCCCAGAGCCAGGGCCACCCAACAGCACTGGTGGCCCCAGGACAGGGCACCTGGAGCTGGACTGGTTTGACCACACTGGGTGGTGAACTGGTAGTGGCACATGGAAAAAACACATACAGGGGAATGTGGCTGCTGGGCCTTGTAATAAAGTCAGGCTCACTCCATCCTAAATGTGGGCTCTGTGTCCTCCTGAAAGAGCAAAAGAGAACAAGTTGACCCCAACAGCCTGAAAAATGCATCAGGAATAAGGAATAGGCAGAGTGGGCTCTTTGCTGAGGCTCTCCTTGGCTTCCCCTCCTGCCTGGATGGATGCAGGGACATGGCTGGGCTGGCAGCTGGGGATTGCTGGGATGGAGGAGCCCTGCAAATCCAGCCAGGCCTGCAGGTGTGGGGCAGGGAGGGCACGTCACGAGCAGAGCAGACTGCAGGGACAAAGCCTTGGGGGGTTTTAGTTGAAGGTTTTCCTGATTTGAGGCAATTTGGAATTTTCCAGCTGTGTCTGATTCAATTGAAGGCAAGAAAAAACAGTCAAAAAAGTCTGTGGGGAGCAGAGCCAACAGGAGCTGCTCTCTATGGAGTTACAGCCTCAAAATCTCCACCCAGCACTCTCAGCTCCTTCCCTCAGCCCCACCAGCCTGGCAGGAAAACTTTCCTTGGGGAAAGGGCAGGGGTGAGTCCCCATGCCCAGAAGGGTTTGAAATCCACGTGGCTTTGGCCTTTCCCAGCCTCACTGAATCTGTGATTTTAGGGATTGGAGCTCCGTGTTTGGGCTGGGCAGTGATGTTGTCTCTGCACATGGCAGAGCTGAATTTGTCTCTTCCTCTCACAGATTTTATTTTGGGCTTATTTAACCACTCATCCTGAAACCTGTTGGAAGAGCAGATCCTTGTGATCTGTGCTCCAGGATGAGATGGAGTCTGAGTTGGGCAATATGTGCAGAAGGGAGCAGGATGGACAGTTCAGGGACTGGGGCTCTCCCTGAGGCTGCAGCTGGGAGCAGCCAGAGAGGAGCAGCAGCTGGTGAAGCTGTCAGCTCACAGCTCCTTAATTCTTCCTTTACATTTGGAAAACCTAACCCAGCCCATCAATAAGGGCTCTTCTGTTCCCACTGTCAGTTAGAAACTGATTTATGTCCTGAAACGGGATGATTTAGATCTCCTTCACATTTTTCTTCCAAGCTGCTTGCCAGTGGAAGTGGGGATTCCCATCGTTTGTCAAGGACAGTCCCCTGCGGGTCCTGCTCAGCCCTGGCTCTCAGCTTGGCTTGCACAAAATATCACCCACCAACTGTGGAAACAAAAAATCCCTTTTTTTTCCATATCTGGAACCCAGCTACTGCTTTTTGCCATTATCATATTCCTTTACAGTAGACCTGGGAAAGATTAGTTTGATGCTGATTTCTGCCTTTCAAATACAGGTGAAGCTGGGGATTTTTTTTGCCAGATTTGCAGCTTTTGAAGGGGTCTCTCCTTTGAGGACAACCTGGCATTGAGCAGGATCAAGATCAGGCTGAAGCCTGTCCTGGGCTGGGCAGGATCAAGGAAAGCAGAAGCCTTTGATGTGGAAAAGTCACATCCATGCAGCAGGAATGCAGTTTAATTCACAAATCTGGGGAAAAAAAATAATTTGTGATTATCAGCTCCCCCATGTTTAACCAGTTTTTTGTTTGTTTCTGAATTCCTTTTGAAGTTCTCCAAAACAATCCCCCTGTGCAAGCAAACAAGGGTTTCAAAGCTTTGCCTTTGGATTCAGGAGACCAACCCCTGCCCATAGGTTTGCAGCATGTTCCATTCTCTGCTTTTTATCTTTATTAAAGGGCTGTAATTTGGGTGATTCATTGCAAATGCAGCCGGCAGTTTCCTTGGGCTGACAGAATTTTGCACTTGGAGAGGCCCCAGAGCAGATCCTTGGGCTCCTGTTCCATGCAGCACTGGAGGGTTATCACAGAAACCCCTCTGGGAAGCAGGAATTCCTTCATCCAGGCACAGGGAGGGCTTGAGCCAGCAGGGTGAGCACTGAGACCCCCTACTCTGTGCTGTGGGAACTGAGAGGGAGGCACCAAGGGGCTCTTCAACCCCCAAACCAAAGCAAGTGAGGTGGTGTGGCCTCCAAAAAATCTGATGGAGCCAGACAAGAGGCATCCTGACACAGCAAAACCTGCAGGAATGGCAAAAGTTAACACTTCTGGATTAAGGAATGGCAGAGTTAACACTGCTGGGGTCAGGAATGGCAAAGTTAACACTGCTGGGGTCAGGAATGGCAAAAATTAACACTGCTGGGCTCAGGAATGGCAGAGTTAACACTGCTGGGGTCAGGAATGGCAAAGTTAACACTGCTGGGTTAAGGAATGGCAAAAATTAACACTGCTGGGTTAAGGAATGGCAAAGTTAACACTGCTGGGTTAAGGAATGGCAAAGTTAACACTGCTGGGTTAAGGAATGGCAAAGTTAACACTGCTGGGTTAAGGAATGGCAAAGTTAACACTGCTGGGTTAAGGAATGGCAAAGTTAACACTGCTGGGTTAAGGAATGGCAAAGTTAACACTGCTGGGTTAAGGAATGGCAAAGTTAACACTGCTGGGCTCAGGAATGGCAGAGTTAACACTGCTGGGCTCAGGAATGGCAAAGTTAACACTCTATGGCTCAAGAGTGGAAAATTCAGCTCTCCTGTGTGTTCAGCCATTCCTGGCTTTCCAAGCAGCCTCATTGGATTGGAAAAGGAATGGAGCAGGAGCACGATGTGGTGTTTGGACAAGATCGTGCCCAGCTCAGCGATGGGTTTGTGCCACCCCACTGCCTCAGGGGTGATGTCCCTGCCCCGGGGTCCTTCCCAGCCTTTCCCTGCGCCTGGGGAAGGGGGGCTGAGCTGCTGAAAACGAGAGGAGCCTCAGGCAGGACAAGCAGAGCCTGGGTGCTCTGGGCAGGGCAGGTGGAGCCAGGGGCTGATCCAGTCTCTGCTTCAGCTCCTCTCACAAAGTGCCTTTCCCTTGGTGCTTTTTGGAAGTCTCAAACTCTGCCTTTCCATCTCATCTGCACAAACCTGATGTTTCCTTGAGAAGCAGTCCTTGAGCACCCTCAGGGACAGTAAAATCAGGGGTGTCACTTCCATGAGGAAACCAAAACCCAGAAGGAGTGACAGGAGCTCCTGCAATGCTCAGCTGGAACCTCCCTCATGCAAACACCAACTCCTGCTGGGCTGAACATCTGCCCAGCTGCAAACCCTCCTGGGACCTGGCCTGAGGAGACAGGCCCAGATGGGGCCACCTGCGAGATTTAGGGTGGAGGAACTGCAAGACTGATGGAAAAGAATGCACAAGAAAACCTTCCCTGACCCAAACGTCACTTTAAAGGTGAACCCAACACTGAAGCTGTGGTAAAGGAGGGGTTGGAGCTCACTGCACATGGAGGATCTGCTTTGTTGTGGCCATGGATCAGCTCATTCCAAAGAAAAGGGAAAAACCAAATATATCAGTCAAAAGCCAAAAATTCCATGAGTCCAGGGTGGCATCATGAGGTCCATTTGCCCCTCACCACAGACTCCCAGGCTGACAAAAGAGAAGGAATAAATGCAAGGTTCATTGCAGAAGCACAAGGAGCCAGCTAAAAACACAAACAAGGCTGAGGCTCTTCCCAAAGTGTAACAGCTCAGCCTTTCCAGCCTGGCCAACTGCAAGCCTGAGCCTGACTGTGTTTGATCTGGGAATCAGATATAGCCCACACCATCCCAATGAAAAATATCACACGTGGTCTGCACTTCAGGCTATGTTCCAATATCTGAAGGAAGGGATCTTTTAATTGAAAACCTTAATGTTTCTCGTTATATTTAAAATTAGAGCAGAACGGCAGTAAAATTGGTCATGGGATTGAGACAAGTTTTCAGGGAGGGAAAGAAATTTATTCTTCATTTTTTACATTGAGGCATCCGTTAAAAGCTTGGGCACATTTGATTACGTCAATGCAAGGATTAATAATTAAAGGAACAACAACCACATGCCTTGGAGAGACACAGGAGATGGCAGCAGCTCGGGCTGGAGCCTCTGAGGACACGCTGGTTTTGCTGGAATCTAACCCCTGCCTGCTGCCCCTCAGGATTTAGAGAAGCACTTTCCTACCAGGCCATGCCTTTCCCAGGAATTTTCAGCTGGTGCCTAAACCCAGGGAAATGGTACCACAGTGGTATCACAGTGATTTTGAAGGAAGATTCTGCTGTTCCCACAGTTTATGAGGGGTTCAAAGAGAAGTGTTTGGGGTGACAGCCTCCAGCCCTCAGCAGGAACCCTGGCAGATGCTGATGCTCCAAACACCCCACAGCCCCGAGTCAGCATCACCCAGGACTGATGGAGAAGGAGGCTCCAAGGCCTCCATCCATCCCCAGAGCCCGATGGGTGTCTGCAGACTGGGGCTGAGACTCGGAGCTGTTCCACTCCCAGCACGGCCCCTGGCCAAGCAGGATCCTTGGATTTTCTCTGTGGATCTGCCCTGCAGCCCCAGGGCTGGGAGAGCCTTCCCAGGCACTGCAGGTGGCTCAAAGTGTTGGATTGAGGGATGGAGTCTCCCACTCCAAGGCAATTTTCCCAACCAGGCCCAAATGGAGCTTCCCCTCCCTCCCCATCCTTCCTCCCTCCATGGTGGGAATCTTCTCATTCATTAATAACCTGCTAATTATCCCAGCAGCTTGGAGCTGGGTTGCAGCATGGAATTAGAACCAGCTTTTCCTTTTGGCACCCACCCCTGGGTGTAATTAATGAGGCGAGAGGAAGCCAGAAGACGCAGGTCAGCCTGAGAGCATGGCACACATCGATGGACACCCGGAGCGGGATGTTCCGGGCCGGCCCCGGGGAGGGAGGGCAGCACCTCGGGGTCAAACCGGGCAAAAGAAGATAAAGAAAAAGAAGAAGAAAGATGTGCTCTTTGTTTCCTTTGGTTTTCCCCATTTGAGCTCAAAATCTGGACCAAGGAGGGCTCCATGGAAACTCTGCTCTTCATCTTCTCTTTCCTTTTTTGGGGAGAACTGGGTGGAAGGCTCACACCGTGCCTTGGCCATCTCTGCCCTGCTGAGCAGCCCGAGGGGCACTGAGAGCCCAACACTGTGGCAGACGAGTGTTTCTATGGAGGTCTGGAGAACGACTGGAACTGGAGAGGGACCTGGAGCTGGAGGAGGGATCAGCGTCACTAGCACGCCCCCAGCGCCAGGTTGTCTCCCCGCTGCCTTGGCACCAGCAAGTGGCCTCCAAATCCAAATGGAATTGCTTCCCTGCTCACGGGATGTGGGCAGGAGGCCGAGGACCCCGTCTTGCAGAGCTGGGCTGGGGTGACGCAGCCCTTTCCCTTCTCCTTCTCCTTCCCCTTTCCCCAGCAGCCCGGGTGACGCAGCCCTTCCCAACAACCCCGCTCCACCCAGGGCTGGCACTGGAGGGGCAATGCCTTCGGGCACTGCCATAGGGTGGTGGCATCACCAGGACAGAGGGACACGATCCTCCTCCTCCCACTTCTCTGGAGCACTGGTAGAGCACAAACTTTGCTCCTCGGGAGCGCTCGGGCTGCCCTCGCCCACCGCGCCTGCTGCAGGGAGCCTTCATCCATTTCCACCTCTCTGCTGCTGCCAGCGCAGCTCCCGGTGCCGCCGGGATGCCAGGATGCCCCCGACGGGTGGCAGGAGGATGCTGGCACTGGCAGGCCCGGGCGGCAGCGCGGCGCTCCGGGGGGAGCAGCAGTGCCAAATTGGGGTTCTAGCCCTTTAAATCCGATCCGGTACTGCAAAAAAAGGACGAGCGAGCAGGAGAGAGCCTTCAGACTCTTTTAATTAAAGCTTGTACCATATTCTGTATTCCCAAGTCACGGCAGCCGCCCGCGCTTCCCCAGGACACCTCGGGCTCTGTCTCGGCACGGCATGGACCGGGACCGGGACCGCGGCTCGGCGGCCACCGGCGGCTGGAGGTACGAGCGGAGGGACGGGGCTGGGGCTCGGCTTCTCCCGCTCCTGCCGGGCAGCTGGGAGCATCCCCCTGCTTTTCCCATGTGTTTTCCTTAGCCGGGGAGAAAGTCGAACGCGTGGCTGTGGCACACGCGGGGCCGGTGGCAGGAGGAGCCCTCCCACCGCGCACCTGGGGCCCGGGGCTGCCTGTCCTGCTCCCTTCCCTCTCCCCTCCTTCCCTTTGAAATAACTGAGTGCATGACCCAGAGTTGTGGCTTTTTTTCCCCCCCTCGCTGCTTAAACCCCGGAGCTGCCGTTCAGCAGAAGATAAGTTGGGATGCCTGGCCCATAAATCACGGCAGAAGTTGGTCCCCGCCGCGCTGCCGCCCCTCGGCTCCTCTCCGTCCCCCGTCTCTCCCAGGTTAGGGGAGTTTTGCCACATCCTTCCATGCGCATTGCACTCGCAATGCAGAGCAGTTCTGGAGAGCCTCGCGGAGCGAGTCCCCGCTTATTGGGAACGACAGCGTTGTTCGCACGCCGGAGTCTCCTCTCCCCAGCGCTCTCACCCACCCCAGCCTTAGCTGGGCTGATAAATCGCCCTTCAGCAGGAGCCCTGTGCCCAGAGAACATTTAACTGTGAACTGCCCCGCTCTGCCAGTGATTTTCCTCTCCCCCTCTTCTCCTTAGCCCAGTGACTCTCTGTTTATATTTCCACGCAATGTGGCTTTTTCCTTGAATTATAGATTGTCGTTCCTTCGTCCCCGTCTCAGGTGGGTGCATCTTTAAGGTGCTCTGACCTTAATGAGAACCCGTTCGAGTCTTTGCAGCCGGGTCCCAGCTGAGCCTCTCTCCTGCATGGATCCAGGAGGCAAAGAGGCTGTGCCAGCAAACATTTATCCTGGTGACTATCGGAGGTTAATAACACTTTTGACAAATAGCAGCCTCCTCGAGCCTTGAAATAGGATTGGAAAAGCAGCCACTAATCTCCCTGAGAAGTACTCGGTGGTAGCCACCTCTCAGGAAATCAGGAGAGGAGCTGTTTATGTGCTGCATGTTGAGGCGTTAGCACAGCAAAAAAATCCAAAAATCCCGCTTTTCTTAATCCACCGGGAAAAACTCTGCCTCGCCTTCATCTCCCAGGGCAGAGGGCTTGGAGAGGGAATCCTGTCAACTCAGCACGGCCCAAAGCCCACAGGACTGTGGGGCTGCTGTGGGGTCAGGAACATGGGGTTTTTTCTCCTCAACAATGGTGTTTGCCATAAGCGAGGGAGAGACGGGACGGGGAACTTGGAAGTGAGCAAGGAGAGCGGAGCCGTGGGTCGGAGAATGAGAGTGTGAGCAGCAGCCTCTGCAGGGCTCAGGTGGTTTGTGGGCAGCAAAACACTTTGCCTTGGGCAGTGAAGGAGTGAAACTTGGAGAGGAGGAGGCACAGAGCCTGCGAGGAAAAGCAGAGGTGCCAGGCCAGAGGGGAATCCACGGCACGGCTCCGTGCTGATCTCACAGACGCGGGGCTGAGCAGGCACAGGGGTGCAGGGCACCCCAGGGCTTTGGGGTTGTTGGTTTTCCCTGCTTTCCTCAGCAGTTCCCACCCCTCGGTAGCCATCTGTGACTTTGGTGACATTAGGAAGGAGCTTGTCCCCTGTGACTGAGAGGTGGGATAATGGCTCCATTGTTCGCAGCTCCAAGGGAAGAAAATGACCTGGCAAGGAAACCTGGAAGTGCCTGAAAGTTAAAAAGCCCTGTTCCCGTGGTCTGAGCGGGGCTGCAGGCAAGCTCTTCTCAGGTGAGGCCCCTGGAACCCGTTCCCTCCATCCTGCAGAGCTGGAGAACACTAAGCAGGGTTTGCAAACCACCAATAAATACAAGCAGTGTGTTGAAAGATGAACAAAATGTGCATCTTTTTTGAGCAAAGCAGCTCAAGCACACGGAGGGTGGGGAGTAATTATTTATAGTGCCATCAGCAGAAATAATAGAATGAAATGAAGGGCTGAAAAGTTTTGCTGACTCTCAGGGAATGCGTCCTGGCATGGACGGATCATTCCCGGGCCCAGCCCTTCACATCTCCAGCGCTCCCAAGAGAAGCCTGGAGACACAGCAGAGCCTGGGATCCAGGGAGAGCGGCTGGGAGCTGATCCCAGCCGGAGGATGGAGCTTCTGTGGCAGCTCCCACCTCCCTTCTGAGCCCCCTGTGCTGCCCGAGCCTGGATCTGTGTCCCGCTGGATGCCCGAGCAGGGAGGAGCAGCGCACTGCGAGGGGGTGCCCAGGTTTGACTTTTCCATTTCATTCTGGGAACACTGAGATTAAGAAGGGGGGTGAGGAGATGTTTTGAGATCAGCAGTTAGTGTGATGTGGTGTTTTGTGCTCTGTACAGAAGCTCATTGTGCTGGGTTCCAGTCACTCGTGAGCCCAGGCGTTGGAAGGATTGGCAGGCACGGACAGGGAATTGCTCACCTGGAATCCATCACTCACATTAAAGGTGACCTGCACCAGGGCTTCTTTTCTAAAAGGAGATAATTGAGTTGGAACTCCTCTTTGTGGCGATGAGAAAGCCTCTTTGGCATTTCCCCCCCTTTTTTTTCCACCCAGGAATGGTGAGTAGTGCCAAGCTTGTCCCTCCCCATCCGGGCAGGTGTTGGAGGTGGGCTGAGGCTGGTGTAGGTGGAAAGGGTGAATCTGAATCCTGACTGAGTAGCAGGACCTGGGCAAGTGCGGCAGAGTCCCCAGGAATGCTCTGTGGGACAGGTTCTGATCAGCCCCAGAGCCCCTTTCTTCCCCAGGCTCCTTGATAGCACCACCAGGGACCATCCCCAGGTGGGCACAAAGGGCTGAGTTCAAAGGTCCCACCAGGCCATTTGCTCCATCTTGCCCTGCCTGTCCATCTCCAACCAGCCAAGACTTTCCTACTCCAAACCAGAGCTGAACTTCTGAGGAAGAAGCAGAAAAATAATTCTATTTTTATAGTAGGCAATAACCTTTCCTACTTCCTTGACTCTGTAGAGTGGGAAGAGCCCAGGCACACAAGGCAGAGCTCTCATTTCTGCTTTTCCTTTGCCAGTCACCTTTAAACAAAAGGAACCCAGCAGGGTGTCTGGAGCAGGAAGGGACCAATATGGATCTGACAGAGATAAAACCTAAATTTACTACTTTGAGCTGCTAGAATCGAATAGATTCTTCTATTTAGAGCAAGGGATGTTTGTCAAGCCCATTCTCCATCTCTGGCAGGGTATTGCAGTTGGAATTAGTCTGATAAATTAAAAGCAGTGTACAGAAGTCTGAAATGGTAAAAACACAGCATGTGAATGAAATTGCACAGTTATTGAGGGAAATGCTTGAGGGACAGACACCAGCACGGTGTGCCAGCCTGGGGGTGGCAGAGTCACAGCCAGGGGGTGGCAGGACCCAGCCATGGACCTGCAGGGGTGGATCATCCTGATCATGGTCATCTGTTGTGGTCATCTGGGTGGCTTGGCTGGGCTCGGGTGGCCTTTCAGAGCACTTCATCCACCTCATGCTCTTCTCTTGTCTTCTTTGATGTTTTTACCCTTCCCCCCCTTCTTTGGGATGTGTTTTAGCCTTTTGAACAGAAGCCACTCTCAGTGCATTATTTTCAGCCCCCACATGAATGGAAGAAGGTGAGAGGCTGCCCAGACAATGCAAACCTTGTGTTCCATGGGAACCCAGAGACTGCCAGAAATCGATGTCTGCTGGAGGCTGCTCTTTAAATAGAGTTAAACCAAATCGTGTCAGGAGCCCTGGGGATCCTTGAGAGCAGATTTTCAAGAAAGTCATGTACAGATGTTGCCCAGTTTGATGCAGGTTTCAACCTTTAAATTCTCTTGTGCTCACAACTGACTGACTCTGGGTTGCTCCTGGCTCCAGCCAAAGCCTGGACTCCAGTTTGAGAACTGCCCAAATGCTCTGGGAGCCTCAGGCACTGTTTCAAAGGGGATTAATAAACCCTCAGGAGCTGCTGATGCTTCACTAGGAGTTGGCGGGAGGCCCCTGCTGATTTTGGAAAGGTTTCTCCTGGAGGCTCCACTGCAGGAGCAAAGGCAAGAAGGAGCTGGCACCCCCAGAGCTGCAAATGAAACAGGAACCTGTTCAGAGTGTGGTTTTAATTTTGCTGCCTCATAAATCCACTGTGGCAAAGCAGCCTATGGAGCTGGGAAGGGATTAACTTGGGAAGAGTAAAGGTCTCCCAGGGGTTAAGCACAAGAAAGCTGCTGGTTCTTAAGAACAGGAGCTGCCTTGGAGCTGCTGCTGCTGTGGAGGAGTCGCCAGGATGTGACTCCTGGAGGATGTTTGTGGCTTGTAATGATCTGCAACCACCCTGACACCTCAGCTGGCCTGAGGCTGTGCAGGAGGAGACAGCAGGAGAGTGTCACAGAATCCCAGAGTCCAGGCTGGGCCAGGCTGGAAGGGGGCACAGAGGGTCACTGGTGCCACCTCCCTGCTCAGGCAGGGCCATCCCAGAGCACAGGGCACAGGATTGTGTCCATGTGGCTCTGGAATATCCCCGCTGAGGGACACTCCAGCCCCTCCCTGGGCAGCCTGTTCAGGTTGGGCACTGCCCAGGGCAGAAGTTCTGCCTCCTGTGCAGGGGCAATTGCTGGGCTCAGTCCCTGCCCGTTCCTCTGGTGCCACTGCTGGGCCCTGGAGCAGAGCCTGGGCCCTGCTCTGGCCCTCCCTGCACACAGGGACACCCAGGGCTGAGGGTCCCTCTCAGCTGGGGCTGCTCTCCAGCCTGAACAGCCCCAGCTCCCTCAGCCTTTCCTGGGCACCGAGATGCTCCAGGCCCTCCTCATCCTCACAGCCTGTGCTGGCCCCGCTCCAGGAGCTCCCTGTCCCTGCTGTGCTGAGGATCCAGAGCTGGACACAGCACTCCAGAGGTGCCTCACCAGGGCTGGGCACAGGGGCAGGATCCCTCCCTGATCCCCTGGCAAAGTGTGAGCATGGGCAGGGATCGATTGTCGGTGGTGGCTCCTGGGAAGGACAAAGTTCCTCTGTCCTGGTGATGGACACGAGGGTGTTTTGAGTGTGACTGTCACATGTTAACTGCTGTGACAGTGCCAAGCAGCTTCTGTGGGGTGCCACTGTCCCTTGGCACCTCAGTCCATGCAGAGCTGTGTTGGTTTGGTAAATTCCTCTCAATGAGTTCACATTCGAAATCCCATTTTCTGGAACAAAAGGTGCCGATCCTAGAGCTGTTGTAATGCAAATAACACCAGTGGGATTAATCCCAACCCATCCTGGCCTCAAAGAAAAACGCAGAGAAAAGCCTGATGGGGCAGGACCCCATTCAGCTGCACCCTGGCACAGCAGCAGCCCCACTGCTCCCACTCCATGGAGCCCACAGCTGTTCCAAGTCCTGATGAATACTGATGGGAAAGGAGATCCAGGCAGTTTGGATAATCCATAAAAACAAGCTGCAAGAGTGGATGGATTCTTTTCTCCATTAGGTTGCACCATGGATTGAAGGTGCAGTTTTGTCCTTTGACCTGACTGAAGCAACACTGCTCTCCTGAGATTTAGACAAATATCCTGTTCCCTCCTGGAATGGGAGCTGTAAAAGGGGCTTTCTCTGGGATACAAGAAGGAGATGGATCTGTGCAAAATGCTGTCCCTGCTCTTTCCAGCCGAGCTGAGCTGTGTGAGAGGGTGGATGATGAGGTGATAAGGGCTTATTCCTGTTCTGGCACAAAAGGCAAGGGGGCTCCACCTGGGGTCTCATTTAATGCTGGAGAAAACCATTCAGAGAGGCTGGGAGCAGCCAGAGGCATCAGGAACCTTGGATAGCCCTGCTGATCCCTTTGGGAACACTGACCCTATTTCAGCCCGTGGCAGCTCACAAACCCAGCAGAGCCTGCTCTGGGTCTGAGCTGGGCTCCCAGACTGCCCCAGGCTCAGGCCAAGTGTCAAAGCCACTGCTGGGGGCAGCGAAGGTGTCCCTGCCCGGGCAGGGGGTGGAATGAGAGGGGCTTCTCCAACCCAAACAAGTCTTGGAATTCCATGAGAAGCCTTGGCAATCTCGTGATGATGGTCCAGAGGCGTAGGCTGGATGAGAGGAGCTGCTGTGTCCGTGTACATCCATGGACAGGGGGGACACAGGGGGGACTTTGGGGCACAGGGGGGACCTTGGTCCCAGCCAGGCACTGTGGGCGTTGTGGTGCCGCTGCTCTGGCTCAGCACCTCTGCAAGCCTGGATCCCCAAAGGCCAGAGGGGATCGCTGTGGATTGAAGGTCTGGCTTTTTAGGAGAGGGAGGTGGTGACCATGGGAGCTGCAGGCACAAGGTGCAGGAAGGAAAGAAGAGGGGGAGGCTGGGGAGGCTCCCTTGGCTTTCCCAGATTCAGAGAAGTTTTGCAGTGGGGTTGTGAGGAAACACAAGGCTCTCAATGGCCCTGCCCTCGTCCTAAGGACTGTCCCCTCTGAGCATCTCCTTCATGTGTTCTCACGTGCCTCTGGAGAGAAAACACCAAAGGTTTGTTTATAAAAATTACAGGCAGGGTGGGAGAGGGAGCAGGGAGGGCAGTACAAACCTCGGGCACTCCCTGGTGCTGAGCTCCAGCCCCAGGCAGGCTGCACAGCAGTGCTGGGATGGAGAGCATCCTTTGCATGGGGCTTTGTGCAGCACAACAGGCTCTGGTCCGACAGCCAGAGCCCACAGCTCCCTCTGGGACCTGGAGGAACCAGAATCTGCCTTCCCTCCTCCCTCCCTGACACCCCTCAGGACACTACCCAAGGCAAGCTCATGCAAGTTCCTTAAAGCCATTGATTTTTGGTGATGCCATGCCTGAGATTCACCCTAAAGGGTTTGAAAGAACAGATTAGCTGAGTTTAAGAGTGTGAATTATGAAGAGAACCTGCTCTGTGCAAAACACAGGGTCACTGGTGATGATTCACTGCGCTTTTTCTTGACCATTAGTTAAACACTTCATATCCAAACTGTGATCCACATAAAACTGCTGGAACATGTCTTGTAGCTCTCAGTGTCCAGCAGCTCCAGGAGGAAAGATTTGCTTCTCTAGCAGTAAGAAAAAAGCCATGGAGGCCAAGGGAATTGGTATTGGAGCTCCATCCTTGGGACTCTCTCTCTAGGGAGGACAAATTCCTCTCTCACCTCATCTCTTGGAGAAGGGCAAGTGCAGCCCATTCCTCCTCCAACTTCCCAGCTCCTCCCAACCCCTGCTGAAAACTTCCTGAGCTGAAGGCTGGCTCTCACTTTCAATGCATTATTTTTTTCCTCTTTTGAGCACTTGATGTCTTCCAGGAAAAATTCAACGACATAATTGGGCACTATTTGCAAAAACACTTCCTCTGCCTTTTTCTTTTTTTGAAATGACTTCTTGGTAATTTCCTTGGGTAGCTCTTGGGTCTGGTGCTGTGAGAAACAGCAAGTGTTTGTTCTCTATTGCCTTTGCTCCGTGCTGCTGAGGATATGATTAAACTCTGATTTAGTAAGTGTCTCCTACATCCCTTTCAAGCCTCTCTTTGCCAGACTGAAGGGCCCTGATGTGTCAGTCTATTTCTGTGCAGAATTCACTCTCTGTCCAAGCTCCTTTCCCTCCTCTCACCCTTCCTCGTTCTGTTATCTCCCTTCCCGAGTGCTCTGAGCAGGGATTTATTCATCCTGCAGGTGCACAGGCAGCAGCACATCTCCAGTTTGTTCTGTTTCTCTGACAGAAATCTCTCACATTGCATTTTCCTGTGGCTCTTTCCAGAGCAGCCTCCACACCCCCCCAGGGACTCCTTCCTGCCCTTCAATGCTGAGTCCAGAGCTTAGAATTTGGGAAGGAGACCGTGGGGTCTTTCCTCCTGAGCAGGATTTGGCACTGAAATTCAGCTCTTTAGACGCTGGATTTTGTAAGATTTTTGTGCAGCTGTTGCAGCAGTTCAGGGTTGTCTCATCCTGGCTGACTCTGTGCCATTAAGGAAAGTTGTCATTGCACTCACACACCTCCAGTCCCCAGGTAATTCCCCAGCACCGAGTGGCTCTATTTTACAGAGCTCTCTGGGGCTGCACTGGGAAGTTGTTTCCATTATGAAAACTGACTGCTCATCTTTGTTTCTGCCTCCTTTTCCCATCTCCTCCCGAACAAAAGGAATGCAAACAATTCCCTGGCCCTTTCAGCCTCTGCTGAGCTGTGCTGGGTGCTCACCCCTCAGCCACATGGCCCTGCCGGAATTCTTCCCCTCCCGCTGAGGTTTTGGTGAGAGTTGTTGTTCAGAGCCGACCCCACTGCTGCAGTCCGGGCAATCTGTCACACGCAGGGATCTCTTTTCTCCCTGGGCACACTTTGAGCAGTGCCTTGTAGCTCTCCTGCTCTGCTGGGTTGCTGCACAACCTTTTCCTATTTTACCTCTGGTTGGTTTGCTGGTCTGTGATTATTCCAGGTTTGCAAGGGAGAGTTTAAAGCAGTTATTTTCATCTTTTAAGTTCTCCTTTTTTTATTTCTATTCAAGCAGCCTCTCAATTTTTAATGTGTTATATAATTTTAAATTATATAACAATCAGTACACTGTGTGTATGTACGTTTATACCTTTTTATAATTAATATAAAATTTGTCTTTTTTATATATATATTACACAATACATGTACATATATATATAGTCAGGTGTGTACACATATATACATGATTGTGTTAGTTTTGTATTAATTGGTACTTAGAAGAAGGTATTCACAGAAGTTTTTTTCTTGAGAATTTTCTCTGTGAGTTAATGGAACTAATTGGAGGCTGGTTTGGTTGTTGATAGCCTGAGAAACTAATTAAAAGATTTGGTTTATTTTTGTGAATTTACATTTTAAAGTGAGCAAACCCGGGAAGGGTTCTTTTTTAAATTTTAAACCTACTTTACTCCTAATCCTATCTCACAACAACAAAAAAAATATATTAAAATTAACAAATCTAAACCACTACAGTGGTGTATCTATGTTTACAGACATAGGAGCAATTCTGGCACCTTGGATTGTTCCTGGCCACCTGAGAGCCACAGTTTGTTTTCTGCTTCCCGAGTTGATGTTTTTACATCCAACAGTTCTTTATTGTTCCCAGCACTGCCAAGGCCAGCACTGCCCCGTGTCCCCAAGTGCCACATCCCCAGCTGGTCACACAGCAGGGCTGGGGTGCAGCAGTGAGGCAGGGGCTGGGATGTGCTGCCTGAGCAGCTCCCTGCTCCTTTGGGAGGAAGGCTTTGAGCCAAGGCTTTTCCCTGGCACTGCAGTCACCTCCCAGCTCCCAGCGTGTCTTTGGGGGTTCCCTCATGTTCTCTGTGAATCACTGGATATTCACTGAACACGGAGAAAACCCCAATTTCCTGCCTGTTTTTAAAGCCTGTGGGATGAGATGTGTGAGCTGTGCACTCAGTCCTAGGGGTGTTGAGGCATTTCCTGGAGCTGGAGCAGGAGCAATTCCTGATTTCTGACTGCTGAAGTTCCAGCCCTGCTCTCTGCTGTTCCCAGTCCCTACCTGGGCACAGGTGCCCTCCTGCTACTGGAGTGGCTGCACCCAGAGTGGCTCAGAGCTGTCCAGGGCACCAGGGCCACTCCTCCTCCCTGGGCACCTGTGCCAGGGCTTGGCCACCTTTCCAGGAAGGAATTTCCCCAATATCCACCCTGACCTCCCCTGGCCCAGCCTGAGGCCGTTCCCTCTCCTCCTGTCCCTGTTCCCTGGAGCACAGCCCGACCCCCCCGGCTGTCCCCTCCTGTCAGGGAGTTGTGCAGAGCCACAAGGGCCCCCCTGAGCCTCCTTTTCTCCAGGCTGAGCCCCTTCCCAGCTCCCTCAGCCTCTCACGGGGCTCCAGACCCTTCCCAGCTCCGTTCCCTTCCCTGGACACGCTCCAGCCCCTCAGGGTCTGTCCTGTCCTGAGGGGCCCAGGACTGACCCCAGTTTTTGAGTTTTGGCCCCACCAATATTGAGTAAAGTCATAATTACCCATCACCACTCGTTCATTGATGGCAATTTCAAGCCCCTTTCATTTTGAAGTCACTCCCGCATCGCTGTGACAGTGGTCAAATGAGAGGTGTCAGGACTATTCAAGCAGGCCTAAATTAAGTAATAATTGAAGTGTTTGAAGGAAAATGAGAATGGTTGTCAGGGTCAGCCTTAAATATGTTTTGCTAGCAGAAGAATTCTGATGAAAATTGCAGTGCTGTATGAGAGATGATTGGCTTTTATTTTAAAGTAAATAAATAGAACAGAAGAGAAAGGAGGAGGACACACAAGAGCACAGTTAATAAGATGTATAATGAAATTAAAACTTTTGCACAGTGATATTGCATGAGGTAAAGCTGCAGAGTTTAAATACAGAATAGATTTTGTTTATCAAAACCCAAGAATGTTTGAAAGCACATTGGACTAATTTATATGTCCCATGCTTTATGGAGTATTTATTTAATTTGGGGAAATGAGGCCCCTTTTGATAAGTAATAGCTCAAAGTGCTGCTGAAAAACAACAGAAGCATAGAAAAAGTTATTTTAGAGATCTCAAGAGCTGCCAGCCAAGTCCTGTTTTAGAAAAACATGTAAATTCAAGTGCAGTGACTTCAGTCTGTGGCACAGAGCACACACTGAAGTGAGGTGAGGTTTTTTTTACAAATCCTTAAATTTGCCTTCCTGAGCCAGGAAACCCAGTCCCTGATTTGCACAGGAGCACCAAGAGCTTTGTGCTGACACAGCCCTGGATCATTTCAATCCCCTGGCACTCAGTGCTCTGGGCTGGGGACAGGGTGGGCAGTGGGCACAGCTGGGACCTGGTGGGCTTGAAGTCCTGTCCAGCCTCAGAGTTCCCAGCAATTGGGTTCAGGACCACAGGGCCACCTTCAGAGGAGCACTCTGAGATGCCAGGACAGGTGACAAGGTTTTAGATACTCAGCATCTGGATCCCAGATGTTTCCAAAGGCTGGGATCAAGCCTTGGTGCTGCCAGAGCCCTGGGGGCAGTGTCTGTCCTGGGGCCACCAGCCCAGTGCCACCAAGGGAGGGATTGTCCTGCTCTGCTCGGGGCTGGGCCAGCCTCATCTCAAATATGTGAAATTTGGGGCACCCAATGTGGGAAAGCCATGGATCCATTAGGAAGCATCCAAAGGAGGCCATGAAGAAGGTGAAGGACTTTGAGGGGAAGAGGAGCAGCTGAGGCACTTGGAATGTTCAGCTGGAGGAGACTGAGGGGAGACTCATCACGGGTACATCGTCCTCATGATGGGAAAGGAGGGGCAGACACTGATCTCTGCTCTGTGTGACAGGGACAGGACCCAGGGGACAGCTGGAGCTGTGCCAGGGCAGGGTCAGACTGGATTTTAGGGAAAGGTTCTTCCCCAGAGGGTGCTGGCACTGCCCAGGCTCCCCAGGGAATGGGCACGGCCCCGAGGCTGCCAGAGCTGCAGGAGCTGCCAGGGATGCCCAGGGTGGGATTGTTGGGGGGTCTGTGCAGGGCTGGGAGCTGCGCTGGGTGATTCCTGGGGGTCTCTTCCCACTCAGGATATTCTGTGACCGTGTGATGCCCTGAGCATCCTCACCTGGGTCCCACCTCCACCCTGCTCACATTGCCCAGTTAAGCTCAGCCTCCTGTCAGTTCCTGTGCTCCCACCCTGTCTCCTGCACCTCCACTGCAGTTTTGTTTTCATCTGCTCCCGACTGAGCTTTTAGGGTGGAGCTTGGATCGAATTTCTCCCTTTTTCCCTGAGCACTCAGCTCTGCTCAGGGAGTTTGGAGCCTGCAGGACTCCTTGGGGAGGCACTGCCTGCACTGGGGCCACCCTTGGGCCCTGCTTTGGTCATTCCCACCATGGAGCAATCCCCCTCTGTCCCTCCCTGACCCAACATTCCAGCCTGCAATCTCTCAGTGCCACCATGAGCAGTGCTAGTGTGGGTTGGGGGTGTTTGGCTCCCTGCTGGAATCTCCAGGAGCTGATGATGCAGTCAGGAGCAGGATGTGGAGGTGGGATGGCAGAGGCCTCCTTGGCTGGCTGAGCACATCTGTGCCCTCACATTGCTACAAAGCCCTGCTCGAGCCCAGACACCTCTGAGAGGCCAAGGTCAGCTGTGTACCTCCCCTGGCTGCCAGAGGCTGCAGCCCTTTGCCATCCCCAGCCCTTTGCCATCCCCAGCCCTTTGCCATCCCCAGCCCTTTGCCATCCCCAGATCAGTTCTTTGCCATCCCCAGCCCTTTGCCATCCCCAGCTCTTTGCCATCCCCAGATCAGCCCTTTGCCATCCCCAGCCCTTTGCCATCCCCAGCCCTTTGCCATCCCCAGCTCTTTGCCATCCCCAGCCCTTTGCCATCCCCAGATCAGCCCTTTGCCATCCCCAGCCCTTTGCCATCCCCAGATCAGCCCTTTGCCATCCCCAGCCCTTTGCCATCCCCAGATCAGCCCTTTGCCATCCCCAGCTCTTTGCCATCCCCAGATCAGCCCTTTGCCATCCCCAGCTCTTTGCCATCCCCAGATCAGCCCTCTGCCCCTCCACACTGATTCCCTGGCTCTCCAGCTTGGCCATCCTCGCAGACACCTGCTGGAGCCTGGCTTAGAGCCAGACCTGCTGGGTTTGCACCTAAACCTGTTTCTCTTTGGTTCTTTTGCTTGTGCTTCGTTCCTGGCTGGGGCTTTGAGGACAGGAGTCTCTTGCTCTGCACAAACTTCTGCTGCCACCTTCGCAGCAGAAGCATTTCCAGGGAATTTGCTGCAGCACACGGCAATTATGTGACGGAAGTTGGGTGAAAGGGAGCAGGAATAATTTGCAAATTCTGCCAACAAAATCTCATTCATTTTTGTTGTTGTTTTTTTCTTCCCTGTACCTTGGCAAGACTCTTTCCTGTTTTTCCTTCATTCCATGGCAAACGCACAATAGGAACAGGAGGTCAATCACTTGGAATTGTCAATTTATAATTTTTCTGATGTTGCCAGTTGCTTTTTCTAAAGACAGTGAGCAGTGTGTGAAGCCCTTGTTGGGTAACAGAAATAATTAGATGATTTCTAAATTTCTAAGAGCTTTTAGGTACTCAGCACCCTCCTTCTCTAATATCCTGTGGCTCTGTATTTGTGCTAATAAACAGAATTGTTTAAGTTGCAGTTAAACTGCAATTGTTTAAGTCAAACTGACCACAGAACTGCCACCGTGCAGATATTGGGAACGGGATATGAAGGCAAAAAATAGCAACTGGAATGGAAGATTCTGTGAAAGAATCCCAGGATGTCAAAAATAGTATTTTTGTCCAAATCCTTCCAGCAAAGCTTAGAGGATCAGCCCAGGTACAGGATAAGAAATAAGAAATGATTGTTATAGATCCAGGAGGTCAGATAAGCATGGCTGGGTGAACAGGGAAAATACGCCTGTAAAAGTAAAAATGAGTGAATTTTCAGCTGCGTGGGAATGAAAAAGGTGGCTACAGGGAGGGGAAAAAAGAAAATTTGAGTCAAAGTCTGCTAAAGTTGACAGCTCTATTCCTCTCCCAGAATGGTCCCTTCTGGTTTTGGTTGGGAAGCAGTTTGGATTTGGTGATTTCAGATTTAGAGGAATTGTTCACTTAAATTTTTTTAAGCAGATCATTTTAGTTTGCATGGGAAGCTCTCCAGTGGGGACAGTGGAGAGCTGAGCTGGGCTGGGAACAACCAAGGCAGCAGAGTCTGGAGATTTCTGGATAAGCCCCAATCCCAGCCTGGCTCCAGGTCCTGTCCTGCTCTCCTTCCCAGGCACAGTCTGTGTCCCGTGGTTCTTGACCCCATGGAAATTGCAATTTGCAGTCCCGAGGCTCAGCTTTGGTGCAGCAGTGAGGCAGGGGCTGGGATGTGCTGCCTGAGCAGCTCCCTGCTCCTTTGGGAGGAAGGCTTTGAGCCAAGGCTTTTCCCTGGCACTGCAGTCGCCTCCCAGCTCCCAGCGTGTCTTTGGGGGTTCCCTCATGTTCTCTGTGAATCACTGGATATTCACTGAACACGGAGAAAACCCCAATTTCCTGCCTGTTTTTAAAGCCTGTGGGATGAGATGTGTGAGCTGTGCACTCAGTCCTAGGGGTGTTGAGGCATTTCCTGGAGCTGGAGCAGGAGCAATTCCTGATTTCTGACTGCTGAAGTTCCAGCCCTGCTCTCTGCTGTTCCCAGTCCCTACCTGGGCACAGGTGCCCTCCTGCTACTGGAGTGGCTGCACCCAGAGTGGCTCAGAGCTGTCCAGGGCACCAGGGCCACTCCTCCTCCCTGGACACTCCGCTGGGCTCTGGTGACCTCGCCCCTTCTGGGCAGAACTTCCCGGCTTTTATCAGCTGCCAGGAAATGAAGAGGTTCTCATCAGTCCCCGTGGTTTGTCAGGTTTGGGTTTTCTGCACTGGATTAAAGCCACAGAGGGATTTGGGACTGAATCAAGATGAACTTTGGGTTCTGCTAAGACCATCAAGAGAGCGAGGAGACGATTTGTATGATCCATTAATGGATCCCTGGATGGGCTGGAGGTGGCTGGGGGGCTTTGCCTCTCCCTTTACCTGATGTGAGCTGTGGGCTGTGTGTCTTAGGAATATTCTGTACACTGCTGTGTGTCCCAGCCACAGCCTCACCTTTACCTGCTGCATCCCACCTGGAAACATCAGGGAGATCCAAGGCACCATTCCTGTGTGGAGAGGAGTGCTCATGGAACTGTCCTTCCATCCCCATGGAACAGAGCCACAGACAACCTTCCCACCCCCTGACCAGGTGCCAAGAGCCTTCCTTCAGCCTGTTCCTCAAGAGAGAGGGCAGCTCAGGCAGTCAGGATTAAATCCTGGCATGGAAGTGCCTGAGTGACCTGTGAATGGAAGTGTTTTGGGATGAAGGGTCTCCCTCCCCTCCTCTCTGCACTCCCCCAACTCTCTCTCATATCTGTGATCCTCTCCACCATCCTCTACCTCTCCTGGAAAGAAAAATGAGATGTGAAAGGAAAGGAGCACTGGGGGAATGTGGGAATGCAGCTGCCTCAGCACCAGCCAAGTCCTTCGTGGCTTGTCAGGAGGAGCTGTGGTGTGAGGGAGCCCTGAGCCCCCGCCAGCCCCGTACCTGCTCCCAGCCTCTCCTTCCAGGGGTGAAGTCTGGAGCAGCTGCTCCTTTTCATTTCAGCTGGGGGGTTTGGGCTATTAATAAGCCTGGAAAATAACCACATGTTCCCTGAATTATGTAACAGATGTTCAATTCCCCGAGATGAAGAGGTGTCAGCCTGATGGAAGAAATGATGCGAGGACCTTTCTTTTTCCTTGGAGCTGGGTTCTCCTCTTACGAGCGGAATTGATTTTCTGCCAGTGGAGAGAGAAGAAAGTGGTGTCACCCCGCTTTGGACCCAGCCCCACCTTTGCTCCGTGGCTGTGTTTGTGCTCGTGCCGCCTGTCCCCGGGTTTTGGAGACAAGTGTCACCCGAGTGGCACGGAGGGATGTGCCGGGAGGAGCGCGGCTCCCTGAGGCACCATCGGCGCTGGCTCGGGGCGGCCGCGTCCTTCCACGGGCACGGGGAGAGAGGAGGAGGAGAGGGAGCCCAAGGCCAGGAGCTTCCAGAGCTGGGCCAGCGAGGGGCTGGGCGGAAAATGCCTTCCCAATTAACCCTTTCCGTGATACAGCGGCCACCGAGGTGTTCCCAGCCTCACTGGGGTGCTGTGAGAGGGGCTGGAGTGAGGACACAGGAGGAGTTTTAGGGAGGGGGTTAAAAAGGGTTTCGTTCCGTATTTTCTTTGATAATTTTTATTTTTAGGATTGTTGTTCCTGATCTTACTCTCTCACAGAGTGAGCACTCCTGGGTAAAGGACCTCAGCAGTTCAGAGTGGTGTTTGCCCACGATGGAGCTCTCCCTAAAATCCCTGCCGTGGCACCTGGCATAAAGATTGAGGGCACACCTTGAGGATGAGGCACCTCCAGTCCTGTGTGCAGTTCTGGGCTGCTCCAAGGAAGATCCTGAGGGGCTGGAGCGTGTCCAGGGAAGGGAACGGAGCTGGGAAGGGTCTGGAGCCCCAGGAGAGGCTGAGGGAGCTGGGAAGGGGCTCAGCCTGGAGAAAAGGAGGCTCAGGGGGGCCCTTGTGGCTCTGCACCACTCCCTGACAGGAGGAGACAGCCGGGGGCTGCCCAGGGAGGTTTGGAGTCCCCATCCCTGGAGGTGACCAAAGAAGGGCAGGATGTGGCACTCAGTGCTTTGGGCTGGGGACAAGGTGGGGACCAGGCACAACTTGGACTGGATGATCCTGGAGATCTCTTCCAAGCTCAGTGATCCTGGGATTGGAAGATGGAGGGAAGCTGTCAGCAGCTTCACAGAACAGCAGAACAGTCCCTTGGGAGAGCCGTGTCTGGATGGGGGTTGGAGACCTGGGGCCCAGGGGTGCCACGAGTTCTATTGGTGAGATACCAGTGAGACAGAAATCGGGGCACAGGGACGGCTGCGCTCCTGGAGGAGCTGCTGGCTGCTCCCTCCCAGGGGTGACTCTGCTCAGACATTCATTCCTGTTCATTTCTGTTCATTCCTGTTCATTCCTGTTCATTTCTGTTCATTCCTGCTCATTCCTGTTCATTCCTGTTCATTTCTGTTCATTCCTGTTCATTTCTGTTCATTTCTGTTCACTCCTGTTCATTTCTGATCTGCTCCACAATCTCCCGTGTCTCACCCTGGCAGGACAGCAGTGAGTCCCTGTCCCAGCACCGTGCCTGTTCCTCCCGGGAACGCTCGGGAACACGGCTCAGACACAGCCAGGGGTGGGGACAGGTCCCGTGGGTGGGGACAGGTCCCG
This sequence comes from Acridotheres tristis, assembly GCA_037013685.1. Lineage (NCBI taxonomy): Eukaryota > Metazoa > Chordata > Aves > Passeriformes > Sturnidae > Acridotheres > Acridotheres tristis. The sequence goes on from CM072906.1 coordinate 888,289, forward strand.
TGGGTGGGGACAGGTCCCATGGGAGGGGACAGGTCCTGCTGCAGCTGTGGCCATGCTCTGCCACCACCACCGTTAATGACACTGCAGGAAAGGGCCCTCCTGGGTTCTGTCCTCTTTTTCACATCCTGCGTGAGGCAGGGACAGAAATGAAGGAAGTGACTTCCTAAGTGTGGAATCAGCAGGGTTTAGGATGTGCAGGGAATGTCCGGAGCACAGATAGCTAATCTGGACAGGCTGTCACACGGCTGGATCCCCCAGACAAAGAATTGAGTGTTGGCCACTTGGCAGGAAAAAAGAAACGTGGGGAACAGGGGACTGGATTTTGGGTTGTTTCCCCATTCCTGCCCAGTTCCCCTCCCTTGTCCTTCAGGAGCAGTTGACAGCCGTGCACTCGGTGTTATTCACTGCTCACCACTGATTAATGTGCTGCTAATGGCATTACTTATTTCATTATCCAATCTGCAAGATCAGTCATTATCTAGGGAAAAGGAAAGTCCATTTCTTACTGGCATTAAGTGGTTGGCTGGCAGGGTAAAGTGCAAGGTTCACATTTAGGAAGAGGAGCAAGAAGAAAATTTCTTTTCAGGAAGAAAATTTGCACTGAAAGTCATCTCCATGTTTGTATTACCCAAAGAGTGGAGCTCAGATATCAGAGGAGGGGTTGTAAATCACAGACATAAAAGAGCTCAAAACATGAGGATTGTATCAAGAAGGTGCCCTCAGAGGGCTGGGATAACAGTGCTGGTAGTAATAATAATAATAATAAATAATAATTAAAATGAATAATAGTACACCTTGGAGGTCTGGGTCAGAGCTCAGGTGCTTGAGGTGTTGTGCAATTGCAGGCAAAGAAATTGTTGCTTCCAATTCGCCTTGCTCAAAAAGGGCGAGCGAGGCCAGCTGGCGAGTGACAGATGGGCAGGGGACAGCGGGGAGGGGACAGCAGAGACGGGACAGCGGGGAAGGGACAGCGGGGAGGGGACAGGGGGGAGGGGACAGCGGGGAGGGGACAGTGGGGAGGGGACAGTGGGGAGGGGACAGCAGGGAGGGGACAGTGGGGAGGGGACAGTGGGGAGGGGACAGCCGGGGCGCGGCCCGGGGCCCGGCAGGACCGCGGCTGGCACGGAGCCGGTGTCAGGGAGGATAACGAGGGGCACCCAGGGGAACCGGGGCCAGCAAAGGGCGAGGAATAAAATGTCTGTCAGAACAGAGTGAGAGCCTGGCTGAAGGATCAGAGATTCATGGAATATCCTGAGTGGCAAGTGTTAGGAAAATTAATCCACAAACACCAGAGGTTTATGTCCAAAAAGGAGACAGAGGAGTCCTTTTTGCTTTATTCGAATAAAGGGAGAGGCCATGGGACATTTCCCTAGGATTTCTCAAATTTTTGGAGGGCGCAGCCTCCTTTTTATCCCAATTTCCCATCCACATTTCCCTCTCTGTTTCCCCATGGGCTGAGGTACTTGAGAGACACAGACTTCCCTAAGATTCCCCTCTAATGTACAACCCTCCCTTTTAATTTTTAATTCTTATAGAATTAATGATTTTTTCCCATTGCTTCTTTCATCTTTCAATATCCAATTTCATTTATCAGCAAACCTGCAGTTTGTTTGTAAAGGCAAATATCTTTTTCCATTCATCAATCAGTGGAATCCTTCCCATTGTTTCTTTTATCTCTCAGTGCTGGTTTTATCCACCAGCAGATCCACAGCTTGTTTGGAAAGACAAATCCGACATTGCTCTCGCAAGGATCCGCAAGGATCGTGGAACTCAACTCCTGACCATGCACAGGACAGTGCCTAAACCCCCTAAACCACGTGCCTGGGGGCATTGTTCAAACGCTCCTTGCCTCATGGATGATGTCCCAAAAGGAATGGGGACGTGGGGCAGCGGGGTCCGAGCCACGAGGGGCCCTGGCACGGCCACGATGGCCCGTGCTGGCCACAGAGAGAAGGGGAGCTGTGGCCGTGGGCTGGGAGTGGCCGCGGAGCGCTCTGGGGACAGGAGCTCGGTGACACGGCACAGAGGGGATGGTCAGGCTTGGAGGGTTTGTGTCACCGCTGGAGAGGTGACACTCGCCGAGGGGACACCCCGGGGGTCCCTGTGGTGGCACACCTGGCAGTGAAAGGTGCCCGGGTGGCCGCGGTGCCTCCGGGCTGGGATCAGCCCCGGCCGGTGGCACCGCCGGTCACAGAGTGGGGCACTGCAGGGACGGCAGCGAGGATCCAGCCTGGCACTGGGGGCTGTGGGCTCCTGGCCGGGGGCTGGGGGAGGCCCGTGGAGGTGTTCGGAGGACCCTTCCCAGCATCTCCCCAGCGCTTCCAAGGAATGCCCGTCCGAGCTCTCCCAGCCCCGGGCTGGATCCAGCCGTGCCCCTTCCATCTGCTCGGTGCCAGCTCTGCACTGCCAGCACCCGAACCCATGGCTGGTGCCCCAGGGCGAGCGGGGCTGTATCCCCGAGCACACCATTCCCTTGGCACGGCGCATTCCCCCGCTTTTTTTGGGAACTGAACATCTGTTCCAGATGTGGCCGCTCGGTGCCGGCGCTGCCGCGCTGCTGTTTGTCCCGCTGCTCGGCATGAATTATTGAGAGCCGGGTTTAAATAAATGATAAAGCCTCGCCGTGCGTGCGCTGAAGTTTGTGTCGCTCCTCGCCCGCAGGGTCGCACTCCGGGCTCGCCCGGCCCCATGATGAGCTCGCCCAGCGCCCGGGCCCCGCCGACTCGTGTGCCCGATGGGGCTGATCCAGGAGCCGGCAGAGGGGCAGCCCAAGCATGAAGGTGGCCGCGGGGATGAGGCTCCCGGCGAGAAGGAGGAGCCGCCGCAGCGGAGCAGGCAACCAGAGTTCCCTTCCTGGCAAGTGCTTTTCTGCTCTGCCATCCCTTCCCGGCGGTGGGAGGGAGGGAAGGAGGGAGGGCGTGGGGACACCGCCAGTGCGGGGAATGTCGCGGTGGGGACGGTCCTTGGTTCGAATCCTGCAGCAGAACCCGCCCCAGGCGCTGCTGAGCGCGCACAAACCCTCAGCATCCCCCGGGAGGGCGAAGGGACCCTGGGCTGCAGCCAAAGGTGGGTTCCAAACCCAGCCAGCCCCTCCTGTCCCGCTGCCTCGCGCCTGGGAAGTCCGAGTGGAATTTTGGAAGCCTGGTAGCCTTGGAAATTGATTTTTTTTTTTTTATTACTTTTCTTTCTTCACCATTTTGAAAAATGGCTTGACTCACAGTTGCATGAGGCTGTGGGGACTCACAGCAGACCATCTGTTTCAGCTGTTAACAGTCATTAATTCTTTCGTATTTTTTGCTACTTTCGAGACATTTTGGGGGAAAAAAATTGTTCTGGATGGCATTGGAGGAGTTCAAAGTCACTAACATATTTTTCTCAGAGAAACAATGTGCCGTGAATGCAGTTGTTCTGAAAGAAACACGTTTTTATTGGCTTTCTAAATGGGGAATTTGTCTCCTGTGGCCATGCAGGAGGACATGGTGTTTATCTCCTTTTCACCATGTATTTGGCTCATACCTGCACTGCAATCCATGGACTGAGCAGGTTTTTTTCTGGGTTGAATCTATTGCAGAAAGGCTTTCATTAAAAAAAAAAAAATACAGTGAGATTTTCTCTTAAGCTACTTCATTTCTGGGCCCAAGCACTCAGTGATTAACTCAGCCAGATTGTCTCCAGTCCTCCTGCTCAGGCCCTGGACAAACCCATGCTGTGGTCACTGTCCCCCCCCGGGCACACTGGCCCTGCTGCCATGTGTTCCCTGAGCCAGCTCCTCCAGAGGGGCTGTTCCTGAGCCCTGGCTGGAGTCCAGCTCTCCTTCATTCAGGGCTTGGGGTGCCCCTCTGGGCTTCACCCCAAAGCCCCCCTGGAGGCTTCCCTATGGTTCATGGAAAGTTTTAGGTGCAAGAAAAGAAACCATCCTTGAGTTTTGCATGGAGTGCAGGATACAGGGAATGGTTTTAACTGCCAGAGGGCAGGGCTGGATGGGATATTGGGCAGGAATTGTTCCTGTGAGGGTGAGCAGGCCCTGGCACAGGGTGCCCAGAGCAGCTGTGGCTGCCCCTGGATCCCTGGCAGTGCCCAAGGCCAGGCTGGACATTGGGACAGTGGAAGGTGTCCCTGCCATGGCAGGGGTGGCACTGGATGGGCTTTGAGGTCCGTCCAACCCAACCCATTCTGGGATCATTCCACGATTTAAGGAAATGGAAAGAGGGTGCAGTACCTTGGAAACACGAGGTGGGGAGGTGGTGGCAGCTCCTCCAGGGGATGCCAGGTGCCACCACGAGGCCGTGGGGAGGGCTTAGCAGAGCAGAGCAGAGAGCTCTGCCTTGTGGTTGGGTCCTGCATCTGTGCTGGGGGTAAAACACGACCAGGAGCCTCCAGAGCTGCTCCTGGGGCTGCTGCTGGGGAATGCAGGGCAGAACGGCCCTGCCCTGCTGGTGACACCTGGGAGGGGACAGCCAGGAGCCCGGGAGGGGACAGCCAGGAGCCATGGAACGCTTCCAGCCATCCATTAGGACTGCAGCTCTCAGTGGAATTACAAACGTGGCTGGAAAGGCTCCCTGGAGCTGGCCAAGGAGCCCTGCCCTGGGCTGGCTGGGGGAGCAGCTCCTTGGCACTGCCTCTGGGGCCAGGCTGAGGCTGAGCTTGGTTTGTGGCACCAAGGCACACGTGGGGACAGGGGTGGCACAAGATGGCAAACCCCAAATACCCCCATGGGGCAAAGCAGAGTCTATAGGAGTGCCCTGAGAGCTCAACTCAGGTCTGGATGATCCCACGTTCCAGGGATGGGCTGGAGGTGCCTCCTGACCTCTCTCAGGACATCCCTGGCTCTCTGCTCTCGTTCCTGAGCAGGGGATGTGCCCCGAGTGCTGGAGGACAGCCAGGCCGTGCTCACCAGCAGAAGGTGAAGGAATTCACATCTGGAGCCTTGGAGACTTTTGGGGCCAGTGTGGTTTTCATTTGAGGCCTTTCCGTTCTCCATTGACTTAATTAAATTTAAAAAAAAAAGAAAAAAAAAAGAAAAGAAAAAAAGAAGCAGGCAGGATTGGGCTTTTTTTCCCCCCTTTTTTTTTCTGATCAGATGCCTGGCTCGGAGTGCTACAGAGCCAATTTTAATTTTGAAATTTCCTTTCATTTTAAAGCTCCTCACATGAATTTGGAGCTGCAAACCGAAATGAGGAGGTGTCAGACTTCACAAACAAACCCAACCCCAAACCTATTCATTAACTCAAAAAACATCTTCTGTTTTGTCAATTTTCTGGAAAAAAATTAATTATTTTTTTTTCAAATAAAAACTGAATTAAGCAGAAATATTCCTCATGTTTTGCTGCAGGGGAGAGGAATGGGGGTTGGCTCTTGGCTGAGGGCTCCTCTCCTCCTTTGTCTTCCTGCTGCCAGCCTGTGCCATGGGACAGACAACTTCTGGGCCATGGATGGACATTTGCAGGTCTGATAAGGATGATTTGAGATCCCAATTGTTCCTGATGCCTCAACATTTGTTGGTTTTCCATTCATCCATTCATCATCCATCATCCATCATCCATCATCCATCATCCATCATCCATCATCCATCCATCATCCATCCATCATCCATCATCCATCCATCCATCCATCATCCATCCATCATCCATCCATCATCCATCCATCCATCCATCCATCATCCATCATCCATCATCCATCCATCATCCATCCATCATCCATCCATCATCCATCCATCATCCATCATCCATCATCCATCATCCATCATCCATCCATCATCCATCCATCATCCATCCATCATCCATCCATCCATCCATCCATCCATCCATCATCCATCCATCCATCCATCATCCATCATCCATCATCCATCCATCATCCATCATCCATCCATCATCCATCATCCATCATCCATCCATCATCCATCCATCCATCCATCATCCATCATCCATCCATCCATCCATCATCCATCATCCATCCATCATCCATCCATCATCCATCCGTCCATTATCCATCCATCATCCATCCGTCCATTATCCATCCATCATCCATCATCCATCATCCATCCATCCATCCATCCATCATCCATCATCCATCCATCATCCATCCATCCATCCATCATCCATCATCCATCCATCCATCATCCATCATCCATCATCCATCATCCATCATCCATCCATCCATCCATCCATCATCCATCCATCCATCATCCATCCATCCATCCATCATCCATCCATCATCCATCCATCCATCCATCATCCATCATCCATCCATCCATCCATCCATCATCCATCCATCATCCATCATCCATCATCCATCCATCCATCCATCCATCATCCATCCATCCATCATCCATCCATCCATCCATCATCCATCCATCATCCATCCATCATCCATCATCCATCATCCATCATCCATCCATCCATCATCCATCCATCATCCATCCATCATCCATCCATCATCCATCCATCCATCCATCCATCCATCCATCCATCCATCATCCATCATCCATCATCCATCCATCCATCCATCATCCATTCATCATCCATCCATCATCCATCCATCCATCCATCCATCCATCATCCATCCATCCATCATCCATCCATCATCCATCCATCCATCCATCCATCCATCATCCATCCATCCATCCATCCATCCATCCATCCATCATCCATCCATCATCCATCCATCCATCCATCCATCCATCCATCCATCCATCATCCATCCATCCATCATCCATCCATCATCCATCCATCATCCATCCATCATCCATCCATCATCCATCATCCATCATCCATCATCCATCCATCCATCCATCATCCATCCATCATCCATCATCCATCCATCATCCATCCATCATCCATCATCCATCATCCATCATCCATCATCCATCCATCATCCATCCATCATCCATCCATCATCCATCATCCATCATCCATCCATCATCCATCCATCCATCATCCATCCATCCATCCATCATCCATCCATCATCCATCCATCCATCCATCCATCCATCCATCCATCCATCATCCATCCATCCATCATCCATCCATCATCCATCCATCATCCATCCATCATCCATCCATCATCCATCATCCATCATCCATCATCCATCATCCATCCATCATCCATTATCCATCCATCATCCATCCATCCATCATCCATCATCCATCATCCATCATCCATCATCCATCCATCATCCATCCATCATCCATCCATCATCCATCATCCATCATCCATCCATCATCCATCATCCATCCATCCTCCTCCTCCTTCCAGCAGCTCAGAGCTTGGTGCACCCCGAGAGACCCCACAGGGCACAGCCTGAAAATCCCCGCCTGCTCCCAGTTCAGTGAGGAAAGGGAAGGAGATCTCTGCCCAGCAGGAAATTTGCCCATTAACACCCCAGACACCAAAGCCTCAATGGAGCTCTTCCCGCAGAACCAGCTCCGATGCCTCTGCCTGATGGGAAGTCTAAAAATAAGCACATTCTCCACAAACAGCTTAAAGATGTTGAAAATGAAAAGCAACAAAGACTGGAGAATGGGTGAGTCACTAAATTACAGGGCTATCTTTCGAAGAGCAAAACAAACCACACAGAGCCCCCCCAGCCCTGGCTGCTGAAATTCCTCATGGGGCTGGGCTGGGGCTCTCTGCCCTGTGCAGGCACTCAGCTGAGTCTCGTGGGCTCTGAAGGGTGAAACCTTGCCCAGCTCTGCTCCACTCAGTGCCAGAGCTGCTCTGACTGATGAGAGCAAAGCCAGCCTGGCCAGTAGCATGAGCAGGAGCTGCTGTTCTCTCCCACATGGGCATTGCTGGGAGCTTTTTGGGATAATCCCCCTCACATGAGCTCCCAGGATGTGGAGCCTTCCTGCAAGGGGTGTAAGCAAAAATTCCTGTCCACAGAGGGTTCCCTGGCCCCAAGGAAGCCACCAGTGTTTGGAGTCTCAGTTGGGAAAAGATCTCTGTGGGCGTCACTGCCTGTCTGTACCTTTAGCTGGGTGAGAACACAATTAAAGGAACTCTCGGTTTGGGATTTTCCCCCTCCCTCAAGCTCCTTTCAATGAGCTCCACCAGGGTGGACTCTGTTGCAAAGCTGCAGCTTTATTAGCATTTGCAGATGAGCTTGAATCAAAATGCTGGCACTTGAGGCAGCAAGAAAGGGGCTGGCCTGGTGCCAAATCTGATGTTTGCAGCCAGCCCCAGGCTCTGGTAGAGGCTGGAATGAACCCTTGGATCCCAGCAGATGGTGGGGCTGGAGGTGCCAGCCCTGCTGCTGGGGTGTGGAGTGCCCTCCTCGGGGCCTGCAGGACTGCAGAGTGTCCCTTTCTGCCCGGGATGAATCCCAGGATGGTCTGGGTTGGAAGGGACCTCAAAGGGATCCAGTGCCATCCCTGCCCTGGGCAGGGACACCTCCCACTGTCCCAGTCTGCTCCAAGTCCATCCAGCCTGGCCTTGGGCACTGCCAGGGCTGAGACAGCCACAGCTGCTCTGTGCCAGGGCCTGAGCACCCTCACATCACCCCCAGCACCCTCATCCATCCTTTTTGTGGCTGCAGGAGGGGACCAAGGCCGGCAGCCTGGCCAGTGTCCCCAGCCTGCTGCGGCACCGCTGGCTCGCTCCCGGCCCAAAGAACCCTCTGATCCATAAATCCATAGCCTGAGCTGGCAGGTCCAATAGAAGCTGTGCCCAAGGATCATCAATCCTGGAGCAGAGCTCACCCAGCAGTGATTTAATCTCAATATTCCATCCTGAAATGTGCTAATTAAACTCCAGGAGAAAGCACCCACTGCAGAAGCGAGGTGGGGGAAAAGGAAAAATAAAAGTTTCTCCTGGAATAATTAGGCACCATTAAAACACAAAAATCCAGGCTAGGGAGCAATCGAAGTCCTTCCTCCAAGTGTTTAATCAGAAAAATGGGGTGGAGTTAAGCAATACTGAACATGTGAGCTGTGAGTTGGAAATCCTCTCCCACTCGTGAGAGCCATGAGGCTGGGAAAGGCTCCTGAGCCTCCTCGGGGAGGGGGACAGTGGGTGCTGCCCAGGACATTCCAGATGGGAGTGGGCAGAGCCCCCTTCCAGCACCATGGGGAAGGAAGGGTTGCAGACCTCCTCCCTCCAATCCTTCCCGATTTTCTGGGGTTTTCAAGAGAGCAAAGCTCTTCCATAGAGGACTTTCTTCTTGGAGGGACTTTGAAGTTTGTGAGGCTTCCAGGCCTCACATTTGGCTAGAAGGGATCTTTTGAAGCCACGCAACTCTCCCGGAGCCATAGCCTGGCTTGCCCTGCCTCCCCTTGGACACCCAATTTATTGCTGCTGGATCCACGGTGCTCTCACCCCAAACAAAGCCCCTTTGTCTGCTGGGCAGCTCCCCAGGAGCTGGGTGTGCCCCGTGGCAGGAGTGAGCAGTGAATGGTGAATTATAGCAGGTGCTGATCCCTCCTTGGAGGGTGTCACACCCTGTGCTGGCAGTGACAGCCCCGGTGTCCCCAGACAGGGCTGAAAGCAGCTGCCCTGCTGCCATGACTCACTTTGTCACTCAGGATTTCATTGTATCTGGCTCTGTCCAGAGACAATATTCTATTCTGTTCTATTCTATTCTATTCTATTCTATTCTATTCTATTCTATTCTATTCTATTTTATTCTATTCCATGCCATTCCATTCATCCCAGGGCTGATTCCAAGGAAGCCCCATCCTTCTGGAGAGCTCCATCCCAGCTCCTCCCTCAGCCCCAGGAGCTGCTGCCAGGACACCTGCAAACCAGAGGGTTTGGAGTGATCAGCTCTGTACTTTAACAAAGAAAAAAGAGAAAAGGCCATGGGCTGCTCTTATTGATGTGGATACAGTCTGGAGATATTCTGGATCTATTTAGGGATTAATGAGGACTCACTCCTTTCAGAACTTTTAATAATAAACATATCGGCCTAATGGATTTTCCAGCTACTGTTTTCAGCCATGAAGGTTGGAACCTTTTTGGTTAATGTTTTCCAGAGCTGAAGGAAAGGAAATTAGCTAAAGGCAGGGAATAACTTTCCCAAATGAGGAGGTTTTCCCCCATTTACTCGCATAGGCAGCCCAGATGGAGAAGAAGGAGCTGCAGGTGAAAGTTTTCTCATGGAGTAAGGAAAAAAAATAGGAATGAAAAGGAAAAGGATGGTTTATAAGGGACTTGGAACATGGCTGAATTTGTGAATCTCCGTGCAGGCAATGTCCAGACAGTGGGATGCAAAAAATTCCCCCTGGGGCAGGACAGCTGAGCTGGTGGAGCAGAAGGGGTTGAATAGCAATGGACATGGGGTTTATATGGGGTTTATTTGCACAGGGAGCAGAGAGAGCCAAAATTTCTCTGCCCCTGGCTCCTGAGCTGCAGATGATGTTCCTTCTGATCCCAGGAAAATCCCAGCATGGGGAACACGGTGACCCACGAGGCTGAAGGGAAGGAGACAGGAAGGATTTTACATCAGAAAAGTACAAGGAAGACAAGATGTGAATTAAACACCTTTGAGCCCTAAAATCGACGCTCTGCAGGCTTTGTTTGATGCGCACACGGCTGTGGGAGGGTTGCTGGAGATGACAGGTGTCTCTCCAGGCTGTTTTCCAGATCCAATTGAGGCAGTTTGAGCTGCTGGGCTCCCATCAGAGCCTCTCCTGCAGTCAGCTGCTGTCACCAGCACAACATCTCTGCTTGCTTTCAGCCCAATCTGGTTTCAGTCAAACTTCCCCTGCTGGAAGCATCCTGGCCCAGCTGTCCCCGAGGGGTCAGGGCTGTGCTGGTGGCAGGCAGTGATCTGAGGACTGTGTGCCTCAGGAGCATTCCAACAGGGAGATGGGCAGCCAAGCAAGCTCCACCGAGTGCTGGTACCAGCTGAAGGTGACTGCAGCAGGGAAAGGGGGGAGATTTGGCAGGGAGAAGGGCACTCCTGCAGGCACTTCCTCCAGAAACCCGAGCCCCCTGCATCAGTGATGGGGCTCTCCCTGCTCTGCTCTTCTTCCTCCAGCATCCAGCGGGGTCAGGCAGGCTGGAGGGCTCTGGGTGCAGGGAGAGGCACAGTTTGTGCACACAGAGCACAGGACACACCTGCAGATGTGTGATCTTCTCTCCACTGCTGCTGGCCAAGAAGTCCAAGACCATTCTGCAATATCAGCAATGGTTTGGCCAGGAGGACCAGGGCAGTGAGGGCAGCGATTGTCCCCTGTGCTGGCACTGCTGAGACACCTCCAGTCCTGGGGGCAATTTTGGGCCTCTCCCAAGACAGACCCTGAGGGGCTGGAGCGTGTCCAGGGAAGGGAACAGAGCTGGGAAGAGTCTGGAGCCCCAGGAGAGGCTGAGGGAGCTGGGAAGGGGCTCAGCCTGGAGAAAAGGAGGCTCAGGGGGGCCCTTGTGGCTCTGCACAACTCCCTGACAGGAGGGGACAGCCGGGGGGGTCGGGCTGTGCTCCAGGGAACAGGGACAGGAGGAGAGGGAACGGCCTCAGGCTGGGCCAGGGGAGGTCAGGGTGGATTTTGGGGAAATTTCTCCGTGGAAGGGGTGGTCAGGAACTGGAAGGAGCTGCCCAGGGAGGCGGTGGAGTCCCCGTCCCTGGAGGGATGGACGTGGCACTTGGGGACACGGGTCAGTGGTGGGCTTGGCAGGGCCGGGGCGATGGCTGGACTTGATCCTGGAGGTCTTTTCCAACCAGCGATTCTGTGCTTCTAAAAAAGGAACTGGCGGCTTAACCCACCTCCCTGCCAAAAGGAGACCCGGAGACAGAACTTCCAGAGGGGCTCGGCCCCACAGGAGCGGGTCCTGTGGATTTATCGGGGCCGTGCCTTCCCCGGGGGGCCGGGGCGGCGGGGCCGGAGCCGCTCCCTGCGCGCAGCATCCCCGGCTGGGCTGGAGGATGCGGAGGAGGGGGCGGCGGGCGGGAGGCCCGGCGAGGAAGGGGTTAGCGGGGGCCGCGCCGCAGGGCTGGCGGCGGAGGGTGGTCCCTGGCCGGGCCGGGGGAGCGCGGCGCGGCGCGGCGGGGCTCGGGCTGCGCTCGGGGCTGCGGGGGCCATGGGGCGCTGAGCCGGGGCTGCCGCGCCGCGCCGCTCCCCTCCTCCTCCTCCTCCTCCAGCATCGCCTCCTTTCAGTCCAGTTCTTCGCTTCTTTGATTTCATTTCATCCCTTTGCTTGTTTTTTTTTTTATATGATTTTTTTTTCCTCTCTCTCCGCCATCCCCACCGCCCAGATCTCTCTGTGCCTCCTCCCTCCATCCTTTGAATAACTCGACTGGGAGCGATCTGGGGGGGGGGGCTGGGGGGGGAACAGTGGAGCCGAGCAAACCTGTGGCGGAGGAGCCGGCTGGTGGAGAGGTGAGTGAGGAGGTGGCGAAGGATGGGGAGCTCGGGCTGCCCCCCGGCCGGGCGGGGACGGAGGGGAGGGTTCGGAGGGAGCGAAGGCAGCGCCCTCCCCTCCCCGGCTCGGGGGCACCGCAGCTCCGCCGGGAACCTGTTGGGGCTTCAGCCAACGCTGCCGCCGGCTCAGACGGGCCGGCAGCCGAGCGATCCCCGCGGGGGGACCCGCGGGTGGCCGTGGGGTGCGCGGGGGGGATGCTCGGGATGCTCATCCCCTCCCCTCGGTACCCAGATCCGTGCGGCGGATCCGCGGCTGTGGCCCCGAGCCGGCCGTGTGCGGCCGTGGGCGCTCACACGCGTGTTTGTGGAGTTGCCATGGAGCGGCACGACAGCACTTTGGCTGCCCAGAAAACCTTTTTTATTCGTTTCCTGGCCCCCTGCTCGTCCGTACCGGGTGATGTAATGAGAGCTCGGTGTCTATGCGGTGTCCTGCTCTCGGGGAGTTGGACACGGATGGAGAGCCCAGATCCCGGAGCAGAGGGAGCATCCGCCATCTGTTTGAATGGATGGGTCCTAATGAATCTGTCAAACCCAACAAACGCACTTGACGGAGGAATTCGGCCCCAAACACCTCCTGATGCCGCTGCCGGCAACCAGAATGATCCGAGCAGAGTGGTGCCCGTCCCCCCGCCGCCTGCTCGGAGCCGTGCTGAGCCCAGCCCCGGCTGATTTCAGCTGATTCAATCACCAGGTTCAACACCTGATTTGCAGCTCTCGCCTCCTGCTTTCCCCCTCGAGCAGCCCCAGGGCTGCAGCGGGGCGGGCTGAGCCGGGTCCTGGCTGAGCTGTTCCGCGGTTACTCAGCAGCTCCTCAGACCTTTCCCACCCACCAAGTTTTGCTGTTTTCCACGGAGCAGCTGCCTCCCCCTTAGCGCCGTGCCGCGCTCGTCCGCGGGGCGCCTGGCGAGCTGTGTCCCCTCCCGGTGGCTTTGGGAGTGCTGGAAGTCCTCGGGATACGGATGGGCTGCGCCGGGAGATGAGAGCGGGACGGGCGCTGCGGTGGGAGCGGCTCCCCGGGCTGTGGGTACCGGAGGAGAGGTGTGTGATCCTGGGTGGCTCCGAGGGCTCGCTGGACTACAGGAGGAGCTTCCCGCAGCCTGGGAAATGGAATTTGCCCGTTGTTGAGCTGTAGAATAGCTGCACAAGGCCGGCACAGGCACAGGACTGGAGCGCCCAGGGTGCTGGCATCACGTAGGCAGCTGCCACCGAAATGACACACTTGATTGAAGGCCAAAAGAACCCAATACGTAACTGCTGTGATTAAGCTCCATATGATGCCTCAGAGCAAGTAAAAACCCCTCCTTCATCTCATCTTGCTTGTAACGAGACAGCCGTTGCAGGGATCTCATTTGGGTCATGTTGTGGCTTTTGGGGGATTTTGGGGGGGTTGTTTTGGGTCGGTTTTCTTTTGCTTCTGGCTGTACACACCCATGACCTGCAGCAATCCGCACCCCCGCGATGCCCCCTGAGAGCCTTGGGCTATAGGTGTGCTGCTAGCTGGGAATACAAATCCGAGCAGGTAAGAGCTCCCGATGCCATTTCTTTACCAGGGAATTTTCCAGCTGGCTTCCCGCGGGTCCCTGCACGCTCCCTTCCCCCCGGAATGCATGTGTGGGACTGTTCCCGGGAAGGGTTTGACGGGGAAGCTCCGTCCTTTCAGTTCGGGGAGTCTCGGTGGATGCTCGGCTGTTTCCTCAGAGGATGCGCTGGACCTGTAGCCAGATGCTCTCTACACTGCACCTGTGGATAAAGGCTCTGCCCGGAGGGGTCTGCACGGCTCGGGCACAGTCCCATGGGAAGTGAGGGACCGCAGCCAGGTCCTGCTCGGGGCGAAGCTCCGGGGGTGGCAGGGCTCTCCCGTGGGGAGGGTCTGTCCTGCAGGAGCCGCGTTCTGCTTCTCGATTCCTCGGGAGTGTGCAGAGCTCGGCTGGTTCTCACAACGCCTTCCTTTCAGTTCTCGGTGGGGCAAGGGCTTGGTCCTGGGAGCAGGGGGATTTCAGCAGAGAACAAAAGCACTTCTCGAGCAGTTCTCTGCCATCGAGCCCCAGGGCAGAACTTGGCTAGCAAAGAGAAAAAAAAAACCCAAACCAAAACAGAGCAAAAGGCACAAAGGGTAATTTAACCCAAATCTCTTTCCTTGCCGGCCTCAGCCGTGTGGGGAGCGGGGCTGAGCCTCCTTTTTCCCTCTCCCTGGCTTCATTTCCATGCAGGTTCTGTCCAATCGCCATGTGCTGGAGGGTTCTGCTGATGCAGCCGATCCCCCCCATAGCACGGCAGGTCTGTAACTATAGATGGATTTAGAATCAGCATTTTGGTGGCTGCTTGTCCGGGCGCTCTGGCCCAGCCCAGGCACATTTCAATGGCTGGTCCTGAGCGGCTCCCTCCACCTCTAGGAACGCTGCCCCTCTAAGTTCAAAGCAATGCAACTTTCTTGTCGTTATTCTTTTGAAATGTCCTAATCTCTAAACGAAATCATGGCTTGACCATGCAGTGATGGGGCTGTGCACGTTTTGTTTTCCAGAGTTGTGGTAAACTGAGCAAAATGCGCATTGAGGAACTCCTTGGACTAGAAATACCCTCCAACATCATTTTAGATTTGTGCTCATAGGGCTTTTATTGATTTGGGATGAAATATGGCAGGCAATCTATGAGGACTTGCAAATTCAAACAGGCAGAGAGCCGTTTCAGAAAATGCTGAGAATGTCAGAAGAGAGAGTTCATTGTAGCCAGGTGCCTTCCTGAGGTGAACTGAAGGGTTTTTAATGTTGTGTGAAAAGACCAAGTCAGTTTTATTCAGTTCATACAGTCCCCAGCTAATGATGTACTGGGAACTGATCATATGGAGGAGCTTTGCAAGGCTGGGAAGGCTTTAATTGTGGTTGTAACCTGTGAATGTGGTTAGTGTTACAAGTGTGAGGCAGAAACTCAAGTAAATTCCGGGTATTATGCAATAGTTCTTGGCTATCATGAAAAGAGGGCAATAGAAACAAACTGGTTTATAGCTCTGCTTTTAATTAACTGCAGCCTCTTTCGATAAAAGCACTAACATGTGAAAATGGTTCTCAGAGTAAAGACATTAAGCAGTGGTAATAAAAGCCACAGTCTGAATTTAGTCTATTGAACCTGGAGTCCATGGGCAGGACCTGGAAAATGTAAAGAAATTCAGTGGGTGGTTCTTCTAAAAGTGCCCTCTCATTCCTTGAACTTAACATCAGCTTGTGGAGGCTTGCTGGGCATCCCTGCATTTGCATTTTTACAGCAGGAGAAAAGCAGCCCTGAAACATCTGCATTGAATTCTGCCCTCAGGTCTGTCTCAGACATCCGCACTGCTGCCCTCGGGTCTGCCCTAGCCGGGGCTTCCAGGCCCCTTTTGGACCTGGGTCTTTCCTGGACCTCCTTTTCCCAGGCTTTATCCCACCATTTCACCTGCCTGGAGGGTTGGATTCGTGTTGCTCCATGCCTGGAGCCATTCTCTGTTGTGCTGGTGTCCCTACAGGTTTGGTGGCTGTCCCTGGGGTGGGGACACTGCCCAGGGGGGTGACAGGGCCCCTGGGTTCATCTCTGAGCCCCAGCAGTGAGTGATGCCCGGGGAGCTCGGTGGAGGTGCTGCTTTGGGGCTCTCTGCTCCGTCCCTTTTGCTCACCCTCCTGTATTTCCACGCCTTTGTCTGAAGTCCTTCCCTGCAGCAGGGGTTTGGACACCCAGGAATGCAGGAAGGTGAAAATGGGGCTGCTTTGCCTTTGGACATGGCCCGGGCAGTGGGGTTTGCCTGTGGTCACTGTGTGTCCTGCAGGCTGCTGCTGTGGCTGGCACAGGTGACAGCAGGGAGAACATCTGTGTGCATCTCATTTCCTTGGCGTCTCTTTCTCCTAGCTGCTGGAATGTTAAACCAGAAGGTGAGCCGGGATTTCTTTGGTCATGGGAAGGGCTGTGCTGATGTCCTGCACAAATCCTGTTTGCTTTCATCCCTTCCCAGCCTCAGTTCCTGCCCGGAGCCTGGTCCCAGGGCTCAGGAGGGCAGAGCTCCCCGAGTTAATGAGCTGCAGGTTCCTAACGAGGCTCTGCCCCTCAGGCTGTGCAGGGCTCAGCTCTTTGCAGACACCTCTGAGGGCTTTCCCCTCCTGCCAAGCCTTGGGCAAACAGAGGAGGGAAACCTGGCCCAGGTGAGCCCTGCTGGTGCTCCCAGCCTGTCCCAGTGCAGGGAACTGCAGGAGCTGCTGCCTCCAGGGATGCTGGAATTGTCCCATGGCAGGGTTGGAATACCTGCACGTGCTTGTGCTGCTAATTAGCAAATGTCCCCAAGGGTTTGAGGACATGTCCAGAGGCTCCCAAGGATGTCACAGTAAAGTGTTCCTTGGGGTCTATTTATTCATTCAGCCTGAGACTCTGCTCTGACCCCTTTTAAAAGCAGCACTCAAGGAGAAATGGCCTCTCTCCTTTTCCCCCTGGATATCCCTGACCTCTCCAGGGCAGTGATTTCTCCATGAGAGCTCTCAGCACATCAACCCTTATGCAACTGAATGTCCAAAGAGCTGATCGACACTGCCAGGTATTGAGGTTGGGAAGGGCCAGCCCAAGAGCAAATCCCAGAAAAAACAAGAAAATGAACTCTGTAACTGTTTCCAATTATTCAGTGCCGCTGGTTCTTCTGGCGTTTCAGGAAGAAATATCTCAGGGTCGAGCTTGTTTACAGAGTGCTTGTGGGTTTCAGGCCCAGCCAGCATCAGATTTCTCTTGTATGTTCCCTTCAAATAGAGGCTGAAATAAAAATAAGGATGCTGTAATTTGTGCCACCCCAATAGCTCAACACTGCTCCAGCAGGAAATGATCACTGGGGTTCCTGGAACAGCTTTACTGAAATCTTCCAAGGAGCAGGAGCTGGTGGGGAAAGCAGCACAGACCGACCCTGCTCTCCCTGAAAGGATCTGGTGGCTGGGGAATAAGGATGAGGAGATGCTCCAGCATGGGCTGGGGTCAGCTCCAGAGCTTTTCAGCCTCACAGCTCGGGGGTTTGGCCCTTGGAAAAGGCCCATTCCCAGTGACTGCTGTGTGTGGGGTCACTGGGGCTTGGGGTCACCGGGATCCTCCTGCCACAAGCAGGGGGTGGGGTTGAACAGCTGCTCCAAGGGGAGGGATGGAGGATGGATGGATGGATGGATGGATGGACACACACACACACAGACCACCTTTGGCAGCAGAGCTGCAGGTCCTGTTTGTCCAAGGCAGCTGACGTTCCCAGTTTCTGCAGGATTGGAGCCACTGGCACAACAGTCCCTGCACCCTTTGTCACCACAGCCCATTCCTGGGTTAGTGACAGCAGCCTGGTGGCTCTGGACACCTCTGCTTGGGACAGGTCTCCCTTTGGGCCTGTTCACCCTCTCCCAGCAGCCTGGGATCCTCTTTGGCTGCTGATTCCCTTGAATCTGGGCCATTGTGTCTGAGGACACTTTTCTGAGGAAGCTGCTGGCCCTGGATGTTTGCAGGGGAAGTGCTGGGAGTGGATCTTGGTTGGAATCTTAGACCACAATCCACCCCAGTTTATATAAAATTATTCCAGTGTTGGGGTTGCCCTCGTCTCTGATTCCCTTCTGCTTATTTCTGTGTGTTGGTGGCTCCAGTCCTCCCAGCTCCCAGGGAATTTTCTGTAGGAACCATCAGCCATTGCTTTAAAAAATAACCCTCACCAGATGTCCCAAAGCCTTCTCTAAAGACGAGGCCTGGCAGAAGTTAGATTTATTGGGAGCAATTAATTGTCCTGCTAAGAGCCCTCAATGTTTTGGCATTTCATTAATAAGACGTAATCAACCACCAGGCTATTTGGAGTGTGTTACTCTGTCAAATCCGCTGTTAATTGTCATTATTTGATAGATTTCATGTTTATAATTACTGGTGTGTGACGCAGGGTGTGCTCTGAATAATCCACTGTGTATTGTTTAGTGAACCAGGACGCTTGGGGTGCCAGGAATTGCTGCTGCTCGTGTCTCCAGGGCTGATTTATGCCTGGCCAGGGGAGGGAACTGGACAGGAGGGAATGAACAGAAGCTCAGAAAAGTCCCCTCCAGCCAGGCTCAATGAGCAAACCCTCAGCAGCTGTAAGTGGAGGAGAAAAGGGTTCAACAGAGCAGGGAAATGTGTTAGGGATGTGTTATGGGCGTTGGAGTGACATTTCCTCCCTGCTTTGATGTGCTCCTCAGTTCAAAGCTCTGGGATAATTTTTTTTTCTTGCTGTCAACAAGGACCTCGTTCCCATCATTTAGTTCTGAGTGATCTCGTGTTGCACTCAGGAAAAAAAAATTGAGCTGAATATGCCAGAGAAAGAGAATTGGGATCTTTTGGTGTGTGAGCAGCCAGGAGTGAGGGGCTGGGCAGGGGTGGGTGATGCTCCAAAGCCTCTCTGGCAGCCCTGACCTGCCCTGGGTGCTCAGCTGAACCTGCTCCCTGCTGCCTTTGTCCACCCTGACTGCTGGAGAAGCTGATTTCTGGGAAGGGGCCAGCAGGAGCCCCCTCTCCACGCTGGCAGGAGTCCCTGGTGGGCACAGGGTGGCCTCCAAATGTGGGAAACAATCCATCAACAGCCCTGAGTGTTCATCCTTTAACTCCACCAGCATCTTCCAGTGAGGCACCAGGGCCTGGGGACAGGCAGGACGTGTCCCTCCATGTCACACAGGACATGTCCCTCCTGGTCACACAGGCTGTGTCCCTCCTGGGGTGTTTGTTCTAGGGTATGATCACCTTTGCCACAAAACTCTGCCTCAGTTCCCAATGTGCAGGTTCCTTCAGCTTCCCTTCTGCCCCGAGATCTGAGAGTTTTTTGTAGTCTGTGTTGGTTTCCTCTCCTAAATCCTGTCACCTGAAAAAGGGTTTTTTTGGGACCCCTGTGTGATGGATGCTGCGGTTGTCCCCAGTGTCCTGTAGAGCCCACAGGAGGGAATGGGAGGCTGGGCCTCCCCAGGGGTAAAACTTCCTTTCCCAAACTGATATTTTCATCTTTCCAGGTGAATTATTAGACGGGAGAATAGATTAAAGATTTTTTTTTTTGTGTTGCTGGCTTTCTTTTTTTTTTTTTTTTTACTTTATAACACCACCTCAGAGGCTTTCCAAACCTGGAAGATAGAAATTTTTTATTTATCTTGGTTAAACACAACTGGGGGTGGCAGCAGTGACAGAAAGTGGAAGAGGGCAGCAAAAATCTGGGGATTTGTGTCTGCAGAAGGTGAGGATGAGTTTGGGAGCTGAGAGGAGCTTGGGTGAGAGGAAATGCTGGTGAGTCAGCAGTGCTGGTTCTTTGTCGGGCACTTTAAGCCTGTTTGGAGTGGAAAGGGTCTCTGTGAGTGCTGCTCTTGCCCTGGGGACAGACACGGAGTTATCCTGGCTGTCCTCTCCTCCCGCTGCTTCGAGCTGGGGATCAGCCCCAGCCGCGGCTCCAAAATAACAAACAACAACTCTGATTTCTGTGTCCCCACACGTGCAGCTCCCAGACAGAAGTGCTGGGATTTGTACCTGACCTGGCACCCTCAGCTCTCCCTTCTGCCAGAATTCAAAGCAGCAGCAGCTGTTTAGAGAAGTCTTTTCAAGTGCCCTTCCTCTGCTTTTTCATTTCGAATTTTACTGCAGAAGGTGGGAAAAAACCCCAGCACAAAACCTTCTGAAGCTCCAAGTGCTTTGTAGCTCTTGAACGTGGAAGTTTGTGGCTCCTGAGGTGCTGTACATTACACGAGGTTGTCACTCAGATCTTGCTTTCTGCCTTGCAGAGGGTTTTTTTTTTTCTTCCCGGTTTTATCTTTGAATGCTGAGAATGATGTGTTTGTAAAGGCTTTTTTACCCAGTGATCACCATGAGGAGCTTTATTGTTGGTATCCCAACCCAGTGTCTGCCAGACCTGCATTTCGTGCCTGAATTAGAGGAACATTTTCTTAGGCTTAGGCCATTAAATGATCAGATAGAGCCCAAATCCATGAAGGTGTGCCAAGGGCATGTGGGGATGTGATGGGTCATGGCTGGGAATGGTCCCTGGAGGCAATTTGGATTTTACCTGGATCCCCACCAGCAGATGTTCAGTGAATCTCACTTGTGTGTGTGCTCAAATCTCGTGTTTGCAGTCCATAAATCCTTTGTAAAAGGTGGAATTTGGATGGATTCACTTGCTGCAAATATGTGTGGAAAAGCCAGGTGTAATTTCTGATAACCAGCCAGGAAAGTGGGAGCCCTCCTGTGTCCCAGCAAAGCTCTCAGAGAGAGCCTTGGGGGTCACTGCACTCTCAGCCCAGGCTGAGGAAATGTCTGACACCAGACCTGCCCAGAGTGTTCAGTGCCCTGTGCAGGCTCAGCAGGAGCCTCTGCTCTCTCTCCTGTTTATAAATATCCCAAATATGCCTTCCTGGGGCTTTGGGGCTCTGAGATCAATAAAGATTGGGATCAGTAGTCAGCAAACACAGACTTCTTCCAGGACTGGCCTCCCTGGCAGGATCTATTTTAGGGCTGTCTTTTAAAAGAACCAGACTTTCTTTTCTTCTTCCAAGGCCACTTGTCTTGGTTTGTAGTGCAGAGCCTGAGCCTGAGCCTGCTCTCAGCCCTGAGCTGAGCCTGATTAAACCAGAGCTGGGTACTTCATATCTGCAGCTTCAACCTCCACACCTTGCCAAGCTGTGCCTCCTCCGAGCTGCTCCCGAGCCAGGAGGAGCCCCTGGAGCCCTGCAGGCTCTGCTCGGCCTCACATTGCACTCCAGGTGCCAACTTTGTGCACAAAGTAAATTAAAAACGAAAAAAAAAATCTTTAAAGCTATTGTAAGCAGCAGGGAATGAAGGTGACAAGGGACAAAGTGACTCTTCCTAGCACAAGGATTTTGTCTTCCCTGAACTGTGCTGGCTTCAAAGTGGGGATTTAGTCTGGCTCAGCCTCTCCCATGCCAGAGGTTAAGCCAGGTCTAACCACGACCCTTAGCTGTCACAGCCACCTTAAAGAGGGAGGGAAGCGTGGCCAGCTCCTTGGAAAGGGACCAGAGAGAGCAGTGGAGCCTCTTTGGGAGGCTGGTGGTGTCCCCTGGCTGGTGCCTCATGGAGGATCAGATAACCCAGGAGTTTCCCAGGTGACACCAGGGCTCCGTTTGCTCTGCTGTCCCCTTTGGATCCCCCTGGAGATCACACAGCTCCCTCCAAGGACAATGGCAGTGGCTCAGCCCTGGGGAAAACGAGATCATTTCCTCCAAAGTCCCTGCTCTTCCTTGCTTTACATGTTCAAATATTGCTGTGCCCAGGGAGAAGCATCTTCAACACTGTCACTTCATCTGATGAATTTTTAAAGGGTTTTAAAGTGACCTCAGGGACTTCCCAGCTCCTGTTCCAGTTTCTCGACCATCTGGCTGCTTCCTGGATTTTCAATATATTCCTGCATTCCTTTCAGCCCTGAGAAAGAGAACAAAGCTTGTGCTGGTGTGTCCTTGGCCATCCCTGGAGTTGTGCTTTCCATTCTTCCAGCTCGGACTCCCTCAGCCCAGTCTGTGGCAGAGCTGGAAATCTCCACTTTATCCTCATCCCACTTTTCCTTATTTCTGCCTGCTCTGTTTGACACCACAGGGCTCAGCATCCACCTTGGGACCCTGCCAGGGTGCTCCCAAGCCCTGGGATCCATGGAATTGCAGCTCCATGGGGAAGGCAAGCCCAGGATTGTGGCTGGGTGGGACACTCAGGCAGTGCCAAGGATGTTGCTGTTCCATGACTGGGGCTGGAAAACCAGGATGGACTCCCCAGGATGGATTCCTGGGCATCCTTTGGGCTGCACATGGGACAGAGGGGAACAAGGAACCTCTTCTGACCACCCAGGGAGATCCAGGATCAGCAGAAATGGATCCCAGTTCCATCTCAGAGATGGATCCTGGAGCTGAACCTTGGATTTAATGGTTGTGTGGGGTTTCATGGGCTCTGAAAGCTTTTTTGGGAAGAGCAGAACAGGGGCTGGTGAGGAATGGGAACCATAGACATGTGAGCAGTGTGGAGATGGCTTTTTTTTTTATCCTGATGGAATATTGCTTATGAAAATCTTCTCAATTCCACAAATGTGGCTGTGCTGAGAGGCAGGAGCGAGGCTGGCAGTGCATGATGGGGGTGGGACCTGCTGGGAGCCTGGCACAGCAACTGGAACCTGCCAGGAGACTGTGGGGATGTGTCCACAGACTTGGGCAGGGGCTCTCTGGGAGCTTTCTGGTTCAATGTCAATGCTTTTGTGGTATTTTCATTATATTATTCAAGGAGATTTCGCTACTCCAAATCCTCAGACTTGTTTGGTATTGTCCTGGGGTGACTTTGTGATGCCTGTATCCCAATTGTCTGTTCTGTTGGTGTTGGATATTGAGCTCTGCAGCTTTAACACTGGTTCCAGGAGTGAAGGGGGAGAGCAGAGGTGCAGAGTTTGTTATCACAGACTGCCCTGGCTGCCCCCATCCTTCACACAGCCTGTGCTGTCTGCAGTGCACAGCAGCACACAGCTCTCCTTGGCTCTTGGTTGGTTTTTGGTTACCTGAGGCAGAGAAGTTCCCTGGACTGTGGTTTTTGGTCTTTTTTCCCTTTTTCTTGGAATTGTTCGAACCTACTCTGGACTGAAAAAAAAAAAACAAAAAACCAGGACTGGTTTGCAAGTTGCCCAGTGGAAAACGTGTCTGTGGCAAAGCCCCCAGCCCAGCTCCTGCTCAGGTGAGGTTGGACAGCTCTGGAGAAGGGGCAGGAGCCCCAGTGCTCAAATGGAACATTTGGAGAGGTCAAACCCTGGCAGTGCCCTGCCCCAGCAGCTGCTGCTGGTGCAGCCCAGGTGTCCCCACGGGGATGGAACCAGCAGCACCACCCCACTCATGGTTTGAGTTTCCCAGGCTCTGGCTGGGCACAGAGAAACTGCAGGTTTCTGTGTTTCTGACATCCTGGCTGCGTTCAAGGTGAGCCTGTCCCAGAATCCCAGAATGGCTTGGGTGGGAAGGATCCATCCAGTGCCACCCCTGCCATGGGCAGGGCCACCTCCCACTGTCCCAGGCTGCTCCAACCTGGCCCTGATCACATCCAGGGATGGGAATTCCAGCCTGGACCAGTCTGGCTGACCTTTTTTTCCCAGACAGGCATCGAGCACCTGAATAATCCCACGAAGGTTTTATAGGTTCCAGCCTCAAGGGCTTTCCCACCCCAGTGCTTTGGAGCTCTCCCACTGCCTGCCCCTCCTGGGCCCCTTTTCGCTGTTTTCTCCCCCTTTCAGGTTTGGGTTTGGCTGCAGGCTCCTGTCTGAGGGTGCTCAGTGTTTCTGAGGCACAGCTACACGTCCCTGGGGGCCTCTGGCCGGTTTGGAGCATCCCCTGTTAGAGCTGAGAGGTGCTGGATTCCACAGGCTCTGCAGGGTTCCTGCTGAATGATATTACAGCTTTAAAAAACCTAATATATCTGGGCAGCAGAATTTAATACAGGATTTCTCACTCCAGGGTATCATGGCTCTCCTCCAGCACTAAAACACACCACAGGATCCAGGTAGGAGCTGATTTTCAGCTCTTCAGCCCTCAGGGGAGAGGCATTGTCATTTTTTTAATGGTTGTAGAAGCCAAGGCTGTGAAAGTGATTTCAGGAATGCTTGAAATCCATGGTTTGCTGCTATTCCATCCGTGGGTGAGTTCAGGGAGTGCAGGACTGGAGTTTCCTTCAGCCAGGGCTGGGGCAGGGGGTGGCACACCCCAGCCCCTGGACTCACCAAGCTGAGTCTGCCCTGCAAGCTCAGCCCAGGGGGAGACTTAAACCCCTTTCAAGTGATTTGAAAAACCAGTGTAAATGCTTTTAGTTATTCTTGGGGTTGTCCAAGAGTTGGACTCGATCACCCTTGTGGGTCCCTTCTAACCCTGTGATTACCCTGGGGGGTGATTATCCAGAGAATTGGTCACTGCCTGAATGGTTTGTGGTGGGCCTGGAAAGAAATGAAGGTGGTGCAAAGGGCTGGAAGTGTCTCGGGTGCTACCAGAGCTGGTATTGCCTCTGAGTGTCCCCTGGCCAGGTACAATTCCCATTTTAGTGCCTAGCAGGTGTCAGAGGGTGCAACATCTCAGAGTAAACCCAGGAATTGGCAAGGGCTGGGAAATTACAGATGTGCCTAATGAAACAGAACCCCTTGTTTACGTTTCTAATGTGCTGCTGGAGCAAACTGGCTCCCAAATAAAAATACTTAAAGTTACGATTAGGATTTATTTACATAATTACTGCCAGAGAAATTCCTGGAACGTGCTGAGCAGCGCAAGAGGAGCCTCCTGCTCTCCCTGTGTGCTTGCCTGTGTCTCCAGGTTGGTTTGCTCCTGGGGGGTCTGTCAAAGCTGTTCCCAGCCCAGGGGGGCAGGAAGGCTTTTGTTCCCAAATGAATCTGTCTATGTTGTAAATATATAATATTTGGTTTGTTGGCTGTGGTGGGAACACGTGGCTGAGGCAGAGCTGGATCATCCTGCTGGCTGTGGTGCTGGCTGGGGCAGCATCCCGGGGCTGGCACCTCCCTCCTGAGCAGAGCTTGGCAGTGCCCTTGGAGGGATCCCCTGCCCTGTGCCCTGAGAGCAGTGGGGCCTTTCAGAGCCACTCCCAGCTTGTCCTGGCCACTCCAGCCCCAGGGAGGCCCTGGCCAGCTCTGGGTGGCTCTGATTGATTTCTGCTGGAAATGTGCAGCCCAAAGCACAATAGGCCCGGGATGGGCTCGTGCTGATTGAATCCAGCCCTGGGCATGACAAATCTTCCTCTTAATATTTCAATTGGCTTTGGCAAACTCGCCTCCTCCTCACGTCCCCTAAATCACAGGGTGAGTGCTGCTGACAGCAATTCCCACTCCTGGCTGGGCTGTGCCTGCTCTTCCCTGAGGTTGGGACCTGTGGGGTTTGCAGACACCTCCCTGCTCCAGCCTCCCATGGAGAGAGACGTTTCCTGAGCTGTCAGATCTGGGAGATGGGAATGTTCTTTGTGGGGCCCTGCTCCAGTGTGGATGTTCTCCTCTCGGTGGGATGTGGGGCTCTGCAGTGACAAACACCTCGCTCAGGGTGGTTGGCTCAGCTCTCTGAGGGGGCTGCATGCTCCCAGTGGGGTCTCAGGGGTGTCCAGACCCTTCCATGCCTTTGGCATTATGTTTGGGGCTGCCCCTGCATCCCTGGCAGTGCCCAAGGCCAGGCTGGAGGGGGCTTAGAGTGCCCTGGGATTGTGGAAGGTGTCCCAGCCCATGCTGGTTCAGGATGGGCTTTAAGGTCCTCTCCAGCCCAGACACTCCACGATGCTAAAACCTTTTACCTGCAGGTCAGTGCTCTCTGGAATTGTTACCAAGGCTGAAATCTGCATTCTAAGCAATAGGAAATCCTGTTTTCCTAAGGCTCCATTGCTCTGGCTCCCCTCACTCCTCTCCAGTACCCAGAGGCAGCAGCTGCTTTGCTGTTCCTTCAGACGCTGGGTCCGAGCTCAGCCCAGCCCTCTCAGACCCACCTGCAGCCTGGGCTGCTGCTCCAGCCCCTCCTCCAGGCCAGGCTTTGCTCCATTCCCATGAAACAAAGGCAGGTAATGACAAGCACCCTCTCTTTTCCCGTTTCTGTGGCAGGGAGAAGATGCCATTCCACCATGTGACAGCCGGCTTGTTGTACAAGGGCAATTACCTGAACCGCTCGCTCTCGGCAGGCAGCGACAGCGAGCAGCTGGCCAACATCTCCGTGGAGGAGCTGGATGGTGAGTGGGGCTCTGGGCTGGGGACGATCCTCTGCATCCTCTGCACCTTCTCTGGGTGTCCCACGCGTGGCAGGCAGGTGGGACAGCTCAGCACACCAGGGACACAGAGAACGTCCCTGACCAAAGTCATGCTCAGAGCTGCAGAGTGATTTTAGTCTCAGCTTTTGTCCTTCTGCAGCTTTTTGAAACATGAAGCCTGCATTTTATGGGCAAAATGGGAAAATTGAGGCTTATACTGTCCCAAAGGTTTAGCCTTCCCTGGGACTCTGCTGGGCTGAGTCTGTTCTTCCCACCAAGTCTGATTTGCTTTGAGCCCTTCCTAAAGGGAGGTTCCTCTCCATGTCTCGATGTAAGGAGATGCATGGAGGTGGCTTGTGGCTTAAGAAGATGGAAAGAGCTTTAAAATTCCATTTTCCAGATCGGTGGTAGCACTGTGGGAGCACAGAGCAGCCTTAGTCTGGCATGGGCCATCAGGGAGGTTGTCCATGTGTGCTGCCTGGAGCATCCCATCATTTCCCCTGGAAGCTGCTGTTGTTAATCCCTTCTGCCCTGGCCCAGGATGTGTGGCCAGGTACTCCCCATCTGGTTCAGGGGGGAATCCTCTCTTTTTTAGAGGATTTATGGCTCACCAGGGTAATTTCTGAGTTAAATAATTAGAGTTAATGTTGTTGACAGCTGGTCTTTGAGTATTGTGGAATTAATTGGAGCTCTTGGTTTGCTCTCCAGGGGATACTTGGTACAAGCCATGGTCAGATTCAGGGGCCTCAATGGAGAACTTTTTGAGAGATGGATCAAGGGAAGGGTGCAAGGTAGAATTGGTCCTTCCAGGACAGCCTGGAGGCATTTTGGAGAAACAAGAGGCCAACATTTCTGCCCACCCTGCCTCTTTTCTTGTGTGCTTTGGTAAATCAGACTTTAACTTCCCAGCCTTTGGATTTGGGTTTGTGAGCTTTACATGAATTTAGGTCAGGTACCAACAGTGTTTTCCTCTTCCCAATGAGGGCGTGAGGACACAGCTCAGGTGAGAGACAACCTGAGAAACCACTTAAGTGCAGCTTAACTCAGACCCAGGAACCCCAGGACTGCCAAGGTCACATTCTGGGCTTTTCTCCTTGGAGCTTGGCTGGAAGGTTTGAGTTCAACTGAGCTGCCTCAGGTTCTCCTCCTCTCAAAGATGCCAATAGTATGGCTAGGCACAGCTTTGCCTTGTCCCTGTGCAGGGTCAGGGGGCTGCTGAGCACACATGAGGAAGGAAGAGATCCTGCAGCTCACTCCAAGCACAAACACGGATTTTCTGTTGTTCCTGTCCTGATTAAAGCTCAGCTGCTGTAATTGCCTGCTAGATTTGCAGAGAACTGTCAGGAGCTGCTTCAAGAAACCCCTGGCAGGGCCATGCAGGGCAGGGGATGCTTGTCCTGGGTTTGCTTCCCTGAGATTCACATGGAAATGGGCTGGGAATGGAAACTGGGCTGTGCTGGAATGGAAACGGGCTGTGGTGGTGAGGATAGGGAAACTGGACTGTGCTGGTGAGAGAATGGAAATGGGCTGTGCTGGTGTGGAAATGGAAATCCAGCCTCAATTCCACCTTTCCCCTGCTGTCCCTGGTCCCCGTGCGGATCCGGGAGCCCGCGGGCATCGCTTTGTCCGAGGGAGCTGCGGAAGGAGCTGGAGCCCAGCCCCGCCTGCCCCGGGAGAAGCCGGCGCTCCAGAACTGCGGATCGCTGCGTTAATTAACGGCAAATGAGGGAAATGAGGTGTGGAGGAGCCGCCTTTGGAGGAAGAGCAGCCGAGTGCTGCTAATGAGTCGCACTGAAGCGGGAGCGCCGGGGATCGGATCCTTCGTGCTCTCACAAAGTGCAGCGGGAGGCTGGACAGAGCTCTTCACCTCGGCATCCATTCATTCCCTGCTGTTAAACACAGCCTCGTGTCCGAGTTGAGACCCCTTCTTTGCTGTACACCCCTCTTGGCGAGGGCTTTGCTCCTTTGCCAGGAGGATGTCCCCAGCTCTGGGACAGCACACCGGAGCTCCACCTCGGGGTATCCTCTTCCACCTGCAGACACAGGAATGGCACCAAATTGGTTCATGTATGAAAAGCAAGAGCAGCAGAAGAAGATGGAGATGTTTTTCCACGTGCCAGCAGCGTTCAGCCTCTGGAATTTATATTTAAAACGAAGTCAGCAGTCTCCATCTCCCTGTGTTTTGTCTCTAACACCAGATCAGTGCCTGACTGTGCTGGTAATTGGGAAAGGTTCACTGCCCAAACCCCAAACAGAATTAGTCTTTCTGCCTTTAAGCATAAACTGTCTGAGGATGAGTAACAAAATGTTCTTCCTTGAGAAGTTAATGTCAGGCTATTGGAGCTCTGTGGATGGATCAAGCTGTGAGAGCTCGATGCCAGTAACAGATTTGCATTTCATCTTCCAGGCTGGGGAAGAGATGCCAAAATTCTCCTTGGTTTCTTTTTCAATGAGATTTTGGTCCTGAGGGAGTTCCAGCCTATTGAGAAATTCCAGTCACACAGATTACATTATGATAGGTTTGGAGCTGGAGGAGTCACTGGGAATTTTCTATAACGTTCCTCTGCGCTCAAGGCTCCAACAAGTGCCTGATCTGTTGGGCTCTTTCCAGCAGATCTCTTTTCATTCTGTGTCTGGCAGTGTGTGTGTCAGCACTGTTCACTTGGGAAGGGTTTCTGGGATGCTGCAGGGGATGGTGCTGCAGCCTGACCCTGCTCTCAGCTCATCCTACAGGGAATACCCAGGAGTTCTCTGTTACAGGTGGGGGCTGGACAAGAATAGGGAGATCAGGAAATGGAAGAGGGCTCTGATTTGGAGTTATGCAAGGGGGAAGGAGCCCAGGGCTTGGGGTGAACGCTCCAAGTGCTTCTCTGCCTCTTACCTGAGAGGTTATTTTCCAAATGAATTTTCAGAATCAGAGAATCCCAGAATGGTTTGGGGTGGAAGGGACCTTAGAGCCCATCCAGTGCCACCCCTGCCATGGCAGGGACACCTCCCACTGTCCCAGGCTGCTCCAAGCCCCAATGTCCAGCCTGGCCTTGGGCACTGCCAGGGATCCAGGGGCAGCCACAGCTGCTCTGGGCACCCTGTGCCAGGGCCTGCCCACCCTCACAGGAACAATTCCTGCCCAATATCCCATCCAGCCCTGCCCTCTGGCACAGGGAAGCCATTCCCTGTGTCTGTCACTCCATGCCTTGTCCCCAGTCCCTCTCCAGCTCTCCTGGAGCCCCTTTATGCCCTGGAAGGGGCTTTGAGCTCTCCCTGGAGCCTTCTCCAAGTGAACAATCCCAAATCTCTCAGCCTGTCTCCATAGGGGAGGTGGTCCTGTCCCTTTATCAACTTCATGGCCTCCTCTGGCCTTGCTCCATCAATTCCATGTCCTCCCCGTGTTGAGGACACGAGAACTGTGTCCAGTTTCCCAGGTGAGGCCTCAGGAGAGCACAGGAAGTTTTTCCCTGCAAAACTTTGCTGACTTGCAGCAGCCATCTGTCATCCCTCACTCCACTCTGGTTTTTTCCATGCTGCTACCTCCGAGCACGCTGCTGGCAGCAGGGGGAGGCTGGAGAGGAGAGGTCACTCTGCTCATGGTGTCTATTCCCAGCAGCAGCGTTTGCTATTTGTGGGGCTGGAGTAGTGTGAGGGTGTTTGGGAGCTGTCACAAAGGGAATTAACTTGCCCAGAGCTAAATCAGGAGATCCTGAAGTTTGTAACTCGGGATAAATGACAGAGTTGGAAGTGACAGCTCATCCACAACCTGGCTCTGAGGGACTGGAAGCATGGAGGGGTCTTGGGTGGATGTTACTGCCATGTGCTTGGATGTTTCTATGAAATGATAAATGCAGGCTGGGAGGGGCTGTTTCACACGGATTTTCTGGCTCTTGGTGGTTGACATAAAATCATGGCACAGTTTGTGCAGACTCTGAGCTTTCCACGTCCCTTTCAAGGCACCTCCTGTCCTCACGTTCTGAACCATCAGGAGTATTTTTAATAAAAAATGCTGGATGGAAATAATCATGTCAAGCTTGAGTCATCCACCTCCACAGGCACTATCTAAAGGGTATTGTCAGGAGGGAAAAACATTTCCAGAGTGGGAATGTGACAAATCTCACCTGAAGAGAGGCACATGCATGACAAGCAGGCTTGGGGGAGATGCAAGTAGAGCCTTGCAGAGAAACCCAAATGTGAACCACGGCAGCAGCATTTGTCCAGGCACACATCCCAATAAATCCTCACCTGAGCCAGGTTCCTTTGGAACCAGCAGGAGGAAATGCTGCAGGCCAGTGTTGGCACCTGGTGCGTCGCCCACGGAGCTCCTGCCTCAGGTGGGGCTGAGGTGTCTGTAGGGCTTTTTCTAGATTGGGAGAGATTTTTGGGCTTCTTGCAGTCCCTAAGGTCAAGCTCCAGGGTGGTAGTGCCAGGATTTTGCCTGGTTGAACTGGAGGTGTGAGCAGAGCAGCCCAGGAAAAGGGAGTGCAGGGGAATACAGGGCAGGAATGTGGGCACTTCCCTCAGCAGAGGCTTTTCCATCCTTGTGGATTACAAACCACAGCAGATCCTGATTTCTGCTTCTTCTTCCCAGCACCTCCCCTCTGCTGCCAGCTCTCACCTGGGTCTCCCTTTTCTGGGTGTAGAAGACACCCCTGAGCAGCTCCAGAGTGCACTGGAAGCAGCTCCCGAGGGAATTGCAGGGTCCTGGTGAAGTGCAGCTCCAATGGAGCTGGGATTAGCAGCTGTCTCCTGCTGGCCAGCAATGCAGGCAGGGCCAAGGTGCTCAAGGGCTGGTGGGGCTGCAGCCCCAGGAGCAGGGCAGGGTGGCAGTCGTGGGGCCAGGGACACCCTGGGGACACCCTGGGGACACTCTGGGGACACACAGCCGGGTAAAATGGGCCAACATCACAAACACAGCTGTGCCATCCTAACCCTGCCTCTGGAAATCAGCTCAGGTCGGGGCTGTTCACCCTCCTCTGCACGTCTGGTGACAATCCTTGGGTGTTGGGAGTCCTGGGAAGGAGGGGCCGTGTCCTGCAGGGCTCTGTCATCAGCCAGGCTCCTTTGGGGGCTGTTATTTAACAAAAACCCCGTGAGCCAGGAGATTGTGGCTGGGCCAGAGCTGGTTCTCTGCACTGTTATCATGAAGCTTGGTAAGATATCAGAGCTGCTGTTCCTCTCCAGAGGCTGAGTTTTCCCTGGCACTTCAATTCTGCAGCTGGGAAAGGACAGGGAGAGTCCCTCCAACCTCCCCAGCTGAGGATTTATTATCTTCTGTGTTCCAGGTGGGATCCAAGGAACAGGAGCAGGGATGAGCTCCAAGAGGGAGACCCAGGGCAGACAGGCATTAGTCAGTGGGCTGAGTCATGGAGCAGCAACAGGCTGAGCCTGCTCAGCTCCAGGGAGAGGAAAAAACACCTGGAAAAGAGGAAAGGAAAGGAAAGGAAAGGAAAGGAAAGGAAAGGAAAGGAAAGGAAAGGAAAGGAAAGGAAAGGAAAGGAAAGGAAAGGAAAGGAAAGGAAAGGAAAGGAAAGGAAAGGAAAGGAAAGGAAAGGAAAGGAAAGGAAAGGAAAGGAAAGGAAAGGAAAGGAAAGGAAAGGAAAGGAAAGGAAAGGAAAGGAAAGGAAAGGATAGGATAGGATCCTGGGATAGGAGATGCTCTGACATGGATCCCTGCACAGCTCCACAAGTCTGTGCCCAGTGCAAGCCCTGCAAGCATTAATGCAGTAGCTGGGACTGTATAAAGCTCATTTGCTGCTTCCCAGAGCTCTTTTCCAAGGGAGGTTCATCTCCAGCATGGCTGCTGTGAGTGGCCATGGCTGGAAATGGAATTATTTCTGAATGCTATTGAGCTGTGATGGGGTTTCGTGTCCCTGAATATCAAACTGTACCAGCAGCATTCCCATGCTGCTGGGGACAGGAGCAACTCTGTCTCTTCCTTCTGCCGAGCTCCTGCTGCCAATTTTCCAGCTACAGTCTGGAATTCCAGTGTGGATTTCCTTGAGACTTGGGAGTTCCAGATATGGAGCAGCATCCCTAAAGAAATTATAAAATCTGGTGCAGTGTTAATGTTCTGAGGATCACAGAATCCTAGAATGGTTTGGGTTGGAAGGGACCTCAAAGCTCATCCAGTGCCACCCCTGCCATGGCAGGGACACCTTCCACTGTCCCAGGCTGCTCCAAGCCCCAGTGTCCAACCTGGCCTTGGGCACTGCCAGGGATCCAGGGGCAGCCACAGCTGCTCTGGGCACCCTGTGCCAGGAATTCTGCAGGAGTTCTTGGGTTGCAGGTTCCCATTTGCTCCAGACAGTTCCTGGATGGGGAAGGGGTGGGTCCCTGACCCTGGAGCTGTGACAGCTGCAGGGATCCTCCAAGGTTTGTGGGTGCCATTCCCCGTGCTCTGTCCCATCAGGAGTCTCCAGCATTCCTGGGAGCACTGGCTGAGGGGAGGCCCCTGCCCAACCCAGCTCCATTCTCCTGAGCTCCCTTTGGGAATCCTTCCCTGTGGCAGCAGGGTCCTGTGTGCCACAGACACTCATCCAGCACCACCAACCTTCCCTCCTCAGCCTCCAGGAAAGCTCTCTTTCCCTGGAATTAGCATCACTTCCCTCCCCAGGCAGGCAGTGCAGTGAGGGGACACCCAAAGGGTGGGAGCACAGGGAGCTCTGAAGGGGAATTCCAGGTTCTGAGGGCTTGAGCTGCAGCATTGCCATGGGGACCACTGGAGCAGGGGGATGAGCTCTGAGATTCTCCAGCACTGGAGCTCCTCAGCAGGGAGGTGGCAGAAAGTTTTGGATGGGGGGAAACTCCAGAACAGGAATTTCCATTCTCCTTTACATCCCAAGCTCTGCACAAGGAGCCTGGACTTTGGCAGGTTGATTTTCCAGAGGACAAGCCCAGCCTTGGGAAGGGCTCCAGGGGCTCTGCTCCCCGTGCCCTACACTCCCTCCCAAGGGGAAATGTGTCACCTGCACTCCCTGCCCCCAAAGTCCAGGAACAGGCATCAGCAGCATCTCCAAGGAAAGAGTCCTTGCTGCAAGAGAGTACAAATAAAATGGGATTGGCTGCCAACAAATTAAAATGACAGGGACACCATCTGGACAACAATTAAAGGGATGGTTTGAGCTCCAGCTATGCTGACACAGTTTGGGAACGGGCTCATGAGATGGGGGGATATTCAGATATCCTTGGGCAGGGCTGGAGGATTCCTGGATTATTGTAGTGGAGATGGAGCCTGTTTGAGCTGGAAAAAGATGGATTTGGGGAGAGGGATCCAAACCGTGCCTTGGTGCAGCTCCTTTCAGGCGTGCTGTGCGTGTCTCTCTCACCAGAGGTGCTGCTGAGATTTTGGTGCTCCCTGGCATTCCATGGATCCTGCCAGGCCGATGCTCCCGTGGCTGGGAATTCACTGCCTGTGTCCCCTCCAGCCACGGGAATGGAGCAAATCCACATCAGGAGCTAAACCTGCCATAAAAGGCATTTAAATCTGGCTGTGACACATTTATCCAATTTTTAATAGAGATTTTTAATTTTTGATGCAAACTCCTAGGCTGGATCATTAATTTTATAAGTTCTTCAATCCCTGGTGTTGAACCTGGGTTTAGCAAGTCTCTATTTCCTATTCCAGGAAATCTTCCTGGATGCACCCAGTGGTCTCAGCCTCACCTGCTGCCCTATTGCTCTGCTGAGCTGCTCCCCAGGCAGTGACACTGCCTGGGACAGGGCTCCTGCAGCCCAGAGCTGTGACATTCCCTGGACATTCCCTGGAGGCTGAATGCCTCTGTGTCCCTCGTTTTCCAGGCTGGGAAGAGCTGTGGGTTCAGGGAGGTGTTGGTGTGTTGTGCACACCCAGCAGGTCCCAAACACATCATTCCCTGCTGGCCCAGGGATCCTTTGGGATGGAGTTAGTGTGTCCAGAGCATCTCTTCCTGTCAAAGGGAGGCATCAATTCCTGCCTGAGGCTTTTGGGGCTGGGCGGGGCTGGCAGTGCCACAGGAAGAGATTTTGGACATCCCCCCCCCCCCAATAAAGGGCTGCTCCCTTGGATCAGGTGGGAATTGTCCCAGCCATGCAGCTCCTTCCCCAGCCACAGTGAGTGAGACCCTGGAGAAGCCTCAGTGCTGCAGAAGCCACAGCACTTCTGGGGACTCAAAGAGTTGGTCCCCAGCTGAAAATCCCTCTGAAAAGCCATTTCTTCCCATTTAACTGCACAGGCAGAGGCACAAACCCGGCATTCTCCCTGGATTTAAGCTCCTTAGGCATCCCTTGGTGGCACTGAGTGCTGAGCAAATGGTTCACTCTTTATTTCAGTTCCTGGGGCCTCTCAGTGTGGGCTCAGGGCTGGCCAAGCTGCCAGTGGAGGAGCTGGGACAGGGATGGCTCTGGTGAATCCCAGCAGGACAGCCCTGCATGGACATGAGGGCCCTGTGGGGCTGCCAGGGCTCTGCTCACTCAGAGAGGGTCTCAGAGTTGGCCTTTGAAGATCCATCCTTTAATTACCCTGATTCACAATCCTGCGGGGTCTGGAGATGATCCTGGTGTTCTGCCTGCCAGGCTGGTGGGACACTGCAATGCCAGGTGTCCCTGGAGCTGTAGGGACAGGGATTTCAGCCAGGAGGTGACATTCATTTCAGCACATCAGCTGTAATCCAGCCCCAGCCCAGCAGAATCGATGCCTTGGCTCCTCAAAGCAGACTCTTCTCCAACAAATACCTGCAAAACCCCACTGAATCTGTGCAGGGGAACATCCAGAAATAGGTTTTGCCCCTAAATAAGGAGGTTTAGGGGTTAGGTGTACACTGGAGAAGCAGAAGGACAGATCCCTGTTCATGTTCATGTTCCCTGGGATGTTTTGGCTGTTGCTGATTCCTCTGTGCCTCAGTTTACTGGGCAGCAGAGAAATTTGGGAAGGGGAGAAGCCACCACAGCCTTGGGAGCTGCCAGAGCCTCTCCTCTGTGGCTCCTGCTCCCCATGAGCAATGGCTTTGCCTGGACTCCCCAGTGCCCATGTCCCTGTGGTCCCTGCTGCTGACATGGAGGTGGCACAAGGTCCTGGCACAGCACTGCTGCAGCGGCAGGGACAGAAATCCAGTGACTGAGAGGGTCTCACCTGGTGCCTTTGGGGGTTTTTTTCAGATGCCACTTGAGCAGAGCCTTTGGAAGCATCACCAGATGTCAAGGTCGGTGCCCGTGGTTTGGGGTGGGAACACTGCCCTGGACTGTCAGGATCCCAGCCCTGCTGCTCCAGGGAATATCCATCACCCACAGGGCTCTGCTGAGGGACAGTGTGGTCCTGTCCCCATGTCCCTGTGTGCCAGAAAGTGTCTTTCCTGTCCTGAGGCCCAGCCAGGGCCCTGGCACAGAGAGCAGGGTGTGAGGCCAGCAGAGGGATGTCAGCAGTACCGGGAACTGAACCTGGTTGTCCTCTCCCTCTGGCTGGAATTCTCTGTTTGCCAGTTCCCCTTGCCCAGCCACGGCTCCTGAGACATTACAGCCTCAGCTCAGATGAGAAAGAGGTGCCAAGGCCGGGTTCATTAAATGGATTGTGCAAGGATGCTCCATCAGGGTCTGCACTGCATGTTCCCAAAAAGTCAGAACTGGGGGAAGCAGGAGAGGAGGGGAGGAACAGGGGGGGCTGTGCCCCGGTGGGATGGGGCAGGGTGGGTGGGAGGGACAGAGGGCAGATGTAGGAGTAGGGGGTCAGGACGGCCGGGACTGACAGAGAGATCTCTAAAGCCAGGGGTTGGAACTTGTGCTTTATTGCAAAGGGCGTGGGTTGAAGGCTCTGCTTGGAGCTGCCAGCCACAGCTCAGAGCAGGCTGTGAGAGCAGGAGGGCAGGAGGAAGAAGAGTAAAGAGAGAGCAGGGGATAAGAGGAAAGAAGTAAGAGCATAAGAGGGGTAAGAACAGTAAGAGAGTGAGGTTCCCATTACAATACAATCAATCTTCTTCTGTGTTGAATATTCTAATTGTCACTCACCAATCTCATACAAGATACAAATCCTATAGCATTTACATACAGCCTATAAGAATCACTACATTACCATACTGTGTTACACTTTAAACCCTAAAAACTACCCTTTGGACCCCCTCTGCCAAGCTAGTAGGGTCTTCTCTGACCCTTGGACCTGTCTGCAAGCAGAGGGAATTGTTCAATCGAGAGGAGATTATTTTCAGCAGGCCATACTATTGTTTTCTAGTTGTTCACTAACTAAGGTTTGGTATCTCAAAGATGGCTTTCATTTCAATCTTGCTTATAGTTTCCATATTCTCAAAATCTTTTGCCAGGCAGTCATATTTACAAGGTTTTCCAGTTTCATCTTCTCCAACAGGCAGAGGGTTTGGAGCTGGGGAGGAGCTGAGAGGGGCAGCTCCAGCCTTGGATTTGCTATTCCCGGAGCCAAAGGAGGCAGGGCCATGTGCAGCCAAAGGAGGCAGGGCCATGTGCAGTGATGTCCAGCTGTCCCTGGACCCTGCAGCCACAGCCTGCACCCAGATGGGTCCAGGCGACCTGGGCAGGGAGCAGGAGCCCCATGGGAAGTGCTGCTCTCCCAGCTCTGGCTTTGGTGACATCGAAGTGCATCTGTAGGAGCCCTTGGAAGTCTGGCCTTGGACACTCATCCATAGGGTGCCACTCTGCCAGGGACCCTGGTGATCCCAGGCACTGCAGCGACCCCAGCCAGGGCTGTGAGGGACAGGGATGCTCTGGGAACAGCGGGGAGGAACAGGAGAAATCAGCCCCCTTTGCTTCCTGATCCAACCCTGGATGCCAGCAGTGTCCATGGGCACAGGGAGTGTCCATGGGCACAGGGAATGTCCAGGCGCACAGGGAGTGTTCAGGGGGCACAGGGAGTGTCCCTGGGCACAGGGAGTGTCCATGGGCACAGGGAGTGTTCAGGGGGCACAGGGAGTGTCCCTGGGCACAGGGAGTGTCCATGGGCACAGGGAATGTCGAGGGGCACAGGGAGTGTTCAGGGGGCACAGGGAGTGCCCAGGGGGCACAGGGAGTGTTCAGGGGCACAGGGAGTGCCCAGGGAGCACAGGAAATGTCCAGGGGCACAGGGAGTGCCCAGGCAGGAGCTGCAGTTTTAGGACACTCTGGGAGCCCTCAGTGCCAGCCCAGGCACTGCAGGGTGAGAGAACTGCAGCTCCTAGGGCTGCTGCCAGCCTGGCTCAGGTTGTTCACTCTCCAGATGAAGTGAGTGAAAGCTGAGCCGTGGTTTTGGCAGGCTGAGCTCAGCCCCAGCTCCTGCCCTCGCTGGTGATGCTGGGCAGGGGGGGCTCAGCCAGGGGCACCCTGGGCCTTGTGCCAGGTGGGGTTTGTGGGGTGAGCTGAGCCAGGACCTCTCTGTCTGCCTTGATCTCCTGTTCACCCCCTCCCCGAAGGGCTCCTGTGGCCTGGACCCAGCTGAGAGGGACACAAGGGAGGGACAGTGGAAGTGCTGGGACAACAGCAGGACTCACATGAAGCAACACTCAGAGTAACAGCACAGGAGATGGTGGAGCTCAGTGCCCAGGGCTGCAGTCCTGGCACCGTTCCCCGGTGGGGAAAGCAGCTGGGATCCAGTTCTGGCTGGGATTGGGATGGGTTGGGCAAGCAGGGAGATGCCCAGTGCCAGCCTGTGTCCTGCCTGGAGCTGAGGGGCCACAGGCAGCACGAGCCAAGTCAGAGCAAGAAGAAGAACTCCCAGAAACGTTGGCATTTGGAATTTTCAGTCTTCAGTAGTGCAGAACACTGAAAATGTCTTCTTTATTTTGATAACAATTCTGGGGAAAAAAACCAAACCAAACAACAAAAGAAAGAAAACCCCCAAGCTTTGGTAGTGAATTATATTTGTGTCTCGTGGTCCTGAATGCACATCATTAAGATGTCATTTAGGAAAAGTCTCTCTAAATAAGCCATTAGAACACAAGCCTATTAGAAACATCTGGGATGAGGCAGTATTTTGTATTTTAGGATTATTCTTTTGGGCAATTTCTTTTTAATTTGCGAGGAAACACAAATCTCATTACTTTCCTTTCAAGGAAAGGAAATCAAATGCAGGGTGTGAGATTGTGTGAACAGCTCTGGGCGGGCAGGGGCAGTGAGGGGCTCTGGAGCCCTTTGGAATTGCTGCTATTCCCGGAGGTACAGAAGACTTGGAGCAGTTTAGTGCTCAGCAGCTCCTCACGTTTTCACGAAAGGAGGGGACACAGCGATTTCTGCCTTTGCCATGGAGAGCTGCGTTTGCCAGCCTGTCTGAGGGATGGAATGCCGAGCACAAGCACTCACTGCAGCTTGTCACTGCTTTGGAAATTT
The DNA here is from genome assembly GCA_037013685.1 of Acridotheres tristis. Taxonomy (NCBI): domain Eukaryota; kingdom Metazoa; phylum Chordata; class Aves; order Passeriformes; family Sturnidae; genus Acridotheres; species Acridotheres tristis. The sequence continues at coordinate 926,646 of CM072906.1, forward strand.
GATTCCAGTGCTGCAGGAGGGAATATGAGAAAATAGAGAGAGTTGGATGTTTGCTTTGCTCCTGGGGGAAGTGAAGTGAGATGGGCTGAGGTTCCCTCTCTAAAGCACAGGAGTAACAACGTCCCTGATTGTACAAATGTGTTCCTCAGGGACTGCCTCCCAGCGCAGCTCTGCAAACAGGGCATTGTTCCATTTATTGGAGTTTAAAAATAAATGGATACCCCTACTTTTTTTCTATTTTTTTTTAATCTGAGCCAAATCAGCACATTTGAATTTTTGCATTTTTCTCCCATGAATCGGAAGCTATGGAGGAAAAAAGAATCCTCATCTGTTCCAAAACAAAGTGTTTCATTTTGAGTCTGAGCTTTTTCACTCAGTTCTGCCCTGAAGGTGTGGCAAACGTGCAGATTTAGGCTGGCCAGGTCCCAGCTTCCACAGAAAGATGAAATCCAAACATTTCCTTGCAGCCTGGACACGGGGCCAGGGCAGTGCTGGGAGCTGATGAGGTGTTTCAGAGAGGCCGGGTGTGCTTTGGGGAAAGCTCTGCAGGACACAGATTACCCTGGGATGGTTCTTTTGCAGCCAAGCCAAGGGCACAGGAGCAGGGCCAGCATTTGGGCAGAGATGTGCAGGGATCCCTCCCACCCTGGCAGGGGAGCCCCAGGAGTGGGGTCACACTCCCAAGTGCTTTCATTGCTCCCCTGAGGGGCTCCCAGGAGCTGAGCCCAGGTTCTGGCAAAGCCCAGGAATGACCATTCCAGCCCAGCAGTAAAAATATCCCTGGTTTGGTTTGGCTTGGCTGGGGTGCAGCAGGGACACTTCCCATTCTGGGAAGGGGCTTAGGGAGCTGACAGCTTCTCCAGGGCTCATTCCAGAGACCTTCCAGGCTCCTTTCTCCACAGCCTTCCTTTGCTGGATTCCTCATCCTCCCTTTTGTCTGGCTCTCACTTTTCACAAGAAAAGGATGGAATGTATGAGCTGAGGAAATGGCAGCAAAGCAAATCAAGAGTCTGGTTAAATCCAGGGCTCTGGAGGGGGAGCCTGGCTTCTCCTCAGGTTCCCTGCTGTCCTGCACTGGCTCTGGTGTTTCCAATTTGGTTTTTTTTTTGCTCCTTGGATAAAGAGATATGCTTTGATTTCTGCAGCTGCCATCAATGACAGTAAGGCTGAGGTGTCCCTTCAGGGCTGGCAGAAGGAGATGGGATTAGACAGCAGCTCACACTTCAGGAGCTTTGCTGTTTGGGGTTTGGACAGGAGTTTTTAGGTGATTGAAGGGTTTATTTCAGTTTATTTCCCCTGTAAGAGAGCAGCAGGCCAGGGCTCTTGGCTGGTGACACCTGGGTGTCACCTGGTGCCACCTGAGCCTGAGGGACACCTTGGGACACAGCGTTGCTGTGGGATTTGCTGAAGGGCTGACTCCCTGTGCTCTGGGGATGCCTCTGCTGAGGTTTATCTGCAAGAACAGAGACCAGAAGCTGCTGTTTTCAGGTGTTTAGTGTGATCATTTCACCTTCTCACCCAAATCTTCAGGCTGGAATCACAGTGTGGAGGCCTGGCACATAAAAGGCTCTCCTGATGTGTTGAGAGCACCTGGTTCTCCATCCCACCAATGTCTGAAGCCAAACGTGGCTGTTTTGGTTTGTTTGAACTGGGTAGAAACACTAATTAGTGTAGCAGTTTAGGTTTGCTAATTTTAATATACTTACTTTTTGTTGCAAGATAAGATTAGGAGTAAAAGCAGGGCAAACCTAAAACTTAAAGGGTGTAAAGAAAAATTTTATTAACAACATAAAGAAATAATAAATTTAGAATAAAATGTTCGGACTACCTCTCTTTTTCCATACTTTCTTCTTCTTCTTAATAACAACATGCAGAAACACTTTGGTTAGTTACTAACTTAAATATTCTTTTTGTTTATTTTAGGGAGAGGAGTTTTTCTTTGTTTGGCTATAGGGATTTTTTTACAGGAAGGAACATCCCTGGAGTTCCTCTGCATGAAGAAGCTGCCCATGGAATGTTTCAGGGGGAGCAGGGTCGGTGTCTTTGCTCAGCCAAAGGAAGAGCTGAGCCTGGGGAGGGACTCGGTGCATCCCAGGGAAAATGTGCTGATTTTACAAATGTGCAATTCTTATCCCAGTGATGGAGGCAGGAAAATTGCCATCGATGGAGCTGGGCTGTGACTGAAGGAATCAGACAACTGGTGATGTCCTTAGAGTCTGTCTCATTCTAAGAAAAACCTTTTAGGGATCAGTTCCTAGAGAAAGTTTCACCCTCTTGAGTTTCACTTCCTGAGTGCTGGAAGATTGGATGTCACATCCCATCCTGAGGGATTTCTGGGATGCAGCACAGCTCATTCTGCCATCCTTCATCTGCTGGCTGGGGAGGAGCTCTCAGCTCCTGGTGCACAGAGCCAGTGCCATCCCAGTTTGTCAGGCACCAGAGCGAGCCTGGCTGTGACAGAGGGCTGGCCCCGGGCTGGGCTGGCTGTTTGGGCTGGGAATCCGTGGTAGAACAGAGAGAGGCTCTTTTGAACCTCACTCCTTTGGGTAATTATCACTATGGTAATTTATGTGCTTCATTAATAATCAGCTCTCTGCATTCCCTTACCTCTCCCAGCTCCTGCAGCCTCTGAGGCTTTGATGGGGTGAGAGCAGCACAAATAAAGAGAATTGGCTGGAAAGGGAGGCACTGAGGCAGGAGGGCCACAGACCTGTCTGGTTTTGCTCTAAAACCGATCAGACAAAGGGGTTTGGTGCTGCTTGGGCGTTTCCCTCCCACTCTTTTGGGAAGGATCCTCCTCCATCTCCATCAGCCCAGCTGGAATAATCCTCATCCCCAGGGAGGGGACAAATCCAGAGTTCCTCACCTAGAGTGCTCCTTGAGACTTCCCTGATTGCTGCTGTCCATGGGGACATCCCAAAGGATGGCATTGGGATCAATGCCTGAGCAGCTCTTCCCAGCAGCTGCTGAGGAGCCTGAGCTCCAGCTGGAGTTTGGAATACTGTGGGATAGCCCTGGAGAACTCTGGGCTGCTGTGAGAGGCTCTCTGCATGTCAGCTCAGTGATGTGTGTAGGAATCTTCAAGCCATAAATACTTGGTGAAGGTTGCAGTGACTTTTTTGAGTGGGGAGAGCAGAATGTGGCAGCCAGAAAAAAACCCATGATGCAAAAATAGTAATGGCTCTTTTGGGAAGAGGAAATGATATTCCACTAAAAACAGCAACCCAAATTAATGGGAGCATTTAAAGCAGGGAATTGCTAATTACCTAGATGTGGATGAGGCAAACATGGCAAACAGATTTATTGGGGAACTTTTAGCTCTGTACATATGTCCATGATTATTTATTTTCTTGCCACAAGCTCAGAATTGTCTGGGCTGTGTAAATATTGTGGTTGATGGCTGTAAAGATTTCCAGTGGATGAGGCTGGAAAGAGTCATTTGGTCATCCATGGTTACCAGAGCTCGGGAGTTTCATTAATGGGGATCTGGGGGAATGGCCAGGCCCAGCCTCACCTTTAATTTTAATTAACCCTTGTTTTAATGAACCTTTGTTTTAAATAACCCCTGGCATGTGAAGGGAACCTCTGCCAACCCCCCCTTGGGCGTGGTGACCCCGTGTGACTCTGGTGGAACAAAACACTTTTCCAAGCAGATTTGTGTTTGTTAGGATGGTGTAAGAGGGGCGAGATACTAATTTTCCAATATGAAAATATCAATTTTCCAGCTGGAATGTGGGAAGTGGCTCCTGCCTGGTGTGGAAGGTGATGGGGATGCCTCTGTGCTCACCCTGCACAGGGGGGGCACAGACCATGGCGTCCTCCCTCTCCAAACATGGATTTCCAACACTTTTCCACACTTTCACATCTCTTCTATTTTGACATTAATAAGAATAGCAAAGAGTTCAGAGAGAGTAGTTTTGGCATCTACTGTATTTAATTTGCTCCAACTTTCATGTGGAGTTTAATTTAGACTGATGAGAGAGGCAGTTTTATGAGTATAAAACTCCATTAATTACAGATCCTGTCTTAATTATAAATGGCTCTGTTTTAAAGGAAGTTTTACAACCAAAATTAAGACTTGGAGCAGTTCAATCAATACAAACATCAATTAGACCTGACTTTGTACTCCAATTAATTTACCAAGCTTCCCAATGAAGTGTAAAAAGTGAGGCACTTTGTGCTCCTGGCTCTGCCCTCCCTGGGCACCAGGAGGTCCCTGTGGTTCTGCTGGAGCCTCCTTGGACCAGCGTGGCTGGAAGAACAACCTGCTCAAGGGGCTGGATGTGCCCAAAAAAACCCAGAGTGAATGCTTAAAATGGCAGAAAAGGGAACTGTGGTTACTGTGCTGCAAAGAGAGAGAAAGGACAGCAACACCCACGGAGCTCTGTGGGGAAAAAAGGCCAATTTATTGTACAGCCAGCCCGGATTTAAAGTGTGTTAGTGCAGCCAGGACAGGACAGGAGCTCATTGGACAATTGGGAAAAACATCCTTGGGACAGCACCTCAGGATGTGTCCCACGGCAAAGACACCAGGGGTTAATGTTGGTGATGAATTCCACTCTGTTTGTCACCATGTTGTCACCCTGGGAGACTCCTCCCTAACTGAAGCTGCAGTCAGCTTGTCAGCCTGGGAATGGAGCTGAGAGTCAGGAGAAATCCAGGCCTGAAAAGAATTTCCAAGCTGGAATTCCCTGGCTCTCTAAATGTGTGTGTCCACAGGGAACCAGATCTGTTCACTTGCCTGTGGCCCAGCACAGTCTGGGATTCCCAGGTGGAAACTGTCCTGAGGAGCTCAGGGACACGCCAGGGTGGGACACTGGCACTTGTCACAAAGATCACACAATTCCAGGATGGGTTGGCTTGGAAAGACTTTAAAGCCCTCCCAGTGCCAGCCCTGCCCTGGCAGGGACACCTCCCACTGTCCCAGGCTGCTCCAAGCCCCAGTGTCCAACCTGGCCTTGGGCACTGCCAGGGATCCAGGGGCAGCCACAGCTTCCCAGCAACACTCTTGGGAAGAGTTCCAGCTTCAGGGCAGGATTTAGGAAGGCACAGAACTCTCTGTGGGCTCCAGACTGGTCTCAGTCACCTTCTCCTCCCACCACTCCTCAGGGCAGGGACTCTGTGCCCATCCAGCTCCCAGTGGGAGCCCAGCCCAGGAAAACCCAGGAGAAGCAGCAGGAAACTGTAACCTGACCATACAGAGAGTCCTGGGGGGAAAGGGATGGAGGGAGGTGTTCACCCAGTTTTTATTTCAGTTTTTGGTGGAACCAGGGGTTTTAGTGAAGCCAAGTTCAGGGCTCTGGAGCTGTTTGGAGTTGGGAAAAGGGCAGGCAAACCAAGCCAGACCCTGCTCCGAATTCCCAGCAGATGTTTGATGTTTGAAACCCTTTCAAGCAGAGCCATTTGGGCTGGAGCAAATTCTCCCAAGATATTTTTAGACGATTTAGAAAAATCTTACCCCAAAGCAAGATGCCTTACAAAGAGTTGGTGCTGGGAGACCTCTGGGCTTGGGGGCTGCCAGGAATCAGGGAATGAGGCTCTTCCAAAGGGAGAGAATTGACAGGAATCAGGAAATGAAGGCTTTCCAAAGGGATAGGATTGACAGGAACCAGGGAATGAGGGCTTTCCAAAGGGATAGGATTGACAGGAATCAGGAAATGAAGGCTTTCCAAAGGGATAGGATTGACAGGAATCAGGAAATGAAGGCTTTCCAAAGGGATAGGATTGACAGGAACCAGGGAATGAGGGCTTTCCAAAGGAAGGAGCTGCCCTGGCCCTGCAGCTGGGCGTGTGCAGCACTTTCTGTGATTAGGTGTGAATGTCCCTGCAGCTTTTCCATGAGAACAGGGGAGGAGGGAAAGAGGCAGGTCCTGCCAGTTCCAGCTTCTCTCCATGTTTCTGGGATGGGGCCATTCAGGGAATGCCAGTCCAGTGCTCACCAGCTCACCTGAGAGCTTGGGGTGCCCGAGGGGGAGGCACTGGGGTGCCCAAGCCGCTGCTTCCACCTGCATGGAGCCTGGTGGGAATGGTTCCCACTGGAGATGGCTGGGCTGGAGGCTCCTGACCTGGGCTGTGGGGCTGCTTTGGGACTCCAGGTGTTGCCCATGTCCCATCCTGGGCCTTGGCTGGCCATGGAGGGGAGGTCAGAGCCCTTCCCATCCCCCTGGGGCCCATGAACACGGTGAGGTCACTGGACACTGATGGTGGCTCCTATGGAATGGGGATCCTGGACACTAAAGCTGTCCCTTCTCAGGGCTGGACATGGGGATGTGACCCAGCTTCTGGCCTGTGGGACCTGCTCATGGTGAGCTGGGGAAGCTCCTGTTTCCAGTGCTGAAGTCTGCAGTGTGGGATTTTCACCTCAGATGTTCCAGGGATTGGTTTGGAGGCCTGGAGGCTTCTTTATTTTCTTCTCCTGCCAATGGCTGAGCAACAGGGAGAGGTTTGAGGTTCTTGTGAGGGTTTGGTGGCAGCTCAGTGTTTCTGGTGCCCACGGAGGGTCCACATTGGAGGGACAGGTGACAAGAAGCTGTGACAACTCAACAAAAGCTTCCAGCCTGAGCACAGCCCAGGCTGTGGTGAATCCAGGCTCCAGAGTGGGAGAGGGGTGTGGAGAGGGAGAACACAGCAGTTGTTCACTGTCTGCTCCAAAGCAGAGCTGCAAATGTCACATGGAGCTGGAGGAGGTGTTCAGGAGAGGAGAAAGTGGAGCAGCACTGCTGGCATGGGTAACCCATGGGACTCCTTCCTGTGGGATAAACAGAAGTAAATGAGATCCTGAAAGGGAATGGGAAGATTTGTGGAGGTCTTGGGACTGTTTGAAGAAGGGCTCTTGAGGGAGGATCAGATCTACCTGACCCAGGACCCAGAACTGCTCTGGTGCTGCAGCTGTGCCTGGGTCAGGCTGAGCATTCCAGGTCCCCTCAGTGCCCTTCCCTGGGAAGGGATGAACCCAGCTGGACTTCAGAGTGCCCAAGGGCAGGGTCAGGTGGGATATTGGGCAGGAATTGTTCCTGTGAGGGTGGGCAGGGCTGGCACAGGGTGCCCAGAGCAGCTGTGGCTGCCCCTGGATCCCTGGCAGTGCCCAAGGCCAGGCTGGACATTGGGGCTTGGAGCAGCCTGGGACAGTGGGAGGTGTCCCTGCCAGGACAGGGGTGGCACTGGATGATCCCTGATTCTATGAACACTGTCCGAGTGAGCTTCATCCAGGAACAGGGAATGTGTGACCTTTGAGGGCACTGCCAGTCCCTTTTGGGATCTGGGGTGGAGTGGATGGGAAGGGATGGAGGAGGAGGGAAAGCAGCTGATGTGCTGCAGGAATAAACTCCTGCTGGGATTCCTGGGGCTGTCCTGGGCAGGGCCAGGAGCTGGACTTTGATGATCCTTGTGTATTCCTTCCAGCTCAGGCTATTTCCATCAAACTGGCAGAGCTGTTTGGGATTTCCTCCTGTTTTGTTCTTCTCTGCTGTTGCTAAAATACTCTTGGAGAGAATATCAGATGAAGATGAGGAACAAGGAGCTGCTTTTATCCTTCCCCCATGTCGTGGCTGGCCTGGGGAGGTCCTGGAGCAGATCCTCTGTGTCCAGGATCCTCTGGTGTGCCCGTGCTGGGCTGCAGTCCCTCTCCACGGGCAGCTGGCACAAGGATACAGCTGTGGAAGGAGCACATCTGGGATTTCCCTGCTCCTCATTGTTCCTTGGCCACTGTGGAATCCCTTAAAACTCTTGGCAACCTGCAGAACTCCCAGCAGCTTTTCCTGAGCGCTCTGGAGGCTTTAGTTCAGGTTTTTGTTTTAGTGTCTCCAGGATAACAGGCAAGTTGTGTCCAGCACAGCAGGATCAGCTGCAGAGGGATATGGGATATGGGATATGGGATATGGAATATGGGATATGGGATATGGGATATGGGATATGGGATATGGGATATGGGATATGGGATATGGGATATGGGAGCCTCTGGAAGCAGAAGCTGCTCCCCAGCCTGGGACAAGCCAGCAGCAGTTTCTGCTTGCAGGGAGAAGCTGCTTCCATGGAGATGAGTGGGAAAGTTACAGAAACTTTGAGTTTTCCCCCTGAACTGACTTAGGAACTTTTCTCCCTTCTCACTGTTTCCTTAGGAAAACAATTCTCTCTCTCCCCTGTGATGTTTTCATAGCAAACTCCTGAATTCAGTTGTTGGGCCAGGATCCTCCTCCCAGGGGAGGGCAGTTGTGCACCCCTGCAAGAGCCCCAGCAGGCACCAGTTCTGTGAGAAAGGGATTGGTGCTGGATTCTTTCCTTTCCTGCAGTTGCCTCTTTCGTGCTGGAAATCCAGACCAGGGCTGGGTTTCCTTGGAATTGAATTATGTATTTAATGGCCAAGCTGCCAAGAGCAGTCAGATGGGTTTGTTTCTTGCTTCTATTTCCTATCAATCTAAATTGATTAATATTTGCAAGGACTACTTCCAGAGTCGTTTTATCAACCAACTTCATTATTGCCTGAGGAAATTCAATGGAATTTTAAACTGGGATCAGTTCCACTTTGTACTCCAGGCAGACCAGAAGGTTTAGAGTGTCTGTGCTCATACTGTGCATGGATATTGTGGGATATATTGGTATATTGAATATCTGAATTGAGGCTATAGTGACCCTGCTGCTGCAACACTGCAGTGTCCCTGGCAGTGCCACAGCTCCCTGTCACACTGACTGCTCCCTGTCCATGGCAGTGCCACAGCTCCAGTGTCCCTGGCAGTGCCACAGCTCCCTGTCACACTGACTGCTCCCAGTGTCCCTGGGATCAGGTGCTGCACACTCAGCTCAAGATCATTTCCCCAGCATTTTTTTCATGTGCCAGGAAGCAAAACCAGCCTAAATAATCCCGCTGGTGGAAATGGGGAAGCTGCTCTGCCTTGTAAATCTAAAGGCACTCGGCCTCTTTTCCCTGTGCTCTTGAGTGCAGGGCAATCCCCACATGATAAACAACAATCCCAGGCAATAATGGAATTATTCGTGGGATGCTTTGGAGAGCGCTCTGGAAATAGGGTTAGCAGTGCTGAGAGAGATGGGATTGGAGCTGGAGCAGAGGAGAGGTGGAATTGATTTCCTTTCATTCTTATCTGTTGGGAGATAAGGGACAGGGAGGTCCCAAAGCTCTGAGAGCTGTTTGCTCTGTAGGGGAGTTCCTGGTGCTCCAGGGCTGCTTCCCAGGATCCTGCTCTCATCCAAGGCTGTGTGGTGCTCCTGGATGTTCACCTAGAGGTCTGGCTCACCTGTGACAGTCACACCTGTGAGCACTGGGATGTGGTTTTGGCCACCCCTGCCCTGGGCTGGGGCTGTGGGGTGGCTGCAGGGCAGCAGGAAGGACACAGCCCAGCTCAGAGCTGCTCCCTCTCCTGTCAGCCCAGAGGTCCAATTGCAATGGCTCCAGGACCAGGAAATGTCTCCTTGCCTTACTCTTGGCCAGCAGCAGCCACCAGGATCAGTCTGAGCCGTGTGCAGGCTGTGGGGGGCAGCCATGGGGATCCTGGGCAGGGGATGGTGCCTAAAATCCCAAAGTGCTCCTGTTCTGATCCTCATAGCCCTGGCCCTGCTCCCGCTGCTCAGGGAGGGTGAGGACAGCCCAGGCAAATCTCCAGGCTGGTGCAGGGCACAGAGGGACAGGGCATGGCAGGTCACAGTGCCTGCAGGGATACAAGGAGAGAAGGAGACATCTTTAGGGAGATAGGGAACTATCTCTAGGCCCTCTGTACTGAAATACTGACTCAGGAATTGTGCTTCCATTTTGTTCCGAATTTTTTTGTTACGTTTGTGAAAGTCCAGAGTTACTGGGCAGGTAACAAAGGAACTCCACAGGGACAGGACAGAAGTGGTTGTGTCACCCCTTCTCCATCCAAAACAGTGTCCCCCCTTCTCCAGCAGCTTTCTGCAGAGCACCTGCAAGTGTTACCCAAGGGAAGCTTCCCAGGACTCGGAGCTTTGTGCCAGGCTGGGAGAAGCAGCTGTGGATGTGGGAGGCAAAAGCCCTTTCCAGAACTCTGGTAGGCTTGGAGAAAGGGAGGCATCACACTGCTCCAAACACTGGGCTGGAAGCAGAGCAGGCAAGGAAAGGGAGCTTTTCTCTTCTCTCACCCCTTCCCACCACCCAAAGGCCACCAGCTTGAACCAGACCCAGCTGGAAGAAGTTCTTCCCATGATTTTATGTTGTTTTTCTTATCAGCTCTTGCTGCACCATTTTTTTCCTACATTCTCATTTCTTATCCAGTCCCTTGCATGAATAAGAGATGCCACATCCTTCCCTGACATGTCTCCCTGCTATAAATATCCCTCTGAGCAGAGAGAACACGGACTCGATGTGTTTAGATGTATCCTGGATCCTAAGTGACGTTTCTCCAATATTGTGTCTTTAATGGGAATTCGCTGATTAGGTGCAGAAAAGGCTCCAGGAGACGCCTGGGCTCAGTTTAATACAAAAGAGTACTACGGTTGCTAAGAGACCGATACTTCAACTTTGGAAATCTTCATCCCCACTCGATAGATTATCTTGGCAAATTGGACTTTCTGAGTTGGCAGCAAATGGGAAAGAGTAACTTTTAAAAATAGAGATAATTTAGGTGACGTCAAAGGCATCTGGTGTCCTTTTCCAGCAACGTGAGACTGATCTATTTTGCTTTGTGTATAAATCACTCTGCATCCAGTGTGAGGCTCTGCTTACGCCTGTGCTCGGGGCTGATTTATTAATAACCCCCTTTCTGTTTGGGATATTCAGCCAGGTTTATTGCAGGGAAAGGAGCTCTGTGTTTACAGCACACAGGACCTGTCCAGCGGTGCATTGGGAGCAGCTCAGCTCTGTGCTCTGAGCGGAGCAGCATCTCCTGTGTGAGACCCCCGGGCTCGGCAGTGACTAAAGGACAGAGCCTGCCTCACTTTCCCAAAAATCAGCTCCCCATCCCTGCAGGGACCTGCTGGGCTCGGCACTGACTAAAAGACAGAGCCTGCTTCACTTTCCCAAAAATCAGCTCCCCAATCCTGCAGGGACCCTGCCGGGCTCACCCAGTGCTGCTCAGGGCTTCATTCCCACCTCGCCACCGGGCTCAATCCTCAGGCTGATTCCCAGGCGGAATCGCGGGGAGCAGGGACAGGGGGAGGCGTGCCTGGGTTTAATCAACCCTCACCATCCCTGCCTCGGGCTCTGGAGGAGCCTCCGGAACGGCAGAGGAGGCTCTGCATGCCAGCCGGGAATCAGACAGGGATTGGGGAATCAGGCAGGGACTGGGGAAACAGGCTGGGATTGGGGAATCAGGCAGGGATTCGGGCAGGGAATCAGGCAGGGATTGGGGCTGGGAAGCAGGCTGGGATTGGGGCTGGGAATCAGGCAGGGATTGGGGCTGGGAAGCAGGCTGGGATTGGGGAATCAGGCAGGGATTCAGGCAGGGAATCAGGCAGGGATTGGGGCTGGGAATCAGGCTGGGATTGGGGCTGGGAAGCAGGCTGGGATTTGGGAATCAGGCTGGGATTTGGGATTCAGGCTGGGAATCAGGCAGGGATTGGGGAATCAGGCAGGGATTGGGGCTGGGAATCAGGCAGGGATTGGGGAATCAGGCAGGGATTCAGGCTGGGAATCAGGCAGGGATTCAGGCTGGGAATCAGGCAGGGATTTGGGCTAGGAATCAGGCAGGGATTCTTGTGTTCGGAATCAGGCAGGGATTCAGGCTGTGCACGAGATGCAGCAGAGAAGGAATGAGACAATTGGAGAAGGGGATGGAATGCACAGCACGAGGCTGGTGTGAGAGAAAGGGAATAAATCAGGAATGATTCAAAGCTAGGCTGTGGGACGAGATGGCCCCAGGTCCCTGGGGGAATGAGGATCTCACTGCGTGGTGGGGCAGGAGAGGAGGCAGTGGTGGAACCCACGGAGAAAAGGCACTCTAGGAGTGCATCTGTTGGGAGGGTGAGCTGGCAGAGGCTCAAACACCTGCTGCAGGATTTTGCAGCCATCACCTGTATCCTGGCACACCTTTCCCAGGGATTTTCTGCTGGCCAGTGCCTGAAGTCACACAGATAAGTCGTGGCTGCCTTTGTCACCTCACACACTGGGAAAGGCTGTCCCCAGCTCAGGTGTGGCTCTGCCTCCCAGACAGAGATGGATGGCCCAGCATAAATTATCTCCTCCAAAGCAGAGCTTAAGGTGGACTTCCCTAGAGTTCAGAGCAGCACACTGGAATGTTAATGTCAGCTCTGAAATGCATTTTCAGCCTCTGTTGTATGCTCAGGTTCTGAGATTTGTTGATATTTTTAGAAATGTTCATTTGTTCCCAGGACCAGCAGATACAGAAGTGGCCACTGAAATGTGACCATGGGATGTATTTTGGAGGTATTGAGTGAACAGGAGTGAGATGATGATAAAGGCAAGGGTTACACAGCTTTTTGCAGCTCAGACAAAGCTCTGTAATTGTATGTCAGGAGTCCTTCAGCTTTGATATCACACTAGTTAATTAAACCAGCCCTCTGAAGAGCCTGACTGTGCTGGCAGCTTTGCTGCCTCCTTCTCAAGCACAAAACAGCCTCTGAAGGCAGCTCTGGTGTTCAGAGCATCCATCTGGATGGGAAGCAGCACATGGGAAACAGGAGAGGTGATGGAATCCACCTCTGGTTTTACTGGGATGACCCCTGTTGGTTTCCACCCCAGGTGCTGGAAGGAGGAGCAGCCTTTGTGCTGTGCTCTGAGCACTCCCTGCCTCTCACTCTTGGTGGCCTTATCTCCATCCCAGAGTCTGTGACACACTGACAGGGGAATCCTGATGTAGTTCTTGTTTCTCCTGAGTATCCCAGAATCCCAGGCTGGGCCAGGCTGGAAGGGGGCACAGAGGGTCACTGGTGCCACCTCCCTGCTCAGGCAGGGCCATCCCAGAGCACAGGGCACAGGATTGTGTCCATGTGGCTCTGGAATATCCCCGCTGAGGGACACTCCAGCCCCTCCCTGGGCAGCCTGTTCAGGTTGGGCACTGCCCAGGGCAGAAGTTCTGCCTCCTGTGCAGGGGCAATTGCTGGGCTCAGTCCCTGCCCGTTCCTCTGGTGCCACTGCTGGGCCCTGGAGCAGAGCCTGGGCCCTGCTCTGGCCCTCCCTGCACACAGGGACACCCAGGGCTGAGGGTCCCTCTCAGCTGGGGCTGCTCTCCAGCCTGAACAGCCCCAGCTCCCTCAGCCTTTCCTGGGCACCGAGATGCTCCAGGCCCTCCTCATCCTCACAGCCTGTGCTGGCCCCGCTCCAGGAGCTCCCTGTCCCTGCTGTGCTGAGGATCCAGAGCTGAGCCTCCCCTGGCCCAGCCTGAGGCCGTTCCCTCTCCTCCTGTCCCTGTTCCCTGGAGCACAGCCCGACCCCCCCGGCTGTCCCCTCCTGTCAGGGAATTGTGCAGAGCCACAAGGGCCCCCCTGAGCCTCCTTTTCTCCAGGCTGAGCCCCTTCCCAGCTCCCTCAGCCTCTCCTGGGGCTCCAGACCCTTCCCAGCTCCGTTCCCTTCCCTGGACACGCTCCAGCCCCTCCAGGGCTCTCTCATCCTGAGGGGCCCAGGACTGGACACAGCCCTCAAGGACCTCAGCAGGGTCAGCACAGGGGACAAAGGGGACAATCCTTGTCCTGGCTGTCACTGTTTTTGATACAGCCCACGATGCTTTTGGCCACCTGGGCACCTGCTGGGGTCATCTTGAACCAGAGGCAGAAACATTGAGGTTCCCCTGCCCTGATATTTGATGCACACAGAGGGGCTTTGGGGGCTGCCCCAGGATCTGGGACTGTAACCTGGGGAGGATTTAAAATTCATCTACTCCACAGTGGCTTCAGAGACTGTTAAACCTTGGAGAAGCACCCCAAGGGGATTCTGCCAGCTGTTGTCTCACCCAGAATTATCTGATCATCTGCAGGGAGTAAAATAATGAGGCTGCTTTTTGGTGTCCCAGTCCAAGCAGTCAGCACCAGCAAAGAGCCCAAATATAATTTCTCTTCCTCATTCCAGCAATGTTTATTTTCATTCCACCAGAGGAAGAGCTGCCAAGCTCCTGCTTTTGGGATAGGACGAAAAAAAAGAGCGAAAAAAAGAAAAATATGTTACCAAAAGGTAGGAAATGAAATGAGAAATCTTCAGCATTATTTTAAATGTCATTAAAGCATGCAAGGAAAGCAATCCCTTTCAAGCTGGATTATCTGTGCTTGCTTCCAACACATTTTTCCAATGGAATTCTCAAGGACTGCTTTCAGGTACACAGCACACAGAGAGAGAACAGAGATTTATTCTCAGGAAGGCTTTACTCTTATGGGCCTTTGATGTACAGAAATTGCAGTTTCATTCAAGCAACCAAACAGGAGAGAAATGCAAATATTTCAATCACTGTCCTGGAACATTTGGAGGATTCAAGGTTTGTAGTACAACGACTTCTCCTGTTTTCTGCAAAAGGTAAACAGAGGGAAAAGAAACCCAGGAAAGCTTGTCCCACACCTGCTATTAGGTACTTTGGATGTAGAAATTCCCTCTGGATTTGCAGAATTGGGAAGGTCCTTGCAGGTCTCTCCATATCCCTGGGATCTGTCAGGTTCCACTGAGTCTCCTTCAGGAATGAAGTCCCCAAATCACGAGATTAAATTTGTTCCCATCACTGAGCAGCTTCCAATTATCTCCTTACATTTCCAATTATCCCTTTACATTTCCAGAGGTGGATGTTTGACACTGCCTTTCCAACTCCTCTCCCTGATTTCTTTGGTTGGAAATCAGGCTGGGCTCGGGAAAGCCCCAGGACTGGGTGACCTTTAGCAATCACATCCCAGTGGAGAGGGCTCGTGGCTGCACATGAGACTTTTGGAGGTTCGTTTGCAATAATTATTGCTAAATAATAATTTATTTAATAATCCCTTCCCTGTTCCTCCCAGTTGCAGGCACACCCCACTCCAGCAGAGCACGGGCTGAGGGAGCTCTACTGGGATTTGGGGCTGGATTTGGGGCTGGATTTGGGCCAGGGGTTGGTGGCAGTGTCACCCTGGCCCTGCAGCACGCCAGCCCTGCCCAGGGCACATTCCAGCTGCTGGAGGAGGGTTCTGGGCAGCTGGAGCAGGCAGAGCTCCCTGTGGTCAGTGTGGCTGAGACCTTTTTCAGCCTTATTCATTCTGGGATTCTCTGGGTGTGACAGCCAGGGACAGCAGGCTGGGGACAGCAAATACAGAACAGGACCTGTCCCACGTGCCAGGACCTGCCTGGAGATCAAATCCACTGGAATTCCATCCCCCTCCTCGATCAGTGCCAGCATCACTCCTGGTGTTATGGACAGACCTTCAGCCAGAGCGAATGAGCACTCACAGTGCAGCTCCAGGGCAAAAATCCGATTTTTGGAGGGATCTGCAATGAGTTTGCTGCTCTCTGCACAGGGAAATACTTGGGAATTGCTGAGAAAGCTGCTGGAGCCATGGCAGTTCTCCAGAGGGGCTGAAGTGTTGCTGAGGGGCTTTCTGGGGCTCCCTGTCCCTTAAGGGAAACACTCCAGTGATGTTTTGGGAAAAGCTTTCCCAAAATTGCTTTGGACTTTACCAAGCTGATTGGAATTCTTCCGTGGAAACCTTTTCCATCAACAAACTGCAGATTTGATTCCATTCTCTGTTGACAGTGGCCCTTTCAGCCAGAAATAACGGGAGGGATTCATTTTGGGAATGCTGCAGTATTTCCTTTGGAATTGATCATTTCAGTGTTTAAAATATTAAATAATGGGGCCACGAAATACTGGGACTTCAGTGAGGTGAAGCCTTTTCTGGAAACCATTCCCAACAGGAATGATGGATGAGCTTTGGTTCTGTTCCACTGCAAAGCCACAGCAAGGAAAGCAAAGCAAGGAGTGGATTAGTTCCCAATTTTCCTCACCTTTCTTTTGGCTGGAATATTTGGAATTAACCCTTTTGCTCCATTGTGGCTTGATCCCTGTTGTCAGGACACTGAGGAGGAGGCAGCCAGGCTTCCCAAAAGCTCCTTTTCCTTTTTCTTTTCCTTTTCCTTTTCCTTTTCCTTTTCCTTTTCCTTTTCCTTTTCCTTTTCCTTTTCCTTTTCCTTTTCCTGTTCGCCTTTTCTCCTTTTTCTCTTTTTCTTTTTTTCTTTTTCTTTTTCTTTTTCTTTTTCTTTTTCTTTTTCTTTTTCTGTTTCTGTTTCTTTTTCTTTTTTCTTTCCCTTTCTTATTTTTCCTTTTTCTTTCTTTTCCCTATTCCTTTTCCCTGTTCCTTTTCCTTTCATATCCCTTTTCCTTTATCTTTTCTCCTTCTTGTTTTTGTTTTACTTTTTCTTTCACATTCCTTTTTTCTTTTTAATTTTTCATTCTTTTCCTTTTTTTACCTTTTTCTCCTTCCCTTTCTTTTGTTTTTTTTCTTTTTTTTCCTTTTACCTCCTTTCCTTCTTTCTTTCGCTCTCATTTTCTTATTTGAATTTTAATTTTTTATTTTTTAATTTTTTTTACATTTTTCTCCTCTTTATTTTGTTTTTCTTTTCTTTTTTCCTTTTACATCTTTTCCTTCTTTCTTTCTCTCTCATTTTCTTCTTCTTTGAATTTTAATTTTTTAAATTATTTTTTAACCTTTTTCTCCTTCTCTTTCTTTTGTTTTTCTTTTCTTTTTTCCTTTACATCTTTTCCTTCTTTCTTTCTCATTTTCTTCTTCTTTCTCTGAGTTTTTCTCACCTTTCTTTTGGCCTGAATATTTGGAATTAACTCTTTTTGCTCCATCCCAGCTGCCAAGAGGCTGAGGAAGAGGCAGCCAGGCTGCCCAAAATCCAACAGAATGTGGAATTGTGATTTCTCTCTGCAGCTCTGGGCACTTCCCAGCCCATCTCTCTGCTGCAGCCAGAATTGCCCCCACATCCACCTGCTCTGGGACAGCTCCTGATGGCAATCCTGAGTTTGGGAATTTCCAGGGACATTAAGGAGCCTTGGGGCTGCAGGTTCAGGTGCTGAGGTTACAGCCCCTCACCCGCTGGGCTGTTCCAGTTCCTCAGGGATTTGGGGATGTGCAAAGATCCCTTGGAAGGTGAAAATGCTGGGTGGGGTTTGGAGACCGCAGGGATTGGCAGCCCCAGAAGATGAGGAGGTGCCAAATTTAGGGAAAGGGAAAACAATGGGAAAAACTGTCTCACAGCAAGGGCAAAAAATCTGAGTTTAATTCTGCATTCAAGTTTGGGATTCTGTGCACAAAGAGCAGAATTTGTGTCTGAGGCTTGAAGCAGGAGGGGAATTCTGGCACTGCCGAGTCCTTCCCAGAAAGTTTCCCTTCAAACAGAGCTGGTGCTGCCTCTTTCCTCCTCTGGAGTCAGGACTGTGGCTCCTTTCCTGAGTTCCCAGCAGTGAGGAGACAGACAATGGAGGATGTGTGGAGTGGGATTTGTTTGCTGATCACCAGCTGTGCTCTCAGGGGAACATTTCTGTGTTAGAATCACTCAGGCTTTTATAGAATCTTCCAGGATAGAAAAGATTTTGGGACCTGGGGAGTAGAAAATGCACAGGAACAGGGAATTTTGGATGAAAAGCATGACATCAGAAGCAGGCTGTGGTCCTTCCCAGGGGCAGTCACTCACCTTGGATGCGATATTGGAGAAACAAGGAGTGGGAATTAATGCAAGAGACACAGAGTGGCTGCCCCTGGATCCCTGGCAGTGCCCCAGGCCAGGCTGGACAGTGGAAGGTGTCCCTGCCCATGGCAGGGGTGGCACTGGATGGGCTTTGAGGTCCCTTCCAACCCAACCCATTCTGGGATTCCATGAAATCTGCTGAGAGGAAAGGGATGAGAGGGATGCTGGAGGCGCTGCTCCCATTCCTCCTGGAGGAATTGGGGGAATAAGAAGGAATTTTTCACTGTAGGCTCAATTCCTAAGTCCTGAGCAGACTCAGCAGGGTCTGAGGTTCCTCTCTGGTTCTGAGTAAGGCCTTACTAACCTGGGCTTAATGGGAAGTTAATTAAAGGCAGAGGGATTGTGAGAGCAGTGGAACTCCAGGGAAACCTGCACTGCCTGTCCTGCTGGAGGGTGAGTTCAGGATGGGGAGGAGGATCACAACTCATCACCCTTGTCAGAATCAGGTCTCAGGGTTTGGTTGTAACAAATTATCCCTATGGGCTGTTCCAAGGACATCATTCCAAATGGCACAAGAATACTGGGCAGGAATTTTCCCCCAGAGAGTGCTCAAAGCCCAGTTACGACTCTGGGGAGCCCAGGACGGAGCTGCACATGAAGGGACAGGTTCTCCTTCCTACTGGGCACAGACTGTGTGGTTCTGGTGGGACACCTGCAGAGCTCATTGCAGCAGGAAACTGGGGCAGGATGCAAATTCCATCCATCAAACACAGGAAACATTCCCGTGGGGCTGCTGGGAGAGCAGGGATGGGAGGGATGGGAGGGGTGTGAGGGATGGGAGGGATGTGAGGGATGTGCAGAGATCATCAGGGATGATCAGGGATGGTCAGGGATGTGAGGGATGATCAGGGATGATCAGGGATGATCAGGGATGACCAGGAATGTGCAGGGATTATCAGGGATGGTCAGGGATGGTCAGGGATGTGCAGGGATGGTCAGGGATGGTCAGGGATGATCAGGGATGTGCAGGGATGGTCAGGGATGGTCAGGGATGGTCAGGGATGTGCAGGGATGGTCAGGGATGGTCAGGGATGATCAGGGATGTGCAGGGATTATCAGGGATGGTCAGGGATGTGCAGGGATGGTCAGGGATGGTCAGGGATGTGCAGGGATGTGCAGGGATGGTCAGGGATGTGCAGGGATGTTCAGGGATGATCACAGATGATCAGGAATGTGAGAGATGATCAGGGATGATCAGGGATGATCAGGAATGTTCAGGGATGATCAGGGATGGTCAGGGATGGTCAGGGATGGTCAGGGATGATCAGGGATGTGCAGGGATGATCAGGGATGGTCAGGGATGTGCAGGGATGGTCAGGGATGGTCAGGGATGGTCAGGGATGATCAGGGATGTGCAGGGATGATCAGGGATGGTCAGGGATGTGCAGGGATGGTCAGGGATGGTCAGGGATGGTCAGGGCTGATCAGGGATGTGCAGGGATTATCAGGGATAGTCAGGGATGGTCAGGGATGGTCAGGGATGGTCAGGGATGGTCAGGGATGATCAGGGATGTGCAGGGTTTATCAGGGATGGTCAGGGATGTGCAGGGATGGTCAGGGATGATCAGGGATGGTCAGGGATGTGCAGGGATGTTCAGGGATGATCACAGATGATCAGGGATGGTCAGGGATGGTCAGGGATGATCACAGATGATCAGGAATGTGAGAGATGATCAGGGATGATCAGGGATGATCAGGGATGGTCAGGGATGTGCAGGGATGGTCAGGGATGATCAGGGATGTGCAGGGATGTGCAGGGATGGTCAGGGATGTGCAGGGATGTGCAGGGATGGTCAGGGATGGTCAGGGATGATCAGGGATGTGCAGGGATGTTCAGGGATGATCAGGGATGGTCAGGGATGTGCAGGGATGGTCAGGGATGATCAGGGATGTGCAGGGATGATCAGGGATGTGCAGGGATTATCAGGGATGGTCAGGGATGTGCAGGGATGTGCAGGATATGTGGGATGAGCAGGAGCTGGAGCAGGGGAGGCTGGGGAGAGAAGGTCTTTGCTGGATGCTGCTCTGTGGAAGGAGGAGGGAGGAGAAGGTTGTTTGCTGATAGAGAGAGCTGTGAAAGGGAGATGGAGCTTTCTTTGGAAAACACTGGGAATTTATTCCCTTCTCATTCAGCCTTTTAGCAGCAGGTTCTGGTGTTGTAAACAAAAGTCGTAGCATGAATCTGAAATTTATCTGCCTTGTAGTGCTGATCTCCTTTCAGTGAGGGGTGTTACTGCTTCTGCTTCTTTTCTTTTTCCCCTTTTCCTTTCTTTTCTCTTTTCCCCTTTTATCTTTTCTTCCTTTTCTTCTTTGTATTATTTTTCTTCTTTCTCTTTTTAGCTCTTTTTCTAAAGTTTTCTCTTTTCTTTTTTCTGTCTCATTTTCTTCTTCTTTTTCCTTTTCCATCAAGGCTGGTAACACTTTTTTCCCTGAATTTGTACATCCTGGGTTACCGAACTTGCAGGAAGCCTCACAGGATTCCTGGTTGTGGCAACCCACCTCAGGAGCAGCCCCACCCTGGGGAGCAGAGTTGGGCAGGATCTCTGGGGCTGCTCCCAGGGCATTTCCATGGTCAATAATCCATGTCAGGGAAGTCCAGGAGGAGCCTGTGCCAGTGCTGTGGAATTCCCTGGATTTGTCTGGGTGTTTGGAGCCCCTCTCCTTTCTCACAGAGGTTTTGTGTTGGACAAATTTAAGAAAGGGTGTCTGTGGTGGAACCTCAGCCAACGTTCCTCAGGGTCCTACAGTTTGTGCCAGGGACCAAAACCCCTCTGGAATGGGTGTGAGGTGCTGTCCCCACACCCATCCCTGCAGGGTCACGGGGATTTGCAGTGGATGTGGCACAAAAAGCTGATTTTTATCCAGGGAGCAGAGCTGGGCCATTGGCTTGGGCAGCCCCCCAGGTTCCTGGTGCTGCTGTTTATAATTCCAGGGCTGGGCATGGGTGCCCAAAAAACCCTCTGGAGTCTCCTGGTGGAGATCCACAGAGCCAGGGATGCAGAGGAGGGGAGGGCAGGGATCTGAGGAAAGGTTTCAAGCAGTGACTGACAGATGATGAAGCTCAGAACATGAACCCTCATGTAGGAATTCACATGGAATCATCTGTTGGAATTCACATGGAATCATCTGTAAGAACAGGAAATTATCTGTAAGAATTAACATGGAATCACCTCTGAAAATGACCATAGAATCACCTGCAAGAATAAACATGAAATCTACTGTGGGAATTAACATGAAATCAACTGTAAGAACATGAAATAACCTGTAGGAATTACCATGGAATCACCTGTAGGGATCGCCACGACATTACCTGTAGGAATTACCATGGAACCCCTGTGTGTTTATGCCAGCTGCTGCAGTGTGCACGGAAATATTTATTAAAAGATATCAAGACTGAAATATTTGGGATAAAAACATTCTCAGCAGGCTGGAAGAGGTCCCTGGAGGCTGAGGCTGCTGAGGGTGACTTGGGCACCAAAGCTGCCCAGAACACACAGAGCCCCATTTCCCAGAGCTGCAGTCACTCCTCACTCTGGAGCTTCCTTCTCACTGAGGCTAAATTCCCTCATGCACATTTGTTCCTACAGTGGTGCTCCTCACCTGAAATGGCTTTTCCCTGTCCCTGGAGTGTCCCTTCCCTCTTCCTGTCCCCTCACAGGTGGCAATCAAAGCCCTTCCCTGTGAGGGTGGGCAGGCCCTGGCACAGGGTGCCCAGAGCAGCTGTGGCTGCCCCTGGATCCCTGGCAGTGCCCAAGGCCAGGCTGGACATTGGGGTTGGAGCAGCCTGGGACAGTGGGAGGTGTCCCTGCCATGGCAGGGGTGGCACTGGGTGGGATTTAAGGTCCCTTCCAACCCAAACCATTCTGGGATTCCATGAGCTGAGTCCTACCCTCCTGTCTCCTGGCATTTGCTCCTCTCCAATTCCCTCCTCTCTTCTTCATTCCAAGCTCATCCCTGAGCCCAGCCTGGCCCTTTCCCGGGCACTGAGAACATGATTCTTCCTCCTGATTTAGGGGTGGGGTCACAGCACAGCCCCTCCAGCCCTGCCCACCCTCCCTCTGGTGCAGAGGGGGAGCCCTGCTTGTCCCCAGCAGGGATTTCCATGGCACGGAAATTCATAGGGAAAAGTGGAAGCTGCCGTTTTGCCAAATCCTTCTGACACCTGCAGGATCTCAGTGCTGCTGCTCCCCCAGCCTGCCCTCAAGGACTCCCAATCCTTAAAAAGCTTCCCTTTGAGGGTGAATCTGGGAGCAGTAGCCCTTGTTCTGTCCTGCATTTCCATAGGAATGGGGGTTCCCAAAGGTTACCTGGAAATGTTCAATGTGTTGGGGAGCAGAAGCACCAAAAATCTCTTTGCCAGAAATAATTTTTTTCCCGAGGAAGGGAGAGATAAATAAAAATCTGCCAAATTCCGTGTCAAACCAGCCCTCTGGGAAAAGCAGAGCCAGCCCTGAGCTCTGGGAGCTTTTCTGGCTGTTCCAGGCTGAGGAACACTGGGTTGTTTGTGCCCTTGCCATGCCCGTGTCTCTCCGAGCTGCCGGAGCACCTCAGCCCTGTAAATCCTGCTGCTTATTCCCCATTTCCTGCCTGCTTTGGGGGATGCTGACAGAGGAGCCCGAGGCTGCAGAGCTCAGGGGACACGGCCCCACTGAGAGCTCCATCCGGGGGTGCTGAACTGCTTCGCTGACATCCCAATAACCAAGGGAAATATTTTGACATTTCCCATTGGAATACGTTGGGGGGGCGTTGCCATCAGATAAAACCGGGGTTATTTTGACACTTCGTTGCAATTTACGGCAAGGGAAAAAAACCCACCCAAAAAAACAAGAGTGAAAATAGCAGATGGAGGGCTGGAAATTTCCATTTTTTTAAGCCGTAGTAGTTCCAAGCCTCACTCCCCGGTTCACTCAAGGACGAGCTGTTTGCAGCTTTCCGATCGTTCCCTTCGTACTTGGGGGCCCAAAGGTGCAATTAAGGACTGGGATGAGTGGGGGGATTTGGGGCGCTGTTCTCTCGGCTCTTATCTCACTAATGACAGCGCCGAGCGGGCATCGCTGAGCGCTCGGGCTGCGGGGCAATTAATTACACTTTTAGGGTGGGATTTACAGCGCCAGGGGATGTGATGGAATGAACTCTCCAGGGAATCATTGTTCCTCCTCCTCCAAAAGACACAACAGAATTACGATGGCTGCCCAAGGAAATCACTGGAAATAAACCTGACCAGGGAGACGAGAGGAGCGGGAAGGTCGGGCAGGAGCAGAGAGAGGGCTGGAGCAGGAGCAGGGGTGATGGGGGTGGATTGTGGGGAATGGGGCTGGAGAAGGAGCAGGGGTGATGAGGATGGATTTTGGGGAATGGGGCTGGAGCAGGAGCAGGAGCAGGGGTGATGAGGATGGATTTTGGGGAATGGGGCTGGAGCAGGAGCAGGAGCAGGGGTGATGAGGATGGATTTTGGGGAATGGGGCTGGAGCAGGGGTGATGAGGATGGATTTTGGGTAATGGGGCTGGAGCAGGAGCAGGAGTGATGAGGATGGATTTTGGGTAATGGGGCTGGAGAAGGAGCAGGAGTGATGAGGATGGATTTTGGGAAATGGGGCTGGAGAAGGAGCAGGGGTGATGAGGATGGATTTTGGGGAATAGGGCTGGAGAAGGAGCAGGAGTGATGAGGATGCATTTTGGGGAATGGGGCTGGAGAAGGAGCAGGAGTGATGAGGATGGATTTTGGGAAATGGGGCTGGAGCAGAAGCAGGAGCAGGGGTGATGAGGATGGATTTTGGGGAATGGGGCTGGAGCAGGGGTGATGAGGATGGATTTTGGGGAATGGGGCTGGAGCAGGAGCAGGAGCAGGAGTGATGAGGATGGATTTTGGGGAATGGGGCTGGAGCAGGAGCAGGAGCAGGAGCAGGAGTGATGAGGATGGATTTTGGGGAATGGGGCTGGAGAAGGAGCAGGAGTGATGAGGATGGATTTTGGGGATTTGGGGGAGTTCAGCACTCGCCGGGCCGGGCAGGGCCGGCTGTGGCAGCGCTGTTTGTGCCCTTCAGACAGGCAATGAAAATTCTCCTTTTCCCGGGTTCTTCCCTCCTTCTCCCGGAGGAGGCGGGGGTGATTGGACGGTAATCGAGAAGCTGTAAAGTGCAGCTGTTCAATGGGAGGACACAGAGGGAATGAATTAAAGGTGAACACATCTTCCCCCAGTCCCTACACAGCTCTGGAATGCTCAAACAACTCTGGGAAGGGAGTGCTGTGCTCTGGGCTCCTGTGGAACAGAAATCTCCACACCCAGGGAGAAACTCAGGATAAACTTTCCTGGAAAACCTTTTAGGCTCTGCTCCTGCTGCCTCAGCCCCTTCTGCCCCCAAACCCTGACTGTTCCTTTCTCCTTGCTGGACTTTCACCCTTCCAATTCTTCCCAGCCTTAGATCATTTGGGGATTTAATTCATGTTGCGGTCGCTGCCTCTTTGAGGTCATTAACAAAGCTGTTAATCAGGATAATTGGGTGGCCAGGGTTGGATGGGGCTTGGAGCAGCCTGGGATACTGGAACAAGATGAGTTTTGGTCCTTTCCAACCCAAATCACTCCAGGACTCTGGGATTCCATGGGGCAGGATGAACTTCCTGTTCTCTGATTTTTCCTGGGATCTCTTCTTTTTGCCCTCTTATCCTCTAATACAGTTCTGTGTCAGCTGCCCACATTTGGGAGTAAATGAAGACACTACTTCGGGAAAGAGGAATAAATACTGGGATTTCTGACCCCTCAGGGAGGGGAAATCCACGTACTTGGTTTTCCCTGCTGCCATCCAGGCTGGGCATGGGGAGAGGAGAGGGCAGCTCCTGGGGCAGCAGCACCTCAACACCCTCCCCCTGTGATCCTTAAAGACAGAACAGGGCTCTGCTTTTTTGGATCAGGGCAAAGTATCCCTGTGGAGACGCTGGAATGGGAAAGATCCCAAAGCTTCTGTGAAGCCCTGGCAGTGTCTGTGGAGAGATTGACTCCATGGACCACATCCCCTCGCAGCTCTGAGCCAGGAGCATCTGTTGCCATGGTGACTTGGTGGGGAGAGTCATCGGGGGAAAGTGCCGCTGTATTTTTAGCTTTGGGTAATGAAATGTAACAGCTGGAGAGGAAGGTGAGGGGCAGGCAGGGGCCACAGCACCCCGGGGTGGGGTTTGGGAGCAGGGCTGACTTCAGGGAGGGTGCTCAGGATGGGCAGCACCTGCAGGGGCCTGGGAATAACCCCGGGGAAGAGAAGGGGATGAGGAGGAGCTGCTCCATGGCAAGATAAAGAGGAGGCACTGCCTGAGGTCACACTGCTCCCTGTACAGTGTGTTCAGCCTATAAATAGCTCACATCTACCTCTGCACAAGTGGTATTTATAGAGTGGGGAGGGGAAAAGGCTCCGTTTGGTGATGGGAGTGGATTTGGGAAGGATGTGCCAGGCTTGGCCAAAAGTTCAGGTCTTTGAGAGGAGCAGAAAGGCCCAAATGGGGAAGGGGGTGGGGTGTTCTGCTCTGCTCAAGGCTCAAAGGTTGAGCGCTGTTCAAGCAGCTTTTGGGATGGGTGTGCCTGCACAGGGCCCTCAGCTGGAGCTGCTGGGTGGATATTCCACAGCAGAGCCTGGACAGCTCTGGACAGCTGTGCCTTATCCCTGGCATTTTCCCCTGGCATTTGGATCAGTCTCACTCGCGTATAAACTTTTCCAGATTCACGTTTGACTTCCTAAAATCCTCTCTTGGCTCCCTGCAATGAATCACACTCTTCTGCCTTCAGCTGTCAGGAGTTTGTTTTCCCATCAGTTGATTTGGGTGCAATATTTACTGCACTGAGCTCTCAGGACGGCACATGAAAGGAGATTTCCCTGCAGCTGGCAGAGTCTGATGGGATTCAGGGATTCGTTCCTGCTCCAAAGGCTCCTGGAATTATGAGCTGATGCTTTGAGCAG
Source organism: Acridotheres tristis (assembly GCA_037013685.1). Taxonomy (NCBI): domain Eukaryota; kingdom Metazoa; phylum Chordata; class Aves; order Passeriformes; family Sturnidae; genus Acridotheres; species Acridotheres tristis. Next base: position 952,209 of record CM072906.1, read on the forward strand.
CCTCCCCACCTTTCCCTCCCAGCAGCCCGACCAGGCAGGGACACAAAGAGAATTGAACTTCAGGAATTCACAGCTGATGCAAACCCGAGCCCAGAGCACAGAGATTGGAGATGTGACCCCACTATTCCCTGGAAGGAATGGATGGGCCCTTCCCTCTCTGCATCACTGGGCTCTCGGGCTGGATTAAAACTGATCCCATCTCGTGGAGATAAGCACAGCTGGGGGTCAGCAGCAGCCTGGGCAGTGACCAGGGAATTACCCAGGCTGGAATTACCATTCCTGCCCTTGGGAACAGGAGCAGTCTGGTGGGGACAGGGAAGTGGCTGAACCTGGGTTAAGTGCTTTAGAAGCAGATTTTGAATTGTAAAGCTTTAAATAAAAGTTAGCAAAGACCACCAGAACCATTCCATGGGGGCTCTGATGCTCCTGCCTTTCTCCCAGGAACATCCAAAGGGTTCCTGTGGCCCCTCTGCAGGGTCTGGTGGCCCCTGACTCCTGGGGACAGGAGGGGGGCGACTCTGGCAGCCTATGGAGGACTGGGAATATTTTCCTTAAAGCCTGAACTACTCCAGGCAGGCCAAACATTTTCCATCCTCCAATTCCTGATGGAGAATGAAGGAATTTTTAATTAGTCTGGGTTTATTTTCCCAAAAAAACCTGCTGAGTTCCCTCCTGCTTCTCCAGTGAAATGCTTTAAATGAAGGTGAAACTCCTCTGAGCAGTGCAGGGGGCCCTGGGGTGTTTCCTGCATCCCCATTCCCAGAGGGAGATGATGGAGCATCCCCTGATTCCCTCTCCAAGCACAGGGACTGCTTCACCAAAACTGAGGGATTGGCACCTTTTTCCCTTCTCACCTCCAACCTCTCAAGTGGAACAGGCTCCCAGCTGCTGGCAGGTTAAAATTTCTCTGGCATTTGCAACAGGCAGATCTGGGGAGTTTGGGGCTGGGAGTTGAGAGGTCTGTGAGCAGAGACATTGAGGATCATGGAATATCCTGAGCTGGAAGGACCCATGAGAATCACCCAGCCCAGCTCCCAGCCCTGCACAGACCCCCCAACAATCCCACCCTGGGCATCCCTGGCAGCTCCTGCAGCTCTGGCAGCCTCGGGGCCGTGCCCATTCCCTGGGGAGCCTGGGCAGTGCCCAGCACCCTCTGGGGGAAGAACCTTTCCCTAAAATCCAGCCTGACCCTGCCCTGGCACAGCTCCAGCTGTCCCCTGGGTCCTGTCCCTGTCACACAGAGCAGAGATCAGAGCTGCCCCTCAGTGTCTCCCCCACACAAGTGGAGAGGGGCTGCCATGAGCTGGAGCAGTTGAAAGTTAAAAAACAAACCAAAGTCAGATATCAGGAGCTGAGCCAGCCTGAGGATGACTGATGGAAGTGATTCCTTATGTTCCATCAGTATTTTTATTGATCTGAGGCTGTTTAGTGCTGTAAAAATGTTATAAATTAGGGAAAAGCTGTGAGAAGGATCTAGAGACAGAAATCACCAGGGTGACAGCAATAGGATGAGAGGAAACAGCCTCAAGTTGTGCCAGCAGAGGTTCAGGTTGGATAGTGGGAATTATTTCTTCACTGAAAGGGTGGCACAGGTGGAGTCCCTGGAGGGGTTAGCAGCCCTGGGGATGTGGCAGCTGGGGACATGGGGCAGTGCTGGCCTTGGCTGTACTGGGTTAAGTGGTTGGACTCAATCTCAGAGGGTTTTTCCAGCTTTCCTAAGGGTTCTGTGTCTCTGATCCCGGGATATCCTGTGTGCACAGGAACTGTGGGACTGCACAGAGGTTTGTGAATGTGCATGAACATATCCTGATCATCCTGCCCCAGGATGATCAAATATTCACAATTAATGTTGGAAAAGGAAACAGCTGCTGCTTCTGTGCTCAGCATCCACAGAGTCCTCCACCACAGCAGCTCCTTTTGTCTTGGTTTGACACACAGGTGTCTGCCAAGAAAGGCAGGAGCCTCTCTTGAAATGGAAAATGTAAATCCCCTCCCTCCACATTATTATAATTTTGAAGTTAAGGGGCTCTCAGGCAAAGATATGGGAATAGGAATAACAGTTCTTTACTAGGAAAATTAAAATAGAAATCCAGTATTACAGAGAACAAACCCAAAGCACTGCCAGAGTCAGAATCCAAGGTGCCCCCGTCAGTCAGTCAGGGTTGGTGCAGTGCCATTCCATGGTGGCTGCATCCTCCTGCAGGGACAGATGTGGTTCTGCTGGAGCAGGGCTCCTGCACAAGGTGCACTTTTCCTCCAAAGCTCCAGGGATGATGTGCAAGGCTCTGGTTTTCCTCTGGGATCCAGTGGGAAAAGGCTGCTCTGCTGTTCCAAATCTCCCCTTTGATCTGGGTAGGAAATGCTCGGCTCCTGCCCTGGCTGGAGCATCTCCCCATGGGATGATGGAATTTGATCAGCCCTGCCCTGGGACTGCATGGCCATGGACAGGAGAGATCTCCTGGAGGGAGGATGGGCTGTGGGGAGATAAAGAACACTGCCCCAGCTGGGTTAACACATGGCCCATTAGCAGAGGATATCTCCACAGAGATCAGGATCACTGCCCCAGCTGGGTTAGCACATGGTGACACAATACAAACTGCTGGCACATCCTGTATTGCAGCCTAAGACATCTCCTTTCTCCCTTCCCTCCAGAGATCCGTGAGGCTTTCCGAGTGCTGGACCGGGATGGGAATGGCTTCATCTCCAAGCAGGAGCTGGGCATGGCCATGCGCTCCCTGGGCTACATGCCCAGTGAGGTGGAGCTGGCCATCATCATGCAGCGCCTGGACATGGATGGTGAGTCCTCCCCGGGGTCTGCTCTGTCCTGGGGCTTCACAGGGGCTTTCCCAGTGCTTGGATCCAGATCCAACAATTCCTGGTCACCACGGGAAGGGTGGAGGGGGAGCTGGGGAACTTTGCTTTCCCCACACAAAAGGAAAGAGCGAGGGGAGATGTGAAGCTGCTGTGGGTAATCCTGGGGATCAGGCAATCCATGGGAGGGGATGGATCATCCCCTGTGGGATACAGCTGGGCGAAGACAGAGCAGCTCTCACAAAGTTCACAAATCCCAGCAATCCCACCCTGGGCATCCCTGGCAGCTCCTGCAGCTCTGGCAGCCTCGGGGCCGTGCCCATTCCCTGGGGAGCCTGGGCAGTGCCAGCACCCTCTGGGGGAAGAACCTTTGCCTAAAACACAACCTAAACTCCCCTGGCACAGCTCCAGCTGCCCCCTGGGTCCTGTCCCTGTCACACAGAGCAGAAATGGGAGCTGCCCCTCATGGGGAGCTGAGTCTCCCTTCATATGAGTGGAGAGGGGCTGTCCCAGCCTGGAGGGGGACATTCCACAGGTGAAAAACAAACCAAAGTCAGATGTCAGAAGCTGAGCCAGGCTGAAGGTGATGGAAGCAATTCCTTTGATGCCATCACCATCATGGAATATCCTGAGATGGAAAGAACCCCCAGGATCCTCCAGTCCAGCTCCTGGCCCGGCCCAGACATCCTAAGAACCCCACCCTGCACAGATAATCTTTGCCAGGCTCTGTGAACCTTCCCCTCTGTCCCGGGCAGCCCCAGGCCGGTGACACTTGCTGGGAGAGGAGCGGGATTCCCACCCAGCAGAGCTGCCCGGTCCCGGGCGGGATCTGCTGTGCTGGGAGCTGCTCTAATGAGGTGTTGATTGCTCTGCCGGGAGAAGTTTTGAGGGGTGGAATGTTTCCCAGCCAAGTCCTGCTGGGAGAGCTCATCAAACAATTACTGAGGGAATAAAAGCAACAGAACTCGCATTAGTGGGGAGAGGGAAATGCAGGATCGGGATGCTGGAGCCAGGGAGGAATTTCAGCTGCTGCAGAGCTCAGAGCTGAGCACAATGAACAATTCCTTTAAAATGTCCTCGGCAGGGCAGGAGGGGAGACCTTCCTGCTGCCAGGAGCGTGGGAGAAGCTGGGGGGCAGATCCAGCCTTGTGTCGGGGTTGTGGCAGCGTGGAAATACTGAAATGCTGCCAGAGCAGTGTCTGAGGGCTGCAGGGATCCAGGGGAGCCAGGGAGATGCTGGAATTCTTGGGGAGACTGGAGAGCAGAGCCCGGGGAGATGGGGCAGTGAAGCTCTCCTGCCCCTGGGAGATGTCCCTGGGAGAGGCACAATTGTCACCAGGGCAGGGCAGGGCTGTCACCTGCCGAGGGTGTCCAGCAGAGAAGAGGCTGCAAAAGCTGGCAGGGAGAGGAGATCCATTGTGGGAATGATCTCATTCCAAAAAGAAAAGGGGGGAAAGGAATCCATAACTTTTAAAAGGGGGAAAAGGAATCCATCACTCTTAAAAGGGTTTTGTCCAAAAGTTGTTGTTAGCCCTTTGCCCTGCTGTGCTGGCCTTTCCTGGCAGGGACAAACTCGGGCTCAGGTTTGGCAAAGCCAGGCTTGGTGTGCTGCCAACTCCTGGGGTCTTTTCCCGAAATTCTGAGCTTTTTTGGAAAAAGACTGCTGGGACTTGGCTCCCAGTTCTGATTCATCTCCAGTCGTTCCCTGACTCTGGCAGACTTTGGCACGGCTCTGTGCAGACTGCTGGTCTGGAGGGACCTGAAGTGGGGAGTGCCGTTAAACCTGGAGGGATGGAAGTGATAAATTCCTGCTGAGGCTTTCCAGGGAGCTCTGTGTGCTTTCTGCAGGGATGGGAGCTGATCCTCCAGCTCCAAACTGGTTGTACTGGTGCAGTGTTGGAGCAGGGGGTTGGGGGCTGGAGGGAGGCTGTGGCAGAGGAAGAACAAGTGGGCCATGGATTTAAAAAAAGTCAGGGAATGGGAAATTCCTGAGGCACTGAGCAAAGAGAGGAATGTTCTGTGAAAGATTTACCTTGCCTGCAAATTGAATTAGTGTTGTACAGCTTGAATTTATATTATTAGGGCTACTTTTTTCTCCAATGGATTCTTCACCTTTTTCTGGGATTTAACTTGAACTATGGAGTGAGAACCAGCAACATCCTCCTCCTTCCTCCCTCACTGGGAAAGGACATCATTCAAGAGCAGGGCAGGAATGTTGGTTATGCCCAGTGCTCCCAGGAACAGCCTGATCACCTTCCCATATATCCCTGGGGAGGGTTGCTGAGTGTTTCCAGGTTTTTGTTTGGCATTAGATGGGTTGGAAGCTCAGATGGATGAAAGGTCACACTCAGAGAGGAGCCACCAGTGGTCAAGAGAGCCGGGGGGAGGTGAAATCCTCTGCACATCTCTGGCCCGTGCCATGAGTTATGGTGTGCTGGCAGCTGGAGCAGCCAGACATCCATTCCTTCCTTCCCATCAAAACTGCTGCCAGGGCCTGAAAATGAGGTAAGAAAATTGGCGGGGCTTGGGATTTAACCTGAGCCAGCCTGAGCAGCCCCAACATCCAGTTCTCATCAGCAAATTCCAGGGTGGCAGAGGGGCTGCACATCTGGCATGGCTGATTTCACTGGGGGTCACAAAAGCCAGCAGCTGGGGCTGGGCTGGGCTGGGCTGGGCTGGGCTGGGCTGGATTTCCCTGTTTTCTGTAGGATGGGGATGGAGGCAGCAGGATTGCCAGGCTGGACACGGGGATCTCAGAGGAGAATCTGCAGCCCGTGCTGGGGCTGAGCAGAAAGGGACATGACAAGAGCATTTCACAGCTGGGTGCCACCTCCTGCCACCCAGCCAGCACCGGGAGTGGCACCGGGAATGAATGGCACAGGGAGGGAATGGCACAGGGAGTGGCACAGGGAATGAATGGCACAGGGAGGGGCACAGGGAATGAATGGCACAGGGAGTGGCACAGGGAGGGGCACAGGGAGTGGCACAGGGAATGAATGGCACAGGGAGGGAGTGGCACAGGGAGTGGCACAGGGAGGGAGTGGCACAGGGAATGAATGGCACAGGGAGTGGCACAGAGAGTGAATGGCATAGGGAGTGGCACAGGGAGTGGCACAGGGAGGGAGTGGCACGGGGGGGCACAGGGAGGGAGGGGCACAGGGGGAGGCACAGGGAATGAATGACACAGGGACACTGCTTCCAGGGCCACCGTGTGCAGCTGCTCAGTGCCACTCTAGGAGCTCCCAGGGGAGCAGCATGGAAGGGATGCTCCATAATTCATCACTTTTGGAGGAGAAATGGGGTTAGGGAGAGAACACTGCTGGCACCTGAGCAAAACCAGCCCTGGCACAGCTGGGATTTGGGCCAGGAGCCATTCCCAGGCTGCCTGCACCTCCCTGCACAGGAACATGTCACCAGCCATCCTGCAGAGGGGACAGGCCAGCAGAGGGATGTGTCACCAGCCTGGCACTGCCTGGGTGTCCAGGAGTGCAGGCAGTGCCTCTGCCCTCAACCCCTCTGCATGCCCTGATTTCCTGGGAATGTCCCATTCCCCCACTCCTCCCTGGAGGCAGGAGAGCAGCAGGGCTGGGGATCCCCTGTATCCCTAGAAATCCTTCTCCAGCTCTTCTTCCAAAGCTTTGCTGGAGCTTGGGCAGCGCTCCAGGCCTGGGCTGGGGGTGTTGGGGTGTCTGTGCAGGGCAGGAGTTGGATTCCCTGATCCCTGTGGGTCCCTCCCAGCTCCAGGTATTCCAGGATTCCAGGATTCTGCCAGGTGTGCTTCACCCAGGTGAAGAAACGTGGCTGCCACAGGGAAAATCATACAGCTGGCATAAAACCCCCCCAGTTATGGGAAATGGGAATCTCCTTGGAATATTTTCCAGAGAAATCCTAATAAATCCTCAGAACCCTCCTTTTGTGGACTCCGGGAGATGTTGTGGCACTGCTGGGATGGGAAGTGCCAGAACAGGACACAAGGAAAAGGGATTTGCTGGGGAAAAATGTTTCCCTTTAGGAAGGGAGTTGAGGGCTGGGGATTCAGAGATTCTCATTATCCCAAAGCTTTGTTTGGAAGTATAGGACTGTTCCCACAGGGGTTGTTGGTGGACCTGGGCACCCCTCTGGGGGCTGTGCCTCGTAGGGAGCCAATATTTTGGTCTGGAAATACTCCCAGAGGTCAAATCTGACATTTATCCCATGGATTTCCCTAATTTTCAGCCATAATTCTGCATTCCGTGGACACAAACTGTGAGAGGGGCCTGTGCTTCTCTCTGCAGTCTGGGGAATGACCTGGAATGTTCTTCCAGCACAGGGAAAGGGATATATTTTATATATTTCTGTACTGCAAAAAGGAATTATTTGTAAATTCTTCCAATTGGCAGCAATGCTGGTAGAAACGCTGGGAAATGGCACATGGAATGTGTGGCCTTATCTGGGATTCCTCCCCTTTAAGCAGGATTTGCCATAAAAGAGATGAATGTGTGACTTAAGTGTCACAAATTGTTTAATTGGGATTTTTATCTGAGGAATAAAATGAGCACTTGGTGCACTAATTAGAGGAGCAGCTGGAAAAATAACTCCAGGCTACCACAAGAGGGGGGGAAATCCACCCCTGGATGCCAAATTATTTATTGGGATGAGAATTGGGAATATTTTGATGATGCAAAAGTCGAGCTGGTTTCACCAGGGACCTGCCTAGTACCTCTGGGACATCCTTGGGAGCAAGGAAAAATGGAGGAATCTCGACTTTAAATTCTGGAAGAGTCATGGAATCATTGAGGTTGGAAAAGATCTCTGAGGTCACTGCCCCATGTCCCCAAGTGCCACATGCACAGAGCTGTTAAACCCTGCCTGACCAGCCTTTCCATGGAGAAATGTTCCCAATATCCAACCTCAGCTTTCCTGGCTGTTCCCAGAACAACCTGAGGCTGTTCTGGATGTTCACCCAAGCAGAAGTGGCACTTGGTGGCCATGGGGCCACTTGGTTCAAGGTTGGACCTGATGACCTTGGAGGTCTTTTCCAACCTCAGTGATTCCAGGACTCTTCCAGAACTTCAAAATGAGATTTCCCCCAGTTTTTCATTGCTCCCGAGGATGTCACCTCTCCAGTTTTGGCACTACAGGTGACACATCCCAGAATGTCCCAGATTCTCTTTGGAAAGGGAAGAGGTGACAGTGCCATGGCTGTGTGGTGTCACACGTCACTGTGTCCCTCCAGGCTGCTGTCCTGCTTCCTTTGCTTTGGCTCCTGGTGAGGACAGGGACACCAGGGCTGGGGACAGGGATGGGAATGCTCAGAGGACATGGGCTGGGACATCTGGAGACAGAGCAAATCTCTCCTTCAAAAATGAAGTGTTCAGCTTTCCCCCGGGGCAGGCAGAAGGCAAATTCCTTGTTCTTAGGCATGGACAAATCCCAGGATCACAGGATCATTAAGGCTGCACAAATCCCAGGATCAGCAAGGTTGGAAAAGACTTCCAAGATCATCCTGTCCAAGCTTTGATCAATGAAATGTTGGCTTCTGTCCACAAGCTCAGCTGGAGCTGCCCTGTGTGGGACAATGGTGACATTCCCAAGCTGGAAACATTTTCTCTCCTTCTTTTGTCTCTCCCACTTTTGTTCTTTGGATTTTCCCGAGGTTTTTTTACTGCTGTTTCCTTGTGTTTCAGCATGAAAAGAGCTGGATAAAATATTTCATTTTATATCTCAATATAAAATGTGTTTCAATATAAAACAGGCCAGGCTGCTGGAGGGGAACCAGGAACCATTTCTGAGTTAAAATCAGATTCATAGAAGTCAGAGAATCCCAGAATCCCAGGTTTGGGTTGGAAATAATCTTAAAAATCATCTCACTCCATCCCCTGCCATGGGCAGGGACCTTTCACTATCCCAGGCTGCTCCAAGCCCGTCCAGCCTGGCCTTGGGCATTTCCAGGGATGGGGCAGATGGGTTACGATGGATTTGGGGTTTGTCCTTTGATCTCAAAAGGATTTTTCAGTGAGAAATGATCCACCCACATTCCAGCCTGGCTGTCCTTTAAAACGTGTTAAAATGTGTTGCTGAGCTGGGAATTTTGGGCAGCAGGATGGATTTGATGAGACTTGTCTGGATTTATAGGGGCCACTCTCTCCATGTCTGCTCTCATTTGGACAATGAGGATTATCACATTTTATCCCATTCTGTGTTCTCACTGCAGAAATGAGGAGTAATTACAGCTGCTGCTGCAGCCTGTCAGATCTGCAGCTCAGGAGCAGCAAGAGATTCATCAAATCACACCAAATTATATCAAATTATACCAAATAAAATCCAACCCTGCCTTTGCTGAAGTGCAGCCCTGCTGAAGGGACAGCACAAAGCACTGAGCTGCAGTCCCCCCTCTGGAGCCCAGCTGTGCTGTGGGCTGGGATGCACCTCCTGCCCTGTGCTGTGTTTGCATGAGTTTTATTTCTTCCTGAAACGCAGCCCTGGGATCATTTTGGGTGTGTGTGCCCCAGGGGGACGCTGCTTGAGTGAGCTGCTGGTGCTGCCCAAGGGCTGTGAGCTGCACCCAGAGCTCCCTGCCCTTCCCAGCAGAGGTGCTGGGAGTTCTGGGGAGGCTGGGGGTGCTCCTGATCCATGGGACAGAGGGATCAGCTGCTCACAGACCTGAAAAATGGCTTTGGGTGCCCAGGAGGGGATCAGAGAGGGCTGGGGGCTCTGGTGGCCGTGCTGGTGGCACATACCCCCCACAGCCCCTGCAGGGCCCTCCCCTGGGGACATTGGTGACAGGGCTGGTCCCTGGGCATCCTGCAGCTCCCAGGAGCCGGTGTGGAGCTGGCAGGTGTCTCAGGGGGATTTATTTCTTAGCGCAGTCCCTGTTTTCCTTGGACTTTTCCTCCTTGTTTGAGTGCTTGTGCTGGAGCAGGGACAGGTCCCAGCAGATTCCTTGTCCCTGTCTCCTGGTCAGACACTGGGATTTCACAGATTTATGTTTAATGGGAAGCAAACCAGTCCTGTGGAGCTGTTCCCTGTCCCTGCAGGACCAGCCAAGGTGTGCCAGAGTCAGGAACTCTGCAGCTCTGCTCAGTGTGGGATGGACAAAACCCCTGCCCCACCCTCCTGGGCTCTGCTGGAGCCCCATGGAAACCCAAAATCCCCTCCCCCAGGGATGTGTCTGTACAATCCATGGATCTGTTCTGTGTGGTTGTCATGGAACCAGAGCAGCCAGATCCACACAACTGCTCTGAAAACTGCAGGAGCTGAGGGACTTAAGGGACAGAGGGGCTCCAGGGGAGATGTTTGATCACTTCCTCAGATCCTGTGAAGTTTTCATGGAATCCCAGAATGGTTTGGGTGGGAAGGGATCTTAGAGTTCCTCTCATTCCATGGGCAGGGACACCTCCCACTGTCCCAGGCTACTCCAGCCCCAATGTCCAGCCTGGCCTTGGGCACTGCCAGGGATCCAGGGGCAGCCACAGCTGCTCTGGGCACCCTGTGCCAAGGCCTGCCCACCCTCACAGGAACAATTCCTGCCCAATATCCCATCCAGCCCTGCCCTCTGGCAGTGGGAGCCATTCCCTGTGTCCTGTCCCTCCATCCCTTGTCCAAAGTCTCTCTCCATCTTCAAGTCCTGCAAGGTCACACCGAGTTCACCCCAAAGCTTCTCCTCTCCAGGTGAGCACCCCCACCTCTCCCAGCCTGGCTCCAGCCCTGGCAGCAGCTCTGGGGTCCCCTCTGGATTCATTCCTACAGATCCATGTCCCTCCTGTGCAGGGATGGGGAGCAGTGATTTCTCTCCTCCCAGAAGTCACTGGAGCCATTTAGAATTCACACTCTTTTCCAAGGCCAAAGTTTTGTGCCAGACTTTTGCTGTTCCCGTTGTAGCTTTGGATTGAGGCTGTAATTAGGGAGAAATTCTTTGCCTTGAGCTGGGCAAGGGGTCAGGCTGCTGAGGAGGCTCTGACCTCCCAGTCTTTGAAACCAAAAGCCTTGTCTGGGAAATCTGCGGCTGGAGCTGTTCCCTGCCCATCCTGTGCCTTATCCCAGGGCTCAGCCCTGCCCAGGTGAGCTGGGCACGGCAATGACACAGCCCGGGCCGGCCGGGCACTGCAGGAGAATAAAAATAAACAGGAGTTGTGTGCTGCGGGCCCCGAGCCGCAAACCCAGCTCATTAACTTTAAATATCTCACCTCGCCGCTCGCTGGAGGTCACACTCGGCAGGAGGAGTGTGGATGCTGATCTGCATTTAAACCACAGCACATCCTCATCCCCATCCCGGCTCGGGGCCACGCAGGGAACTTCCAAGGACCTGATTATCCTGAGAATGGCCAGGAAAAAGGCTCATTTAGGGAGCAATCAGGGCGCATTATCCAGCCAGAGTGATGCACGAGGCTGAGAAAACCCGGACTAAGTCCATTCTGCCCGGGGCTCGAGGAGGGAATGTTTTCCCCTTCTCATTTCCCTTTCCCCCCCCCCTCTCATTTCCAGAAATGTTTTCCCCCTCTCATTTCCAGGAATGTTTTCCCTCTCTCATTTCCAGGGATGTTTTTCCCCCTCTCATTTCCTTTTTCCCCCTCTCATTTCCCTTTCCTCCCCTCTCATTTCCAGGCATATTTTCCCCCTCCACTTCTCCTCTCCAGCTCTGTCTTTCTCCAGCCCAATGAAGATGTAATGATTTAATTCCACCCTCCAAGGGAGTGTGTGGGACAGGAGACCTTTGGAGAGACAGGGGTCCCTCCTGAGAGCTGAGGGTGGGGCTGTCCCATGGGAATGGGGGTGGGATGGGGTCACCCCCTGCTCCCCGAGCATTCTCTTGTTCCCTCAGAGCATTGGGAGCTCGGGCAGGAGTTCCCAGGAGCTGCTGCTGCTCCCTGGGATGAGGGATTTGGAGCCCTGCTCTCCCTGCCTGGCATTTCCAGCCCGGGCAGACTTCCAATGGTGGATCTTTTGTGGGATCAGGACCAGGGGAAGGTGGGATGGGGCTCAGGGGGTGCTTTGGGTGCAACTGGGGGTGTTTGGGGCTGCTGGTGCCCAGCTCTGGCTCTGTGGTTCCTGCTGCACATCCTCCAGCAGATCCGACTTTCCCTGATCCCCATAGTGAAGGACTGAGGGAAGATGAAATCCTTTGTCTGGAGCTCAAAGCTTAGGGAGAGGGTGGGAAATTTTGTGCTCAGCTCTTATCAACCAGTGCAGAACCAGCAGGAGCAGCTGATGGCACCTGGAACCTCTCAGTCCTGGGGATGTGGGATCAGAACCTGGAGGAGAATTGGTGTTGAAGGGAAGTGGCTTAGGAGAGTAAATCCCCTTTCCAAAGGGCTGGAGGCTCTTTCATCTCCTCTGAGAAGGTGTCCAACCCAAAGTCTGCTCCCTGGAGGGCTGTGGTGCTTTTCCAGTTCCCTCCAGATGTTCAGTCATTAATGATTTTCTTTCTCCTATGTCCCTTCTCCTCTGCACAACTCCCTGACAGGAGGGGACAGCCGGGGGGTCGGGCTGTGCTCCAGGGAACAGGGACAGGAGGAGAGGGAACGGCCTCAGGCTGGGCCAGGGCAGGCTCAGGGTGGATATTGGGAACATTTCTTCACTGGAAGGATGGTCGGGCATTCCTGGAAGTGTTCCAAAGCTGTGTGGATCTGGCTCTTGGGGACAGGGGTCAGTGGTGGCCTTGGCAGTGCTGGGGGAAGGTTGGACTCGATTATCCTGGAGGTCAGTTCCAACCCCAATGATCCCACGATTCTGTGACCCCACAGGTTTATTTAGGGGGCCCAATGGACATTTTGCAGAGGTGCAGACATCCCTTCCTTGAATCAGTCAGGTCCAAAGCAAATCTCCGTGGATTTGCTGCAAGGTCTGGGAAAACTCTTGGATTCCCAGCTCCACACTGCTCTTTGCTGCTGCTCCATCGTCTTTGGTGCACTTGGAATCAAAGAGCCACAGAAGGAAGAGACCTTAAAGATGATCCAGTTCCAGCCCTGCCATCCCCACACTCGGCATACGTGTGTTGGATTTGCCACAGGATCCCAGGATTCCCTGCTGGAGCTCTGTGGAGCCCTGTGAGCAGGCAAAGTGATCTCACACGTGGCAAATTGTAAGAGCCTGATGGAGAGATGGAGGCTTCAGACGGCTCCCAAAAATGTTGTTTATTGCACAGATGACATTACAGCAGTTGGGGGTGGTGGGTGAGCCCAGAGCTGCTGGCCATGGGCAGTCCCTGTGTCCTGGAGCCCCTCTAGTTCTGGTTACAATGCATTATAAACTTTTCATTACAGAGCATCTTAATACATGGTTACCAATCAGCATCACACACAAAACCTTTTACATTCACATATAACCCATCCAAACTGCTTAAATTACCATATTATGTTAGTGACTAGCCAATCATCAGAGTTAGTAGTCACATGTTAAATTTGGGACTTGTTTTGCTGTGGAAATTTCTGAGATCTTTTCTCTACTTGCAACATTGGCTTTCTTGTTTGCCTGTGAAAATCCTTTTGTTTGATAAAAACGTCTTTTGTTTGAGGTAGATTTATCCTTTGCTCTAAACCATAAAATCCCTTCCAACTCACTTGCTCTTTGCCTTCCAGTTACCCAGTCAGACTGGCTCAGCAATTCTTTTCTTCTATATCAAAACTTGCTATTATTTATATTCCTTCTCTGGATTCTACATTCAAAGATCTTTCTGTTACACACACACATCTGTGAGACCTTCCTGCCAAATCCTTATCCTTCCCAACAGCAAATGTTCATGCTGGGGCTCCTCAAGCTGGAATTATCCCCAAGGTCTCTCTGCACCCCACGAATGAGCAGTGGGGGGAGCTTTGGCAAGTCCCTGCTGGCCAGGCGGGGCCTGTGGCACTGGAAAGGTTCCAGTGAACCCAGAGATGTTCCAGAACATCCAGAGATGTTGCTTGGTGCCTTCAGCCTCTTCCCACAACGGGACAAGGAGCCAGGCTCCCAGCACTGCCATTCCTTCTTACTGTCACAATTCCTGGTTTCTGCCAGGACTGAGTCCTGCAGGGAGCAAACCTTTGTGGGCACCTGGAAGCTCTTCTCACCCAGCTGAGGGCCCGGGGATGATGAACTGATCTGATCTGGCTCTGCTGGGGTGGCCACAGAGCTTCTGAGTCATTGCTTGAGTCACGAGGCTCAGCCACAGCATTGGTGCCCCCGGGTGACTCGGTGACATTAATGCCAGGATTTACACAGGGCTTTACCAGGAGGAAAATGTGAGGGCACCGCTGGGAGGAAATCAAGGAGTGCATTAGGTGGGTTTAAACCAGTGCTTAAGCTCAGCTCTGGTGTTCTGCTAAGATCACTCACACAGGCAGTGACCCATCCCTTGATGAGTGAACTCAGGGATGGGGTGGAATCCTGTCTGGAAACCCTTCTGTCCTCACCCCCTTTGCAGCCTGCCCCCGTTCCAGGTGCCCCTCATCACCATTCCCAAGATTTTCCTGTTCCAGCAGCCCCTCACTACCATTCTCAAGGTTGTCCTAACAGACTCCTCACCACCATTCCCAAGGTTTCCAAGTCCCAACAGACCCCATCCCAACGTGCCAGTAGGTTTCCCTGCCCTCCCAGTTTGTAAATAAGCTCAGGGAATGTGAGTTTTCCCCCTGTCATTTCCCTTGGAATGATGGAATCATTAAGCTGGAAAAGAGCTCTGAAACCCTCGGGTGCAGCCATTAACCCATCACTGCCCGGTCCCCACGGAGCCATTTCCCTTCTGCCCTCAGGGACCCCAGCCCGACCAAGGTTTATAAATCTGCATTTGTGCCTGCGCAGGGACAGGGGGCAGCTGTCCTGGGGCTGTCCCGGGGCAGGGAACACATCCTGCTCCACCTGGCTGGAGCTGCTCCCGCCTGTGCCCCTCCCTGGGGTTCTCCTGCTGCGGGATGAGCCCTGCTCAGTCCTCAGTGGGAGCGTGGAGGCAGAGGAGGGGAGGATGTGACCAGCACTCATCTCACAGGGGGATTGGGGTCCTGTGAGCCCTGCTGGGATAAGGGATTGAGGGATGGCTCCTGGAGAGGAGCGAGGAAGGTGAGGGAGAACAGAACAGTCAGCACACGAGCTGTCTGCCCAGCCTTCTCCTCCTTTCTCCCCATCCTTAAACCAACTCGGAGTGAATTTGTGGATAATCCACACATGGCTCAGAATCCCAAGGGCCCTGGGGAGAGCAGCACATCTGCAGCACAAGGATGGGAAGGCTGGGTTTGATTGCAGGGCTCGATCCCGAGCAGATGCTCAGCGAGGGCATCACCCCGCAGCGGCCGTGGGGAGGAGCAGGGGGCGGCTCTTGCCTGTGCCAAACCCAAATTCCACCCTGGAATTCCAGGGTGGAATGTGAAAACTGGGCTTTGGTGATGCCCTGGCTGTGCAGAGCAGTCCTGTGCAGGTTTTGGTGTTGGT
This sequence comes from Acridotheres tristis, assembly GCA_037013685.1. NCBI lineage: Eukaryota > Metazoa > Chordata > Aves > Passeriformes > Sturnidae > Acridotheres > Acridotheres tristis. The sequence continues at coordinate 967,401 of CM072906.1, forward strand.
CTTTGTAATATTTCTCTCGTGGCTGTCAAAAGGAATTTTCAGGCAAACAAACCCGTGATTTCTCTCTTTTGATGAAATGATGCTGCAGTCTCATGAGGTGCTAGGGCAGGGAAGGTTTGTTTTCTGCAGCTTCACATGAATGTTAAAGGGATAATTTTTACCAGGCAAAAGTAGGGTCTACTTGCCTTGCTAGTTAAGTGTTTTAATTGAAAAAGCAGTCAATAAGGGGATAATGCATTTTTCAATGGCATCTTTCTTCGGAGGTTGTGGAAAATGCTCTCATTAAGCTGATAATTAAAGCCTGGGAAGTTAGTGATGATACCTGGCAGAGGCACAGGGAAGTCACGAGCAAGTCTTGTACAAAGTCAGAGCCCGGCAGTGCTGGGGTGACAGCTCCTGCCACCAAGGAGCCCGACTGTGCAATGCTGAGTGTGGCTCCTGAACGAGGCACAGGGCTCTTTGGAGGGAGTTTTGTACCAAATGTCACTTTTCCCCACACAGAAAATGGATATTCATGCCTGCTGAAACATCTTAAAAATCCCAGTCTGCCTGAGCAGTTCGCCACAGCCCCCTTTCCTCTGGAATCTCGTGTGGGACCGAGTCCTGCTCTGAGGGGGCAGTGACATTGGAGAGAGCCCGAACTGAGCAGCGCCGTGCTCGGGGTCGCACAGGCCAAATGTATGCGGGGCCAGGCACCAGCATCTCCTTAAAATGCAAATTGTTTTTTTGTTAATCTGGCTAATTTAAAGAAATTAGCATCCCGATTTGCATCCCAGCGCGTGGATTCGCTGCTGCGTGTGCCATGGAGCGCTGTGTGTGTAACTCACCCGGGGCCGCTGTCACCTTCCCGAGCATCCTGCGGCCACTGATCCAGCCCCGGGGGCAGCGCGTGTTCCGCAGCCCATGAATGTTTAAAGAATGGCTCTCCAAGTGATGGGGTGCCCATCAATAAGCTCAGTAAGTTGTCCCAGAGATGAGCTCGGTCCTGCCGAGCCCCAGAGCTGGGAGCGGCTTTAGCAGCGGGACGGGCGCGTTTGACAGGATCCCTGCAGGATCACTGTGGGAGCCTCACCCCGGGATATTCCCTCCCGGAAATCCCAAATCTCCCGGTGCCTGGAGATCGCACTTCGGCCCAGGGAGTGCTCGGGCTGCGCCGGGTTTGTGCTGGGTTTGTGCTCGGGCTGAGCCGGGTTTGAGCCGGTTTTGTGCTCGGGCTCGGCTGGGTTTATGCTGGGTTTGTGCTCGGGCTGGGTTTATGCTGGGTTTGTGCTCGGGCTGAGCTGGGTTTATGCTGGGTTTGTGCTCGGGCTCGGCTGGGTTTATGCTGGGTTTGTGCTCGGGCTCGGCTGGGTTTATGCTGGGTTTGTGCTCGGGCTGAGCTGGGTTTATGCTGGGTTTGTGCTCGGGCTGAGCTGGGTTTATGCTGGGTTTGTGCTCGGGCTGGGTTTATGCTGGGTTTGTGCTCGGGCTGGGCTGGGTTTATGCTGGGTTTGTGCTCGGGCTGGGCTGGGTTTATGCTGGGTTTGTGCTCGGGTTGGGCTGGGTTTATGCTGGGTTTGTGCTCGGGCTGAGCTGGGTTTATGCTGGGTTTGTGCTCGGGCTCGGCTGGGTTTATGCTGGGTTTGTGCTCGGGCTCGGCTGGGTTTATGCTGGGTTTGTGCTCGGGCTCGGCTGGGTTTATGCTGGGTTTGTGCTCGGGCTGGGTTTATGCTGGGTTTGTGCTCGGGCTGGGCTGGGTTTATGCTGGGTTTGTGCTCGGGCTGGGCTGGGTTTATGCTGGGTTTGTGCTCGGGTTGGGCTGGGTTTATGCTGGGTTTGTGCTCGGGCTGGGCTGGGTTTATGCTGGGTTTGTGCTCGGGCTGGGCTGGGTTTATGCTGGGTTTGTGCTCGGGCTGGGCTGGGTTTATGCTGGGTTTGTGCTCGGGCTGGGCTGGGTTTATGCTGGGTTTGTGCTCGGGCTGCGCTGGGTTTATGCTGGGTTTGTGCTCGGGCTGGGCTGGGTTTCCCACGCGTTTGTGCGGAGATAAGGATATTGCGAGATTGAGATCAGCCATGCACCTGCTCGGAGAGTGCACACGGGGTGTGACACAAAGCACAGGTGTGACAGAAGGCACAGGTGTGACAGAAGGCACAGGTGTGACACAAAGCACAGGTGTGACACAAAGCACAGGTGTGACAGAAGGCACAGGTGTGACAGAAGGCACAGGTGTGACACGAAGCACAGGTGTGACACGAAGCACAGGTGTGACACGAAGCACAGGTGTGATAAGAGGCACAGACAGTGGTGGTGCCACACGGGGCACACCTGGCACACGGTGTGCCTGTGGCACTGCTGGCATTTCAATCCCGGCCCTGGCACTGATCTGCTGGAGTGTCACGCTCTGAGACTCTTGTCACTCCTGCTGATTTACACCAGCAACTCCAGGGAGGGCTGGACGTGGTCACTCCCAGCTGAAGGGGAGTAAAACACAACCCCAAATGCTGCAGGGGCTGGTTCTGATCCCACACTGCTCTGATTTATCCACCCCCATCAGTTCAGTAACATGGAGGAGGAGATGTCCATGGCCTGATCAATGAAGGAGATTTTCCACAAGATTAGGTTAAGTGATCTCAGGAGATCTGGGCATTGAACTGCTCAGACAGACTGGGATTTTTAAGATCCTTCAGCAGGCATGAATATCCCTTTTTTGTGGGGGAAAAGTGACATTTGATACAAAACTCCCTCCAAAGAGCCCTGTGCCTCGTTCAGGAGCCACACTCAGCATTGCACAGCCGGGTTCCTTGGTGGCAGGAGCTGTCACCTGTCCCTGCTGGTGGCACTGAGGCTGTGCCTGCCCTGCCTGCTCTGCATGCTGGGCAGCCTGGCTGAAATGTTTGCTGGACCTGGGATAGCCTGGTCCTGCTGGACCTGGGATAGCCTGGCCCTGCTGGACCTGGGATAGCCTGGCCCTGCTGGACCTGGGATAGCCTGGCCCTGCTGGACCTGGGATAGCCTGGCTGAAATGTTTGTTGGATCTGGGGTAGCCTGGCCCTGCTGGATCTGGGATAGCCTGGCCCTGCTGGATCTGGGATAGCCTGGCCCTGCTGGATCTGGGGTAGCCTGGCCCTGCTGGATCTGGGATAGCCTGGCCCTGCTGGATCTGGGATAGCCTGGCCCTGCTGGATCTGGGGTAGCCTGGCCCTGCTGGATCTGGGGTAGCCTGGCCCTGCTGGATTTCCAATACCTGGCCCCTGCTCTGCCTGCACTCCCTCCCTCTGGAGCCTGGGGCTGGCCCTGTAAAACTTGTGCAGAACCTGAGAGGGAGAGCCCTGGGCTCTCTCAGCCCTCCCTCCCTCTCAGCTGGCTCCTGGCCCCTGCCAAAATGGCCTTTTGGGAAGTGCCTCTGGACTCTGGATCTGAGGAATGACCTGTTCCCCTCAGTGCAGGGCCTGATTCTGTCCTTGGGGGCAGCTGGGCCACAACAGGGGCCATTCCCTGGCACAGCAAAGGATTTGGGTCTGTGGGCACTGGGAAGTTGCTGTGAAGGTTTCCCAGGGCGTGCAGCATGTCCAGAGGGACACGTTGGGCTCTCAGGGGTAATTAATTGATAATAATGAGGGTGGGGAGGCCCTGGAACAGATTTCCAGAGATTCTGTGTCTGCCCCTGGATCCCTGGCAGTGCCCAAGGCCAGGCTGGAGGGGGCTTGGAGCAGCCTGGGATAGTGGGAGATGTCCCTGATCACATCACTATATGGCTCTAAAAGTCCTTTCTAATCCAACCTTCTCTCTGATTTCTGAATCTCTTATCTTTTCCTCTCATTCCAGGGGATGGCCAGGTGGATTTTGATGAATTTATGACCATTCTGGGACCTAAGCTGGTGTCATCAGAGGGCAGGGACGGCTTCCTGGGGAACACAATAGACAGCATATTCTGGCAGGTAAGTGAACATTGCTTTAATTGCAACTTCAGCCAGCTCTCAGCAGCTTCCAGAGTGGATTTGTTGAGGAGCACAGGATGTTTTACCGAGTGGGAATGACTGTGGAAAGGGTGTAGAGGTGCCTCATGCTGGGAGGTGTGGAGGAACATCCCAAGTTGCTGGAGGGAATTGTGTCCAGCCCAGCCCTGTGTTCCTGTGGATGAATGCAGCTGGACACAGCAAAGCACCCCGAGACTCCTGCAACACCTCTGGGAGGCTGCAATTCACTTTTGGAGGAGAAAAGCATTTTTCTCCAGGAATCTTTTGAGTTGGGAACCTTGAAGCCACCCAGCTGCTTCTAAAATGTGTCCCTGTTCAGTGTCCCTTGCCTGTGGCAGGGGTTGTTCCACACACAGGGAATGTGCTGGGCAGCTCAGGCCCCACTGGGGTTTCTGCTGAATTCAGGGATGAGATCAGCAATACCTGTGTTGTGCCAGAGAAGGTTTTGCCCCAGGTACTGCCCTGGGGTGGTTTGGTCCTGCTGGTCCCAGGCATTGGAAGGAGACAGATCCAGCACTGGGAGCTGCTTTTTGCCTGCCCTGCAGTGAGACTTTAAACAGGTCTGGAGCTTCCAGGAAAAGCAGTCCGGGCTGTTATGGCAGGATCAAAAATCCTCAAAACACAGAGCTGCACGTTTGCAGCCAATGGATCAAATGTGTGGCTTCCTGTGGGATTCCAGCTCCTTTCACTGACCATCCCACAACCTCTGCTAAGAAACTTTGGCTGTTCCCAAGTTTAATGAAGCAAAAGAGCCAAACCTGGAAATGAGAATTTCTGCCTTCTTTTACAACCCTCCAGCCCAGTCCAGACTGAACTGGGTGGAGCTTTGGAAGAGTATTTTAAAAGGCTTTTAAAAACTTGTTCCTGGCCTCCTGGCTATGAGGCAGGAATAACACTGAAAATCCTGCTCTGGATTCCAGGATCTGGTTGTCAAAGCATTAGTTTGGTGCGGGTGAAGCTCCCATGGTTTGTGATGTACTTGGGGGGAGTAAATGGCACCAGGAGGGGCAGGACTGGGAGCCAGGGATGTTTTATTGCCTCCACTGCTCCTTGGGAGCCTCATGCCAGCCTGGGAGGGAGAGGAGGGTGCCCCATCCCATCCCATCCCATCCCATCCCATCCCATCCCATCCCATCCCATCCCATCCCATCCCATCCCATCCCATCCCACTCATTGGCACCTGAGCCTTCCAGAATTCTCTCAGGAGCCCCTCAGGAGCTGCTCAAGAAGCAAAAATCCTTGAGGGAAAATCAAGTTTATGAGCTGAGCTCTTGGATGGGGAGCAGAGAAGTCTGGAGCCTTCCTGAAAATTCTGCTCACAGTTTAATCCCCAGCTTTTAGTGACCCTCCCACCTCTGCAAATGCCTGGAATGAGGCTGGGAGAAGGGATTGTGCCTGGATTTAGAGCAGCAGGGTTCCTGGGATCAGATTCCATAGGGACATGGCCCTGGTGCCTCCCTGGCTGTGGTGGGACAGGGAAAAGGGAGCAGAGGCTCCAGGTGGGAGCCCTGAGTGGGCAGGGACAGCCCCGGCGGCTCCTTCAGACAGCAAAGCTCCGACTGAATTCCACAAGTGCTCCGTGGCCTTGGAAAACATCAGTTATGGGCTTTAGCACCTCTTTACTCAGCACTGCCCTGCATTTCTGAGCCCTTGAAGAGCTCCAGTTGCTTTTCCTCTGAGGTCAGAGTACAATGTCTTTGCAGCTTTTTCCCAAAGAAAAAAGCAAGGAAAAAACCATGGAAGTGTCATTTAGGGAACAGGTCCCCTCTGCCCATTGCTCCTTGGCTTTACCCAATCCATCTGCAGGGCCTCAGTCACCTCATCCCTGAGCATTTCTGCCTCTGCATCATCTCCTGGGGGATTCCTGAGGGCAAACCAAACTTTTGGGAATCGGGGCTTGGCCTTGTTTCCCATTTCCCCCTGATGTGCAGTTTCCATATTCCTGGAGCAAATGGCAGAGGCTGAGCCTGGGCTGCTGACAGAGCCCTGCAGCCACTCCTAAAGAAGGATTTTCAGGAGGGAATGGTGCCCACAAGGCTGTGGCTGTGCCCAGTGCTGGGGGGCAAGGATGGGACAAAAGGGACACCTGGCTGGGCAGTGCCACCAGGAAACCTCACCCCAAAGCTTCTGAAATCAGTCTCACTGGAGGGAGAGACCATGTGGGCATCCAGAAAGTGCCTTCCCCTCTCCCTCCAGCCCTCCCCACGCTGGGATATCTTTGCCAAGCTAATTTCTAAGGGCAAAGACCTCAGAGTTCCAGTGTTAAACACTTCCTGCAGGATGGAATTTGGAGGAGCTCCAGGCCCTGGGGCTCAGCAACAGGCCCAGAGGGAATAACAGCCCTGGATAACTGGTTTTTAATGAAATGAACCTCTCTGGGGTGGCTGAGATGCTTTGGGAAGTGGGATTGTTAAAAAACAGGGCTGCATCTGCATCGGGTGTAGGAGAATTCTGTGCCCACAGCACTGATCAGGTCATTGGGAAAAGTCAACTCTTTGTGCCAAAGCACTGCCTGATGAATTCCTCTCCTTTTCCCTTTGCTGTGTGCACATGGAGCCTGCAGGGAATTCCAGGCAGGGTATCTGGGGGCTTTGTGTGGCATGAGGGGACAGTGCTGGATCACCCCTGTTCATGCCAGCACGAATCCCTGGGGCTCAGCAGCAGCCTGGCCATTTGGGGATGGACAAAGCTGCTTTGCAGGCAGGGCAGGAGCAGAATTCCAATGAGGAGATGCTGCTCAGAGCTCTCATTTCTCACTGTTGGGATGGCTCAGCAGCTCTTTGTGTTTTCTGGGTTTGGGGGAACCTTTTCCTTTCTCCAGGCTCCCACAGACTTTTGCTAAGGGGAAGGATATTCTGGGGTTTATGGTCTTTGATGGGTGAGTAGGAATGGCCAAAAATCCAACAGCAAGGGGGGAGGGATGTGCAGGGACCCCTGAGGTCTGAGCTGCACCCTCAGCACAGGCACCAAAGGACACTTTGTTCCCTGGAAAATGGAGCAGGGACCACATCCAGCTGTGGGGTTTGCATTTGGGGCTGACTGGGGAGGGAATTTAAGGAGAGGAAGGGGGATCAGCACTGGCTGGGAACACGGGAGAGCAGAGGGACATGACTGGGATGGGACACAGAGATTTCCCTGCCCAGCCCAGCCACTGAGAGCTCTGCCCACCCCCAATCCAGTGTGCAGTTATAGCTGAGAATGCAGGAGAGTCCCAGGGGACAGATCTGGGCTCTCCTGAGCTGGTCAATCAATTATGCCTTAATAGAGTGAAATGAAGGGGAAAATGTGTGGGAGTGGCAGTGGCACAGGGCAGGGCACGGAGGGAGCAGGGAATGAGGGAGCAGGGCGTGAGGGGCTGTGTTGGGGCTGTCTCCGAAGACAATTTTGGCTGGAGAGGGATTTTTCTTTATGGAGTTTAGAGATAAACCTGCTGCAGTTGCTTCCTGTGTGTGAGTTTCTCCTCCTGTCCCTGCAGAGGAGTTAATCTGATGGTGGTAAATGAGCCTTGCTGCAGAGGAATTGTTTGTGTCTGTGTCCAATGTGATGTGGGAACAGATCCAGGTTCCCCTCTGGGGTCAGCCCTTCCTCCCCCTCCTCCTCCTCCTCCTCCTCCTCCTGAGGCAGTGCAGCCCCTCTGGGCAGGTGCAGGATGTTGTAAAACCACAGGATGGGACATTTTACATCTTGCAGAAGAATTCTTTGCTGGTGCTGAGCTGCTCTGCTGCAAAAATCTCGATTCCTGGATTTCAGGAGCTGCTGTGTCAGCTTTTCAAAGAACCTTCTCAAATCGACTGCCGGGGAGGAAGGGAGGTGGGAGATGGGGAAGGAATTCTGTACTCAGAGGGTGGGCAGGGCTGGCACAGGGTGCCCAGAGCAGCTGTGGCTGCCCCTGGATCCCTGGCAGTGCCCAAGGCCAGGCTGGACATTGGGGCTTGGAGCAGCCTGGGACAGTGGAAGGTGTCCCTGCCATGGCAGGGGTGGAATGGGATGAGCTTTAAAGTCCCTCCAAGCTTTAAAGTCCCTCCAAGCCAACCCATTCCAGGTCTCTGTGATTCACAGATTGAGTGCCCTCCCTCTTGGTGGCTGCTCTTCGGTTTAAATCAGGAAAAGCAGCTGAAAAGTTTGGGTGGAAATTTGATGCACGGGGCCAAAGATGGAGCATTGGGGCTGGACCATTGCACCAGGAACACCTCCCCAAATCCTCCTCCACCAAACAAATCATCCCACAGCACTGCCTCGTTCTGGACAGCACTTTTTGATTGTTGAACCTGAGATATCTTCAAGTGATTTCCATAGAAAAAAAAAATCCATACATTTAAAATATCAACCATTTCTTAGGTTTCCCCAGCTGGAAAAATAAAGGAGAGGTTGGAAACCTTGGCATTGATTATCCTGGAAAACCACTGCAATGAGAGCTGGGAGCCAAGGCAGGACTTTTCCTGGGACACCCAGCTGTGGTCATTGTGTTCACCAGTGCCCCTTAACTCCAGCATCCTGACCATATCCTAATTTCAGGAATTATATATCTCCTGCCACAGCTGCTCCTGCACTTTAGGTCATGGTTTCCTCATATCCATATTGAAAAGGTGAGATTTTCCATGGGAGGATGCAATGGCTGGTGTGAAGTTCATCCCAAAAAACCTGGGGAATTTCTCAGTGTCCTTTAGCTCCTCCCAGATAACCTGTGACACCCCCAGGGTGTCCCTTGGAGCTATCAGAGGGAAACAGCCACTTCCAGGGTACAGTTCAAGGGATATGCTTTGGGCCTCAGGAAGGGATAAATTGTGCTTCAGAAGTGCCATTTTTACTGCATTTGGTATAAAAAAATGTGGAGGGAAGTGGCTCAGGTGGAGCTGTGTGCACTGGGGACAGCTAAATGTCACCTTGTGGGTCCCAGCAAGGCTTCCAAGGCCTTTTTGATTTAAGTTCCAGCTCTGTGGTGCTGTTATCCACGGGAGGGGAATAGTTCTGCTGCCTCACTGGACCTCCCCTCACTGCCAGGACATTCCCTGTGAATTTGTGGCAGCACAGGGAGAGCTGAGCCCGTGCAGGGATGAATCCATCTCCAGACACTGCTCCCTGTGCCTAGGCCTGTGTCCAGATGTGCTGGCACAGCTGGAGCAGCTGTGAGCACTGCAGGGGTTCATGTCCTGGACCCTGGAGGCACAGCTGTCCCTGTCACCCCCCTGGAGCCCTGTACAGAGGATGAACCCAGCACAGCAATTCTGGGAGGCCTCACATTCATCTCTCTGTGAAGGGACCTCCTTTCCACCCCCACATTTTCCCTGAAGCAAAATCCACCCTCCCAAATCTCCAGGGCCGAGTTTACGGCTCAGCAATGGACACACTGGAGATGGCAAAGTTTTGGAAGCAGCAAAGGAGGAGAAAAGCAGGATTTCCTTGCCCAGCTGTGGTTTTGAGCTTTGAGCAGCACATTTAGCCCCAGAAATGCTCTGCAGCTTTGGTTCAGAGCCTGTTTAAAGCAGGCAGTTGATATCCAGAGGGTTCCTGCCTGCTGGGTTCAGGATATGGCTGCCCTGGAAGGTGTGACTGGGCTTTGTGCACCCTCTGCAGCTCTCGGGGACACTTCTTCCAGCAGCTCTCATGGTCCAGAGGTTCTTCTTTCTGTGCCAGTTTATTTAGAAACTCAGTCTGCAGCTCCAGGACTTTTTTTGAAGAGTTTTTTTCTCTTCCCTGGTGTATGAAAAAGGAATTGTGCTGTGGATTTCTCAGGGATTTGCTTGGAAGTGTCAGGAGCAGCCTGTAGGAAAGGTGAATGTGTGAGAACATCACCTGGGGGTGCATGGCACAGGCTGGGAGAGGCTTCCTGGCTTTTTGTGGACTCCTTCCTGAGGGAATCAGAGTCCCCAGCACTCCTGAGGACAATGATCCACTCCCAGTGCTGGTTTTCTTGGAACTGGGATAATTTTTCCTTTGGAAAGTCCTCTTCAGGTGATGGAGCAGAGGTGATGAGTTTCAGGCAGGGGCAAACCCCAAATCCCCTCATTCCAATGTCAGGAAAGAGTCTCTGCCAGAGAGGAGGCTCCACTCAACCTTAAATCCCAGTCCAGATCTCAGGATCACACATCCATCCATCCATCATCCATCCATCCATCATCCATCCATCCATCATCCATCCATCATCCATCATCCATCCATCCATCATCCATCCATCATCCATCATCCATCATCCATCATCCATCATCCATCCTCCATCATCCATCCATCATCCATCATCCATTATCCATCATCCATCCTCTATCATCCATCATCCATTATCCATCATCCATCCATCCATCATCCATCCATCCATCATCCATCATCCATCATCCATCATCCATCCATCCATCATCCATCATCCATCCATCCATCCATTATCCATCATCCATCCATCCGTCATCCATCATCCATCATCCATCATCCATCATCCATCATCCATCCATCCATCATCCATCATCCATCATCCATCCATCCATCCATCATCCATCATCCATCCATCATCCATCATCCATCATCCATCATCCATCCATCCATCCATCATCCATCATCCATCCATCATCCATCCATCCATCCATCCATCCATCCATCATCCATCCATCCATCCATCCATCCATCCATCATCCATCCATCCATCATCCATCCATCCATCATCCATCCATCCATCATCCATCCATCCATCATCCATCATCCATCATCCATCCATCATCCATCATCCATCATCCATCCATCCATCCATCATCCATCCATCATCCATCATCCATCCATCATCCATCATCCATCATCCATCATCCATCATCCATCATCCATCATCCATCCATCATCCATCCATCCATCCATCATCCATCCATCATCCATCATCCATCCATCCATCCATCCATCATCCATCATCCATCCATCATCCATCCATCCATCCATCATCCATCATCCATCCATCATCCATCCATCCATCCATCATCCATCCATCATCCATCATCCATCCATCATCCATCATCCATCCATCATCCATCATCCATCATCCATCATCCATCATCCATCCATCATCCATCATCCATCATCCATCATCCATCCATCCATCCATCATCCATCATCCATCCATCATCCATCCATCATCCATCCATCATCCATCCATCCATCCATCCATCCATCCATCATCCATCATCCATCCATCATCCATCATCCATCCATCATCCATCATCCATCCATCCATCATCCATCATCCATCATCCATCCATCCATCCATCATCCATCATCCATCCATCATCCATCATCCATCATCCATCCATCCATCCATCATCCATCATCCATCCATCATCCATCCATCCATCCATCCATCCATCCATCATCCATCCATCCATCATCCATCCATCATCCATCATCCATCATCCATCCATCCATCCATCCATCCATCCATCCATCCATCCATCCATCATCCATCATCCATCATCCATCATCCATCATCCATCATCCATCCATCCTCTCTGCACAGAGGAAAGGATATGGAAAGAGCTCCAATCCTGCAGGATTGGGAAGCCTTTGACTTCCCTGGATACTTCCCATTCCTGTAATAAAATCATCTCTCATCTGCAGGAATTTTGTGGAGGGAAATCTTAATTGACTCAATGGAAAGTCTGATTTTCATGGAGATCATAGTTTGGGAATTATTTAAAACAGACTTGGCTTGTTTTATTTCTTCTTTTTTGCTAAAGAATCCCCATTGTGAGATCAAAATCTACACATTGCCCTGCCTCCAAACCCTGGCATTCAGTGGAGTAAAAATATTGGGGAAACTGAACTAAGGCTTGAAATAGAAGGAAAACCAGGAAAATAGACATTCCATTGCTCAGAAACAAGCAGAAACCTCGAAGTGTCGGAAACTGTTTGCAACAAATAAATGTGTTAGGAAGAAAATGACCTTTTCTGTGAAAGAAAATCTAAAAAAAAAATAATTACCTGCTTGGGGAAAAAAAAGAAAGACCTTTGAAAAAATGGAAATGGAGAAGCTGCAAAGGTCCTGGTGCTGGGGGTGGGGAGGGCTGGAGTTCCTTAGGGTGGGCAGGTGAGGGGAGGAAAGGCCTGCAGGCCCTGAGTGCCAGGGAATTCCTACAGCTCAGTGGGTAACTCGGATTCTCCCAGTGTGTATCCCAGATTTGCAGTGCAATCTGCTGGAACGTGGCACCAAAAGCCCTGGCACAGGGTGCCCAGAGCAGCTGTGGTGCCCCTGGATCCCTGGCAGTGCCCAAGGCCAGGCTGGACACTGGGGTTGGAGCAGCCTGGGATGGTGGAAAGTGTTGGGGTTGGAATGGGATGGGTTTGAAGGTCCCCTCCAACCCAAACCTTTCTGGGATTCTGGAAGTGCCCCCCTGGAGGCTCCAGGCCCTGGGTGAGCCCTGGGTGTCTGTGATGCTCTCCAGGTGTGTCCTGAGCACAGCCCTGGAGCAGCCCCTGCCAGGCCCCCTGGGGCTGGGCTTCATCCCCTACAGAGGCACCAGGAGCAGTTTGGAGCTGCCCATGGAGAACAGAGGTGTCCCCTCTGCCCCCCGTGCTCCTCCAGCTGTCACCTGGGTGTGTCCCCAGCACAGGGCACAGCTGTCCCACCACTGCTGGCCCTCCCTGAGCTGCTGCCAGCATGGGGACATCCCTGTGGCCACCAGGGTGGGGGTGCATGCTGGACATCCCTGCTGGGAAGGTGGGGATGGCCTGGGTGTCCTGCAGGTTCAGCTCCATCCTGCCCTGTCCCCTGGGCCACTGCTGCTGGCAGGAGGTGGGACAGGGGCTGGGCCACCTCCCTCCCCCCTTTCTTTGGGATCTTGCCCTGATTTTTCCAGGGGCCACCAGTGCTGCCAGTGGGGCTGTTGTGTTGCAGTGTGGACGTTTTTATTTAAGTTTGGGATCTTTTTTACTTCAGTTTGGGTTTCCTGTCAGCAATTTCTGGGCTCTTGGGTGGTGTGCAGGGACTGAGGGCTTTGGAGGTGCTGTGACCATCTCACATCACTGCACCAGCACCCTCTGAGCCAGGCAGACCCTTCCCAGGCTCTGAATTTATCAGTAAATTTCCCAGCAGATTCCTAGTGCAGTTTTACCAAATGAATGGAACAATGCTGATCTTCAAGAGAAATTCCTTGAGGATTTTTCTTTAAACAAATTTACCACTTCACTGAGAACCTGTTTCTCTGCCTGGGTGTTTTCTGCACCATCATTTCTCTGTCTGGGGAGGTTTGAGTTTATTTTTGTGCTGACAAAGACAGAAATCTGTGCTCTGAGGTGGCTGCAGCCTCCAGGGCTGGCAGAGCTGATGTGGTGTACAGAGATATTTGTTTTGTTATTCTTGTTGTTGAGTACACAACACTATCAAGTGGTCATTAGAATAAATGATTCTGTGATCCAATACATTTACTCAGTTAAAAGAATGTAGAACAGCAGGAGCCCAGAGCAACCTGAGGGAGCTGTGGAAGAATCCAATATTTCCAGTGGGAAGTGTTCAGAATTGATTTTTATCATTTTTGAGTGTGAATAAGCAGATCTGACACCTAAGGGGAAGATCTCTGCTCACAATGAGCCACAGTAATGCTGCAGTTACCTCTAGAGATGGATTTTAGTGTCCAAATTTCCTGCTCTGAGCAGAGCCAACCCTTGGGATGAGCCAGCGAGGTGGAGCTCGTGGAAGGTTTGGAGCAGGGAGTGGGAGCTGCTGCCTTCCCTGGGGAAGGGCTGGGGGAATCATCCCCTGACAGTGATTTGCATGTTTTTCATCTCCTCCTGCCCCTGCTGGGAGTTGGTTCCGATGTTTCCCCCGAGTGTCCCTGCCCAAGGGATGATTATCCAACACATCCCTGTCACTCCTGCAGCTCCAGTGCCCTCAAACTCGGGGAGTGACAGAGAAATAAAGAGACAAATGAAACAAACAGAGGCATTTGAATGGAGCAGAGCCGGAGCAGAGCTGTCAGGGAGGCAGCCAGGCTGGGTGGAAGTGCCAGATTCCAGGGATTTCAGCGACTCTGATCCTGTGTCTGTGAACCTCAGCTTCCAGCACTTGTGTTCTTTGTATATGAGACAATCGAGGCAATGTAAATATTTATTTTATGGTCAGCTGGTGTGTGGGTGCATGCTTTCACAACATAATCCAGGATTAAAGTGCCAGAGGGCAGGGCTGGATGGGATATTGGGCAGGAATTGTTCCTGTGAGGGTGGGCAGGGCTGGCACAGGGTGCCCAGAGCAGCTGTGGCTGCCCCTGGATCCCTGGCAGTGCCCAAGGCCAGGCTGGACATTGGGGCTTGGAGCAGCCTGGGACAGTGGAAGGTGTCCCTGCCATGGCAGGGGTGGCACTGGATGGGCTTTGAGGTCCCTCCCACCCAAACCATGCTGGGATTCTGGATTTAGGTTGTATTTATCTATTCCCCAATGTTGGCTTCCTTTTGCTCTGTCAGCCCCGTCCTGGCACTTTCTGATGCCACATTTTTAGCACAAACAGGCAGGAAAGCTCTGCTGAACTCATGCTCAAAACCCTCTGTGTGGATATTCCAAATACCCTCCAGCAAACTGCACCTTTTTTCCTACTGCCACTTGAAAGTTCTCGAATTCAAGGGCATTTTCAGGGCAGAAGTGGAATTTATTATAATCAGAGAATCAAATGAGGATGAAGCCTCCCAGGAACTGCTGGTTCAGCTCAGGATAGGCATGGAAAACAACCCCTCTTGGCCAGGACTGTTGTTTTGTGATCTTTGAGAGAAGGAGAACCCAGCCCTGCGAGGATGGAGAGAACATTCCTCTCTGTCCTGGTGTCCCAGAGCCAGCTGAGGCTTTGTCACCTTCAGCCCCTTCTGAGCTTTCCTTGACTCCCTGTGGAACAGGAGCTCAGTTTAAGCATTGATCTGGGAAAAACCTCAGCAGACCAGTGCTGCACATGGCTCAGAACAGAGCTGGGTGGGGAACAGGCACACTGCTGTGGGACAGGGCTGAAGTGGCCCAAAGCAGCTCCAGAACTGCTTAAAAACTATTCCAGAACTGCTCCAAACCCACTTTTGGGCTGGCAGGGGAAGTGTCCTGGTACCCTGAGCCAAACCTCTGGGTGTGATCTCAGCTTGTTGGGAAGATTTAGATTTAGGTTTTAGGTTTGTGTTTTGGTTCACATCTCGATTCATGCTGGACCTGGCACAGGCAGGGAAATGGTGGCATAAATCCTCCAAGATCAGGATCTTGGGAATGAAGGGAAGAGCTGAGCCTGGTCTGTGTGTGCTGTGCTCCTTCCTCCTGTGCTGAATTGGGGTTTTCATTTCGGGTAGGTGTGTGATACCTCACACAATATTTACACTGATGATTGGGAGTAACCAACACATTTTTGTGAATCCAATTCCCTTCAAATTGCCCTCTGTTTTTACCTAAGTGGGACTTTGATCAAAGGCTTTGAAATTGTCATTAGACTCAGAATTCCTGCCCCATTTTCCCTGAATACGTCTGGTTTTCATCAATGTATTTTAAAATGTGTTTCATTCAACAGTGACACAACACCCTCATTTATCTGGGGCCTGTTTCTCAGCAAAGAAATCAAATGGGGTTTCTCTTGTATCATTTGGAACAGAAAACAGAGGACTGAGCCAAAGGAAAATGACTTTGAGGTGTTTGATGTGAGGTTTTGCATTTCTTTAGCTCACAGCAATTTGTCCTGTGTGACCCTGGGGTTGTCACACATGGCCTGGTTGGCACTGAAATGAACTGAACTGGGGCAGTGTCCCCAAGGATGGTGACAGGGACCTGAAAACTTGAGTTGTAAAGGTACTTCCATAGCAATAGCCCACTACTGTGGTTTTCCACTGCCAGAGGGCAGGGCTGGATGGGATATTGGGCAGGAATTGTTCCTGTGAGCGTGGGCAGGGCTGGCACAGGGTGCCCAGAGCAGCTGTGGCTGCCCCTGGATCCCTGGCAGTGTCCAAGGCCAGGCTGGACATTGGGCTTGGAGCAGCCTGGGACAGTGGAAGGTGTCCCTGCCATGGCAGGGGTGGCACTGGATGGGCTTTGAGGTCCCTCCCACCCAACCCTTTCCATGATCCTGGGGCTCAGAACAGCACTGAGTGCCTTTCTTCTCTGGCACTGGTGACTTGTCCTCTCTCCAAACCTCCCCCAGATCTCCCTGCGTTAAAAATGATCATGATCCATGTCCTGAAGAGTGATCACTCCTCTGGCAGCCTGAATCTGCTTTGCCAACCACCCCTCCCTCTCCCAGAGCGTTCATTATTCACAGAATCCCAGAATGGTTGGGGTTGGGGGCATCTTGGAGCCCACCCAGTGCCACCCCTGCCATGGCAGGGACACCTTCCACTGTCCCAGGCTGCTCCAGCCCCAGTGTCCAGCCTGGCCTTGGGCACTGCCAGGGATCCAGGGGCAGCCACAGGGAAGCCACAGGTGCCTCCCACCCTCACAGGGAAGGATTTTGTTCCCACAGCTGGGGCCCAGCAGGGCTCTGCCAGGGCAGGGAAGGAGCAATGGGAGAAGGAGCAGCCAGAGGCTTGGGAGAGCCCCCAGCCCTGAGGAATCCTCTCCTGTCCCCCTCTGCATGGCTCTGGAGCCAGCTGAGCCCTGATTGCTGAGCAGGAATTAAATCAGGGCAGTTAAACCCCGACCCCACCCCAGCCATGCACACTGTTTGTGGTAATCAGCCGGAGTGGCTGATTAAAGGCCATTAACATTCACCAGGAACGATTCTAAATCCTCTCTCCACCTCCAGCCCGGCTCTTTTCCGGGTGTTGGATAATCAGTGCCGACTTTAACCCTGACACAGTGCCTCTGCTCAGGCACAGAGCTGCTGCCTCTGTCCCACAGGAGACAGGAAAAAAATCGGATTTATAGGAGACAAGGCCTGGAATCTGCAGGAGGAAACACCCTGGAAGTGTTCTGTCACATATGGATGACATTAAAAATTTAATTGCAACAAGAGCTGGCAACTTCTGTGGCGGGGAGTTCGTTGCATCTCAGAAATTTGTGGGGAACGTGGTAACTTTATTGCATGTATTATGATAACTTTATCGTATTTATTCTTGTTTGCTGAATGTGAAACTGGAAAAGCTCTGAACTTCCCTTCCCTGAAAGTGTCTTTTTCACAACACCAGAAACATCCCAGTCCTTACTCACCAAGGTCATCACAGACCTTGTCAAACCTGCCCAGGATCATTTCCATTATCCCCCCTGCCTCTGGCTGCTTTCAGAATCTCTTGCTATTTGACAGACATCGAAATTGCTCCTGCAATTAAAGCTGCAGTGAGTTCATTTAGCACCTGCACAATTAAATGCCGGCCTTGGAGCCTTTTTGTGGCTCGGGTCCCACCTGGCTGGGAGGAGCTGGGGGCTCTGCAGGCTGGAGACCCCCTTGGCAGGCAGGATGTCCCCCCTTGGCAGGCAGGATGCTCCCCCAGCTCTCAGCTGCCCCCAAAGCCCCCGAGGGATGGCAGGAGGCTGAGGGGGTGATGAATGAGATGGATGGGCCAGGAGAGCAGCTCCTTTTTTAGGGCTTGTGTTAGAGGTCAGCTTGGGTGGGGAAGCTCGAGGGGTGCTCACACCACCACTGCTGCCGGGGGTCAGTGCAGAGGAGGGGGTGATCAGCCGTGTCTCTATGGGCAGAGCTGGGACCTCCATCCTGTTATAAATGAGAGACAAAAGTCTCGATATTCAGCAAAATTTAGATTGCTTTATTTGATATAGACAAAGCAAGCAGCGCTGGGGAACGTGAGGGGTCACCGCCCACTCCACGCTCCACTCAACCTTGGTTTGCAGCCTCTTCTTACACTGTGGGTTCTCGTTGTAATCAATAATTTTTGGTTTTTTGTTGTCATAAGCAGTGGTGGTTGAATAAACATCCTTGTAGATAACCACCAGGGAAGTTCTGGGAGTCTGGTTTTTGGGATAGGCAGCATTGATCAGACAAAGGCAGGAAGGGCTTTTTGGGAAGTCAGATTTTGCAAGCTGGCAGCCAATACAACTTATTTGGAAAACATAACACAATATAACATAATATAATGTAACATAATATAATGTAACATAATACAACATAATATACCATAACAAGGTGATTTTAAACAGAATGATTTTATCACATAATTTCCTTTATCTAGTGTCCATTCTTCACTTCAGAGCTTAGTATTCTGGTTTATACAAACCCCAATGCTTTTGTGATCAACATGAATCTTTTATCAATTATCACAATCCTCCCGGGAAGCCTCAGGAAAACCCTGACTGCCTCCTAGTCTAGGGATGTCATGTTGACTGGGTGCTGTTGGGTCATGGTGAGAAGGTGAAAATGCCCTGGTTAGTGATTTCATTTTTTCCATTCTTTTCCCTGCCTGGCAGTACCATTTTTAGTCTTGGATGTTATATTGGCTCATTGTTTTTAGGGGTTTTTCTTACCAAATTGTGTCCCATGGGCACTTGCTGTTCCCCTGTTTGCCGGGCGCCATTTTGGGAGGGGGTAATGGAGATGTGGAATGGGATGGTAATGTGGGAATGGAATGTGTGAGTGAGTGCTGGGACAGGGGAAGGGACGGACAACCAGGAATATTATCAATTAACAGAGACACACAACATTAACAGCAAATAGTCAAACATCAACAATTCTGGTCAGCTAAGTGAGCACACATTAACACAAACATCAACGGCTTAGTCAAAACCTGTGTTTGGGAGTTCATTCCCCACAATGAAGTCCCAGCTAAGCCTTTAAGTGGCCTTTTGTCACTCCCGGGTCATTGTTGGTGGGGTGGCAGCGCTGCTGGGGGGGCTGCAGTGTCCCCTCACCCTCTGTGCCCTCTCTGCCAGGCCAGGGCTCCTCTGTCACACAGGGGATGGGGACACTCCTGTCCTGGCTGCCACCTGTCCCCGTCATGGCTCTCCACCTCAGGAGCCCCTCGTGGTTGTCACTGCTGGTGACACAGTGGTGCTGATGGTGGCTCTGGACCAGACACTGGTGCAGCTTCATCAGGTCAGGTCTTGGAGGCTTCCTTATCTAAATTCCTTCACTAAAAGGGGGGCAGGAGGAGATCCCAGGAGTCATGGAATGGTTTGGGGTGGAAGGGACCTTAAAGCCCACCGTGTTCCAGCCTCTTCCTCTATCCCAGGGTGCTCCCAGCCCTGTCCAGCCTGCCCTTGGACACTTTCAGGGATCCAGGGGCAGCCACAGCTTCAGTGAGATGTACAAATTCCATAACTGTGTGATTCTCTTATTCCACAATTCCCTGATCCTGTGATTCTCTTATTCCATGATTCCCTGACTCTGGGAAGCAGGACACAGCTCTGGTGTCCTGAATTAGAGTCAGCAGCTCCTGCTGTGGCCACACTGCATGTGCAGAGAGCTCATTTCAAACACCTGCCCCTCTCTTTAACCACAAATCCCAAGCAGGTGCAGCCACCACATCCCAAGTAATGAACTGCGTAGAAAATGAGATCTGGAATTCCATTGAGAAGGCTTTTCTGTAGCTGGGAATAAATAAAATCCCTGATTATGAGGACTTTGATCACTGGTGTTGCACCTGAAAACCTGCAGAGGTCAAAGTCTCAGCTCACTGCAGGGATGGAAACATTTTTTGTTCACAATTAGAGAATCATTAAGGTTGGAAAAGACCTTTGAGATCATCCAGTCCAACCTAAAGCCAAAGTAAAGGGCAAGAAGGAGATACAGGAAATAGGAGAGAACATCAAACACAAATAGATCCATCCATTGAACCTATCACTGAAATGTGAATCTGAAGAGGAGAGCCTAGATATTGGAGACGTGGAATGGGATTTCAGGAGCTCCTGGATTGCTGGATCATAGCAATAAATGAAACCTTGATTTAGACATTGATGGAAAACACTCCCCACTTGCACAGTATGAGGGGAGGTAGTGTCAGGGTGCTTTCAGCCACTTGCTTTTAGCCAGTTTTGCCAACCTGGAGAATCTTTTGGGCACAATGACAATTGCAGTGACTTTGAGGAGGCAGCAATATTCCCTCTCAGTGTGCAGGTCACCGTGGGTGGGGGATGATGAAGCCCTGTTCCCTTTTAGCATGAACAAGACATGTTCAAACTTTAAATACTTCAAATATCACTGACAATAAAAAGTCACATTCTCTCAACGTGATGAACCCAGTGATTCATAAGTCTCTGTTCTCTTTAGAGCAGGGGAAGGTACCTAAGCTGGAAATATTTCCCAGAAAATTAGATTTTCATCTGTGGGGATGGGGACCAGCCCTTGCTGAAGAGGTGACAGGGGCACAGTTGTGCAGCCAGAGCACCCCTGGAAGGTGACAAAAGGGAGTGAATCCTTTCACCAGCATTCCCTCTGCTGAATCCCAGGGATGAGGAATGAACTCAGAATGTCAGAGGAGAGGGATCTGCTGATCTCCTTCATCCCTGCTGGAATTGCACAGCCTAGGCTTTGGGAAGTTATTTCCAGTGCAGGGGAGAAGTCAATCAGTTAATGGCTTTAATTAGCAATCTTTCCATGTCTTCCCCTCAGCACAGGCACCCACGCCAGGGTTTGCAGCCCCCGTGGCACTGGGATTCAAACTCTCCCTTGGATGTGTCACACAAAGGACAGAAACCTGTCCCTTTTTGCCAAGCAGAACAGACTTGGGGCTCCATTTGAAGTCTCTCCTGTCTGTGGCAGAGCCTGTGCCTGGGCACATCCACTGCAGCTGTTCTGGCTTCTCCTGTTCCCCTCATTCCCTTTCTCCTCTGGCTCCCTGAGGAGTAAATCCAAGTGCTGCATGTTCCATTTTTCTGCAGGAAGCAGGAATTTCACATCCCCTCAATCTCAGTGTGTGATGAGCTAGCAGGGGAGCAGGACTCCTGAAATCCCAGGGACTGATCTGATCACACAGACAGAGCTTGCAATTGCTTTAGGGTATGATCGGATCAACAAGATAAAATTTTAATTAAATTACAATGATTCCCAGGTTTAATGGATGCTCCAGTTTTCAGTGTTCCTTGGAAACAAAGCCCACAAGAGCTGAGCTTTGTGAAGCTGAGGGATGTGGGGTTATTGCTGCCAAGCCACTGGGGAGGAAGGATGGCAGGGCATGGAATGGGAGGGATGGCCTTGGGATGGAGATGGCTCAGGAGTGAGGTCACCTGCTCTGGGCGGGCTCAGAACCTCCTGTCACAGCCTCCTGAAGTGCCACCTGCCAATGGCTCAAAAGGCCTCTGTTTGTCACCCTCAGGAGCACCTGAACCTGAGTGTGCTCTGGGGGAAGATTCCCTTTTTTACACCAGTTCCTCTCGCCCCAGCGTGGGAAGGTCAGGCAGATTTAATCTCAGAGCTGGAATTCTCTGGCACAGAACCCACATTGTCCCCACTGTGGCAGCATCACAAACTTCTTTCTGCAGAGAAAGACATTTCCCAAAGTTCTGAACCCTCTGGCTTTACTCAATCCCAGGAAAACCTGTTTTTTTTTCCCAGCTCCTCAGCCCTGCCTGATTTGCCAGCCTGCTGCATTCCTTCCTTTGAGCTGTTGCTGCCCCAGAATGTCCCCGTGCTTATCACTTTTCTTTGCACCAAGAGCTTTTTAGCACAGACAGGGTGGATTTAGTGCTGCCCATGTGCAGCTTCCTTCCCCATCTGTTTCTCCGTTGCTTCTGAAACATTTCAGAGCAAAATCTCATCCTCATAAAATCAGTCCTGATAGGAACAGAGAGCAATGGGACACCTGCTCCACATGCATTGTTCCAGGCTGCCTGTGGAGTGGGTAATGGAGAATTATTGCAAATATTGTGTGTGTTTACATTTCTTTTATTAATAACTTCATCCAGCAGAGCTTCAGAGCTTCCTTACACTGGGAATAGAGGTTGGATCTTGTTGAGAAGTGAGTTTGTCTCTGTCTAAAACCCTTCTGGCTGTGCGTTCCAGCAGGGCTGGGAGCAGCAGGGGCTGCTGAAAGGCATGGTTTGGAAGCCATCAGGAGGGATAATGTGCACAGGAGCAGCTGCTGGGCAGTGCTGACTCTGCACACACCAAAACCCAGGAGCTTCTGCTGCTTCCCTGCTCTGGTGGCTCCTGGGCCAAAGCTCTGACCAGAGGCACAAAGCCAGCAGTCTCCATCCCCCAGGAGAGTCATGGAATATCCTGAGCTGGAAGGGAGCACAGGGATCACCCAGCCCAGCCCCTGGCCCTGCACAGACACCCCAACAATCCCTCCCTGTCCAAACATTCCTGCAGCTCTGGCAGCCTCGGGGCCGTGCCCATTCCATGGAGAGCCTGGGCAGTGCCCAGCACCCTCTGGGAAAGAACTTTTCCCTGAGATCCACCCTAAGATGCCAGAGCATGGATTTGCCACCTTGCCTTGTTCCCAGTGGAGCACCCAAGGAGCATTTATTCCTTTTTCCAGTCTGTCATTTTACCAGCAAATGTTGGTTGCTGGGGGAAAAGAAATGTTTTGTGTTTTCAGATTTGATTTTATGCCCCTCTCCTTTTGCCCTTGGGGGTGACCATTGTGCCTTGGATTCTGCTTAACACCAGGCTTTGGAGTCCAATGCATTGCTGGGATGTGTGTTCAACAATTCCAGATAACCCAGACAATGCAGACACCTGGATTTGTGTTTAATTCCTACCTGAGCCTTTGCCATGGCCTCTCACATGGGAAGACCTGCTCCATCCTCCTTGGAAAGCACTCAGCTGCTTTGTTTTGCTACTTGGGTGCTTTTTCCTACTGCTTGGCTGACATTTCCTCCATCTTTCCTTTGTTTTCGTGTGCCTGTGGAGCTGGGGATGAAGTCAGGACTTCTCAGAAGGATTGCCAGGCAGGGAAGCAGCCTCAGTAATAAAAGACAGAGACACAACCCCCCTCCTAAACCAAATCCATTATTTCCTTGCTCACACGCTGAAAATGCAAACTCAACTTATTAACTCAGCATTCCCTCCTGATTCTGTGATTTTATGTTAGCCTTTTATATCCATAATATCCATTTTCCACTTTCATAGCGCCCAACAAAAAAATCTCTTCCCAATCCCGCCCTCTTTGTTCTCCTGTGTGCAGCCAGTCCAACATCTGGAGCTCAGCTGCAGCTGTGCTCCCAGCCTGCTGTGGGGATTCTGGGGAGTCTCAGCCCTCCCACACTGAATTTGAGGCAGTAACTGGAGCATGTGTGGAGCAGTTGGAGATAACGCTGTGCCAAAATGAAACTTTGATAAACAAGTTGGTTTTCCCTTTTATTTCCAGTGGGAAATTGGATGTGCAGTCCAAAGTATTAAACTGCATATTTGGAAAATGGGATTGTCCTGGAATCCAGTGAACTTTGAGGCTTTGGGACCAAAGGGTGGTTCAGGGATTTGCATAAAATAACACAATGTGACAAGGGGATGAGTTCACATCAATGAGCTGTGTTATCCATTCAAATGAGCCAAATTTCCATGGGTAAGGAGGCAAAAAACTCAGGTGTGTCAGGTTTTCCTGGGGGTTGCCAGTGTAATTCCCACCAGCCCTTAAAATGCAGGAAAATGGCACAATTCTCCAAAATATAAAAACCCACTTGGCCCAACAGTTCCTGGATTCAAGAGAAATGTAAAATGTAGCTCATTAAATCATGGAATCATGAATTCATGGAATCATGAAATCACAGAGCCATGAAATCATGTAATAATAGGCTTATGGGATTATAGAATCATAGAACATTGGAATCACAGACTCATGGAATCCTGAAATAATTGAATCATGAAACCTTAGAATCAGGGAATCATTACATCACACAATCATGGAATTTACAATCTCAGTATTGTGAAATCCCAGAATCATGGAATTCTTGAATAGTTTGGGCTGGAAGGGACCTTGAAACTCCCCTTGTTCCAGCCCATGGCCCACAGTGTGGAACAGCTCCTTGAGAAGCAGCCTTTCCTTCCCCAGGGCCAGCAGGCAGTTTCTGGAGTGTGTCCTCGATATCCCAGCAGGCAGGCTGACATCCAGAAGCAGCTTTGGCACCCCAGGAGCAGCAGGTATCAGCTGAGTGAGGCTGAGGGATCAGTCACTGGTGAGGAGCCGAGGCTGGAGCCATCCCAGCTCCTCCCAAAGTGTTCTCTTCACAAGGGGATTTTCTGCACACACATCCCTAGGCACTGGTGCATGGAGAAGATGGGAATCCTGACTCCTGGATCATTGGGAATTGCTTCCTTGTGCTGTAGCTGTTCCCATCTGGCTGCTGGACAGGTTCCTTGGATACACAGCTTTTCCTGGAGAGGTGAATCCTTGTATTGAGTATTAACAAACACCTACCTGGCTTAGACAGGAGATGATGGAGGACTCTGATGCTTTTCCAGCTTAAAAACCCTGGAGAATTAAATTTTTCGCTGCAGGAGCAAGCACTGAGGGAAGTGAAAGGGAGCAGGACACCAGCAGGGCCATTTCCAGTGGGGTTCCAGTTTCACCCAGCTGCTGGGCACAGCTGCACCAGAATGGGGATTGTGCTCCTTTTCCTGCAGGTTTGCTCTCCAGTGGGAGCTGTGAGCCAGTGGACTGCTGTCTCTGGGTGAAGGTGGCTGATTTCTCCATGTGGATGGTGGCCTGGCTGGTTCCAGTGTTCCCCTCACTTTTGGGAGCCAGGCACAGCAGAAGGATGTGGAACACACCCAGGCTGTAGAAGGAAGGTGCTGCTCTTGATGCTCATCCCTGGTGCCCTCCTTGATGGCAAAAGAAACACAGAGTGACACCAATCCTTTTCCAATCTGGGCATCCCTGGAGCTCGGGGAGGGCTGGCACCACTCGGGAATGAGATCCTGAAGTTATTTTTAGCAGATCCACGGGAATGTTGGCTCGGCCCTCAGCAGTCAAAGAGCAAGTGAGAAACTGGGAAAGGTTGAGAAAGGAATAGGGGAAAAACCAGCTCGTGGTGTGTGTTCATTTCTTGGATGTCATTGGGATCTGCTCCACCGTGTCCTGGAAGGGAGATGGTGGGATGGGAGAAGTTAATGAGGAGGAAACCTTCATGATTTTCAGGTGGTGCTTCCTCAGGACGAAACTTTGGTGGCTGAAAAGAAGAAACCTAAGTGGATAAAAAGAAGAAACTTAGGCAGAGAAAAATATAACTAGGTTATCTTTTCTATGTCAGAATTTGGGAAGGTGATGACTGGAGCTGGGGAGGGTACAAATGAAACAGGAGACAGTTTCAGAGCAAGCCCAAGGAGAGGATTTCTCCTGCAAGGTGTGAAATTTCCTGACAGCACAAGTTGGATGTGCTGGAAGTTCACAGAACTTCCCAAAATAACTTGGCAAATTATTCACTTGAGGTCTCTCTTCTTCCCTTCTCCAGTGAAGGTGGGATTCTTCCCCTGACATCTACTCTGAACCTGCCCATGCACGTGTCCATCCATGGGTTATTACATCCACCAGGAGGAAAACTTCTTCCCAAAGAAAGGGATGGAGTTTAGGGAATACTAAAAGCAAACATTATGCTCTTTTCCCTTTCCCTGAGATAAGCAAATAGCAGCTGTGATAGACCCTTGTCTTGAACTTCAGCAGTTCAGACCCCACAGTTCCACCACCATCAATGGAGAAAATGACTGATATTCTCTGAAAGCCAACACTGTATCTCCTTTATCCTCCAGCATTCAATATTTCTTCTTCTAGCATTCAATATTTCCTCTTCCAATATTCAGTATTTCCTCTTCCAGCATTCAATACTTCATCAGGAATTTGCTTCTCGTCGACCTCTAAACTCCACCATTGCCCCAGAATGGCTCTAGAGTGATGGATTGCACCATTAGCATCTAAATGTGGGATAAAAACTCCAATTGATCCTCCCAGAGGCAACAGAAAATTCCAATTTAAGCCATCACTTTTTATTTTTATTGCATAAATTACAATCAGGACTAATGATGTCTGGGGATTCCTTCTGCCTTTCCTTTTGTTCTGTAGTCAGCAAAGTCTGCATCTTCCTGGGAATTTATCCCATTCTGATCTGGCAGTCTCTGCCAAGGCTAAAGTTAGAGGCAGAAATGTGATATAAGGGTGGGAGGGACTCCCTGCCCTTTGGCTTTGCTGGGATTGCTGTTGTGTCTCCTTGGGAAGCTCAACACACACGTACAGGACCACACAGAATCCCAGGATCACTGAACCCACCCTGTGCCTGATGCCCACCTTGTCCCCAGCCCAAACTGAGTGCCACCTGCAGGGATGGGCACCCCAAACTTCCCTGGGCAGTTCCAATCCCTGACCCCCCTTCCCATGGGGAAATTCCTGCTGCTGTCCACCCTGACCTCCCCTGGCCCAGCCTGAGGCCGTTCCCTCTCCTCCTGTCCCTGTTCCCTGGAGCACAGCCCGACCCCCCCGGCTGTCCCCTCCTGTCAGGGAGTTGTGCAGAGCCACAAGGGCCCCCCTGAGCCTCCTTTTCTCCAGGCTGAGCCCCTTCCCAGCTCCCTCAGCTGTAGCCGTGGAAAGGGGTTTTAACCCTTTAAGTGCAGCAGAAATAAGATGCACAGCTACATGGTCGTCTGTCATGACAGGAAGAAAGAGCCAAGTTTATTCAGAAACACACTTGGTTTTATAGCAGGACTGCAACTCCCAGAGTAGAGAAAAGGTGATTGGTTCAGAGAGAAGACACCCCATTGCCAGGGCCTGGGCACACACCACAACAGATATTCTATCTTGTTATTAATTCCTTTTTATTTTGACCAGATTATCACCCTGGGAGAAATTCTCCCTAGCCTTGAGCTGGACCAGCTTATCAGGCTGGGAACAGAGCTGAGAAGCTCCAGCCTGGAATATTTTTCAGGCTGTAATTTTCTTACTTTCTCAATATGTGTCCCACACTCAGCCTCTCCTGGGGCTCCAGTCCCAGGACTGCCCCCAGGTTTGAGGGTCTCAGCAGTGCCACACACCCCTGGTCACCCCCCAGCCCCATTTTGCAGCTCCTCTGTTCCCCATCCCTGTGGGAATGCTCCAGGCTGGGGCCACAACCCCTGTGTGCTGTCCTGGGCTGAATGGCAGAGTCTGAGGGAAACCTGCAAGGGTTAAGAAACAAACAACAGCATAAAGAGTTGGGTTATTTTTATTTTAAAATGCAGCACCCAGAGAAAGGCCAGAGCTGCCTGGATCTGCTCACCTGATGAATTATTTATGTCCAATGACAACAGTGCTCTGGCTCAGTGCTGGTGTTTGAAGCAGGATTTCAGATCACCCAAGACTCACAAACCACACTCTGTCAAAAATCCCTTTCTTCCCTAAAGCCATTTCTCACCTGTAGGAATATTTCAGATGTGTTTTCACAAAGCTGCCTGACTTGTAATTAGCGAGTGCTCACACAACAAACTATTAAAGAGCAATTAGCTCAGGGAAATTTACTGGAGCTGCTTGCAGGGCTGAGGAGAGGAGTGATAACATTTCCTTGATGGAGGCATGTCAAATTTACACAGCCAAATCCTGAAATTTATCGAATGCTCAGGATTCCCTGTGATCCTGTTAATTTTAGAGAGTTTTCATTAGCACCTCTAAAGCCCAGCTAACAGTAACACCTGTTCCCAGGATGTCTTTTCCCATCTTCTCCAGCATGTGTTGCTTTGGCTTTTTAAGCTCTGAGAAAAACAGATTCCCCTTTACTCTCCCAGATCCTGAGCACCTCATTTATATCCATTCCTTTATTAATTGACAGAATATATAAGTTGAAGACTAAGTTTTATTCCTTCTCACTACATATAACATTGCCGTGTCAACTCTGATAACTTCTCTCTTCCCAAATAATTTGAAAATTATGCATGAGTGCTGCAAACTGCTTCAAATTATATTTTGGAATGCCTTCCTTTTAATTACATCAGTTCTGATAGATATGGATGTGCACATACACACCCAGAGCAGTTCTGGGGGTTCAGGAACTCCCTTCCCTGCAGCTCTTTCCAGCTTTTCCCTTGGAGAATCAACAACAACATCAAACTTCTCCAACCAGAGCGTGCAGAGGCAAAGAAAGGGTTTAATACAGAAGGTAGCAGAGTCTGTTGTGAACTTTTGTTGCCTAAATGTAAATTTTATTCAATCGACCACTATGCCAAAAAAGAAAAAAAACACAAATGGAATTTAAAAACCAAACAAAATCATAACAAAATCCTGAAGAATCCACATTTTCCCTTTACTGGGAAAAAAAAAAATCAGTGAAAAATGGGCCTGTTTTGATGCCTAAGCTCCAGGCAGATATGACAGAGTCTGCTTACCTTATCTCCCTGATAAAATCCAGGTGCACTTGACACACTCAGGTAGAAAGCAGATCTTTCATCCTGGCTTCAGCACAGACAGCAAAACGAATCCCCAGTAAATGGGCAGGTTACAGAGGGACCACAGAGATGAGGAAACAGCAGGCTTGGAGCAAGCTGCTCTAGTGAAGGTGTCCCTGCCCAGGCCAGGAGATGATTTTAAGGTCCCTTCCAACCCAAACCATTCTGGGATCCAGCAATTCTGAGTTACCAAAGAGCAGCAGTCCTCAGTGCATTTTAGATTGTTGTTTTCTGTTTGCTTTCCTTTACCCACTCTTGGTGAAATCAGCTGTTGTGAAATGATTTTTGGGGGCAGCAAAGACTGGGGGAACCCAAGAAAGGACAAAGCAGGTGGGGGGGACACAAAGCACAACTTCCCCTCAGTGTGGCTGTGCCAACAGGGCAGAAAAGGGGCAGGAAAGGAGCCACTCAAACCCCTCACCAGATGTGGATTTCTCTCTCCTGAGGGATTTCAAACCGGGATGAAGCTCCAGCAAAAGTGTCAGAGATGACAGGAGTTGATGAGCTGGAGCAGCTGGCCAGGGAGCAGAGAATTCCTGCAGGGAAAGGCAGCTTGTGAGCAGGGAAAACAGAAAACCTGATGTGTGTCACCAAGGAAAAAGAACTTTCTGGAGCTGGGGCTGGAGCCTGACCCCTGGCAAGGGAAGGAGCAGGACTTTTCCAAAGGGCTCCTCTGCAGCCAGGCATGGAGGGGGAGTCACCCCTGGGAGCTGGGGGGATCCATCAGGCCTGACCCCAGACCCAGGGGTCACTGAGTAGGGCAGGGACACAGCAACATTTGCATTTCTTCAGACAGATGAGCAAAGTTCAAGATAAATCCTTGGCAAGCTCAAGCCCTACCCTCACACAGCACGATGGATGTGACCCCAAACACTGATGGATCACCCCAATCACTGATGGATGTGATCCCAAACACTGATGGATGTGACCCCAAACACTGATGGATCACCCCAAACACTGATGGATGTGACCCCAAACACTGATGGATCACCCCAAACAAACACTGATGGATGTGATCCCAAACACTGATGGATGTGACCCCAAACACTGATGGATCACCCCAAACAAACACTGATGGGTGTGATTCCAAACACTGATGGATCACCCCAAACAAACACTGATGGATGTGATCCCAAACACTGATGGGTGTGATCCCAAACACTGATGGATCACTCCAAACACTGATGGATGTGATCCCAAACACTGATGGGTGTGATCCCAAACACTGATGGATCACAATCCCATTGGGGCTCGAGCAGACACTTTGTCCTCTGCCTCTGAGGATGCTCCCAGGTCAGGGCTGAAGGGAAGGCAAAGGACAGCCTGGTCCTTCTTCCCCTGGGTGTCACAGCATTGATTTCAGCCTCTGTCCTCAGCTTTTTCTTCTGAAAAATCTGTGAATTTTTATTTTGCAAA
Source organism: Acridotheres tristis (assembly GCA_037013685.1). Lineage (NCBI taxonomy): Eukaryota > Metazoa > Chordata > Aves > Passeriformes > Sturnidae > Acridotheres > Acridotheres tristis. Next base: position 996,977 of record CM072906.1, read on the forward strand.
AGGAGGAATTTCTCCAGCAGATGGGATGGGATAAAAATGCTGCTGTTGAGCCAAGGCTCTTGGGTAAATAACAAATATTAAGTAACATTTGCAAAGGAACTGCACTCAGGGACTGCTGAAACCAAATCTGGACTCGAGGATTGATGAAATTAAGATTCCTTCCAGGCAAAAGGCCACCCCAAAGCTGGTGCTGGTGTCCCTCACAAAAGGTTCTTCCAGGGATGGAGCTGGTCACATCAATAAATGCCATTTCTCCTGCTCCCTGGTAGGAGTCTGCACTCAGCTCGAGTCAGGCTGCCAGGTCCTTCCCTCTCACCGTTAAGCCTCTGATTAATGAGGTTTTAGTGAACTCAGGGCTCAGAGTTTTCATGGATCAGTGACATTTCCTATTAGAAAAATATCCCTGCTCAAGCTGTGGAAGGTTCATGTCCTTCTCCAGACCTGGGACAGAAGCTGAGGACTCAGGATTGTAATCAGCTGGATTTTATTAACACATTTCGTAATTTGGTGAGAAAATTGGATTGGTACCTGCAGAGCAGAGGAGGCTTCAGCAAGGCTCCAGATGAGGTCTTGGACCCAGTGGGACAAAGAGAAATAGGGAATTATTGGAGGGGAATGGTCTGGTGTCAGGAGGAATCAGTGAGGGAGGAAGATTTCAGTGTGGCATAAAGCTCATTTTCCATCTCCAGCATCACAGAGTGCCAGGATAGTTTGGGGTGGGAGGGACCTTAAAATTCAACTCATCCCACCCCTGCCATGGCAGGGACACCTTCCACTGTCCCAGGCTGCTCCAGCCCCAATGTCCAGCCTGGCCTTGGGCACTGCCAGGGATCCAGGGGCAGCCACAGCTGCTCTGGGCACCCTGTGCCAGGGCCTGCCCACCCTCACAGGAACAATTCCTGCCCAATATCCCACCCATCCCTGCCCTCTGGCAGTGGGAGCCATTCCCTGTGTCCTGGTACTCCAGGCCCTTGTCCAGAGTATCTCCCCATCTTTTCTGTCAGATCTTTCAGTCACTGGAAGGTCACAGTGAGGTGACCCTGGAGCTTCTCCTGTCCAGCTGAACAATCCCAGCTCTCCCAGCCTCTCTCCCAGCAGAGCTGCTCCATCCCCAGCATGTTGGGCTCTGTTTGGAAGCTCAGCTTTGATTTCCCCCCAGGTATCGTCCCTGGGCTGTCCAAGCAAGGCACAAGGAGGGGGAGCTGAGCTGTCATGTGACAATTATTCAGTTTATTTTAGTGGGACAAGAGCCCTTAAGTGTCACTGAGCTAAATATTTCTGTAATTCATGCAGAACTGAAGTGCAATTAGCAGCCTGATGTCACAGGCCTGGGTCAGAGCTCTCTCCTGTGATGGGAGATGTTCCAAGGTGGGAGCTCAGGGCTGGGATGGGGCTGAACTCTCCTGCCTTGGTGACAGTCCCCAGCTGGCAGGGCAGGCTCAGGCTGGATTTTAGGGAAAGGTTCTTCCCCCAGAGGGTGCTGGCACTGCCCAGGCTCCCCAGGGAATGGGCACGGCCCCGAGGCTGCCAGAGCTGCAGGAGCTGCCAGGGATGCCCAGGGTGGGATTGTTGGGGGGGTCTGTGCAGGGCTGGGAGCTGGGCTGGGTGATTCCTGGGAGTCTCTTCCAGTCGGGATATTCTGTGATTCTACATTCAGCTCCCCAGAGACTCATGGTCAGATCTGCCATAAAGAATACCCCAAGATAAAAAATAATCCAAACCCTCTAATTAAAGATAAAAGATATCCCAAGGCATTTATTTATTGTGATATAGCACAACAAAATCTGATGCTCAGGCAGTTCAGACAAGGCAGTGAAGGAAAATTCACTGAACCTGCTCCATCTGCTCTGTCCTCTGTTCTGAGCTACCTCTTGAGCTCACCTGTCCCATGTTCCTGGTGCAGATGATGGGATGGAGAGCTGGTGCTGGGAGGGTTCCCACTGCATTCCCAATGGGCTCCAAACAAGCATGTGGAGCTCCTCAATGTGTTCCCAGTCTGCACCATCCCTGCTTGTCCTCAGGAGGAGTTTCCCAGGTGAGCTCTTCCCACATTTCACCTGCACTCTGCTGTGCTGGGGGCCCAGCTCTGCTCCTGCTTTCCCTGTGCCTCCTGAACTTTCCTGCAGGAAAAGCTGCTCATTTATCCCAGTGTGGAGGTGCCAGTGCTCCTTCCTTGGTGCTGACTGAGTCAGGCATTAAAATCACTTTGCTGAAGTTTATTTTTCAGCACTGACAGCTGATCTGTATTTTCTGCTCTCTCTCTGTTAATGGGAGCTGCCAGGAGCTCACAAATGCCAAATGAATTGCTGGAGGGGACTTCAGAAGTGATCACCTTGTTTTGTAGCACGGCAAGGAAAAAAACCCTGGCCTCCCAGCACTGGAGTAACTGAGCAGATACTCCAGCCTTTAGTTTTGATGTCGTGCTTTTCAGCTGAATTAATCTTGGTTTCAAACAATGGTTGCTATGTGGAGAGCAAAAGGTGACATAAAAATAATTACATCATGCAAATATGAGGAAAGACAAATCCACATCCCAGCACAAGGTGACAGAGAGAAACAAATTCAAAATATTCAAATCATTTCTGTCCTTCCTCCCTATCCTCTGAGCCTTGGTACAGCAGCACCAAGCTAATTTTTCACATCCTCTGCTCTGGAATTGCTGAGCTGAGCTGCAGCAGGGGAGGGGTTTTGCTCCCTGTTTCTGTCTCCAGCTGAATTTGAGATTCTCTGACTTCCCTCAGGGCTCTTGACTTGTCAGGAGAGATCCACGACAGGCACCAGGGGAGCTCCACTGTCACCTCCCAGCAAATGTGTGATCATGGGAGCCTGGGGCTTTGGGGGGCTGATGGGCTGGGCTTTAGAGAAACCCTGGTTTCTACAGCTTGGGTGGAGGTTGGAACAATAGCCCCAAATGTGGTGTTCATGGGCCTTGGCTGTGCAGCTGCTGGGGCACTGGGCAGGCCCCTCTGGGACACCCTGGTGTGGTAATTCCATCTCCTCTCTGCCAGCCCCTGGCCCCAGTAGCAACATCAGGAACATCTGGCATTTCAAATTTGTTATTACTTATATATCCTTCTCCTTAGAAAGTGCCAGTTGACAAATCATGACCTTTCCCTGCACAGATGAATTTCTTCTGCTTTAGGTGAATTTCTCACTGTGAAAAAAATTTGTCTTTTCAATATTTCATGTCTTGCAAATGAGAAGGTGCCAGTCCTGAGGTCCTGGGATATGTCAGACCATGTGATGTCAGCTCAGATGTAAGAGCTGAGAAAAGGGGGAGGAAGGAGGAAATTTGTTATTTACAATATTTGCCTTTGGGGAAATCACTCCAGGCTCTGGGGGTGGCAAACACTGCTGGGGCTGGGCTGCAAAGAAACCCTTTTCCATCCAAGAACCAACCTGGAGCTGTAATCCCCTCCTGGAGGTGTAATTCCTTCTGCAGGTCTCACCCCCTGCTGAGGGTGGTCCCAGCTTTACTAGACCCAGACTTATTCTGGGGCAATGATTTAAGCAGGGGAGTGGGTCTTTGTGCCTCTCCACTTCCCAGCTGGGATCTAATGGCTCTTAAACTGGGCTAAGAGGAATGGGCCTCCTGACAGGCACCACCTCCACAGCAAACACAGCAGGAATAGGAATCCTGGCCCCATTCAATTAACTTGAAATAGTTCAGCAAGCCACGGAGAAGTGGTGGTTTGGTGGGGTTTTTTTAATTAGAGAATGCTCTGAGGCTGCAGCACGAATTAACAGGCCCCAACAATTTCTGTGGTGTGGGTTTAGGGCTGCCAGGACTCACCCTCATCCTAATCAAAGGGAATCCCTAACGAGGGCTGCACCTTCCAGGCCAGGCTTGGGGCAGCCTCTGGGGAAGCAAACTCCTCACATTTAATTCGGGCTAAAGCTGGGAATGCCCACTGGGCACTGAGCATCTTCTGACACATCTGGGGTTCTCAGGGATTCCTGTCCTGGGGTAAACCAGCAGTGAGCTGAGGTAAAGCTGCTCTGCTGGTGTGTGTGTGTCCCTGTGCAGGCAGGGATGTCACCCTGAGCTGTGTGTGTGTCCCTGTGCGGGCAGGGATGTCACCCTGAGCTGTGTGTGTGTGTCCCTGTGCAGGCAGGGATGTCACCCTGGGCTCTGTGTGTGTGTCCCTGTGCGGGCAGGGATGTCACCCTGAGCTGTGTGTGTGTGTCCCTGTGCAGGCAGGGATGTCACCCTGAGCTCTGTGTGTGTGTCCCTGTGCAGGCAGGGATGTCACCCTGAGCTCTGTGTGTGTGTCCCTGTGCGGGCAGGGATGTCACCCTGAGCTGTGTGTGTGTGTCCCTGTGCAGGCAGGGATGTCACCCTGAGCTGTGTGTGTGTGTCCCTGTGCAGGCAGGGATGTCACCCTGAGCTCTGTGTGTGTGTCCCTGTGCAGGCAGGGGTGTCACCCTGAGCTCTGTGTGTGTGTCCCTGTGCAGGCAGGGGTGTCACCCTGAGCTGTGTGTGTGTCCCTGTGCGGGCAGGGGTGTCACCCTGAGCTGTGTGTGTGTCCCTGTACAGGCAGGGGTGTCACCCTGAGCTGTGTGTGTGTCCCTGTGCGGGCAGGGATGTCACCCTGAGCTCTGTGTGTGTGTCCCTGTGCAGGCAGGGGTGTCACCCTGAGCTCTGTGTGTGTGTCCCTGTGCGGGCAGGGATGTCACCCTGAGCTCTGTGTGTGTGTCCCTGTGCGGGCAGGGGTGTCACCCTGAGCTCTGTGTGTGTGTCCCTGTGCAGGCAGGGGTGTCACCCTGAGCTGTGTGTGTGTGTCCCTGTGCAGGCAGGGGTGTCACCCTGAGCTGTGTGTGTCCCTGTACAGGCAGGGGTGTCACCCTGAGCTGTGTGTGTGTGTCCCTGTGCAGGCAGGGGTGTCACCCTGAGCTGTGTGTGTGTCCCTGTACAGGCAGGGGTGTCACCCTGAGCTGTGTGTGTGTCCCTGTGCGGGCAGGGATGTCACCCTGAGCTCTGTGTGTGTGTCCCTGCAGGGATGTCACCCTGAGCTCTGTGTGTGTCCCTGTGCGGGCAGGGATGTCACCCTGAGCTGTGTGTGTGTGTCCCTGTGCGGGCAGGGATGTCACCCTGAGCTCTGTGTGTGTGTCCCTGTGCGGGCAGGGGTGTCACCCTGAGCTGTGTGTGTGTGTCCCTGTGCAGGCAGGGATGTCACCCTGAGCTGTGTGTGTGTGTCCCTTCAGGGATGTCACCCTGAGCCGTGTGTGTGTCCCTGTGCAGGCAGGGATGTCACCCTGAGCTCTGTGTGTGTGTCCCTTCAGGGATGTCACCCTGAGCTGTGTGTGTGTGTCCCTGTGCAGGCAGGGATGTCACCCTGAGCTGTGTGTGTGTGTCCCTGTGCAGGCAGGGATGTCACCCTGAGCTGTGTGTGTGTGTCCCTGTGCAGGCAGGGATGTCACCCTGAGCTCTGTGTGTGTGTCCCTGTGCAGGCAGGGATGTCACCCTGAGCTCTGTGTGTGTGTCCCTGTGCGGGCAGGGATGTCACCCTGAGCTCTGTGTACGTGGGGCAGCTCACTGGGAGGGCTGGGCCAAAATTCCAAATATTCCAAGGGGATTTTCCACCTTTGCCCCAGTTTGTTCCTCCGTCAGGGCAGAGCAGGGTTTGCACCCCAGGGGGATGCTCAGGGCTGGTGGCTGTGCCTGGGAATGCTGGAATTCCTGATCCAGGCAGCAGCAAGGTGTGTGCCAGCCAGGTGCCCAGTGCAGGGACAGCAGCCTGTGACAATAATGACAAAGCTGTGACAATAATGACAAACCTGACAGCACAGGGGGATTGTGCAGTGAGGGGGAGCCAAGACCTTGCAAAAACAACCTCCCCTGTGTGTTTCACCAGACACATTGAGCCTGACCCTCGGGGCTCTTCCCCATTTCTCACAGGCTGCTGCAGATCCCTGCCTGGAGAAATGATCTTTAATGTGCTCCTGAATGGGATGAGGCAGCAGAAACCCAGGTGAGGACAATGAATGGGCCCTGCTGCTGTCTCCTGAAAGCTCTCAGCCAAAGGAAACCAATTTTTTACTTAGCAGCTACAAATGTTTTGAGAATGCTGGGAGAAGTGAATTAGAAGGTGAGACCTGTTCCTGAACTGCACAAAGGACACAATAATTAATAAAGGCTCTACAAGGCAGACCCAGAGCTGCTGTAGGGGACTTGAGGCATCCTTGGCACTGCTGACAGTGGTTAACAAAAAATAATAACAATGAGGCAGCAAAGAGAGCTTCTAATCCTGCTGTGCAGCACCAGCCAGAGCCAGGATAGAATCCAGGATGGGTTGGGAGGAACCTCAAAGTTCATCCCTACCATGGGACACCTTCCACTGTCCCAGGCTGCTCCAAGCCCCAATGTCCAGCCTGGCCTTGGGCACTGCCAGGGATCCAGGGGCAGCCACAGCTGCTCTGGGCACCTTGTGCCAGGGCCTGCCCACCCTCACAGGAACAATTCCTGCCCAATATCCCATCCAGCCCTGCCCTCTGGCAGTGGGAGCCATTCCCTGTGTCCTGTCCCTCTATCCCTTGTCCAAAGTCTCTCTGCATCTTCTTCGTTGGCTTCTTCATGTCCTGGAAGGACACAATGAGCTCACCCCAAAGCTTCTCCTCTCCAGGCTGAACAATCCCAGCTCTCCCAGCCTTTCCTTGCAGGAGAGGAGCTTCATCCCTCTAAGTAACAACAACAACAACAATAGTAGTAGTAGTAATAATAATAACAAAAATAATAATAATAAAGTGTAATAACAACAACAGTAACTAATAGTAATGATAGCAATGACAATAACAACAATAATAATATGTAACAAGACAATACACATTTCTCTATACATGTGCATACATACATATACAAATACACAAATAAAGCTGTACATGTGCACAAAGCCCAGCTGCTCTGCAGACTCCAGGTGGTTTTGGGGTCACGTCCCCATTGTGGCAGTGTGGGCAGAGCCCCTCTGCATGTGCCCTGGGATTATTCCAGGCATGCAGAAAGTCTGGGGGCAAAACAAAGCTTTGTTTGTTACTCAGAGATTGTGCAGGGCTGCCCCAAACAAGAGATCAGGGAAACACAGGCAGGGTGCTCTGGGCCGTGGTTAATGCTGGAACTGGGGTCACTGCAGAGGTGTTTTGGGGCCTGGCTTAGTGCTGAATTGGGGTCCATGGTTCAAGGATATTTTCCAGCCTAAATGATTCTCTGATGCTTTGAAGCTTTTGAGGTTGCAGGATTAATTTTCAGAACATGAGGCAAAATCCTGCTCCACCTGGAGCCCTCAACAGCCCCAGGTGACCATAAATCTGAGGTGGTTTATGTGGGAAATCCAGCTAAACCCTCCCTGCTAGAGCAGCCAGTCCCACCTCTTGTTGACAAAGTGGCTTTAAAAGACCCTGCAGGTCCCCAGACTGGCCCTGCTCCTGTCACTACAGGGTCCCCCTGGCCTCAGCCACCTGCAGGGCAGCAAAGCCACCCTGGGGTTCCAGAGAGGAGCTGCCACTCGTTTGTTTTAAAGCTGAGCTGCTATGAAATGATCAGAAGTGCTATTTCAGTATTTAACTCCTCCAAGCCCTTCCCATTGGGCCATTCCTGCAAGGAGCAGAAGAGCCTGGACCAGACAGGACACAGAACTACCTGGGAATGGGGCTTTGCAGGCAAGGCAGACACAAATCTGGGGAATTTCCATTAGGGAGACTCAAGGACCTGAGGTGGGGATTCATTCCCTGCAGGAATTTTAAGTCAAGAAGGAAGCCACAGGCTGGACTGGATCAGGTGTGCTTCCCCTTCCAGGTATCTCATGGGACAGCATCCTCCAGCTCCAGGGCTCCCTCAGGGGCTGCCCTGGTGCTCTGCACAGCTCCCACTCACAGCAGCACCTGGAGTCTGAGCCTCAGCACAGTTTGTGTTTCACTGCTCACAGCTAATTATTCCAAGGCTCACAAGCGGCTCCATTGATTTCTCCTAATTATAAATCCTATAGAAAGTTTCCAGCTTGCCACAGTCCCCATTTTCCTCCCCACAGAGTCAATAAAAGTTAAGAGTTGCTCCCTGGTTCCTGTCATTACCACAATAAAACCTGGAGTAATTGAAAAGTGAATCAGGGAAATTGCTGGGTTGGAGAGCAGGGATAATTGGAATTACTTGGGAGCCCAAGCAGAGCTTGTCCCTGCCTGGCCTGAGCTGGAGCCATCCCGGACACTTTGCCAGGGTGACACAGAGCTCAGGGAGGACGGGTGTCCTGCATGAGCAGGAGCAAGGACCGTGCTCCTGCCAGGAGACCAGAAATCACTGCATCAATTCACAGACTGACAGAATGTTCTGACTTGGAAGGGACCCCCAAAGATCATTGAGTCCAGCTCCTATGAGCCGACAAGGGTGGTTTTGAATTCCAGCTGAGGTTTTTCCACTTCCTAAAAGATACAAATGACAGCAAAACAATAAAAAAAAGATAATTTCTCTCTCTATTAGCATAACATTTGAGATGCTCAGCAGGAGCTGAGCATTTGTCAAGAGAACAATTCCTTCCCTCCAGACAGGTTTTTAACTGGAACAGGAAGACCCCAAACCCCTCAAGTCATTACTGCTGGCACAATTTGGGGATGAGCTGATCCCCAGGTCTGTGTTTGTGCTCCAGAAAACTCTACAAAGGCTTTTTAGTGGCAATGCTGGGACAGAGGGAGAGCAGCAAAGTCTGAGAGGCTGGGGGAGCTGGGGCTGAGCCTGGGGAAGGGAGGGTGTGCACAGAGCTCCCAGCACTGCCAGGCCTGGAGGGGACACAGGGAAGGCAGAGAGGGAGCCTGCAGCAGGGACTGGAGGGACAGGACACAGGGAATGGCTTCCCACTGCCACACGGGGATGGGATAGGTGGGAGGGAATTGTTCCATCCCAGTGGAACATTTGGGTGGGGAGGGTGGGCAGGCCCTGGCACAGGGTGCCCAGAGCAGCTGTGGCTGCCCCTGGATCCCTGGCAGTGCCCAAGGCCAGGCTGGACATTGGGGCTTGGAGCAGCCTGGGACAGTGGGAGGTGTCCCTGCCATGGCAGGGGTGGCACTGGATGGGCTCTAAGGCCCTTCCAACCCAAACCATCCTGGGATTCTCATCACTCCTGAGTGGCTCAGCCTGAGGTTTTCTTCCTGACCACTGCTCATTGCACAGATGCAAATCATTCATCCTCTAAAGGGTTAATGAAGGAAAATAAGTGCACTTTGCTTAATCTGGGCCCTGCAATATTCCCATCTATGCCTGTGTGTGCAGGCAGATTTGCACACATCCATCTGGTTTTATCCAGCATCCACAGAAACACCAATTTCTCCAATTCCCTTCACTTATCTCCTGCTGCAGTCCCAACCCTGCTGCAGGCAATGTGGACAACAGGGACCTGAGACAAAGTTCCTGGCTCTGTCCAGATGAAAAACATTTCTGTGAACAGCAGGGCTGATGTGTTTGGTTTTTCTGCTGTCCTTGTTCCTCAGGGATTCAGCTAAAAATAGTGAGTGTCCCATTGTCACCAGTGGTTCCTTGGTGCCCAGTTCAAAGCTGGGCTGCAAATCCCCCTGGGATTTAATCACCAGTTTCCATCCTGCTTTGTTGTGCATGAACAAATCTCACCAGCCCTGCTCTGCTGTCTTTAATGTTGAAAAGGGAGCAGCTGTGCTCCTCACATCCTGTTCCATGACAAAAATCATTTCTCCTGGCAACTGAAGGTGTGGAAATTTGGGATAATTCCTCTGGTTCCTTGCAGCAGTGCTGGGGGTGTTGCTGGATCAGGGGGCAGTGAAGCTGCCCAGGGTTCCCAGCCCTCCTGGGTGGTTTCCTGCAGTGCTGATAGCATGGGGGTGAATCCAAGGATTTCTCACCCAGCACCCCATCCTGCATCCCTTTGGAGTCTTCATCCCGGGAAACTCCAGCCTGGCATTGAGTCCCTTCCTGATTCCATCCATGTGGCAAAACCCACAATTCCATCCCTGTGGTCACTTCCTGCCTGCAGGAGCATCCCCTCAGCATGTGGTGACCCTGCTCCACCTCGTCAGGGCTGATGTTCAACTTCTGCTGGAATTCTTTTCCAGTTCCTGGCTCAGAGACAATTCCCCGAGGCCAATACAAATCTGGGGTTTGCTGTAGTTTGTGGGTTTGTTTTTTTCTGCCTCAGGGAATCAAAATCAGAGAAAAGCTTGGGGTCGGAGGGACCTCAAAGCCCATCCAGTGCCACCCCTGCCCTGGCAGGGACACCTTCCACTGTCCCAGGCTGCTCCCAGCCCTGCCCACCCTCACAGGAACAATTCCTGCCCAATATCCCATCCAGCCTCTGGCAGTTGGGAGCCATTCCCCTGGTCCTGTCCTGCCTGGTTTGTCCTGTTCTCCCCAGGCTGGGGAAGGAATGGGAATTTCCTGCTGCACCCCCGTTCTCCCAGGGCAGAAGTAGCTGTGAGTTGGCATTGCCCTCCCTCCACTGGGGCATTGAACAGAGGGGTTTGGCCTTGCTGGGTATCCTGAGGGTTGGTGGGGGCTCAGATGGGCTGGAGGAGCCCTGGAAAGCCCTGATTGCTGTGCCTGAACCCTTCTGGGGCTGTAAGGCCTCAGTTGCAGGGGTGGACAGAGGAGGAGCTTCTGCAGCACTCAGAAAACCTCATCATGACTTGAAACATTTCAATTCTTTTTTTCCTAAACTCAGAGAGACTCCTCTGCTCCCCTGGCACTGCACAGCAGCCAGAGTGTGTCTGCTCTCTGCTGCACCATTAGCAGGGTTTAATTAATACCACAAACTGCACGTGTCCAATGCCCTTCTGGGGCAAAATGTTCACACTCAGCAGGAATTGTGGGTTTAACACTTGGTTGGTGTAAGAACAGCATTTCCTGCTGGATCTACAGCAGAAGTCAGCTCAGAGGGAAGTGTCCCCTTCTTGTTCTTCCCACCCAGGCACAACCAGGGGGTTAGGAAGGTAAAAAAGGGGGCAGAAACAAGGTTGTGGTTCATGGAAGGTGTTAGAGCTACCAGGGGAATCCCTGAGGGTTTTCTCTTTGCTGGGATGGAGCTGCTGTCCAGCCTGGAAGGCCACCCCTGGCACAGGGCTGGGTTTCTCTGCTGCTCCACCAGTGCCAGGGGAGCTGGCAGGGGCAGCACCCATTTAGAGCATTCACTGTTAGAGGGAAACCAAGCCCAAAGAGCCAAAACCCACAGCAGGGTGTTGAAATGAGGCTGATAAAACACAAGCTGGGGATTGTGGCACTGCCCTCACAGCTGCTTTGCTCAGAGCCCATGCCCTGGGTGTAACTGGGCTGTCTCCCACAGTTTGACATGCAGAGGATAACGCTGGAGGAGCTGAAGCACATCCTGTACCACGCCTTCCGTGACCACCTCACCATGAAGGACATCGAGAACATCATCATCAACGAGGAGGAGAGCTTGAATGAGAACTCTGGCAACTGCCAGACAGAGTTTGAAGGTGAGACAGAAAGCCCCTGGGTTTCTGTTCAATTCTGCCCTTCCTGTGTCTGTGAAACTCGCTCTGATCTGGGATGAGGGTGCGTGGGGCTGGCAGGAGTTACTTTGGAGTGAGCAGCAAGGACACACAGAGAGCTGCCCTCAGATTGCCTCTATCCCTCAGCAAAGCTGATCCTTTTTCAGGCACAAGGATGAAGCACTGGGGGTTTTCCCCTCTGTCTGGTGGGATGCAGGCAGAGGGATGTGCAGAGATGAGTGCCTAAGCCAGGCTGGACCACCCTACAGAAACACCTTTATTTCCCTCATCCCACCATGGAAAGACTTTCTTGGCACTGGCAGGCCCTACCAAGCTGTGTTGGGCTTCTCCAGCTTCCTGTTCAAATCCCAAAAAGGCTCCCAGGGAACAGCTGGGACGTGTCCTGTCCTGCACTGTAACACCAGCAGTAAGCAGAGGACTGTGCCCTGCTGCCCTGGGCACCTTTTGCTCTGAGCTGCCAGGACCTGCCTCAGCCAGGACAGCTCCTCTCCACACGTGAGGAGCTCTGCAAAGTCAAGAGCTGAGCAGTGCTTGGAGGCACCCAGAGAAGGGGAAACATTTCCTTCCTTCAGCAGAGCCACAGGGGATCAGGAATTAGCATCAGACACTGGGATCTGCTTTGGGTTCTGCACTTGGACAGAGCTGACACTGGCAGGGACATTCCCCATTTTAAGCCACCTCAGAAGAAGCATTTTCATTTCCTTGGCCAGAGGAGCTCATGCTGCTCCAAAGCATTGCTGCTTGGAACAACCAAACAGGTCCTTGTGTCCAGAGTGGGGCTGTCCCTGGGATCCCTGGCAGTGTCCCCAGGCCAGGCTGGATGGGGCTTGGAGCAGCCTGGGATAGAGGAAGGTGTCCCTGCCCAAAGAACAAGATGGTTTTTAAGTTCCCTTCCAACCCAAATTGTTCTATGATTCCATGAAATCATCTCATGTGCAGAAGAGCCCAGGGAAATGGAACAGAGAAGCTCAGAGTGCCCTGGTAGAGCCACTGCAGAGCATGTGGGGGGAATTGTGACAAATTCAACAGCTCTGAAAGGGCACCAGGCTGAGGCACCAGGCAGAGGATGAAGATACAGCCCAGTCCTTGGCCTGGCTAATGGATGAGATGCAGCAGCTCCATTCTTCCCCTCCCCTCTGTTAAACACTGCAGAGAAGCTGGAGGAGCACAGATGAATTTTAAAAAACCTGCAGGAGGGAGGCAGCAGCAGAACTCTCTGAATCAGGCCAAGCAACAATTTTAATGTTCCTCCTGGAGGGCAGCAGGGAGGGAGAGATGTTTCTTCCTTGCCTGGGGCTGTTGGTGCCCACTGACCTGCTGATCCCTGGGGACGAGCCAGCTGTCACTGCTGCAGGGTTTTGGGAGCTTGGCTGAACCATCCCAGAAAAAACCTGGGTCCCACATGCTCAGCATCTCATTTTGGAAGCTCCAGTTTCCAAAAGTGCAGCAGGAACAGCTTTTCTCGTGGGATGTTTTGGCATTGCTGGTGCCAGGCAGAACCTAGAAGCAAAACAGACCCTTTTTAGATATTGGGAACAGAAACAAATCCAGCAGGGAATAAAGATCACCTGAACTGTCAACAACAGGGCGAAGTTTTGCTCCAGATCCCAGTGGAAGGGGACAGTTCTGGTCTGTGACAGCTCTGACAGGAGCATTTCTGCCAGGAAAGAACAGGTTGTGTCCCTGCAGCTCTCCAGGCCTGCCGGGAATGACCCACAGGTGCCCTCAGAGCTCCCAGCCCTCAAACAGCAGGATCCCTACAGGGCTCAATAGCAGGAATTACACATCATGGATTGTGGCACTAAGGGACAGCTGTCAGCTGTCCTGGGGTGTCACCCTGGGGGTCACTCACTTCTAATTAGTGCACTGAAGGAGATGCCTTTTGGGTAGAGTTCCTAGAGTTTAATTTAGGTGCTACCTTGGGATGGGATAAATTGTACCCTAAAAGAATTTCCTTTCTTAGTTCAACTCTTCAAACAGCAATTCAAATACTTCTTTCAGCTCCCATCTATATTTAAGGTATCATCCACCCCATTGAAGGGCCTTTAATTCTGGGGAGGAATGAAGCCAAGATGAGCCCCAGGGCTTCTCACTGAGCTTTGGGGATCTCCTGAGGGAGCAGACACAGCAGAGACTTTCAGGAGTACCTGGGTGAAAGGGGGATCTCCACTCAGTGTCACCTCTGGCTGTGTTCTTGGATCCCAGAGCAGCCCCAAACCTTCTCCTCCTGTGGGCAGAGACATTCCCTTCTCCACACTGCACATTCCCCTTCTCCACACTGCACATTCCCCTTCTCCACACTGCACATTCCCCTTCTCCACACTGCACATTCCCTTCTCCACACTGTAAATTCCCTTTCTTCACACCTAGACATTCTCCTTCTCCTCACCTGGACATTCCCCTTCTCCACAGCTGCACATTCCCCTTCTTCACGTCTGAACATTCCCCTTCCTCACACTGCATATTTCCCTTCTCCAAGCCTGGGTGAGCTGGCTCAGGTGATGAAGAGTATTGTCCAGTTAATATCACTGTCAGTCCAAATCCATGAGATTTCTGTCATACAATTATGCCATTTTGTGATAATATGATCTTTATGACCATGAAATGTTCTTCAGTATCATTGTGGATGACAGACCTTGCACCTCTCACCACACGATTTACCCCAAATAAAATATTTGTATTGTAGTCAGGGCCAAGTCCAGGGTTTCCTCAGCTCCCTGTGAACACTGAAGTCATTTGCAGGATGTCACATCCAGGGGAAGGACACGGCCAGGGCAGAGGCACAGCTCTGTCCTCAGCTTTATCTCTGTTTTTATCTCCAGGACAGCACAGTGAGTGCTGTGTGATTTCATGGGACACAGGGAAAGGACAAATTGCAGCAACACTGTGCTCCCAAAGATTTACAGTCCAGCAGCCTTTTCCTGGCAGTTCCCTTGATCCAACACTCAGCACACAGAGCTGGTGGCACAGCAGTCAGTGCTTACAGGACTGGTGCTGCCTGCCAGGAGGGTTCCACCCTCAGCCATGACCCCAAATCCATGGGATGCAGCTCCCCCCTGCCCCCTCTGTCCTGCCCAGCTCAGCTTGGCAATGACAAACCGACCTGTTAAACCAAAAATAACTGCAGGCAGCCAGAGCAAGCCACCATCACTCACCTGTGGCAGGGCTGGGACAGGGCCACTATAAATACACTGCTGCTGTCCTTGTGAGGAACTGTTTTCCTGCAGGCTCCCAGTGCTGGGAGCACATCCCAAACCCACCATGGGCATGGTGACCTGGAAACAGCCTGGCCCCATTAACCCCAGTTCCTGCTGCAGGAGTTCTGGGGACAACTTTACTGGAACTTTCTAGTTAATGAAAAAGGGGGGGGGAAAGATTGTCTTTGGTCTTCTGGGAATAAGTAAATTTATTATGAGATATTTGAATGGGCTTGTGCAGTTTTCTTGGGATTTCTTAAGAGGATTATGGAAACATGTGGGAATCCTCCTCAACTTTTTCTCCATGCATGTTATTCTTTCTTGGATGCATCACTGCCAGTGAGACAAAACCTCAGCATTCTCTGGGGTTTTCTATGGGCCTGTTATACATTTGCAGATATGTGAGGGACATATGTGTGGTCATATGTCCACGTGCTGTCACATCAGTAACAGATTATTCCTGCCTGACCCAATGGATAAACCCAGTGGTCAGTGCCAGTGGGGGAGTTCTCCTCACCAACCTCTCCTGGGAGTGTTGAGAAGATGAAGAATGGCCCAGCCTTGATTTGCCTTTTCCTGGTGAGGTCTGATGGATGTTGGAAACCTCTGGGTTGTTCTTTTCCCTAGGAAGGGTTGAGGAGTTCTCCAGAGGAGCCTCAGGCTCTGCCCATGTCCAATGAACCAGCTCCACATCCAGCCCCTGGCGTGTCCCAGGGGTGACAAGAGCTCCCACTGGCACCCAAATGTTGGCATCCAGCCCTGGGACAATGCCAGCTATGGGAGCCAGCAGGAAAAGCAGATTCTGTGCTCAAAGATTATGGATTTAGAGAAAGGAGAGAACTGAGGGCAAACCCTGCCCAGTAAGCAGGAGTGCTTAAATGGAACTTCATATTCAAGAGGGCAGCACAGAGGGAGGAATTCCAGGAATCAGGACATCAGGAATTGCAGCTCCTCTGTCTCCCTGTGGATTTCAAGGGAGCAGGGCAGTGGTGATACCCATCTCCTTGCTGGAGTCATTCCCACCAAACAGCAAGAGGGTCTGGCTGGGCCTGCAGCCCCTCCACACATTCCCCTTTCCCCTGGGGTTATTTGTAGGTAATTTGGATGTTTGATGTCCCTTCAGTGGGTAAAGAGCAGTAAATGGGACTTCCCTGCACCCTGCTGCCTTCAGGCTCTGTTTTATAACAGAGCCCTCAAGAAGTTGTTCAATTCAGGAACATTTCTGCAAAATCACCGAGCATGTTTTACTCTTTTCCTCGGAAGAGGTGAGTTTGTTATCCCAATAAACCTTTGCCCAGCCTTGGGCTGCTGTTTCCATCACCAGCCCCACCCTAACAGCAATGCTAGTGATTTTTCTGCTGCCTGGGAGTGCTTTCAAAGTACAGAAATAACAGAAAAATACATAAAAAATAGCTACAGCTGGGCAGGAATGAGCTTTTCAAAGCACCAGGGCACCGTGCACAAAGCCAGGGAGCCACAGCATTGATCCTGTGTGGTTTATAAAAGCCAGAGAAGAAATCCAGGAGCAGAGCAGTGCAAGCAGAGAGTGAGGAATTTGGGAGAGCTGCTGGCAGGGGGGATTTCATTCCCCGCCCAGAACACAACAAGACCTCACTCACATTCCCTGCTCGGGGCAGGATGGCTCCAACCCCCCCCCACCTAAGGAGGGTTCTGTGCCTCTGGCACTGAGCTGGGACCACTGGGAGCTGGGATTAGGGCACTGCTGAGCACCAGCCAGAGGAGGTGATGGGAGAGAAAACTGGGATTCAAAACACAGCATACAGGGCTTTCTGATGAGGTTCAAGACTGGATCAGAACAAGGGGTTTTCCAACATACTCTAAAAATATTCTCCTTTCCAGCTTTCCAAACATGGGCACCTGGAGCCTGCCCTTGGCTGCATTTTAGGTTTGTTTTGGGATTGTTGTGAACCATCTGAAAGTCTCCTGTCATCATAAGACCACCCATGAGGAAAAGGTGACAGGGACATCCCTTCCCAGGGCAAACCAAGCCTAAAGAGCAAAGCAAGGCCCAGAGGAGCTGGGCAGAGCTGCCCATCCTGTGTGGGATGATTTCCTGGCTCTCCCTGACTGACCTGGACAGGCCAATTGGGTGAGGGTCAGCAAGGCCAAGTGCCAGGTCCTGCCCTTGTTCCATGGCACAGCAGCCCATGGAACGCTCCAGGCTGGGACAGAGCAGCTGGAAAAGCCCTGGGGGTGCTGGTGCCAGTGGCTGGACATGAGCCCAGCAGTGCTCAGGTGGCCAAAAAGGCCAATGGCCCCTGGGCTGTGCCAGGGCAGGGCTTGTCCCCTGTGCTGGCACTGCTGAGGTCACAGCTCCAGTGCTGGGGTCAGTCCTGGGCCCCTCAGGACAAGACAGACCCTGAGGGGCTGGGGTGTGTCCAGGGAAGGGAACAGAGCTGGGAAGGGTCTGGAGCCCCAGGAGAGGCTGAGGGAGCTGGAAAGGGGCTCAGCCTGGAGAAAAGGAGGCTCAGGGGGGCCCTTGTGGCTCTGCACAACTCCCTGACAGGAGGGGACAGCCGGGGGGGTCGGGCTGTTCTCCAGGGAACAGGGACAGGAGGAGAGGGAACGGCCTCAAGCTGGGCCAGGGGAGGCTTAGATTAGAAAATAAGAAAAGTTTCTTCACTGAAAGGGTTGCCCAACAATGGTGGAAGTGTCCTAAAATTGTGGCTGTGGCACTGAGGACATGATTTAGTGGTGACCATGGTGGTGGTGCTGGGGTGATAATTGGGCTGTTCCAGCCATAACCACCCCAGGATTGCCTGGGGAAACCTTCAAGGCTTTTGCAAACAAATCTCCACAGTGCCCCAACACCTCAGGGGGTTCTGACATTCAGATGTGGGGAGGCCAAGGCAGAGACATGAACTGGCTTTATTAAGTCACAGCACGAATTCTCACTGATGAGCTTAGCAAAAAGTGAAATTAAATAGAACAAGTGCTAAAAATCCCAACTCTATCTGCTTTTTAATTGCTGCTCTCACCTCTTTTGACAATTATTCTGCGAGCATTCACTTGGAAAGGTTCTTAATAAATCTGATTTGGCTTAAGCACAGAAAACCTAAAACAGTTTGGAAAAGTGACTCATGTACCATGGATACTCCTGGGAATTGTCACAGTGGGGGCCTGAGTGTCATCAGGGAGCACTTCTTGATTTTCTATTCATTCCCAGTTGACCTGGGTGAGTTGGAGGGATTCACACAAGGTTGATAATTGCTGTTAAAGAACTTTAGAGACAACTTAGTTCAAACTGAAAGAGGGGACATTTAGGTCAGAGAGTGGGAAGAAAATGTTCCCTGTGAGGATGGGCAGGCCCTGGCACAGGGTGCCCAGAGCAGCTGTGGCTGCCCCTGGATCCCTGGCAGTGCCCGAGGACAGGTTGGACATTGGGGCTTGGAGCAGCCTGGGACAGTGGAAGGTGTCCCTGCCATGGGACAAAGATGAGCTTTGAGGTCACTTCCAACCCAACCCAACCCATTCTATGATTCCAACTTCACAAAGAGCTTAAAAGAAATACACAGCTAACCCCAAATACCGTTGTGAGCATTTAAAGGGATTAAAGGCCATGATGAGGGAGAGGAGTTGCTGAAGGGTTGGGAAGGACTGGGATGGGCTGGTTTGGACCTCCTGGAAGGTTGGCTGGGTTGTTTGGGAATGTCCCAGCAGGGACAGGAGGGTTCCTGGGCTGCTCCAGGAGGGAACAGAAGCCCTGCTGAGTGTGACCACCCCTCTTGTCCCCGCAGTGCACGCCCAGAAGCAGAACCGCCAGACGTGCGTGCGCAAGAGCCTCATCTGCGCCTTCGCCATGGCCTTCATCATCAGCGTGATGCTGATCGCGGCCAACCAGATCCTGCGCAGCGGCATGGAGTAGAGCTGGCACGGCTCACACGGTCCTGGCAGCGCCATGGCGGCCATGCATGCGCACCCGGGAGAGCTCCCGCCCCGATCCCACGGCACCGACACGCGGCCACGGCCGGCGCCTGCGGCAGGAGCCTGCGCCGCAGCGTGTCCTGTGAACCAACCACATCCTTTTGGCAGGGACATCAAAGGGCTGTTCTAATGCTTTAAAGGTTTTGTTTCCTAATGCAATAATCCCATAGCCAGGAGTCCCGAATTATTGCTTCGAAACAGCAATGGCAACGCGGAGGAGACTGGGATCCCGCGGTTCCAGGGAGGCCCGGCCTCGTGACTTGTCCTGATCCCAGGGCCCCTGACTGTCCCACGGGGCTCCTGCCGGGCCCACGTTCCCAGGAAGTCGATCGTAGCATTGCCACAAGCAAGTCCTGTTCCTTTTGTTCCACGTGTTCCAGCTTCACTTTCCTTTTCCCTTATGACCATGCCATGGAGTTTACGGCATTAGAGGGGAGCTAGAGCATCCTTGTACAGTATTTTCTGAGGAAAAAAGGGGAGAATTTGCCAGCACCATACAAAATGTCTATTTTTTGCTTCATCAACTCCACCTTTGACACGAGACTGTGGGGTAGCAGGAGTCTGTTGGCCATTTTTTTCTGACTGTGACTCAGGGCTTGAGGAGCACCCCTTGTTTTCCCACCTGGGCATTGCTGAACTTGTGCAAAGTCTTCCAAGGGACTCTGCCACCACCAGCGCCAGCTAAACCTCCCTCTCCTCGAGCCTCTCTGCACATTTCCTCTCCAGCAGTTTGATCCTTCTTCCCTATTGGTCTTCAAGAATTTTTCCCCAGGTGAAAATCCTGAGGGAAGCTCTTCCTGAGCTTTCCTCCCCTCTCCTTGCCTGCACAATTTTAATTTATTCCATTTCACGTGGCCTGGTTATGATCTGCACTGAAACCTGCATGGCAGACATCATCCTGTGGGGGAGGTTTTATTTTCACCTGAATGGTAAAGTGTGGATTTGACCAGCCAACTTCTCCATTCCCTCCCAGGATCCATCCCACCACGCCCATCCCATGGGCAGGCTCCAAAGGGGGCCATAGGAAAAGCCGAGCGCAGCAGGAGAAGAAGGAACCGACCCTGAGGCCACCCCCGTGTGCTTGAAAGTGTGTCAGACTTCCAGATCCAGGGAGCATTGGGTGGCTTTCCTGGAGCACATTTTAAGGAGCAGCAAGGAGAAGATGGAATGATGCAGAGCAGGGACACCACACGGGAAGTGCAAGGAGCCAGGATTACTTGGGAAGGTGTTTTTCCTTTGAAACTTGACACAAATCCGTGCATTTCCCTTCGATGAACTGTGCCCCTGGGTGCCACACCAAGACACAGGTGATGTCCTGCCCTCCTAAGAGAGATTTCCCAGCTGGTGATCCTGCAGTGCTCCAGGGGAGTTCCATGGAGGCACTGGCGTGTTGGAGTGGGGTGGCTGTGCTGGGAGAGCTCCAGGCACACCCAGGACACTCAGGAACCCTGAGGTGTTGCTCCTGGAAGTGGAGGTGACTGTTCCCTGTGCCACACGAGGGGCAGGGTGGCTCCCCTGGGGTTGCACAGCCCCAGCCTCCCCCATCCCACCCTGCAGCCACTGACTTACACTGGATCCATCCCCAGCACTCATGCCAGCTCTTGCTTTTCTACTTGTCTGAGTGACAACATTTACCTGTATTTTTAGCAGTCTAATTTAAAAATCTGCTGCTCATTGTCCTGTCTCCCACCACCCCTTTAAACTCAAGTCACTTTTAGGTGTCTCAGTCTCCCACCTCCACCTTTTCCTGCCATTTTCCTGGTGTCCCCTCCATCCCAAAGACAACACCTTTTCCACAGCAGCCAAGCTGGTTTTTTCTGCCTTTCCCAAACACAAACCTCCTGCATTTCTGTTCTGCTGTGACCAATAGAGGTGAACTGCAGAATATTCCATTAAAATATGATTCTGTCTCCCAGAAGATGGAGAGATTTCCATTTGCTACATTTTGCTATTAGGGCAGCAGCAGAATATCTGTGAGGTATTCTGGTGTGGGATATTCAGTGCTGGGGAGCCCAGACATGTTTTCTGTGCTGGACATTGCAGATAACAAGCTTGGGAGATCATTTTAAGGAAACTCGTCCCCACTTTTAGGTCTCAGGGGTCTATGGAAAGGTGGCAGCTCTGGGAAAAAAGTCTAAATGTTCCTTGCCACGGAGGAATACTCATTTTGTGCCTGGGATTGTGCTGGAGTGAGTGTGGGCAGATGGAGGTGGAGGGGAGGGATGAGGGGAGCACGGGGCAGAGCAGTGCCTCCACTGAGCCCAAACCCACAACCCCAAACCCACAACCCCAAACCCACAACCCCAAACCCACAACCCCAAACCAGGCATTTCCCCACTTTTCTTCACCCATGTGCCACAACCCCCCAGCAGACTCCAGGCCCAGAAGCACCTCATGGACAACGATTGTCTGCATTCCTTGAAGCTTTCTGGAAGGCTCCAGAATTCCCTCCTGCATGCTCCATAAACCCTTGTAAATAGAGCCATTGTCCAGCCCAGCCCTTCCCCTCGCAGCTCCATCTGTGAAACCAAACCTATAATGAATATATTGGTAAAAGCCATAGCCTGGTGTCAGTAGAGTTCATTGCACAACTCCCCACTGATTTTACTGGGTACAGGATTTTGGGGGCTTTGGGGTGTCATTTTTCTGTAGGGAGCCTCATTTTTCCATTACGAATCAGGGTCACATCTTGCCAGAGGTCTCCTTCCCCTTCCTAGAGCAGCCTTCCTCCATCTCCAGGCGTTGTGAAGAGATCCTTTCTTTAGTCAGTGACTCCTGGCAATGCAGGATGGATCAGGCCAAGCTATTCCATCCTTTCTTTCCCCACAACCTTCCCATCCAGCAGCGCTGGATGTCTCCTACCTCCTTCCCTGGCTCCATTTATGTAACATCCATTTATCTCTTTTTTTTTTTTTTTTCTTCTACACAAGAGGGGAAAAATAGGGCTTTTTGCTGCTTTTACAGACAGGAGGTAAAAATAGAGCAGTAAAATTCTGATTGGAACCTGATGGCGAAAGCTGAGGGGGGAGAAAGCAGAAGAATCAAAGACATAAAAATAAAAACCCCACATCCCATACTTTAAGGAAAAAAAACCTATTTAAGTGCTAATTAACATACTTTAAAAAAATACCCAGACTGCAGCAGAGCTGTCAGAAAAAGCTCCAAACTTCTGCTCTTGCCAGTTCCAGGAGGATTGAAGTGTCTTTTCAGCCCTGCAGTTCTGGAGGAACAGGAGATTGCCATGGCAACCCTGGCTGTTCGTGACATGGGTGCCACCATGGCAGAGCACACACGACGATCCCAGACCTCCAGGGATGGGCAAACAGCTCCCAGCAGTGGGACAGGGGCTTTTCATGGATTAAGAAATTATTAGGAATTCGCGAGCAACTCTGTTGGTTTGGCCACAAAAAACCGTGTGCAATTAATGGGATTGATGTGCAGGGAAGGCTTTGAGAGCAATGTGATGATTTCAGCCCGACAGAGGCTTTGGTTTAATTCAAGAGAGAGTGAAATCCACTCAGCCTGAGCACTGCCTGTCCTGGGCTTGCTGAGGACACTTTGGGGAAGTTCTGCATGTGGGGATCGAGCTCTGGTGGGAAGCATTTGGGTTCCTGTTCCTGCACCCCTGGTCACCACTGACCTTGGCTTCAACCACTGGCTCTAGCAGCAATCCTAATTCCTGCTCTGGAGAAGCCAGCAGAAGGAACAGCAGCCTCACCAATGCTGAAATAATTTGGAGGCCGTGGGGAAGTCAATTCCAGCAAGAGCTGCTGAAGGAGCACTGCTCACCTGTCAGAGCCAAAGCCATTCCTTCAGGGCAGTGTCCAGGCAGGACAGGTGCTGTGGCTTTGTCCTGTGCACGGCCAGGAGCTGGACTTGAGGTCCTTGTGGGTCCCTTCCAACTCAGGATATTCCATGATGGAAGTGCTGGTGGCCCTGGAGAGCCAGATCCTTCTCACAGCCAGTGACATGCAGGAGGTGTGTCACCTCCAGTGCCACCCACAGGAGCCTGGCCCCTCCATGAGTGCAAGGAGGAATTCCTGATCAGAAGCAACGTCAACAGAATCGAAAGATTTAAATTAGGAAGGCTTGACTTTGTTAGGACTGTGGTCCTCATGCTGTGGGGGTGATAGGGAATTAAAGAGAGTTCACAGAATAATTCTGCTTCCTGCTTGATGGGCACCCCCATATCCCCCAGTCCCTGTCAGCACCTGGGACAGTGATCACAGACCCCAGGTCCAGGGTGAGCAGGAGGGTGGGAGGGAGGAGGACCCCCAGCTCCTGTCCCTGCTCCCTGGTGAGCCAGAGCTGAATATCTGGATGTAATCCAGTTCATTTGAGAGATTCCATCCCGGTTATCCAGAGGTTTCACCTGTTGGACCCGTGCACAGGCAGGGCTGGATGTTGGCTGCTTTAATTCCAGCAGCTTGGATACCCTTCTTTTTAAGCTGGGCCAAGTAAAGAGGGGTTTAAAATCCAGAACTAGGGTAGGAAGCAAGCAAAGCAAGGCAAGGTAGAAAACATTGCCAAGGCTGCCACTCCGGATGGCTGAAATCTGTCTGGATGAGCCGAGCACCCACGGGATCTTTCCTCCATTGAAGCGCAGGAATATTTTGTCCCCAAAACCCCACTCTGCTTCCTCCTGCCTGTCACAGAAGAGCAGAACATCTCCTGGGCCACCCCTGGCACTGGGAGGGGCTCCATCCCGGGCGATGGCCCCGGGACAAGGGGGACTCTGAGTTTTCCCATGGAAAACTCGTCCCCTGCACGTGCTGGGAGCTGCCAGGGCTGTCACCAGGCCGAGGTGACAGGAGAGCACAGCCCCCGCCAGCCCCGGAGCAGCGAGGGGAGAAGCAGTGGGAGGAATTACATTAAAATCTCTAAGAATGAAGTCCCTTATTTTACCCACCCCTGTAATCCATGATTTAGTTCCTGCTTTATGGATGAGCGTTTGAAAGAAGAAAAACCAACCCTTCTAAAATGAGAATCTGATGAAGTGTCTTTTTTTCTTGGCTCTGAATCACGCTTCCATTCCACTGATGAAGATGTACAGAACTTGCTGGGTTTCAATCTATTATTTTACCCTCCTGTGCTCTGACAGTGCAATTACATTTCCCTGGCATCACTTAGAACCTGTTCCTTTCCCAGGAATATAATGCAGAAAAAGAAAAGTTTCACAGCATTTCCATCTCTTTATGTTGTTGGCTGTTATCAGGACAGGGTCTCCATTTCTCCAGTTCAAGGAGAACATTTTAGGCAGTTCTAGGAAGTGCAAAAGCTTCACCAAGAGCAAGGTGGGCAGAAAATCTAACAGCATTTTAATTGGGAGTGTGCTCCACTTATACCTTTCCAGGGGCAAAAGTCTGGAAAACTGCTGTACTTTGGCATCTTCACTATGAAATAATTGCAGCCCCAGAAGAGGGAGAAAGGAGAAAAAAAGAAATCCTCTGGATCTAGAGCTCAGTACTTGACAGTTTGATGATGGAAGTATCACTGGGTTGTTGTTTTTTTTTTTTTAATTTTCTGTCAAGACAGACCAAAATACTTCATAGCCTTGAAAACCATTGCTAAATGAAATTGCCATTTTCCACCCAGTTATTTCCCCAGCTGTTCCTGGCCTGTCTTTGCCAGCATCCCCAACCAGCAGCTGGATTTGTCCTGCTTTAGGTGAGATCCATGTTCCAGCTCCCCTTTCCCAGCTGGTCCTGTGTCTCCATCAGCCAACCAGGCGACCTTGGGAAGCTCTGAGGTGGCCCCAGGAGCCCCTGTCTGGTGCCACCAGCACTTGGGCACGTCCTGTCCCTCCTGGGGGCAATTCCAAAGGGTGCAGGTGATGTTGCTGACATCCATCCCCAAATTCCTGCCTCTGTTCCCACCACAGCAGCCCAAGGATGGAGTCACATCCCTGAGCAGCCAAAGCTCTGGCAGCTCCTGTTCCCTCCCATCTGTCTGGGCTGGGGAGGGAGGAGAGCAGGTTACTCGTGGGCCCCAGGGTCAATCACAAATAACTCATTAGAGGGAATTGGCTTCAAGGGGAATGAGCCCAGGACCAGCCTGGTGCCATTTAATCCATAGCAGGATCTAAGGATTCAATGCCTCCTGACTCATCTCCAGGAAGTTCTCCACTAATCCCTGTGTCTCCCTTTTGTCACCATCTCATGTTTTCCAGCCATTCACTGTTCATTTGTAAATTCACCCGGTTTTTTTGGCTCGTTAACGAAAGACATGGCTTTTTAATTAAACACAAAAATTCACAAAGTCAGCAGCATAATAGTGAAAAAAAAAAAAAACCAAACAAAAAACCCTTTGTACAAAGTACTGTAAATATTCATATAAATTAACTGGGCATGCAACTGAAATAAATCCTATGTTATTGCAAGTTATCTGAGTGTATAAAGGAGTGTATAAAGGAAAACTGAATGCCATATGTATCAGCTGTTCCCTCTAACCAAACTCTACTGTAAATATATAATCTGTATAAAAATATTTTAATTTTACCATTATTTATGCAATAGAAATAAAGGTTTTTTTTCTTTTGATGAAGCTTTTTTTCCTCTTTTGAAGCACTGATATTCATTCTTGCCTGAGTACAAGAGCAAAAGCAAGATTTGCATAAAATATTAGGACAGAGACCCTTTATTCCTTCTGAGAGATACATGAACGTTTGGGGGGGTAATTTTGCTTTGAAAATAGATTTACATATTTAAAAGCCTGTTACTACAGAAGGAGCTCCTGGCTGGAGAAATGGGATCAGCAATTCCAGATGCACAGGAAGCCAAAGGGAGGGATTGAACTTCTCCTCTGGAAGGCAAAGCCACAACTGGTCAGATCTCAGAGAGAAAGGTCAGCACTTGTTCTAAAAATCCTTTTTTATCCTCCCAGAGAGGCAGAGGCTGATCCCGGAGCTGGGGTGGGCTTGGGGCACTGTTACTGCTGAGAGGAGGATGTTGAGCACAGCTTTAATCCTGACTCTGCTGCTGCCCAGCCCGAGAGCTGCTCTGTGAGGATTAACTGTACTCAGGGACCCTGGAGAGTGCTTTGTCCCTTAAAAGATCCAGAGCTCTTCCCTGGAGCCCTTCCTCCGCAGGAGCCAGCCCAGCACGTCCTGCTGGAGAGGGTGACAGTGGGGTTAATGACTGACACCACAATTCCTGGCACTGGTGCCTAAATCCAGTTTGAAAAAGGAAAAGCTGATGCTGGCCAATCTGCTCCCCCCAGGTGGGGCCAAGCCACAGTGGCAGGACAGGCTGGATGGGGCTTGGAGCAGCCTGGGATAGGGGAAGGTGCCCCTGCCCATGGACTGGGATGGGATTTAAGGCCATTTCCAGCCCCAGCCATTCTGGGATCCTGTGACAGGTTGGGTCTGAGCAATTCCATGCAATCCCTGCAATCCAGGCAGGGGTTGCCACTGGACAGCAAGCCCTGCAGGAAATCCATGTTTAGCAAATCTGTAAAGTATGAACAAAGGCACAGCACACTCTCATTGACCTCTCATGTCATTGGAGAGTGTTGCAAGGAACGGCTCAGGAATGAGCCTGGATTTATTATGGGAATGAATCAAATGTACTCCAGAAGTTCCTGTCTATTTACCATAGGAAGAACAAGCAATTGAAGGAATTCCCAGCTGGAAGGAGGAACCTGCACCCCACACTGAAAGCTGTTCTCATGCAGGTCAGTGTGTTCAGTGCCCTCAGGGAAAAGCCAGGCTTGTACCTTGAGTTTCAGCCACCAGAACTGTCCAGAAATTGAAATTTGCTGCTCGTACAGATTCTCTGCCCACCAGCCCTTGGAGAGGTGAGCACAGCTCAGTGTGACACCACTGGGAAATCACCCTTGACTGCATGAGAAAAGCAGCTTTAAAAAAGAAAAAACACCCCACAACTGGCCTGAGAGCAAACTGCTTTATCTCTGCATATCCATCCCACAAACACAGCCATTGTCCCAGCTCCACCAAAGCCTGTTTATCTCCCTTGTCATTTTAATATTCTGCATTGATGGAGACTTGAATGGTTAATTTAATACTTCCCGTTAATGGAGACTTGAATAGTTAATTTAATGGTGAAACACAGGTGAAAACACCACCCAAAAGCCCCATCCTTCAGCTGTGCCTCCTCAGGGTTTTTGGGGGCTGCTGTTGCTGGGGGACCAGGCACTGGCACTAGGCAGGAGCAATGGTGCAGGTCCAATCCAGCTCCCAGGGAATCAGTGGAAACACTCCCAGACTTTGTGGGATTTGGATTAGGTCATCACACAGCACAGCACTTCACACCCTGGCTCCTTGCTTTGTTTTAATGGAGTCTGGCCAAGGCCTGGAATTAACTGAAATAAAAGTCCTGAAGGAAAGAAATAAACCTTTCCTTACCCTGAGTGAAATTCAGGCACGGCCCCTCTGGCCATGGCTGGGCTCCCCAAGCTCAGACCTGCAGCAGGGTCTTGGTTTGACCCCACAATTTTCCCAGGCAGGTCCAAGCTGACCCAGAGACCCCCTGGCTGATCCCAGGGTGGGCACAGGGGAGGGATTGGGATTCTGTCCCTGTGCTCAGGTGAGACCCCACCTGCAGAGCTGCCCCAGCCCTGGCCCAGCACAGGCAGGACCTGGAGCTGCTGGAGAGATGCAGAGGAGGCTCCAGGATGAGCAGAGGATGGAGCAGCTCTGCTGGGAGGAAAGGCTGGGAGAGCTGGGATTGTTCAGCTGGAGAGGAGAAGCTTTGGGTGAGCTCAGTGTGACCTTGCAGGACCTGAAGGAGCTGCAGGAAAGATGGAGAGAGACTGGGGACAAGGGATGGAGGGACAGGACACAGGGACTGGCTCCCAGTGCCAGAGGGCAGGGCTGGATGGGATATTGGGCAGGAATTGTTCCTGTGAGGATGGGCAGGGCTGGCACAGGGTGCCCAGAGCAGCTGTGGCTGCCCCTGGATCCCTGGCAGTGCCCAAGGCCAGGCTGGACATTGGGGCTTGGAGCAGCCTGGGACAGTGGGAGGTGTCCCTGTCGTGGCAGGGGTGGAATGGGATGAGCTTTAAGGTCCCTTCCACCCCAAACTTTTCTGGGACTCTGTGACCCTCAGGCTGCCTTTGTTGCTATGATCTCACCCACTCCATTCTGGCTCTTTCCTCATTAACATCTCTAGGAAGTATTTGCTAATGCAAATCCAGAGGCAGTAATTTATTTGGGCCAAGCCAGTTAATCCTGGCAAGGCTCTCCCTTGTAAGTATAGACCAATATCATCTTGTTTTAATTGCTTCTTTCAGTGTTCCTCAACAAATCAAAAACATTTTAATTAAAAAATTCACCAAGAGTATCTTCCAGATCTTTTCCCATTTGTTCTTCTTCCTACCAAAATTATCAGGACAATTGTGAAGTTCTAAAGAAAGTAATTACAGCAGATGTTGATCTCTGCTGTAGCACCAGGCTTGCTGAATGCTGCACATCAGTCCCCTGACTTCTACTTTTTTGCAGCTTTGTGAAACAGAAATTTCTATCCTTGCTCTTCCCTCAGAAATGAGGCTGTGTAGGAGCTGGGATGATTTCATTCCAGCTTTCAGCCAGCTGCTAAGGCTTGGGGAAATTTGGAGGGGAGAAGGGGGAAGAAAAGAGGAGATACAATTAAGGAACTGCCAGGGATTCAGGGACTGGGGCACAGAACAGTAAGGGATGGCTGACAGGTATTTTATTTTACTCTAATATCATTCCTAGACAGAAAGGCCCTGCTCCACCATCACCTCCCCAAAAGGGAAGATGATAAATCCATTGGAAGTGGCAGCATCAGGCTGAGGATGCCAAGTGCCACACCTGGCACACTGCAATAAATCTCTTTTAACCCTAATTACTGCCTAAATTTTCCCTTGCCCATAATGACCTGTTTGGGATAAGCTGTCAGAAATAACTGCCCACACAATGACAGACAGCTGAGATGATCACAGAGTGTCACTGCAGACAGGAATTAAATGCAAGTGTCAGCACATGGCCCACAACCTGCAGCAGGATGCTGGTGGTCTAGGAAAGCCAATTTTCAGCATCCTCAGACTGCTCAGGGCTTCAGAAGGAGTGCGTTTCAATTGAAGGAGCAGTGTCCCCCACCCACAGGGCAAGAAAAAAATCATCCATTTGTTGGAGGCAAATGCCTCTAGGTCTGAGCTAAAGTTATAAACACAAAGGGATAAAACTGGAAGTTTTCTGGGAGTTAAAGTTGTGCAAAAGCTCCAGCTCTTCTTTCTCTATATCATGAGTTTCACAAAAAATTCAGGTCTCTGTCTCCAGCCCATCGGTTCTCAGCCTCTGTTGTGCTGAAGTCACCGAGCTGGACCTGCCAGGGAGGTCTCTGTGCACTGGAGACTTCGGGCACATCCCCAGCAGGTGCAGGAATGGGTCCAGACTGGTCTGCATTGGCAGGGACCTCAAAGCCCATCCAGTGCCACCCCTGCCATGGGCAGGGACACCTCCCACTGTCCCAGGCTGCTCCAACCCCAGTGTCCAGCCTGGCCTTGGGCACTGCCAGGGATCCAGGGGCAGCCACAGCTGCTCTGGGCACCCTGTGCCAGCCCTGCCCACCCTCACAGGAACAATTCCTGCCCAATATCCCATCCAGCCCTGCCCTCTGGCAGTGGGAGCCATTCCCTGTGTCCTGTCATCACAGCTGGGACAGCAGCAGCTGATCCCTGCAGGGCTGAATTTCACACACAAGGTTGTAGGGCAAGAGCAAAAATTCTGCAAATACCAGCACTGGGGGTGCTGCAAACACCCAGCACTGGGGTGTCTCTGCAGCTGGGGTCACGCCCCTGGAGTGAGGGGTGACACGGACAAGGCTCCATTGATATCTCCACTCCTGGCACTGCTCCAGGGGCAGAGCAGAGATCCCAGGGGCACCTCGGCCCCAATGAGAACACAATGTCCCCGAGCCACCTCCAGATCCAACAAGTTCCAGCCCACAGAGTGTTTCATAGCAAAGCACCAGAACCTCCTTGAAGTGAAAGATGTCACCTGGAGGGCTGAGAGCATCCAGCCTGGTACGAGCAGTGCTGGTGTAAGAGGGGTAATCACTGCATGTGAGGCAGGAAAAATCTTAAGTGATTGCTGTTTGCAGAGGCTGATTAAACAGAAATTAAACTCATCTGCATGTTCAGTGAGAAATGTGAATGGAATAGCAAAAGCATCCTTCCCACTGGCCTTTGGGAAGCTCATCCCTGGCCTGGCATGGGCCTGGCCTGCAGGTGGCACACACATGGAGCTGTGGAGCTTCCAGGCTGGAAGCCTGGGTGTCCTGGGTGTCCTGGGTTACAGTGTAAAGATGTGCCCAAAATTTGTATTGTGTCACCATGTGTTAACCCAGCTGGGGCAGTGATCCTGATCTCTGTGGAGATATCCTCTGCTAATGGGCCATGTGTTAACCCAGCTGGGGCAGTGTTCTTTATCTTCCCACAGCCCATCCTCCCTCCAGGAGATCTCTCCTGTCCATGGCCATGCAGTCCCAGGGCAGGGCTGATCAAATTCCATCATCCCACTGGGAGATGCTCCAGCCAGGGGCAGGAGCCAAACATTTCCTACCCAGATCAAAGGTGAGATTTGGAACACCAAGGCAGTCCTTACCCACTGGATTCCAGAGGACAAGAGCTCCCAGACCTTTTTACAGGATCACTGCTGCAACAAGAACACTTCACTGGACTGCTACCACCACCCCAACTAGAGGGGTGTCAGGCTGGATTCTGACTCTGGCAGTGCTTTTCTTTTATACTATTACATGCATTTTATTTTTTTTATCTTTTTTTCCTATTAAATTGTATTTCTGACTTGGAGTCTTTCACTGGTTTTGCTTTCAAACCAGCCCACACCAGCAGCTTTGGCATCTGCAGATTGTTGAACTTAAACTTCCAGAGAGGTGATTTCAGGTAGAGAATGAACAAGGAATTCATCAGCCTCAGGTTGCTCATGGGGAGGACATAGTTCCCTGTTTGCCCCATTCCAGCACCTGCTGCTCATCTTCACTGCACTCAGCTTCCCTAAGCACTTCTCCAGCTTGGGATGGAACAGAACAGAACAGTTCTGTTTATTTCAGCTGAAATGACCTGCAATGATCATGATCAGTTCAGCTCTGAGCACTTCAGGGCTGACCAAAAGTTAAAGCTGGTTTTCAAGGGCAATTTCCAAACTCGTCCTAAACATTGACCAGCCTGGGGCACCGAGCACATCTCTGAGAAGATCAGGTGATCAGCCTGTCCCAGTGTCTGAGCACCCTTCTGGTACAGAAATGCTTCTTCAGGTTCCTGGCAATGCCCTGAAGTTATCAGCCAGACCACAACTATGAATTCTCCAGTCTCCCTGGCTCTCATTAAGAAGAGATTTCTTCATCTTCTCCACCCCCATACGAGGGGACAGAGCCTCATTTCTAAATCTGAATTATCATCCAGAGCCCCCTGGGCTGGCACCATGTCCTGCCACCGTCTGTGCCTGGGAGCAGCAGGGACCTCCCTGGTGCAGGAGGGATGGGAGCAGCTCGGAGCATCCTGCACGTGGGAGGTGTCTGCAAAACCTGGGGGATCCTCCTGCCTTGCTCAGGATGGGTCTGGTGGCCTTGGGCTGGAACCAAGCCTTGCTCCGGGGAAGGACAACTGGTTTCCTGAATTCAGTGGTCAGGAATGGCAATCACAGCACCCCAGGTACTTCATTATCAGGATGCCAGGATACAGCACCATCACAGACCCAGGACACAGAATTTTTTCTCACCGTTTCTGAGGAGCCTTTTTGAGCACAAGCAGGAGCCTGGAAGTGCTGTGAACAGACGGATGCAGGAAGATGCGTGAAGAACCCAGTGACCAAAGCCCTGGGATCTGAGGGAGAAGGGATGTTGTTTCCTACCACATTGTGTGAGCTCCCACTGTGCTGGTACCAATTTTAGTGTCTTCTCTCACTTTGAACCGGAGAGAACCTGAAAGCCTGAAAAATACTGCAAATGGGGATTGCTTCTTCTGGTGAGAGAAATCTCCACGTACCAGGAACAGGCTCCAGCTTAGGACCTGTCAACACAGACCTGCCAAAATTAAATCTACTTGAAAGTGCATAACACATACTTTAATCCTGAAGATCTACAACATTCTGCTTGGAATATTTATTATTTCTTATACTCCATTTCAGAGAGGTTTTTTAAAATCCATTAACTCCTGTCCTATTCACGTGGAAAGTGATCACAGCGTTCACTCCCTCTTGGTAAAATTAACCTTACAAGTATTTTAAAATTATTGTCCCCTATAAGGCAGAAAACCAAGCAGTTCAGGGGGGAACAGGGAAGAAATGAGAGGGACAAGACCGGGATAAAACAGGAAAAATGTTGAGGACATGGATTTGCTTGTGCTGGTCTCCGTAATAGAAAGATGTGATACATCAGGGGTGCTACAAAGTATTGGCATTTCTTGGGAAAGCAGTTTCAGTGCTGCCATGATAAACTGCTCAGACTATTCAGGATATGTCAGGCAGGAAGCTGGAGTTCAGTTCATAATTGCAATTATTGCAGCATTTTCAAACGAATCAGAGCCAACATCCATGAATAAAGACTCCTTTATGGAGAAGCTGGAGAAGATAAAACCATTTCAGGCAATCAAGGAATGGGAAGGAGCCTCCAGTGAGACATCATCTCCTTTAACAGCCTTGCTGTACTACAGCACTTCTGAGAAGAGCAGCAGCAAAGGCAGAAGGCAAAGCTGAGGCACCTCCCCTGGCAGAACCAGGGTCCCAAAAATCCCCTCAGGCATCAGCACCTGGGGATTCTCTCCTAAGAGCTCCTGGTTGCCATCCAGGTGATTTCTCCAGAGAAGCTGGTGCCCAGCAGGAGCTCACGTGTGGGATGGCAGTGGCAGGATGTGAGGCTTGCTGAGCCCCAGAGGTCACTGTCCCCTCCACGGTGTGACACAGGGGCTGCTGGTGCTGTGCCAGGGCACATCCAAAGCCCCCAAAGGGAGAGGTGCTCAAAGGGAGGGTCTCACCCTCCTGTGAGACCAAGGGGCAGGGTTTGGCAAGGGGCAGGGGAACTCAGCAGGTCAGTGTCTGGCTGTGCAGGCAGTGCTGGAGGTTTGGGCTTCCAGCACCAGGGATCTGCCCTGGAGCAGCTGGATCTGCTGGGATTGATGGCATCCACCTGACCTCCTACCAGGGGCAAAAGCAGGGCTGGTGTGGGACTCAGGAGGGGCAGGGAAATCCCTGCCCAGCAGCCTCTGACAGCAGCTCCAGTGGCCTCCTCCCTGGCACAGCAGCTGCTGGAACCCTGATGGCTGCAGAGGTGATTTTCCCTCTGCTTCCCTGCCTTGCCAGGCCATGCCAGGCATTCCTGAGGGGCTGTGGAAGCTCTGGCTGGGCAGGACCGAGCAAGAGGCACCTCAGGTGTGTGTCCCTGTGTCCACACAGGAGACTCTGAGTGTCCTCCGGGGAATCAGTGAAGATTCTGCTTATCCCAGCCCCTGCCCAGGGCCTTGGCACAGCACACCTGGACACGCTGGGCGCTCAGGGACAGTGCTCTGTTGTCACTGGGAGTTTGGCACACCTGGACACGCTGGGCGCTCAGGGACAGTGCTCTGTTGTCACTGGGAGTTTGGCACACCTGGACACGCTGGGCGCTCAGGGACAGTGCTCTGTTGTCACTGGGAGTTTGGCACACCTGGACACGCTGGGCACTCAGGGACAGTGCTCTGTTGTCACTGGGAGTTGACCACTAGGAAATCACCACCCCCACCTGCCCATCACTGCTGGGAAATGGCTCTTTGGAGTCAAGGTCCTCTCACACAGCAGCCCTGACCCTTAACAGCTCTCTTCCCTCTCAGGTCACTCACACAGCTTCAGCTTCGAGGGGGGTTCACTGTCCCACCCCTCATGTCCTCCTGTGCTCCTGCAGGAAGAACCAGAGCTGGTTCCATGGCCTGTGCTTGGGCTTCCCTTCCCTCCACCTGGGCCAGCAGAGGAGCCATCTCCTGGTTCTGTGGCTGCTGCCTGGGAGGGATGAGGGAGTATCCAGAGCTTCTTCTCCATTTTGGAGCCAGGAGAATGCCATCTCTGTGGCTGGGGTGTCCATCTGTGGCTAACACAGGGCTACCAAGCTGCTGGAACACGATGCAGGGGTGCTTTGAGCCACCCTCCTCCACGTGGCCATTGTGCCCTCACACCTCCCAGTCTTCCCAGAGCCTTTGAGTCCAGCCTGTCTCCCTGCACTGGTAGGGGGATGAAGGGAGGGGTTGGGGGAAAAAAAGGTGTTTTTAAGGGTTTCTCATTATCCTGCTCTGATTTTGCTAGTTATAAATTCACTTTGTATCTCTAAGTCAAGCCTGTTTTACCCTTGGAGGTTTTTTTCTCTGGGTCCCCATCTCCACTCATGAACCATTCAGTAAATTTTCTCTCCTCTGTCCAGCTGTAGCACGGCAGGGGGAGTGAGTGGATGTCGTGGGTGACAGGCCAGGGTCAAACCGTGCCAGGAGCCTGGAACAGAGACTCCCATTTCCCCTGGACACTGCCTGCCCTCCTTTCTGGGACACTCCCGGCCCTCTGGGAGCTGGACTCTGGGGGTGGTTCTGGAATAGTTCTGTGGATAGATCTGGAATAGTTCTGTGGATGATTCTGGGATAGTTCTGTGGATAGATCTGGAATAGTTCTGTGGATGATTCTGGGATAGTTCTGTGGATAGATCTGGAATAGTTCTGTGGATGATTCTGGGATAGTTCTGTGGATAGTTTTCTCTGTATTTCTGGGGATAATTCTGTTGATATTTTGTCTATAGTTATGTGGATAGCTCTGTAGATAGTTTTGTCCATGATTCTGTGGATAGTTTTGTCTGCAGTTTCCATGCAGTGCTGCTTTTGAGTAACCACTGGCTTTGGAGGTGTCTGAGTTGGGGATAGGGCAGAGGCTCCTGGCTGCTCGACTGCCCTGGAGCTGGGGACATTTTGCACCGGAGTTGGGGACATTCTGCACTGGAATTGGGGACATTTTGCACTGGAGCTGATGCTCTGCTGGGCTCTGGTTGCACTGCTCGTTTATCCAAGGCTCCCCTGCTGCTCCGTGCCCCTGCCTTGGGGCAGCTGCGGTCACTTGTCCCTCCCCAGAGCTGTGCTGAGCCCTGAGGATCCCAACTCCTCCTTGTCCCTCAGCTCTGGCAGGGCTGGGCCCTTGCTCAGACCCTGTCCTGCTCCTCGGGCTCTGCTGGCCCCTCTGGAGCAGGATTTGTCCGGATGGCAGCAGGGAGAGCTCCAGCAGGGACGTGGGGCTGGAGCAGGGAGTGCTGAGGGCAGCAGGAGGGAGGAAATGCAGAAGATCCCCACGAGGACAGAGATCTGGACGTGGTTTCTGATGATTCACAGGAGATCTCCACGAGCACAGCATCCATGGGTGCTGCTCCTCGGTTCATTTTTCAGGGTTCAAGGGAGCCCCTGAGGGCCCTGTCCAGGCAGAAGGGTGGGGATGATGGCTTTTGCTTGGTGGGCTGGCTGTGCTCTGGTCCTTGTGCCAGCCTGGGCTCGTGTCCCCGTGGGGACAGCTCTGAAGGGCCCCAGCAGGTCCTGCTGTCCCTGCAGCCCATGCTGAGTGCTGGGGCAGGAACTCCACACCAGGGAGTAGCAGAAATCCCTTACAAACAGAAATAACTCTGTTTGTTATTGCTGCAATTCCACCACTGCCACCCTTCCAAAGGAGTATTAACTACTCTTATTTTAGTTTAGGAGACACTGACATCCTGATGCCCTCACAATAACTGATAGAGACATCCTTCACACCCTGGCAGAGGGAGCTCAGTGCTGTTTGTACTCTTGCCCCTTTCTCTGGGTTTGACTGGGAAGATTTGTGATGGAATTGTTGAGAATGCCCCTGGCTGAGCCGAGCTTCCAGCAGCAGGTAGAGCTAAAACGCAGTGTTAATAAAAATCAATGAAGCATCCTCACAAGGCAAACAGTTTCCCTTTATAGCTCACAGCCTCCTCACGCTGATAGAAGATGACAATCCCCAGATGTGGCAACATCAGCTGAGGGCAGCTCCAAAAAGCTGCCAGTTCAACACATCCCTTTCCAGTTCCCACTAACTTATTTATACGTTTTTTAATGCTTTTGGGACACCTTATCTCACTGGCTACACAAATCCCCTTCTGTCTGCATCATATCTAAGTGTGAAATAATGCATTATTAAAGTCACTGTGACCCTGAGGACAGAGGAGCCCTTCCAGCCACAGTGACCTCATTAATGAAGATCCTTTGTATCAAAAGGGTCCAGCTTTGCAAAGATCTGGTTGCATGGCAAAGAAATCCTGGGATCACAGCATCCTCCTAGCATTCCAAACATGGCCTGCTCCAAGACATGATCTCACCACAAGGTTTTAGTGCCTCTGGCTGAGACAATGCTGCTCTCTGTATCCCAGGGAATCACTCCTTCCCTGGCAGGCTGAGGTAGGCTCAGGAGCAGAGCTGGCTGCTCCCACTCTGTCCTAATCCAAACCAGGAGCACTCTGCTGCCTTCCCGAGCCACTGCTCAGCAGGAGGGGTGTGCCTGCCTGCTGCCTCTGGAAAAACAGATGAGGAATTGCTTTTCCTTGGCATTTGCAGCAGGAGAAGTGTCCAGCCACGAGCACCTGGCAGGCCACCACAGCCCCAGAGGTTGGTGGGCACAGAACTGACACAGTCCCTGATTTATTCCAACCGCAGCACTAAATGTCTTTCCTTCCAGGTTTTATCCTAACCATGGTTATCCTGGAGCAGTCGGTGGTTTTTGACAGTGGCAGTGAGACACTGGCAGTGCTAATTAGCAATTTAATGAGCTGTTCATCCAGGCAGTGCCCTACACTCCCCTGATCCAGGATGACAAGCTCAGGTGGAGCATCCAAACTGCCCCCAACCCCTCCTCTCCACCTGAAGGAAAAAATGCTTGGAAAACTTCATGATTCTTCCCAGCCTGTGTGAACCTGTGAGTGTCACAAGCACCAGGAGAAACATCCCTGTTTAACCAACAGCTCAGTCCTCCCCACTCACCCTCATCCCTCTGGCAGAGTTGACATCCACCAGGAGATTCTGAGACCCCATTCTGTGGGGGGATCTCCATTTATCTTCCACTATACCCAAACACTTTTTTTCCCCCAGAAATCTGAATCAGATTTCACAACCTGGTACAGGCCATGTTGAGCCAAGTTCTTATTTCCACAAGTCTTTCACTGGAGCAGAGGCAGAGCTGACCTAAGCATAAATAAAGAATTGCTGGTCACTCTGAGTCCCACAAATTCCTAGTATCATTTCCCTTTGCAAGAGTAAATGAGTGTAAACAGCACAGTCTCTGTCTCTTCTGGAGCAGGAGAACATCACATTCCTCTTATTTGGTTTGGTTTTCCTATTGCTCTCTGCATATAGAAGAGCTGCTTTAATTAATGTAAGCTTATTATGAAATTAGAGCACCGATATAATTAAAGCATTGATTAAAAAGCCAATAAAACAAGCAGCTCAAGCTCTTTTGAAAGAGGAGCAGTATGAATCCTTCTTGATTAAATATTATAGCTCAGTCAATATTTAACCATTCCATTGTATTGACTTAATTTCTCCATCGAGCTGGGAATAAGCATCCCTTGGGACCTAATTATGGCAGGTTTGCTTCCCCTGTTGTTCTGAGTTTGTGGGCTTGTTTGGTTTATTTTGATATTTCTGAAACTCCTGACAGAGCAGATCTTCCATTCTGGGGAACCACAATCCATGGAGATAATTCATGGGTAATGAACAGTTCTGATAATTGTGTTTATCTTTGGAAATTAATTCCAAGAAATCCATTCCATCCATGAGAACTCCTTCTGCTGGCTCCCAGAATGAGGTTGTTAATGGACTTGGCAGCCAGGTCAAGCCCTGCCCCACATCTCCTGAAGGTCCCTCTGGGGTTTAGTGGAGACATTTCCTTCCCTCCTTTCCACATCCATCCACAGAAACAATGGAGCAATAGCCAGCTCCTCAATTCCTCCATCTCCCTCCATTGCAGAACTGACTCCCTAAAATGACATTTCCTTCTTCATTACCACTGCAAAACTAAAACCCCACACGTGGGGCCAGGCTGTGCCCAGAGCCCTGCCCCAAGCAGCCCCAGGGATGGGGGAGTGCAGGGACAGCCCAGCCCCTGGAGCTGCTGCAGGATGCAGATCCCCCAGAGCACAGCTGGATTCCACCTGCCCTCTGCCACACCCAGGACACTTGGGGATGTGGATTAGAGGTGGCTTTGGCAGGGCTGGGTTCACAGCTGGACTCGGGGGAGTCTGAGGTCTTTTCCAGCTTTACTGATTCCATGGTTTTATGAGGCAATGTCGGTGTGATCCAGCACTTTCTGTGCTCTCCCCACCTGAAGGAACATCTGGGAACACCAGAAATCCTGGAAAGTCCACAGGCCCAGACTCCCTGAAACTGTGTGGGGTGAAGAGAAACCTGTTCAGGCTGTCAGACATTCCTAAAGCTTCCCAGTGCTCTGGGATGCAGGATGGATATTCTGGAAGAACAAAGGTGGCATTTCAGATCTTTGCAGCCTGTTTGCTCTGAAGAAGCAGCACGACTTCATTTGCCTTTTCTTTTCCTCCTGTTATATTCCCCAGTTCTTTTTCCTTAGGGAAACAGAACAGTTCTGAGGAAGCACCACAGATGAAAGAGCAGGAGGAGGTTTTCTAGCCCTTAATTTTTTTTAGTTCAGCATTAGTCTTGGATCTGTAATTGGGCCTTCAGGAATGTCTGATCTCTCCCAGGTGTGCAGGGCCAACCCCTCCCAAAGCAAAGCTCACCTCACATACAAATATGTGCTTTTCCATCAGGGACCTGGAGATCCCAGAGACAATCCAGGGTTCTGGCACCACCCAGGTGCAGTCTTATCTATCTGTTAGGCCTGACAGGGCTGCACAGCTCAGAGCAGGGCTTTTACAGTGCCTGTCCTCAAATTAACCCAGGGTGAAGTGTGGGAACTGATGATTTGTCCCACTTGGTCAGCACAGCTCCTCCAGCTCTGAAAAAGCTGGGACACTTAGAGAATCATGGAATGGTTGGATTGCAGGGACCTCAAAGCCCATCCAGTGCCACCTCTGCCATGGCAGGGACACCTCCCACTGTCCCAGGCTGCTCCAAGCCCCAATGTCCAGCCTGGCCTTGGGCACTGCCAGGGATCCAGGGGCAGCCACAGCTGCTCTGGGCACCCTGTGCCAGGGCCTGCCCACCCTCACAGGAACAATTCCTGCCCAATATCCCATCCAGCCCTGCCCTCTGGCAGTGGGAGCCATTCCCTGTGTCCTGTCCCTCCATCCCTTATCCCCAGTCTCTCTCCAGCTCTCCTGGAGCCCTTTCAGGCCCTGGAAGGGCTCTGAGCTCTCCCTGGAGCCTTCTCCTCTCCAGGTGAGCACCCCCAGCTCTCCCAGGCTGGCTCAGAGCAGAGGGGTTTGTTTGGCCACCTCCCAGTGCCCTGATAGGAATCACCACCCCTGGCCACAACGCAGCCTCTGGGAGGGTTGGGCAGAATTTGGTTTTACCTTCCCAGGCTCAGCACAGAGTGGACACACAACGAGCTCTGAGCTGGGCTTAACTGAGAAAAGCTAAACCTCACCATTTTTTTTCTGCTCAGCAACAGAACAGGAATGTCACCACTTCACTTTCAGGGAAGGTGCTGGAGCAGCTGAAAGTTAAAAATGCAAATCAAAGCCCAAAAGAGCTCTGAGCTTGCAGCAGACGTGCCACAGTGTGGCATTTGCAGCATGGCAGCAAGAATGTGCTGGCACGTGTGTGCGAGGTGGTAAAAAAAGAGTGAAGCTAGGCATGACTTAGAGGGAAAAAAATGCCCAAAATCCAAAAAACAGGAGTTTATTCAGGGATTATCAACGTGACTGCCTTCATCAAGTGATGGAGCAGCTGAAAGCACAGAAAGCAGGTTCTGGAAATGAGGAAAAAAAACCAGTTT
Organism: Acridotheres tristis; assembly: GCA_037013685.1. Taxonomy (NCBI): domain Eukaryota; kingdom Metazoa; phylum Chordata; class Aves; order Passeriformes; family Sturnidae; genus Acridotheres; species Acridotheres tristis. The sequence continues at coordinate 1,036,508 of CM072906.1, forward strand.
ATGACATCTAGTGGTAAGAGGAGATGCCCCCCTGTGTGGAGCTCTGGCTGTGCCAGTCATGGCCGATTCCAGAGCAGGTTCACTGCACCCCCCCTGCACTCCTGACAATAATCTGTGTGCAAAGTGTGAACCTTTCTGGGCAGGTCTGTCAAAGGCAGGGCTTTACATGCAATGGCTGAGTGATTCCAATTCCAGGCTGGGCAGGGAGAGCAGCCCTTTGTGTGGGCTGATATCACACCAACAACAGTGCAGAGCTCCCAGCTTTTATCACAGCCCTTGGAGCTGCTCTCTCAGAAATGATCACTGCCTGCATCCTTTGCTGCTTTGGAAAATGGCCAAGACACAGAGAAAAAAGAGCCCCAGCATGTCTGAAGTGAGCAGGATCACTGAAAAAAGGATGGGGGCACCCCCAGAGGCTCTGGGACATCCCAGAGCACACAATTCCTGCTGTGGCTGTGCTCTTCTCTGATTGCAGCACAAAGAGATGGCACCTTTGGCAAAAACATCCCTTTTGTACCCTTTATTCCCACCTTGTCCTCCAAATAGCCAATTCCTGAGATTCTTCCTGATCCCCTGGGACCATAGCAGGCTGTCAATGCAGGATGCAGGATAATCTCAGCTTTTTTGGGTCATGCAGTGCTGCTCTCCATGGAAGAGCTGCCTCAGCCCTGCAAGAGCCTGGGACCAGAAGAAATCCCATGGAGCTGGACAGGCTTTGTCCATAGGAAAGGGCTCTGCCCAGCAGGGCCTCATCCCCTGCCAGATTCCCTCAGAAGGGGCTGGCATGGAATTGAGGAATGGTTTGGGATGGAAGGGACCATAAGGATGATCCCATCCCATCCCATCCCATCCCATCCCATCCCATCCCATCCCATCCCACCCCTGCCACGACAGGGACACCTTCCACTGTCCCAGGCTGCTCCAAGCCCCAATGTCCAACCTGGCCTTGGGCACTGCCAGGGATCCAGGGGCAGCCACAGCTGCTCTGGGCACCCTGTGCCAGGGCCTGCCCACCCTCACAGGAACAATTCCTGCCCAATATCCCACCCATCCCTGCCCTCTGGCAGTGGGAAGCCATTCCCTGTGTCCTGTCCCTCTATCCCTTGCCCCCAGTCCCTCTCCAGCTCTCCTGGAGCCCCTTTATGCCCTGGAAGGTCTCCCTGGAGTCAATGTGTGTTTTCCTTCAGGAATCCAGTCCAGATCTGGGTTCTTCTTTAACAACCACCACCTAAATCCAGCTTTGTCTCTGTCCCCTCCCTGTCCTCAGGCTGTCACCCCTCCCTGCCCCCAGGACCTTTGGATGCTGAGCACTGCTTCCCACAGAATCCAGCAGGGACTGGCAGAGATCTGTGGGGTCTGAAAGTGAAAACCCCACACCCAAAGGGGCTCCTGCCCCTCAGGAGCTGAGGGCAGACTTTTTGGCTAATGATGGCCTCCATGCCCATGGAATCACCGTGCTGGGGTGGCCAGCACCTTCTCCAGCCCAGGAGACCCGGGCTGAATTCCCAGCTCAGTCTGCTCTTGCTGTGACTGACATTGAGAGAGCAAAGAGGGCAGGTGGCTCCATATCCTTGGCACCAGGGAGCCACGAAGCCAAGGAAAACCCAGAGAAGGGGGAGAGGGGAGGAAAAGGGGGAGGGAGATATTGCAGTGCACTCCTGGACCCCTGAGAGCACCATGGTGAGGTTAAAATGCCACTGCTGCCCCCAGTCCTCAGCACAAACCACACCACCCCCAGCTCTGAGTGTCCAGATGGATTAATGAGGATCAGGCCAGGACAATATCAGTGTTTACCTGGACTTAACTCTGTCCCTCAAGGCCTCTGAAAGCAATTCTTTCAACTGCTCAAGTATTGATTGGAAAGGTCTGGAACGAATTCACTGCTACAAACCCTCTCTAAAGAGTTCCCAAACTCAAAGATCTGCACAAATCCTGAGTTTCTGCTTCAGACTCACAAGCCAGTATCTTTAGGAGCCAGGGGAGTGTGGAGATGCCAGGGGGAGGACAAGGTGACCCATCCACAGCCCTTGGCACAGAGGGATTTTCTCAATTGCCATTTGCACCAGGGCAGGTTGGGGCTGGATGTGAGGAAAATTTTCTTCACTTTCTGGGGGAAAGAAAACAACAAGTGCCCCAGCACAGGAAAGACATGGGTGTGTTGGAATGGATCCAGAGAAGGCCATGGAGATGCCCCAGGAGCTGGAGCCCCTCTGGAGCCAGGCTGGGAGAGCTGGGGGTGCTCAGGATAGAGATGAGAAGGTTTTGGAGGGACCTCAGAGCCCCTGCCAGGGCATAAAGGGGCTCCAGGAGAGCTGGAGAGGGACTGGGGACAAGGGATGGAGGGACAGGACACAGGGAATGGCTCCCACTGCCAGAGAGCAGGGCTGGATGGGATATTGGGCAGGAATTGTTCCTGTGAGGGTGGGCAGGGCTGGCACAGGGTGTCCAGAGCAGCTGTGGCTGCCCCTGGATCCCTGGCAGTGCCCAAGGCCAGGCTGGACATTGGGGCTGGAGCAGCCTGGGACAGTGGGAGGTGTCCCTGCCATGGCAGGGGTGGAATGGGATGAGCTTTAAGGTCACTCTAACCCAAACCATCCCAGGATCCTGTGCTAACAGGAATCTTTTTATCCTCCTAATGGGGTTGTGGGCACACAATGAGCCCCCCTTGGCTGGGAAAGGTGAAAAAGCTGAAATTTGGACATTTGATCCCAGCCACTGGAGACACCCCGACCTCACCACAGCTGCCTTGGTGCACCCCATTCCTTAAAAATTTGGTTTTCCCCAACTTTGGCTCTTCCCTTGAAGAGTTCCCAGACAGTGCTGGGAGCACCTCAGCTTTCCCACACCTGCCGGGAAAGTCGGGGATCTCACCCCAAGGATCCAAACCCAGCAGCCAGGGATGTGCTGGGAGTCTCATCTGTGAGAGGACGGGACCTTTCCTCCCCAGCTCCAGCGTCGGTGCTTCCAGCCTTGCTCCTGGATGCATTTTCCAACTGGACGTTTTTTCCTTCGGTTCCTGGGGACCTCTCGTGGTGGGAAGTAAAAACACATTTATTTGGGAAGGGCAGATGAGGTCCCAGCTGAATGAACGGCTCTAAAAAAACTTTGGGATCACAAACCAGGGGAGAAGATATTCCCAGACAGTGCAGCTGCCCCTGCCCTTGCAAAGCTGCAAACACCCACCTGTGCCAGGTGAGGTCCCTGCAGGTTCCAGGGGATCCAGAGGATGACTCCTGGTTTTACAGCACAAATTCACAACCCTGGAAGCTGCAGGGGTGCCAGGCCAGCTGTGCCATGCTTGGAAGTCACCATGAAACCGCTGGGAATTGGATTCTGATGGTATTTCCTGGCAGGAGCCTCCCTGGAGGAGCAGAGTCTGTGGTTGTGCACAGCTGGAATTCTTTGTGCTCCTTGGTGGTGTTTCAACCCTCCAGTCCCATAAATCTGGCTCTGCTGCATGTTTAATTTGAGGCATTTTTCAGTGAGGAAGACCTGAGCCGTCAGTGAGTGGGGGCTGTTCCACCACTCCTCCTGCAGTTCCTGAGGCTGGAATGTTGTTGGTGACATCAGCCCTGAGACCTCAGATAGGGCAGGTGCTTCCCACAGGCACCAGGAGGGCAGGCTGGACATTAGGAGGAATTTCTTCCTGGAAAGGGTGGTCAGCTCTGGAAGGGGCTGCCCATGGAAAGGTTCTTCCCCCACAGGGTGCTGGCACTGCCCAGGCTCCCCAGGGAATGGGCACGGCCCCGAGGCTGCCAGAGCTGCAGGAGCTGCCAGGGATGCCCAGGGTGGGATTGCTGGGGGGTCTGTGCAGGGCCAGGGGCTGGGCTGGGTGATCCTTGGGGGTCCCTTCCCACTCTGGTTATTCTGTGCTTCTCTGATCTACAAGGACTTTCTTAGTATGAAAAAATTCCAATGTGATTTATTTATTTTTTTTTAATGGACGCTCCTGCTCAGCACCTCCAGGAGCCCAGGACAGCTCAGGTTGGAGATTGCACTTCCCATGTCCCTGGAATTGTCCACCCTGGCCCCAAGGGGGTCCCAGACTGGGGGTGCTGCTGAATGCAAAACCCCTCTGCAGCATCCCTGCAAATCCTTCAAGCTGCTCCAAGACCCCTCCCTGCCATTCAAAACTTTCAAAGTGAAGCTCCAAGACCCCTCCCCACCCCAGCCCCTCTCTCATTCCCAAGGGCTGGATAATTAACACACCATGGATTGCCTGCAGTGCCTCTCCCAGAGGCTTTGGGACCACCCTGCTCCTGGGAATCTGGCCTTTCCTTGGGAGAAGGCAGAGCCCAGCCCAGGACACCCCATCCTTCAGCCTGTCCCCCACACTGAGCAGGGATCTGGCATGAGCTGCACAGGAAATCCAACTTTTCCTGGGGTTTGTGACAGGGTCATCCCTCTGGGTTCTCCAGAGGTGTCTGGTTTGGGAATTCCGGGCCTTTTGCCCCAGGTGCTCTTTCCAAAGGGCAGATTTACAATTCCTCTCCTCTTGTTCCTCCTTCTGAGTTCCCTTGCTCACTTTTTGAAGCCCTCCCTGTCACTTGTGGTGTGCAGAGATGCCTCTAATAAAGGGTTGCCAAGTAGTTCAGGTGGAGCCCTGGAGGTTCACAGGATTTCCATGTTGGAAAACCCAGGAATTCCCAGTGCTGATGCTTTTGCTGCTCACACAGCCCTGGGTCGTGTCTGGCTGCCCCGGATTCCTGTTTTCTCCAGACACTTCCAGCCCTGGCTCTTGGCCCTCCCCTGTCCCTCGTGTCCCCCCACTGAGTTCTCCAGAGGTCACGCTTTCCTCCTCCCCTGTTATTCCAGACTTTGACAGACAGGACATGGAGCTGTTGGAGCAAGTCCTGAGCAAGCCATGAGGATGCTCCAAGTGTGCTCTGGAACCAGGCTGGGAGAGCTGGGGGTGCTCACCTGGGGAAGAGAAGGCTCCAGGGAGAGCTCAGAGCCACTGCCAGGGACTAGAGGGGGTTCATAAAAAAGAGAGAATGGGACTTTTTACATGGGCAGATACTGACAGGACAGAGGGGAACAGATCTAAACTATAAAAGAAGAGATTTAAATTAGATATTGGGAAGGAATTGTTCCCATTGGGGCAGGGAAGGCCCTGGCACAGGTGCAGGAGCTGCACCCTGAGGGTGCCTGGGCACAGCCTCCACCTCTGTGCCCGTCTCCAGCTGGGTGAATAGAAAGTATTTTTAAATTTAAACGTTTAGGGAAGCCTGGGCTCAGCCTGCCCGGGAAAAGCTTCACCCGAAGCCACACTCTCAGGAGGGGCTGCTCTGGGGGGAGCCTTTCACAGCCTCATCCAAAAGCCGGTTTTGGCCCCATTTGGGATTTGCCAGCCCCATAGAGATGTCCTGGACTTTGCCACCCCCCTGTGACAGCCCTGCAGATCTGCCAGGCTGTTTGGTTTTCAGGCACAAGGTGGCACTGGGGGAGCAGCTTTCCTTTCCTTTCCTTTCCTTTCCTTTCCTTTCCTTTCCTTTCCTTTCCTTTCCTTTCCTTTCCTTTCCTTTCCTTTCCTTTCCCTTTCCTTTCCTTTCCCTTTCCTTTCCTTTCCTTTCCCTTTCCCTTTCCCTTTCCTTTCCCTTTCTCCTTTCCCTTTCCCTTCCCTTCCCTTTCCCTTTCCCTTTCCCTTTCCCTTTCCCTTTCCCTTTCCCTTTCCCTTTCCCTGTGCCTCATCCCTGCCCAGCACAGCCCAGCCAGGGCAGGCTCCCGGTGCCTCCCATCCTTAAATCCCAAATCCCAGCCCACCGGTTCACCCTCCGTGCAGGGAATGGTTCCTGTGAGTCCCGTGGCCTTCAGACCCTGCTCTGGAGAGTGTCACCCCACAGACAAGGACATGTGTCCAGCCAGACATGTCCTGCCAGTGCCACCCTGGGCACCAAACCCATCCCTGCCAGTGCCACCCTGGGCACCAAACCCATCCCTGCCAGTGCCTCCCTGGGCACCAAACCCACCACAGTGCTCCCCTGAGCTCTCCCAGGGCACTGGGCATGGGGGACTGATTTATTTTCTCCCTCCAAGGGAGATGGGAGTGCTCTGAGCACAGTCCTGGCACACGGGGACAAGGCCCTCCTTGGCTGCCACCAGAGTCCCTGGCCAAGGGGCACCAACACCTGCCCGGGGCCACCTGGGAGGGGAACCAGCTCCGGGGCACACAGGACAAGGGGCAGGGATGGGGACACTCCCGAGCCTCACTGCAGAGGGCACAGGGAGTGGCTTTGTGGTGACACCGGTGCCCTGTGGCACCTCCCAGGTGAGAGTTTGGCAGAGGTGAGGGCTGTGGTGGGAGTATGAAGCACAGCAGGTATTTAGAGATCCCTGTGGCTCAGGGGCATCCAGAGCAAGGGGAAAAGCCCAAACCCAGCAGGGAATAAAGGGCCCAGCCTCCTCGCTGGCTGTCCGGGGGCTCCAGCATGGGAAGGTGAACACACTGCACACACGCAGCTCCTTGGGGTCCAGGACCATTCCCAAACCCTTCCCAGCCCCCACCCTCCCCTCAGGTGCTGCAGCTCCATCACTCCCAGCCCAGGAGCACCCGCCCAGCTCGGGGCACTCGGGGTCTGTCCTGATAAACACCCGGGGCTGGGGCAGGCAGGGAAGCTGGGAAACAACAGCCATGAACCATTTCAAACACTGCACAGAGGAGCACGAGCCTCCCAGGCAGTTTTCCAGCCCAGTGGTTTCAACAAGCTCTTGGTGTGTTTACACACAAATAACAATAATTAAACCAAACCAAACAGAACCATGGGTGCTCCCACCACATCACAACCACGAAAATAAAACCCTCTGGAAAACAATCACACCTTTTCCGTGCTGTTCAGTCTCACACGAGTGCAGGCATTGAGTGAGACATTCCAGGATGCAGTTACACAGGTTAAGATCCTACTTATCCAAGGAACAGGCTCCCCAGGGAATGGGCACTGCCAGAGCTGCAGGAGCTGCCAGGGATGCCCAGGCTGGGATTGTTGGGGGGTCTGTGCAGGGCCAGGAGCTGGGCTGGGTGATCCCTGGGGGTCCCTTCCAGGATATTCCAGGAAAACTTCATCCCTCCTGCACAGGTTGGGAGCAGGAGGAGTTTTGGCTCCAGAGCCCTGGGCATGGCTGGGTCCCCTCGAGGAACAGGAGCAGCATTTTTGACTGGATGTGTCCCAGTGCAGTTCCACAGCAAAATCACAGAGAAATGGGGGAGTGGATTACTTTCCATAATTTCCCACACAAACCTGAGGGGTAGGAGAAATCTCTTCTTAAAACATGAAAAGCTGGTTGATCACAAGGTTTTAAGGTTTAGGGGCTCAGGTAATAACTATGTTTCACCTCCTGCCTCTTCCTGGGGAGGTTTGGAGCACTGTGGGACCCCCATTCCATAGGCTCTCAGATATTAAGGAACATTTTAAGCAGCATTTTCCCCTCCTCACCCTGCAACTCCAACTGTTCTGTAATTCCTGCCGTACTGAGAAGTGAATCCCCCTTCTCTGCCTGCCACTGTGGCACCCCTGGAAAAGGGAATTGGTGCTGGTGGGGTCAGTGCGGGCTGGGAGAAGATTGCAGGCTGCATTCCCAGCTCGGAGGTGCTCCCTGGCAGGACTGGGAGCAGCCAGCTCCACCTGCAGCCCCCAGCGCGCTCCTCACGCTCTGGTTTTGGAATGTGCATCTCAGGAAAATCATGTTTTGCCTCGGCCGCTGTTGTCAGCGCTCCTTCTGCTCCCAGAGAGCAGCTGATTAATCTGCGATCTCGGAGCTGTTAGATATCCATCACAGGCCTGAGGAGAGGGCCCGCGCTATTGGAACAGTTTAACCACTGATGGCATTATAATTATCTCGCTATCAACTGCAACAAAGCAGCTCGGCAGGAGCGGCTCCGCTCCAACACAGGAGGTCAAGGGAATTATCCGAGCAGGGAAGTGAATGGAGAGCGTGACCTGGCGCCGTGGATTGCCCGTAATTAATGGCATTTATGATTCATAGCGGGGCCGAGCTCTTGTCAGGCCACTGGGTCACACACTCAGCTGGACGGGCCCTGCTGTCCCTTCCCAGAGGATTTGGGGTGGGGGAAGCCTCTGCACCAAACGTGGAGGGCTCCTGGATCCAGGGCTCGTGGATTTATTTCACACTTGTTGGAATGAAATTCCTCCCTGTGAGGGCGGTGAGGGGATGGGATGGATTTCCCAGAGCAGCTGTGGCTGCCCCTGGATCCCTGGCAGTGCCCAAGGCCAGGCTGGACATTGGGACAGTGGAAGGTGTCCCTGCCATGGCAGGGGTGGCACTGGATGGGATTTGAGGTCCCTTCCATCCCAAACCCTTCTGGGATTCTGGGATTCCATGATGACCAGAGGGTTCTGCTGATTTGGGACTGGGAAACAGAGAACTGTGGCTTGATCTGTTCTGGACCAGAAGAAAGAACACAGGAAATAAGAACAGAAGGAAAAAATCCATCCAGCCTCCCTGCCAGGTCTGGGGAAGGGAGAAAGGCTCAGGTTTGCCATTTCAGCAGGAGGATTCAGCCTGGACATTGTCCTGGTTTAGGGCAAATTTGGGAGGAAACCTCTGAATGGGGTCCCTCTAGGAAACAGATTCAAGCAGTCCCTCCCCCAACTGGTGCAGGAAAATATTTCCTTGGAGAAAAGTGGAAAAATCTGTTTATTTAACAGGCAGAGCAATTCCCAGCACAAAAATGAACAACACTAAACAGCAGAACCTCTCTCTGCTCCCAAGAGGTGACAAATTCAGCAGAGTCCCTTCCGTGGGTTCAGCCCAGCTCACTCAGGCTGTTCTCATCCCTCCAGAGCTGGGAAATGTCCCAGCCCAGGTGAGCCACAGGTGTGAGCTCCTGCTGCTCCTCTGGGGTTTCAAACAGTTCCATGAAAACGGAAAAAACACAACCACAGTCCAGGGAACTTCTCTGCCTCAGGTAACCAAAAACCAACCAAGAGCCAAGGAGAGCTGTGTGCTGCTGTGCACTGCAGACAGCACAGGCTGTGTGAAGGATGGGGGCAGCCAGGGCAGTCTGTGATAACAAACTCTGCACCTCTGCTCTCCCCCTTCACTCCTGGAACCAGTGTTAAAGCTGCAGAGCTCAATATCCAACACCAACAGAACAGACAATTGGGATACAGGCATCACAAAGTCACCCCAGGACAGACACACAAACCCCGTTTTTGCCAGGGAGGACAGGGGTGCCTGAGGAAGCAGTTCAGGAGCAGATGGGATGAAAATCCCCCAGGAAGGGGCTGTGTTTGGCCACGCTGGGGACAGAGCAGCTGCCCAGCACCCCCCAGCTCAGCCCCAGTGCTGCTGGTGGCCATGGCTGGTGGCCCTTCCCAGTTCCCTGGGCTGGGGCAGGGCACCTTCCTCTGGCCAAAGCCAGACCCATCCCAGTGGGAGCAGCCTAGGGATGAGCCCAGGGCTCCTCTCACCAAATCTGGCCCTGATCCCTTCATTTCCCTTTCTTGGCTCCCCTTTTCCTGCCCCACATCTCCTGGTTTTACCCCTGGAAGTCCCACCCCAGGGCACCTGGGCAGACATTCAGACATTTCTTCTGCTCTCATTCAGCTCAACAAGGGCAGCACCAAGACCAGGAGAAGATTTTGGTGGGGTTTTTTGTTGGTGTTTTTTTTTCCTTATTAGAAAAAGTTACTATCCCGGCCTGAAGCAAAGCCAGGTTCCTGAGATCCACTTTGTCCCATCTCATTCCTTTCCCCCCTGGATCTCCATGGGTGATCCAGACCCTCTCAGGCTCATCCCACCACCTCACAGAGACCTGTCCCAAACACCAGAGATTTCTGATGCTTGAAACCAGGATCCACCCACTGTCTTCTCCTAGCCATGGCAGGGAGGTCTTGGAACCTGGAAAATCCAAAATCCATGGCTTTGGCCATGGCATCCCCAACTTCCAGCCTGTGCCAAGGCACTGGAGCAGGATGGGCACCAGTTGCTGTCACAAGTTGTGCTGATGTCTCCTTCTTAGCAATAAAAAGAGAAAAAAAATATTTGGATTTTAGGCACTTGGGATAAAATTTAAGGAAGGAAACACAGGCTGGTTTCCCACCCGAAATGAGAACTCGGGGAGGAAAGCAGGAGGTGAGGATTCCAAACACAAAGACCAAAACCATCAGGAGAGAGAACCAGAATTAGGGGAAAACAAATCAAGAGGAAAAGAAGAAGAGAGATGAAACAGGAAGGAGTAAGAGAGAGTGAAAAAAAAAATCCAAAGTGAAAATAAGCAATCAAAAGGAATAACAAAGGAAAAAGAGCAAACAAAGGAAAACACAGAGAATAAAGGAGCAAGAGGGGACAGGGACGGAGCAAACTCCTGCAGAGAACAAAGAGAGGACGTGAGGCAGCTCAAGACACGAAACTGAGACAAGACAGCACTGAAGACAAAGGGAAAGAGGAACAAAAATAGCACCGAAGTGGAAACATGAAGGGAGTGAAGGTCCCTGGGAACTGACACGGGGCAGGGGACAAAGCTGAGCTCGGGGCTGAGCCCAGAGCATCCACAGCTCCAGAGCTGCCTCGGCACCCCAGCACAGCCCCGGGCTGGGGAGGGCACGGGAGGGGACACAGGGGACAGCAGAGCCCGGCTGGAGCTGGACAGGACACAGCTCTGCCCCAGCCACCCTCCGAGGGGGAGCAGCCTCAGGTGCAAGAAACGGCACAAGGAGCCCTGCATCCCATAATGATCCCTGCTTCCCATAACGATCCCTGCATCCCATAACGATCCCTGCTTCCCATAACGATCCCTGCATCCCATAATGATCCCTGCTTCCCATAACGATCCCTGCATCCCATAACGATCCCTGCATCCCATAACGATCCCTGCTTCCCATAACGATCCCTGCATCCCATAATGATCCCTGCATCCCACAGTGATCCCTTCTGAGAGCAATGTCGGATTTGTCTTTCCAAACAAGCTGTGGATCTGCTGGTGGATAAAACCAGCACTGAGAGATAAAAGAAACAATGGGATGGATTCCACTGATTGATGAATGGAAAAAGAGATTTGCCTTTACAAACAAACTGCAGATTTGCTGATATTTTGGATATTGAAAGATGAAAGAAGCAATGGGGGAAAAACATGAATTCTATAAGAATTAAAAATTAAAAGGGAGGGTTGTACATCAGAGGGGAATCTCAGGTATCGGGTGTTCTGGGAAGTCTGTGCCTCTCAAGTACCTCAGCCCATGGGGAAAGAGAGAGGGAAATGTGGATGGGAAATTGGGATAAAAAGGAGGCTGTGTCCTCCAAAAATTTGAGAAATCCTAGGGAAATGTCCCATGGCCTCTCCCTTTATTCGAATAAAGTAAAAGGACTCCTCTGTCTCCTTTTTGGACATAAACCTCTGGTGTTTGTTTGATCAATTTTCCTAACACTCCTTTCCATAATGATCCCTCCTTTCCAAAATGATCCCTCCTTTCCATAACAATCCACAGTGATCCATCCCTCCCTTCCCTGAGCTGTGCTGTCCTGTCCCTCCTCCCTGTGGGCTCCCACTGTGAGTTTGGGGTCCAGCTGGCTCCAAAGCAGCTGTGCCAGGGCCAAGGGCAGCACTGGAGCTGCTGCCACCTCTGGGGTAGCACCTCCCAGAAAGGGAAAAAATCGCTGTGGGAGAGAGGAGGGAGCGACATGGGTGGGACCCAGCCCGGCAGTGATAAGGGCAGGGCAGGAGTTCCCCCAAGATCCCATGGAGCAGCTGGGCCCCTCAGCCCCTGGAGCTGCAGAGGGGAGTGGAGACCCCTGGCAGCCCCTGGAGAGCCCCTCTGGAGCAGGGGGGGTGTCCCAGGGGAAGCTGCTCCCCCCTGGAGCTCCTTCAGGAGCTGTGGCCCATGGGGGATCCACGCTGAAGGACTTTATCCCATGAGAGGGACCCCAGGGTGGCACAGGGGTGTGAGCAAGGATCCACAGGCAAAGTGTGATGGACCAGCCCCATCCCATCCCATCCCATCCCATCCCATCCCATCCCATCCCATCCCATCCCATCCCATCCCATCCTATCCCATCCCACCCCACCCCCTCCCATCCCATCCCATCCCCATCCCCATCCCATCCCATCCCATCCCCATCCCATCCCATCCCATCCCATCCCATCCCATCCCATCCCATCCCATCCCATCCCCATCCCCATCCCATCCCAACCCATCCCATCCCATCCCACCCCACCCCCCCCCTCCCATCCCATCCCATTCACCTGCACTGCCTGGAATGACAGAGCTGGGAATGACTGAGTGAAGGTGAGCCTGGCCAACAGGGTTATTGGGGTTTGCCTCTTACCACCCACCCCATTTGTAATTGTGATTAATCAAATTATTGTTCCCCAAATCAGTATCCTGCCCATGATGGTGCCTGGTGAGTGCCCTCTCCCACGCCAGGAGCTTTGCCAGGTGGTTTTCTCCCCCTGCCATGCTGTGGAGGGTGGCTGGGAGCAGCTGGGTGCCAAGGCCATGCCCACCACAGCTCTCCCAGCTCAGCCTCAGGAGCTCCTGCACTGCCAAGGATCCCTGGGCTCTGCTTTGCACCCCGAGCTGCATTCCTGGGCCAGTTTTCCAAGGATGAGGCTTCAGGCACTTCTTCCAGGGTGGGGAACCCTGCAGGAAACCACTCAGCTCCTTGTGGGAGCTTGGGAGGCTGGAAGGATCCTTGTGGTGGCTCTTTCTCTCAAAATTCCACCTGCTGCCACTGGATTGGTGCTGGGTGCAGTTGTGCAGCTCAGCCCAGCCCCGTGTTCTCCTCTGGATCATTTCCCCCAGGCTTGGATTTCCAAGAGCACAATCAGAAATTAATTCCTGCCTGAGTTCTTGCCCATAACAATAAATCTGGAATTACAACAGTCAGGAAAGACATTTGGAGAGCCCTTACCCCTCATGCCTCCGAGCCACCAAATGGGACTAAAATAAGAATTCCTCCTGTGGAAAGCTCCCAGGGTTATCCCATCTCCCTGTTCTGTGCCTTCTGTTGGAGGAACAACTCTTGGCCCAGAGAATCAGGGTGGCTGCTCCAATAGTGAGCTCTGAACGGCTTCAAAAGGAATATTTGGCACTGCAGGAGCCCCTGGAGCCACTCCCCAGCTTGTTCCTTTCCCACTGCCCTGAGCACAGCCAAGCTCAGCTCCAAGTGGGACCCAAAGCACCTGGGCCAAATTCCCAGCTGGGGTTTGCAGGAGTCACCCAAACCAGCAGGAAATGGCACTGACCCTGTTCCCTGCCAAAAATGCCCACCTGAGCCCTTCCTGGGATGAGATGGGCAGTGTTGGCACACTCATCCCCTGGGGTGAGACAGGACCTGCCTGCTCCTGGCAGGATTCCCTGGGTGGCTGGAGGTTGCTGGGCTCTGAAGCTCCTCATTTCTGCTGGTTTTTATTTGGTTTGGTTTTGTTGCCATCAAAAGGCACAGGTGACATTCCCAAACCAGCAATGTCAACTTCCCTGAACTCCTGAGACAGCTCAGGAGCTCCCCTGGCTCCAGGGGATTCTGTGGCTCCTGTCTGCAGGAAAACTTAAAGCCATCATTCATTTTTTTGATTTATAAGAACAATGATTCCAGGAACTACCTGGCCCCAACACTCAGGATCAGCCACCCCACAAGATCTTGGCCTTGCAGTAAAATGAGCTCAGCCTCCCACATTTCTCAGCTGGAAGAGTTTATTTCTGTCCCTAAAGTAGCCCAAAGTCTTTCTGATGTTTAAAGGATCATTTCAGTTGGCAGTGCCAGGGGAGAGGCCTCAATCCTTCATCCCAGTGTCCTTGGAAATCCAGCTGAGACTCCTAATGGCCACAGATGCTTTTCCCAGTCCCAAGCCAAGCAAGGATGGCTTCCCATGTGTGAAGAGGAGCTGCAGAGCTCCCAGTGCCTCGTTCCAGCCTGCAGTGCTCAGCTCCATGGCCATTAGCCCTGGATCAGTGCCCAGAATGCTCCGTGCCCAAGCAGAGGCTTTGCCATTGGGAGTCCATGGATTCAACTTTCAGCTCAGAAATGAGAGTTTAGTGTCATTTGAGGGTCTAGGGAGAACCTTCTGGAAGTTCTGCTCTCTGCCCTGGGCAGAGCAAGAGTCCCTGTGGCCTCCAGAGGGTTGTGGTCAATGGCTCAGAGTCCTGCTGGACATCAGTGACCAGTGGTGTCCTCAGGGTCACTTTGGGGCCAGTGGTATTTAAATATCTTCATCAATGACACACGAAGGGACCAAGGGCACCCTCAGCAGGTGACACCAAGCTGGGAGTGACACCCCTACAGGACAGGGACAGCCAGAGCAACCTGGACAGCTCCAGAATTGGCCCTTGGGAATCTCAGGAGGTTTAACAAGGCCAAGTTCAAGTTGGAGCAGGCCCCAGGATCAATCCAGGCTGGGATGAGCAGCTGGAGCAACTGTGGGAGAAGACCCTGGGGTTGCTGTGGGTGACACTGGACATGGCCCAACCCAGAATCGCCAGCCCGGGGCTGATCCCAGGGTGGGCACAGGGGAGGGATTGGGATTCTGTCCCTGTGCTCAGGTGAGACCCCACCTGCAGAGCTGCCCCAGCCCTGGCCCAGCACAGGCAGGACCTGGAGCTGCTGGAGAGATGCAGAGGAGGCTCCAGGATGAGCAGAGGATGGAGCAGCTCTGCTGGGAGGAAAGGCTGGGAGAGCTGGGATTGTTCAGCTGGAGAGGAGAAGCTTTGGGCTGAGCTCAGTGTGACCTTGCAGGACCTGAAGGAGCTGCAGGAAAGATGGAGAGAGACTGGGGACAAGGGATGGAGGGACAGGACACAGGGAATGGCTCCCACTGCCAGAGGGCAGGGCTGGATGGGATTTTGGGCAGGAATTGTTCCTGTGAGGGTGGGCAGGCCCTGGCACAGGGTGCCCAGAGCAGCTGTGGCTGCCCCTGGATCCCTGGCAGTGCCCAAGGCCAGGCTGGACATTGGGGTTGGAGCAGCCTGGGACAGTGGAAAGGCACTGGACTGGCTTTAAAGTCTCCCCAACCCAAGCTGTTCTGGGATTCCATGATTCTGTCTGCTCTGAAGCAGACTGAGCAGTTTTCCAACAGGGATCTTGCCCCTGGGAAAGCCCTGAGGGTGTAAAATGCTCCCCACAAGGGCTCAGGTTTCCATCCTGGAAGAGCCCTGCGGTTCCAAAGCCCAGCAGGGCTGGAGGTGCCCCCTGCCCAGGTGACCCTCACCTGGGTGTCCTCACCTGTGCCCCAGCTCAGGGCGGAGCTGCTGCTCCCTTTGGTTCCACGGGGCCCCCACAGAAACCCTTCCCTCCCACCCAGGAAAGCACCAGCCTGGTGTTCAGGAGAACACGGATGGAAGGATGGGTTCAAGGAGTGTCCCGAGCTCCAGGGGACGTTCAGGAACGTTTGGGGACACCCAGCCTGGGCTCGGGAATGCAAATGATGCTTCAATGACCACATGACATCTCTTTCCAGAGTGTAACTGTTATCCTGGGGAATGGCAGCAGCAGGGATGGAATGGGAGTTCATCTGTGCCCACCATCTCTCTTGATCTTCATTTCCATTTCTTTTACAAATGCAAGTTTCATTAAAACAGCAGCACTTTTCTATTAAATGAGTAAGGGAGAGGAATGACTGCCTCTGTATCTCAGCAGCAGAGAATCTTTTGAAAATCACTCAAGAGGCAAGGCTCAAATCAGATATTTAATAAGACTAACTTGGAGATCACTTCTTAAAGCAATTAACAGATGATTAGAGATAAGCGAGATGCAACAACGAGACCCAGATCTCAGACAGATTTCTCCGGGGTGGGGGTGCAGCCCCGGGGTCACCCTGCAGTCACAAACGGTGTCAGGACAGAATAGCAGAGGAAATTCCCACTTTTTTATTTCAGCCTGATTTTGCTCCTGACCGTTTCCAGTGGTTTGGAAGCTGCAGCTGGAGCAGGGAGAAGGGACCAACACCTCCCTGGGGCTCTGCCCCAGCTGAGGGTCCTGGAGCCCAGGGTTCATCTCCACCTTCCTTGTGCTCACTCAGGGGCTGCTGTTCCTTCTGGAGCACGAAGGAAAGGCAGGTCTGAGCCTGAACATTCCAAAGGGTCCCAGAGCTCAGCAGCAGCAGGATCCTCATGGCCCGGGTGTCCTGTGCCACTTGGCACGGGGACAGGGACAGGCAGGGACCGGGACAGAGCCAGCCCTCCTGGGCAGGGGCTCAGCACAGGCAGGATGGAACCAGGGAGCAGCCACACAGCACATCCAGTCCTGCTGCAGGAGCACAGGAGCGCTGGGGCACCTCGCCCCACCACTGTGACATGTGACAAAAGCCAGCTGCTGCCACCCTGGGCACCGGCAGGGCTCGAGCTGGGCTGAATGACAGCACAGGCGACATCCAGGGCCTGTCTGGCTGCTTATCCTGACCCACACAGGCTCCCCCCTCCAATGTCTGCTGTGTTTAAGGGCGTTTTACCAGCTGGACCAGAGCTGTGGGGTCTCAAAGCCCTCAGGGTTTCCTGGAGTCACCAGGAAATTGCTTCTCTTAGAAGGCAGCAACAAAGGCAAGGGGAGCTGGCTCATGCATCCACAGACCTGTGGTCATATCGGGTTTGGAAGTGCTCAAATTTATTACACAAGAGATGATGCAACAGCGAAAAAGAGAGCAAAATTCTACATTGACTCTCTACTCTGCAAGTCAGGACAACGAAGAGGTTTTACTTCATTAAGGAAGGCAGGGGAAAAATCAGAGACAGCCCCAGTGGTTGAGGGAGCCTTGTAAAGCCTAAATGAATAATCAGTCCTAGGTGATGCTCGTTGCTGTAGAAGGAACAATGAAATAGATCTGCTTCTGTTCAATAAATTACTAAAACATCAGTTATAAACCTGCTGCATGGCATTGGAAATTCAGCTCGTTCAACATCCAGGGAGCTTCATCCTGATGCAAATGGAAGACAGGCATGAGTGCTCTGCAGCAAAGGACTCTGTGCACATCCCAGCTTGGGAAACATATTTACACATACATCTCATATATTAATCTATTTTAGTGTACCCTAGCCAGAGGGCAGCCACAAAGAGGATTACTGTGGGAGAAGGACAGGAGATGGGCTGGTTTCTCCTCCCTGCTGAGCAGAGCCTGTGTCCATCCACGTGCAGCAATTCTGCAGGATCGTGTTTCCCTTTTCCAGGCAGCCACAGTCAGGATCCTGAGCAGAGGTCTCCCAGGTGGATTTGGTAGCCAGGATTACTGTGAGCCAAAAATAAATTAGCTGAGATCCCTCCACCAGCCTGAAGTGACTTCAGGGCCAAGAATCTCAGCCAAGCTGCCATTTGTTGGTGCCTTGGCCTCCCTCCCTCTCCTCCAGAGCTCAGGAAGAGCTGCAGTGACTCTGGGGGGACCTTGGCCAGGCCTGACCAGGCAGAACAGGGATGCTCAAACCTCAGAGAACATTCCTGCTGTCACCCAGAAGGGCAGGCAGACACCCCAGGTCATTCCCAAGGGGAACCCTTTGGGCTCTCCAGAGGGAGGTGCTGGTTTGGCCAGCAGTGTGGGGGTGATGGGGAGGGGGGCAAGGGGAGGTCAGGGGGTTTATTCCATTGCATTTTTTTGGGTAACTTCTGTGATTAAGGGTTAGAAAGATGCCTGGGAGCTGCTGGGGTGTGTTTTGCTTCTCCAAAACTCAGGGAAGGGGCTGCTGGATGCAGGGGCAGGAAAGGGAAGAGGGAACAAGGACCCAGCAAAACACCATGTCCTTCAAACTCAGCTCCTTTGGGGCTTGGAAACTTTTTCCTCTCCCAAGCTCCCCAGTTTCCACACTTGCCAGGCGGGTCTGTGCAGGGTGGTGGTGCAAACCTCCCCAGCCCTTTGGGAGAGCTTGGACTTGTGTGGGAAAGCAGAAATTCCCTGTCAGTAAATGCTCCCAGACTGCCCCAGCTCATGACAGCCACTCCAGCAGGGAATGTGGCACCTCTTGGAGTGCTGGCCAGGGGGAAGAGCAGTTCTGAGCCAGCTCCACACAGCTGGGATCAGCTGGGGGAGACTCACAAATGGGAAAAGTAAAGCCACAAACGCCCATCTCCCCCAGGTCCTCTCCTAGGAACACGAATAAAGCTCTGGTTGATATTCCATCCTTTCCAAAGGAGTCCAGGTGGATCGGTCCTCGGCAGCCGTGGCTCAAGTCAGACTCCCCTGACTCTTTCAGCCTCTACTTGATGAAGTTTTTAATTGTCCACCTCTGCCCTGTGCAGCTGCGAAGGATGAGGTCAATGCCAGCCATGCCCCTGTTCTCCACCTCCAGGCACCGGCCCGTCCCCTTGTTCAGGATGGCTCCGTTCTGCAGGCACAGGAGATGGGAAAAGATGGAAAAATGAAAATATTAATTGCCTGGGAAGCAAACCAGGACCAGGAGGGCAGCCCTGGGCACTCAGCTGGGTGGGAATGCAATTCAAACAATAAAATAATTCCCTGAAAAAATGGAATGAGCACCCCTTGTCCCTGACAGCAGCCAAGGGACACCTGTAACCTTTAAATCCCACAGCTGCTGGGAAGTGGGACACTTCTGTAAAAGCTGTATTATTTATATTCTGCTTTGGGATAAAAGATCAGACCAGATCCACCTTTCTGCTACCAGAGAGGAAACCTTTGATTAGAAATTGTCCTGAAACGCTGCCCTGATCCCTCTTCACCTCCTCCCTCTGTCCCAGCACCTGGAATTTGCTGTCCCATGGCACCGTCTCCCCTCGGTCCCACCCCATCCCACGGGCTGTGTCCCACGCAGGGTTTGGGAGGCAGAGGAGCCCCCCGGGGCAGCCCCAGACACACCTGGATGAAGTTCCAGCGTTTGTGGAGGCTGCTCTTGACCTTGTCACAGTCCAGCAGCTGCGGGAAGCGGCTCTTGCCCGTGTCCACCAGGCAGCGCGTGTCGGGCAGCAGCGTGGTGGTGCCCAGGGCCCCCAGGTGCAGGAAGCCCTCCTTGGTGTACCGGGCCAGCTGGGGACAGGGGGACAGCAGGGACACCTCAGAGCACTGGCACAGAGCGACAGAGGAAAGGACAACACAGAGCCCCCGGAAAAATTCTGTGGGGATGCACAGGGGAAGCAGAGCTGGAAGGGATAAATCCCAACTTTCTCCAGCCTTTTATCCCTGTTTGGGTTTGGTTTTTTCAGATGCAGATGAACAACTAAGACACAATGTCTGAGGCTGCAGCACAGGATGTGCCAGCAGTTTGTATTGTGTCACCATGTGCTAACCCAGCTGGGGCAGTGATCCTGATCTCTGTGGAGATATCCTCTGCTAATGGGCCATGTGTTAACCCAGCTGGGGCAGTGTTCTTTATCTTCCCACAGCCCATCCTCCCTCCAGGAGATCTCTCCTGTCCATGGCCATGCAGTCCCAGGGCAGGGCTGATCAAATTCCATCATCCCATGGGGAGATGCTCCAGCCAGGGGCAGGAGCCAAACATTTCCTACCCAGATCAAAGGTGAGATTTGGAACAGCAGAGCAGCCTTTTCCCACTGGATCCCAGAGGACAAGAGCTCCCAGACCTTTCTACAGGATCACTGCTTCAACAAGAACACTTCACTGGACTGCTACCACCACCCTGACTAGCAGGGTGTCAGGCTGGATTCTGACTCTGGCAGTGCTTTTCTTTTCTCCTAATGCATGTAATTTTTTTTTCCTATTAAATTGTATTTCTGACATGGAGTCTCTTACTGGTTTTGCTTTCAAACCAATACACACAGGAAGGAGTAGGAAGAATTCCAAGCCTTAAACCCCTCCTGGAGCAGACTCCTGCAGCCTCCTGGAACGCTGTGGGATGGGGCAATGGATGGTATTCCCTGCATTCCAGCTGGCTGGCTGGTCCTGCTGGCCCAGCTCCTGGCGTGCTGGGTGAGCCAGCCTTGGCTGGGCTGGTGCCTCTGGGTGCCTGGCACAGCCCCCAGGGCTCCAACCAGGCCCAGAACTGGAATGGGAGCCTGGATCTGCCCCACAGCTCAGCCCTTGGGAAAGGCTCAGGATTGCAGCTACCCCCCATTCCCATGGGATCCAGCTGCCCACAGCTCCCAGGGACTGCCCAGAGCTCCCAGGGGCTCCCAGGGGATGCAGGGTGGATCCTCTGGGATGGAGCAGCAGACAGGGATGATGCCCTTGGGGACATGGGCATACAAAGGACTCCTCCATTTCAAAGAATGCCACCAAAATCTTTCCCTAAACACATTTAAATTCTAGAGTGAGGAGAAAGGAATGCCAGTGTCCTGCCTTTCATAGTTCAAGGGAAAGATCTCCACAGCTGCTTATTTAAATTATGAATCAGGCCATTATCCAGCAGACAAATAAGGAGGATTCAGCACATTAATTAACTGAGCATATCTGTGACCCAGATGCCAGGGAAGAGGCAGTAAATCCCACTGGGTGTTTGGGTTATCTGGGCTGTAATAATTAAACACTGGAAATCAAGTTAAAACAATGTAACAGAGTTGGACTGCAGCTCACAACCCCAGGTCCAGTCAGGGCCCGGCTCCCTTGGGCTGGGCCTGGCTCTGCTCCCAGGTAATGCTGGAGTTACCCTTGGAGTGAAAATGTGAAATCATATCAGGCCCTGAGCTCCTCACAATTCCCTGATGTTCATTGGCCAGGTGTTCCCCACAGGAGGGGTCAGGAGCAGCTCAAACCTTGATCACAGAATCATGGAAAGGTTTGGGTTGGAAGGGACATTAAAGCCCATCCAGTGCCACCCCTGCCATGGCAGGGACACCTTCCACTGTCCCAGGCTGCTCCAAGCCCAATGTCCAGCCTGGCCTTGGGCACTGCCAGGGATCCAGGGGCAGCCACAGCTGCTCTGGGGGTAAAGCTGCCCCATCTCATCCTCCCCGGGCAGGATGTGCCTTTCTGTCTCCAGAGGCTTTTGCAAGACAGAATCACAAAATCACAGAATCACAGAATAACCAGAGTGGGAAGGGACCCCCAGGAATCACCCAGCGCAGCTCCCAGCCCTGCACAGACCCCCCAACAATCCCACCCTGGGCATCCCTGGCAGCTCCTGCAGCTCTGGCAGCCTCGGGGCCGTGCCCATTCCCTGGGGAGCCTGGGCAGTGCCAGCACCCTCTGGGGGAAGAACCTTTCCCTAAAATCCAGCCTGAGCCTGCCCTGGCACAGCTCCAGCTGTCCCCTGGGTCCTGTCCCTGTCACACAGAGCAGAGATCAGTGTCTGCCCCTCCTTTCCCACCATGAGGACGATGTACCCGTGATGAGTCTCCCCTCAGTCTCCTCCACCTGAACATTCCAGGTGCCCTCAGCTGCTCCTCAAATGCTTCTCCTCAAGACCCTTCCCCATCCTGTGGCCTCCTCTGGATGTGTTGATGAGCCAAGCCTTGAGCCCCACCGTGCTCTCAGCCTGGCAGAGGGTTCCAACCATGCAGCTCATCTGAACTGGCACCTGAGCACCGAACTGAGAGCAGAGGAAGGACATGGAGGACATGGAGGTGGTGGAGCCAGGCCAGAGGAGGAGCTTGAAGGTCAGGGATTGGAATCTATGGAGCCAGGCTGGGAAAGCTGGGCTTGTGCACTTGGACAAGTGGAGACCTCAGAGCACCTTCCAGGCTCTGGGGGGGTTCCAGAGGAGCCAGAGAGGGACCCTGCATCTGGAACTGGAGTGACAGGACAGGGGGAATGGGGTCAGACTGATGGAAAGCAGGTTTAAATGGGATCCTGTGAGGGTGGGCAGGGCTGGCAACAGGGTGCCCAGAGCAGCTGTGGCTGCCCCTGGATCCCTGGCAGTGCCCAAGGCCAGGCTGGACATTGGGGCTTGGAGCAGCCTGGGACAGTGGGAGGTGTCCCTGCCATGGCAGGGGTGGCACTGGATGGGCTCCAATGTCCCTCCAATCCAGATCATCCCATGATTCTCTGATGACACTTCTTGTCTTGCAGGAAGGAAAAGTTGCATAAAGACAAAGACAAAACAGAGACAGACTAACCCTGGCTGTCACAGAGACAGAAATGACCCAGATGTTCCAAATGGGCAGTGCCAGTGCCCTGCCATCCCCTGTCCCCTCTGGGAAGGAGCGTGCCAGACTGTCCCCGTTGAGATGGCTTTGGCAGCCTGTCCCCACACAGCTGGCCCAGTGGCCACAGGGCACCAGGATCTCTGCTCTGACATGTTATTGCCCAATGTGCTGGGAAAAGTAACTAGAGCACAAATACAATCCTTGTCTGGGAAGGGAGAGGGGCAGGGCTGTGGGGACGAGCTGCAAAACCAACAGGGATGTGAGGCAGGAAATGCATCTGGCAGAGTGAGATCTGTGCTGGAAACAGAGGGGAAAGGTTGGGCCAGCACTGAGCCTGAGCCCCTCACCAAACACAGCACGGCCTCAGCAGCAGCAACTGCAGCCCCCAGGCCAAATCTGAGGGGGATTATCCCCAAAACATCCCATCTAACTCCTGAGTGCAAGTCCCAGCATGCTCCTAGGACATTAATGGGATTTTCTCCTTTTGGGAGGTCTGTAGAGAATCACAGGATGGTTTGGGAGGAAAAGGGGCTTTAAGGATCATCTTTTTCCACCCCCTCCCACTGTCCCAGGCTGCTCCAAGCCCCAGTGTCCAGCCTGGCCTTGGGCACTGCCAGGGATCCAGGGGCAGCCACAGCTGCTCTGGGCACCCTGTGCCAGCCCTGCCCACCCTCACAGGAACAATTCCTGCCCAATATCCCATCCAGCCCTGCCCTCTGGCAGTGGAAGCCATTCCCTGTGTCCTGTCCCTCCATCCCTTGTCCCCAGTCCCTCTCCAGCTCTCCTGGAGCCCCTTTAGGCTCTGGAAGTGTCTCCGAGGTCTCCCTGGAGCCTTTCCTTGTCCAGGTGAGCACCCCCAGCTCTCCCAGCCTCTCCTCACAGGAGAGGTTAATTCCAAGCTTTAATTCCTCTTTTGTTCTTTTGCTCCTCTCCAGAGGGAGCTGGGCCCCCAACCCAGCCTGGGACAGGACAAGAAACAAGGGAAGGACCAAGACAAAGGACCAAAGGAAAATAGTCTAAAACTACTCCCAAGCCAAGCATTTCAAAGTGGTTCAAACTGATGAGGTTTTTAACCCCTTCATCAGTTTGAGTGGCCCAAAGCCACATCCCCTGCCAGAGGCACTGACTGACACCAGCCCCTGGAACATCCTTCCATAAAACCTCATCCAGGAAACTGCACCTGGCCATGCTCCCACCTTCAGCTGTCCCTGGGAGGAATCCCAGGATCTCTGGGGCTGGAAAATCCCTCCCAGACCATGGAGTCCAAGCTGTGCCTGATCCTCACCCTGTCCCCAGCCCAGAGCACTGAGTGCCACTTCCAGCCCTTCCTTGGGCACCTCCAGGGGCGGAGACTCCACTTCCTTTCAGTGAGAAATTTCCTCCCATATCCAATCTAAGCCTCCCCTGGCCCAGCCTGAGGCCGTTCCCTCTCCTCCTGTCCCTGTTCCCTGGAGCACAGCCCGACCCCCCCGGCTGTCCCCTCCTGTCAGGGAGTTGTGCAGAGCCACAAGGGCCCCCCTGAGCCTCCTTTTCTCCAGGCTGAGCCCCTTCCCAGCTCCCTCAGCTGCCCCAGGGCTGGGGCTGATCCCCCCTGGCAAAGCTGCTCCTCCAATCCATCTCCTGTGACTGTGATTTCTGGCTGGCTGCATCTCAGGGATGGCAGAAAGTTAATTAGACATCCCAGCACCTGGGAAATAAAAGCCTTGATGACCTTCATTGACTCTATTGGAAAATAATTTCGGGTTGTTTAGCTTCCCTTCTGCTCTGAGCAGACCATCAATTAGCAGCCATCAGTAAAATGTTCAGAATTTGCCTTTTACCACGATTTAATCTGATTAAAGGGTGCTGTTTCGTCACCCCTGCTCCTTCCGTGTCCCCCATGAGCTCAGTATTGATGGCTTTGTCCTCAACTTCTGCTGCTTAAATGGGAAAAACATATTTTATCCTATAATTAAATGAAATGCTCTGCTGGGTGAACATTATCTTAAGTTTTATAGCATTATAGTGCTTTCTATCACCTTAATATATCACCATAGCTGTGTCACTGCAATGAGCTATCGCTGCATTATTAGTGTAATACATCATTACAGCAAGGTGCTTCCATGAGGGATTGCCTCAAAGATGAAGCCATCAAGCAGGAAAAAAAATCCATCAGCAGCCTCAATATAATTACAGGATAAAAGGATGATGATGGAATCTCATAAGGATTTGACCTGGAAGTGAATGGAAGCAGGGAGAACAGAAGGCTGAAGGGAAAAGAAGAGAAAAATCTCCAAAATTTTACTCAGTGAGGGATGAGTGAGTAAAGGCAAGATGTCATCTGCATTCAGAGCCACCACCCTGAACTGCATCCGGGCTGAGCTTAAACCCATGGGCAGCCACAGGAGAGAGCAGAAACTGGGGACAGGACACGAAGCCCTGAATGGCACAAATCCCTCCTGGCAGATCCAGCACTGCCTCTCTCCCAGCTGGGCTGGGGCCCACAGGCACAGGGAGGGGTGGGACTGGATTTAGGAAGGAAGGGCTTCCAAGGAAATCCCACCAGCCCTGGTGTGGCAGGGAACAGGAGCCAGGGCCCCACTGTCCTGGGGATGTGACAGTGACAGTGCCAGCAGGAGCCCACACCTTCCCCTCCCTCATTCCTGCCAAGGCTGGCAGTGAAGTCATTTCTTTATTCTGAAACAAAGAATGTCTGGGATGTCAAAATGTCTGGGATGGGCCCCAGGATCAAGGAGAGAAAGGGGGATTTTAGGACACCACGTGTGCTCTGGGATGTGAGCAACTCAAAATGAGCTCAACAATTCCTTGTGGGGTTTCATACACATACAAATAAACAAAATTGTAATATATATATATACAAAGCAGAGTTTCCATTACTTGTAATTCCAGTCCCAGCCATAAATTACAATCTGCAGCCCAGTTAATTAAACAGTTGTAGGGAAAGTCCAATTTCCTTCATGGTGCCACAAAGGCCATTCCCAAGCTTCTGCACTCACTGATAGCTGCTTAAAACCAGCATTTTCCAGGAGTTTCACTAATTGGATGTATCATGAAACAAAGGAACAGCCAAGAAGTGGCTCTCAGCTGAAGAGGGAAGGGACAATGTGGAGAGGGAAGATCAGGAAGGATGAAATGGGCAAGCTCCAGGCAGCCAGCAAAATCTGACTTCTGAACATCAGGTAGGGAAAGAAAACATTGTTAAGATTAATCCCAATAACACTGAGGGAAAAATAAATAAGCTGTTCTCAACCATCCATCCTAAAGCCCAGGGTCAGCAGCCAATGCCAGCCCAATCCAGTTTCTCACACAATAATGCACTTAAAGGCTCACATTTCCAGCCACAAAGTGCAAAAGCCACTTGGTGCCATTTAAGAGAAAAATGGGGTGTTTGAGCAAGGGCAGGTTCTGTTTAGCAGGGACTCCATCAGCCCCAGGGACTGATCTCTGTTTAAGGCAGGGGTAACCCAAAGTGGGATTTTCTCCACCCCACAGCTGGTTCCCAGCTCCCCAAGTTCCCCCTCGGGCTCAGATGAACTCTGGGATCACAGTCCAGGGTGACTCTGGAGTGAGAACAGGATTTTTATGCTTTTCCATTCCTTGAACTGTACAATTCTTTTAGCTGAAAATGAACCTCCTTGAGCCTGCTGGGCCCCAGATGTTCCAAAACTTTTGGAGAGGCAAAATGAGTGCTGGAAAACAAATTCCAGCCAAGCTGAAATGGCTCATTACCACAGCACTAATTGTTTTCTTCTCCCCGTTAGTCTGGGTTTATTCTGCTGGGTGGAAGAGAAGTAATCCCACAAGGGGCTGGGCTGGAAGGGACCTTAAAGATCATCTTACTCCAACCTTCCACTATCCCAGGTGCTCCAGCTCCCATCCAGCCTGGACTGGGGAAGGAAATACTCAGATTGTGTCCATGATTATTGTTATTTAACTTTGTCTGGAAAATTTTACTTTAAATTACAAATTTCAGGTGGGTTTTTTGTTGTTTTTTTTTTTTTTTTTTTTGGTTTCAAATTGCAAAAAATCTCAACTTTTCAACGTTTTCAAGTTACAAATATTTCCAATTTCTTTCAAGGCTTCTCCTTGCAGCCCTGGCAGGATTCTGAGAATCCAGAGGAGGAGCAGCTGGGGAAACTCCCGAGGTGTTTTTAACCCTGGAGAGCGAGGGCACAGCCACGATGCACAGCCCCAGGCTGTCCCCTGTCCCCTGTGGTGCCACCTGGCCGTGGCAGTGCCAGCTCACCTGTGGGCCCCAGCCATGGCACGGGTACAGAATTGCTGTGTGGTTCTCCTGCGGGCCCTGGTCCAGGCACACGTCCTTGGCTTTGTTGTTCCGCAGCTGGCAGGGAAAAAATGGGCAGAGTTCAGGGACAGAAGGGGCAGAGTTACAGCAGAAAAAGGGCAGAGCTGTGGCACAAAAAATGGCAGAGTTGTGGCAGAAAAAGGGGCAGAATTATGGCACAAAATTAGCAGAGCTATAACACAAAAGGGGCGGAGTCACAGCAGAAAAAGGGCAGAGTTATGGCACAAAAAGGGGCAGAATTATGGTAGAAAAGTGGCAGAGTTAGGCACAAAACTGTGTGGAATTATGGCAGAAAAAAGGAAGAATTATGGCACAAAAGTAGAGTTATGGCATAAAAGGGCAGAGTTATGGGAGAAAAAGGGCAGAGTTAAGGCACAAAGGGGGCAGAGTTAAGGTATAAAAGGGGCAGAGTTATGGCAGATAAAGGGCAGAATTATGGCACAAAAATAGAGTTAAAGCATAAAAGGGCAGAGTCCTGGCAGAAAAATAGAATTATGGCATGAAAGGGCAGAGTTAAGGGACAAAAGGGGCACAGTTAAGGCACAAAAAGGGGCAGAGTTAAGGTATAAAAGGGCAAAGTTAAGGTGTAAAAGGGGCAGAGTTAAGGTATAAAAGGGAAGAGTTAAGGTATAAAAGGGCAGAGTTATGGCCCTCTCTTATCAGAGATAAGCACCAAACTGATGCTCAGTTTCCTCTCCACCCTCTCTACCTCTCAGTGCTGTAACACCAGGAATAATCAGGCAAAGAAAACTTTCAGAGCACTAAACCTTCCTTTAAATCCAGGGCTAATGATGACTGGTTTTGTGTAATAATCCCCATTCCAAGGAGCAATGTCCCTGGCTGTGTTTGGTCATGGGTGCTGGGGATAAACCCAAGTTTAGGCTGCCAGAAGCCTCAAATCAATGCAGAACCCCTCAGATTTCAGTGAAAGCTCAAAGTGCTCAACAAGGCAGGGAGAAAAGCCCAACTCAAACAAGGATCACCTTGGAATCATCACATCCTTGGTCCAGCTGGGCTTTTTTCCAACCCAAACCATTCTGAAATTCCATTTTCTATGAAAATAGATTTTTTTGGGAGGTTTTAGCTTGAAGTAACTTTCATAACAAATCTTTCCTAAAATGAATAACCCATCTGGAGTGCCCAGGCTTCAAGGAGCCTACTCCAAGTGCCTCTACTCCATCAATTCCATTGCAGCAGAGTATTTGTTATTAGTTCCCATAAATGACTCTTTCTATATCCCCAGAATGGTTTCAAAGCCAGCAGAGATTGAATTAAGTCCCCTTTTTTTATCTTGTCCTTAAGCTGTTGTGACAAGGCACTGAATCCTCCTGAGACCTTGTCAGGAATTAGGCTGAGTTTAAGTCACAGGGTTTTAGAAGATGCCTGTGTATTAAAAATACAAATACAGCTGCTTAATCCATGGAATCAATGGGAAATATGGATAATTTCAGTCAATTCACTAAATGATGTAGTAACATCTTTTACTTTATACAGTCTTCAACATCAGTAGCAAATCCCCAAACTGGTTTTTAGAAGAAACTGGGAGCAGATTTATACAAATGTAGATAATTACACAGGGAAAGGTCAGTTTTCATTCAGACTCCTCTCCTTTGAGGCTGTTTCTCATCAGGGATTATAAATATTAGCAGGCTGAGTTAAGGGACTCAATTACCTCTCCATAAGCAATGGTGTTGTTGTATCTCCTCATTTCTGGATAAACATGGTCCAGGTACCACTGGAAATTTTTACACTTCAGGCTTTTCCTCAAGGCTTTCCTTTCAGAAACATCCCCAATGTCAATTCCTGGATTCTGAAAAACAACAGCAGGACATCACTGAATGGTCACACTTCCAAAAAAAATGGTAAAATGAAAGTATTTCACTGAGCTTTGAGATCCTTTCCAAACTGCCTGGGAAGTGCCCATGGTTGAGTAATGCCAGGAATTCTTGGATGTTTGTCCAGGGCTGAAATCATCAGAAGAAGATGCCATGGCAAGAGGGGGACACCAACTTCTCTGTTGGGTTTTGAGGGCCCCCTTCATGGGCTGATGCTGGACAGGCTTTGGTCCTCGGGGATAATTTAAAAAAGAGGAGCCAAAGGGAGAGGAAAAGATTTGGAGGAAAGTTGGGAAGTGCAGTGAAACAGTGGGGAGTCTTCTCTCAGTTCCCTTGGGTTTGGATCCATCTGACAAAGACTGATCTGTATTTTTAAACAAGCTCTTTTTAAAAGATTTCCCCTCCTGCTTGGGTTCTGAGGAACAGGACCTCCAGGAGAATTTAACAGCAAGTGGATATCAGGATTTAAAAGATGGAAATGCAAACCCTGGCTGGGCACTGAGCACCAAACCCTTCCCTGACCTCACTGAGACACAACCCAGAGGAAGGGAGGGGTAAAAGGTGTAAAATAAATGAGAAAAGAATGAAGGAAAGAGAGAAAGGTTTAAGACTCAAATACAGCAGAGGCAGAGAGCTGAGAATAAAGGATAAAAATCGCATGAGAAGAAAAGTTGAGGCTGAACCTCAGCAAAACCTCCTGGAAATCTGGGCAATTCCAGGGTGGAACGGTCTCCCTGGAGACAGGGCAGAACCCCATTGTTCCTGCAGACAAGAACCCGAGAAAAACCCTGCAGGAGCTGGGAGCAGGGCTGAGAGCTGCCCCCCTTCATTCCACCATGGGATCTGGGGAGCTGATGCAGCAGGGAAGCCACAGGCAGGCACAGAGCAGCCCCTTTGCCTGCCCGTGCCTGGGCTCCCACTCTGCTTCAGCTCCTGCTCTTGTCTTTCCCAGCAATCATTACACACAACTGGGAAAGCAATTTTCCATTACAGCGCTTGTAATGATCTCCTAATGAATTATTCACTCTGCTTGAGAAGAGACACCCGTTTCAGTGTGCCCCTGGTAGCTGAGAGGTAAAAAAAAAAATGGTCCAGTGGAGACAGGCTGAGATCTGAGTGAGTGAGGTGGGGCTCAGATCAGTCAGGCAGCACCTGGGATGGGCAGGGCAGGGCTCTGCCTTGGCATCACAAAAGAATCCAGTAAAATCCATAAAATCCCCCATCCAACAAGGCTTCCCTCAAATTAAATCTTGACTTGACTGGGAAAAGACCTGTATAAAAAACTCAAATGGATTCTGGGGAAGCCAGACCTATTGGGAAGACCTACATAAAAATCTCAAGTTGATTTTGGGTCCCCCAGGCCTGTTCCCACCCCCAGTGCTGATCCATGTGATGCTGCCTTTTCCAAGCTCGACAGGATGGATTTTAATCCTTTCTGCAATGCTCCAAAGCTGCTCCTGAGCAAGAGGGTGGTGCCTCTCCTCTAAAAGAGAATCAGCCCAAGGATCAGGACTTCTGATCTCTGCCCATGAGCATTTGGATCTTGAAGTCTCGTTTTTAAGATCCCCCAAATTCCCTCTCCCAGCCTCTGGAGTGGTGCCTGTCACAGCCAGAGCCCTCCTGCAGCTCCCTGGGAAAGCAGCTTTTCCTTCCATCTCTATTCCTTTATTTCCTGGTATTTTTGTACCACCTGGCCCTGGATCCCCCCACCCCCAGGAGCACAAACCTGCAGCTCCTGGCCCTTCCCAGGCTGTTCCCTAACTCAGCACAAAGCTGTGACTGCCGTGGCTCCAAATGCCAGCAGCTCTCCCCAGATGTCACCTTTCCTCAGAAAGCTGCAGCAGCAGCAGCTCCGATTTTTATGTTTTCCTGTTTTTCCAGAGGCCTGGAGCAGACATCAGCTGGGGATGCTCCCTCAGCTGCACCAGGACTCAGCAGCTCTTTGAGCCTTGGCCAAGCTGGAATATTTTGTGCTCATTTTTAGCACCCAGGGGTGGCTGGAAATAACTGCACCCAGGGGGGCTGGACACTTGTGTCACCAGTCTGATCTCTCAGTGAAACTGGGCAGCCCCCAGTGCTCCTTCACCTGCCCATCCCACGCATGGCCCAGGAGCACCAGTGTCCCCCCATGCCCGCCCCCAGCTCTGCCCTGGCAGTGCCAGCAGCAGGAATGGGACGTGGATCCTGCCAGGGCTGCTCCAGTTTGGAGCCAGGAACCAGGAGATGCTCTTGGCTTCTGAGATCAGACACAACCTGCAGGGAGGGCAGAGCCCCAGCCTTGGACCCGCAGAAATTCCTCCTGGAGCTGTGGAGCTTTCCCAGAAGTGCAGGGAGTGATGGTTTGCAGGATGTGTCCCTGCACATGTCACCTGGACCTGCTGGTGGCACCTCCTGGTTTTCCAAAGATTCACCAAGCTGTGACATGGCAGGATTTACACCACAATTAATGCTTCAGATCCAAGAAAACCTGACCATTTCTGGGCAGAAATCAAAGGAACCACCAAAGCTCTTTAAGGAGGTTTCAGAGGAAGGTGATCCTCTTCTGTGAGCCACCAACCTCCAATCCTTTACCTTTAAACCTTCCAGCACTGGGAAAACAAACAGCCCCAACCCCTGGGCCACACATCCCTGGGAGTGTCCCTGAGCTGGGAGCCCGAGCTGGGCTGGATGTGACACAGGAAGAAACCCGAGGCACTAAGGACTGACATCAATAATCTTCAGCCAAGGAGCCTGCAGGCAGACCCCCCTGCAGAGCAGTGTCAGGACAGACCCTCACGCTGGGGAAACACTCAGGGGGGATTAACACCCCAGCCCAGCTTTAACTTAGAACCACTGACTGATCCTAGCCTGGCTATTGGGGCTGGTGGCTCCACTGAACTCGGTGATTTTATGCAGAAACAAAATCTGACCCGATTGTGTGGGAATTAAAAAACTTTAATACTAGAAAATAACAGACTGCAATCCGAACAGTTTGTACTGAACAAACTGGGAAAGATGGTCCAGGGAGAGACTAGAGGGAAAAATGGCAAAAAGCAAGTGTTAGGGCATGGCAGGGGTATTTATAAACTTGGAGGAGGGGAGGAATTAGGGCAGAGTTTAGGGAGGGGATCCAATAGGGAAGGGCAATTAGGAATATTAAAATTATCGCAGCAAAAAGGAACCTATGATAACAAGGGAAGCAGAGAACTTTCTGGCAATGACCAACATGCTGGAACTGGAGGATTCTGGGGGTGTGATTTTTTACTCACCCCTATCGAAGGGATCTCCCACGGCCTTAAGCCATAATCCTCTACCCTTTTATTGCAGCTAACCCCAACAAACCACACTAAAAAAGGCTGTGGGAGCAGCAGGAACCCCTCCAAAGCCTGCAGCTTCTGGAGCCTCTCCCTCAAAGCTGCGGGAGCTCTGCTGGGGCAGCGAGCCTGGGGCTGAGGCTGAGCTTAGGGACACTGAGCGCTGCATAATTGGGGTTTTCAGCGGGCAGCGAGCACGGGCCGGGTTGTACCTCCAGGGGCAGGTTCCAGGCGATGTAGACGTGCCACTTGTAGTCGTCCATCCAGACCTCGGCCACGCGCAGCGCGTTGCGCTTGGTGTAGAAGCCGATGTTGTTGTTGTAGGGCTTCTTCTTGCGCTCGATGTGAGCCACCCTGGAGCACGGCAGCACCTCCATGCTGCCCCCACACAGCCACACCTGCGTTACACATGAGAGACAAAAGTCTCGATATTCAGCAAAATTTAGATTGTTTTATTTGATATAGACAGAGCAAGCAGCGCTGGGGAACGTGAGGGGTCACCGCCCACTCCACGCTCCACCCAACCTTGGTTTGCAGCCTCTTCTTATACTGTGGGTTCTCGTTGTTCACAAATTCACAAAGCCTTTGGGTGATAATCAGTCACAGATAGCCAGCCAGTCCTTGTAGATGACCACCAGGGAAGTTCTGGAGGTCTGATCTTTGTGGATAATCACCAGAGAAGTTCTGGGAGTCGGTTTTTTGGGATAGGCAGTATTGATTAGGCAAAGGCAGGAAGGGCTTTGTGGGAATTCCGATTTTGCAAGCTGGCAGCCGATACAACTTATTTGAAAAACATAACATAATGTAATGTAACATAATGCAACATAATATAACATAACAAGGTGATTTTAAACAGAATTATTTAATCATATAATTTCCTTTATCTAGTGTCCATGCTTCACTTCAGAGCTTAGTATTCTGGTTTATACGAACCCCAATGCTTTTGTGATTAACACGAATCTTTTATCAATTGTCACACCTGCACCACAGCACAGCTCCCTCAGCACGGCAGCCAGGGGCAGAGCCCAGACCTGGGCTGCCTCTTTAAAGGGATGCTTATTGTATGCAGATGATACAGCAATTTATTTATTATTTCAGATGCTCTTTAGTGTATCCACGTGATGCAGCAATTTATTTATTATTTCAAATGCTGTTTATTGTATCCAAATACAGCAGTTCACGGGTCCTGGGTGACAAGAGCCCAGCCCACAGCTTTTCCAGCATCAGCTGTGGGTTTGCCTGAAGTCACTCTAGTTCTGCTTACAATGCATTCTATACTTTTCATTGCAGAGCATCTTAAAGCATGACAACCAATCAATACCTTCACTATTACCTACAGCCTATCATAAATACTAACATTACCATATTCATGTTACTATTCTCCAATCACAAAAGCTTAATATGTTACAATTTAAGCTAGAAGTTGTTTTTCAGTTTTCTTACAGTGGAAAATTTTGAGACCTTTCTTTCTACTTGCAACATTGGCTTTCTTGTTTGCCTGTGACATCCTTTTGCTTGGTAAGAACATCTTTTGTTTGAGGTGGATTCATCCTTTGCTCTGAATCATAAAAACCTCTTCCAACTCACTTTACCCTTGACTTCTTAGTTACCCAGTCAGACTGGCTCAGCAATTCTTTTCTTCTATATCAAAACTTGCTATTATTTCTATTCCTTCTTCAGATTCTACATTCAAAGATGTTTCTGTTACACACACACATCTGTGAGACCCTCCTGCCAAATCCTTCTCCTTCCCAACAGGACGGAGTTCTGAGGATCCCAGGTTATCCCAGCATTGTTTCTCCCACTGGCCACAGCCAGGTGTGGCCTCTGCCCAGCACTGGGACACTCAGGGAGCATTTGTGGGCTTGGAACTGCAGGATCTTTATGTCCCTTCCAACCCAAACCCCTCCTGGATTAACCTGTGCCCAAAGCTTTAGAGGGATCAGGTCTGCTCCTCACGGGGTGAACAGTGCTGCATTTCCTCCCAAATAAAAAGCATTAATGACTGGAATAGTTCAAACTATTCCAAGATCCCCTCCTGCAGAAGGGATGAGTCAGTGAAGCATATGGCAGGGACAGATTTCTCCCACTTGAAAACATTTGTTCATTATTGTTCTTTCATGTGCTGCTTCAAATTCCCTTAAATCACAGTTTGCAAGTTAATAAAATCTTGTAAGATCCTCTTTAGATCTCCCACACAGGGGATTTGCAGAAGACTTGCCATACCTGCCTTCTTCCCTGCCTGTCATCAGCAAGAAGTTATTTACCTTCCAGACAGGACTCCAGCCCTGGGCAATCCTTCCAAAGCCACACTCCAGAGCAGGCTGCTCTGCATTATCCTTTTGCACAGTTATTGTTATCCCAGCCTTTCTGGGATCCCTTCCAGGCTCACCACCTTTCCTCCCACCTGTGGGCCCGAATTTTCATGGACTCTGCTCGATTCCAGCA
Source organism: Acridotheres tristis (assembly GCA_037013685.1). Taxonomy (NCBI): domain Eukaryota; kingdom Metazoa; phylum Chordata; class Aves; order Passeriformes; family Sturnidae; genus Acridotheres; species Acridotheres tristis. Next base: position 1,070,317 of record CM072906.1, read on the forward strand.
GCACCAGGAGTCGCCAGCCTGGAGCAGTGCCTGGTGTCACCTCCCAGGGGTGGCTTTGGCCCCTCCAGGGTGGGGCACATGCCCAGGGGACAGCAGAGAGGGGACAGAGGGGACAGAGGGGACAGAGGGGACACCTTCCCTCAGGACTCCTCACACTGCTCCCACCTGGATTGCTGCACAACAGGAGCCCCCATCACAAACCCTGAGCTGTTGTAGCAGCTGCTGCATAAACATGCAGGAAAATCCCACTGCACTCCTGCTCTGCCATCTGACCTTTCAGAACACTTTAAAGACAATTTCCTGCTCCCAGAGGGGATTCAGGGCTGGTGTCCCAGAGAGAGACCTGCCTGTCCCTGCCTGTCCCTGCCTGTCCCTCCCCTCCTCTTCCCACCCCAGGTCACTCAAGGTCTGCCACAGGTCACAGGCAAAGCAAATCAGAGCTGAACTGGGCAACCCCAGAGAAAAACAGAGATATTTTTAAAGGAATATTCCTAAGGCAGAATATGTGTTTCTTGCCTGCTCAGTTCTTTAATTTCTCAACATCTTGGTGCAATAGAGGAATGAGCTCTGCCCTTAGGTGCTCCCAAGGCTGCTGGGTTCAGCCACTACACTGAATAAATCTTCCAGCCCAGAGTGATCCCCAGCATCTCCTGGTTTTGTACTTTTGGGTTTGTTAGGTTTTGTCCTGATTTAAAATCAGAATAATTATTTTGAAAATACTAAAACCATAATTAACATGATTTTCCAGCAGCCTGCCCCGAGTTACACTATTGCACTGTTACCTTTCTGTGCTCCAGTTAAATAATTCATGTCAGCTTCCTTAAATTTCAGGAATATCTGTACAACCACATTGGAATAAGCTGGGTGTGGCAGAGAGCTGGGCACTGCCTGGGTGCACATCCACAGCCTGGCCCAGAGAGATCAACACAAACTTAATTCAGGAATTAGCCAAGGAAATAACGTACATCTTCCTCCTAAACAGAGCCTGAACTGTCATTATAAATTTTTAAAACTCTTGTTTTTATAACGTATTTGTAAATATTTCTTCTGGGAACAACAGAGCAAAGAGAGCCATGACCCAGGAATGGCCAAGTCCCACTGGAATCTCTGTCCCAGGAAGGAGTTGCTTGTTCCCTCGTGGCCCCACAAGGAATTTGTGCCCGTCCTGCACCCAAAATGCAGGTGAGGAGGTGCACAGGGAGCTGCAACCCACGTGAATCCCCCCCAGCTGTGGAGCTGTGCCTGCCCCACAAGCTCAGAGTGAGCCCCCAGCCCTGACCACGGCTCAAAGGCACAGAATTCCTTCTCCTGGTGCCCACAGGACACTGCCAGAGGAGCCCAGTGGATCCCAACCCTCCCAGTACAAGGGCAGGCACCTGCCCTGATGTCCCAGCCCTGACTTCACCCCAGGGCACCCAGCCTGGAGGGCAGGAGGGTCCTTGGGAACCTTTTGTGTCCCAGCTGAGCAGCCACTGATCCCAGCAAAGCCCTTGAACACACAGAGCACCTTCCTGCTAAGGAATCCTATTGGATTTTTCATGGAATCACAGAATCCCAGAACGGTTTGGGCTGGAAGGGACCTCAAAGCCCACCCTGTGCCACCCCTGCCATGGCAGGGACACCTTCCACTGTCCCAGGCTGCTCCAAGCCCCAGTGTCCAGTCCTGGCCTTGGGCACTGCCAGGGATCCAGGGGCAGCCACAGCTGCTCTGGGCACCCTGTGCCAGGGCCTGCCCACCCTCACAGGAACAATTCCTGCCCAATATCCCATCCAGCCCTGCCCTCTGGCAGTGGGAGCCATTCCCTGTGTCCTGTCTCTCCATCCCTTGGCAATTGTCCCTCTCACACAAAGCCATGCTCAGAGGCTCAGGGTACAGTAACTCAGCAGGTTAAATATGATGAGCAAGTCTCCAGTTTTCCCTGTTTTCTGACATTCCCATTCCCACACAACAATTAAATTGCCATTCATTTACCCATGAAGTGATACAGAACTAAAAATAGACCCACTCCCATCAGAAAATGAGGGTGAGTCAATAACATCTCCATCAATCCACACACAGGAGGAATCAAACCCATGGGAAATGCTGGGGTTTATAAATAACCAGTTAACATCAAACTCTAGTGAAGGAATCCCAGAGAAACAAACAGAAAACAAATCCATCACCCACAGATCTTTGATGTGTTTTGCAGAAAGCTGCTGGGGAATACACTTATAATTCTTTTCCAAGGAAAACATGACTGTCCTAAGGATTGAGCCTGGAAAAGCAGTGACTTGTCTTGGGGAGTGAAATGTCCAAGCACAGCCAACACTGCACTGCTAAATCTGCTTTGCAGGAGCTTTGGCACATGAGAGGAGGAGGGAAGGGAGACCTTCTGTCTTAGGCTGCAATGCAGGATGTGCCAGCAGTTTGTATTGTGTCACCATGTGCTAACCCAGCTGGGGCAGTGATCCTGATCTCTGTGGAGATATCCTCTGCTAATGGGCCATGTGTTAACCCAGCTGGGGCAGTGTTCTTTATCTTCCCACAGCCCATCCTCCCTCCAGGAGATCTCTCCTGTCCATGGCCATGCAGTCCCAGGGCAGGGCTGATCAAATTCCATCATCCCATGGGGAGATGCTCCAGCCAGGGGCAGGAGCCAAACATTTCCTACCCAGATCAAAGGTGAGATTTGGAACAGCAGAGCAGCCTTTTCCCCCTGGATCCCAGAGGAAAACCAGAGCCTTGCACATCATCCCTGGAGCTTTGGAGGAAAAGTGCACCTTGTGCAGGAGCCCTGCTCCAGCAGAACCACATCTGTCCCTGCAGGAGGATGCAGCCACCATGGAATGGCACTGCACCAACCCTGACTGACTGACGGGGGCACCTTGGATTCTGACTCTGGCAGTGCTTTGGGTTTGTTCTCTGTAATACTGGATTTCTATTTTAATTTTCCTAGTAAAGAACTGTTATTCCTATTCCCATATCTTTGCCTGAGAGCCCCTTAACTTCAAAATTAAAATAATTTGGAGGGACAGGGTTTACATTTTCCATTTCAAAGAGAGGCTCCTGCCTTTCTTGGCAGACACCTGTCTGTCAAACAAGGACACCTTCTTATTTTCTACCTGAAAGGAGTTTGCAGACAGGTGGGGTTGGTCTCTTCTCGCAGCTGACAAGGGACAGGACAAGAAGGAAGGGCTGCAGCTTGTGCCAGGGGAGGCTTAGGGTGGATATTGGGAACATTTCTTCCCTGAAAGGGTTGCCAACTATTGGAACAGGCTGCCCAGGGCAGGGTTGCAATCACCATCTCTGAAGTCAGTGTCCTTGAAATTGTTCAAAAACCACATGGATGTGGCACCTGGGGACAGGCTTAGTGGTGGCCTTGGCAGTGCTGGGGACTCAGCACTCAGAGGCCTTCTCCAAATTCCTGTTTCCCTGTGGGAGACAGACTTTGGTTATCACGAGGTCTCTTGTGACAGACTGTGCTCCAGGGATGGGATGAGCCAGCTCGGGTTCCCCATCACCCTTTGGAAGCACAGCCAGAGGAGCTGTGGGTGTGTGAGAGCCTTGGTGGCACCTCAGAGCCTGCCCAGGGCCAGCCCAGGCTGGCACAGGGCTCAGCCCAGGCAGGCACAGGGCTCAGCCCAGGCAGGCACAGGGCTCAGCCCAGGCTGGCACAGGGCTCAGCTCAGGCTGGCACAGGGCTGAGCTCAGGCTGGCACAGGGCTGAGCTCAGGCAGGCACAGGGCTGAGCTCAGGCTGGCACAGGGCTGAGCCCAGGCTGGCACAGGGCTCAGCCCAGGCTGGCACAGGGCTCAGCCCAGGCTGGCACAGGGCTGAGCTCAGGCTGGCACAGGGCTCAGCCCAGGCTGGCACAGGGCTGAGCCCAGGCTGGCACAGGGCTCAGCCCAGGCAGGCACAGGGCTCAGCCAGGCGGCAAGGGCTGAGCCAGGCAGGCACAGGGCCAGCCAGGCTGGCACAGGGCTGAGCCAGGCTGGCACAGGGCTGAGCCAGGCAGGCACAGGGCTGAGCCAGGTGGCACAGGGCCAGCCAGGCAGGCACAGGGCGAGCTCAGGCTGGCACAGGGCTCAGCCCAGGCTGGCACGGGCTGAGCTCAGGCTGGCACAGGGCTGAGCTCAGGCTGGCACAGGGCTCAGCCCAGGCTGGCACAGGGCTCAGCTCAGGCAGGCACAGGGCTGAGCTCAGGCTGGCACAGGGCTCAGCCCAGGCTGGCACAGGGCTGAGCTCAGGCTGGCACAGGGCTGAGCCCAGGCAGGCACAGGGCTGAGCTCAGGCTGGCACAGGGCTGAGCCAGGCTGGCACAGGGCTCAGCCCCGGCTGGCACAGGGCTCAGCCCAGGCTGGCACAGGGCTGAGCCCAGGCTGGCACAGGGCTCAGCCCAGGCTGGCACAGGGCTGAGCTCAGGCTGGCACAGGGCTCAGCCCAGGCTGGCACAGGGCTCAGCCCAGGCTGGCACAGGGCTGAGCTCAGGCTGGCACAGGGCTCAGCCCAGGCTGGCACAGGGCTGAGCTCAGGCTGGCACAGGGCTGAGCTCAGGCTGGCACAGGGCTGAGCTCAGGCTGGCACAGGGCTCAGCCCAGGCTGGCACAGGGCTCAGCAGTGCTGCTGTGGGGCAGCAGAGCCCAGGGGAGGCTCCCTGGGCACGGGGAGCTCCCAGCAGCAGCTCCTGTGCCAGCACACCCCAGGCTCGGCTGCAAAGGGAAATGGCTTTTCCAGTGCTCTAGCAGAGCTGGGGGGGCTCACCTGGAGAGGAGAAGGCTCTGGAGAGACCTTAAAGCTCCTCCCAGGGCCTGAAGGGCTCCAGGAGGACTGGAGAGGGACAAGGGATGGAGCGACTGGATGCAGGGAATGGCTTAAAAATGACAGAGGGCAGGGCTGGATGGGATCTGGAGAAGGAATTCCTGCTGTGAAGGTGGGGACAGTGGCACAGGGTGCCCAGAGAACAGTGGGGACAGGGCCCATCCTGGGTCCCGGCTGGAGCATGGTGTGACATCCATGACGAGCACTGACAGCTCCCATGAAACCCTGAGCATTTATTTGCTCAGAGCTTGGCTGAATTTTACCTACTCAGACTGAAATCTATCCTGGACGAGCTCGGGCTCTGCAGTTAATGCAAAGAGACAACATCTAATGGTGTCAGGACGTGTCTGCAGGGGAAACTTTGAATCTCTCAATGCATTGTGACAGAAGGAAATGGGGGAAAACCCTTCCCCAACTTTCATTCCACCCACTCCAGACTTTTCAGCTGATAACTTCATTTCTAAGGTGATTAGCAGCCCCCTGCCTTAATTAGCCATAGATTTCCCATTTAGCAGCTTTGCCTTATCTTTGCTCCCGTTCTCCTTTGAAAAGTAACTTCCAAAGTTAAGGGGAAAACACAATTACCAGGGCAGCTGAAATAATTCAGAATGTACCAGAACAAAGGGCTAAAATAATCAAACTGAGAAACAGCAGAAAAGGCAAAGAAAGAAAAATTCATCCTGTAAAGTTCTGAGAGACTTTATCTCTCCAAATCACTGCTTTTGTGGGAACAAACAACATGCACAGCCTCATTCCCAGCATTCCCATCCTTCCTGCTCCCAGCTGGGCCCTGCCCCATCCCACTCCCCAGGACACCAGGGGAGCAGGTCCCCAAGCCAAGCTCGTGCTGCCAGGAATGGGATGGAGAAGCTGCTCCCCCAAACCTCTGTGCTCCCCTGGTTTCCCTGGCACAAGGCTTGTGGAGACCTCCCTATCCCAGCCAGCCTGTCCAAGCCCAGCTTTGGGAGATAAACACCTCCCCATCACCAGCTGGTGGCCCTTTATGGGTGACAATCCCATTCCAGAACCCTCACACCCAGCAGGCTGGCTGTGCCTGGATGTATTTATATAGAGATTTCACAAATATATAGATACTTTATATATATAATTATATTATAGAATTATGTTACATAATATCTATATTATAGATAGATGTCATATAGATATTTTCATGGATGTATTTATATAGCTAAAATATTTATACAGGGTGTTGGATCCTAAACCTTCACTGGAGTGCTCCTGCAGGCTCTGGAGTGCCACTGTCTCCTGTCACCATCCCAGCAGAAGCTCAGCAGTGGAATCACACGAAGGGGAGATGAGAAATCACCCACAGAGGGGAACAAAGGGAGAGAAATCAGCTGCCTTTGGGAACTCTGGAACTCTTGATCTCTGCAGGTGGATGAGCACTCTGGGAAGAGGAAGATCTGGATTTCCACAGATCACATCAGGCCTGGGGGACTGATCCAAAGCAGTGACTGTGCCACCTCTGGGGCTCAGCAAGATCACACCCAGCCCCACATCCAGGCCAGGGGATGCAAAAGCATTTCCAGGCACAAGGACCAAACCCTGTGGCACAGCCCTGGATGGACCCACCCCAGCATCCTGCTGGGAATCCCTGCACAGCTCCACCCTGAACAACTGAGGAATTACCCTGGAGACCTGCAGGGAGAAGCCAAGGACACTCCACGTCCTGCAGTTGGAACAGGACAAGGAATTTCTCTGCTGCACCTGTAGATTTCCTTCCTCTGTCCTGAGGCCCCAGAAAACCTTTCTGGGAGGATCAGAAGCAGCCAGATCAGCCCCAGTATCCATGGGCCATCTCCCTAAAATGGGATTTTCCAAAAGACCTGCCCTTCCCAGCCCACTTCCATTCCAGTAGAGAATCGAAGTTGGAGAGGAGGGGGGTTAGAACCCATTTAAAAAACTTAATTCTTTTTCTTCTTTGGCTCTCCTTTTCTCCTGTTTTGTTTTTATCATGGATGATACAGATGATACACTTTGGACAGGTTCCTGTCTATCTTGTGCCAGACCAGTAACAGAAACGTCCAAATTGTCCAGTGTCCTAATGTCCAACCTTTCCTAAATTAATTCCTTTTATAATGGCAACTAAAAATGTCAAAGGAGAGTGGAATCAGAGGCACTCCACAACCCCTAACCAGCAGCAGAAATGGGTAATAACCACTTTCCATCCTTGGGCAACATAAACAGTTGAATATCTGACATATTGAGAGGTCAGAATAAAGCAAGATTCCATGCAGGGCAGGGATTCTCCAGCAGAAGCATTCCCACACACTGCAGTGGAGTTTGCTCAGACTGGAGCCTTTTCCAAGGAAAAATCTGTGCTGTGCTTCTCCAACAAATGCAACCCAACCTGCTCTAAGCAGAGCATCACTGCTGGCTGCAAAAGGGATTGATCTGACCTTATCACCCAATAGGATCCATCAGAATCTTGGTGGGAAGCTGCATTTCAAAGATTCCAGTCCCAAAGCACAGCATGGGGAGGATGCCCAATGTCCACATGCCCTTGGCTTGGGAAAGCTGCTGCAAAACTGCATTTCACTTCCCAGTGCATCAGGAGTGATTCCTGAACTTCTGCAACATGAAACCACAGCACCCACAGCCACTGCAGCTTTGTCATTTTGGTGCTCCAGAAGTTTTGGGTTTTTTTTAAAAAAAAAAAGGAGGAGCAGAATATTTTTAAATCCCATCTTGGAGAGACACTCTGCTCTCCCAGCTGAGCTCCCAGGCTGGGCTGGAACTGGAGCCCAGCTCTGCCTCCTGAGCCCCCATCTGGCTGAGAGCACATCCCTGCTGAGCACTGAGCTCCAGAGAGGTTGGGAACTATCGTGGAACAAATCTGGGTCTTCCTAATGAGTTTAGAGCTGAAATTCCTCAGTGCTCTGATGTTATCTGCTCAGCCTTGGCAGCATGACAAGGACCTGATTATGTTGTAATAGCATAATGCAAAGATTATTATAGACTCATAAAAGACAAGTGCCTCAAAACCAGCATCCACAATACCTGGAGGCCCTGCACAAGGAGCTGAACATGCTGGGCTTTGTGCACTCCTAGCACAGAAATTACCTGCAGGATCTGACCCTGATCTGCTTGGAGGTTGCTCTTTTTTTATTATTTTATTGCCAGTAATGTACCAAAAGCATCTTGATCTCATTTTCCTATTACCATTTCTGTCAGAGCTGTAAAAATAAACCAGCATAAATAGCTCCCCAGGATTTTGATCTATTTTTCATGCACAAAAAGCCTTTGGAGGAGATGATCCACAGCCCGTTCTTCAGCCTAACAGGATTCCATGTGGGGAGTGGCAGGAGGAGGGGGAAAGTGCCAGGGAACATTGGAACCACGAGAGGTGGCTCTGAAACAGAATTATTGATGCAATAATAGACAGAGGCAGGTGAGGGATGGAGCAGCTCCTGAGCTGACAGCACCCAGCTCCATGGAGCTGCTTCCAGAGTCCAGCACATCCCCAGTGCTCTGTGATCTGTAATTACAGATATTCCCAGCATTCCTGATGGGAAGGCGCTGGGAGGGAGCCAAGCTCCTCCATGGATGTTCCTGCATGGGTCTGACTGGCTGTGACTCTGCCCATCCTGCTGGAAAACTGCTCCAGGGATTTGTGAACAGAGAAGCTCCTGAGTTTACAGCAGGAAAATGTAGAGGGAGGGAGAGAGGCAGGGTCTGGGTGTGGGGATTGAGTGATGTGATGTGAGCAGGGACACACAGGGACACACAGGAGGTATTTTACTCCCTGTCTGTGCTCAAAGCCACACTCATGATGTTTCCTAAGCTTGTCCCACCCCTGCCATGGCAGGGACACCTCCCACTGTCCCAGGCTGCTCCCAGCCCCAATGTCCAGCCTGGCCTTAGGCACTGCCAGGGATCCAGGGGCAGCCACAGCTGCTCTGGGCACCCTGTGCCAGGGCCTGCCCACCCTCACAGGAACAATTCCTGCCCAATATCCCATCCAGCCCTGCCCTCTGGCAGTGGGAGCCATTCCCTGTGTCCTGTCCCTCCATCCCTTGTCCCCAGTCTCTCTCCATCTTTCCTGCAGCTCCTTCAGGTCCTGCAAGGTCACACTGAGCTCAGCCCAAAGCTTCTCCTCTCCAGCTGAACAATCCCAGCTCTCCCAGCCTTTCCTCCCAGCAGAGCTGCTCCATCCTCTGCTCATCCTGGAGCCTCCTCTGCATCTCTCCAGCAGCTCCAGGTCCTGCCTGTGCTGGGAACCCTGGATTTGGACACTGTGAATCCCATTGCTGCATTTCAGCTGCTCATGGGTCAGACAGGGGGGGATGCCCAGAGCTGATGCTCAGGGGAGTCAGCACCAAACCCGCTTTTGTGTCTTGCCAAGCCCAGGGACACTGCAGTGCCACCAGCTGTCCCTGCAGTGATGCCCAGGCAGGGCCAGCAGGATTTGGGACCCCTCACTAGAGAGGGGCACCAGGATGTGCCCATTTCTGCAGGGCAGATCCTGCCAGGGCTGTTCTGCCGCTGCCCAGCTGCAGCATGGAAATGTCCAGCCAAGCTCCAAACCAAATGGTTGGAGATCAGGAGCTCTGCCACAATTTTGCCACTCTCTCCACCATCTGCTCGTTTTCCCTGGCAGAGTTAAGATCCCCTCTCCAGTGGAGCCATCGTGTCCTCGGAAATAATGAACACTTTGCAAGCAGGGAAGTTTAGAGTATGGAAATTCAAAGCCTGAGTTATCTCTGTGCCTCCGGATGTGCCATCAGCAAACTCCCTGATAAGTGACTGTCACAGAGCTCCCAAAAAGGGAAAACTCCTGTAAATCCCCAGAAAAGCCCTGAGGTTAATGACCTCCTGACTGCTGCTCCTCCCATCCTGGTGGCACCAGCAGCTCCTTCAAGTGTGGCCAGCTCCTGAAACATCTCCCATCAGGACACAGCAGCCTCTGAGATGGAGTTCTGATGGGAAATTTGGGGGCAGCACTCAGGGTGATGATGTCCTTGGAATACTCCAAGACCTTGGTGGCCATCTGGACTTTCATCCCCAGGTGTTCCCAGAGTGAATGGCCAGGGCCTGTGTTCACTGTGAGATGTTGGTTTAACAAAACCCACAGCATTTCCTTGCTGGAGACAAACTTTAGGCGAGTGGCCACTGATTCCTGAGCCCCTGAACTTCTCACAGCATCCAAAAATGCAACTTTTGCACCAGCACAGCCAGGGAACAGTCCAGAGACAGATTTGGAAAGGCTGGAAGCAAGAATGTATTTGATTCAAAATGACTTTTTTCCTCCTGTTCTGCACAGAACTGATCAAAACCATAGGTGAGTCCTATTTTTATTACTAATGGTGTTAACACTCAATCTAATCTGGGTCTAAGCCTTGTTTGCATGTTAATTCCAGCATCACAACTCCCAGTGTCTTTCCCAGCGTTCCAGCCTCTCTTGTCTAAGCAGAGCAGGCACAGCTTTGTGCTGACCCCAGAAAGGGCCTGGGGGGCTGTGGTGGATCCCCAGCACGTTCAGGTGTTGCCTCCCCCACTTCAATGTGTGCTGGTGGCATGAAAATGCAAATGGATCTTGGTCAATTCGTCCCCTTCTTGATCTACAGTGAGTTTATGTGTTTGCATTATTTATCACAATTCAAGAATCACAGACCTTAAGAAAACCACCCCAGATTTTCTGGCAGAGCAGCTCATGGGCCCTCCCTGAGCAAAACCCCCACCCCAGCCAAGGCAGGCAGAACACATCTGAAATTGCAGTTTGGGATGACCCAACCCGGGGAAAAGAGCACCTTTGGTCCCAGCTCCATGAGGACATCAGAGGTGACAGCAGAGCCACCCCTGCACAGCCACAGCCACCTCTGCCACCTCTGTCACCTCTGTCACCTCCCCTGCACAGCCACAGCCACCTCTGCCACCTCTGTCACCTCTGTCACCTCCCCTGCACAGCCACAGCCACCTCTGTCACCTCTGTCACCTCTGTCACCTGCAGCTGGCCAGTCCCACTCACGTGTCCCCAGCTGGCAGGGAAGGGCTGGCTGAGCTGATCCTGGCACAGCTGAGCCAGTGCTGGGGCTTGGCCAGCCTTGAGCTGGAAGGGGACCCCAGACCTCCCTTCCAGCCTGAATTATCCCAAAATTCCTGTAAAGAGCAGCCTGACACGGATGTGTGGAGGTCCCAGGGAATGAATTATCCCAAAATTCCTGTAAAGAGCTGCCTGGCACGGATGTGTGGAGGTCCCAGTGAGGACACTGCTGGGTCTGGGGAGGGAAGGTGTGAAATCCTGTCTTGGTTCCTCCCCTGAGCAGCCTGACAAGCTCTTTCTGTGCTGTTTAACTTTGTCCCCTCCTTTTCCAGCCCCTGACTGAGGCAATCAGGAGCACAGAGCTGGTACAGCACGGGGCTGGCTCCTGCTGCATCCCAGTCTCAAGGTACTGCAAGAGCAGGTATTTCTCTTTTAGGGCCATTTTAAACTTCAATGCCTATTGCAGAGTTTTCCAGATGTTCTCATCTCCATCTCCACCTCCTGTGAATTATCCCAGTTGAGCAGATGCCACCAGGGGATTACTGGGCACATGTAAGAACTCTTTAATTTCCCTCTTCCCAAACACTGTGAACTAACTCCTGGACAGTCAGTGCCCACAGGTGTGGAGTGAAAACCTGGTCTGGGATGTTTTCCACGTTCCTTAGGGCACAGAGGAGATGGGATCACCCATTGTGTGATGCTGAGATGGATCAGGAGACAAATTTCTTTTGGTCACGTAGCAAACAGCACACAAGGACCTGAACTGTGCCTGGGGTCTTGAAGAACAAAAGTTGGTGACAAGCTGGAGGCTTTTAAAGCTCAACCTCTGCTTTTCTCAGTCAAAGACTTCCAATAAAGTTCTACCAGAGGAGCTGAATCAGGAGAGCTGAGCAGCACAGGCACTCTGCCAAGTGTGGAGGGATAGACCTTAAGGAATCCTGACAGGCAATAAAAGCCCTGTTTTCCTGAGCAGTCGAATCCCTGGAGTGAATTAAACTGTGCTGGATATTGGTGCAAAGAGTCATTTCTGCACGAGCTGCATCCCGAGGCTTTGGATCAAAGCAAACCAAACCACCTCTGCAGGGGTCATGGCCTTGGCTCATTGATTTATTTACAAAATTTAGGACCTGAGATTACTTATTTTGTGTGAAACGTACAGAACAGGGACTGTGGGAAAGGCAGATAGGAAAACTTTCCTGCATTTATCTGACAGGATTCTGTTTACTCCTTGGATACTGCTGGGCATTCCCTCACTCTGTTCTGCATTAAAGTCTCCCTAAATATCAAATAAATTTTAAGAATTTCAGTTCAAAGTCCACAGCTTCATAGTCATTATTTAAGGTCACCCAACATCCATTTGTTTCTATTTCCATAATACAATTTTTAAAAATAATTAATGTATTCCTCAACAAATAATAATAAACAAATATAAATTAATATAAATAATAAATAAACACCCCTCTGCAGAATAACAATGCCCTGACTCCCTGGAAAGGCCCTGCCAGCCCAGTTAGCAGCACTAAATCTCAGTCAGCACTGGGTAATTTCAAAATTACATTTTAATAACAGCAGCCCAGTCCTTATCTTTTCCCTGCTTCCTCTTGTCCTTGATCTCCCAATTAGGGATAAGAGCAGTGGAAGTGATCCAGCCCCACCATGCAGTCAGATTTTACCCAAATTGTTATTACAGGGCCATAAAAGAGCTCCTATGGAATTCTTTTTCCCAAGGGAGCCTGTTGATAAAAACACCGACTGTGTCCATTGATTTCTCTGTGTGCATTCACAGGAGCTCACACACTCAGAGATTTGATTCTAACAGAAGGAAACCATTGCCATTCCCTGGAGAAGAGCCTCAGCCCCTCCCAGCAAGAAGAGGAAAATGATTATTCTGTAATCAGACATTTTCAGGAAGATCATTCTTAGAGCTTGTCACACATCCTGCCGTGCACTCCGTGTCCTGGGGAAAACCATTTCCTCCAGCCCTTCCCTTCCCTTCCCTTCCCTTCCCTTCCCTTCCCTTCCCTTCCCTTCCCTTCCCTTCCCTTCCCTTCCCTTCCCTTCCCTTCCCTTCCCTTCCCTTCCCTTCCCTTCCCTTCCCTTCCCTTCCCTTCCCTTCCCCTCCCTTCCCTTCCCTTCCCCTCCCTCCCCTCCCTTCCCTTCCCTTCCTTTCCTTCCTTCCTTCCTTCCTTCCCTTCCTTCCCTTCCCTTCCCTTCCCTTCCCTTCCCTTCCCTTCCCTTCCCTTCCCTTCCCTTCCCTTCCCTTCCCTTCCCTTCCCTTCCCTTCCCTTCCCTTCCCTTCCCTTCCCTTCCCTTCCCTTCCCTTCCCTTCCTTCCTTCCTTCCCTTCCCTTCCCTTCCCTTCCCTTCCCTTCCCTTCCCTTCCCTTCCCTTCCCTTTCCCCAGTTCCAGCACTGGGGAGGGCTGAGGGGCAGGAGGGAAGGCAGTCGGGCTGCTGAGGAGGAGAATTTCTCTCCCTTCCTTCAATCAGAGCCAGAGAACAGAGAGTCCAGGGAAAAACATGGATTCCTCACCAGGGATTCCTCACCCAGGGGACTCAAGGCAGGCTGGACGGGGTTTGGAGCTCCCTGGGATAGTGGAAGTGTCCCTGCCCATGGCAGCAGGTGGAACAAGGCGATTTTCAGGTCCCTCTCAACCCAAACCAGCCTGGGACTCTGAGATTCTCCCCCACTCTGTGCCCAGCAGCTCCTGGAGAGCAGCTGAGGGGTGGGCAGTGAGTGCCTGGGAAGAGAGTTTCCAGAGGAAGAACTAATGGGGAAAAATGGACAAGCAGGAGCCCACTGGGTGTGGGTGGAGCTGTACAGCACCCCTGGCACAGAACCCCTGGCACAGCACCCCTGGTACAGAACCCCTGGCACAGAACCCCTGGCACAGCACCCCTGGCACAGAACCCCTGGCACAGAACCCCTGGCATAGAACCCCTGGCACAGAACCCCTGGCACAGCATCCCTGCACAGAACCCCTGGCACAGAACCCCTGGCACAGAACCCCTGGCACAGAACCCCTGGCACAGCACCCCTGGTACAGAACCCCTGGCACAGAACCCCTGGCACAGCACCCCTGGTACAGAACCCCTGGCACAGAACCCCTGGCACAGCACCCCTGGTACAGAACCCCTGGCACAGAACCCCTGGCACAGAACCCCTGGCACAGCACCCCTGGTACAGAACCCCTGGCACAGAACCCCTGGCACAGAACCCCTGGTACAGAACCCCTGGTACAGAACCCCTGGCACAGCATCCCTGCACAGAACCCCTGGCACAGAACCCCTGGCACAGAACCCCTGGCATAGAACCCCTGGCACAGAACCCCTGGCACAGAACCCCTGGCACAGAACCCCTGGCACAGCACCCCTGGTACAGAACCCCTGGCACAGAACCCCTGGCACAGCACCCCTGGTACAGAACCCCTGGCACAGAACCCCTGGCACAGCACCCCTGGTACAGAACCCCTGGCACAGAACCCCTGGCACAGCACCCCTGGTACAGAACCCCTGGTACAGAACCCCTGGCACAGAACCCCTGGCACAGAACCCCTGGCACAGCACCCCTGGTACAGAACCCCTGGCACAGAACCCCTGGCACAGAACCCCTGGTACAGAACCCTTGGCACAGCCCCCCTGGTACAGCACCCCTGGCACCCCAGCCCTGGCACAGCCCCCAGGGCTCCTGGGCTGTCTGGGCAGGCTCTGCCTCCCCACTGAACTCACACAAGGAGTCCCCAGCCCATCTGCAGGACTTTGGTGACACCAACGCCCAGAGGCAACAAGTGCTGGGTCCTGGACCGGGACACAAAGCCAGCAGGGCACTGCTGCTCCCCCAGGGCTCCTGGCATCTCCAGCGAGGGGACCTGGGACAGCCGTCCAGGGACAGCAGCCAGGACTGATTGTCCCAGCCCTGGGGACAGAGTGGCTTTGCCAGCAGATGTGACGTCATCTGAAAGCAGCGATTCTAAAGCCCTTTGTGATGTCACCCACCCACCTGGCCAAGCTCCTGGAGCAAACCTGTTCAGAGTTTTCTCCATGTGAGGCCCATGGAGGGGACATTCCTGCCTGGACTCACATTTTGGAAGTCACCTGGTACCTGCTGGGGATGGGTAGGCTGGGTGGGGATCTCTGATGGGCTTTTGTGAGGCACCAAGGGAGGACAAGATCAAGGCCCAGAAGAGGCTCCAGCCCCGGGGGATGGGTGGGTGGGTGCTCTGCACACCCCAGCCTATTCCAGCTCTGCACCAGGAGAAAGGCTGTGGGAAAAGGAGAATACCAGGGCCAGACTGTGCCCTGTTATTTTGGTCTGAGACGCTGGAAAAGGTGGGAGCTCCTGATGTCCCTGTCCCCAGTTTAATTGATTCTGCCATGTTTGTCAGCTGTATATCTTGGATATCTTGTGTATTGGAAATCCCTTCCAATATAAATGGCTTGGGATTCCCTAAGGAATAATGAAATGAAAAATGAAGCCTCAGGTCCTTCCAAACAGGAGGATGGTGGTCACCCATCCCCTTCCAAATCCTGCTCATCTCAGGGAGAATTTCATCCTGCTCTGAGCTCCCCCCCAAGCTTTGCTCCTGTCTCTCCCAAGCACTCCCAGTCACTCACACGTCTGGAGGTGACTTTCATTAAATTGAGATTAAAAAGACTTTCTTCACAGAAAAAGCCATAAATGGAAAATGTCTCATTTCAGCTTTTTCCTCCAAATCCAAGCCTTGCCATTCAAGGGCACCCAGCATTAATAACTTCCCTGCTGAAGCAGCTCCTTCTGTTTGAGGCCCCAAAACCCAGAGGGTGGCACAGGACACAGATTTACAGCCACGTGTGCTCAGACCCCAGGGAAGGGCTGGAGCTGTGCCAGGGCAGGGTCAGGCTGGATTTTAGGGAAAGGTTCTTCCCCCAGAGGGTGCTGGCACTGCCCAGGCTCCCCAGGGAATGGGCACGGCCCCGAGGCTGCCAGAGCTGCAGGAGCTGCCAGGGATGCCCAGGGTGGGATTGTTGGGGGGTCTGGGCTGGATCCATCATCCTTGGGGGTCCCTTCCCACTCAGGAGATTCCATGATCCTATGACTTGATCTGTGAGACCCCACTGCACCCTGAAAACAAAGGACATGAACATCTCTGCTCATCTCACACTTTTCCCTGCCAGGGATTTGCTGTGAATTCAGTCTGCCCGTGTCTGAAAAACAGAGATGAGTCAAAAGCATCTAAAAACTTTATCTTTAAAAATCTGGACTGTGGTGATTCCAGTGAAATTCTGCCAAAAAAGAAATGGAGCATTTCAGTAGAATGGATGGAGCCTCATTTAGAGCTCATCAGAATGGAGTGTGTCTGCATTTCTGGGTTTGCATGAAGTTCAAAACTCTCAATAATTGATAATAAAAGTGAAATGGAGCAAAATTTTGGATTTAGTGCAACCAAACATCCTCATCAACTCTACATTTCTGAACTTCAGCTTTGGAAACTTTTCAGGGTTTTTTTGAAATGCATTTGCAAACCCAAATAGAAATGATGAGTTTTGGAAAGCAGGATGTAGGAAGTGAACAAGGCAGAAGAAAAGGGACAATGAGCAGTGCTGTGGCCTCAGGTCACACCAAAATTATGGCTCATCCCTTGCTCATTTGTTTAGATTTCAACACTAATTGTTATTAGTCTCTAATTCATCAGCATCCCTGGACTTGGCACGAGTGTAAAGTAACAAATATAGAAATTTCCTGTGAACACACAAAACCAAAAGAGAAGGAAACAAAGCAGAAAATCAGAAGATCCCACTTTGATTGTTCTCAGATCTATCCCTAAATTTTTGGAGAAAGTGCTCATTGCTGCAGCCTCGGGGATGACTTTGGTGCATCCTTTTGCTCCTGCAAAGTCACACAGGAAAAGAACTTCTCCAACACTGCTCACATTTTGCAAGTCATGCCAGCATGTTAAGGTTATTTTATTTTATTTATTTGATTTTATTTTCCCTGTGAGTCACAAGGCAGCCTTAAAGTCACTGCAGGACTTAAAGCAATGAAAAGCCTTCAACCAAATTCCCTTTAAAACGAGACCTGGGCCACGTTCTGGCTCCACTTCCAATTACACTTGGAAAGTGTGAGCCAAGCCCCTGAAGGCAAATGGAAACACTTCCATGCACTCCAAAGGCCTGGGCACAATCCCAGCCCCTGGACTCAGCAGTGCCAATGCCATCACAGCCCCCACCAGGGCTGGCACTCCTGGCACACAGCGCTGGCAAAACTTTTTGTTTCATTAAAAAGCTGCAGTCAAGTGCAAAAGGAGCTGCTCCTCCAAGGCTCCAGAGCTGGAAACCCCTCTCAGCTTTTCACTGGTTTAACTGGAAGCTGTTCATTGCCCTCCCCTGGAAAGCAGCTGTGCCAAGCACAGTTATCCACACCCTGCAGGAGCAGGGATAAATCCTACCTGGAACTCACATCTTCCTCACTGCCACACACAGCTCAGGCAGGGCCAGCGTGGGGTTCTCCTGCTCCTCCCTGGAATTTCGGGGTGTTCCAAGCCTTCTGAGGCTACAGACTCCTTCCCACCACCCAAAGGCTCCCCTGAGATTTTAATGAAGGGTTTCTTGCTGAAAGCTCCAGGACAGAGGTTTCCCTGCTGTGGAGCAGAGGGACCAGCACAGCTGGAGCTGAGTCCAGGGGAGCTGAATTTGTGTTTCCAGCCCAGCTTAGAGCCCACAGAGCTGCTGGAAAAGAAAGGCTCAGGTGTGGTGTCCCCAGAGCTCCCCACCCCAAGGGAGCAGGGCACAGGTACAACACACACAGCACCTGGATCAGTGTTCAGTGATAATGGGGCTTTGTGTGTGCTCAGCAGGCATTTAATAACTCACCTTGTTCTCATTTGCTCAGCGCTGTCTGTCATGGTTTGGGTGCTTTTAAACATTTTCAGAGCTATTTAGAATTACTCATCCTTCTGCAGCATGAAATGAGAATCTGAGCTCCAACTGCTGGGACAGAGCTTGTCACTGATGGGTTTCATCTCCTCTAATTACTGCTGAGACAGATGTCTCCAGCACAGAGCCGTGACTCAGCTTCCCAGGGACCCACACTCCCCGTGCTCCAGAAAAAAACAGCAAGGAAAACTTCTCCTTGTGCTTCTCACTGCCAGAGGGCAGGGCTGGATGGGATATTGGGCAGGAATTGTTCCTGTGAGGGTGGGCAGGCCCTGGCACAGGGTGCCCAGAGCAGCTGTGGCTGCCCCTGGATCCCTGGCAGTGCCCAAGGCCAGGCTGGACATTGGGGCTGGGAGCAGCCTGGGACAGTGGGAGGTGTCCCTGCCATGGATGGGCTTTGAGGTCCTTTCAGCCCAAAGGAATTCAGGATTCCTTGAGGATGTTTGGGGCTGATCTTCTGCCTAAACCCCAGCCTTGTCCTGGGCTTTATGCTGGCCAGGAGTCCAAGCCCAGCCTGGAGAGAGAGAATGGGGCTGGCACAGAGATCTCAGCTGCAATCCCTGGACAAGGCTCAGCCCAGCCAACCCACCAGGCACCAGGAACTCCATTTCCATGAAAATACAATCTGGAAATTCCTTTTCATCCTCTCCAGTCCCAGATAAGGCACCAGAGCCGAACAGAGGCACAGGCACTGCTCTCCTGGAGCTTGTCCAGTCTGCCACTGCAGTGATTTACTGGGACACAACCACACCAGCAATGAACCCTCCATGGTGGCAGTCAGCCTCACACCAGCTGATTTAACTTCTCCCCAGCTCCACACATGCGGGACAGAGCCAGGACTCCACTCCACCTGCCTTAAAATCAGACTTTGCTGGGTCCCACACGTGCTGTGCAAAGCACAGCAATCCTTGGTGCTGCCAATGGCATCGTGTGATGGTGGCACAGGGACTTGGGCTTAGTCCCAGACCTGTAAAATCCCTTAAAATGAACTAATAGCAGCTGTTAAACAAATGTGGGATTCAAAGGCAGGCATTAATTTCTGTATTGTCAGAGGTCACAGCCCACACCATCTGCAATCCACAATTAAGGGGTGTTCAACTCCCTCCAAAAGGCAGCAACAATTACTCAGGACAATGGAACTGTGGTTGCTGTTTTTCTCAAAGTGCTTTGCTTTGCCCAAACCCCATTGTTGCATTTCATTTTCACACTCGTAGTGTTTCCCTTTTCTGCATTTCCTAAATGAAAACCAAACCTCAGAGTTTTCACACCCCAAAAAAGGAAAAGAAAGCTGAAAACCATTATTTTTCTCATTTTCCCTTCCTGCTTTGGAGAGAAACTTTAGCAGGCAGAGGGCAGGGCTGGGTGGGATATTGGGCAGGAATTGTTCCTGTGAGGGTGGGCAGGGCTGGCACAGGGTGCCCAGAGCAGCTGTGGCTGCCCCTGGATCCCTGGCAGTGCCCAAGGCCAGGCTGGACACTGGGGTTGGAGCAGCCTGGGACAGTGGAAGGTGTCCCTGCCATGGCAGGGGTGGCACTGGATGGGCTCCAATGTCCCTCCAACCCAAACCTGTCCCTCCACTTGTATCCCTCCCACCCCACAGACAGCTCAGCTGTGGGGCCAGACACAGAGAGATTCCCAGAGATGAACACATCCACACATGGGATTGTTTAGGAAGGATTTAGGTTTGGTCCCCCCCACTCCTGGATGGCTGGAGACACTCCTGGGAGTGACTGGTGGAAGCAGCATTTTTTAAGCCTAAGGCAATGCCTATCAAAATCAATACAAAATTCCTACAAACCTCACCAGACACTGAATAAGGACTAAAATATTCAGTCACCACCAAGAAGCTCAAGCTGCACTTAAGTCCTTATTAAGCAGAATAAACAGATTAACAAAAAAAAAATTAAAATGAAAAGCTTTTGTCTTTGCTGTCTGGACACATGCACAGAGTGAGTGAAGATGTGAGACCTGTCCTGTGCAGGACCATCCTGGGAGGGGGGAGGGAGCAGGAGAGGCAAACTCTTCCAAAGCAGGGATTTGTTGGAACAGGTTTTAAGCCAGGCTCACCTGGTTTGCCTTGGCTGTGCACAGGGAGGGCCCCTGGTCCCTGCTGGTCTCCCTGCTGTGGAGCTGAGCCCAGGGGAGCACCCAGCTCCCTCCTGCTCTAATTAGCTCAATTAGGACTAAACAGCCAATTTCTACACAACTCTGTTTCAACAGATGCCACAGCAGAGACTCTGCCTGCCATAAACACAGAGAACTGAGCTGGGAATGCAGGCCCAGGGCTGTCCTGCCCTGCTGGGACCTGCAGGAACAACCCCAGACTGCACAGACACAGTCACTGTGACAACCAGTGACAGTCACAGTGACAGTGACAGCTACAGTGACAGTCAGTGACAGCCACAGTGACAATCACAGACACAGTCACTGTGACAACCAGTGACAGTCACAGTGACAGTGACAGCCACAGTGACAGTCAGTGACAGCCATAGTGACAATCACAGACACAGTGACAGTGACAATCAGTGACAGTCACAGTGACAGTCACGGTGACAGCCACGGTGACAATCACAATGACAGTCACAGTGACAATCACAGACAGTCACAGTGACAATCAGTGACAATCACAGTGACAATCACAGTAACAATCACACACACAGTCACAGAAACAGCCACAGTGACAGCCACAGTGACAATCACATTGACAGTCACAGTAACAGTGACAGTGACAATCACAGTGACAATCACAGTGACAGTCACAGTCACAGTGACAGCCACAGTCACAGTGACAGCCACACTGCCACAGCCACTGCTGGCCAAACAATTCCAGCTTTCTGAGCTCATCTACACCATAACATCAAATCAAACCCATCAAACAGCAGGAAACCTGCAGGGAAACAGGAAGAAAACATCTTTGGAAAGTCAGCTGGTGACTCACTGGAGGAGTGCAAGGACTGGTGAGAACTGGGACGCTGAGAGATTCAAAAAGCAGAATAATGAGTCCCAAATCTCAGAGGCTGAGCTGGGAATCCATGATTCACATGACTGGGGGGTTCCCTCAGGCAGCACCCACGGACACCCCTGAGAAGGGCAGGTCCAGGGACCACTGGGCACATCCTGAGACTTTCCATGACAAGAGCCATCAAAATGGAGGAGGAATCAAAAATCCAGAGCTGGGCAGATCAAATCTTGCCGTCTCTGATCAGCCTCATGTGATTTCACTCTGACTCTTAAATCTGTTAGCTTCAACCCACGGTAAAAAGACACATTCCAAGGAAAGGCACATTCTTACAGGGCTCTGCTCTGCCATCTGCAAATCATTATTCCTCCTTCATAAAAATAACTAAGTGCAAAGGGCTACAAGAGGAGGAAGAAATTCCTCAGCTCCTTCCAACAAGAATTTTTACCAGCAGCCAAAAAGGAGGAGGAAAGAGCTGGGTGCAGTGTGTGCACTTCTAAAGCTGAGGGAAAAGGAGAGCAAAAAAGGAGCAGAAAAGTCTGCATGAGTACAACACTCATGGAGTGGAGTGGATCAGAGAAATCACAGAAATGGGGAGAAATCCTTCCCTGTGAGGGTGGGCAGGGCTGGCACAGGGTGCCCAGAGCAGCTGTGGCTGTCCCTGGATCCCTGGCAGTGCCCAAGGCCAGGCTGGAGCAGCCTGGGACAGTGGAAGGTGTCCCTGCCCAAACAAGGTGGATTTTAAAATCCTTTCCAATCCAAACCATTCTGGGGTGCTGCTGACACAGCTCCATCCACAGCAGAAGCAAAGAGCCAGCAGAGCCAACTCGAGGGGTGTCTGCCCCCCACCCCGTGCCCAGGCTGGCAGGACCATTCCTGTCTGGCTTCATCCTGTCCTGGGAATGAGGGGGAGAAGCCTGGCCCAAAGCAAGCAGCTGTTCAGCTGCTATCTCATGATCTTTTAGATGAATATTTTTCCCTTTCCAATGTGAGTCATGAGACTGGAACGAGTGAGATTGTAAAATTTAAAAAGTTATCAGCTCTCCATCACTGGAAACATAAAACTCCTTTTCTCTCCAGTGACAATTAACAAGGAGCAACGGCAGATAAACTGGAGCTGGCTGCTTCCATCCTCACCTAATCTTCAAATAACTTAACCCCCCCAGAACTGCTGCTCCTTATCTGCAGCACAGTCCTTGCAGATGAGGCTGTCTCCACAAGAAGGATAAGGATGTACAGGTAAAAAGCAGATAAAGAGATGGGGGAGAAATGCTTGGCAGGCTAAAAAACAGGCCAAAATCTACAGAGCTATTGGTGAGAAGCAGCACAGGAGGAGAGATGAGAGGGAACAGAGGAACTCCTGGAGCTGGGATTATGAAGGTGCCATGAACAGCCTGAGTTCCTGGGAGTCCTGTGGGAATATGGAATTAGCAGCTACAGCAGAGGGGGTTTGCAGGTCAAATCTCAGCTCCATGTAAATGTCCAGCCCTCTGGGAATCTGGGTTTCTCCAGCAGCAGCCCCATGCTTTCCCTGCTCTCCTCCACCTCAGACTGACCCACTGCAGGGTTTGTTGTTGCCCTCCAGGTCTTCCACCAGATTCAAGTCCAGGTGGGCTTTGGCTTTCCCAGTCCCACCCTCACACACCTGGATCGTGTCTGGATTCTCCCTGAGGGATCTGACTCTGCTTTCACCTTTGGAATGTTTTTTTTTTTTTTATATGCCAGGAGCTCTTTTCTTCACCCACACAGACTCCTGCCACCTCTCCCTGACTTCCTGCATGTTCCAATGAGCTACGGGCAGATGATCCTGGAAAATCGAAAATCAGCCCATCCACCTGGACCTCGCTTCAGTTTGTGTTCTTTATTTCAAAGAAAAGTCAATATAAAGTAACTCAGAGCATGTCCCAGTCCTTTTGGATCTCCTTCCTGAGCTGAGAAGTCCCAGCAAGCTCTACCAAAGCTGCACTTAGATATCACACTGCTAAACTACTAGAGATGAGACATCACAGGGAGATGATTTGGGCTTTGTTTTTCTTGAGCAAAAAAGTGCTGGAAGCAATTTTACCTCCCTTTTATCCAAACCTGAAACATATTATTGAGCTCTCTAGATTCCATTAAGGCATCAAAGCTGTGTTCCACACCATGGTTGTTTCAAAAAAAAAAATTCCAAACTCCGAAGTCTGCTTTCAGCTTGAACTGTCAAAATATTTTCCAGATGCAGCGCAGGTACACACTGAGAGCTGCCAGTCATCCCCAATGCCTTCCCTGGAAAGGACAATTTTACCTTCCTGCTTGCTAAGTTTTTAATTCTTTTTGTGGGCACACTTCATGCTAAGTTTCTGTGAAAGGTAAGTAAACAAGCTGGGATTTGCACAGGACACCCACGGACGTGTGTGAGAGACACCAGAGCAGACACAGCACTGCTGCTCCCAGGGACAGCCAGGACAGCAACAAACCCCAGCACGGCTGGGGGCTCTCAGCAGGGACCAGGACAGCGTTAAAATCTTTGCTGGTACCCGTCAGAGCCAAAATTTAATTGGTTTAATTGGATTTAATGGTCACCACGAGCCTCTCCTGTTTGCACTGGCTGCTGTGTTTCCCTTTCCAGTGTCAGTCTCTGTTCTGATCCCACTTTCTGCTTCCAGCTTTCCCCTGCTCCTGGCTGTTCCCACATGGGGCTCTTTCCTGCCACTGTGCCCCAAACAGCCCCAGATGAACAGACCACAGCAATCAGAAAAGTGTTTGATAATCCAGCCCAGCTCTGCTGAACTGTTGGCAATTCCACACCCTCCAAGGGCTTCTTCTGCCTTTTGGATGAGGACTCTGAGTCAGACTGAGACCACTTCTGAACAATTCCATCCCTTTGACAGCTTTTATATGAAAAAACCAGGGAATTGTGACATCCCCCTCAAGATCCACCTGAAGCCAGGAAACCTGAGCCCAACTTAGTGACAAAATTTCAGGATTATTAAAGCTGTTGAAGAGAGGAGCTGTTCCCACCAGGATCAGCCACGTTCACCAGGCTGGCAGCAGATTCATGGAATCAGAGAAGCTTCGAGTGCTGTGGGATGGAAGGGACCTTACAGCTCATCCAGTTCCAGCAGGGACACCTCCCAGTAGGGATGGAAGGGTGGATGATGGACATCAGGGACCCAGGCCAGAAGGGACTGTGTCACCTTGAAGAGAAGCATTTCCTCTCTGCTGCAGTGAAAAGTGACATTTGCTCAGGATGGTGGTGCTGGGTACCCCATTCCCACCCTGCTGGCTCCAGGCACATCCCTGGATCTGCTCCAGCTCTGAGGGCACAGTGGGATCACAATGGGATCACAACAGGATCACAATGGGATCACAATGGGATCACAATGGGATAATGAAGGGATCTCAACAGGATCACAATGGGATCTCAACAGGATCACAATGAGATCACAATGGGATCACAACATGATCACAACAGGATCAGAACGGGATCACAATGTGATCACAAAAGGATAACAATGAGATAACAATAGGATCACAATGGGATCACAATGGGATCATGAAGGGGTCACAATGGGATCACAACAGGATCACAATGGGGTCACAATGGGATCATGAAAGGATCACAATAGGATCAGAATGGGATCACAAAAGGATAACAATGAGATAACAATGGGATCACAGTGGGATGACAATGGGATCACAACAGGATCATAAAGGGATCACACCAGGATCACAATGGGATCACAACACTTGGCTGCCCCAACCCAAACACTGCACTGTGCTCTCCAAACAAAGGCCCTGCAGCCAATTCCCGATGCCTCTTTTACAAACTGATTAATTAGCTTAATGAGGAGTTAGTGCATAATGAATGGGCAGCCCGTGAAGCAGCCCCGGGCTGTGCCTGGCCCAGCACAGGCTCCAGCCACCCCAGCCCCCTGCAAACTCACACAGCCAAAACCTCCAGGATTTCACCTCTGGGGGATTGACTTTTGTTTCTTGCCCTGCCGAGGCTTCCCAGCTACTTGAACAGCAGCTCAAGCCTATTTTGTCATATTTAAAACTTTTCTTGTTCAAAAGTGTAGGACTTTGTGATGTGGTTCCATGGTTCAGGTTGGACTTAAACATTGGAGGTCTTTTCCAGCCTTAATGATTCCGTGATTCCCTTTAATATCAGTTTGATAACAACATGAATATTTACCAGTAAATGGCAAACAGGCAAGAATACCCCCAGAGCTGCTCCCACCAGGGCACAGCCAGGGCTGTGATGGCTTTTGGTGCAGCACTGGCTACTGAGTCCTTCAAAGAACCCTCATTTTCAACAAAGCTCAAAGCTCAGACCCATGAAAATACACCCAAGGTCCTTATGAATTATAAGCTGTTTCTTTATCCCTTAAACTCACCAAATCAGGATATTCTGAGATTCCATTCAGGGTAACACTGATTTTTATTCTTGGAATTAGTGGCCATTCACTGAGAGCTGGAATTGCAGAGCATTGTGGCCAAATATATTCTCTGCTGCACATAAAGGCACAAAAAAAGATTCCTTATTCTCATTTTAAAGATGAGGAATCAAAGTATAAAATAGTTGTTCAGAATTCCAGAAGGAACCTGGAACAGCCAGGCCACAACTCCAGTGCTGGTTTGTGCAAAGGACTGACCTTTCCAGTGCCCAGGAAATAGGTGAAATATTACCTTTGCTGCAGAATAAGTAAGGATGGGAGGAATTCGGGAGGGGGGGGAAAGAAAAAAAAATTTTTGCTTATTTTATTTTGCTCTTTGCTTATTTATAGCCCCAGTCTGTGCTGCTGAAGACTCAGTGCCTGCTCACACCCAGGAGACTGCACAGAACCACGGCCAGATGGGCAAATTCCCCACAAGAGGCTCAGAAGGGACGTGGAAATGGATCTTTTTTCCCAATCAGGAAGCTCAAACTGACAACATTCACTTTGCAGAAAAGTAATTTTGCAGCTTTGAGCCCTGCTTTGCAGCAAAGATGGTGAAATTCATGAAATCCCTGGAATGAATGCAAGCCTGGACCCGGCCAGGATGTTAAACCTGAATCTCATCAGGCAGGAGAAAAGGCTGGGGTTCAATTCAGCCTCTGAATTTATCACAGCTCTGAACAGGAGGGAATCAGGAAACAATACATTATGCTGCTTCAGCATTTCTGGCTTCAGCCTCCCAAATTTCAGCCTTTTCAGCTGCTGTAAGGCTTGGTCCATGGAATCT
This sequence comes from Acridotheres tristis, assembly GCA_037013685.1. Classification (NCBI taxonomy): domain Eukaryota; kingdom Metazoa; phylum Chordata; class Aves; order Passeriformes; family Sturnidae; genus Acridotheres; species Acridotheres tristis. The sequence continues at coordinate 1,096,195 of CM072906.1, forward strand.
TCATCCTCAAAGAAATTCCTGGTATTTAAATCAGTCAGTAATGCTGCCACCATTTCTCTCTCCCAAAACCCAAGCAGCCCTGACTTTTACAAGGAAGTTAATATATATATAATAATATCTGTGATAATATTTCTACCCAATATACAAGCACTGATGTGTAATCCTGCTGGTGCAGGGCTGCCCAACCCCTCCTGTGTGATACCATCAGCCTCTGCTCCCCAGCATCCCCATGGTCCCCTGCACGCAGGAATTCAATTAAAGCACTGAAAGGCAGCTTCTCCCAGCACTGTGCCCAGACAGGCACAGCAATTCCTGCCACAATTAACCAGGCTGAGAAAACAAAATGAAATCTGAGAGCAGCCCTCATTCTCTATTGACTAAAATTCATACTCTGCTTTCAGATAAAGGCCACTGTCAATCTCCTCGTGTCGGAGCCACTGGGAGGGAACCAAGGGTAGGAAATGCTGGAGCTGCTTTTCAAACCAGGGGAAGCTTCAAAGTGACAGGAGAGAGGAACAGAGAGGCTGTGGGAAGCAGAGTGATGGGAGGTTACAGGGGCCCTGAGGAAAAATGGGATTATCTCAACAACCTTGAGGACAAACCCCTTCATTGTGATGGGGGGAGATGCCTGGAATTTTTTTCCTTTTGCTTTTGAAACCCCTGCTCTTCAGCCATTTCAATCCTCTTTCCTGTCCCGCTTGTCATGTTGTCCTCTTCTCCAGCCATTCTGACTTCAATACAGACTCGGGACACACATTCCTGATTTCAGTGGGAGCACTGTGGTCCCCCACTGCCACTGCTGGGACAAACCCTGTCCTGTCCTCTCCTATTTGAGCTGCCAGCACTTAAAATTCACCAACTGTGATATTAAGAGAAAAGGTAAAGCAGAGACAGGGCTTATTTATTAATCCTGCTGCTTCACTTATGAGACATCACCAGAGCCAAGGCTGCCCATCAGAATGTCCTTTATTGCAGTGGCTTTTTTATAATGTGAAATGTTGATCATAATCACATTGATAATGTGAAATTTTTATTATAATCACATTTCTAATGTGAGATGTTAAGTTAAACATTTCACCCAGATCACAAAACTGATTTTATTTGGTGCTTCCAAGCATTGTTAAAGTCTGGTGAGCCCCTTCTCCCTTTTCTCTGCCTTGCTGATACTGAGGGCCCTGGAGAGCCTGGAAGTGAACTCCTTCCCTGTGTTGGGCTCCAAGAATCCACAGCTTCTGCTACCATTGACAAATTCCCAATTTAAATTGTTGGAATTCACAGAATTCCAGAGTGGATTGGGTTGGAAGGGACCTTAAAACTCATCCAGTGCCACCCCTGCCATGGGCAGGGACACCCCCCACTGTCCCAGGCTGGGACACCCCACATCCTTCTCCAGCTGAACAATCCCAGCCTTTCCTCCCAGCAGAGCTGCTCCATCCTCTGCTCATCCTGGAGCCTCCTCTGCATCTCTCCAGCAGCTCCAGGTCCTGCCTGTGCTGGGCCAGGGCTGGGGCAGCTCTGCAGGTGGGGTCTCACCTGAGCACAGGGGCAGAATCCCAACCCCTCTCCTGCTGCAGACAACAAACACAAATCAGTTTGGAACTAAACTCTGAAGCATCCACAGTGTCCCAAGCTCCAACTTTAAACATGTAAAATCCACTGGCACATGGAATTTCATTCAAATTTATGAAACTGCCTGGAAATAGAGATCTTGAAATGGCTGTTCCCAGAAATCCCAGCTCGGACAGGAGCTCTTCCTCTGCACTGGGGCAGTCACTGACAAGGCCCCACATACATCTCAGATATCCCATATTTATCATATGGGGTGTATGGATTTGCACAGCCCCCTCTCTCCTGCCATGCTCCACAGGGATTCCTCCAGGCTCCTTCCATGGCCTCAGCACACCAAGGACTGACTCAGCCTTGTCTCTTGGCCACGTGCCAGGGCAAGTTTTCCTTGAAAGAGCTGCACCAGGGGTAGAAGTTCAGTCCCAGAGATATGATGAAACAGCTGTGATATCACCCAGCCAACAGCTGTCCTTTCTGAACAGCCATCCCAGGACTTTTCTTGGGCAAAGAGCAGATCACAAGATGTTGAGGGCACCCTTAGAAAGGAACACTGAATGCTGAAGGTGACAAAAGCCTGAGCAAGTCCTCAGACTCTGTAGAAGAGCCACATTTAGCAAAAATGATAAAATATGATGCAACATTTCCCCTCCCTGTCATCCTGAAAACAGAGCTGATAAAGGATGTTGGATACAGATGTGATTTCATCCAACAGGACAAACCCTTAGGACAAGTTGGCTGGAGGGAGACAAGGGCAGTGTGAGGCCAAAGCCCTGAGCCAGTTTTTCTTTACTCTTTCTAAGGAACAAAATGTGAGCCCTGTGGGATCAGCCCTGCTCTGGTCTGCTGTGCAGGAGGGAGGGAAGGAGAGGAAGAAGAAGAGGAAGAAAAGAAGATGAAGAAGATGAAGAAGATGAAGATGAAGAAGATGGTGAAGAAGAGGGTGAATGAGGCACTTTCTGAACAAAAGGCAGGCCAGGAAAGCAGAGGAGCAGCAGCACAGCCAGAGCTGGAGCAGCACTCCTGCACTCATGGGAAGAGCAAACTCAGGCACAGTCACCAACACCACCAGGAATGTGGCTGGATCCCTGGCAGTGCCCAAGGCCAGGCTGGACATTGGGGCTTGGAGCAACCTGGGACAGTGGGAGGTGTCCCTGCCATGGCAGGGCTGGCACTGGATGGGCTTTAAGGTCCCTTCCAACCCAAACGAGTCTGTGATCACAAACTACTGAAGCAGCAAACCCAACCCCAGCCCTGCAAGGAGAGCTCACCCATATGTGGCTTTAGGGACATTGGACAGCTGGGACTTGAATCACCAAAACCTGAGCTGGGTCACCTAAACCCCTTCTTTGGTCACCCCTCCAGCACCCTCCCGCCACTTCAGACATGATCCCAGAATCCCAGGACCACTGGGGCTGGAAAAGCCCTTCAGCCCATCCAGACCAAGCTGTGCCTGATCCCCACCTTGTCCCCAGCCCAGAGCACTGAGTGCCACATCCAGGTGACACCTCCAGGGATGGGCACCCCAAACCTCCCTGGGCAGTTCCAATCCCTGCCCACCCTTCCCATGGGGAAATTCCTGCTGCTGTCCACCCTGACCTCCCCTGCCCAGCCTGAGGCCGTTCCCTCTCCTCCTGTCCCTGTTCCCTGGAGCACAGCCCGACCCCCCCGGCTGTCCCCTCCTGTCAGGGAGTTGTGCAGAGCCACAAGGGCCCCCCTGAGCCTCCTTTTCTCCAGGCTGAGCCCCTTCCCAGCTCCCTCAGGTGCTCCCCAGAGTCAGCACTGGATGATGGCAGCTCAGTGGGCTACAGAAGGTCAGGCTGGGGGGGTCCCACATCTCCAGGCCCTCCTGAAGGGTCCCCACGAGCCCCAGTGACCACAGCCACCCATGGCCCTGCTGGTGGTTTGTACCTCACCAGGGCTGTGGTGGGCTGGAAGATTTTTATTCCGTGCCAAACCCAAGGATTTCCACCACAAAACCAGAGCTTCCAGCCATCCAAGAGCCCCCAGTTTAGGCCACATCTTTCCTTTGCTCCTCTGCACTCCCCACAAGCTCAGTGGTCCAACAGGATGTGGCTGTTCTCCTGGCAAAAACAAGCCTGGGAGTCAACAGGAGTTCAGATCCATAACAACAAAATTATGGAAAAAATTGGAATAGAAAGAGCCAGAAGATTTCTCCTTGGCTGCTGCTTGGGAAGGAATATATTCTCATAGCCAGCTCAGAGTCACAAGTCAATAATTTTCTGTACTGGTTTAAACTCCATAAAGATCACGAGCAGCAATTGCACGGCACAAACATTTCAGCTCTTCCCGTGGATTCTTTTACATGAGGAAAAATAGAAAATAATTGCTTCAATAAAAGTCTTTAAGGAAAACTAACTTGGAAAAAACTGGGCAGTAGCAGGCAGTTAATGGCACCTTTTGTGTGTGCTGGGCAGGCTGCCCAAAATTCCCTTTCCTTTCCCTGATCAAGCAGGCAGCCATTCAAGTGTCCCCAAAGCCCAGCCACAGGGGTTGGGAAGTGATTAATCCTGCACCAGCTGCCCCCCTGCCATCCTTCATGTGTTTTTCCAGATAAAATTAGAAAACACTTCATTCCCCCTTTAATTTGCAGGATATTCACCTGCATTCCCAGCACTTATTACCACGTTCATGTCGGAATAACTCGGCTCCAGAGCCGAGGTGAAATTGAGTTTCCTTTCCCAGGCCATGCATTATATTTTAATTAATTCTGCTCATAGCTATTAGCACGGTGCCAGGCTGAGGCTTGGATGTAAACAGGAAACTCCAGGAAAGCCATTTCTGCAGGGCTATTCTCACAGGGAAACATTATCCCAGGTCCTGGGTTTGTGTGGAATTTGGGGACAGTGGGAGTTGTCCAGGGTGGCTGATTGAGAAGCCAAAGCCACCGAAGCTGAAGGAAAACGTGGGGAAGGCTCTCCCAGCTTTGTATCTGTGGTTTTTGCAGAGGAAATGAGAGCACAGAGCTGGGTGACACCTTCAGTTCATAATGGAAATTCCTCATCCTGCTGGAGCCAGGTATTCTATATCCATGAGGGCTTTTGGGGGCTGTTACATGGAAAAAGGAAATTTCATTACACTTGGAGCTGCTGGAAACTCTTTGGGAGGGAAGGGCAGGTGGATCCAGCCCCCTCTGCTCTGGTGGTGGGAAGCAGGGAAGGAGCACCAATAATTCCCTGCATCCTGAGCTGTGGAATCACTGGAATCATCACAAGGCATTCAAACAAGAGTTCCTAAAACACTCTCCTACATTTTCTTTCGAGGCAAGTAATTTATCAGCAGCACAGTTTTCCATCAGCTGTGTGAAACCAGTGAAAACATTCCCACAGGGAGAAAGTTCCAGGCTTTTTTTTCCCCAAGGAATTTTGCAGCCAATTCAGGGCAACACATAGAACCTGCACCACAACAGCTCTGCCTCCCTGTGCCTTCCTTCTTCTGAAACAGGAAAAACCCTTCATTTTCTAAACGTGGTTTCCATTTCATAGTCAGGAAAATAATATTCCAAGTGTCCTCTCTCCAGGGTAAAACCGTTTCACATAATTCCTGCAGCATCTGGTTTTGTTTCAGGAATTTTCTGTCTGGCAAGTGTCACAACTGAGACGCAGGATGAGAACTAAAATGGGGATAAGAATTTGCAGTAGGTTAATTCTGACTTCTGGAAAGCTGCAGTAAGGTCCAGATGATCCTTTTGGACAGGGAATGTGACTTCTGCTGCCAGTGGTTTCCCCCTGAATTCAGCCCAAAGACACAAATACCTGGAAATACCAAGAGCTTTAGAGTCCTTTTTTTCTACTGAGCCTTAAATAATTCTGCATTTCTATGCATGGCACAATCCATATTTGAACAAGACAAGTGGGAAAGCATATGAAATCCAGTGATTTGTAACCAAGGACTGAGAAAAAACAGATATTTTATGTGAGGTTTTAGTTTTTTATTGTCAAGGTGGCAGGGGGAGGGAATGCAAGTGAATTTATAACATGATCTTCCTTTAAATCCTTTCAAAAGAACCTAGATATAATCAGGGGTGGGCAAAGTTTGGATAAGCAGCTTCCCAGCAGGGAAATAATACTTTTTGTGATAATGTTGGCCAGGAGAAAGTGGCTGTTTACTAGGACCTGGAATTCTAGGAATACTGAGATTCTGGAATACTAGGACCTGGAATTCTTTCTAGGAGGATCTGGTCACAAAACTTCATCCAAAGCTGCAACAGCCTGAAGTTCTCCATCACTTCCACCCCAAATTTCTGGGATAACACACTCAGGGCCACAGAGGATTTGGTCACCAGTGATGAGGCTTTCTCTGATTTTCTGGATCTGCAGCACCAGACTTCTGGAGCTTTGTCTGGGGAAGAGGATGCCCAATGCCAGCTTCTCTAAGGTTGGAAAAGCCCTTGGAGATCATCGAGTCCAGCCATTCCCAGCACTGCCAATGCCATCCCTGCCCCATGTCCCCAAGTGCCACATCCACAGGGCTGTTAAACCCCTCCAGGGATGGGGACTCCCTAAAATCCACCCTGACCTCCCCTGGCCCAGCCTGAGGCCGTTCCCTCTCCTCCTGTCCCTGTTCCCTGGAGCACAGCCCGACCCCCCCGGCTGTCCCCTCCTGTCAGGGAGTTGTGCAGAGCCACAAGGGCCCCCTGAGCCTCCTTTTCTCCAGGCTGAGCCCCTTCCCAGCTCCCTCAGCCTCTCCTGGGGCTCCAGCCCCTTCCCAGCTCCGTTCCCTTCCCTCCAGCCCCTCAGGGTCTGTCCTGTCCTGAGGGGCCCAGGACTGACCCCAGTGACCACACAGTGCCCAGCACAGGGGACAATCCCTGCCCTGCTCCTGCTGCCACCCTACAAAAGACAGCCCCCTGTCAGGACGTTTCTCTAGCTTCCTAATTTCCCCATCTGTTAATTAATTAAAATCGCAGGATGAATAATCCCTGGCTGCCTGAGCAGCGTTTGTCACCTCACTCCACGTGTGTCAGATCGCTGTGACTCTGGCAAAGGCCAGGATTGGGAATAATTCTGGTGCCCTCCATGGAGCAGAGCCAGGCTGCTGCAGCTCGTGGGGGGCTTACACTGCTTTAGTGTGAATCCAGAGCTTTAAACACAGCCACTTTTGATCTCCAATCAGAGGCAGAATAATAAAATAATCCACTAAAGATGGGAGCTCAGGAAGATGCAGGCACTAAAAGCATCCTTTGTTGGGAGGCTCAGCTGGCTCTGGACCAGAGAGCTCTGCCTGGAGATGGAGAAAGCAGTTAATTTGTTCTGCTGCTAAAACACAGATTAAAGTACAAGGCTAAAGCACAGTAAATAACATCATGTTCCTTATCAAAGCCAACTGAATGCTTGTATAAAACAAACAGAAACATTTTATAATTCAAGTGGAAAAGGGAAGGAGGTTAGGTTAGATTTGCACAGACAGACCCAGGCACAGGCTTTCTCAAAGGAATTTTCTCTCAGGAGAGGAGCAGTCCCGATGTGCCTTCACTCAGGACACACTCAGCTGTGGACATAATCCATCACCTGGAGCTCTTTTTTTTCCCTTCAAGTAATTATTTGGAGTTTGCAGTCTATTAATTGAATGGGAGATCTCATCTGCACAGCATGCTGAAAGCTCACATTCCATCAGAAAGCAGCAGCAGCTCTCCCGGGCTCTGGGATTTGCCTGACCCTGGCAGTGCTGGGGAAGGACAAGGGGTTGGTGTTTGTGGGCAGCCAGGGCAAGGCACCCACACCCCAGGAACTCCTCCTTGCTGACATGGCCAGTCCCAGGCTGGGCCAGCAGCTCATGTGGAGCAGTTTATCCAGCTCAGACAATGGATCTGATAAAGACAGAGCTGAACAAGCACAGATTTAAATTGGTTATCAGGAAAACATCCTTTCCTGTGAGGATGGGCAGGCCCTGGCACAGGGTGCCCAGAGCAGCTGTGGCTGCCCCTGGATCCCTGGCAGTGCCCAAGGCCAGGCTGGACATTGGGGTTGGAGCAGCCTGGGACAGTGGAAGGTGTCCCCGAGATGAGCTTGAAGGTCCCTCCAAGCCCAACCACTCCAGAATTCTCTGGTAATAATGTAAGGATGTCATAGAAGCCAGGAGTGATCTGGGGATAAACCCAAGTGTGAATGACAGCATCCCTTAGTACTCGTGAATGCTTCACATCCCTTTCCAAGGCACTTCTCCCTAAGGAATGCTCCTCTTTCCTCCCAGACTGATGCAAACCCAAAGCCACCACTTTGCTTTTCATTCCAATCACCAGAGACACTGCGGGAGGTAACAAACTGAAAGGATTCTTGCCCTATGTATTTCCACAACAATAATTTCCTTTGCTCAATGCAAAAACCTGTCATGAATATGTATTCCAGCAGCAGCCCTAAATCAGAGCTGAGGGTGAACACACAGCATATGCAGCTCCTCAATTAGAAATCTTCCCCCTGGAGATAAGGCAAACAGGAAAACACCAGGAGCCACCTTGTCCAGAGGAGCCAGGGTTTCAGGAAAGCCCTGTCCTGCCATTTCCCAGTGCTAGGATCATTATACTTCCCTCTTGGAATTATTTTATAACGTACAGTGTTTGCCAGACCACGCAGTTCCAGCCATTCCCAGGTCACAGAGGTCACTGAGGCTCCTCCCCAGCAAAAAGCCCTTATTTGAGGTGGTTTGGTGATGCTCTCCTGGCACCTGGGTTAACAGAGTGATGTACAAAGGCACCAAAGGCTCTGCTCTCCTTCAAACTTTTCCAGGTTGGAGCAGTGCCAGAGAGGGAAATGATTTTTTCATGTCACTTTAAAATGAAGAGGCAATATTCATTATTGCAGCATATTTGATCTGGTGATAGGACTGATGAGCTGGTGCAAACCACGTTCAGCCAGGGGGGATTTGACCCTGGTTTAAGCTGCTGCAGCAGAGCAGGGGTAGAAATGAGCCAAGACACTGACTCTTGTTTAATAACATGGAAAGGGTCCCAGTTTATTCTTCTTACAGATTAGCCATCCTAATCACAAACTTTGACTGCAGTAAACTCCCACAGCAGACTTCCTTTGCAGGCTCTGACTGCACAGCCCCCCTCAGGGTCTAACTGCAGACACAGCCTGACCTCACAGCAGCAAGCCTCTCCTATTTGGTCACTCCTCTTAAGTGCTCCTTCTTCCTCAGGGCTCCTCTACCTCCTCCAGGGCCTCTGCCTCCAAGATCCCCTGAGCAGCCACCCCAGCCCTTTTATCACACTCATCAGTCTCAGCTGGGACCCATTAAAGGCAAGGTTATTCTTTGGTAATTAGTACAACTGGGACTTATCAGGGGTGAGGCCACCTAAAATCTCTTCTTCTACACCTACATAACCCACCCCTCACACCTGCTACAGACTGGGCAAACCCTGCCTGAAGGTCCAGCCTGGCTGCTTCAGGCTCACACACAGCTCTGGGAATTAAATCTCCTGTCACTGACACAACCCTCTCACCTGCAGCTCTCTGGCCTTTTCCCTCTCATTTCAGAGCACCTGCCCAGGGTGTGATTCTGAGCAGGGAGAGAAGGAGGCCAGGGGAGCCCCAGCATGGGGATGGGGTGTCTGCACTGCAGGCAGCTGTGGGGACATGCATTCATTCCTTCACAAACCCATCCCAGCAGCCTCAAGAGCCTCACTGTCTTCTGGCCACCCCCAAAGCACCAGGAGCTCCAGAGACACAGTGAGAATGGAAAGCAGGCCCAGATCCTGGGAAATACAAACCTGGGAGGATAGATCCCAGGAAAACCTTGTAAACCACCAGGAGACCTCAGCAGGTGCCAAACCTGAGCTCAATCCCTGCTTGTGTTCAGATCACAGGTTTGGAAGGGACTCTGCTGTGAGTGACAGCAGTGCCCAGTGTGATTGCTGTCACCAGCATCAATCCCACAGCCACGAGGAGGGTCCAGCTCCACTGGGACTGCTGGTTTCCCTCCCACACCCACTCACTCCAAAGCACATTACACAAACACAAAGTGATGGCACACTCAGGGAAAACACATCTCCAAATCCTCCACTAAACCCCCTCAGCCACGGGCAGCATTTGCTGCTTTGTGAGGGGCAGAGCCCCACATCTTCCAAAGTCCTCGGGAGCAGATGGCCCTGGGTTACAATGCCCAAAGTCTGTATTGTGTCACCATGTGCTAACCCAGCTGGGGCAGTGATCCTGATCTCTGTGGAGATATCCTCTGCTAATGGCCATGTGTTAACCCAGCTGGGGCAGTGTTCTTTATCTTCCCACAGCCCATCCTCCCTCCAGGAGATCTCTCCTGTCCATGGCCATGCAGTCCCAGGGCAGGGCTGATCAAATTCCATCATCCCATGGGGAGATGCTCCAGCCAGGGGCAGGAGCCAAACATTTCCTACCCAGATCAAAGGTGAGATTTGGAACAGCAGAGCAGCCTTTTCCCACTGGATCCCAGAGGACAAGAGCTCCCAGACCTTTCTACAGGATCACTGCTGCAACAAGAACACTTCACTGGACTGCTACCACCACCCCAACTAGAGGGGTGTCAGGTTGGATTCTGACTCTGTCAGTGGTTTTCTCTTGTACTACTGCATGTAATTTCTTTTTCTCTTTTTTTCCTATTAAATTGGATTTCTGACATGGAATCTCTTACTGGTTTTGCTTTCAAACCAGCACAGAGAGCAAGGATCATTCACACAATTCTACTTACTGGAACATGGATACCATAAACAAGCAGAGTGCCAGAACTCCCACAAGGATGAGCCCACTGGATCATACAGGACAGCCACGTGCCTGCCCTTCATTCTGGTGCCTGTTGAATCACCCAGAGAGTGGAACAGCAGAGTAAAAAACCAAGAGGCTGGTGCTGGATGCCCTGGAAGTGATGCCCATTAACATGTCTGGATGCTCTCAGGATTTGTGGCACAGCCCAAGGCTTTGCATTCCCATGCTTAGGGATAAGCTGTGCTCATCATCACTTCATCAGCACTTATTTCACCATCAAACAGAAATAAACTTGGGTTCCTTGGTTCCTTAAATTCAGGAATATTCTACTCTGAGGATGTGCCAATAACAGCAAAAATAACAATAATAATATATATCTTTAAATCCCAATAAAGATCCCAGGGCTCCATTTACCACATCCAATTCCAAGGGAAAATTTCTACCTCTTGTGATGGTAACTACGAGAAACAGGAAAATGCCAGACTAAAGACTGCCTTTTGATGCTTGCAACACTCATAAATCCAGGTGAGTTTACTCTATTTCATGTTTAAAGATTTCCTCTTAGCCAACACCAAGGAGTTGCCACTTTCTGCCTCCAAGGGAGTTCGTTATGGATTGATTCAAAGAGCAGGGGAGCAGAAAAATGGGCATTTTCTGGTAACTGTGCTGTTACCTGCTGCCCTGCACATGTTCATGGGGAAATAATAACATCTGCTTTAAGGTATGATCATGTAACTGCCAGGATTGCACCAGCAGCTCCCATGCAACGAGCAGGAAGCACAAGGTGAAACATGGGGAGATGTGTTTGATATTTGTACATGCTCAGGAGAACATTTGCTGCCTTTAAATAGCAGTGCCTTCCAAAGGAACTGAGATAGAGCAGGGAAAGCAGATAGTGGATGGCAGTCTGGGAATGAGACCTTGGCAGGACAATCCCCAAGAGCTCAGAGCCAGAGCCCCTTCCCTGAACAGCTGAGGCCCCACAAAACATCCTGAGGTGGAAGGAAGCCCAAGGATCAATCCAGCTCCTGGTTCTGCACAGGCCAACTCAGGAATCACCCACCCAGGCTGGTGGGGCTTCAGAAAGCCAGAGTGTGAAATGACAACCCAGGGGTGTTCTGGGTGGCTCTGCCCGTGTTTAGGGGTGCTGCAGAGCACCCATGGCCACGTCTGGCTGCAGGGCAGAGCTGTCCCCCACTGCTGGCTCCAGCTCTGGTGACATCTCTGCTGCTCCAGAGGTTTCATGTGACCCTGCTCAGGCTGTGCAGTTGTGTCTGTGCTCACCCCAACCCTGGGACAGGGACACAGCAGCTGCTCCACTGTGCCTCGAGCATCCTCAGTGCTTTTTCTTTCTCATTTTTAAAAGCAGCATTTCAATCACTCTTAGAAGAGAAACATCTTTTCTGAGGTGGGAAGTCAAAGCTGCTTTTCTTGGCAGTATAAATGTGTCCTGCAGTCACTTTTTTTTATCTGAGGCTCTGCTGTTGCATCGATTTTGTTCGTCTCCTTTCTAACCTGCTGTTCATGTGAAAGAACAAATCCTGGCAATAACAGCAGTGCCAGAAAAGCATTTTATAGAATCACAGAGTACCCTGAGCTGGAAGAGCCCCACAAGGACCATCCAGTCCAAGTGCTGGCCCTGCTCAGGACAGAGATTTGAGCTCTGCTCTGTCAGCTGCATGTCCCTGGCTCATCCAGCTGAGGAGCACATCCCTGCTGCCTCGGGGTCCCTGCCTCAGCTCTCAGCCCAGCCCAGGCTTTTATGGCCCAGCTAAACCTCCCTGAAGTGACTCAGTGGAAGTGCTGATGCACCAGCCTGGCTGCAAACACAGCACCCACAAAGGGAAACATCCCATCTCCCAGCACCTCTGTGAGAGCCACAAAGGAAGGGTCGAATGAGGAGCAACAGCAGGAAAAAAAAATCAAATAGAAAAATCTGTAGCATCTGTCAATCCTGCCTTTTAACTGGCTCAGCTGGGCTGGCAGGGATGGCAGCCAGGAGCTGGAAGTCAGGCCCACTAATCTGATTAAGGGGTGATTAAAGGGCAGAGACTTGGAAAGGAAGGGGCTAAAGGGTTAACAAATCCCACACTCCTCACTGCAGAAGAGAGAACACTGTCTGCCTTGATGATGAAATGAGTGCAGTTTTGACAGATCTGGGGCTGCTGTGCTTAACCTCTCCTGCAAGGAGATTTTGAGCTGATTTGCTCTGTCAGAAGAAATCCTTCCCACTGCCAAGCACTTCCTCCATCTGAGGATTTAGCTGGCAGCAGGGAGCACAAACACTTGCTGTAAACTTGTGTGCATCTTCTGTGCTCTCTGGCCTTGCAGGAGCTGTCCTGTAACACACCAGAGCTGTGAAGTGAGGGGCAGGCAGAGGGGAAACAAGGACTGAGATCCATCTCTCCCAGGACTGAGATCCATCTCTCCTCACCATCCCCAGTGCTGGATCAGCCTCAGGCCTTGATGCAAATTCCCAGAGCAGGAGAGAGACTTCAGCAGGATGAATCACTCTGTGTCCAACTTTCTTCTCCTGACAAAGCACAGGAATTGTCCAGGATTTTCCCATGAGATTTGGGGGAGACCCTTCAGTAAGAGCACAGCCAGCACACTGCTGAGTGCTCAGCAGAACGAGGGTCAATCTGGGGTGGAAAAGACAGAGCAGAGGCAAAATCCAGGAGTTCTCTCTTTGCTTTCAGCCAGATCCAAGCCTGCGTTTTTGAGAGGGAAGTGGAGCTGGATGTAGCCAACAGCTGGTGCCAGGTGAAAAGGAGGAACACCCAGTTCTGACATCCCAGAGCTCACTCCAGCCTTGGGCAGAGATGGGGCTGACATTCCGAGGCAGAGGCAACCTCCTCTAAATTTGATAGCTTTGAGTGGGCTTTTCATCCTGTCATTAACCCAGGAACTTGTTGAACACATGAACTTTTAGCAGCAGCCAAGTACCCACACGCAGACTAAAGCAGCATCTTCAGCATTTCCAAACCTCTCTGTGCTTCCAGTGCAGGGCCAGGGAAAAGCCTCTCTCTGCTTGACCTGTCACTTCTGATTTGGAGCCTTCCACATCCTCCTCCTCCCTCCAGGCTGCAGACTGTCCGTGCCGAGCACTCCCCTTCGTGCCCTCCTCTGACCCATTTGCAGCTCGGAATGGCAGTCCCGGAGCAGGCAGGGTGTGGGCAGCCACAGCAATTTCTTGTCAGCTCCTTTGCTGATAAATCCCCGTGGTTCTGCTGGCACTGGCTCAGGGCTGCTGTTGGCAGGAGCTTCCTAAGGCACAGCAGGGAAATCTGTGGGGCTTGCAGGACCCTGCATCAAACGTGGCTCAACCATCACAAAACTTCCATCTCTGGAGCAATTCCAACAGAGAAACTGCTCAGCTCTGAGAGCCACAGCCCTTCCAGGTGATCACCATTGTACAATGGCTTTCCTTGCCTTTCAGCTGCCAGGATCAGATACTCTTCAGCCTGCTCTATTTACATGATTTGCCAGGAGCTAAATGCTTTCCCTGACAATTGAGCTGCTTCTTTAGAACACAGCTTTCCTTTGCGATGCTTTCCAGCAACGAAAGCAGCCGGCCTGACGCCCCAGGACTTGCTCTTAACTGGAAAGGAAATATGGGAACTCAGGAAAAGAAATCTTATTTGCACTTCCTGAAGATGTGCTGAGAAAAGCTCAGCAGGAGCAACATCATCCCCTGAGATCTGCAGCCCTGGGTCACGTTTCCTTGTACCTATAAAGAATATTGCTCTTCTCCTTCCATAAACCCCGGGATTTACACCAGCAGGGTGGGAACTACCTGAGCATAACCTCCAGCAGATAGAACTCCTCATTTATCTACAGCTCGGATAATGGACCTGAGGGCATAGATCAGCCTGGGGAGCATGCACTGTGCACTACCTTAAATGTTGCTATAAAATAAGGAGGTTTATGAATTCCTGTTGTTTAGTTAATCATCGATTTATTTCAGAACCCTGCACACTGCAAGGCAGCTCAACTTGAGGGGAAAAGAGATACAATTTTATGGGAAGATAAAAAAAGAGGTTTATTATATATAACCATTAGAGTTCCTCCTTCAGATGTTTCAATGTCTAATGAAATTTAAAGCTCTCTCTGTGTTTTCCTCCCTCCTCTACAGTGATGATTGCCTTTAGATATACACCCCAGTTACAGTAACATAACCAGAAATTATTGCATGCCATAGGTATTTTATTATGCATTCAGTTTTTTAGGGCTCAGATTCCATCTGCACCACTGAAACCTGGTCAGTAAAACTGCCAGAACTTCTGCAAAGACAGCAAAACTGACAATTCCCTATTTCATATCACATTTTCAAACATATCTCCCTCTTAAATGTTACAGGTCTTCTAAATTTGATGCCAATAAACACATTTTTCCCTTTAAATGTGTCCCAGAAAGCCAAGCAAATCCATTAAACACAGCAAGTGCTACCCCTGGAGCACATGAAACCAGGCAGCCCAGGCTCACACTCCCCTGGCTGCTCATTTTTGGGAAGATACTTCTCAATTTTATTGGACATAAAGGTGTGGGAATGGGGGAGGAGGTTTCAGTGTCTACGTATTCCTCGCAAAAAATGAAAATACAGCTGCTGTAAATGTCTTTACATTTAAATATAACAGATTTTAAAAGGAAGAGGCACTTTGAAGTAGGACATAGGGCCAAGATCTCTGGCCTGGGGTGCAAATTTCCACCAGAGGGTTTTGGAAGCAGGGATGACACAAACCCCACACCTCCTGCCCCTTTTCCCTCCCAGGGGAGTTGGTTCTTGCCCAGGTGGTTCCCAGCAGGATCCTCACCTCCCCCAGGGCACATCCCCTGGCACCAGCTCCTCTAACCAAGCAGCCAGCAGAGCAGCACAACCTGCTCCAGACACTCCAAAATCACTGAATCCAGACCTGTCCCCAGCCCCTCACCTCACCTGGGGACACCAGACATCCCCTCCAGGCCTGGGACCCATCCACACTGCAAGCAGCTCCAACACCTGAGCTCACACAGGACACAAATCTGTTTGCTGACAGCTCCACCTGAGGTAACCACTCTGCTCCTGAATGCTCTCCTTGGATCATCCCAATGCTAATCCCTGAACAACTGCTTGCTCCTAATTTAATCTAAATAATAATTCAGTAATTTAATCTAAATAGACAACAGAACTCTTGTAAAAATGAGACAAAAGACATGGCCAGACACACTTCTGTGTGCCTGACCAAGGCAGCAAATGATGGAAGTGAACAGCTCTGAAGGGTTTTTAAAATGGTTCACTTGGCTGATTTTGGGCTGCCAGCAAAAATTACCAAGGAGGTGCCCTGCCAGAAAGGGTCTGTCTGCTGCTGCCATCCACAAACCCGAGCCCCAGGGACCTGGCTCTGCCCTCTGAACCATTTGAAGCTGAATTTGGAAGCTTTTGCTCCATGGCCTTAGAAGCAGGTGGAGCAGCGGCTGCAGGCAGGAGGGGCAGCCCAGGTGAGATGGGCTCAGGGAGGAGCCTGGGAGAGCCTTCAGCAAAGCAAACCACGGGAGGTGATCCCCCTGCTCTGATGGGAAGGAGCCACAGGGGCTTTGTCAGGGCAGCTCAGGGCAGGAGCTGCTGGCAACATCAGAAAACTGCATTTTTTTTTTTCCAACTCTGCTTTTTTTCAAGTGTGGATGAAGACATCTGTGCTGGCCATTAAAGCAGGAACCCCTGGGCCACAGCCTGTGGCTTCTCCTGGGACTCCCCACCTCTGAGCACCCTCTGGAACAAGCACAGATAAGGAGAAAACAATTCCTGCCAAAATCTGAGTTCACCAGGCTGTGAGAAGTTACAAGATCTGGAACTGGCTGAGCACAAACCAAAGCCACAGGAATGTTGGGTTTTAATGTTCACAGCCAAAGGCCAGGTTCCTGATCCTGGAATAATCCAATAAGGAACATGAGCTTGTTGCAGACCCACAGAGCTTCAAAATGGCCAAAGCCAAAATGCTAAATAGAAGCCAGATGTAATTCTGTACATTTAGATGGATTTAAACCCAAAATCCCAGGAAGGAGAGGAGAAGCACTGAACTTCCAGATGCAAACTTCGTGTTTGTTTGCAGCTCTACAGCTTCAGAGTCGACCAAACCCAACCTAATGGGGGGTGACAGCTGAGCCCCAGGTGTGGTTTGGGCTCACTCTGCTGGAGCTCACACCAATTGGAGGGGACTGGAAAGAGGAAAATGTGTCCTGACAGCACAGAAATTCACAGAGGGATGGTTCAGCCTTGGGATTTGCATCAATTCCCTCTGTCCAGATCTCCAGGAACAAAATGGGCAGGCACAGGGGGGACCCAGAGCAGCTGGGGTTCACAGTGGGAACCTTCCTGTGCCACCTGAAAGGTGAAAACCAACAGCTGCCTCCTTTGGTGGGGGATCAACAGCTCAGGATGGAAAAGACCAAAGAGCAAAAACTTTATTCATCATTCACAATGTCTTTGCCAGCTTTTCTTAAACATTAAAGGCTCCAGCCCCTTCCTCCAGTCCTGGCTCATCAGTTAATATCCAATATTTCCTTTGGGAAGGAAACACAAAGCATCCTACTAAGCAATTCCAGAGCCACTGCTGTGCCCTGAGCTCAATCCATGCTAGAATGATGCCAAAGGTACAAAGAGATAAAGGAGATGCTGGATGCTCAGCCCTGAGCCTGCTCATTGCCAAAGCTTCTCCTGCACACAGGAACCCCCTGCCCTGGCCTGGCAGATGTGCAGGACAGGGATGGGCAAAGTGCTGGGCACAGACCCGAGGGATTTCCAAGCTGAGGTGCCAGGAGCATCCCCAGGGCCTCTGGCAGTGGCACCAGGGAGCAGGGAAGAGACACACCCCGAGGATCCCTTCTGAGCATTGTCACTGCCCTGCAGAGCCTGGGGGTCCTGCTGGCACCCTGTGCCTTGGTAAAGCAGAGCTTTACTAAGCTGAGTCTCAATCTGCAGACTCAGAACTCCCCTTTCCCATCCTAAGTTTGATATATTTAGTCCAAATGTGAATTTATGCCTAATTGTCTCTCTTGGTTTAACTCTGCTGCTTTGACAGAATGAAACACCTCTGAGGAAAATAAACTGGGTTTCTCCGTGCCTGAGGCACATCCAGACAGTTCTGTCCTCCCTGGGATTACACAGGAATTCTTCATTATCAGCTGCATCATTTCCAGTGGGTTCTGCAGTGCTGGGAGATTCTGAGGCTCTTTGCAGGCTGAGCTTCAAGGCACAGATCTGATATTAAGGAACTGCAGTCAGCACAAAGCTGTATTTCTTTATAAAGGAAAAACTCAAAAAAAAAAAGCTGAACCTGGTCTGATTGATTCCACTTCATTTGCATATGCCCACTAGCAGCACTTTGGTTAATTAACACATATTTTGTGTCTGTAGATGAATATGAAATAATGGGTTTGGTACTGAGGCTTTGGGTATAAATTCAAGCACTGAACAGGTTCACTTCCCTCCTTCTGTATTTTCTGTGTAAATAAGACATAATAACTCCCGAGAAGGCGGTGACACATGACAAAAGCCAAGAAGGATGTACTTGTATTTTAAAGCCAGATGAGTTAATTAGCTCATCAAATGGAAGCACTATTTGGATGGGCAGGGATGAAGAACAACACTTTCTTCCAGGGAAAAATTTAATTCTGGAAATATTAACCCTTATGGCTCAGGTTCAGCTCCAGAGGCCTCAATCCAGAGCTGCACTTAAGCAGGTGAAATATGAAATAGTGCTACCAAAATTAAAAAGGCTGCCCAGGTGGCTGCAAGTTAAGTGCTCTGCTGGATCTCAGCCTGGGCAGTCAGAGGTGGAATTTAATTTCATTTTCTGACCTGCTTCCTGCACCAGCAGCTTCCAACAAGCTCAGGGAGAGGCAGGAAATGCTGCTGCAATCCTAGAGCAGGAAAACCCCAACAGATCCTTCAGTTCCACGGCATCCAGTGCCTTGGGGGCAGAGCTTTTGGCCAAAGCCAAGGAAGGCTGAGTCACCCACGGAATCCTCATGGATCTGAGGCACGATAGGGCTGGAGCTGAGCTCCTGCAGGAAGAGGCTGCTGAGGAGGTCGAGCAGCAGCATCTTCCCTGCTGAGGGACTCCTGAGGAAACCCTGGAGTCAGGAGAGGGATAAAAGAGGTTGAACACGTCTCAGGCCTCAGGCAGAGGTGCACCAGAGCCATCAGCTCCGAGCCAACAGCCTGGCTGTGAGTAACAAATCAGCTCAGAGGGGGCAGAGATCACTGCTGGGAGGGAATTCCCTTCCCAGGGAGCTGTGACTGGGAAAGCTGCTCAGAAGGAACCCCACAGAGCCCCTTCCTGTGGGGATCACAAGGACACTGCAGACAGGGAGAAATGCAGAGGGAAATGTAAATCCTGTCCTGGTGCTCCCACTGTTACCCCAGGGATGCTCAGGGCAAGGCTCAGTGGTGGCACATCGAGGGACTCAGTGCCAGGATCCTCCTGCTCCTGGAAGGAAAGGGGAGATTTTCCAGGATGGCTGGTGGAGAGAAATGATGAGTTCCCACTGAACTTGGCTGGGAATTTTCTCCTTGTTGCACTGAAGCAGCTCCTCAGGTCTGCCAGTACTGGGAAAGCTGTGGGAGAAGGGAGCCAGTGAACCTGAGAGGACCAAATGAGAGATCCTGGCAGATCCCAGGGATGCCAACACCTTCCCTACACCCAGGAGGTGCTGCAATTCCCAGCCCAGCCGAGCTCCAGGCACACAAAACCCACCTGAACATGGCACAGCAGGCACAGTGAGCTCAAGGATTCGTCTGGATCAGAACAAGGCAGGGGCTGAACATGGCACAATCCCACAGGGATCTCCCAGAGCCCTCCCCAGAGCGCTGGAGCCAGGCAGGATCGTGAGCTGTCATCCTTGCTCTGTACTGCACACATGGAGCTGGGGACAGGCACTGGGGACACACCCAGCCACAGCACAGGCAAAGGGCAGGGACTGGACACAAACTGGGATTTGGGGACTGGGAATGGCACCATCCATCCATCGGGCTGACACCAAACACAGGGCTCTCCAGTGACCCCAAAAACAAGGACTGGGGTATGATGCCTGGAAAAGCTGAGCTGGAACAGAGACTGGACAGGGCAAAAGGGATAAAATAGGGATTTATTGAAAGGATAAAATAGGGATTTATTGAAAGGATTCACCTTGGGCAGTGCAAGAGCTTGGCCATGGCTGCACCCAAATCAAATCCAAGATGGATCCTGGTCACAAGTCTTTACACTTTTATAAGTTTTGGTTCATCTACACATTGGAGTCAATGATCCACCCACAGCCCCAGGCTATGAAGTCTCAGCCCCCTGGCTTGCCCCCTTTCCCTCGCTGTTATTTCTGCTTTTTGGGTACTGGTTGTCCTCAATTCTCCAGCTAAAAAGGAATTGTTTTGTCTGACTCCCCTGGGAAGAGAACTTACTTATATTTAATATGAAGAGTTACACACTAAGAGCAGAGATTCTGAAAAATATAAAAGCTAAAACCCAAGGCATCATTTCCAAGGGATTTGGGTGTCCAGGAGGAGATGCTGGGTCCTGCAGCCACATGGGATGGGGCAGGGGACAGGGACTGGAGGCAGGGATAGGGGACAGGGATAGGGGACAGGGATAGGGGGCAGGGATAGGGGACAGGGATAGGGGGCAGGGATAGGGGACAGGGATAGGGGACAGGGATAGGGGGCAGGGATAGGGGACAGGGATAGGGGACAGGGATAGGGGGCAGGGATAGGGGACAGGGATAGGGGGCAGGGATAGGGGACAGGGATAGGGGACAGGGATAGGGGACAGGGATAGGGGGCAGGGATAGGGGACAGGGATAGGGGGCAGGGATAGGGGGCAGGGATAGGGGACAGGGATAGGGGACAGGGATAGGGGGCAGGGATAGGGGACAGGGATAGGGGACAGGGA
The DNA here is from genome assembly GCA_037013685.1 of Acridotheres tristis. Taxonomy (NCBI): domain Eukaryota; kingdom Metazoa; phylum Chordata; class Aves; order Passeriformes; family Sturnidae; genus Acridotheres; species Acridotheres tristis. Next base: position 1,116,374 of record CM072906.1, read on the forward strand.
TGGGGGGCAGGGATGGGGGGCAGGGATAGGGGACAGGGGACAGGACAGGGGACAGGGCAGAAAACTCTCCCTGAAGCTGGGAGTGCAGCTGCCTCCTCCAGGGCTGGGACAATGCTCGGTCACAAACTCGGTTATTGTCACTAGAGTTTCCTGCTGACTCTGCAGGCTGGGATGGATGTGGGCAGGGAAATGCTGTCAGTCTGTTCCCTGCCATCCCATCACGCTGTCAGCTGCACTCCCTGTCCAGGAGGAGTTCAGATGAGAAGGAAATGCAGCTTAACCAGCTCTGAAAGCCTCGACTGCAGCCAGGGGTCGTGGAAAACAGGGGGTGGTTTGTAAAAATGAACAGGTTTGACCTCCAAGTCCTTGAGAGAGGACAACAGCACAGCCTCACAGAGACCACAAACACACTAAAACTGCTTGGGAATTTTTAACTCCGAGGTTTTGGGTTGGAAATCACAGGAGTGCAACAGCATTGATTACATCTTACCAGGAATAATCCTTGAGCTTAGAGGAAATCTGTAGTCAATGAAGAGAGAGTCTGATTCCTGGAAAAAGCCAACAAGCAGTGAGACAGGGCTGCTCCTGAGTCAGGAGCACCAGAAGAGAGATAAAATCAACTTTGTGGCTCTGGCTGAGGTGGGAAGGGATCTGTGTGTCCCACAGCCCCAGCAGGTGCATCACAAGTGAGTCTGCTCATAAGAAAGGACAAAAAAAATAGGCAAAAAACCCCCTCACTTTGCAGTCATAACAAGCAGGGAGCTTTCCAAAGGCTTTAGGAATATAATGGGATGAAAAAAACTCCTCATTCTTCACCTCAGTTCATTATGAGCCTCATTTCTTGGTGCCACATTTTCCTTGGCATTTCCCAAGAGCGTTTTTTTGTGAGAAGACAAAGTTCAGTTTTGCTGCTGGGAGTTGGATTTTAGGGAGAGACAAGGCTGTTTTTTCTGGTTTATGGGGTAATTTATATCCCAGACACTGCAGCACATGCACAGAGCAAACGTGCTGATGCTCCCCTTGCACAGGGAAGAGTGAGGGCAGGTTTCAGTGCCTGTTCCAGGCACCCAGGAATACTTTGGAGGGCAGCTGTCCTCCAGGGAGAGCTGCTATAAAACAGCTTCCAGAGGGCCTAACTTTGCTGCAGCTCAGCAATTCCTGACCAAATTGCAGCCTCCAGGCACTGGGGGAGCCAGGGCTGCTCCAGCTCATGCATCATCCCCACAGTAATGAGATCCCAGAGCTGGGAACGTGGCCATGGCCCAGGCAATGGGGACAGAAGGGCTGGCCCTGGACCCCGGGGGCCAATAAAGAAGGGGAGCAGTGTGCCTTGCAGGATGCTGGCAAGATGGAATTTATTTATTTCCCTGCTGGCACCCCCACGCCAGCTCCTGCTGCAGAGAAGTCCCTGAATCCTCCCCACAGCAGCAAGGAATGGCTGGGGACAAGTCCTGATGGGGCAGCACTGGGTGTTCCCTGGGGATGCAGATGAGGGGTTCCTGAGCATCCCAGTCACTGCCACGGAGCCTCTGCTCCCAGGGAACAAGGGACACGGCCTCAAGCTGCACCAGGGGGGCTCAGCCTGCACATCAGGGGGAATTTCTTCCTGGAAAGGGCTGTGAGGCCCTGGAAGTGCCCAGGGAGGTTTGGAGTCCCCAGGCACTCAGTGAAAGGGGGAGAGTGCAGACTCAGCTGCCTCCCTTTCCCCACAGAGGATGGGGAGCTGGAAGCCCAGGAGAAGTGATGGAAGTCATGCCCAAGAAAAACAGCGTGGGATGGAAAACCAGAAACCAGCTGGAGGCAGCTAGGGACACTGGGGGGGTGTTTGGTGTCCCCAGGCTGGGTGTGGGCAGGGGTGGGAGCCCCTGCAGCAGCCTCAGTGGGCAGACAGTGAGAGCCAAATCCTACAGCAGGGGAAAGCCAAACCTCACCAAAATGCAGTGGAATGAGGTGTAGAAGAAGAGATTACAGATAAACTCACCCCTGGTAAATCCCAGTTGTACTAATTAGCAAAGAGCAGCCTTGGCCCTCATGGGGCTGAGACTGATAGAGATCAGTGTGATAAACGGGGTGGGGTGGCTGCTTCAGGAGATTCCTGGAGGAACAGGACCTGGAGGAGGGAGAGGAGCCCTGAGGAACAAGGAATGATCCAGAGAGAACGAAACAAGGAGGAGTTGCTGCAGTAAAAGATGTGCTGTGAGGTTAGCCTGGGTCTGATGGAGCCAGAGCTGCTGCTGTACCCTGCAGTCACAGCTGAGCTAGGTGACAGCTGTGTTCAGGGTTGTGGACACACACACATTTAGAGAGCTGGGGAATTCCAGCTTGGGAATTCTCTCCAGGCCTGGATTTCTCCTGACTCTCAGCTCCATTCCCAGGCTGACAAGCTGACTGCAGCTTCAGTTAGGGAGGAGTCTCCCAGGGTGACAACACGGTGACAAACAGAGTGGAATTCATCACCAACATTAACCCCTGGTGTCTGTGCCGTGGGATACATCCTGAGTTGCTGTCCCAAGGATGTTTTTCCCAATTGTCCAATGAGCTCCTGTCCTGTCCTGGCTGCACTAACACACTTTAAATCCGGGCTGTCTGTACAATAAATTGGCCTTTTTTCCCCAAGGACTCCGTGTGTGTTGCTGTCCTTTCTCTCTCTTTTCAGCACAGTGACCCCACACAGTCTGCAAACCAACACAGTCACAGTCTAGCAGGAATAGGAGCAGTCAGAGCTGCAGCAGGACCCTACAGGAGGAGCTTGCTGTAGCAGAGTCAGGATGGCTAAGCTGTAAAAAAGAATAAACCAGGAACCTTTTCACGTTGTTGAATGAGAATTTGTGTCTTGGCTCATTTCTACTCCTACCAAGAGCTGTGCTGCAGCAATGGCTGAGTCCTGTCGAGGAGGAGGAGCAGAGTCAGAGCAAAGCTGAGCATGGCAGGAGCTCCCTCAGGGTTTCTGAAAGCCACTGGTGAAGGGCACAGAGAAAACAAACTTTGCCAAACCCGCGAACCTGCCCGGCCCCTTGTCCTTGTTCCCCAGAGCCCAGCAGCCACAGGGATGCTGCTCCTGCTCTCCACATCTGGATTTCACCATCCGGGCCCCTGGACAGGCTCTGACCATGGCCCAGTTAAACCAACCCCTGACAAATCCCAACCACTGCCTGCGAAAACCACTGAAAAGCTGACACCTGCCAGAGTTTTAAGTGCCATCAAGGCATGGCTGAGCCCTGAAATAGATTTCTTCACCCACCAGTGACTCTCACATGGTTATTGCACCGCCAGAGCCGTCACATTTCCCAGCAAAGATCATCAGAGTCTTCCCAGCATAAAAATCAACTTGTCAGGGACAACAGGAGAATCAGCTGGGGTGAAAATATCAGTCTTTTCTCCCTGCTCTCCCTGTCCCATCTGCCAGCACGTAACAGGGATGACAAATCCTCTGCTCTCAGGAGGGAAGTGAGCTGGGAGCCTCCTGTCCCTTCCCAAGGAGGGACAGGCACACCCCAGCACCTCCTGCTCAGAAACAATCCAGACTCTGCTCCACCTCCGTGCAGAAGGCTGGGATGAAAAGCATTTTACCAGTTTAGAAAAGGAGAGCAGAGCTTCAGCTGAAGCACCCTCAAGCACCCACGGTAAATCCTGAGCTGACAGCTCAAATGCCAAACCTCAGAGCTGAACTCACACTTGTGCCCATTCCTGCTCTTAAAATAAATGCAGGCACTGATTGGATATTGTTCAGGAGGGGAAATATTTCTTCCAACCACATCACGATCACTCTGAAGAGCAAAATCTCCTCTAACAGGGCTACAGGTACAAATAAACAGAGGGAGGTTGTGTATTCCTGGTGTATCAGTATTTCTAAGAGCTTTTCCAAGGTCAGTCCTACCCTACTCTTATTTCCCTCCAAATTAACTTGAATTTTATTTGGAAACATCCTTAAGTCCCAATTTCTAACTGGATATTGGCATATGACAGGTAAAATATTTATAAAATACTGATCCTAAGTTTATATCTCTGGCAAGTTTGAGTTGTGGGGTTTTTTGTTTGATTGTTTCAACCTCTTTTGATATTTTGTTGTTTTTTTTTTTTTTTTTTTTAATGTTTGCTGAACTGCAGGAGTCTCCAAGGTCCTGCAAGGCATCAGCAGGCCTGGGGTAGCTGCTCCATGCTCCTTGTGCCTGGAGATGAGGAGGGAGAGCTGATCCATCCTCACTCAGCCCCATCCCACTGATCAGTGCCAGATGCAACTCCCATGGCTGATAAATAACATTTCTCCAGGTTTTTGTGGTTTAAAAATTTCTACAGGTTTTTGTGGTTTACCTGTTGCTTTTTCCACATCTTGCTCTAACTCCAACATTTCTTTCCCTGATTGGTGAGCACAGAGTTTCATTCCCTGCTGGAGGGAGTGCAGCTCTGGGGTCCCAGCACAGCAAGGACATGGAGCAGGTCCTGAGGAAGCCACAGAGCTGCTCCCAGGGCTGGGACACCTCTGGAGCCAGGCTGGGAGAGCTGGGGGTGCTCACCTGGAGAGGAGAAGCTCAGAGCCCCTGGCAGGGCATAGAGGGGCTCCAGGAGAGCTGGAGAGGGACTGGGGACAAAGGATGGAAGGAAAGGACACAGGGAATGGCTCCCACTGCCAGAGGGCAGGGATGGATGGGATATTGGGCAGGAATTGTTCCTGTGAGGGTGGGCAGGGCTGGCACAGGGTGCCCAGAGCAGCTGTGGCTGCCCCTGGATCCCTGGCAGTGCCCAAGGCCAGGCTGGACATTGGGGCTTGGAGCAGCCTGGGACAGTGGGAGGTGTCCCTGCCATGGCAGGGGTGGGATCAGATGATCCTTAAGGTCCCTTCCCACCCAAACCACTCCATGGTTCTGTGATTCCCCCCTGCCAACAGCCCCACTTGAGCATCCCCTCCACTGGCTCTGCTTCATCTCCATCTCACTCATTTTGGGAAGGTCTCAGCTCCTCAGCAATGTCACAGTGGCTGTTTGAACAGGACACAGGCCCCAGGGAATGAAATCCCTGGGAATTCTACCCCAAAGCTTTCAGCTCACCCAGGGCACATTTCCCCCCCTCCCTGCAGCCACCCACAAACAGACCTGGGAGGCACCTGCAGGAAACTCTGTGCTGCTCCAGGGCCATCCCTGACATCTGAGCTGGTTTGTTCCCACACTTCCCACAGAAGCCCTTCCCTGCAGCACGACTCATCCCATGGCTAATTCAGCTTTTTCTCCTTGTGGGGAAAAAGCCCACAAGGACCTGGATTCATCCCTGACTTCTATGAGCCCTGAAAGCCTAATAAATTTATCAGGAAATAAATTACAGAATTTTCAGCCTCCTGGTGCCCGAACAATGTATCACCCCCAGCTCCTGGATCCCCCACACTCCACATCCTTCATCCCTGGCCGTGCCAGGTGAGCTGGCAGTCCCAGAACATTCACACCAGGCACTGGTGGCATTTGGGGTGCAGGCTGTTGTCAGCTCCCTCTGCCTGCTCCCAGACTGTAATTCATTGACCAGAAACACCGAGAGGGACACAGAGATATTGGAGGGTGAGCAAAACCCCAGCAAACCCCATTTCCACAGACACATGGCCAAGGCAAAATGTGACATTATAAACACAAATTCCACCCTAACCTGGGATGATTTTTCCATTTTGGTAGCAGGCACTAATTATTTTTTAGATGTAAATTCCATGCAAGCACAAACCCAGCAAAACCTCCATCCTACAATGAAATCTGAGTGTCCCCTGTCTTAGGCTGCAGCACAGGATGTGCCAGCAGTGTGTATTGTGTCACCATGTGCTAACCCAGCTGGGGCAGTGATCCTGATCTCTGTGGAGATATCCTCTGCTAATGGGCCATGTGTTAACCCAGCTGGGGCAGTGTTCTTTATCTTCCCACAGCCCATCCTCCCTCCAGGAGATCTCTCCTGTCCATGGCCATGCAGTCCCAGGGCAGGGCTGATCAAATTCCATCATCCCATTGGGAGATGCTCCAGCCAGGGGCAGGAGCCAAACATTTCCTACCCAGATCAAAGCTGAGATTTGGAACAGCAGAGCAGCCTTTTCCCACTGGATCCCAGAGGACAAGAGCTCCCAGACCTTTCTACAGGATCACTGCTGCAACAAGAACACTTCACTGGACTGCTACCACCACCCCAACTAGCAGGGTGTCAGGTTGGATTCTGACTCTGTCAGTGCATTATTTTTTTTAATACTGGATTTCTATTTGAATTTTCCTAGTAAAGAACTGTTATTCCTATTCCCATAGCTTTGCCAGAGAACCCCTTAATTTTAAAATTATAATAATTTAGAGGGAGGGGTTTACATTCCCCATTTTAAAGAGAAGCTCCTGCCTTTCTTGGCATACACCTGTCTGTCAAACCAAACCACCCTCCATGGCAATTCCAGGTAAAGCTACATGGACTCTGCTCCCAGTGAGGCTGGAAAGGACAATCTGTGCTTGCTGTGTATTTACTTTTATAAAAACAGAGGACAAAAAAAAAAAAAATCAAAGCATTATATGTCCCATCTGGCAGCTCTGCCATCCTCCCTCTGCTCCCACCCACGGGGAATCCTCTGCTCCCAGGGGATCCAGCCCTCACCTCAGGCCCCACAGATGCTGAACGAGCTGCTTGTTCTGAACATCCTCCCTGTTTGTTTCTGAACAGAAAGATACAACATCATTTTATGGGAAATGCATGCAGGAAGAGAAGGATTTGATTCTCTGGATGCAGAGTCAGGCTCCTGTGTGGAACTTAAACACACATCTTTGACAGTTTTCCTTGTATTCTTTTGCCTGATCCTTTCAATATTTCAGCACGTGAATAATCCCAGTCATAGCAACAGAACAGGCTGGAGATGTGTGCCATTGAAATGTCACTGAATCTCTTCTGAGGGTTTCTGAAATTGAGGGGACAGAGCTGGGGTACCCCTGGGAGGATCAATGTCCCTGCCAGGGCAGGGGGGTCACTTTTGTCCTGAACAGCTGCAGGAGGAGGCTCTGATTGTTAAAATCCCCTCTGACAACAACATGGCCTGGTTTTACCCTTTTATTTTCAAAGCTCCACATGGAGCACTCAGGAAAGGCTGAGAAAATTGGGATTGTTCAGGCTGGAGAAGCTTTGGAGTGACCTCACTGTGGCTTTACAGGACCTGAGGAGCCACAGGAAAGATGGAGAGAGACTTTGGACAAGGGATGGAGGGACAGGACACAGGGAATGGCTCCCACTGCCAGAGGGCAGGGCTGGATGGGATATTGGGCAGGAATTGTTCCTGTGAGGGTGGGCAGGGCTGGCACAGGGTGCCCAGAGCAGCAGTGGCTGCCCCTGGATCCCTGGCAGTGCCCAAGGCCAGGCTGGACACTGGGGCTGGGAGCAGCCTGGGACAGTGGAAGGTGTCCCTGCCACGGCAGGGGTGGGATGAGATGCACTTTAACATCCCACCCAACCCAACCCAACCCAACCCAACCATTCCATGATTCCCATGCCATGGGAATGCCACTCCATGTGCTCCATGCACAAAAATCCTCTGGCTTGGCAGCACCAGTGATCTGCCTTGTTGGATTCAGAGGACAAATCTGGGGGAAAAAAAAGTCTGGGATATTAAGAGGAGATGCCATGCTTTTCTTCTGGAAATATTTTTAAGGCTCCAAGCCGACCCTCAGCTGAGTTAGCAGCAGCAGTAAAAGCAGCTCGAGTCAGTGCTTAGACCTCAAAGGGATCCCTGAATTGTGCTTGACTTAATGAATCCAATAATCAATTCCTACTGCACAAATAAGGTGTGGGATGGACCAGCTAATAAGCATTCTCTGTTAATTGCTTTCTTCAAGTGACAATTTGTACAAATGATACCATCAAAGTAGTAATAATATCCCTATTGATTAAATTAATCTCGAAAAGACAACTCCAATAACTTTAATTAGCAATGCATGACACAAGCACAAAACACTCTGAAAACAACCTTGCAGCCCATCCCAGACTCTGAAAGCGTGGCAGCAGCCATGGCACAGACTTTGGCATCTTTATTCCAACACATACACACAATTTTCTGGAGCATCTGTAAGGAATGGCTGTGACTAACCATGAAAAGCCATTAAAGCCTCCCTGCAGAGCACAGGCCAGGCACAGAGCACAGGCAGCCTCCCTACTTAGTCACACTCCCTGAAACCCAGGGCCACAAACAGCTCCAAAAGAAATGAAAACTTTCCAGCAGGAGGAGCAGGGATGGGGAACAAAGTCTCTGTGCCAAAATTCCCACTTGGAGCTGCTAGGGACCTGCAGCAGCATTTTCAAGCCATGAGAATTGGGCAGCAGGCTGATGAAATCAGAGCAGGATCTCCTCCAGAACAGGAAAGGATTAGAGAGCTGGCCCAAAGCTTGTTCAGAGAGAGCAGGAGTTGAGCTGGAGGAGGAGCCACAGGACAGAGACACATCTCCAGGATGGGAGCCCTGAGCCATGGAATTGTGGAATCCCAGAGTGCACACACAGGGGCCCAGAGCCACCCTGAGAATGGCACCAATATAGGGCTGGATTTTTAGGGGCTTTTAGGGGGGGTTTTAAGAAGCTCCTGCAGGACTTTTCTCATTTTGCTCCCTGAACTCAGCAGCTGAAAGAAACATATGGCCCAGATATTTCCCCACAACAGGCACAGTACAGCTGATTTTACAGCACTTACAGAATCATGAAATTCTTTAGGCTGCAAAGTTTCTCTGAGGTCTCTGAGTTCAGCCATGCCCCTGGCACTGCCAAGGTCACCAGTGCCACCAGCACCCTGTCCCCAAGTGCCACATCCCCACTGTTAAACCCCTCAGGGATGGGGACTCCCCCACCCTGAAGCACATTAATAAAACAGTAAAAGGCTTTGGCCTTTACAGGTTAGTCCAGCCCAACCTTCTCAATTCAACCTTCTTTATTTCAGTTTGTTATTCAGATTCCTTGATTTAATTTCCCATAACAGGTTGAGTTTGTGCTTTTCCTGAAACACTGCAAATTCTCCATGTCCTTACTGTAGCCTCCATGGATTTATGGATTTATTATTGCATTTTTGTTATTTGGGCAGTTCTGGCTTTAGATTTTTCAGATATTTTGGTGCCAAAACTGCTGCCAGGATTTGAGGTGAGGCTGTACCAGTGCAGAGCAGAGGGGGAAAATCACATCCATAAAACATTTAAAAGTGTCCCAGGATTCTCAAAACGATGATGGAATTTGCACCATCATCAAAAGGAAACATTTTCTGCATTATTTACATCCAGGAATCACTGAAAACACCGAGAAACCCCCAAGTTACTTTTGGGGCTCCAAACAGCTCCTTCTCAGGCAAAACAGCAAAACACCCACAAAAGATTTTTGGAGCTCAAGAATCTTTAAAATTCTACTTTCCATGCAGTCTTACAAGGCAGATTTCTAAGTATTTTGACTCTCACAACCACGAATAATTTAAAAGCCTTGACCAGAACACACAGCATGAGTGTGAAAATGTCTGGCTTAGAAACTCAAGCTTGGGAAAGTTGCTTAGGGAAGAGAAGGGTTTTTTTGTTTTTTAGTTTTTTTTCCCCAAAAGGATGTTTATTGGCCTTTCTAAAAAGATCAGCACATGAAACAGAAGAGCTCACCTCTTTCTCTGAGACATCCCTCTGATTTTTCCAGTTAAGAAGCCAATCTTCAATGACATCCCCCCAAACCAGACAAATGAGCAAAATAATTGTGAGAAGAGCAGGTCCACAATGAGACCAAAAATCCCAAATCCAAACAGACCAGGAGAGCCAGGAGAGAAGCTGGGTTTGGAGAAGGATCTCTGCAGCCCCACTGCAGCATGAGCAGTAATTACTTCACGAGGAGAGGAGCTCTGTGGCACATTGAAAGCCTTTAATTTCCACTCCCTTGTTTAAGTGAGATTATTGCTCCCCATAGCCAACAACAATAGATTTCCTAAATTTCCTGTGCCTTGCCAGCAAAGCAAATATCCTCTGGTAAATCTCTGAGCTGAAGAATGATTTTTCATTTTTACAACAGCACAATCAATGCAATTTTCCAGTTAGAAGTCTCCAGCCTCCCCCCATCAGCTCGTTAATGTACAAGTGTCGTACTCCCAACCATGCCTGGGAGAATCTCCACAGCCTCTGCCATCCCAGCTTACCCTGAACATGGAATTCATCACTTATGAATCACTTCAGAGTGTGTAAACACTTGAATCACTAAGCCAGATCTTATATTGTACACAGTAATCAAGGGATGCTGTCAGGGGGGAGGCAGCTCTGAAATCCTGGCTCGTAGAGTTCCACTGCTCAAAGCAGGTTTTGTGCTTGTGAACACCTTGCATGTGCAAATGCTAAATGCCTGGGAAATATTTGCAGGAGTTGTGTCTTCCTGAGACACTCACAGGAGTCCCAGCACCCCCAAACACGGTTCACCCAACTTTGCTTCTCCTGGTCTTTAAGATCCCTCTAACTTCCAGCAACACTGACAACACAGCCAGGTTCAAGCAGGAAATGCTTTTTCATTACAGAAGCTTTTGCATCAGATCACACAGATTGGAATTCAAGGAAAAAAAATTAAACTCATCCCTAAAACCAAGTCATTTTTCTCCCTTAAAGTGAAATTAAAATGCTGTGAATGCCATCACCTCCCAGCTCCCCTGCAGGATTTCAATAATTCAGGCCAACTCAGTGGAAGCTCTGGGCTCCTGAGAACACTGAGGTGACATTTTACTGCCCAGGTGGCACAAACCTTGATGCCCAACTCGATGTTCTCCCCTCCATACACATCCATGCCGGGGTCCAGCAGCCCAATCTCCCCAAAGAATTTCCTGTTGACCACGAAGGAGCAGCCAATCATGGCAGGGGTCCTGCAAAGGAGAGATCACAGGAATCACATTTAGGGATAGGCAGAGATAAATAGAAATTACATTAGGGACAGGCAGAAACCCACAGGAATCACACTTATGGACAGGCAGAATTTTTTTTTTTTATCACTACAATAAATTGTCCAAAATCCCAGCTCATTTCAGCCTGTACAGACTGGAGAAAGGTTTTCCTGGAGTTAAATTAAGGAGGAGTTCTCAGGCTGTGCTTTTCTGGAAATACCTCGGGGTGTCTGTGGGCAAGGGCACAACCTCGGCCCAGAAATGAAGGAAATCCAATAATGGCTTTCTCTTCTCTTGGTTCCAGCATGGAACAGTGCAGACTTTAGGATGGGTATTTTTAGGGAATTCCAGAAAAGAGTGTTTCCAGTTGGAATCACAAAGGAGCCATCACCACCAGCAACAAGCTCACTGCAAATTTGTAGAAGCAAATCCTTTAAAAACTGTTTGCAGAAGCATCTGTGGGGTCATTTCCCAGTTCCCCCAGTATCAGCAGGGCTCTGGGTCAGGGATCAAGTTGTCACATCCATCCTGCACCTCCAGCTCAGAGCTCTCAGCTCACACTGAGGAGCAGCCAGGAACAGGGGCTGGGCAGGGAAATAACACACAAAACTGGGAGCATCAGTGGAATAGCACAAGGAGGGAGGGAAAACACAGTGCCAGGGGTTAATTTGTCATAACTGTGCAATTTTAAGGACATTATAGATGGTTGTGTTTACTAATGACCCTCATTACTTGTAAAGCCCTGGACCAGCTCTCCAGCTGCTCCAGCTGCCCTGAGATGAGGATGCAGTTCTCATTCACACACTCTGAGATCACATTTCAGGGGATTTTTTCAGTGCTTAGCCCTTCTGACCCTCTCCATAAAACTGCACTTTGCCCAGAGCCCAGCACTGAACAGTCCTGAGTGGTTCTGCTTGGGGACACTCTCAGCTGCTGCTGCCATGGTGTTTGCAGAGTTTGCCCCTGGGATATTCCCTGTGCTGAAACAGAAATAGAAATAGAAAAAGCATTCTCCCATTTGACTGCTGCTCTTTGAATCCATGCTGTAAAGAAAAATACCAGGGATCCACTCAGTCCAGCAGGGAGGTGCCAGTGAATTTTCCATTTTTCTGGCTTTTTGGGAGCTCCAGGACTCCCCTGCCCACCCCAGCTCTGAGCTCTGAACAGGGGGATGGGATGGCCATCACCTTTGTGAGCCCATGGAAATCCCACAGCCCCTGGGAATGCCTGTTCTCCAGAGGGAAGGTGCTCTCCAGGTAGGAAAGGGGCAATGGGATCCTGTGCTGTAAGAGCAGTCCCCAAATCGTGGCTCAAAGCCCATTCCAGCCCTGCCCATGCCATGGAGCAGGTCCAAGGCTGGACTGAGCAGGTCTGGCCTGCAGAGGTGGAGAACAGCCCTGAATTCCCCCAGACCTGGCTCACAGCAAGGCTCAGGCTCCAGCTCTCCATCCACACCTCACACAGTGCCCAAATCTGCCAGAGGAGCTCCTGGGTCCCAGGGCAGCTCAGGAATTCCAAGGATTTCACAGCTCAGCTCCACCAACAGCCACCAAACTCATCCTGATGAAAACCATGAGTTCATTGGATGAAAGCTTCTGCCCACTTTAATATTATTATTTATAGACACGTTAATATTTCTAATAGAAAGTAGGAGAGCTGCATTATGCTGCCATGTTAAATTAGTTACAATTGGAATCCATCAGAGAGTTTTTCCAATAGATTTCTTCCCTGACAGCTGGCTCAGCCTTCCTTCCACGGAGCAGGATAATGTTTCATGGTTTGCTGCCATTCTGGTACTTAAGATTTCAATTCTCTTGCTTTATTTGTAGCAAGTTAACTGCCATTAACGGAAACAATTCCTTCTGAAATGATAAGCACCTTACAGATGCCAAATCTAATAGTTCCATTATCCTAGATTACCTCCTGGAATTTAAGAGAAGGGAAAATTGCTCTGGTTTTATCCAGAGTATGAACAACCCAGTTCATTTCCTCCACTGGGAATAGGTGTGGAAACCTCTGACTTCTCCTGTCAAAAACTGTTAGAGGCACTCGGAGAAGAGGTAAAAACCAGAAAAGGAATCCAGGAGAAAGTTTCAGACAAAGGAAACTGCATTTTGAACCCAATAATGTGGATCAGTGGGAACGCTCAAGCAGGAAAACGAGGTTTCCTGGACTGGAAAGAGCTCAGAGCCATGAACAGGAGCTGTACTCTGAGAGCTCCTTCCAGTGTTATTTACAAATCATGGAATGGGTTGGGTTGGAAGGGACCTCAAAGCCCATCCAGTGCCACCCCTGCCATGGCAGGGACACCTTCCACTGTCCCAGGCTGCTCCAAGCCCCAATGTCCAGCCTGGCCTTGGGCACTGCCAGGGATCCAGGGGCAGCCACAGCTGCTCTGGGCACCCTGTGCCAGGCCCTGCCCACCCACACAGCCAGGAATTCTTTCCTGAGACTTCACAACATGACTTCACTTTATAAAGCACAGAACCATCAATCCTTCCCAAAATTCTCTTGGAAGCAGCTTAACTGGGATTTAGCAACTTCACCTTCAAGCTTCCCCTTCCCACTGTGCTGCACATCCCATTCCAGCCCAGGACACCAGGAAGCTCCCAAGGCACCACTCCTGGTCCCTCAAGCAATCCAAATTAAGTGCTTCATTCTCCTCTGTAACAATACCTCCACATTACATAAATGAGGAATCAAGCAGCGCTCAACAATTTAAATAAAAACACCATTTGATTTGGGAGTAAATCCCTCAAAAAGGTGGCTGCTGACAATAATGGATTGCTCATCCCCAACGAAATAATGGCCTGCAGACAAAGAGCTGATAAAGCCTCTTGTTCCTCTGCCCCTTAATTAAAAGCATTAACACAGCTTGTTTTTAAAAATCACCCAGCTCAGCCAAATGCATTTTTATTTGTCCTGATAGCTATTCTCCCTTTAATGAGAAAGGAAAAGCAGAATTTGGCAGGAAGGAAGAGCAGAGATGTTGAGCAGAATTATTGGGTTTGTATCCAGAACTCCATAGTGTTACTTTCTTGTCATTCTTTTGGTTGGTTCTTCTATAGAACAAGTGAAGAAAGGTCAAGAAAAGCAGCTTTTATGAAAAATCCTCCTCATGGATCTCTAAATAAAGATGAAGGAGATACAGGGAAAAACGTTTATCCTGCTCTATTAAGTTACTTTAATGGTCTTCCTTCTTCAGCTCACAGTTATCATCTCATGATTAAAAAGTCTCAAGGAGATTACTCCTTCAATTCAAGGAAATTAATTTCCCCCCACAATTGGATTTGGCTTCCAATTTTACACTAAAGAGCAGGTTATAAAATATGTAGAAAAAAGATATTAAAAAAATAATTAGTGGATCGACTAATCAACTTCAAGAGACTGAGAATAGACTGGAAGAACTTCCAGAGTGTCCAATTCCTGTTAAATTGCTGCTGGTTCTAATAAACTTGGATCATAGAGTTGCTCACCTGCCACACCACAAGGCACTGGCCCACACCTGGAGCTTTGGGACAGTCCTGAACCTGCCCAGAAGGAAATTCTTTGTCCCTCCCCAACCTCTGCACTCCTAATTCAACACTGAACTCACACATCTTACAATCATGGAATCATGAGTGAGCTTGGAAAGACCTTAAAACTCATCCAGTTCCACCCAGCAGGGACAACTTCCACTATCCCAGATTTCTGCAAGCCCCATCCAGCCTGGCCTTGGGCACTGCCAGGGATGGGGAATCCATGCAATAACCTGTGCCAGGTTAATTGTTGGATCTCAGAAATCTGGAGTTTTGGAGCTTTCTGTGCTTCCAGGCACAGATCCCCTGGAAAACACTGAACTGGAGCTGGAACCTTGGAGAAGGCTTGGAAATGTGAATAATGAGTTAGAAATCACAAATGTGTGGTGGGTTAGGTGTGTGGGTGATGGGTTTTAAATTTGAGGTTTTTACAGTACAGGGGTGGGTATGGGACAAGATGGAGAATTTGGGGTGGTGTCTTTTTCTTTGTTCATCTTCTTCCTCACAGAACTCAGGAGTGACCTTTGGTTGGTCAATGTCACTCTAAGGGTGGTGGGAATCCATTATTGGGTCAAAAGGCTCAATAATGGAGGTGTTAAACTTTTATTGGTTTGTTTGGCTTTAAAAGGCCTTGGAGCAGGCTCAGCTGGAGCCATTTTCCCACTTCTAGCAGGGAGCTGGAGGTGCTGCCACACTTCCTGTAAGTTTTGCTAAGATATAATAAACATCCAAGCCCAAACACGAGAATTGCCTCAATTGCCTTTCTATCAATCCTGGCTCTGAAAGACAACAAACAAAACTGATGACAAAGCACTACTGAGAGGGGCAAAGCCCAGCCCACCCCCAGTGACCCTCCCAGGAACAATTCCTTCCCAATATCCCACCCACCCTGCCCTCTGCACTCTGACCCCGTTCCCCAGCCTGTCCCTCTCTGGCTTCCCCATGGCCCCCTCAGACCCTGGGCAGTTGTAAGTTCTTAAAAGTGAATCCCCCATGAGTTGAACATGGCCCACAAGCACAGCTTCTGGGACAGCTGTGAAAATTAAGAGTTTTCAAATTGAAAATTCCCAGGTGGCTGCTGTTCCTAAAAAGTAAAACCATAAGAAAACTGGGTTTTTTCCTTCTTGTGGAAAAGTTCCTATAGCCTAAAAAGGGGAGACTCCTCTCCCTAAAGTGAACTTAAAAGAAAATTTTTAAGTTGAAAACTAACTGAAGTGTTTCTGTATGTTGTTTTAAAAAGAAGAAAAAGGTGTGGGAGAGGGGAAAAGGAGGGGTCTGAAGGTTTTATTCTGAATTTATTATTTCTTTATATTGTTAATAAAATTTTCTTTATACCCTTTAAGTTTTAAACCTGCCTTACTTTTACTCCTAATCCTATCTCACAGAAAAAAAATAAGTATATTAAAATTTTAAAAATCTAAACCACTACATTAAATTAGCGTTTCTGCCCAGTTGTAAACTAAACTAAAACCAAAACAGGAGTGCTGTGAGCTCTCCACACAGCCTCCTCCTCCCCAGGCTGAACAATCCCAAATTCCCCAGCCTGTCCCCAGCCCCTTTATCATTCACAGCCTCCTCTGGCCTTGTCCCAACAGCTCCATGCTGGGGACCCCAGAACTGTGCAGGGCTCCAGGTGGGGGTTCAGGGGAACAATCCCATTTTCCACTTTGGGATTTCCCACTCCTGCCGCCTCCCTGCACCTCCACGAGCCAGCTGGGGCTCACTGTGGGATCCAGCATCTCAGCAGGAAACTCTGGGAGCCTCTGAGCTCCAGGGCTGAAACTCAACCAACTCACAATATGCAGAAAATGTCAGGTAAATTATCAAATTAAGGCCTGTGGCTTTAATTAGTGGCCTATCAATGATTTCCCTGATGACAGCAGGGAAGGGAAGAACACAATCTTTATTTTCATGTGGCACTCTGATAAAACCCTGGATTTTTTCTTGGCCAGAGGCAATATTAAGGACCTGCCTGCAAAAGAAACAACTTAGTGCTGTCCCCTCTGTGCTCAGAGAATAAATAAATATTAAAGTCTGGGATGAGTAGCACAGGTTTAGACAAGGGAATGTTTGTGTGGAAATTTAATGCAAGGATGGGACATTAAGGATGAGCCCTCTGATGATCAAACAGGGACAGGCAGAGCCTGGCCCAGGGCAGAATCCAAACCCTCTGCTCCACTGGCAGCTGTGGAATCCCCTGGCAATCAGGGATGCCAGCACGGAGCCTCCAGCTCTCACTGCCCCCAGCCCAGCCCAGCCCATGCAGCGCCACCCTGGCCCCGTGTGAGCTCAGCAGGACAGCTCCGGGGTGGCTGAGGGGCAGCACCCCTGCTCAGTGTCCCCAGGCCACCCCCAGGTGACATCCCCACGGAGGAAACCTCTGCTCCCTCAGAGAAAGGCAGGAGCAGGGGAAGAGGAGGAATGAAAACGTCACAGAAAGCTGCAGGTGTGGCTGCTGGAGCAGGCACTGCCCTGGGAGCCTGACCTGGCCCTGGAGGGACAGGCTGGGATGGCACAGCTCAGGCAGAGCCCGGGGCTGCAGCGAGCCTGTCCCTGGAACGGGCCTGCAGTGACACCACAGAAATCCCTGTGCTGGGAAATGGGCTCAGGCAGAGCAAACCAGAGACCCGGAGCCGGAGCTGGCCCTGCCCGTTGTCTTCCTCAGCTTCATCCCAGTCCCTGTGCCCGGACAGGGCTGGGCCACACCCAGGAGGCAGCAGAGAGGTGAGGGTTGAGGCAGAACCTCCTGCCTGGCCCTGGCCCTCTCAGCCTTCCCATGGGCTCCTCAGCCACGACCCCAAACACGTGTTACCCCATCCCACCCCTTCCTTACCCCATCCCAGCTCTTCCCAACCCCAAACATGTGGTGCCTCCATCCCACCCCTTCCTTACCCCATCCCAGCTCTTCCCAACCCCAAACATGTGGTGCCTTCACTTCACCCCTTCCTTACCCCATCCCAGCTCTTCCCAACCCCAAACATGTGGTGCCTCCATCCCACCCCTTCCTTACCCCATCCCAGCTCTTCCCAACCCCAAACATGTGGTGCCTCCATCCCACCCCTTCCTTACCCCATCCCAGCTCTTCCCAACCCCAAACATGTGGTGCCTCCATCCCACCCCTTCCTTACCCCATCCCAGCTCTTCCCAACCCCAAACATGTGGTGCCTCCATCCCACCCCTTCCTTACCCCATCCCAGCTCTTCCCAACCCCAAACATGTGGTGCCTCCATCCCACCCCTTCCTTACCCCATCCCAGCTCTTCCCAACCCCAAACATGTGGTGCCCCCACCTCAGCCCCATCCCAGCTCCTCCCAGCCCCAAGCAGCCCAGGCAGGCAGGATTCATTCCGAGCAGGGTTTGCTCTGGAAGTGAGCCCAGCCAGGGATTTGTGCAGGAAGGGGAAGGGCAGGGGCAGGGCAGCCAGGGGAGGTGGCTGCTGGCACTGCCCAGGCAGGAGCCTGGTGGCAAAAGCCCGAAATCCAGTGTCACACACAAAGCACATCTCCAAAGGGGAATCACACATCCCTGTGGGACCCCTCCTGGGGACAGCCAGGCTCCCAGCTCCCCTTCACTGCCAGGGGAACACAGAAGGCTGGATGGCTTTCCCAGGAATGCAACCAAATGTCCATGAAGGAATGGCATCTTAGTCCCCAGCAGCATCCCTTCCTTAAGCTCATCCCCAGGGCAGCATCTCCAAGAGCTGTTCCTTGAGCAATTCTGGTTTTCCTGCCCCAGTGCCCTTGGTTAATTGTCTGTTTCCAATGGGTTTGTTTCCCTGCTGTTGCTAAGTACCACAGAACCTGTGAAACAAATTAAAAATAAGAGATACTACATAAAAGAGATGCTGGATTGAATGGCTTTGCTGAATTTACTGGCGATTAATACCACTTAAACTTTCATGGCAAGGAGGCCGTGAAAACTGGATTTTTAAAAATACCTCTTACATCTACCCATGCCTGTGACCTTGCTGAACACACATTTGACTTTGTCACTGTTGTCTGCCTGCTCTGGGACTTCAGGTAAAGCATTTAACTCCTTTGTAACTCTGTTTCCTCCTCTGTCAGGTGAGTTTAACATCTGGATGCTCTTGAGAAAAACCATTTATAAATTAGTTCAGTGCTTTCCCCATTGGGGCTGCTGAATTCACTGCTGATATTGCTGCAGTGCCAGACCCCTCAGTCCCTGGTGAGAAAAGCACTGTGGTAACAACCTGAGCAAGGCTCTGCTGCTTCCCAGCCCTGCTGCCAAGCCCCTGCTAGAGCAGCATCACAAGCTGGTGCCCACCCTGTGCCCAGCCTGGGAACCACTGCTGCTTTCGATTTCCTTGTCCAAGCTCAACGACAAAACTCCCCCTCCAGGATGACACTTCTGCCTCAGCCACTGCCTAAAAGCCTTTTCCTTCCTGGTGTGTTCTCAAACCCCAAGGATGTCCCAGCACTGACGATCCCTGGATGCTTGGACACCTCCTTCATGCCCCGGGCACTTTGTCCAGCACTCCCCAGATGGATGTGCTGCTCTAGGCTGCCAAAATGCTCATGTGCAGGGAGCAAGTGTCCCCAGCTCCCTGTGTTTTGTCACCTGCTGTAAAACTCCAGCCCAAGGACTGGGGCTGACCCCATTCCCACAGCAGGAGCCCTCCTGCTCCCAAAAGGCACCAACCTGGAAAACCCTTCCAGGCCAAGAGCCCTGAGCTGGGGTGAGCCTTGCTCAGGGCCATGAGAACGTGCAGAAGGTGTTTGGGGCTGTTCTCCATCACTGGAAATAGCTCCAGGTGACATCTCCAATGGCCCTGGTGCTCCTGGGCTCTGCCACAGCAGGGGCAGTGTTTGGGGGCTACACTCAGAGTCCCAGAGTACAAACCCCAGAGGAGCCACTTTGGCCAAAGTTAATTTGATAATTACCTAAAAATGGGACTTGGTGCTGTAGGGAACAGAGGGAATAGTTGCCATGGCAGGATTCTCCCTTGGGGTGGACTTGGAAGAGGATTCCTCATTTGAGCCCAGTTCTGGTGCTTGCAGAGCTGCTGGGGGCACACAGGGATGTCCCCTCCTTCACACCTGGGGGCCCCTCTGGCACACAGGGACTGTCCCCAGAGCTCAGGGGGCTGAGGCTTCTTCCCACAGCCCCTACAGCACATCTGCAAACATCTGCATGCCAGGGGTTTGACCCTTAATCCATTGATCCACAAAGGCAGAATTGGGGAATAATTCTGATCACTCACTGGGATTTATTAGGGGCACTCCCACAGGAGAGGACACACAGAGTCTCAGGCTTGGGGCTGAGATAAAGCAGAGCAAGATTTTCGTATGTGCAGTGGCTCATACTGGAAGCCACTGAAAAGTGCATAGAAGATGAAATAAAAACACTTTCCCTGCTTGGAAAGAAACTGCAAATCAAGGCAGGACAAAAGAGAGCCCAGATCAGCAGAGATGAGGAGTCAGGAAGGCTCAGGGTCTGGTTAACCTGCTTTTATTTTCTCTCTGGGGCTGGTCCCTAAAGGTGTGGCTCTCAGAGCAGATCTGGAAATGCTCCAGCACATCCCCAGGAGCTGAGGCCAGGCTGGGCTCCAGCAGGGACAGGGGTGTTTGCTGCTGTCCCAGCCATTAAAGCGTGGTCACCAACAGCAGATACAGCTCTGACAAAAGCAGGCAGTTTGAAATTTGAAACTGAGCTGGGAGGTGAGGAAATCCAAGAGTCCCCAGCTGTGGATCCCTGCTCAGGAAAGCTGCTGCTCTGGAATGGGGCAGGGAAGGAGAGCCCACACCTTTATCAACCCTTTTATTCCCTTTATTAACCCCTTTATTAACCCCCAACAGGGACCATCAGCCACCTCAGCCCAGCCTCAAGCACCTCCTCAGAGCTCCTTGGGGACTTCAATCCCACGGGAATCTCCATTAAACTGGCAGTGTTTGCCTATGCAAATCTGACCTATTTATTCCACAGCAGGGATGCACAACTCCCCAGGGCAAAGTCAGCCAGTGGCTGCAAAGTTCCCCAGAAGCCGTTTAAAAGCTCATTTGTGTAATTGGCAGCCACTGAAATCCAGCTCACAGAACCTTCAAACCAGTCCTCAGCTCCTCGAGAGGACAATAAAGTCTGATTATAAACCTCAGATTTAAGGATTTGAGTTTGCACCACTTCAAAACCCCCAGTGACAGCACATGGATGATGAGGTTTCACTTCTGTGAAGAAGAAAGATTTTGTGGCCTTTTATTTCAGAGTATGGTTTGGGTTGGAACCTTGCAGACCATCTCATTTCAACCCCTCCACCCCAAACCCTAAAGATCAGGTGGAATAAAGAGGAAATAGATATTTGTATTGAATATAAAAATATTCAAAGAGGAATAACACTGATTTCTTTAACACTTGGCACTTACAATCTGACCGACAACAAAATAAAGTGCAGGAAGAAGCAAAGAAAAAAGGGGCCAAACATTTCTCCTTAGAAACCCCTCAGATGGTGACCAGAGTTTGGGTGGCCAAGACTGCATGTGCTCATCTAATCCCAGATCTAATCCTAAATCCACTCCCACTGCCCTGCAGGGGGGAGCACCTCATTCCCTGTGGCCAAAGCAAAGGGAGCCCTGCATGTTCTGGGTCCCTGCTGCCCTGGGGGCTTTGGCTCCTGCTGCTGCTCACATTCCCTGAAGGGCCCTTCCAGGGATTCCTCACCAGGAACAGACCCTTCAGCAAGAACTGCACTGTTACTCCATCTCCTTCCACTGTTGCCAGAGTGTTAATTAAATGCTAATTACTCTGGGATGTAGTATGTATAACTATCAGGCACTTAACAGGGATGTGTTATTTACTCTGCTGTTTTTAACATGAATATATTTTTTCTCAAGGGCAGCCAAGCGACTGATTTTGAGTCGTGCTCTTCCTTTCCACTGAGCAGAAAAATCACAATGAGCAAATTTCACAGGTAAACAAAGTTCTCTTTGTCTCAGGTACAACAACAACCACGCCCTGGTTAAA
This sequence comes from Acridotheres tristis, assembly GCA_037013685.1. Classification (NCBI taxonomy): domain Eukaryota; kingdom Metazoa; phylum Chordata; class Aves; order Passeriformes; family Sturnidae; genus Acridotheres; species Acridotheres tristis. The sequence continues at coordinate 1,137,723 of CM072906.1, forward strand.
GCACCGAGCTGGGGCTGAAGGATCAGGATTAACAGCCTGAGCCTGAGCTTGGTACCCAAACTGGGATTTGGGCATTGATTTCCGACCTATCTTCCACCAAAATGCTCCTCCAGCTCCTACACTTGCTCCAAGTGACATCAGATGAAAGAAACTACAATACATTGATTTTTGAAGGTGAAGATGGGCTCAGGTGAGCATCTCTGCAGAACAAACCTGCCCTGTTTACAACTGAAACACCATTTTTAATCTTTGAACCCTCAAGCCAAACTGCAGGAATCAGGAGAGAAATCTCCCTGAGCAAATCATTGCCTGGAACAAAGATGCTGCAAGCCCGAGCTGTGCATCTGGGGACAAACACACAAAGGGAACTGTGGCCTGCCACAAGGCTGAGCTGAGAATTCCCTTGGCAGGTAGAACAGAGCACAGGTCCCTGTCAGCTCCCAGGAAACAGCAGGAACAGCAGAGCAGGGAAAGGCTGAGGCCATGGTAAGGTCAGGCTGAGCTGGGGGAGCAGCCGCAGAGCCTCTCTGCTATCACAGGGTGACTTTGGGGTGATTTTGCACAGTCACATTCACACCTCCAGTACAAGCACAGCTCACCCACCGTCCCCAGTTCCCTTGAAACCCTCAGCAGCAGCCCCTGAACCCCAATCCCTGCTCAGCTCTACATTCCAGGCACTGCTGGGGGTTTGCACGGCCCCTGGTGCTCTCTGACAGATCCCTGCAATGGCTGGGAAAGATCCAGGAGCCTCAAGCCCTTGGGAGTCCCAGGGAAATTCCTGCAGACAGAGTTTAGGTGAGTGATTTCCGTCCCCATCGTGGGGTGTGAGGAATGGTTACTGACAGCTCCACTCCCTGGGAAATGAGGGAGCAGTGAAAGCACCTGGAGGAGCTGAGTAATGCATTTATCGTGACACCTCCTCGATAGCAGCTCTTGGTGGGGAGGGAGCTCCCAGCTTTATCTCCCCCTTCACGCATCCCTGGCACAGCAGCACAGCTCCTGGGAAACACAGCAGATCCATCCTGTGCCTCCAGCCTTTATCAGCAAATGTCACTCTCATTGCTCAGCACTGGGGCTTGTTTTGTTTAAAACACCGAGTGAAGCTGATGGAAAAGAAAAATGAAAATGGGGAAAACTGCAGTGAAATGTAAATGCAAGCTTGGTAAAGATGATTGCCAGGTAAGGGAACTCAGGGGTGGAGAGGATGGTTTGGACTCACCTCCACCTGGATTAATGCAGATCCACCCAACCACAAAGAACAGAGGCTGATGTCTGCAGAGAGATTTATCTCAACTGCTTGTTTAAGGGTCAGGCAACTCAGAGCTAACAGCTCCCAAAGCTGAAATCCCATCTCAGGACACTGATCACACCCATGGAAATCTGGGTTTCCTCCCACAGCTGCACAAGCTGGGAAGCACAAAGTGATGCAAGAGCTTTTGGAAAAGGCAGAGTGGAGCAATGCTGGGCACAGGGCAACCAGAAAAGTGCTGGGGATCAGCTCCTGACTTCAAACCCTGAGCACCAGCACAGCCTTGACTGACTTCTGCTGGGCTGGGGCTCACTCACCATGAGCCCCCTCTGGGACAGCTGCTTGTGGTTTCTACATTCCTTTTTTGAGTGGGGAGGCTGCTGATGTTGCTTTTTTAGTTTGCTTTGGCTTGTTATTTGTGGGGGTTTTAAATCACCAAATGCAAAACGCATTGATTTTTCTTAAATCACAGAATCCTAGAGTGGTTTGGTTTTAAAGAGACTTTAGAGATCACCCCCTTCCCCCCTGCCATGGCAGGGACACCTCCCACTGTCCCAGGCTGCTCCAAGCCCCAGTGTCCAGCCTGGCCTTGGGCACTGCCAGGGATCCAGGGGCAGCCACAGCTGCTCTGGGCACCCTGTGCCAGCCCTGCCCACCCTCACAGGAACAATTCCTGCCCAATATCCCATCCAGCCCTGCCCTCTGGCAGTGGGAGCCATTCCCTGTGTCCTGTCCCTCCATCCCTTGTCCCCAGTCCCTCTCCAGCTCTCCTGGAGCCCCTCTATGCCCTGCCAGGGGCTCTGAGGTCTCTCCAAAACCTTCTCATCTCTATCCTGAACACCCCCAGCTCTCCCAGCCTGGCTCCAGAGCAGAGGAGTTCCAGCCCTCTGGAGCCTCCTCTCCCAGTGGAGACTTGGATTCAAAGTCATTAGCAAAACCCTCAGCAAGCTCCTGGGTCCAGGCAAGAGCTCACCTTCCTGTATGAACTGAGTAAGGAAAAACTTTAAAAAATGTGTTTGTCTCACAGGCTGAGCAGCCAGGGGCCATCCCCAGGCAGCTCCTGCCCTCTGTCACCTGGCAATGAGGTGACAAGTTGGGATGAAAGGGCTTAGCCGGGTGTCCAGGTGGCATCAGCCCAAGAAGAACTGGACCTGGAGAGCCAGGATTTAATTCTACACTGCACGAGGGGAGCTTGTTTGATGTCGGCGTTCAGGGAGCAAAAGAAATGCAGGAAACAGGGCCCTGTCCCCTGCAGTGTCACCCCAAGGAGCAGAACTCATTCCCTGCTGCACACCAAGCACTCGGGAATGGGCACTCCTGTGTCTGCACAGCTTTCCTGCAGCTCACAGCCCACCAGCAACAAAACTCCAGGACTGAGAGGGAGGGGGACAAAGGAATTCTGCTTCCCCAATCCCAGGGCTGGCACAGGCACAGGAGGGACCTGCCTGTCACCTAGCCAGTCCTCCCAGCTCTGCAGGCTGGGTTTGTATCCTGATGGATAAAAATGCAGCTGGGAGCAGAGGGAGCTGCTCCCAAGTCCTAGGGCACGGTGCCTCCCTGGCACAGGGAATCCCAAGGGCTCCACCAGTCCCGTTTGGCTCAGCAGGGATCTGTGTCACACTCCAGGAGCTCTGTGGCCAAGGGGCTGAGCCCTCCTTGTGTTTTGCCTCGAAGTTGAGCAGTGTCAGATTCCAGGGGAAAGGATCTGCAGTGTGCCCTGGCACAGCTCCAGCAGGCTGCAGCCTCTAACAAATCCAGACTGATGGAATCCACAGGCTGAGAAGGACTGGAGGGAGAGGGACTTCAGTGCCTTCAGAAGCCCTAAAAAGAAGTTGGCTCAGCAGGGAACCTTTGCCAGGGGATCATCTGCAGCGCCCTGCACATGCAGAGGCTGGGGAACCAAACCAGGAGCTGTCATGAGCTCATTCCCTCAGGACATGCTCCAAGAATTCCAATCCAACTGCCCTCTGATTCTTGGACAAACCTGAGCTGCATCTATGCTGTGTCTTTGCAGAGGCTTCCTGCTTGTGGAAAATCAGCAGTGGGAAGGAAAGACAAAAAAATCCAGTCCTGTGCCCGGACCTGCTGCTGGTTTTACTCCAGGGAGGAACAACTCTGCCCTGGGTGCCCTTTTCCTACAAAGCACCACGTGCCAGAAGAGCCAGGAGCACTTTCACTCCACTTCAGCTTTAATCAGGAATTTTAATCAGAAAAAAGGTGCTGATAAACAGCCTGAGGCAGAGCAGGGAAGAGCCAAGGAGAAGCTGCAACATCTGGGTGCCAGATGCAGGGGCAGGAGGTGGAAATGTTAAGGAGGGGATTGAAGACAGCCCCAAACCTTCCTTGAGCTGTGGGATAAACGTGTGCATAACCTCCCTGGGACAAGGCTGCCAGGGAAAGGTTCCTAATCCCCACCTGAAACACATCTGAGCACTTCAGTGCTGCTGCTGAGCTGCACAACCTGCTCACCCCACAGCTGCTCTGAGAGCTGACACTGACATTGTCACAGTGACACCAAATTGTGGCTGGCAGGCTCTCACTGAGGAATTCACTGGGAATTAAGAGAACCATCCAACCCCACAAACTGAGGGCTTGTGATGCATTTTAGAGATTATTACCTGGCAGTTTTAAAAAATCCAAGAGTTCTGTCCTACAAAACGCTGCCCAGATTCACATTCCCAGAAATTGTTGCTCCCTTCCTGCAGCTGGGCAGCACTAAAAGGCAGCAAAGGCACTGAAATAATCTATCCTAGGGCAAAATCTCCCAGCCTGGGAATAAACCAAACCAAAACTTTGTCCTCATCAATAACCCTTAACCTCTACAGAGTCCCAGACTGGTTTGGGGTGGGAGGACCTCAAAACTCATCCAGTGCTGGGATCCCAGAGCTCTCTGTCCCTCAGCATTTAGAAACAGTTTGGCCAATTTTGGCCCTAATCCTGCAAACAGCACTTAATGCAATGTTTGCAGTTAGAAGATGTGAAAGAATCCCAAAATCTGTATTTTCCATAGGATCAGTGCTTACTCCTGTTCTTCTCCTCAACTCAGCAAAATCCTAAACACATCCTTGGTGTTGAACTCCCACAGCTTCACATCCCTGATTTTATAAAACCCAGAGCTGGTTCCACTGAGGCCAAACCAGCTCATTGTAATCAACACTGCCAAACAAAACTGCTGCCTTCTACCTGCAGCGTTGGGAACTCCTCCCACCCTCCAACAGCTTTTGGGAGACAAAGGAAATTCATGCCCAGAGCACCAATGATGCACCCTGACCATGAGATTCCAGCCCTTCATCTGGAGCATTCCTGGAAACCCAGGGGAAAGGAAAGGAAAGGAAAGGAAAGGAAAGGAAAGGAAAGGAAAGGAAAGGAAAGGGAAAGGAAAGGAAAGGAAAGGAAAGGAAAGGAAAGGAAAGGAAAGGAAAGGAAAGGAAAGGAAAGGAAAGGAAAGGAAAGGAAAGGAAAGGAAAGGAAAGGAAAGGAAAGGAAAGGAAAGGAAAGGAAAGGAAAGGAAAGGAAAGGAAAGGAAAGGAAAGGAAAGGGAAAGGAAAGGAAAGGATCTGAGCTGCCCACAAAAAGCCAAATCAAAGCCATTTACAGAAGGACAATCTGGGTTCTTAGACATGATTAAAGCCACAAATTCATTTCATGTGCCCTCAGCTCGTGGTCCTTGGCTGTGCAATGAGCAGAGGGTAAAAGCAGTTGGCTGGTGCCCTGCTCTGCCTGCTGCACCCTCTCCCTTCCTTATTCCCTGCACAAAACTGGGATCTGCACCCACAGGTTCTGCCCTTGGGTGGCTGCACAAGCTCACCCCAGTGCATTTGTGACTGGGGCCGCTGGATCTGGAGCTGCTCTCCAGGCCCTGTGCCGGCTGCAAAGAAGGAAATGACTTTGAGTGATGTTAGAAACATCAAACTGCCCCAAGAGAGTCACATCTCCAAAGCACAGGGCTCTGGACTGGGCTTCCATCCCTGCCCCTCCCAGGTGCTTTGCTGGGAGCTGCAGCTGGGGGAGGCACCTCCCTCCCACTCCCAGAAGCTTCCCAGTTCTTTTTTTATACAATTATTTTAGCAGAAAGGCTCATCTGGCCAATGCAGGCATTGGAAAACCCCTGTGCACTGATTTCCCACAGGACATCAGCCCATCACACATGCACACACCCCCGAATTCCAGATTCCACAGCTCACCTTTCCGAGCTGGCTGAAAAATTCAGCTCTTCCTTTAAACACAAAAATTGCTGCTCTTTTGCCTTTTCTGAGTGCCCCAAGTGCCTCCAGAGTTGCTTTTGAACCACACTGAGAGTGAGATGCAAGAGCCAAAACTCTGCAGTTCCAGCCTGGGATTTGGAGCATCTGTGTGGTTGTTTTTTCTCCCCATTAATTTAATTTGACAGAAACGAGCAGGAAAGCTTCTGGCTCCCGTGTGGGCAAAGTGGATAAACAGCAGGAATTTTAAGGGAAGCTGAAACTAAACTGAAGAGAAAGAGGCTGGTGTCCTGGCTAACAGCCTTGTGTGCTTCCTCTTCCCATCCCAGGCTCCGTGCCCTGCATGCTATAATGAGACTGTTTTCCTGCTCACCACTTGTTCCAAACTATCCTCTGCATTTGATTTGGACCATTTTGACTGGAAAAACAACACATCCTCTCCCAGGATGGATCCCAGGATGCAGGAGGAGAGGCAGTGACCCATCACTGCCTCGCTGTCCCCAAATCCACCAGATTTGGACTCCAGAGCAGCAAATTTTCATCCTACTGCTCTAAAAAAACCTGCAAGAGTGAGTAATTCCTTAATGAGAAAACGTTTGTGTAGCTCTGTAGCGAGAACTGCATGAATTTAACATCCCAATTATTCCTGCAGAGTTAAAACCTTGTTTGCTTTTATGATTTCCCCGTTTTCCAGCGTGGGCAGCACTTGGCCCTTCCACCCTGCCCCTCCTCCTGGGTCCAGCAGGACACCTTGGAGGGATGGCTGTGGTCCAGCCTTGGAGGTGATAGCACAGGGTTAAAATGTTTCTAACATCATGGGAACTGCATACAATAGATTCAGGGGAGTGGAAAGGAAGACTGGGTCTGGTAGGGCTGGGAAAGAGAACTGGGCCCTGGGAATTAATATTGAGCTTTGCTTTTTTTCTAGAGCATGTGAAGCTACACCTGCATAATCATCATATGATAAATGATCTGATTGTTAAATGTAACAATTGTTTGGTAATTGAATATGATGGTTAATCGTAATAAGAATTATGAGAAAGAATATTTGGGGGGGGCTAAATGAAAATTACAAGAACACATGCTTGGATAAGATCAATGTATGTATAGTATACAATAGAACAATATGGATTTAATAATTAATACATTGTTATATAATGAAAAGGGTATAAAAACATGTTCATCTGGGATCCATGTCAGAGTCAGATTTGGGTCTGCACCCCTGATTCCCAGAGCTCTTCAATAAAGCACCTGCCTATAATCATCCTGGGATTATGTGTTTTCAACACTATCAGAGGGATGGCTGCTGGTCTAACATTGCAGGGATGGCTGCTGGTCTAACATTGCAGGGATGGCTGCTGGTCCCACATTGCAGGGATGGCTGCTGGTCCCACATTGCAGGGATGGCTGCTGGTCTAACATTGCAGGGATGGCTGCTGGCTCCAGCTGATTCCCAGCCTGTGGAGCAGCCCTGGATTGATCCAAAGGGGAACATCTCTGACCTCTCTGACACAAGCTTTCCCAAGCTGCAGCACTCCTGGATTTCCTCACAGACTCAAACACAGCCAGGCCTGAAGGAGGCTGGGGGACTCCACTGCTGGTGGGAAGCTCTGCTGCCAGGGCAAGGGACAGGGTGACTCTGTGTGCTGCTTGAAGGTGTGCAGGAGCTGGAACTCAGAGAGGGGCAAACAGGCCAAGTGTCTTGGGGTGACTTTGTGATGCCTGTATCCCAGTTGTCTGTTCTGTTGGTGTTGGATATTGAGCTCTGCAGCTTTAACACTGGTTCCAGGAGTGAAGGGGGAGAGCAGAGGTGCAGAGTTTGTTATCACAGACTGCCCTGGCTCCCCCCATCCTTCACACAGCCTGTGCTGTCTGCAGTGCACAGCAGCACACAGCTCTCCTTGGCTCTTGGTTGGTTTTTGGTTACCTGAGGCAGAGAAGTTCCCTGGACTGTGGTTGTGTTTTTTCCGTTTTCATGGAACTGTTTGAAACCCCAGAGGAGCAGCAGGAGCTCACACCTGTGGCTCACCTGGGCTGGGACATTTCCCAGCTCTGGAGGGATGAGAACAGCCTGAGTGAGCTGGGCTGAACCCACGGAAGGGACTCTGCTGAATTTGTCACCTCTTGGGAGCAGAGAGAGGTTCTGCTGTTTAGTTCATTTTTGTGCTGGGAATTGCTCTGCCTGTTAAATAAACAGATTTTTCCACTTTTCTCCAAGGAAATATTTTCCTGCACCAGTTGGGGGAGGGACTGCTTGAATCTGTTTCCTAGAGGGACCCCATTCAGAGGTTTCCTCCCAAATTTGCCCTAAACCAGGACAAATAAATTAATTGGAACCTAACACGTGGCTCAAGAAAGTGATAAAAACCTGATTGCATTTTGGTTGTAATTACTCTATATTGGGACAAAGCAGTCAGTAATCATGTTGTTTGAATTCATAATCTCTTGGGGTGGAGGCCTTCATGTGTCTCTGGTCCCTAGCCTTTTTTGAGGTTTTAATTCCTTTCTGGTCCCTGGGTTTGTTTTCTTATCCAGAGATAGTTCCAGTAGTGTCCCTAACACGTAGCCAAGCTGAGAGCAGAGTTCCCAACAATCACCCAGCCAGCCTAAACCTGCCCCATCCCTCTGCCATCAATGGAAAACCTGGGCTCAAGAGGAAAAAGGGTTTTGGCCCAGCCAGGCCCTCCAGGGACATCCACAGCTTCTCTGTGCCAGGGCCTCCCCTCCCTCACAGGGAACAATTCCTTCCCTACATTTGAATTTAGGTATCTGACCTAAATTCCCCTCTGTCAGTCTGACCCCATTCCCCGTGTCCTGTCCCTCCAGTTCCTGCTGCAGGCTCCCTCTCTGCCTTCCCTGTGTCCCCCCCAGGCCTGGCAGTGCTGGGAGCTCTCTGCACACCCTCCCTTCCCCAGGCTCAGCCCCAGCATTCAGCACCAGCTGCTCTGGGATTTCCCACAGCGTTACCAGCCACTCCTCTGGACAAGGGACACAGTTAAACTGCCCTGAGAGGGGCAAATGGTTTAGAGCTGAGAGAGAAAAAGCCACTACAAGCCTCTCTGTCAGGAGGGACAAACTCCACTGAGAGTCCAAGAAGGGGACAGGACACACAAGGCTGTGCTTGTGCCATGATCTCTGGTGGCTCAGTGCATCCAGAGACATCACAAACCCCTTCTCAGCTCTTTATCAACCAGTTTGGTTTTATTTTACCCACTGCAAGACACTAAAACCTTGCCTGTTTCTCCTGCAGCCTTCTTAACCGTTTTCTCTTAACGATTTCCTTAACTGTTTTGGAAACTCTGATTAGATTAACCCCCCCAAAAATCCCCAAAGTGACATTTTTGTTTCAGGTGACATCAATGCCTGATTTCCATTCAGCTTCACAAAGCCACGGACATGCCCTTCCCACCAAATAACGATGGAAACCAAAATCCCTGACAGAAATCACTGAGAACTGAACAGCTGGCTCAGAAAGTGATGCAGGCTTCAAAATTGCCATTTCAGGAGGCGCCAGCAGCACTTCTCCTGCCCACAGCAATCCAGGGAAACTAAAGTGCACTCGCCCAAAGCAGGGAGTGCTGTCCCCAAGGTCACCCCCAGCACAGGTACCTGCCTGGGGCTCTCTCATGTTAATGGCTCAGCACAAATTAAGTAGAAAGTAGGGTTGGAGGGCACTGCCTTTGAGGCTGGGTTATTTTTAATCCCAGTGCAGAGAATAATTCATTATGGGCATGATCAACACAGAGGGATCAGCTTCACAAAACAACCAGACAGCTTCAATTTAATTTTTAAAAGAAGGTTATTTTCATTTGTACAAACATGGAAAGCACTTTAGTGCAGTACTTCAGAAAAATTAAACTGGTGCTGTCAGAGCTGTTTCCATCAACCAAAGAGGATAAAAAAGGCAATACAATTTCTAATACCTCTATTAATAAAATTTATACAGGTTTGAGACAGTGAGAATGGCTCTTGTGAACAATAACCCCCTGCAGAAGCTGAGTGTTCACTGCTCCACATCTGCACTGTGTCTCCCAGGCCCAGGAAAGGAATTTAAAATCTTTGGAATCCTTTATGGAACGTGAGAACTGCCAGCAAATTCCACTGTCTCACTTCTGTATTCCCAAGCAACCAAGAAAAGATGGAAAAATAGCAGGAAATATAAAGGGTGCTGGGGAAGCACTGCCACAGAACACAGGTTATTCTTATAAAACTTCATAATTTAGGTAACTAATTTCCTGATTTATTTTCATATTATATGTTTCATGCAGTGCTCTGGATGCCCTGACAATCAAAAAATTCAACATCACAGCTGAGAGACAGATCCAGTGTATTTTCCAGTACTGTTCTCTTGGAAAGGACCTTGCCTTCATTCTGCCTGAAATACATTTCAGGAAAACCCAGCAGGCAGATTGTGCCTTCTGACATTCCCAGCCCCCATGAGAGGCCTGTGCTGCTCCACCTGGGACTGAACAGAACCAGGAACTGGGGATCAGCACAAGGAAATTGGGATATTGGGCAGGAATTGTTCCTGTGAGGGTGGGCTGGATCCCTGGCAGTGCCCAAGGCCAGGCTGGAGCAGCTTGGGACAGTGGAAGGTGTCCCTGCCCATGGAATAAGATGAGCTTTAAGGTCCCTTCCACCCAAACCATTCCATCATTCTGTGAAATTCAGCTCCAGAGATGACATTAATGCCAGAGGTGATGCCATCCCCATCACACCTCAGCTCTGCTTTCCTCTGACACCACTCCCTGTGCAGCAGCACAGCAGCAACAGCTCTCCTCTGCTGCTTTAAAGTGATACAAATGCAAGACCTCGAGAGTAAAGAGGCAAAACTTTTAAAATCATTTATCTTCACCTCCAAGCCCCATTCCAGGCAGGCTGGATCCAGCCAGGCTGGATCCAGCCAATAAATTCACTGCATCTTCAGAAAACGGTTCCTGTTCCCTTAGCACAGGATCACATTGAGGCAAAGCAGATTCCTGCCCCAGCACTAACCCAGATCATTCACCAGGACCGAGGAAAGCTGCTCACTCCACTCAACCTGAAATCCCATCAGCCTTCCCAAGGAATGCACAGAGCCCTCTGCTGTGTGTGCCCACATCTGTGTGTGCCCACATCTCTGTGTGTGCCTAAATCTCTGTGTGTGCCCACATCTGTGTGTGCCCAAATCTCTGTGTGTGCCCAAATCTCTGTGTGTGCCCACATCTGTGTGTGCCCACATCTCTGTGTGTGCCCACATCTCTGTGTGTGCCCACATCTGTGTGTGCCCACATCTCTGTGTGTGTGCCCACATCTCTGTGTGTGCCCACATCTGTGTGTGCCCATATCTGTGTGTGTGCCCACATCTCTGTGTGTGTGCCCACATCTCTGTGTGTGCCCATATCTGTGTGTGTGCCCACACCTCTGTGTGCCCACATCTCCTGTGTGTGCCCACATCTCTGTGTGTGCCCAAATCTCTGTGTGCCCACATCTCTGTGTGTGCCCGTATCTCTGTGTGTGCCCATATCTGTGTGTGTGCCCACCCATGTCCAGCTTGGCACAGCCCTGGGGCACACAGGGCACTCACTGGGCCCCGATGGGGCTGCCCTGGCTGCAGGGAGGAGTCTCAGGAGTGAGCAGATCTCAGATCTGATGTCCTTTGGAGCTCTGAGGTTCAGGGCAGTGCCCACTGGAGAGTGAGATGAACTCTGAGGAGCTGCCCTTAGGCCTTGCTGACAAAGCTCTGCACGGAGGATGAGCTGCAGGGGCTGGCAGAGCAGGGCAGGGCCCAGGGCACTGAGGGGACAGAGCTGGGCTCATCCCGGGGACAGAGCTGGGCTCATCCTGGGGACAGAGCTGGGCTCATCCCGGGGACAGAGCTGGGCTCATCCTGGGGACAGAGCTGGGCTCATCCCGGGGACAGAGCTGGGCTCATCCCGGGGACAGAGCTGGGCTCATCCCGGGGACAGAGCTGGGCTCATCCTTGGGACAGAGCTGGGCTCATCCTGGGGACAGAGCTGGGCTCATCCCGGGGACAGAGCTGGGCTCATCCCGGGGACAGAGCTGGGCTCATCCTCAGGTCAGAGCTGGGCTCATCCTGGGGACAGAGCTGGGCTCATCCTGGGGACAGAGCTGGGCTCATCCTGGGGACAGAGCTTGGCTCATCCTTGGGACAGAGCTGGGCTCATCCTTGGGACAGAGCTGGGCTCATCCTGGGGACAGAGCTGGGCTCATCCTGGGGACAGAGCTGGGCTCATCCTGGGGACAGAGCTGGGCTCATCCTTGGGACAGAGCTGGGCTCATCCCGGGGACAGAGCTGGGCTCATCCTCAGGTCAGAGCTGGGCTCATCCTGGGGACAGAGCTGGGCTCATCCTGGGGACAGAGCTGGGCTCATCCTCAGGTCAGAGCTGAGCTCATCCCTGGGTCCCTGCAGGGAGGCTGTGGATGCCTCAGCCCCGCACTGCTCTCAGTTCCTGAACACCCCAAAGCCCCCACACACCCCACAGCCCCCACACACCCCACAGCCCCCACAGCCCCCACTGTACGCCTCTGCCTGCCCATCCCAGCCTGGGTAACACCAAGCTGGCTTCTCCAGGAGCAGCAGTCGCCCTCCAGAGGGATTGGGAGGGGAGGGAGGGCCCAGCCCAGGGCAGTGGGGTCAGCTCATGGCCCTGGCAGGCTGTGGGAGCAGGGCATGGCCTCAGGGACACACAGCTGCCAACACCCCCCACACCTGCATGGACACAGCCAGGCTCTGCCCTCCCTCTCCCAAAGGCAGATCAAAGTTACCCTGATTTAATACTCAGCTCCTCAAAGAGCTTCATGCAGCCCCTGCTCACCATCGCAGCAGGACATGCTACAGACCCATCCCTTTGTTATTTCTTGGTGGAATCCCCTTCCCTTCCAGTGGCCCTCATATTTTCATGTTTCTAATTTCACTGCTACGGTTTTTGGAGCATCAAATATTCCCTGACCTTCCCTGAGCATCAAATAACCCTGAGTGAGCGTTTTAATATAGGGAGAATTCTGTGTGCCATATGTGAGGGGGAGCAGAACATGCTGAGTGCACGAGGGGGTGGAAAAGTCTGCGGGGAGTTGCAGAGTTGCAGCAGAAGGAAGGGGAGACTCTGCATTAAATTTTGGTGTTTCAAAGCTGCTGAGCAAAGGAGGAAGGCTGGGACAGCCAGGCCTGAGATCCTCCCCTGCTCCATCACTCCAGTCCCCAGCAGCAAGGCAGAGAGTGAAGAGCCTGATGCCTGAAGGGAACATATGGTGAGGAATTCCAAACTCATCCATCTTCCTGCTGAAAACTCAGCAGATAAATATGCCAGTATTTGTCTGATCCTTTTTCCTGCACAAAGGGACAAATCCTGCAAGGTGCTGAGCACCAGCAAGTTTTGTGAGACAGATGCCAGAGCTGCATCCCGTGGGTGATGAGGATGCTCAGCACCTCGTGTCCAGCTCAGCTATGGCAGAGCTCAGCTCTCCTCATCCTTGTCCTGCATGTGCAACCCCCCTGCCTCACTTCTGCCCCCCTCTCTGCCTTCAGAGGCTGAATATTGAGCAGGGTGATGTTGGGTGAGAACATATTGATCTCACTAAGAAACACAAGGGATCCTGCTGGAACTTTGGGGCAGGAGCAAGAAGTTCATTTCCTGTAAATGTTTCCATTGACAGTGAGTGACACTTCCACGAGTTTGTGAAGTTTTGGCTCATAAGGATGAGTAATTGCACCCAAAACCTCAACTCTTCACTGCAGCAAATCACTCAGCAGTGCCTAGAGGTCCTCAGAACCAAAATCCAATCTCCAAAGGTGACCTGGACACCCACAATGCTGAACCTTTGGGTTTGGGGCAGGTCCCTCTTTCTCCAACTCTTCTGAGGAAAATGGCTCTGAAATCCATCCCATTTGCTTCCCAAATACTGCAGGGGAAGCTCAACATTAACGAGGTGTTATCACTTCAAATTCCCTCTGATTGTCACCCGCTGTTGTGGGTGTCCCAAAACACACCTCAAAATTCACCCAAATTCACCAATTCACCTCAAAATTATCCCCCCAAACGGCCAAAATTCATCTCAAAATTCACTCAAATTCACCTCAAATTTATCCCAAAATTATCTCCCAAAAAGGCCAAAATTCACCCAAAGTTCACCTCAAAATTCACCCAAATTCACCAATTCACCTCAAAATTGTCCCAAAATTATCCCCCAAAACGGCCAAAATTCACTTCAAAAACCCACCTTAAAATTCACCTTAAAATTCACCCAAATTCATGTCAGTTATCCCAAAATTATCTCCAAAATAACATCCAACACCCAACATCCAACATCCAACACCCAACACCCAGCACCCAACACCCAACATCCAACACCCAACACCCAACATCCAACATCCAACACCCAACACCCAACACCCAACATCCAACATCCAACACCCAACACCCAACACCCAACACCCAACACCCAACACCCAACACCCAACACCCAACATCCAACACCCAACACCCAACACCCAACACCCAACATCCAACACCCAACACCCAACACCCAACACCCAACACCCAACACCCAACACCCAACACCCAACACCCAACATCCAACACCCAACACCCAACACCCAACATCCAACACCCAACACCCAACATCCAACACCCAACATCCAACACCCAACATCCAACACCCAACACCCAACACCCAACACCCAACATCCAACACCCAACACCCAACACCCAACACCCAACACCCAACATCCAACACCCAACACCCAACATCCAACACCCAACATCCAACACCCAACATCCAACATCCAACACCCAACACCCAATCCAACATCCAACACCCAACACCCAACATCCAACACCCAACACCCAACATCCAACATCCAACACCCAACACCCAACACCCAACATCCAACACCCAACATCCAACATCCAACACCCAACATCCAACATCCAACACCCAACATCCAACATCCAACACCCAACACCCAACACCCAACACCCAACATCCAACACCCAACACCCAACATCCAACACCCAACACCCAACATCCAACACCCAACACCCAACATCCAACATCCAACACCCAACATCCAACACCCAACACCCAACATCCAACACCCAACACCCAACATCCAACACCCAACACCCAACACCCAACACCCAACACCCAACATCCAACACCCAACACCCAACACCCAACATCCAACATCCAACATCCAACATCCAACACCCAACATCCAACACCCAACATCCAACACCCAACATCCAACACCCAACACCCAACATCCAACACCCAACACCCAACACCCAGCACCCAACATCCAACACCCAACATGCAACATCCAGCATCCCTGGGGGCCCTGCAGGAGCAGCCACAGCTCCCTTCAGAGCCCTGTCTCACCTGGCACATTTGCAGCTTCTCTTTAGCAGCAGCCAGAGCTGTGCTAAGCCCCTGAGGGCTCCCTGCAGCTGCCTGGTGACACTCAGCCCCAGGGACCTGGCTCTGCAGTGACAGGGCTGTCACAAAGCCAGCCAGCCTCATGGATTAAACATCAGAGTCCTCCCTGCTGCTAGCAGCCCTGCCAGAGCCAGCAGAGTCCTGCTGTGCCACCAGGGCACCCCTCCCTTCAGGGCTCCTGGGCCCTCCTGCATCACTGCCCGGGGTGCTTCAGCTTTCAGGACACTAAAGGTGCTGCTCTGAGGGTTTGTGGGTGACACCTCTACCCATGGCAGGTTTTCCAGGGGATCTCAGGTAACACAACAGGCTTTTCCCAGTGGGATCATTCATTTTCTGTTCCTCACTGTGCCAGACTGAGAGCTCAGCCCAGGCCTCACACGAGCTGAGCCTAAAGGAGGCAGGGACAGCAAAGAAACTGAGAGAGGCTGGGGATGGTGCTTGGCTCCCAGGGCACAGCCTGGCTGCAGCCCTGCCCTCCCAGCAGCATGGGTGGCCTTGGGTGGCGTCTGACACCTCACTCCACCTGGGAACACCTTTCTCCAGCTATTCCCACTCTTTTCACCATGGACTGCTCCTGTGTGGATTCCACACAGGCTGCTCAGTCTTTGGGACCTTGGTGAGAAGTCTCCCATGATAAAAAAGAAACACAAAACATCCCCCATGGTATCAACGGGGCAAGGAGGGAATGTGTTCATGCTGAACACCCTCCTTCCTCCCAGGACAAAAAAGCAAAAAAAGGAGGATGAGGAGATGGATCTTGTGGACAAAAAGGATCCTCCCTTGGCCAAGCTGATAACAAAGGGCTGCCATTGGCACCAGTAAATAAACTGGTTATTTCTAGAGCTGCCACCATGCTTTATTAACCACCTGCTCCTGGCTTCCCTTGGCTGCTGGCTGGAACTGATGTTTGCAGTTGGCAAACTTTCTCATTTTCACACAGTTCCTCACTGCTATGAATTTATCTGAGCCTGGTGGCTCCCAGTGCTGGTAGAGGATTTCCTGGTAGCAGGACACTCCTCCAGACAAAGGAGACCCAGCCATCCCTGGAATCCTTCTGCCCTATCCCAGTCCCACCTCGTTCCCTGCCACATCTACAGGCAGCAAAAGGCTTTTCTCAGCTGCTGGTTAAAGCCCAGATCCTGTGGTGGGAAACCCCAAAGGCCACTTCCAGGAGTTCACCCTTTCCATGAGTTCTGAAAGAGCATTTGCAAGCAATTAATACTCCTTTGCCTCTTCTCTCTCCCACACAGAACCAGGCAAAAAAAAAAAAATCTCTCCTTCAGAAAGCACAGGACACAAACCACACAGGGCATTTAGGCCTTTAATGGCCCTCTGTACTGATACACAGGGAAGATTCCTCTTTTCAGGGAGCATCCTTGATGTGATGCTAATGAGAGACAACCTTTCAGAGCAAGAGAGCTCCTCAGAGATTTTAAATATCCATTCCTCAGGATTTCAGAACTTGAGTCAATATTTCACATCTACAAGGGATGAAAGGAAAGCTCATGGGGCCTTTGCAAGCTGACTTCCAGCTTCCTGCTCCTGTGCCCTGCCTTCTTAGAAACATTTCTGTGAGGCAAACCCCAGTGGCAGCATGCAGGGGGTTCATAATTCAGGATATAAATTCTCTACCATCCATTATCATTGTCCAGAGTCTCAGAGCACTCCTAAAGATTGTCCTTTGCTGCATCTTCTGTATAGCATCCTTCACCTGCACCACCTGGGCAAGGAAGAATCCAATGGCCACTCCATTTTTAGGCTGTGGAATGAGGATGTGGATCACCCTCATCCCACCTCTCAAATATTAAAGACAACAGAAAAGAGCTGAAAAGTTCATGCTGCAGAAGCCCTGAAGAGGCCAGTCAGTAATGTTTATATTCCTCAGTGAGCTGCTCATCCAGCAGATCTTTAGAATGAGTTCTTTAAGTTTACTCAGAAGAACAAGACCAGGGAATATTTTATAATTTCTCCCCTGTGTTTGCAGGGAGCAGAGGCAGAGCTGTTACAGATCTCAACAGGCAGGCGTGGGGAAGGGAAGCTGAAAGAGTTTAACAGAGACACCCAGCACTGCTGCAACTCAGGAGGTGTTTTGGCACTAGGTTGTGCTGGTAGGCAAGGTCAGGATAAAATCATGGAGTTCTTTGGGTTGTAAAAGGTTATTGAGTCCAACTGTTCCATCAGCACTGCCATGGCCACCACTGAGCCATGTCCCCAAGTGCCACATGCACAGGGATGTTGGATACCTCCAGGGGTGGGGACTCCACTCCTGCCCTGAACAGCTCTGCCAGGAACTGAGCATCCCCTCCTTCAGTGAAGGAATTTCCCCAATATCCACCCTGAGGCCGTTCCCTCTCCTCCTGTCCCTGTTCCCTGGAGCACAGCCCGACCCCCCCGGCTGTCCCCTCCTGTCAGGGAGTTGTGCAGAGCCACAAGGGCCCCCCTGAGCCTCCTTTTCTCCAGGCTGAGCCCCTTCCCAGCTCCCTCAGCCTCTCCTGGGGCTCCAGCCCCTTCCCAGCTCTGTTGCCCTTTTTACACCCAGCAATTCTCCCACTCCAATTCAGTTCCCCAGTTCAGCTCTGCCCTGCTCCAGCCCCAGCCCAGAACTCTGGATCTGCCACTCAGCCACCCCCTCTGGGCTCTCTCCAGAGTCTGTGTCCCTGCAGAGCAGCCCAGGCTGAGCTTGTGCTGCAGCTCCAGGTGCCCCTGAGCACACGGGAGGTTCACACTCAATCATGTGCTTGGTCTGCTCTAATCTGTGTTTTTAAACTCACCCCCAGAGAAGCAGAAGGGTGACAAAAGAGCTCCTACCACACAAGGTGGGAAGGTTCTGCTCTGTCCCTGCTCACCCCAGCCCTGGGCTCAAGTCCCCGCAGGGCTTTAGGCTGGCTCTGAGCAGGACAAGAGCAGGAAAGAGCTCTGTCCTCCATCCCAGCCCGTCTGTGGGACAGCCCTTCCCTAAAAATCCACACTGCACCCTCAGCCAAGAGGGTCTGGCAAACCAAAGGACTCCAGTGAACTGATGGAGAAGATCCCTTCTCTTCTGAGGCTGCTCATGGAATCAGATTATCCTGGGCTGGAAAAGCCCCACAAGGATCATCCAGAGCAACTCCTGGCCCTGCACAGACAGCCCAACAATCACCCCTGTACATCCCTTAGAGCCTTGTCCAAACACTCCCTGAACCATGGCAGAGCTGCTCCTCACCAAGCCCTGAACTCTGCTGTATTCCAAGCCCCAACTCACTGAGTTTGCTCTGAGGAAAATAAAGAAACAAATAAATAAAATTCCCTGTGCTTGTACACAGCAAGAAAGATAATGCCGGTTTGCTGTGGAATAAAAATGCCACCAGTTATTTATCCAGGTGAAGAATTTGGTACTGCACAAGCTGGGAAAGCTCAATGAGAGAGTAAATCCTTAGGATGGAGCACACAGGGAAAAAAAAGATTAATTGATTTGTGACTACAAGGAGGTTTATTCAGAACCATATTTATCACTACAGTGTGTTTGAATTCGGCAGGAACTCCACTCAATTTTCTTCTGCAGCCTTTCTTTGCTGTTCAAGGAAATATATCAGCAAGAAGAGAGAAATGACACTTAATTTTAAGGAGCATCACCTTGCTTTAGAGAATAAACTCTCCTTGGAGCTGCAGCTCTGGGAACACCTGCCCAGCTCACAGCCAGGTGGGATCTGGCAGCGTTCCTCAGCTGACAGAACCCAGAGCTCTGCTGCCACAGTGAAGGGACATTCACTGTGAGATTCACATCCCAATTTGAGCCTCTTTTCACCTCAGGGTGCTGAAGGTGACGAGTGGAGGATGGGGAGGGGAAAGGGAAGATGGAGGAAGAGGGAGGATGTGCATTTTCCCCTCTGTGCCACCCTCTGCCTCCCTGCCCTTGGGCAGGAGGAGCTCCCCTGGGCCGTGCCAGGGACCCTCTGGCTGTGCAGTTTGGCTGTGAAATGCTCGGTGGAGGCCTGTGAGAGCTCAGTCCCATTGCAATCTAAGAGCCCAGAGTGTCCTCCCAGCCCTCTGTGCACAGCAGCACCACTGCCTTCAGCACCAGGGAACGGCTGCCCAGCTCCCCTGAAATGGCTCTGCTCTTTAAGGAACGCCCAGATCCCACCTCCAAACTCACCTCCCACACACCTGAACCCTGGGCTGTTCCCACCCTGCCACAGGGAAACACCAGAAACAGAGAGAACTGAACCTGGCAGGAGCTGGGCAGGTCCTGAGCTGGGAATTCTCCTGGATTCTGGTTCCCCAATCCTCCTGTCATTCCTCTATTGCCTGTTCAAACACTCATTTGCTCCTATTTACCCACTACAGCTTTAAAATACACAGAGATTTCAATACTCTAAAGACAGGTTAATCATTTATTTATTGTTTGCTTCTTATTTCAGAGGCCTGAATTACACCATCATAACTTGGAGAGAGGCTCTAACAATGCAAGCTGTTTGTCTAGCAGCCTCGTTTATTTTTGCATGGCAAAACCATTATTCCCCCCCAAAATCAAAACAAAATAAGAAAAATACCCTTGAGCACTTCATCCAATTTTAAAGTAAGAGCTGTGTTAGTCCCCACAAGAGTCAGCAACTGAATTCCCAATTACAGGACAGACCAAGCAATAACTCTGGATCATCTGGCACAGCTCAGACAACTTGGAATGGAGCAGGCAGCTGCAGGAATTGGGCTGCCAAAGGCTTGGAAGCAGCAAAGTGAGGGAAAGCTGTGCCCTGGGGGGAGGCAGGGGAAGCCCAGGCAGCCCAGGGGTGTTCCAGCTGTGCTGCCCCAGCAGGAGGAAGGAGAAGGGCTCAGGCAGCCCAGGAATGCTGCAGAGCCCTGGGCCAGCTGTGCTCTGGGCTCCCTCGTCCCCACAAACACTCAGCACTCCCAACATTTGTCCCTGCACAGTCCCAGCCCTCCCTTGCTGCAAATATTTAAAGATGGTTTCCCTTAATTCCCAGTTTTCCCCGCTTCTTCTGGAAAATGAGCCATGACACATGAGCCATTTGCAAGGCTGCAAGTGTGACACTGGCTGTATTTCCATTATTTCCATGGCAACTCTCCCCTCTCCATGGCCAGCCTCTGGATGTGCATTCCTGGCAGACTCGGGCTGCAGGCACACATCATTATATTTAATCTGAACAAGTGTGTACCTGAGTTGACTTTATTTCATGAAACTGCATAAGAAATTAAATTTCTCTCACTATTTCCTGCTCTCCCATCCCGGTGTCATTACTTGCAGGGCTCTGCCATTACTTGTTGGCATTTTGCATCAGTACATAATGATACAATATCAGATAATGTTAAGATGCTGAAACCACTCCAAACACCAGACAGCAATTTTCTGCTCAGTTTCCCAATTTGACCTGAATTGATACTACACTGCAAGTCTGCATAAGGTTCTCTAATTAGAGCAGCATCTTGGGCAGCAGCACTCACTTGCATCCTGCCTGTTTGGTCCCAGCCTTGATAGGGCAATTAAGAGGCAGAAGAGAATTCCTCTCCCAGATTTGTCCTCATGAACAGCACCAGGTCCTCCCATTACAGCTCATCCTGTGATCCTCCACCCAGCACAGCTCTCAGCCCTCATGGAATTCATCATGTTTTATAAATCCCACTTCAAATGGACAAGTTCAACTTCCCCTGCCCTGGAAAATGCAGTGGGATTGTGAGCACACCTCGTGGGGCACAACTCCTGCAGCGAGGCCAGGGCAGCTCAGGAGTTAAAAAGTGCCCAGCAGTGGCACCAGAAGCACTGATCCCAGCAATTGCCCCTGCACAGGAGGCAGAACTTCTGCCCTGGGCAGTGCCCAACCTGAACAGGCTGCCCAGGGAGGGGCTGGAGTGTCCCTCAGCGGGGATATTCCAGAGCCACATGGACACAATCCTGTGCCCTGTGCTCTGGGATGGCCCTGCCTGAGCAGGGAGGTGGCACCAGTGACCCTCTGTGCCCCCTTCCAGCCTGGCCCAGCCTGTGGCTCCCCACCTCTCCTAACCACTGGCACAGAACAATCTCCTGGTCACTCAGGTCTGGTCCTTTCCACCCCAGAGGCCACCAAAGAGGTCACACGTGATGACAACAGCAAATGCAGGAACACAACCAAGGATGGTTTTTCCCTGCTGTCAGTCCAAGGAACCCATGGGAGCAGTGCTGAGCCTCAGGAACCCCCCTGGCTCCATGAGCAGGCAGAGGGACCCTGCCCACACCTGGGGGATGGCAGCAGGTACTGAACCCCCAGGGACTGAGGGAGGAGCTGCTCCAGGATAAATCCTTCTTCCACAGGGATCCATCCCTAAGAGCTCCACCTGATGAGGAGCAGAGAGGCTGTGAAATACCCTCTGGAGTCTTCATTAACCCTTCTCCCCACCAAACAGAGCATGAGCTCAGAAAACAGCACAGTTTGGACAGGGCTCTCAGATGTGGGTGGGATTCTTGGGGCTGTCCAGTGCAGCTGGACTTTGATGATCCTTGTGACTCCCTCCCAGCTCAGGATATTCTGTCCAGTGACTTTTATGGTGCTATGGAGAGGACCCACATCCCTGTGGGGGAACACAAACACAGCCCCACTGCATCCATGGGGCTGGATCCCAACCCAGGGCATTGCATGAACAACTCCATGGGGTGTGATAAAAACCAGTGGGTAAAAAATGCCTGAAGGACATCTGGCAGCATTTTCCTCTTGGAAAGCCACTGGCAGGAGCTGCTTTCTGTGCAGCTGCAAGGGTAAATGCAGGAGGAAAGCATTCCCCTGGCACGTGGAAAGGCAGCAGAATGTTCACACCAGGGACTGAGCCTTGGTGCTGCCTTCATCTGAACTCAGCTGGGGGAACTCCTGCAACCCCAGAAACTCCTTTTAGCTGATGCCTGTGGATAGAAATCCCTGCATTTTAGTGAAGCTTATGAGGATAGAGGAAATGAACCCATCACTCTCAGTTCTGACTGCCCCGTCTTGCAGAAACAGAACCTAAATGAGGCAAAGCCAGGATGAGATGAAAACTAAATAAAGCCAGGATTTGCTAGTTTAAGCTATCAGAGATGCACCTTGCATCTCTCCTCAGGAACACTTCTCCATGTTCACAAAGATGCTCCATGTGGAAACCATGGAAGTTTAGATGGATATATTCAAACCAAAGCCACAACAGTGTTTTGTCACATATTTGGTGTGTTTACCTCTCATGCCGTGGTTTGAGTGTCACCTGCACAGACACCAGCTTGTGTTATGTCATTTATCAGATATGGGGCAATCTGAGAGTCTCAATCAGAAATGGCCTCATCACAGGTGTAAAAAAGTGGCAAATCCCAGCAGGAACCAGAAGACACACTTGGAATTTAAGCCACCACCTCCCACCACACAGAAGTGTCACCACACCCTCTGTGACACCAATGGATGGTGAAGAAACAAAACTTTTCCAAAAAGAAGAAAAAAGGAGGATTTCAGCATTTGTTTCACTCTGACTGGATGTCAGGTTTATTGGTTTTTCTGCTAGGGAAGGGGGGAAGGTGAGATCACAGAGTCATTGAGGCTGGAAAAGCTGTCCAAGACCATGGAGTTCCAGCTGTGCCTGATGCCCACCTTGTCCCCAGCCCAGAGCACTGAGTGCCACAGCCAGGAATTCCTTGGGCACCTCCAGGGATGGGCACTCCAGACCTCCCTGGGCAGTTCCAGTGCCTGACCACCCTTCCCATGGGGAAATTCCTGCTGCTGTCCACCCTGACCTCCCCTGGCCCAGCCTGAGGCCCTTCCCTCAATGGCCCTTTCCACAGGACAGCACAGCCCAGAGCAAACACGAGGAGTGTCCTGTGCAGGACCTGTCCAGGATCTTGTGCAGGACCTGTCCAGGACATGGGGGCTGGGAAGCAGCAGCTGAATCCAGAGGATCCCTGTGCACCTTCACCACACTGACTGTGACTGCATCTTGTTTCCAGCCCCTTCCCACCTTTGATGAATCCCACAGATTAGAAGAGATCCAAACAAAGGCCTGGAAGCAAATCCCAAAATTCAGAACACAGGCCTGGGACTGCCAAAGCTTTGGTTTCCCATTCCTCTCCCTGCTCTGACCTGAACCTGCAGGCTGAGAGGTTTCACACCTCTCCCAAAATCCAAACCCAGAGGCCCTGGGCAAGCTTGGCTGCAACTCTGAGGCACCACTGAAACCTCATTTTGGAAAGAAATGGCAAAAAGAAGGAATTGAACCCAAGACTTTCCCACCTGCACTCCAGAGGGGCCTCTCAGGTCCCACCACTCTGGCTGACAGTGGGGGCAACACCAGCTCCAAACTGGGGCCCCAGACTTGGCTTCCAACTTTAACCCTCTGTTGTTCCACCTCCCCAATAATAAATCATAAATAATAAATCATAAATAATAAATCATTTCCCTCTAAAAGGAGCTGCTCCAGTGCAATGTTCACTCATGCACAGGACATGTTACAAAACTGATTTATGTGCCCTGCTGGCCACAGAGCCTCTCTGGACACAAACTGGAGAAGCATTTCCGTAGGTTTGATCTGAGTTTTTCTAAACAGTGTTAGAAACAGCTGGAAAGATCTAAACCTTGTTTTTCCAAATGAAAAGCTTCATCAAAATGGGCATTTACACACGGCTGGGGCAGGGCAGGGGAGGTACCATCAAATTTTCCATTCCTGAAAAATCTTCCAACTATTTTATTTTTTAATACTGAGGGTGCAAATCAGCCCAATTTCCTTTCATTAAGACTTGTTATGTTGTTCTTGCTTTCTCTAAAAAATTTTTCAGGAGAAAAAGAATTCCCAACAAGCTTTAATTTTAATTGATTCCTATTCAACCCAATGAGGTCATGCATGTTTAATTATCATCATCCCTATTACAGACAGAAAATCAACTTCCTCTGATGTTGCTATGCTAATTATCATCCCATTTGTTTAGCAATGGCATCACACAACCGATGGAGATTACAGAAAACAAAGAGCAAAAAGACCTGTACAGAACATTGCAAACAGTGGCCAGGACTCAGCAAAGTCCTGCATGGATCACATGGATCACATCCAGCACCATTGAGAGATTCCTTTTTGCTCTCCAAAGCAGGAATATGCTCAAGGATTTTGCCATGCTGAACTTTCAGTAAAATAAAGAGGAAAACCAGGAGGGAAATATCATGCCATTGCTGGAAGTGCTGGGAATGGAGGGGGAGAGGAATTAAAAACGAGGTTTGAAAAGGACAAAGCGTTTGTGAAATTCAAGGCTGCTCCAAACACCAGCCCAGGTCTCTCAGACTGGGAATGAAACATGGAATCTCAGAATGGTTTGGGTTGGGAAGGACATTAAAATTATCAATTCACCCCTGCCATGGGCAGGGACACCTTCCACTGTCCCAGGCTGCTCCAACCCCATCCAGCCTGGCCTTGGGCACTGCCAGGGATCCAGGGGCAGCCACAGCTGCTTTCTGCCAGACCCTCCACGCTCTCCCCTGCTCTGGGCTCATTTCTGTAAATCCCTGGCAGCACCAGCCCCTCCATCCCTTTGCCAGTCCGTCCTGGGAAGTTCCCAGCTGCCTGGCAGTGATGGTCCCTTTCCCTCCTGAAGATGCTGCTGCTCCAAGACTCTTCAAAAGTGAGCTGGGGTCAGGTCTGAGAGTAAACAAAACCAACCCAAGACCTGCAGTGGACTGGAAATGCTCCTTTTCCTCCCAGGGAGGGTAGGTAAACTTGATGCTAATCTCTGCTCCAAGCAAGTGTAATCCTGCTGCATCCCAATAAATTGTGGCATCCACAAGTACAGCTCCAGCACATCAGTGCAGTGATGTGTGTGACCCAAAATAAGAACATGAGGACCAAGAGACTGCTCTCCAAAGCAGCTGGGTGTGCAGAGCCCTGCAATGCTTATTAGGTTCGTGTAAGTACCAAATTAAGCAAAGAGTGGGAGGAAAGACTGATGAAACCATAATCTGATCTCCTGCTCCAAGTTTAACCTTAGCTTGGCAGCTCTGTCTGCTTCTATGCTTATTTTTAATTTAGTAACGCTCTGATGATTTATTTCTAGATTAAAGCCTATTTCACAAAAGCTGAAAGAGAAACGGCTGCAGAAGAAGCAAATTCTCCCTCCCAACTGAAACGAAGCCACTTCTGCAGGCACACAGGGAATTTGGGCTGATTTATGGCCAGCTTGGCCAAGGGAAGCACTGCTCCCTGGAAAGAAGCACCAAACTACATTTTTCTCCCTGCTAAAATGGAACACGTGGCTCTGCTGTGAGCCCTGAGCACTGCTGGGGCTGCACAGCCCTTGGTTTGTGTCCCTGCAAATCCTGGACAGCACTGAGAGCCCCTTTGGATGGCACATGTGGAGGGACAGAAGCCTGATGCCACAGCCCACAAAAACTGCTAATCCTGTAGTATCCCTGTTCCCATGAATTCCCAAGTGATTTTTCCTGGAAATAACTGCAAGTCCCCATCCCCAGATTAGATAGAACAATCCAGCAAAGCAGCCATCTGCCTTCCCCCTCTCCTCATTCCTGTTCCAAAAGGAACTGCAAACTCTCCCCTCCTTCCTTTCCACTTTATTTTTAGAGCATCTTCAGCCAGAGCTCAGCTCCCCATCCTTAGCACTGAATCTTGTGTGCTTCTGTCTCCTTCCAAACACATTTTCTTCCAGCAGCAATATTCCAGTAGACACCAGACATTTGTTGACCAGTGGACAGAAAGCTTTGCAACACAATGAAAACAAAATATCTTGTGGATTAAACAGACCTAAAAGCTGAAAATCACTCTGAGGAAGGGAGAAAGATATTCAGCAGACTTTTTCACCCAAAAAACCCCAGATTTTTCATTTTGTTCCCTCTCAGCAAAGTGACAAAGCCATGACTGCCCACATACAAGTGCAGCTGCCTACGGACAGAGAGAAAATGCAGAACTCAGAGCTCCTGGAGTTTGTTTATTTTCTGCTTTGGAGATGATACCCACACAGCTGTCAACTGAAGCAGAGAGATAAGCCTGAATTCGGGGCAGATCCAGCTCTCAGGAAATGTTCCCATCCCTTTCCTTTGCCAAGAAGGAGCAGGAAATGCACTGAGACATCCCAATTCCC
Organism: Acridotheres tristis; assembly: GCA_037013685.1. Lineage (NCBI taxonomy): Eukaryota > Metazoa > Chordata > Aves > Passeriformes > Sturnidae > Acridotheres > Acridotheres tristis. Next base: position 1,163,669 of record CM072906.1, read on the forward strand.
TGGGAAGGAGAGGGAGGCCCGGGGAGCTGCTGTGAGGTTACTGGGAGGGCTGGAGCACCTCCCCATGGACACAGGCTGGGAAATTTGGGATTGCTCAGCCTGGGGAGCAGGAGGTTGTTGGAGACCTCCCAGCACCTCCCAGGGTCTGAAGGAAGCCAGAGAGGGACCCTGCATCAGGAACTGGAGGGACAGGACCGGGAGAATGGGTACAAACTGCCAGAGGAGAAATTCAGGTTAAAGATAGGGAATAAATCCCATGGTGAGGCCCTGGCACAGGGTGCCCAGAGCAGCTGGGGCTGCCCCTGGATCCCTGGCAGTGCCCAAGGCCACGTTGGACAGGGCTTGGAGCAGCCTGGGACAGTGGAAGAACCAACAATTTGTTCCCTCTGGGAAATGCCAACACATGCAGGGAAGAGCAGTTTTTAACACTCCCATTTTCCTGCACCAACTACTCCATCCCAATCTGCCTTACTGTCCCTTCCAGTGCACACAGCCCTACAAGGAGCTTCCCAATTCCTCCAAACCTGGAGCAAAATACATCAAGCTGCATCCCCAAACTCTTTCTCAGTGCCAGCCTTTGCTTCTGCCTCTGTTTTGGCAGCAAATGTTCTTGACACATTTAATGGTTCAACTGCAGTCTCACTCAGGACTGCCACAGTTTCAAAATCCGATGTGGCACCTCCCCTGGAGCCTGCAGTTCTCCAAGTTTTTAGTTCTGCCTGCATGGAGTTTGTACCATGAGGAATTCACAGTTCCTTGGCACCCTGCCTTAGCTGACTTCCCACACCTAGAGAAAAAGTTCTATCATTGCAGTAGGAAAAGACAGAACTTTCCCCTAAAAAAGAAGCCAGAACTGTGGGATCACATGGCCATTAAATCCCATTTGTGGAGAATCTGGGGAAGCTGTCAGCTGCTCCTTCCTCCCAGGGTCTGACAGGAGCAGCAGGTTAACCAGGGAGCCCAGGAAGGCAAGCAGGGCTGCACATCAGGCTGTGACTGATGCTCTCTAACTGCCAGGAGAACAGAGCTGTGCTGGCAGTGGCAGGGCTGGGGACAGCAGGGACCAGTGGCCCTGCAGGCATCAATCCCTGCTCAGCAGAGGGAAGAGCTCGTTCCAAACATCCCAGCAGTGACTTTGGGAAGGACTGACAGAGCAAACCTGAGCCTCCCTCCCTGCAGGCACTGAGCAATCTCTGCGGAGGCTGCTCTGGATGTGGGGCCCACCCTGTGCCACCTTTTCCCAATCACCAAACCTTCCTCCTAAGCCCAGGGCTTCCATTCACACCTGTTTGCTGCAGCTACACAACTCGGAGGTGTTATGGCAGCACACAGAAACACTGACAGATGTTCACCTGAATATTTCATGTCTTTTTCTTCTCCCCTCCCAAAGTACTTTTTCCTGAAGGGAAAGCACAGAGAATGCAGAAAGGAAGGGGAAGGACACACCAGGCTGGTGTCCAGCAGGGATGTGACCCTGTCAGCCAGAGCTGTGGGCTGTGCTGGGGTCATGCCATGCCACACCAGTACTAATGCCCAAGCACCTGCACATTTAAACCAGGCCTAAAGAAGGGGGGGGATGGGCTGCAGGGTTCTGCAGGGCTGCTCTCCCCAGGCACATGAGCCTGGAGCAGAGCCAGCCCCTCACAGACACCCAATTCCTCTGCTCCCTGTGGCAGCCCCGTGTCCCAGCAGAGCTGAGTGTGCCCAGGCATTAATGGGAGCAAATCCAGCTCGAGTCAGACCCAGCTCAGCCCAAGCCTTGCTCATTAGCAAGGAGCTGCTCGTGTTCTGAGCAGCAGAACAGCTACAAGGCACCAGGGATGTGAGCACGGTGTTCATTTAGCACCACAGGACCCACACAGGGCACAGAGCTGTCCCAGCCCAGCCCTGGCCAGAGCTGCTCCCAGAGCTGCTCCCAGGGCTGCTCCAGCCTCCCACCCCCCTGGAACAGAATTTCCCTGTGCCCAGGTCCTCTCAGACTGCAAGCACAGAGGGTTTCTGATTTGGAGAGCCCAGAAATCATAATGAGCTATGAGAATTCCCCCCACCTCATGGCTCTCCATTAGGGTTCAGACTCTTGAGGCAAAGCTGAGGGGCTCATGGTGGGGAGGGGGAATGATCCAGCACCTCACCAAGCCCTGCAGGGTGGGGAAAAATTCCTAAAAATGGGCTTCTGTGGCTAGGCAGCCCAGAGCCAGCCCCAGGTACATCATTTCCAGGCATTGACAGGATCTGGAGCCTCAAAAACCAGCAAATAAAACCTGTTCCTGAGTGACCTCACTTCCATATGAATGCCAAAATCCCCTGGCAGCAGGGCAGTGCACCAGTGCTCAGGCTGAGTTTGGCAGGAGCCCAGCAGGAGCTCCCCCAAGGGCAGAAGCAGCAAATCCTGACTTTGGAGTGATTCATCCCCAGGGGTGAGGAGGGGAAAGGGTGGGTGCACCCACAGGTGTCATGGAATCCCAGAATGGTTTGGGTTGGGAGGAACCTGAAAGATCATCTCGTTCCAGACACCTCCCACTGTCCCAGGCTGCTCCAACCCCAATGTCCAGCCTGGCCTTGGGCACTGCCAGGGATCCAGGGGCAGCCACAGCTGCTCTGGGCACCCTGTGCCAGGGCCTCAGCTCCCACACAGCCAGAAATTCATTCCCAATATCCCATCTAAAGCCAGGCTCAGTTTAATGCCACCTGCCTTGTCCTGTCACTCCATGTCATTGTCCTGTCCCTCCATCCCTTGTCCCCAGTCTCTCTCCATCTTTCCTGCAGCTCCTTCAGGTCCTGCAAGGTCACACTGAGCTCAGCCCAAAGCTTCTCCTCTCCAGCTGAACAATCCCAGCTCTCCCAGCCTTTCCTCCCAGCAGAGCTGCTCCATCCTCTGCTCATCCTGGAGCCTCCTCTGCATCTCTCCAGCAGCTCCAGGTCCTGCCTGTGCTGGGCCAGGGCTGGGGCAGCTCTGCAGGTGGGGTCTCACCTGAGCACAGGGACAGAATCCCAATCCCTCCCCTGTGCCCACCCTGGGATCAGCCCAGGGCTGGGGCAGCTCTGCAGGTGGGGTCTCAGGGACCATCAGGACCCTGCCACTGCTCTCCCCCAGATTCCCCATGTGCAGATTCCCAAAGCCATGCTGGCAAGCCGGGGTGAGGGGAGGCTGTGATGATGAGGATGAGGGATGAGGCTGTGGCTGGCTGGGTTTGCTCACAGCCCTGGGCAGACACTCAGGACAACATTCCAAGGTGGAACCTCAGGAGGGTTTGGTTCAGGCTCTCCAGGACAAAGCAGCAGCTCTGGGCTCTGGAGTGGGAGTTTATAAAACCTCCAAGGCAAAGCTGGGAGCTCCCAGGGCATCCAGCACTGATTGCTGCAGCCCACGAGCATGAGAGCAAGGATCCATTTTTCCTTTAATTCAATCTAGGCCTATTTATGCACCACTGACTGCAAAGGACAGTGAATTAAAGTGCACATGAAAGGAAATCATCGCCCTCAGCGCTGGCTCTCAAACACTCTGTAAAGTCTGTTTGATGAAGGGCTGCTCTGCTGTGTCACACGGCACCACCGGCTCCATTAACACTTCTTTGTTTTCAATCCCCACCTCCAAAGTCATTAAATACTTGCTTTCTAATGAAAATTGATTGGCATTGGCCAATAAATCACTTAAAAGTCATCTGCCAATGAAAAAAAAAATTCAAAGAGCCGAATTCCCCCAATTCCTCCTCGCACATTTTTCCCCTCTGCTTTGGATTTAGAGGGAAAATATGTTTGGATAATCCATCAACAGCAGCTTTCTCCTGGGAAGTGTGAACAGACCACAGAAAAGGCTCAGCTTGGCTTTGACTTCCAAAATCACTTCATGGACCACTCGGAAACAATTCAGGCAGCAGGGTATGAGCTCTGAATATTGCTGCTGCCCCAGATTGTTTTGTTTTCATTAATAAGATTATTGCAGAGAAAACAGGCTCTCTGAAGTTTAATTTTCCTAGCAATTGTTAAATAATTCAATACTCATCTTTTCTGTCTCTTTAATGCCTCTGAAAAATCAAAACCCTTCACAAATTAAAGGCCAAATCCTGTTTACTCTTTCCATTTCTAAAGCAACTCTGACATCAATAAAAGCTGTTTTTGTGACTTGGGATCAGATTAAAGTTCTGTCAGTACGAGTATTTTTTATTTTTTCAACCAGGAGCATAATTTTTTTTTTCTTTTTAATCAAAATAATTCTCTTATGCAAAGCTCTACAAATACAAAAGCAAACACTTCCAGTATGGCCAGCGTGGTTTTCTTCATAAAAATGGATTACATGAACATTTTCTACCAATAAACCACGGCTCCCTTCAGGAAGGAGAATTTGCTCCCTTGCCTGTAACTCTGTTCTCCTGAAGGGACGAGCCAGGGGCTCAGTGTCCCTGCTCAGGTTTCAAGGCATTTCAGGGAGAAGCTTCAGGGGCTTGACTGGTGCTTGAAGGAGGATGTTAAGTTTTACTTTAAGCAATAACACTTTTGATTTGGCCAAGAATGATGGTTTTGTAGAATCCCAGAATGGGATTCTAAGGGACCCACAGGATCATTGACCCAACTCCTGGCCCTGCACAGACACCCCAACAACCCCTCCAGGCCCTTCCCATCTCCCTGTGCCTCCTTTGGATGGTCTCCAGTGACTCTGGATCTGTCTCACCCTGCCCCAAGCTGCCCCTGGTGCAGAACAGAGTGGGACAATCCCACCCATGAAACCTTCAAAAAGTGTCCCATGGTTCCCAGAATGGTGCTGACATTTGCACCATCATCAAAAAGCAAAGAAAGACTGCCTCCATTTATTTTCATCCAGGAATCTCTGGAACGGCCAAGGAATCCTCAGATTACTTTCCTGACTGCAGACAGCCCAGGCAAAGCAGGGCAGTGTTTTGGTGACAAGTGCCACCAAGGCTGGGCAGGGCTCCAGGGGTTCCAGGCCCCCAGGGATGGATGTCCCCCATTCCAGGAAAGGCACAGCCTTCCCTGGGGCAGGTATTTAATACCGACCCCAAATCCCACCCCATGCCCCAAATGTCCCACCCAAAGAGGGCCCCAACTCTGCTTTTTCAAGGTCACTTCTCCAAAGCAGCCAGGCAGAGCCCACCCAGGTCCCTCTGCTGTGTCCCTGTGACAACACCGTGGTGGCTCTGATGACAGCTCTGCCCCTGACACTGGGAAGCTGCACAAACACACATCCTCCACTCAAAAAGCTGCTCCCTAATTCACAGAAGAGTTCCACAGCTTTGGGCCCCTTCCCAAACCCTGGGGCTTGGTGGGGACCTTGCCAGGTTTCAGCAAGGTTTGAATCTTCTGCTCTGGATGCAGCCAATCCTGAGGAGAATCTTCCAAGAATACAGAGATGTGAGATGAGACCCAGCATTGCCATCCACGGAGAGCTTGCTCATCCAGGGGCTGCTGCCAGCCAGCTCCAGCTGCACAAACCTCAGGTGCACCCTCAGCAGAGGCTCTCCAGGCAGTGACATCAATCTGCTCATCTTGTAAAACCTGATACCATCACAAATTATTACAGAGCCTTCTTTTACACTTGGCACTAAATTAGGTGACATTAAAAACCAGCAGATGAAGAATTCCTCATAAAGAGACCCAACAGCAGCAACCTGAGTTCCAGCATGTCCATGGCAGCTTTCTCACACCACAGGGAATCTCTGGGAAGTTTAAGAGCTTCAAATTAGCACACCAGGGAGTGAAAGTCACTTTGTGCAGCCAGTTGAGGATCACTCCACCCAGAACCGTTAACATAAAAATCGAGAAAGTCAATTAAAATTTTTACTATGTGGCCTCAAATCATCCCCAAAAAACTCTCAGCACTAAAAGGAAAACCCAAACTGAGAACACTGAAAAGGTTCTTGCTGGAGTACTTTAGAAGCTGATAAAGCACTTGATGGTTTTAATTTAATCTGGAGCTGGATGACAAAGTTATTGAGGTCGTGATTCTGACCTAAATCTTCCCTCTCCTACATTCCGAGCCCAAACACGACTGACACTAATTAAACAAAAAAAAAATCCCTCAATTTCTTCTCTACAAAGTCAGGTTGGACACAGGCTGGAGCAGCCTGGGATGGTCAAGGTGTCCATGGCAGGGGGTAGAATGAGATGAGCTTTAAGGTCTCTTTCAACCCAAAATATTCTGTGATTCTGAGATTCTTCTGTTATTTGTTTTCAAGTTTTCAGAAACCTTCATTATCCATGCCAGCCAGGAGGGATCAAACCTCAGGTTTCAGCTTCACATCCCTGGAAGCACAAGCCTCCAGGATGGCTGGGTCTGATTTGCTGAGGTGTTTGCAGAACAAGATGTTTGCAGCAGCTCTTTCCAGAACACCAACCAAACCCTGCCTGGGGAAGAGCCACAGAATCCCAGAAGGATTTGAACTGGGAGAGACCTTAAAGCCCATCCAGTGCCACCCCTGCCATGGCAGGGACACCTTCCACTGTCCCAGGCTGCTCCAAGCCCAGCCCAGCCTGGCCTGCCACAAATCCATGTTGTTCCCAAGGTCTGGCCCACAGTCCTTTGGGGCTCCAGGGATTTTGCTGGAAATGATGCTGAGCCCTGACATGGAACTGCAGCCAGTGCAGGGATGGAGGAGAACCAGACTTCAAGGGAGATAAAAGCATCTGGGTGCCCAGCACAGAGCTTTGGTCTGCTTGACCTGCTCAAGGAGAGCAGCTTCAGAGCCTGGGGAGGATCAGCAGTGCCAGCATTTTATCTTCCTGTTTCATTTAAATTTTATCTGTTTAAGTTTTATATGTAGCCTTTGAAGAGCTCCACGAGCCTTCTGCATCCCATCCCATCCCATCCCATCCCATCCCATCCCATCCCATCCCATCCCATCCCATCCCATCCCATCCCATCCCATCCCTCTAAGCAAACACCTGACATCAGCATCTTCTCACACATTCCAGGTGAGGTTTCCAAAAACAAATTCTCATTTCACTACCCCACATTTGGCTCCTATCGAAATCTTCCCCTCAACTTCCAAATGCCAGAAGAGTGAGAACATTTTAAACCATCTTCACACAGAATCAGGAATCTTCCTGCAGTTTGGAGATGTTAAAGCCAGAAAGAACTAATTTTAAAAATATTCAGCATTTTGGACAAACGCCTCAAGATTTTTTCAAAACAAACCAACAGAAACCCAGGAAATATCCTGAAAATTCTGCCTTTTCTTCACACCCATGTCCAACCCATGTTTGCACCATCCCTGAGTTGTCTTCTGCCACCTTGAGCACTCCAGTGGTGGTGGAATTATTTATAAGAGTTTAAGCAAACCTGTCTAGATCTATTATTGAGGGTGTGATGTACACCTTGCTAACCCTGCAGGGGTGGGGATGTGCTACAGGAATGCCTTGTCCCAGGCCTGGAGATCCTCTTCCACCATTTTATGGCAGCAGAGGTTATTCCCTAGAGCTCTATTCCTCTGGCTATTTCACAGTTTGTGCAAATTTGTGTGCACAGAAGTTTCAGGCTGTTACAGTGGCCTGAAAGAAATCTTAGAGGTTGAACTAAAAGAGGAAACAAACTACATTTATTTAATTAAAATAAAGAAAGCATTGAGTCTTTGGACTTTTAGACACCATCATGGGATGATGGCTGCAAGAAGCCCCACAGAAGAATCAACAGTTAGTGGTTTCTGGAATGAATAAATAAATATAAAAATGATCCCACAACAAATCCCTAATGTCCTACCCCAAATGAAAGCCCAGCACCAGAGAGGGACAGCTCAGCACCACCTGAGCTCTGTGGCTGAGGAACACATTAATTAAACACAAATATCTTGTTAAGCAGCAGAACCTTCTCTCCACTCCTGGGCCATATTCAATAACCTAAGACCCCTCTGTTTTTCCCATCTCGACCCCATTCCCCCACCTGAGATGCAATTTGTTCTTTCCTAGGTAAGCTGTAAGAGCAAATTCATTAACCTTTGTGAGCTTGAGACAGCAGGTAATTGGGTGGGTTAATTAACATTATTTTCATCTTTATAAAAAACCCCAAATCTATCAGCCCTTCTATTCTTTCACAATCCATAACTCTTAAACCTCGTTTCTTCCTCAATGAATGATCTTAATTCTAATTAAATGAGCTTTAGTCTTCCAGCACCAGTAGAGATGAAGTGCCACATAAAACATCTGCAGTGTAGCTGTGTCCAAAGTCCAGTTTAACCTAAAAGCTGGCTCCCAGCTGCATCCATGCCTGGCAGGCTTGGGAGAGGCTTCTTGTCACCCCTGGAGCCCCCTGAGGGCTTCTCCAGCCCCAGCACCTTATGGGGGGTGCTCACCAAGGGAGTCCCCCAGCCTCTGCCTCCACTGCTCTGCACAGCCAGAACAGGAAAATGCAGAGATGAAGTCAGGAAATTCATTCTGTTGTAAATAATCCAATCTATCCAGGCTGGTGGGGGAGTCACCACCCCTGAAGTGCTCAAAGAAGGAGCAGATGTGGCATCTCACAATGTGGTTTGCTGGGTCAGGGGCTGGACTGGAGGGGCTTGGAGAGCTCTTCCAGCCCCAATGGCTCTGTGATTTCAGTGCCAGCAGGAGCCAGGCAGCAAAGCTCCAGGTTTCACTACCCCTGCCAGCAGAAGAGTGTGTCCAGCCCCATTTCCCTGCTCAGCTGAGTGTCCCTCAGCCCCAGGGCTGCTCAATATTCACTCATGTGGCTCCTGGGTGAGACCCAGGGGCAGGAGAACATTTCATTGTTTTCCTGGAGCCATCAGTACCTCACACCTGTAGTTACAAATCCTGGGGCTGCCCCTGAAGCACCATCAGCACATGGAACCATCAATCTCCCTGATTTCAGCAGCTTTTTGACCAAAGCTGATGTGACACAACCAAACCAGGTCAGGCAGTAGGAGCTGCTGGCTCTGGGTCCACACCAGTGAAACATTGAGGCTTCAGCCCTCAATGAACCCCAAAGCAGCTCATGTTCTGTCAGTGGGAAATAAATCATCCCTGAAGATGCTAAAACGCTGGATCCCACCATGGGGTACCCCAAGACCAGCCCATCCATCTGCTGTTTCACAGCATCTTCAGCTTTCTTCCATTTTTCATGGCCTCACAGGTCTTCTGGACCCTCAACAAACTCTGACCAATGCCTGTCATTAGTAACTGCATAAATCCTGGCTACATCTGCACAGCAAAGCCCATGCAGGCATGGACTGCAGACACAGATCCCCTCCTAACACACCAGCACCAGGAAATCCCACCAGCTCTGCAGGAGCTCGCTCTGGTGGAGACCAGGACCTCTGTGATGACCATTTCAAATGGCATTTTCTGTCTGTCTCTTCTGGGAGAGCTAATTCAGACATGATCCATTACCCTGTAATCACAAGTTTATCTCCTGCACAGAGGTTTGCAGAGTCTGGCAAGGAAAGCCTGGCTGTGAAACCAGGCCCAGCTAATGCTGAGACTGGGGGGATCTTTGGTGTATCAGCATCTTAAATGCTAAGGTGACAAAAACACAACAGCAGATGTATTGCAGACCCCAGGTATTACAGCAGATTGCTCCCAGGGATTAAGGGAGGCTATTTCTTGCAGGATATTACTGGATAAAGCAGGAGCCTGGAGCCAGTTTGAGACTGGGCCATATTTTAGATGAATTTCATTTCAAAGTGGCCATCAGCTCTCTGCTTGGATAATCATATCTGGGAATTAGCCATGAGAAAAAATTGCCCCAAAACATTCCCATATTCTGTCTCCAGTCCCCCCTGAATGTATTTGGTCACCTGTGGGCTCACAGGGCTGGAGCAGCTCTGGTGGGCAGTGAATTCCTCCTGGGGCTGCCACAGTCCCCATGCACCAAGAGTAAACCCAAAAATAGGGAATAAACTGCTTTACTTCACTCCCACCTTTTTATCCTAAAATATCTCTTAAAAGCTAATGTACCTCTGTATGCTATAATTTCCAAATTTCCTCTAATCCCATGCATAATTACACGGAGCACTGCACTGCTATCCCTTCCATGCAAACACTGCTACAAAGTGCAGGATTTTCAGAGCATTATGTGACAAAGAAATAACTGCAGTCATTATTTCTGGTCTGTGTGTGGGTACACAATGGGACAGCACGTGTCATTAGCTTCCTGTTGGGGACACTGCCCATTTATCTTCCTCCTAATCCTCCCTCAGTGCCTGCTAACAATGTTATTGCAGTGCTTTAATATTAAACATGGCTGGGAGGTCCCTGGCTCTCAGGGCTGTGTCCTTCTCCTCAGCAGCAGAATCCACATTTCAGACGCCTTTAACAGAGCCCAGGTGTCTCCAGAAGCCTGCTCTGATCTCTTTTCCATGTTCCTTCCACTCAGCAGTGCTCAGAGCTGAGTGGGCAGAGCTGGGATTCCCTGGCTGTGGATGCCATGGGGATAATGGGGCATCCCCTGCTCCCAGGCTGTCTCCAGAAGGGATGTAAGGGGTGCACAAAGGTTGTAGGAAGCTCAAATAAAAACCTCTCCCAGCTCCTCCTGCCAGTAACTGCAATCAGCTGAAATGCAGAATGTGATGCTCAATGTCCTGCCCAGATTTTAGCACCATCCCTACATTTTTTAAAGATAAAATAAGTACCAGGACAACCTAACAGGACCTGCTGGCCAGCAGAAGCCAACTCCCAGAGCAAACACTTCACTTCTACAGCTGCAGATCAGCAGCAGATCCACCCCAGGCAGCACCTCTGGCTCTCAGCACCAAAGCAAGGAAAAGAAATGTGCTGAGATGTGGAGCTGTGTGGAAATGTCCAGCATCCCTGTGAGCCCATTTACTCCTGGCTCAATGGGAACCCCTAAACTGGTTCATACTGGGGAGCCTTGGGAAAGACATCCCAAAGAACCAAGATCCTCCAGGTGTAGGTCCTGAGCTCCCCACTCCATCTCTTCATGATCACCCAACCCTCCAGCCCCCCACAGGACTTTCCTCAGCTCAGAAACTCCTCAGCTCACCACTCTCTGCCTTCTCCTCTCCCCTGCCATCAAACACCTTCCAAAAACCAGCCAAACCTCATCTGCCCTGCCATCAAACACCTTCCAAAAACCAGCCAAACCTCATCTCCCCTGCCATCAAACACCTTCCAAAAACCAGCCAAACCTCATCTCCCCTGCCATCAAACACTTTCTCCAAACCAAAGCTGTCTCTCCCCACGTGGCTCTGCCCCAGCTTGTCCTTAATCACCCCCAAGAGCTCTGACACAGCCTCAAACCCCATTCTGTGAGCACAACAGAGCAGAAGGTGTTGCCACATCTTTAAATGTCATATTGGGGGCTCCAGTTTCCTCAATCACCTCAAGTGCCAGGTTTTGAAGCCCAGCAAGCTCCCAGGGTGGTGTCACAACCACAGGGGACACTCTGTGCCAAAGCTTTCCTGTACCTCCCAACTGCACCACTTTACTTTAATAGCAGAGCTTGTTCTTTCTTGACTTTTATATTTACTGACTGAGAAAGGTTTATCCCAGCAGTGTTGATCCACTTTTATCACCCTCCAGAGGCTCCAGCAGGAGCTGCTCACACCCCACCTGTAAGGGCTTCTGGATTCCTCAGCTTTGCCTTCTGCACGGCCCAGCCCTCCTTTAACGAGGCCAGCAGCCTGAATTTGGTTAAAATAACTGTTTATTTGTCAAAGCTCTGACTCCTGTCCAGAATAAACTGACTCCAAACTAAACTAAGTCCTCCACTGAGGGCTGAATGTGCTGCCTGGGACAAGGCAGCCAAAGGAATAACAAGAAGTCTCTGTGTGAATGGGAATAGACCTAATTTCAGCTTGCAGGGATTATGTCAGTGACCAAAGCAGAGCTGTTTGGGTTCAGGGATCTGCACACATGCAGGGCTCTGTGCCTGAGGACAAGGCTGCTCCAGACAAAGCACATCAGGATCCAGGTGGATCCAACCCACCTGGCCAGATACTATTCCTATCAGAGCAGCACTTGGGATATTTGGGGGTTGTGAAGGGAAAACCTCTGAGCTGTGCACACAGAGCAGCCCCAGCTCCCACCCACAGCCAGCTCTTCCCTCTCCTCCTGCTCTTGTTTTGGGCTCATCCCACCTCTGAAGCCTGGCAGGGCTGGAGCACATTTCAGAGCTGCCAACCCTTCAGCTGGAGTGTTACAACAGCCTGAGACACATTTTTCCAAAGCTTGCCCTGGGAGGAGAGGGACTTTTCATTCAGGAAAACACAGTGCTGTGTTTCATGGATCCACACTCAATCCATCACATGGCAATAACATCCTCATTCCTCATGGTTTGCACAAACTGAACACTGGAACTGAGGCAAAGCCACTTTGTCACCTGCACTTCAACACAAGCCTGGACAAATCTGCACAGCTCCTGCACCTCCCCAGGGGGTTTGATATCAACACCCTTTTCCAAATCCCTGCACCCTTCCAAACCCTCCCTGGCTCATGTCACACAGCTGGTGAGGGTTATGACTTTGTCCCTACCTCTCCAAGGTGGCTTCCTCACTTCATCTTCCTGCATTTTCACAGAACCATGGAATGGCTTGGGTGGGAAGGGACCTCAAATCCCATCCAGTGCCACTCCTGCCATGGCAGGGACACCTCCCACTGTCCCAGGCTGCTCCAACCCCAATGTCCAACCTGGCCTTGGGCACTGCCAGGGATCCAGGGGCAGCCACAGCTGCTCTGGGCACCCTGTGCCAGCCCTGCCCACCCTCACAGGAACAATTCCTGCCCAATATCCCACCTAACCCTGCTCTGTCTGAAGCCATTCCCCTTTCCCCTGTCACTGCAGGGTGCTTGTGTCACTCCCCAGCTCTCCCACAGGTCCCACAGCAGCTGGATGTGTCCCCAGCCCTGGTCACTGAGTCCCAGCCCTGGTCACTGTGTGTCCCCAGCCCTGGTCACTGAGTGTCCCCAGCCCTGGTCACTGTGTGTCCCCAGCCCTGGTCACTGTGTGTCCCAGCCCTGGTCTCTGAGTGTCCCCAGCCCTGGTCACTGAGTCCCAGCCCTGGTCACTGTGTCCCCAGCCCTGGTCACTGTGTCCCCAGCCCTGGTCACTGAGTCCCAGCCCTGGTCACTGTGTGTCCCCAGCCCTGGTCACTGAGTCCCAGCCCTGGTCACTGTGTCCCCAGCCCTGGTCACTGTGTCCCAGCCCTGGTCACTGTGTCCCAGCCTGGCCGTACCTGATGGGCAGGGAAGGGTCCCCAGCGTCCCACCAGTCCTTGGGGGGGCTGATGTACATGCACCACAGCTCCCAGCTGTAGCCATGAGCTGAGTTCTCGTAGCGCTGCACCTCGAAGTTGTCCTGCTTGATGTTGTCGATGGAGGGCAGGATCACCCTCTTCCTGTTCTCCTGGATCCGGGACAGCACCGGCTCTGCCCTGGGGGAAAGCAGAGGGGGTCAGTTCACCGCAGCTTCCATTCCATCCCTCCCAGTATCCCACCCAGCCCTGCCCTCCGGCACTGGGAGCCATTCCCTGTGCCCTGTCCCTCCATCCCTTGTCCCCAGTCCCTCTCAGCTCTCCTGGGGGCTCCCTTTGCTACTGGAGTTCACTCAGAGCCTTGTCCTCTCCAGCTGAACAACTCCAACTCTCTCAGCCTGTCCTCAGAGCAGAGGTGCCCCAGTTCTTTGTGTTCCTCCTCTGGACCCACTCCAACAGGTCCATGCTCTCCTTGTACTGGATAAAAACCTGGCCCACAGGCTGGAAACATTCCCTTCTGTAAAGCAAGGCCAGGAAGGGTGTGCGTGGTTCAAATCACTCCTGAAGCAGCCCAGACTTCCCCCACATCCCAAAACAGGAGACATTCTTGAAAGCAGGACTCTTTGAAGGGTCTTTTTTCCCTTGGGATGCAGTTTGATGACTTTATAGCTAAAAAATTCATCTGTGGGACGTGTTCAGAGCACGGGGAGTGCTCAGCCTCACCTCTGCAGCTCCAGAGCCACCGAGTGCCCTGGGGTCAGTCTGCCCACACCAGGGGGAATTTGGGGGAACTGGTACTCCCAGTGCCCCCAGTAACAGCAGCAGGTGGGAAAGAGAGAGAGTCAAGCTCACACTGCAGAAATGCCTCCTTTCTATCCCTAAAAAAGAGCTTCTAGAGTTCAGTCAATGGCAGCACCTCAGTGAATCAGGTGTGAGAATTTAGTGACCAGAGAGAGGAATGTTCAGCTGGGAATACAGATCCCAACATAACAAACAGCTCCTAAAATACCCCCTTCAGCTGCATTAAAAATTCAGCTGTCATTAAAAAAGATTCAATAGCTGTGAAGAACTCTGCCTTTAACAGCTGCAAATTGGAGTTTTTTGGTGGTTGTTACTGTGTTCAAGTTCAACACAAGTTTAGCTTCCTCCACCTCCATTTTTCTAAACATGGACCATTTACCTTTTACACTTGGTTAAAGGAAAAAAAAGTCGCTTTCAGGCTCCTGTCACGACATAGATTCAAAGTTAAGCCACTTGAGCTCAAATGTTTTGAATCTCTCTGAAAAGAATCCTTATTAAACACCTTTTGCTGCTTCTGCACCTCTGCTCTTATTCCCAGCAGCTGAGGAAACAAATCAATCCAAAGCATCTTCCCCTCTGGGATCCAGCAAAGGGCACAGAAGTGGGAAACACTTTCTGCTTCATTCCCTTGCTGCCTGGGCTTTTTTTTTAAACTTGCAGGAATTACTTAAGGCTAAGGGAGTGAGAAATCATCCTGAAAAATATAAACAGGGAGGAGGGAAAGTACATGCACACAGGGAAGGAATAGAGAAGGATTACAAGGGACAAGGGCAAGGAAAAGTTTTCCATCATGCCATTCAATGCAGAAGGAATCCAGGAGGAATCCTGGAGAAGGATTAACAAGCCAGAGGACTTGTGTGTCGTTCTGTAGGGATGGACATTCCCCTGTCAGTGCCCCCCTGTGTGTGGACACACACATTTAGAGAGCTGGGGAATTCCAGCTTGGAAATTCTTTTCAGGCCTGGATTTCTCCTGACTCTCAGCTCCATTCCCAGGCTGCCAAGCTGACTGCAGCTTCAGTTAGGGAGGAAGTCTCCCAGGGTGAGAACACGGTGACAAACAGAGTGGAATTCATCACCAACATTAACCCCTGGTGTCTTTGCCGTGGGACACATCCTGAGGTGCTGTCCCAGGGATGTTTTTCCCAATTGTCCAATGAGCTCCTGTCCTGTCCTGGCTGCACTAACACACTTTAAATCCGGGCTGGCTGTACAATAAATTGGCCTTTTTTCCCCAAGGACTCCGTGTGTGTTGCTGTCCTTTCTCTCTCTTTGCAGCACAGTGACCACACCTGTGACCCAGTCCCTGCACTTACCAGCCAGCAGTGAACTCCACGTGGGCATCAAAGAACCCGGTGACCTGGCCCGTGGCCGCCTTCCAGCCCTCGATGCGGGCCCGGATCAGCCCCTCCCTCTTCTGGTTCCTCACCACCTTCACCAGCCCCGGGTAGCGTTTGTTGACGTACTCCTCCAGCGGCGCCTTCAGCTCCTCTGGGGACAAGGACACAGAGTGGGACAGGGACACAGCTCCCACCTGACACCAACTGTCTGAGGTTACAGCACAGGATGTGACAGCAGTTTGTATTGTGTCACCATGTGCTAACCCAGCTGGGGCAGTGATCCTGATCTCTGTGGAGATATCCTCTGCTAATGGGCCATGTGTTAACCCAGCTGGGGCAGTGTTCTTTATCTTCCCACAGCCCATCCTCCCTCCAGGAGATCTCTCCTGTCCATGGCCATGCAGTCCCAGGGCAGGGCTGATCAAATTCCATCATCCCATTGGGAGATGCTCCAGCCAGGGGCAGGAGCCAAACATTTCCTACCCAGATCAAAGGGGAGATTTGGAACAGCAGAGCAGCCTTTTCCCACTGGATCCCAGAGGAAAACCAGAGCCTTGCACATCATCCCTGGAGCTTTGGAGGAAAAGTGCACCTTGTGCAGGAGCCCTGCTCCAGCAGAACCACATCTGTCCCTGCAGGAGGATGCAGCCACCATGGAATGGCACTGCACCAACCCTGACTGACTGACGGGGGCACCTTGGATTCTGACTCTGGCAGTGCTTTGGGTTTGTTCTCTGTAATACTGGATTTCTATTTTAATTTTCCTAGTAAAGAACTGTTATTCCTATTCCCATATCTTTGCCTGAGAGCCCCTTAACTTCAAAATTATAATAATTTGGAGGGAGGGGATTTACATTTTCCATTTCAAGAGAGGCTCCTGCCTTTCTTAGCAGACACCTGTCTGTCAAACCAGGACACAAACCCACCGTGGGCAGGGACTGCAGCAGGATCACTGGGGCCAACACCCCTGCACCCATTGGGAGGGACACAACCACCAGGGGGGTCCATCCAGGGACCCAGTGCAGCCCACACAGAAGAGGTTCAGGGTGGCCCAGGACGTTGCTGTTGGACCAGTGAGGAGCCCAGGGGCCACCTCAGAGGCCAAGGGCAGGGAGGGGAACTTACACCCCTCTGCACTAAAGGAAACAGGCTGAAACACAAAGACAGATGTAACCCATGGACAGCAAACAGCAACACTCTGAACTCCTGATGGAGGTGTGAGCTGAATGCACTGCTAGAAATGCTTCAAAACCCACCCGAAGTGACCCAAACTACATCAAAACCATGTCTGAGCTTCACTGCCCTCTTCATTCAGCCTCACCACTACAGCCTTGGCACTTGCTGTTTGTTTTGCCACCAGAAAAGCAGAAATTCCCCTTGCTTTTGTGAGGGCATGAAAGGGATTCTGGCTTTGTTCAGAAGATGCTCCCACCACGTATCTCGTGTTCAGTGCAGCTCATTTCCCTCTGTGTGTGCAGTGCCTGAGACCCTCAGGGACCTGCAGCCCTCAGCCACCCCCACCTCAGAATCCCTCCAGAGTACAAGACCTGAGCATAAAGGACACAGAGGGCTTTGAAGGTGGAAGCAGATGGAAGGTTACAACAAAGGATAAACACAAGTGTGTTCTTCCAGCCCTTTGGAAAAGTGCCAGCTCTCTGCCAGAGAAACCTTGGTCCTCTCAGTGCCTCTTGCACCAGCTCCATGCACAAAGGTGTGCTGGAGAGAGGAGCTCTAAAAGCTCAGCAAAGCCACTGGGCACCAACACAAACTCTCAACACCATGAAAGCAGTTCCTTAAAGTATCTTTCATCCCTATGAGACTTCAGACAGCAGAAAATTAATATATGATCTGTGACCTCAAATTGTAGTCTACTACCCTTCACTGTACTCTCTCTCTCTCTCTCTCTCTCTCTCTCTCCAGGACAGAAAATAAAGAGGGGAAAAAAAGTCACCATTAATCATCCACATGATAAAATCCTCGAGACACATGAGCACACGTGAGGTCCCACATGAAGAAAACACACAATGGAGAGCAAAGGAGTAAACAGCAAGTCTCATCTGCTTTGAAATCTTCAAAGGAAAAGGATTATCTGTTCCCTTCCCTGCCACGCCTCCTTCCAGGCACAGCAAATGTGCTTTCTCCACACTGCCTTTCTGGGATGCTTCCCCTCACATCTCCATTTCCCCAAAGTCTCCTTTCTCTTTTATGCTGAAATGGGAATAAAAAGAATAAAGCAAATGAGCCCCTTCCTCAATTCAAAGCATCTGCATCACACACATCCATAACTCAGCAACTTCCATTTCATGCTGAGCCACTCAGAGCAAAACCAGGGTTTTATGGAGACAACAACTCTCCCAAATGGTTTTAAGGAGACAAAGACACCGATTTTTTCGACAGATGAAGCCCCACAAGCACAGCACTTGGCATCTCACGTGGCTTTGGCAGCAGGTAAGTCATTAATGCAGCAGACCACTGCACCAGGGAGTGATTAAAACAACTTTCACACTGGAGATGGAATCTCAGCAGAAGGAAAACGTGAGAACTCCCCTGGGGAATCGTCTGAGCAGCTGAAAGCAGAGCAAAGCCCCAGTGAAACAGAAGAGCAGCAATGTCCCAGCTCACAGCAGCACAGGGAGAGACCCCTGAGCCCACTCTGCTGTGTGACAGCAGCTCCCCAGAATGTCCCCAGGCAGCCACAGCCACTCCTGTCCTGTGCCCTGGGTGCCACAGGGGCACAGGGACCTGCTGGCAGCACGGGGCCAGAGCAGCACCAGGGGATGGCACAGGGGGTGTGGAAGGTGCCATGGCTGGCACCACTCTGACCCTGGTCACTGGCAGAGCAGGGCCCTGTCCTGCCCACAGTGTGGGACACAGCTGTCCCCAGGGGGCTGCTGCCCACCTGGAGCAACACTCCAGAGACACAAGGCCTGGCCAGCAGTGGGGAATGCAGTTCCAGGCCCTCTCTGCACTAAGGGATTCCTGCACAGCCTCACACAGGTTGCCAGGTTTGCTCCCTGCCTCTGCTCGTTCTGGCTCAGCACACAGCACACAGCTTCTGGGGAGAACTGACATTCCTTCCATGCCTAATGGAGCAGCCCTAATGGAGAGGATGGCACTGAGCTGGGCCAGCCTCACCCTTCTGAGCTGTCCTGCAGCTCTGAGAGGAGAGAGCACAGAGCACAGCACTGCTCTGATACCATGACACACATCCCTGGCACTCAGAAGGGCTGGGCTCTGTATTTCATACATCCAGTACATCCAGAAGTGCACAAGTGGAAAATCCAGGGTTGGGTAACAAAGTGAAATGCCAGTCTCCAGGAATCTCACAATGGTTTGGGATAAAGCTCATCTCATTCCACCCCTTGCCATGAGCAGGGACACCCTCCATAACCCAGAGTGCTCCAAGCCTTGTCCAACCTGGCCTTGGACAATGAAATTCTCTGGGAAACTCCTATTCAAGGATCCCATGAGCCCTGGCCCAGGTCCCCCCTTGTCAATGAGCAGGGCTGATGTAGCTGTGTGGAAAAGCATCAGTGGAACCCCAGTGTCTGCACAGCTGCACTGGCACAGCTCCTCTGCTCCTGGGGATGCTGATCCCGTGGGACCAGATGTGCTCAAACCTCTGGAAACCACCATTGACTCACCAATCTCATCCCAATCCACGTCAGGTGAAGTTATCCCTGATTTTACCCCACGTTTCCCTCAGTGAGCAGTTGCTGAGTGCCCAGCACTGTCAGAACAGCCAGCTCCAGCCTCAGGAGCTGCAGAGCTGCTGCTGACCTTGAAGCTGCTCCCCTGTCCTGTCAGCTCAGGAAATGTTTCCTCCCCAGCTGAGGCACCTTCACAGCAGGTCCCAGCTCCACCTGCAAGGTTGGGAGGCCTGGAATAGAATGCCAGGGATTTGTGACTTGCACTGAGGGACAGCAGCACAGGGCAGCTGTCACACCAAGGGCCAGCCTGGCCCTTGGATCTGCTCCCCACAAACCACAGCAGGGACAAAGCATCTCCAGCTCGGGGATCTCGCTGCCATTGCCAGCTCTGCCTGGCACAGGGCTGGCAGTGAGAGCACCCACGAGATCCTGAGCCAGGATAACCAGCCTGGTGCTCAGAAATTGGGACTCAGATGTGAAGGAGGTCATGAGCCAGGATGGGAGCAGAGCAGTGGCCCCAGCTCCCTTCATCCTCCCTAACCACAGGAGCATTCCTTCAGGCTTGCACTCCTGAGGATTCCAGTGGTGGATCCACAGGGGCTGCACAACCAGGAATTCACTCCAATCCAACACTGCCCCATTGCTCTCCTCCCACACACACTCAAGGCAGCTGGAGCCCCTCTCAGAGCACACCCCCAGCATCCCTGTTCATTCAGGATGCAGTCTGGGAGGGTTTAATCTCTGCTGTTTCATGAGCTGCTTCCTGGTAAGATTTGCAGAGAGAAACGCTCCTGAAAATTCCAAAAGGTTCCATTTCAATCCTGCCTTTTGTTCTCCATCTGTCCCTATTGATCTTCTCTGAAGGGCAAGTCCAAAGAACTTGAATTCAGTGGACCTGGTGCTCCATTAAAAACCCCAGCTGCAATGACTTATGTTACCTATTACAAACTGTTTTGTCACCTACACGAGCTGGGAAATGGGACTGCCAGGGAAATGGAAGCACCTGATGCCAAGGAAAGCAACCCCACCACAGACATCAGCCCAACTGCAAGCACAGAAACATCCACTGCTCCATCCCCACCCCAAATCCTGCCCAAACCTCTCCACATCCCGTGGTAGCCCCCAGAAGTAAAGGTGGGAGCTGGCTGTAGCCACACAGAGAAAGGAGCAAAGAGCAGCAGCACCAGAGAAACGGGAGGAATCACCAAGAGCAGGGAATTCTTTGTGCAGCACTGGCCAGGTGGTCCCTGGGAAAGGACCACACCTCCTCCACACCCCTAAGGAAAACATCCTTGTGTGTGCCAGGCTCAGATGGGTGGGAAAAGCCTACAGAGACCAAGGTGATAGCAGAAACACTGCAGGGGTCAGGGCTGGCAGTGCTCCAGTGCCATGGGAGACCCCAGCCACCCTTGTCCCACATTCACACCTGCCTGAAACTCCAATCAGGGCTGGAAATTCTCTGAGAAATCATTAAAACAGCTCCTTCAACAGGCAATAAAGAAATGTGAACATTTTTCAGGGAGATTCGGAGCCAGGGGAGTCTCTGAAGCTTCTGACCTGCAGCTGGACAAGAGGAAACTGTGACATGGGGAGCAGGGGGTGAATCAGTTCTCACAGGGAAAGCTGGTCCCAGTCAGGGCATGCAGCTCAAGCCTCTGGTCATCTGGTTCAGCAAAAGCCAAAGAGAATCACAGAACACCCTGAGCTGGAAGGGCCAGGAAAATTAATCCACAAACACCAGAGATTTATGTCAGAGAGGAGAGGAGTCCTTTTACTTTATTTGAATAAAGGGAGAGGCCATGGGACATTCCCCTGGGATCTCTCATATTTTTGGAGGACACAGCCTCCTTTTTATCCCAATTTCCCAACTGCATTTCCCTCTCTCTTTCCCCATGGGCTGAGGTACTTGAGAGGCACAGACTTCCCAGAACACCTGATACCTGAGATTCCCCTCTGATGTACAACCCTCCCTTTTAATTTTTAATTCTTATGGAATTCGTGGTTTTTCCCCCATTGCTTCCTTCATCTTTCAATATCCAATTTCATTTATCAGCAAACCTGCAGTTTGTTTGTAAAGGCAAATCTCTTTTTCCATTCATCAATCAGTGGAATCCTTCCCATTGTTTCTTTTATCTCTCAGTGCTGGTCTTATCCACCAGCAGATCCACAGCTTGTTTGGAAAGACAAATCCGACATTGCTCTCAGAAGGGACCCACAGGGATCCTGGATCCCAACTCCTGTCCTGCACAGATGTCCCAACAAACTCACCCTGTGCTGCTTTTCCCCACAGAGCCCCAAAAGCCTCGGAGCTGAGCACCAGCGGGACAGCCCAGCTCCAATTAAACACCCACCCATCCTCAGGCTGGAATATTCAGCACTGGGAAAGGCTGGGATGTGGCTCAGCTCCCTGCAATTCCCCTCTGAGCACGAGCACCCAGCCAGCTCCCAGGAGAGCGAGGCACGGGCACTGCTGCTGCTGGAATGAGCAAAACAAGCAGGGGATCCCTCGAGTCCCAGGAATTTGCAACGCCGAGGCAAATTACAACCCTGAGCATGTCTGCCCCGGTGTAGCCAGCTCCTTTATGCAGCCTTTTATCCAAAGGGTTTCCTTTATTCCGAGAGGTTTGCTTTTCAAAGAGATGTTATCCCAGATTAAAAACGCTAAAAGCCACAACAACAACTAAAAAAAAATAAAAGCAGGTGATGATTAAGCAACAGGCTGAGACAAAGTGTGCAGCTGAGATAACACAGCATCGCAGGGGCACGTGGCTGCATCCTGCAGCAGCCTGGGAACCTCGTTATCACTCCCGAACACAACCTGCACGCTGCCTTTGCAGTGACAGCCCTGCAACAAGCACAAACAAAAGCAGCCTCCAAAAGAGTCTTTATGAAGTGTAATGTGCAGCTCAAGGGAGAAGGGGGTTCAAACTACAACTCCCCAAGCTTTCTCCTTCAAGGAGGGATTTTTTTTTCCCGTTACAATACATTGGCATCTTTTATCTATTTACAGCTCAGACATAAAGCATCAGAATGCCGGTGTTCATTAACTTTAATCTCTCACTGCACACTTTTGTCTTGTGCCGTGCTGTTGTACAACAAAGCTGAGAGCAGGGAGTGTCTAATGAGGTTTCAGAAGCTCTTTGTTCCAGCCTGAAAACCTCACACCAGCACCAGGCTCTGCTCCTGGCTGCCACAGCTCTACCTGGAGGGCACAGAGCCAGCTGGGCAGGGCAGGTGGCTCTTGCCTCTACCCCTGGGGCTAATCTTAAAACTCGATTTGAAAATCTCTGTTAATATTCGGTGCTTTGTTCTTCAGTTACCCAGATTTGCTTTGGTTCCTCTTCCCTCCTGACAAAACTCACCCAAACCCCAGCCAGGGACTGTCCCGAGCCTTCAGCACCTTCCCCAAAGCTGCTCCTGGTGACCCAGGGGACAGCTCTGGGCTGGGGCACTGCTCCCTGCAGTCAGCCTTCTCTCGGGTGACACAGCTGGGCCCCCAAAGGCTTTTCCGGGGCTACAGCCACATCCCCACAGAAATTGTCCCTCACTCCCACAGAGGCTGAAGAAATTCCTTCTTGTTCAATCACAGCCTCCAAAGTCACACCCACACAGCCCCATCCTCTGCTTGATCCTCCAGGATTCATCTCTAAATCTGAGAGCTCGTGAGGAACTATTTTCCTGTAATTATTTTCCTGTAGAAGCCAAATCTATTTATTATGATGACTTTGTTTGTAATATCCAAAGCATCAACTCTGTGATGTTGCTATTGCTGCTCTAAATTATTGCCTACCATTAGTGGGAACTGTGTGACAATGTTATTGCCATTAATAATTCCTGGCTGTCACTGCAGCTCCTCGAGGATGCTGAGAGGGAGCACATGGTCCCAGAGATGCGTTCTGGCTTGTATCATTTCTTTTACATGAGAAAAGTAGATTATTACACGCTTGGGAGGAGCTCTTCATAAACATCTGCCAAGTTACCTCATTATCTTCCTTCAAATCCCTCCTTAAAAATCTCATTTGTTATGAGGCCTGCAAAGCCTCAGCAGCAGAACACTGGCATTAACAACTCACCTTCCCAGCTGATGGAATCACCTCAGTCCTCACCCCACTCTCCTTGTGTACCTCCATCCCAATGTTTCTGAGGACACAACTCAGGGATGTTCAACCCTCAGCACAGCCCTGGGCCACCATGAGGGACTCTGGACACTCCTGATTCCAAGCAAAGCACCCTCGGGTGGGATGGGTTTGGGCTCATCTCCCTGCCTCTCCCTCCCTGGTGCTGTACAACACTCCAACACAACCCTGGCAGTGTCCCAGGCCAGGCTGGACAGGGCTTGGAGCAGTCTGGGACAGTGGAAGGTGTCCCTGCCCATGGCACTGGATGGGCTTTGAGATCCCTTCCAGCCCAAGCATTTCTGGGGTTCTGCGAAACCCCAGAGCTGGAAGTGCTTGAACACAGTCCAAGCTTTGGGCACCCCTCTGGCTGCCCTGCCATCCCCCAGCCCAGCAGGGACAAACCCCAGTGGTGCCCTGCAATCCCACGGTGGGTACAGAGATTCCATCCTCACCCTCACCGCCAGGTGCAGCCCTGGCCTGTGCAAGAGGCAGATGCTTTGGGAAGGATTTGTTTCACTGTCCTGTGCCTTTCCAGTGTCTCCAGAGCACCTGGCTCAGCACCAGCCTCACAGGGAATGGGGAAGAGGCTGTTCAGAAACACATCCTTTGTGCACAGCAACGAGGCGAGAAGCCCAGTGATTATCACCAGTGGCTTCTCTTTGAAAGAGTTCTTCTCTTTGCCCCATTAATAGGATAAAATTTGGAGAAGGAGCCTCTCATGCTGGTATTTCAAGCTAGTATTCCAAATCCTGGGAACTGTGAGATGCCCCAGCAGAAGTTCACCTGCACTGCCCCTTCACCAGCCAAGTGGCTCCAGCTCTGAACTCCCACAGCTTCACCGTGGACACCATCCAAGATTCTGCCCTGAAGCTGCTGTGACTCCCACCAGCTGAGGAGCTGCCCTCCTGATTCTTTTACTGGCAATTAGAAGTCATCATCTTTCTGTGGTGCTCATTACTGTGGTGTTTGAGTGCCTATTTTTACAGCCTGAACAGCTCTGTGCACCAGCTCCTCTCCTCACAGACAGAGAACCTCTCAGCTCCCTCTGGAAATGAGCTCTCCACATCCTGCACCCTGCCCTGCTCTTCCCTCCAATCACAGCATCCACGGCACTCCTTGATTAATTTTTTTCAAATAACATTGAAAGGATGAAAAGGCAGCACAACTGAAGAAGGCAGTAAACAAAGTCACTTAACTCTTTGCTGTCCTTCATGAGGATTTTAACTGCCCTGATTACATTGTCCAAGTGGATATTGGGAGAAAAAAAGACCTTGGAAGAAGTTGAGTCTGAAAATGCTTCCTGCAGTTCTGTGTTATCAAAAGCCAGAAGAGAAGGAATGACAACGGTGACTGAGAGCAGGTGGAACCAAAGGACACTCGTGTGTAATGTGAGAAACCAAACATCCCCTCCAGGTTGTGGCAGGGCCCGACCTGGACAGGTAGGCTGGGATTATTTCCTCCTCTTCCTTTTTCCTATTCTAAAACCAGAACTCCAGAAACAAAGGTCTCTGTAGAGCAGCAGCCATCTCTAAGGCCTGGGATGGTATTTTACAACAGGGAAACCAAGGCACACACAGAGGAAACATCTCAGTTAACACCCCTGGGAGGTGCCAGAACAGAAACCCCTCTGGGCTCCAGGCTCTTATCCTGGCAAATACTGAGAGGTGCATCTCTGCAACAACTGAAGTATTATTATCAGAAACAAGGATACCCTGAAACCAGAGCTCCTGGATGGTACTGAAGGGAGAGGTCAGATGGCTCTCTGCTTTCCTTGCAGCTCTCAGCTACATTTTCAAACAACAACTCTCTCAGATGTAACTGTGGTTTGATCCTGCTCCTCACCAGAGAAGCTGCAGAGAACTTTGTGCCAGCAGCACACCCACCCCCTTACCCCACGTACCCCTGCCCCAAGTCCCCTCCAGGAGATTCCCAGCAATCCAGCCCCTCCTGCTGGAGCTGGGGCTGCCAGTGCTGCTCACCCTCGTCGCTGTTGTCATCCACCAGGATGATCTCCTTGAGCAGGGGGGCAGGGGTGTGGTTCACAGCGCTGTGCACCGAGCGCAGGATCACCGACAGCGCCTCGTTCACAAAGATGAAGATGATGGAGATCTGGGGCAGGTCCTTCCCGTATTTCAGCTCTTTGCACCTGCAACACCAAGGGCAGAGAGAGACTGAGGTCAGCAGAGCTCTCAGGGCAGCACATCCATCCACACACATGGAAAATCCACAGGGCTGTCACCTCCCAGCTGTGCACTGCCTGCAAATCCATCCTTGAATCGCTGCTGCTGGGAAGAGAAAACAGCAAAGCAGAGCAACCCCGGGCTCAGAGAGCACACCCAGAGCTCACCTCACCCTGTGGTGCCTCACTCTGTGTGGCAGATGAGCAAGAGTGGCCTCCAGTACACAGCAAATGCCTCTAGCAGTTCAAGGGAAACTCCTCAGTCCCACTGGCCAAGATTTCCAGGTGCTCAGAAATGAGCCTTGTTCTTAAACAGCACTTGGGAATTTTCTTCCCATTTGCTTTGGAAAGAAATGAACATAAAAAGAGCCTTGGTTAAATAGTCTCAATAAATGTTTTTGCTCTCTCAGCAGATACTTCTGAGCAATCCCTGCCTCTGAAGCAGTGTTGTGACCCGGTGTCTCTGCACTCCACAGCCAGGATGGTTAAACCCAAACCCTTGTGACCACCCCCTGGTTTCAGGGATCATTCCTTAGCTCGGGCAGGGTTTGGGGCCGGGTCTCTGCTCACACAGACTTCAGAGCAGCACAAAAGCAGGAGCTCCCAGGTTCCCAGCCCTGGCAAGCAGCAGGTCCATGTTCCATGGACACTCCAGAGCTGGAGAGAGGGGACAGCCATGGAGCAGGGCTGGGGCAGCTCTGAGGGAAGGGGTGTTCCAGGTGACCCCAGGTGTCCAGGGACACAGATGTTGTTTCCCTGCCATGTTTCATCTCAACTCTTAACAGAGCAACTGTGGAAAGCAAACAGGAGATCTTAAATCACTTCCAACAGTTTAATTCAACTCTCCAGCTTCCCCCCCAACATGTGGGGTAAGGATGGCAGGAGCCCCCCTCCCACATCCATGACAGATCAGCCACAGAACACGAGCAGAGTTCCCAGAATTACAATGAATGTGCACAGAACAAACCCTGCCAGACAAGCAGAGAAAGACCAAAGGCAGTGACATCCCAGCAGCTCCTCGACTCCCCAGCAATGCCTCTGCATTTCATTGTCCTGGGTGTTTCTCAGGCAACAGAAGCCTTCCTCAGACTCCAGATGAGACTTGGGAGACAAAGATTTCCACAGAAATAGTTTTCTTTATGAATCTTCTTTAGTTAAACAAGTTTGCTGGGTGAAAACATGGCTGTGTTTCTTGATTTAACTATTGTCTACCCTACAGCAAGCCAAGAGCTCGACAGAAGGGAACCAAACACTGAAAAGGATCTTCCAAGGGGAAAATCTTTCTCTAAAATGAATGAAAGAATGGTCATGATGGGGCAAAGTGACAAGTGACCCTGAAATCCTGCCAGGAAAGCCAAACTAAACTGACTCAGACATTAAAAACAGCTTTTGGCAGATGTTGATACCTGCTCCAATGAAGTCAAGCTTGTCACAGGAGCAGAAGAGTTTCCTTTTAATCATTGTTCACCTCTGGGCAGCCTTCCCCCAGGAATGCTGCAGGGGATAAAGAGCTCGGCTTGTGATCAAAGAGCTTTGGAGGCAAATCCAAACCCAGCTCTTTGAGGTTCATCTCCTGCTCATTGGCATTCTCCCTGCACCAAGGCTCTCCCTCCCCAGCCTCCGAGGACAGGCAGACAAAGACCCAGGGAGAGGAGATGAGCCTGGGAGCCAGGAGTGGGAAAGGCCAAGGCACATTGCTGGGGCACAAAGCTGCACAGGCAGGAGAGGCTTTGCACAAACACCCTGCTCTGCTGGCTTTGGCCTCCACACGGGGCTGGAGGGCAGCAATTTTAAACCAAATCAACATCGAGTTTGTTGTGATCCTCCCACAGGGTCACTTCAGTGCTGGTGCCAAAAGCTGTGGGTGAGCAAAGCTCTGCCACAGCCTGCAGCTCCATGAGGCTTCTTCCAGTGGACAAACCAGCAAATATCCCTGCAAGTGTGCAGGAAAACACCTGGAACAGCTGGGCTGTCCTAGGGCACGGAGGGGAAAAGGGGAGAGCAACACTTGAGCTCAAACATCACTGCAAAGGCCAGGGAGAAGCTGCAGGAAACAGCAGGAATGGTGAGGATGGGGAGTGGTGGGGTTTGGGTTG
The DNA here is from genome assembly GCA_037013685.1 of Acridotheres tristis. NCBI lineage: Eukaryota > Metazoa > Chordata > Aves > Passeriformes > Sturnidae > Acridotheres > Acridotheres tristis. The sequence continues at coordinate 1,191,009 of CM072906.1, forward strand.
TTTCTTTCCAACATTTTTCGTAGAAAAAAGGCTGATCTGGATGTTAATCCTTCAGCCCATGTGCAGGCAGAGGCACAGGTGTCACTGCTTTGTTCTGGGAACACTCAGAGCAGGGAGTCAGCAGCTCAGCAGCCCAACCCTGCAGCCCCCACACCTCCCTCCTCACCTGCACCCTCCTGCACCCCCAGAAACACCCTGGCCACCTGAGAAGCTGCCTTTTCTGCAATGGTGGGTAGGCACAAGACGGGAAATCCCAGCTGCCTTCAGAACTTCAATGACAACCCTGAGGAAGAGCACAGAGAATCCAGCACCGAGCCCTGGCCCCAGCAGGAGCTCCAGGGGCTCAGGGAGGGTCCCAAGCAATGCACCAAAGCTCACCTGAGGCTCCTGACACCCACAGTTATCCCCCTCAGCCCTTGGTGGGCTGCCAGCCAAGGCCTTTGGAATTCAGATCCCAGGCCAAAATACTTCAAAATTCAGTGAGACATTAGAGCCCCTTCCAGTGCCTAAAAGGGGCCTATGGGAAAGCTGGAGAGGGAATTTCTGCAAGGACAAGCAGTGACAGGATAAGGGGAAATGGTTTTTAAGCTCAAAGAGAGTCATAATGGGCAGGAACTGTTCCTGTGAGGGTGGGCAGGCCCTGGCACAGGGTTCCCAGAGCAGCTGTGGCTGCCCCTGGATCCCTGGCAGTGCCCAAGGCCAGGCTGGACATTGGGGCTTGGAGCAGCCTGGGACAGTGGGAGGTGTCCCTGCCATGGGACAAGATGGGCTTTAAGGTCCCTACAACCCAAAGCACTTGGGATTCTGTGAATCTCAGGTTTTATTTTTAACACCCAGCTCATGCTTGTATCTGGCCAGCCCAAAGCAAGTCTTGTTCTGGGACACTGAATGCTCAGGGGAACACTCCCTACACTTAAAAACTTCTACATTTAAATTAAAAACAAGGGTTTGTATTTAGAGCACGATACATTGCAGTGTCAGTGATTAGCTACCCAGCTAAAGCCCATCATTTGATGTTTAATTTAGCCACACTCATCATTCCATCAGCACCAAAAGCTGTCTCCCAAAGCTCTCCCAGCCCATGGAGCAGCTGCTCTTTAGCCTCATGCACATCTGCAGGTGGCCCCAAGGCAATGCCCTGTCACATCTGCAGGACAGAGGCACTGGGCCAGTTTGCAACAGGGCCTGACTGGAGAAACCTGAGGGAGGCTGCAGGGGGTCCCTCCCCAGCCCTGCCCTGCCAGGTGGGAAACACCTCCCTGGCCCAGCACAGAGCACCTGCCAACATCTGGAAACAAATTAGTGCAGGTTACACAATTACATTTTGCCCCACTAAATCCTGCTCTCTCCAATTAAGCCTAGGCTGGCACCTGCTTGTAGGATTTATATCAAAATATCATGAATCAGTAGTGCAAAGAAAGAGCCACCTTACAGTTTTGTCTCTCCTTTAGATCAATGGGATATCAAAGAGGCATTTTATGTCCCATTAAATCATGCCTGAATATGTTCCATTAAATCATGCTCACAAAACTCTCCAAGTCTGAGAAGGCTGTGGAAAAACTCCCCATGTTCAGCACTGGGCTTAATTTAAGGACCTTGCTGAGGTCTCATTGAGAAATGTTCTTGGCCTTCAACAGGGGGGAGAAAAAGGAGTTTCCTCTGTCCTTGGTCCAGGGCTCAGGCATGAAGGGAGAGGTTTAGGTGGAGATCAGGAAAGGTTCTTCCCCAGAGGGTGCTGGCACTGCCCAGGCTCCCCAGGGAATGGTCCCGGCCCCGAGGCTGCCAGAGCTGCAGGAGCTGCCAGGGATGCCCAGGGTGGGATTGTTGGGGTGTCTGTGCAGGGCCAGGGGCTGGGCTGGGTGATCCTTGGGGGTCTCTTCTAGCTCAGGACATCTTTTCTTACTTCAGAACAGACTGAGGAGCTGATGACTGACACCAGTCCCTGCATAAAACAACTCCCAACATCCTCCAGGGACACAGGATCTGGGTGGGTGAAGAGGTGACACAACTCCTCCACTGTGACCACCACCACCTTTATTGGGTCCCAGATCTTTATTCTGCACAAAGCCCAAGTCTGCAAACATGAGAGAACCTGCAAAGGAAACCCACAAAACAAATGCATTTACAGAGAACATCTTTTCACCTGAATCTTTGCAGTTCCTGGTTTATGTAAGAAACTCCCAAAACAAAGGAAGGCTGAGAAGGGGAGCAGGGCTGAGTTTCTGCTGAACAGCGTGGCACACATCAGGCTGGATTAATCAAGTCAGCCAAATTCAAAAGACAAAAAGCATAAAAGCCCAGCTCTGCTCCAGCACATGTTTGCTGCTGCAGAGCCTGCTTTGAATCCTCTGGTCGTTTGTTTTCTGCTCAGCACACAGCTGTAAATCCACTCTTCAGAGCAGCCAGGGAGATTAGGATGTTTATTGTCTGTCTCAGTAACAGAAAAGGGATATCCCAGCATTTACTGCCTCGTGATCCCTCAGCAGAAAAATCACCTGGAATCACAGCAACCACTCCTGGAGCACGGGAGAGAGGCCACAAAGTGGCAGCTAACACTTACAAACCACCTCTTCCTGCCCAGTGATTTAACAAGATCCACTCTATCACTCAATTAACACCTCTCATCTGTTCTCTGGGGCACAAAGCCATTTCCATCAACCACCTGCAACTGCCCTGCCTGGCATCAGCCAAACCCCAATGGTTTCTACACCTTCCTTTCCCTATATAACCCACTGATCAACACCAATAAATGCAGTTTATGGACAGCCTGGAGTGTGGACTGTTCCAAGATAACAGAGGCACTCCCTGGGCTTCAGATCAGGCCAGGTTTGCACAGAGCTGCCAGAGATGTCTGTGCTGTGGGTGGGACCTTTCAGAAAGAAAACAATTTCATGAAGGGCCAATAATACATTCAATTCTTTCAGGAGAGCTTTAGGCTGGAGATAGGAAAGGTTCTTCCCCAGAGGGTGCTGGCACTGCCCAGGCTCCCCAGGGAATGGTCCCGGCCCCGAGGCTGCCAGAGCTGCAGGAGCTGCCAGGGATGCCCAGGCTGGGATTGTTGGGGGGTCTGTGCAGGGCTGGGAGCTGCGCTGGGTGATCCTTGGGGGTCCCTTCAAACCCAGGGTATTTTATGAATCTGTGATGCCCTAAACAGCTCAGAGCTCAGGGAGCAGATGGGCACTATTGCTGCAGCTTGCTTTGCCCCCCAGATCACTGAGCAGAAATCCTGCTAATCCTGAGAGATCTGCAATCCCTAATCCCAGAGGCTGCATCAAAGATTATATCCACCCTTGGGCACAGGAATTATCTTCCACCTTCCATGCTGTGCCATGACGTGTTATCCACTCCTGACAGCTCCCACATCTACTCTGCACACATCTCAAAATTTCTAGACTGCCACAGTTCCTTAATTTGTGCCTTTTGCATGGCCCCTTCCCCCAGTGCCAATACGAAATGCTCACCAAAGTTTTAAGTGGAGATGAAATCCCATTAAGTGTAGCTGTCCCCATTCCCAGGGAAGAAGCAGCACTCCATTCCTCTGGTCAGAGTTCCCGGGATTTCAAATATGTCCAATGTTTTAAAGGGAATACTTGGATTCAGACAAAAACCAGGCTGCAACAGGCTATCTGAAATGATCCGGCAGTAATTTGATTTTCCTAATGATGCTCTTCTACTCAATCCAGCCTGGAGCCCTCCAGAGCCAACAGGGGGCACAGGCAGAGCTTGTCAAGATCCAGAGAGGCACAGACTGGGAGGAGTAAAGAGGTGAAGAAGTAAAGAGGTATTAAAAGAACCCCACTGAAGGAAAAGTGGCTGCTGCTCAGTCTCAGAACATTGATGGTGGTTTATAATCACAGTTCTAATAAGCAAGTAGAGAAAAATCCAGCCTCACCCTCACTGGGTGCAGCAGTCCCACCCTCTGGCTGGGGATGCATTTTTGCATTTTATGGACCCACCACAGAGACACATTTTGGAGGGAAAGAGGGGAGACCTTTTGCCCTGAGCTCGTTCCTCCAGCACCCAGTCCTAGTGCAGGGACACTGCCAGCTCAGCCCCAGCACCCAGTCCCAGTGCAGGGACACTGCCAGCTCAGCCCCAGCACCCAGTCCCAGTGCAGGGACACTGCCAGCTCAGCCCCAGCACCCAGTCCCAGTGCAGGGCACTGCCAGCTCAGCCCCAGCACCCAGTCCCAGTGCAGGGCACTGCCAGCTCAGCCCCAGCACCCAGTCCCAGTGCAGGGACACTGCCAGCTCAGCCCCAGCACCCAGTCCCAGTGCAGGGGCCCAGCTCAGCCCCAGCACCCAGTCCCAGTGCAGGGACACTGCCAGCTCAGCCCCAGCACCCAGTCCCAGTGCAGGGCCCCAGCTCAGCCCCAGCACCCAGTCCCAGTGCAGGGCACTGCCAGCTCAGCCCCAGCACCCAGTCCCAGTGCAGGGCCCCAGCTCAGCCCCAGCACCCAGTCCCAGTGCAGGGCACTGCCAGCTCAGCCCCAGCACCCAGTCCCAGTGCAGGGACACTGCCAGCTCAGCCCCAGCACCCAGTCCCAGTGCAGGGCCCCAGCTCAGCCCCAGCACCCAGTCCCAGTGCAGGGCACTGCCAGCTCAGCCCCAGCACCCAGTCCCAGTGCAGGGCACTGCCAGCTCAGCCCCAGCACCCAGTCCCAGTGCAGGGACACTGCCAGCTCAGCCCCAGCACCCAGTCCCAGTGCAGGGACACTGCCAGCTCAGCCCCAGCACCCAGTCCCAGTGCAGGGACACTGCCAGCTCCACTTGGGCTCGGCCAAGGCAAAGGCAAGGGAGGCCAAATGGAAAGTGAAGAAATGCCAGTGGAACACAGAACCCTCTAATACAGGGAAGGGCTCAAACCTCCCCTACAGTCCGAGGGAAGAGGTCACACACGGGGTCCTGGGCTTCCTGTCCTTCCTTGGGCATAAGCCATGGAATCACTGAGGCTGGAAAAGCCCTCTAAGGCCAGCACTACTCCAGCACCACCCCATTCACCACTCAGTGCCACATCCACAGTGGGGCCTCCCCCACTGCTCTGGGCAGCCCCTTCCAATGCCCAGCCACCCTTCCAGTGAGAAATGTCCCCCAATATCCAATCTAAAGCTCCCCTGGCCCAGCCTGAGGCCGTTCCCTCTCCTCCTGTCCCTGTTCCCTGGAGCACAGCCCGAGCCTCCCTGGCTGTCCCCTCCTGTCAGGTTCAAGCCATGACAATTGTCCATCCTTCAGACCCAGGACACAAAGGACACACAAAGGACACCCTGTGCAGTGCCCACCTTGCACACAGGCTGGAACAGAAGCCACTCAGGATGGGCAGGCCCTGCTCTGCTTTGGACAGATGTCAGGTCTGGAAAACACAGCCAGGAGAAAAGGTCAATAAAATAAGAGCAGGAAAACAGCAGCCTGCTCTGTGCAGCCACTGGAACACACAGTGCCTTGGCCTGACTGGTGCCTGGCACAGGTAAGGATGGCAGCACCCTGGAGGATGACTTTGGAGCACTCAGGACTGTGCTGTGCCCTTAGGGAACACACTCATGGCCAGTGCAGGAGTGGGACCTGCCCACAGGGAGGGTGTGAGGAGCAGAGTCTGCCCACACTGAATAATCTCAGTGCCTATTTCATAACTACAGCACCATCAGCTCTAATGCTGCACATCTCTCATCTTCCCAGGGATGCCCCTCAAGACATCATTGTGTTCAGGACACAAATGTCCCCCAAAGCATGAAGGGGACATCTCTACCTGTTCTTCTGAAATGCCACCAGCAGCAACCACCATGGAGAGGGCTGAACACCCTGGGGCTGCAGAACACCCATGGCTTTGGGGCTCTGTGCTGCTCCCTCACCCTCTGGAGTTATTCCTACAGCTCCCAGTGGGGTCCTACTGCACCTCTCTCCAACTGTGTGGGATCAGCCATCACAGACACCCAGCACACAGGAAGAGTCAGACACAAAAATCTGTGCCAGCTGCCACAAAATAGACCCAGATCACAGAATCATTGAGTGGGGTTTAGTTGAAAGGGACCTTAAAGATTATCTGAGCCCATCCAGATCCTGTGTACCTGTGGATGAGCACAGGGCAGACAAAGAATGTGGTGGTTCTGATTATGGACAGCACTCCTCTTTATAAAAGTAGATCCTGATGATATGTTCTCCCAGATTTTCTCCTCTCCTCCATATCAGAGTCTCCCTTCCTCCTGCCTGCCCACACCCCCCACCCTTTATTTTTAATTCTGAGTACCCAGGATCTCCCCAGTCTGGATCCTGACTTATTAATGATTTCTCTTTTGGCCATCACACTAAATAAATCCAGCTAACGTGCTTATCAGGAGCTTATCCCTTCCTGACATTTCAGTCTTGTAGCAGGCTCAAGGGTTTGAATATTTAAACAGGCAAATATTCTTTTGATCAGTAGAATAAATGACTTGTTATTTCCTGTCCTTAAAAACACCATGAACATCATGGAAGTGTTTGGCTACGTTGGCACATCTTCCACAGGGCTGTGGAGCTGTTCCTGTAAAACATGGCTCAGGAGCAGAGAAGGAGTTCCACACACATATTTAAATGCCTTTTCTACCATGAACTATGGAACTGCCATGTTAAAGCCAAGGGTGTGTGAGAGACAGAATTAGTGCACAGGAAGTGGAATTCTCCCCCAGATTCCTATCCCAGAGATTCCTGCTTCAAGAAAACATCAGCTTGCAAAGAAAAGAGTCACCAGTGCATCTCTCAGTGCTGAGGTTCTCAAAACTGAGAGCACTGCTCAAATAGGAAGTAGCAGCAATTTTACCCCATTACAGAGATCAGGATTCCTCCCATGCTGTGGCACAGGAGCCCACAGCCTGTGTGTCCCTGGCACTTTTCAGGACAGCACAAGGAATGTCATCCTCTGTACCCAGTTCTTGCACAGAGCCTCTGGCTTCTCATCAGTCCCAGCAGCACACGGCAGGGCTGGCCACAACCTCTGCCCTGCAAGCTCCAAGGCCTCCTCGTGGCCACATCTGGCCATCCACAGCACAGCTGGAAGCTCCCAGTTTGACAAGTCCCCAGGAGAAGGAGGCTGCTGCCTCCTTAACCAAGGCATCAGGGATTTAAAGAACCCAAGATGTCAAAGTTGTGATGCCCAGGGATGAAGTGGTCAGCCCCAAGGGGACAAGAGGTCAGCAGGGCTCAGGAGCAAAGCCTGCAGGTCCTGCTGCCTGCCTGGTGGCCTTTCCCTCCTCCCAGGCAAGGAAGATTGGGCAGGAGGAAAGTTAAGAGCATTTTTTTCTCTATTTGTTTTAAAACAGTGCCCTGCAAACACAGCTGAACTCGGAATGATGTCCAAACAAGCATGGACTGAAGGAGCAGGCTTTGAAAAGGCTGTCAGCAGCATTTTACATGATCACAACAGAGGCAGCAGCACCCTGCCCTCCCCTGCCACCAGGATCCCAAGCTGTGAGCCCAGGGCAGCTCTGACTCCATCACCCCGTACTGAGCAGCCCCTGTGCTTCCAGCAGGGAAGGGCAGGCAGGGAACCCTGACTGCTCCACAGGGACAACTCCACATCCTGGCCACTGGCAAGGGCTGAGCACTCACAGATGAAAGGCAGTAATGTAAAACTGTAAATTAACAGTAAAGTGTAAATTAACAATAAATTGTATATTAACAATAAGTTGTAAATTAACAGTGCATGTGCTGACATCCTCTGTAGCTGCTCATGTAGGCACAGTCCTGGACAAGGTAATTCACAGACAGCTCATCTAAGGCAGAGCTCCCTTCAAGGTCAATGAAGTGACACTGCCACTGCCAAAGGACAATTTATTCCAGCCCTCCATCCCAGGTACATTTCTGTCAGGTAAAACACACTAAAGCTGTTTTCTGGAAAGGTGAAAACACCTTTTTTCCTCCCCTGATCAGAGGCTGCCCAGGCTGAACGTTCAGACAGACATCAGTGAGGGACGGGAGCCCTTGGTGTCCCAGCCAGGGATTGCAGGGTGACAGTCCCACCAGCAAACATCACAGCTCTGCTCAGGCAGCTTGGGATAAAACGGGCACTGCTGGAAACCTTCCCTCTCAAACTGAAAATGAAACCCTCGGTACAGAGCCTGAGGTAGGAGTGTTTTACTTGAATAGATCTCACGGGAACCCAGGATTTTGACATCCCCAGGACAGACTTGGGGCAATGAAGAAGAAAAGTGGCCACCATGTCTGCTGCCTGGAACAAGGTGGAATGATGCCACTGCTGGAAGAGCTGGCATAAAAATGATGAACTTAAAAGGCACAATGGACTTTTAGAGACAGCTCTGCTTCTTTGTGATCACAGAGCCTTGCTGCTGACAGCTTTATGAACTGGAAGATGAAGAGGTTTTTAAACCTTTCCTGTTACGTACAGAAATCACTGGATAAGTTTGTTTAACCTCTGCCACAATTGGATCAGCCTCAGCAGAGGGGTGTCACTGAGCCCTGTGTGCCAAATTCCTGCATGAGGAATGTCACACAGGGAGGGCTCTGCCATCCCAGCAAATGTCACACGGGGAGGGCTCTGCCATCCCAGCGTGCCAGAGCTGGCACCAGGGAGAGCTCAGCCACCCACAACTGGCTCCGAGGAGAGTCTGCCATCCCAAAACCCTGGAACTGGCTCCAAGGAGAGCTCTGCCATCCCAAAATCCTGGAGCTGGCTCCAAAGAGAGCTCTGCCATCCCAAAACCCTGGAACTGGCTCCAAGGAGAGCTCTGCCATCCCAAAACCCTGGAGCTGGCTCCAAAGAGAGCTCTGCCATCCCAAAACCCTGGAGATGGCTCCAAGGAGAGCTCTGCCATCCCAAAATCCTGGAGCTGGCACCAGGGATTGCTCTGCCATCCCCAAATCCTGGAGCTGGCACTACCACAGCCCACCCCAGCACAGACTGCTCACCAGGGCACACTGGTGAGACACTTGTACTCTGTGTGCAGAAAAGGAGAAAAACAAGTGCCAAGCACAATCAAAAGGGTCAAAACCAGCAGATGGGGCAGATTCAGATCTGCTCTTCCCCTCATATTGCAGTGTCAGGTACCAGTTGACTGAATGCAATTAACTGCCCAGAAATAGTGGTGCCCCTCCATGTAGGGGACACTCAGGATGGAGAGTTAACAAAGCAAAGACCACACACAAGTGTTCACTGCAAAGTGCCACAAGTTTGCCTTGATTCCACAGAGGGAGCTCCACACCCCCCCTGCTATTCTGGGCAGAGATTTGCTCCTGTGTGTCACAGGTGACATCTTCCACCTCTGCCAAAACAAAATACACAACAGACAGAACTGGGAGACAAAGGTGACCAGCTCAGAGCCCGAGCACACAAAGGCACCCAGTTTAACCCATTGCAAAACTGCAACACCAAGAAACACCCCCCAGCAGGTAGGGAGGGATCCAACCCAACACAGCCAGTCAAAGAAAAGCTGAATTACCACAAGGTTAAGAAAAAAAAAAACCACAAATAAAAATACTCCAACTTCTCCCTGTCTTCTCATAAAACCCCAAACCAAAACACAATGAATTTTTAGTGACAGGCTGCAGATGTCCCACAGGTGGGCTTTCACATCCTTCTGGTTGTTCCTGCCTCGACCTGCAGAGATCCAAAGGACAGCAGCCACAGCTCCCTCCCACAGGCACTTCAGGGAGCCCTTCAGGGCTGCTCCACCCCAGAGCCCAGGATTTGAGGAGATTTGTTTGCTGCCACACCAGAGATGCTGACAGGAGCATCTAAAGCCTGACACAGTGACACAGCTCCTCTGTCACCCTGCCAGCAGCCCAGCCCAAGGGAGCCAGAGGTGGCAGTGAGCACACACTGCCTGCCTGGCTGTGTATGGAGGAGCACTGGCCATGGATGTGGCACTTGGGGACATGGTGGTGGCCTTGGCTGTGCTGGGCTGGACTCGATGGTCTTGGAAGGTTTCTCCAACCTAAATTATTCCATAATACACTTGACAAAACAGAGCAAACCAATATCAAAATATGTGCAGAGATACACAATAAATCTGAAAGGCTTAAACGTGATTTCTGATGAGTGTAACTCTGCAGCTTCCCAAGACATCCTCATCACCTCCACACACCAGAGGTTTGGATGCACACCTGAAAAGTGGAGAATTCTGGACTCTTCTCTCTCATCCTCACTTTACCAGGGCCACTGGACTTTTACCAGCTTTTCACAAGCCTTAACACCAAATCTTCCCACACCTGCACAGCAAAACACATCCAGACACACCCAAGGCTTGGCTTTGCTGCCTGCAGCTTCTCAGGTTCCCTCTGGCCCACAGGAACCCACAGGAATTTATCAGCTGAAGGCCTGGGAGGTAAATCCTGATCCATCCATGGAGCACTGATGAGATTGAATGATTTCCCCATGGCTGGGCTGCAAAGCACCGTGGCTGAAGGACAAAATGTTGTAAATCCCACTGCAAGGTTCTGCTGTGCCAGCACAGGCAGGTTCAAGCTCCCTGGATACTTTAATCCACGGGCACTGCTTCCCTACACATCTGTGCTGCCTGAAAATCCCAATGGCAGAGGAAAAACCTTCTGGCTTTGCCCTTCTAGTGACAAACAACTCCACAAATGAAACCCACTGGTACCAAACAAGCTTCATTTATGCTGTCCTCTGAAATAAAGCTTCACCAGGAAATGAATTGATCTCCATTTGTCCTTTGTAAAGATTATGAACAGGCTTAAAAGCAAGCAAATGCTCAGCCTGCTATTCATCCTGCCACTTCCTCATCATGCTCCATTCATTAATTGCTTATTCTAGTTTGGATTTTGCTGATTCAGTGCACATGTCTGCTTGCAAAAGGGACTGCCAACATTAAATCTATTGTGTCTATCCTATGATGTACATTTTTTTGTGACTCAAGCATCTTAATACACCTAATGCTGTCTGGTACAGTTCACTGTACACAGATCCAGGTTCTCAAACTATTTCTGACCACAAAGCCCTGAAACTTCCTCACGTTTCCCCAGAAAACCCGATTTTAAAGCACCTACTTTATTCCCAGTAATTCTTCTTCAGAAACGTTCAGCTCTATTTTAGAATTAGGCTCTCAAAAATAGGCATTACAATTTAGGGACATACAGACATTTCTAAAGGCACATTACTTGGCGAGTCCTAAGAAGAAATCATCTGCAAAGTTGTAAAAACAAAAATGTAGAGAATGGGATTTACTCTGGTGAGAGGCTTTGTAATAAAGTTATTAGGCTCAGACAGATCTAAGGGAGATAAAAGCCAGAGCAATTCCCAGTGTCACATCCACTTACCCAGCTCTGCCCATGCCCAGCTCTTTCACACACACACCATAAGTCGTTGAGACCTCCTTGCTCTTGGGTTTTCCTGCTGGAAAACTGCACAAATGGCTGCAGGACCAAGGCTGTCAAAGCAGCAGAGCTTGACTCCCCCTCTGCCTGGTCTGGCTGGGCATGTGCTGGTTTGGAACAGAAAAGCTCAGGGCAGTCCAGGGGAGCAGGCTGGTGGCACAAACAAACACACAAGCCCTGATTTCCTTGGAAGCCAACTGGAGAGAAGTGTATCCAAAGCTTAAACTGGTTCATTTATTCTCATAAGCACAGTTTAGCCAGAAGTATTTATGATAATACAGGTATTTTTCAGCAGAGGAGTTCAGAGGAGCACAAAAGCAAGTTGTTAAATTACACTAATCCCATCCTCTGCCAAAGTGATCATTTAATACTTCTGTTTACATTAGGAACTGTTCCACAGCACACTCCTGCCACAGAAGTCTTCCCTGAAGCACCATGTTCCCAACTTACAAGAACAGGTAATAACTTTGCAGCCAGGAAGGGAAAATTGACAATTAGTGGAATGTATGACATAAAGAGCCCTGAGGTGCTGTGCTATAAATCCATGGTCACAGTGTTTGCAGGTGACACTGAGCAGCACAATGGAAATAAGAGACTCTCTAACAGCCACTAAGCAAACTCCAGTTGTTTTCCCCAAAGCACTTTCTTCCCAACTGGGTTTAAAGAAGATATTGGGACTTGAAGCACCAAAGGCTTCTGACACTCCTGACCCCACACAAGCTGCCAAAGTGTGCTCCAGTGACCTCTGCTTCAAAAGGGAAAGAAAGAAAGAAAAAGCTGTCCTGTGTCCCCACCTAAACCCACGACAGAAACACAGCACAAACCCCTACACTGACTCTGGGGGGACTTCTCAGCTCCCTGGAGCCAGCCCCAGCTGCCTGTCTAAGGAGCCAGAACTGCTCCTGCAGGTCACAGGAGCAGGCTAAAATAATAATCAACAAATGTAAAGCACGGCAGGAGAAGTGTGCCTTTAGGGTCTTTACTTGCCCAGTTTTCAAGAAAAAGCATTGCTGGAAGTCAGGAGCAGCATGTCCAAACACACTGAGGAATAAAGATCAATATGGGTATTTATTCAACAGCCTGCTGGTTTGTGTTAGTGTATTATTTGTATTAGGAAAGCAATGGAGCAGCAGAGAGGCTTTTTCCTCTCTGCAAATCATCCCAAAGGCAGCAGAAGTTGCAGCTCCATCCCCGGAGGGCAGGAGGGACAAAGGGCACCAGCAGCCCCTGCACACACAGAGCAGCAGCAGCAGCAGCTCCTCAGAACTCAGGGAGAAATAAAAAACCTGAGTTTGTCTGGAGCTGGGTTTGGAACAATCTTCTACTCCCGTGACCTTCAGAGCAGGGGGGACAGCCTGGGCACAGCCTCCAGTGACACCACCAGGACCGCACTGGGCTGCAGCTCTGATCCCTGCTCTGGGACAGGGACAGGGACAGCTGGGGCTGGGCCAGGGCAGGCTCAGGCTGGATTTTAGGGAAAGGTTCTTCCCCCAGAGGGTGCTGGCACTGCCCAGGCTCCCCAGGGAATGGGCACGGCCCCGAGGCTGCCAGAGCTGCAGGAGCTGCCAGGGATGCCCAGGGTGGGATTGTTGGGGGGTCTGTGCAGGGCTGGGAGCTGGGCCGGGTGATTTTGCTCCTCAAGACAGACCCTGAGGGGCTGGAGCGTGTCCAGGGAAGGGAACGGAGCTGGGAAGGGTCTGGAGCCCCAGGAGAGGCTGAGGGAGCTGGGAAGGGGCTCAGCCTGGAGAAAAGGAGGCTCAGGGGGGCCCTTGTGGCTCTGCACAACTCCCTGACAGGAGGGGACAGCCGGGGGGGTCGGGCTGTGCTCCAGGGAACAGGGACAGGAGGAGAGGGAACGGCCTCAGGCTGGGCCAGGGGAGGTCAGGGTGGACAGCAGCAGGAATTTCCCCATGGGAAGGGTGGTCAGGCCTTGGCAGGGGCTGCCCAGGGAGGTTTGGACTCTCCATCCCTGGAGGTGCCCAAGGAAGGGCTGGATGTGGCACTCAGTGCTCTGGGCTGGGGACAAGGTGAGGATCAGGCACAGCTTGGACTGGATGGCTTGGAGGGATTTTCCAACCCCAGTGATCCTGGGATTCTCCTGAGCTGGGTCCCTTCCAGCTCAGGAGGTTTCCATGACTTTGTGCAACCTGGCAGAATAAAACTGCCTGGAGCCACACAGAGATGGGATAGACTGGGCAGGACAGAACACATGGACAGAAAATATCCAACAATCCATCCCTGAGCTGCAAATCTGCTCTGGCTTTGGAGAGCCCTGTTCTGAGGCACAGCTCCTGCATGCCAGAGCTGTGACACTGATACTCACTGCTTGATTTCTCTACTTGCTCTCCCAGAAAATTTCCAAGTGGCACCTTTCCAAGTACTGGAAAATATTACTTTGCCTTTTTTTATGGCTGAAGCTATAAAAAGCCAAGGGCAGGAGTGTTTTTCATACAATGCTGGATCAAACCCACAACCATTAGGAGAGAAGGTACACAACTACTCCTGGCTTTTTCCTAGAGCTGTAAGGATCTTTTAATACACTCCTTCATGCAATTCACAAAGGGAATTTTACATCTGAAAAAGACATTTTTTTTTTGTTCTTCCACTGTCTTGACTCCTATCTGGTTTTCCCTATAGTTATTTGATGAAGAAAAAGCCCTACATCTTTCCTCTCTTTTCCTAGCTTTTGTTTGGATGTACCACTGAAACCCATCAAAGCACTCTTTGCAGAAGGTAAAATAATGGATTGTCGTAGCACATTGTGCATGCAAGAGAGAAGGAGCTCTTCTGACCTCTTTTGTTTGCAATAAGCAGCAATCACAACAAATAAACAGGCATGAAACTCCATTTCCCAGCAAATACCACTCTCATAATTCAAGTAGTTTGTTTTGCCCTTCTTAAACACTGTCCTTCTCCTCAGACTCACTTCATCAAGCCTGGCTGAACAGCCCAGGGCAGGACGAGTGACTGGCACATCACCACAAATGTGTGCTCAGGAATGTCCCAGATCCTCCAGGAAACCATCACTGAGCTCTCCCACTGGCTGCAGTAATATCTGCACATCTCAGACACTTCTACCACAGCCAGCACGGTCCTGTGGGCAGAGGGAAAGGAAAAAAAGCATCTTGTTTCATTCCAGGAGGTTGTGCAACCTCAATTTCAGGGAGGAAATGAGATGAGATGTATGGAGCAGTGACAGGGGCATCTCCTGCCCAAGCTGTGGCAGGTGTAGAGAAAAGATCTCATTTCAGTGCCTTGGTACCAGAGAAATCTGAGACAAAGGCACCTGCAAAGCCAGGGAGTTCAGTTACCCCCAAAGTGGAAGAGATTTCTGTACTTTCACAGGAAAATAAGTATGGTGGCACATGAAAGTTTCCCATCAGAGCCAAGCAGAGGGCACAGGCTGAGCTCCCTGCCACAAACCATGGCCAGTGTGGGCTCTGCAGGAACATCTGGGATCCAGCACAAGAGATGGGAGGGCAGCAGTGGCTTCATGGGCAGGAGACTCAATCACAGCCTCCAGGTGCATCCTCCTGATGGGTCTCAGTCACAGCCACATTCATCACTTGCCAAATATGCATTCTGTTGGGATTGAAAAACCAAAATGGAATTCTTAAGCCCTGCAACATTCCATAAGCCTGAGGGAGGCTGAGGCCCCAAGGCAGCCCCATGGCAGAGGGCAGGAGACTCTCCAGGGATGGGGAGAGGCCCCGAGGGGACCAGGGCCTCCCTCCACCCCACAATGTGCTCTAGCACCCAGCAGGTACACACTGAGAGAGGCCACATACAAACCACTTGAAAGAAAAATTAATCAGAACTTGATTTAGTTTCTTTAAGTTGTCTAACAACAACCCAAAGCCTACCCAGAAGCCAAAACTCTCCATCTTCTGCACTATATCCCCAAGAAAAGCTCTCAGCTTGCTGTTCATGAGGTCCCTGGTAATAAAGCAGCTGAAGGCAGATGGTGCTGAAAAGCCCAATTGCTGGCAGGCTCCCATGGCAGCAGTCTGGAAATTCGTGGGTGATTCAGGCAGTGGGATGGCTGTGACTCACCCCCACACACCACGGGGACAGTCACAGCGAGCAGGATGTGACACTGCTCCCTCTTCAGCTGCAGGGGATGGGGAGGCTCTGCCCAGGGCACCTCTCCACGGGGTCCCATGGTGAGAACACAGCAGCAGATCAGGCTTCCAACACCTCCAGACATTTTCCATCAGAGGATCCCAGAATGATTTGGGTTGGAAGAGACCTCAAAGCTCATCCAGCCCCACCCCTGCCATGGGCAGGGACACCTTCCACTGTCCCAGGCTGCTCCAAGACTCGTCCAGCCTGGCCTTGGATGCTCCCAGGGATGGGGCAACCTCCCTGGGTAACCTGGTCCTGCATCTCCCCACTCTCTCAGGCAGGAATTACTTCTCAATATCCCATCTAACCGTGTCCTCGGGCATTTTTAAGCCATTCCCCCTCATCCTATCACTACACAGTCCCTTTCCATGCATTTCCATGTGCAGGACCCCAAGGCAGGCAGGAGAAGGGGTTGTGTGTGCAGGCTGGGAAGCCCTCAAAACATGTGAAAAATCAAACTGTGGGAGTTGCTTATCTCTTACACCATCCTTGCTCTTCACTTTAATAGCTCGAGGCTCCCCTCCTGAGAACAGCTGTCAAGAGATTTGCAGCAGCAGGAATGTGTCATCTGCACCCAATGATCCAATAGTCCTAACAATTGTGGGTATTATTTCTCTTAAATCTACCCCTTAATCCTATAATGCCATAAAATACCACTGAATCAGAGCTTAGCAGGATTCCAGAAAGGAACAGACTTTTAAAGAGATAATGAGAACTCCACATTTATATTGGATAGGATTGAAAGGAGAGAAGGGGGGAGGTAGAACATACCAGATGGGCAGATTATTTCATAGTTTCCCTTAATATGATTTCTTCAACCTGAAGCATCTGGTAATTCCACTATCAGAGATTAGATACTGGATAAGATGGACAGGCAGGCTGATCTAACAAAGCAATTTTATTTTCTGGCTACACATAGGAGAGGTTCCCATTAAATCCTGTATCACAGGATAAAACAGAGGTGCATAAAATGTTGTATCCAAGCAGGTAATGGCTGCAGGCCCTGGGACCCCATGTAAATATGTGTCACTTTCGATATAGAAAACAACCCTTCTCCCAAAGCCCCCATCCTCGCCAGGCAGGCGAGTGCTGAGAATGGATAAACAATAAAACTCACACAGCAGCCTTGTCCTTCAGAGGCTTTTGCAGAAAATTGAAGAAAATCTCTCCAGCTCATTTTTGTGGAGATTTGTGTAGAAGTCCTGCAGGCTGCAGGCAGCACCTTGGGTACTTCCAATCTGGAAGCAGAGATTGTTTTCCAGAACATGCAGGAATCTCATCTTAAAGCCAAAAAACCCAATCAAGCATGACAGAAATGTGTTCCCAGTGCCCTTCTCATTATGGCACTGTTTGGCAGCAAGTTCTGGAAGAACTCACCCCAAAACACCAGTCCTGCCTGATTTAGCCCAAAGAAGAGCTTTCCCAGCCATCCCAACTGGAAAATCTCGTGCACAGCCAGCACAACCTCTCCTGCTCAGCAGAGGGTGGGGATCAGCACCTGTCCAGGTGTGACAGGCACAGCTCCCCTTTGGAATCAGCCCCACACAGCTCATCCCACACCACTGGCACCACTTCTCTGGAATCAGCCCAGGGCAACCCCCACGCCCCCAGGGGGGAACAGCAGGGAGGAGTTCCCACCTCCCAGGCCAGGTGAGCAGCCCCAGCAGGGATGGGGAAAGGGGAATGGGGAAAGAGGAGAGGGGGAAAAGGGAACAGGAAAGGGGAATGGGGAGAAGGAAAAACAGAGAAGTGGAACAGAGAAAGGGGAAAGAGGAGAGGGGAAAGGGAAAGGGAAAGGGAAAGGGAAAGGAAAGGAAAGGAAAGGAAAGGAAAGGAAAGGAAAGGAAAGGAAAGGAAAGGAAAGGAAAGGAAAGGAAAGGAAAGGAAAGGAAAGGAAAGGAAAGGAAAGGAAAGGAAAGGAAAGGAAAGGAAAGGAAAGGAAAGGAAAGGAAAGAAAGGAAAGGAAAAAGAGGATGAGGAAAGGGGAAGATAAAAAGGGGAAAGAGGGAAGGGAAGGGAAGGGAAGAAGGAGAGAGGGGAAGGCATAAGGGAAGTGGAATAGAAAAGGGGAGAGGGGAAAAATGAAAAGGGAAAGGGGAAGAGGAAAAGGGGAGAAGAGAAAGAGGAAGGTGAAAAGGGAAGGGATAAGGGAAGGGGAAAAGAGAAAGGGAAATGAAATTGCTGAACTAAAGCAAAGATGATAATCCAAACTATCAGAAAGTGACACCACAATTCCCCAAATCAGGGCAAACAAGGTATTCTGCCACAGCTCCTGGTGCCGGGAGAGACCTCACCTTCTCCTGAACAACATCCTCACACCTCTGGGACCATCTTCCCAGGGAAACTCCCTCCTTTCTCTGCCTCTGGGCAGGACTGAGAGGCCCTGAGCTGTGAGCTGGGCTGGCTCCTCCTCACCAACAGCACCTGAAACCCCTCAGAGCAGGGATATGTGAGTCCCTGAACCCTCAGTGATGCTGCTCGAGGTGCAGGGAGCCCGAAGATGCAAAAATACACTCAAAATGTGCCAAACTTTCCCTAGACTCCCCTTGCTCCACTTCCCTTTGGCCACAGGCTCAAAAAAGGAGCAGGAAAAGGCTCAGAGCTCTGATGCAGCATTGCTCAGCACTCAGGGCAGTGACACTTGACCACATAAATCTTTCCTTAAAAACAAGGCAAACTGAGAGGAAAGGCTGGGGAGTGCCAGCCTGTGCCAGGACCAGTCCCAGTCCATTGGCATTCCAGACACTCTGCAGCCTTTAGCTGAACCACACAGGCTTCACTATTATATTTAAAACTACTACATGCTTTGTAATGCTTATCAGCTGGAGGGTTTTCAACAGTTTTTCCTACTAATGCTGCAATTTCAAAGCCATTTAGGGTAATTTCCCTTGACTTGAATCTATTTTAATCAGAAACCAGGATACTTGACTTAAATGGTTTGTGTTCAACCCTTCATAAAATCAGCCATAAAACTTGATGCACTAAATAGCAAGGGAACATTGAAGCCAGAGGTAGGAAGAGGTGAAACTTTCCAAACTCTTCAGCAAACTCCAGCCTATTACACATCAGACCAACTGTTCTCTTACAATATCAAGACAATTGATCCCAAAAACAAAAAGAAAACCAATAAACAAAACTCACTCCTGAAGTTCTCCAATAGATAAAAGGCACTCAGTACCCACAAATTCTCTCCCAAGTCTCAGCCCAGCTCCAAACTGAAGCATTTTTAATGCAGTGCTGTGCTCTGTCCTCTCCCCCTCTCTCTCTTGGAATGATGGATCGTGGAACTGAGGAAAAATACACCGCAAGCCTGAAAATGTCAGAATTAATCCTTTCCTTCCCCCCAAATCTGAAAAGAAACATTACTTCTCAAATTAATTCTCGCCAAGTAATGCTGGCTCTGCTGGAAGTCAGAGCTGTGGATGAGAAATGGAAATCAGCAGCTCAGCCTCAGGTAAGAGCTGGAGAAGGTCTCGCTCCAAGGATCCTGCATTGTGCTGGGATTTGCATATCACAGAGGCAAAGGTGAATTTGTACCTGCAATTCAGCCTGGCTGGAGGAGCTGCAGCAGCAGAATGCAGGCTGGGCCTGCAATCCTTTGGAAACTCAGCCAGGGATTTCTGCTGTCAGTGCTTGACAGCCATGGGGCTGCTCAGAATTCAGGCAGAGCCCAGAGAGGGGAAGGAACAAGAGCTGTCCCTGCCCCACAGCCTGGACAATCTGGAGCACTCAGGGACAGAGGGAACAAGAGCTGTCCCTGCCCCACAGCCTGGACAATCTGGAGCACCCGACACATGGAGCTCCATCCTTGGCTGCATGGTTTTCAATGCACTGCAGATGCCAGGCAACAAGTTTGTCACTCCCCCATTGACACAGGCATTGGACACGAATCTTTCACAATTGAAACCTCTCTCAGCTCATTTTTTTTATCAGGGATTTCACTCCAGGCCTGGACATACTGACACTTCCCTATTTTGAGGAACACTCTGGCAGCCATATCTAAAATTAACCTTCACAAAGATAAACCTGCAGCATGTCTTTCCTCATCCTCTTAACAAAATGATGTGTCACCTCTTTTAAAGGCTGTTCTCCTGTGCTGCTTGGCAGGTAAACATCACCAGCACCTTAAAAGCTCAATCAAAAAAAGGAGAGGAAGGATATTACATGTATAGAAACTCCCTTTAAAGGCCCAGATGTCCAACGGGACATCTCAGAGTGTCCCTGCAGGATCCCTGTGCTGGGAGGAGCCTGAGGGCAGCCCAAGGGCCCTGGAGGTCCTGCAGGATGTGAAGGAGCTGACAAGGAGAGAAGGAGGAACAATCTCTGCATGCTTTTACAGGGTATTAAACACCAAAAGCTCAGAAGCTCAGTGAAAGCAGAGCTGAGCTTCTGATGGCATCACTTCCACCCAAAATCATGGACTGCTTTAGGAAAACAGAGACAGACGGAAGAAATTCACTTCTTTCCCCTGATAAATCATCTTGATGAACTCTCTCCAGCTACCTGGAACAGGGTGGGGCCAGGTGGGGATCAGTTTCTCCTGCCAGGTACCAACTGACAGGACAAGTGGAAACAGCTTCAGGTTGTGTCAGGGGAGGTTCAGGCTGAATATTAGGAAGTATTTCTTCATGGAAGAGTGGTCAGGCCCCAGCAGCTGCCCAGGGCAGTGCATCCCCATCCCTGTAGAGGTTTAACAGCTCTGGGGATGTGGCACATGGGGACACAGGTCAGTGGTGGCCTTGGCAGTGCTGGGGAATGGCTGGACTCAGCCTTGATGATCCTGTGACTCCACGAGCTCATTCCAGCCCAACCACCCCAGTTTGTCATCACTCAGCAGGGCCCTGTGAATGATGAGGGAAGAGCCAAGAGCACCAAACTGGGAAAGCCAGCAGCAGCCCTGGCTCTGGGGTGACACCTGAACACAAACATTCCCTCCTGGAGCAGCTGGCACGTACTTGGTTGGGCGATAATCTGGGATGGAACGATCCAGGGAAATCTTCTCACTGAGGTAGGAGTTGTAGCCATACTTCTCATGGGGTCCCTTGGCTTTCTCCTCCTCCTCAGGGGACAGGGTGGCTGGGAGGCCACCCTTGCCACGGCCACCATAGCCCTCAATGAGACCAAGGGACTTGGACAGACCTGGGGAGAAACAGAAACAACATCACTGGTAAAGAAATCCTTGGTAAAACCATCCTTGATAAAACCCATCCTTGGTAAAACCCATCCTTGGTAAAACCATCCTTAGTAAAACCATCCTTGGTAAAACCCATCCCTGGTAAAACCAGCCCTGGTAAAACCCATCACTGGTAAAACCCACTGCTGTTATTTCCAACTCCTAAAGAAAAAAAGTACTCCAACAATCCTGGCTGTTTTGGGATCCTGGCTGTTTTGGGATCCTGGCTGTTTTGGGCTCCTGGCTGTTTTGGGATCCTGGCTGGGGATCCTGGCTGTTTTGGGATCCTGGCTGTTTTGGGATCCTGGCTGTTTTGGGCTCCTGGCTGTTTTGGGATCCTGGCTGCTTTGAGTTCCTGGCTGTTTTGGGCTCCTGGCTGTTTTGGGATCCTGGCTGGGGATCCTGGCTGGGGATCCTGGCTGTTTTGGGCTCCTGGCTGTTTTGGGCTCCTGGCTGTTTTGGGCTGGTTTTCTGCAAACATTCCATGTGCTTCTTCTTTGGCCCAATGCTGGAATAGAAATGCCTCAAGTCTTGCAATTCCTCACGGCTCAGGCACACTGCTCCTGCCAGCCCTGCCCTGGTGTGCAGCTGATAACCTGTCCCAGGATCTGTGCATTTATTCAGTTGGTGGGAGGTTATTCAGGCCTCCTTCCCACTCTCAGAGAGGTAATTACATGGAAGGTTGGATGTCCCCAGGAGAAGGATAGGTTGAACACAGAGCAGGAATAAAACAGGGCTGGTTAAGTGCCAGCTGAATGAATTCTTGCTCTGTGTGAACAGTGAACAGCATACAAATGGTAGGGATTTAAAAACAATTTCCCCTCAATGCTTTCTTATCTTTTAAAGCACAGTGTTCCCAGACCCTTATCAAGAGGAATTATTTATTTATATCTGCATAGCTGAAGGAAATAGGCAAAGTTCAAAATGAGCTGCATATAGAGAGCTCCATGGATGATTTGATGGTGGCTGGAGGAAGCCAAGTCTGTGCTCATGTTATTATTTGTTAGACAGGACACCTGGAATTTGAATATTTTTCATTAGCAGAATTCACTCTCTTTTGGTCAGAAACATAAAAATGATGATGGATTTTGGTTTGCTTTTTGTCTCTTTGGTTTTTTTATATTGCAAGACACCAGGGTATATTCCCATTGCTTCAATGGCAGAGCCCTGACAGAACAGGACAGTCTGAAGCTTTTGAAAGGACAATAACCTTGAGGTTGGTTCTGCTCCCAAACCTACCACTGACTTCCACTGTCCTGGACAAAACATTCCTGTCTCCCCACAGATTTAAATATTTTTTTCCTCAAAAACTAGCATTGAGAGACAGGAAAAAATTGGGGTTGGGAATGTAAATCACAGTTGGAAGCACAGTTTGAAGAATTATTATCATTATTATTATTATTACTACTACTACTACTACTATTATTATTATTATTGTTGTTGTTGTTGTTGTTGTTATTCCTTCTGACAAGGAAGCTTTCAACATCCTTCCCTGCTCCATCAAAGCCCCTCTGACCACACTGGCCTTGATTAGGTTTTACCTGAGGGCAGTGGCTGTGGTGACACATGCAGGCTGCCTTTCCCAGCTGCAGGCTGAGCAGGAGCCAGGGGTCACTCAGGAAGTTGGGAAAGGTGGCACTTGGTGGCCTGCAGAAGCTCAGCAGGTCTCTCTGTGAACTTCCCAACCCCAAGTGGTTCCACTCTGGGAACCCTCAGCATCTCCCAGTTTGCTTTTAAAGCTTAATTTTACTTTTCTTGATTGATTTGAACACATTTTTCCCTGCCCCAGTGCTTTTGCTTTTTGTGCTTTGAAGCCACACACCTGTACAGAGGGAAGTGGGTCTTCCTGAGGGGCTCCATGGATGGGGGGCACTCAGTGGGATGTGGGAGGCTTTAAAATCACAAGCTCAGGTTATTACCAAGAGCTAATAACAGATAATTAACTCAGGCACCAAGGCACTGCTTGTCCCAGAGCTGCACACTTGAAGCCAGCAGGGAAGGATGATCCCTCCAGGGTGAATCCATCCCCCACAAGATCCCAGACATTTCCAGGGGTTCTTATCTCTGGCTCAGGTAAGGGAACTGTGCTGCCAAGCACAGCACCTCAGTGAAGGACCTGGAATTCGAGGTGAGGAATGTCCCTGAGTGCTCAAACCACCACCAACCACCGAGGCCACTGCAGCCTGGGGGACAGAACCCAGCACACATTTCTCTCTGCTCACCCAGTTTATTTCTGCAGATTCTGTCTTTCTACTGCTTTGAGCTGGTAAATGCTGATAAACCAACATCATTTAACCAAAGAAATCAATCAAATGGATCCATTTGTGCTGGGCAGGGCATCACCATGAGCCCACCACCCTCCTTCTGCAGGAGAGCAGCAGGAGCAGGGAGGGTCATGGAGATGAACATGGCCAGGTGGGATGTGCCAGGATCCCCTGTCTGTGTCTGGGCTGGTTCAACATTTCCTCTCCAGCCCAGGCACTCAGGAGGGTTCAGCAATGTCACTTTTGGTGCTTGGCACTCAAAGCAAGAGTCAAGAACGTTTGGCAAGGAAGGTAATTCATGTCCAAACAGAGGAGGAAAGAATTTGTTTCCAGCTGGCTGAAAAGGTGCCTCAGGAGCAGCAGAACTGAAAACAAATGGTGACAGCACATCCTCAGCCAGTGAATCCATTCATTGGCATGCATTCACCACATTTCTGGGCACATTTCTGTGAACTTGAGGTACCTTTGCTGTGACTTCAGGAATTACCCTGAGCCCAGCCCATGTGGCTGCTCAGGGTATTCTGGGATTCCATGGAACCTGCTTGGAATTGGCCTGGAAGGGCCAGAAGTGACACAGAGACAGCACGAGCAAAAAGGGGTGAGAGCATGGTGCCATGAGCTCGTTTCCTCAAAGAACAGGGCTGAAAGCAAAGAGTCAGGACTGTTCCCACGCCACAGAGCAAATCCTTTATCATTCTGGGCAGGCACAAAACAGCAGTGCTGAACCTCTGCCTGAAAAATCTCTCCTGATGCCTGCTCCAGCCTACCTGTAGTGATAGACAGCATTAATCCCCACGAAAAATCTTGATCTTTGCAGTGAATTCAGCCCCTAGGGAATTCTGCAGCTCAGGAGATGGGAATGGGCTGCATGGAGATGAGCTGTAGGTGCAGATCAGAGCCCTGAGCAGCCACAAGTTTCACTCATCCCAAAGCCACACTCACCCAAGGCTAAAACAGGATTTTTTTTCAGAATATCCTAAAAATTCTGAACTTTGGAACGAATGGAATATATTGCTATTGTACTGCAGGACTAGAAGGCAAAAGAAAAAGCAAGACACCACTTGGAGCTGCCAAGATCTGAGCCTCTCCTGCTGGAACAGCCAGACAGGGGATCCCTGGGGACTGGCAGGAGTTGGTTTTCTTCAAGATGATATAAAAATTTAATCTCTACAGCAAAATTATTCCTAGACTGAGCACAGTTAGAGTAAATATATTAGTCTCTTCTTAAGCTGAGTGTATTTCAGGAGGAGGCAGGAGTTTTCTAGGACAGAGAAAACCTTTAGTGAATACAATCAAATGTGATTCGCAGCCTTCATTTCCAAAGTCTCCTTGGGAGCTGGAGGGGGGGGAAAGCTTTTTGCTCCACGTCAGCTTGGATGAAGGAAAACATTAACCCTCCCATACAACTCCCAGCTGAGAAAATTTGTGATGAGAGGGCTGGGGAAGAAAAAAGAGCCCTGAAATGAAAAAACATTTCTGAGAAAGGGGTGCTGAGCTTAACGCTGGGGGTGAGGAGGGAAAACATCAACCTTGCAGTGCCTAAAGGGGTCACAGGGGGCTGGAGAGGGACTGGGGACAAGGGATAGAGGGACAGGACACAGGGAATGGCTCCCAGTGCCAGAGGGCAGGGCTGGATGGGATATTGGGCAGGAATTGTTCCTGTGAGGGTGGGCAGGGCTGGCACAGGGTGCCCAGAGCAGCTGTGGCTGCCCCTGGATCCCTGGCAGTGCCCAAGGCCAGGCTGGACATTGGGGCTTGGAGCAGCCTGGGACAGTGGGAGGTGTCCCTGCCATGGCAGGGGTGGGATGGGATGACATTCAAAGTCCCTTCCAACCTAAACCATTCTGTGACTATAATACAGGAAAGATTTCTGGAAAAGCAAAAGTTTTAGCTGCATCTTTCCAAATGTGTATTTCCTGCAGCATGAGGGACAGAACACACACAGAGCTCAGGGTGGAAGCCACGTTCCAATAGGGACGAGGAACTTGAAGCCCCACGTCTCCAGAAGGAATCAGCAACACTGGAAAACACGGGAATCATAAAGTGAAATTCAAGGAGATGTCTCTGCAAAGCACAGCTCTCACTCAGTGAAGCACAGTGGATTTTCCAGCCCCAAGAGCTCTCACAGGGATGTTTGTTCCTGGCCTGAGTCAGCCAGAGAGCTGAAGGCCAACAAGGAATCTCTGACCTGGGGGAAAAGCCAAACCGAGGGGGGGAATGGCCCAGTGTGTGACCTGCAGGGGAGTCAGAGACAGGGGACACAGCAGAGAGGCTCTCAGGGCATCGTGTGAGAAACCAGACCTGCTACAGAGGCCAGAATGTCCCAGGAATGCTGGAAATGATGGGAACTGCTGAAGGTTTTAGTGCTGTCCTGCTGATCGCTGCAAACACAGACTGTTAAAGGGAGGGCTCATTAACAATAAGGGGGACTGGCAGAAGAACAGGCACCAATTTTCCTTTGCAGCCTTGGTGGAACCTGGGGCACGGGATTTTCTGTTCTTGCAGAAGTTTTTACACAGTTTTAGCCAGACTTGCTCAGATCTATTATTATTAGAGTAAATAACCCCCATTCCTCTGGCTGTAGGTCACACCTGTGTAAGGTGGAACCCTGGGCTACCCCAGGGCTGTGGGAACTGTGCAGGGAATACAAACACAACCCTGTCAGCTTGCATTGCTCTCACTGTCTCCCCAAAGCATCCTCACACTCCTGCAGGGGAACTAAAAGTAGCTGTAAAGGATCACAATATGAGAGTTTGCTTTCTCCTGGGGGAAAAAATATTGAAAGTTTAAAAAAGAGCTTAAATACTAGACCCCAGTGAAAAAACAGTATTCCCCTGAACCCTTTACAATTCTATTCACTGTACATGCTAAATTTATTTCTCTCAGGGCTGACCACTTATCAAAAGTTTATCCTCCAAATCAGATGCTGCAGCTAAAGGGTCAGGGCTTCCCCTTCCACTGGACAGTCCTTTCCCAGGAGCTGGCTTTTAGCATATCAGGACATCTCCCCCAGTGCAGGATTGTACAGAGCTGCCTGGTGTCCTTCACCATGCAAATGAAGTGTTGGTTTACTGCAGAGATTACCATGAGCATGGTGACTTTCACAAGTGGGGGGATCACAAAAACTCCCAGCCTCTGCCTTTCAGCTGAATGACAAATGGGAACTCAGACAAAGCAGCAGATGAATGGGCCCAGGCTTGGCAAGCAGGGATTTTAGCAGATACAAACTGAAAACAGAGCATATTTCACCTGTACTCCAACATATTGCATCTCTGAAAAAGCTCCTGCCTATGAAAAATTATGTGAATAATTCTGGCTGAAATGAATTTGTCCAACAGAGCATTAAGATTTCACTTAAACAATTGTGACAGGTAGGGGTAAGGGAATTGAACACATTTTCTTGCAGCCCAGCCAGGCAAGGACCAAAACCAGGATGGGCACAGCTAATTTTAAAATATATTTCATAATATAACATTTTTAATGCCAGGCTGGATGGGGCTTGGAGCACCCTGGTCTGGTGAAAGGTGTCCCTGGCCATGGCAGGGGGGAATGAGATGAGCTTTAAGGTCCCTTCCAACACAACCACTCTGGGATTCTCTGCTTTAAGCTCAGATTAGATGATGACCTGTAGAAGAATGCTTTAAGCCCAGCTGTGCTTACACCATTATGGGAAGAGTCAGATAATGCCCAGCACTCCCTGGAAAGGATGGAGAAGGGAGCACAGTCGCTGCACAGGTCTGAAGTCTCATTTGAAATGTTTAAACACAAATCTACATTTACATGTCCATACACACAGGGATTCAAAAATGAAGTTTTCTAATCAATATAGAAATGGAAACAGAGGGAAATGACTTTCAGAGCCAGAGGGAGGATCAGCACCCAGAGCAAGGACAAGACAGTGATCAGGACAATGTCAAAGCCTATTTAGCCTATTGCACTACAAGTTCTGCATCCAGATGATAATTCCCCAATCCAGATTTGCCCCTAGCACAAAACAGAAATCCTTCCCCAGGCCAAGGCTGTTTAGTTCTGAGGAATGATTTATTTGGTTCCAACACCTGTGACTGGTGAAAGAGCTTGGACATGGCTCTATCCTCCTGAAAAGTCCAAAAATAGTTATTTTATTTATAATGCAGAGTGGCATTTCCCACTCTGCTCGCATTGATAAAATAACTTGTTGAGAAAGGCAGAACTTGGCAGCAGAGCTGGTGCAGAGCAGAAATCCATAGGCTAAAGAAAGCTCTTTGCAGCTCAGCAGGGAAAACAGGCACTGCTGTCAGGGGAGTGTCAGGCACAGACACCTTGTTCAGACACAAAAGACAAGACTGGAGGTGATTCAGCCTGGACACATGTGAGCACTCCTGGCAATTTAACAATGAGAGCAATGCCTTTCCCTGTAGGTGCAGCCACCCCCACCCCAGGAGCTGCTCTGCTGCTGGACTGCCCCTCTCAAAGGGGAAATTCCACCCAGGAACCCAACCCCTTACAGCTCTTACAGGTTTGTCCCAAAATCACCAGTTACACCCCACTGCCCTTCATGTTTGTTCACACTCACAGCACCAGCAGCTGCCTGGGAATTCTGGCTGACAGCCTGGGATCTGGGAGCAGGAAAGGATGAAGGGGATTTGCAGAAAAGGTAAAGAAAAGAGTTTGTTGCAGACAAATCTTTGCAGAAGAAATGTCACCTGCATGTTATGACAGATTTATACTTCTAACTAAATAGGGGACTGTCCCATTCTGGAAATATTGGAGAAAAGAGAGGAAAAAGAGGTAAAAAGGAGTAGATCACAGTGTGTAACAAAAAGGAAAATCAGGGTCAAAACCATCACTAAGATCATTTAGTGAGAGAGCTGACTCCAGTTACACCACACTGTGTTCAGGATGTCAGAGAACTGCAGAGATCTGGCTTTAGTAAGCCCTGCCTAAGGGCTGCTTTCAAGGATTCAATATTCCTGGGATCCAGGCACAAGCATTTCCCCACCAACACACAGCAAGGTTTGCATGAGCTGGTCACAACAGTCCAGAGCAACCTTCCCAGCAGCTGCTCCCTGTCTGTTCCAGTGGCACAGATCTCCACAGAGCACAGCATGGCCAGGCAGCAGTGAGGAAGCACATGAGACCCTCAGAGAGGGGAAGGGACTCTGTGAAGAGCACCCAGCATCGAATTCCCGACTGGTTTAGGTCGGAAAGGACATTAAAGTTCATGTCATCCCCACCTCTGCCATGGGTAGGGACAATTTCTACTATCCCAGGGTGCTCCAAGCCATGTCCAGCCTGGCTTTGGGAACTGCCAGGGGTCCAGGGGCAGCCACAGCTGCTCTGTGCCAGGGTCTGCCCAGCACAGCCAGGTACCAGTGAGGAGACTCAAGCAGGGAGAGAGCAGATGGCCAGCAGAGCAGAGCAGAGCAGGTCCCCCAGCACAGCACAGCAGGACAGCAGCTCCATCCAGGGCACCACAGCCAGACGTGCATGGCTGGAACCCTCCTTGGTGAGACACTGCCATCAGCAGCCTGGGCTCAGTTTAATTCCAGGACCTTCATCCCCATCACTCTGCAGACAAAAAGCTCCAAGTGCTGCCAGGCTCCCTCCAGGCCTGCTGGGCCATGTCCCCCTGACAGACCCAGTCCTGCCAGGGGAGCAGGGAGCCTGCAGTCACCTGCTGAGGCTGCAGGACCACAGGGGCTCTGGGCATGTGGCTGCTCCATGAGAGGAGGATGGATGAGCCTCTCCTCACCCTGACAGCAGCCTGGGGAAAGAGCCACACTGGAAGCTTTGCCCAGCCATCCACCTGCTGGGAGAGAACTCACTGAGAGCTAAATCCTGCTCAAGTGTCATGAGAGGAGTCTGTGTTCCAGCTGCCAAGGCCACAGAGCAGAACCCGCAGCAGGACCTGGCATTACAGCTCTGACACTTGCCAGTCCCTTCAAAGATCAGTCTGGGGCTGTCACCATTCCCAAGACAGACAAGGTCCCTGGTCCATGCACCCAATGGGTACTGACTCTCCACACAGCCCACTGCCAGCTCTGCACTTGGGCTTTGCCCTCACTGCTCCCAAACACGCCTGGCTCGGTGCCTGTGGGACAGCTCAGGACACTGGAGCTCAAGGGAGCAAGGCCAAGGGCAAAAGCAACCTTGCATATTTACACTGTTCAGCCAAGGGCCCATTTGGGTGATGAATTAAACAATTACCTGCAACTTTATTTTTAGGAGACAGGCTGCAATTCAAGCAAGAGAGAACTTAGCTGCTCTCCTCTCTGAGCTGCCAGGACATAGCTCTGGCAGGACACACTCTGACGTGCCAGGCTGCTCAGGGACCCTGGCAGGAGCAGCTCTTTGCTCAGAAAAATCACATCTATCCCATTACTGGGAGTCTTCAAGGGCAGGCTGGATGGGCCTTTGAGTGATTATTGGAACAAGATGATCTTTACATGTCCTTTTCAACCCAAACCATTTTCCTGCTGAGGATGGAAGAGTCTGGAAATGTCTCTAGTACAGGCATTTTAAGAAATTCCCAAACTCTTCCATCCTCAGCAGCAAAACATTTGTGCTCAGGCAGTGATTTCTGAGGCCAAACTGCAAACTGCTCATCCCCAGGTAGTCACTCCCACCACCACTCCAGGCTCAGACAAACCTTTTGTTCAGCTTTCATTGCTGTTCTTATCCTGCAGTGCAAAAAATTTCAGTTCTTTGGGTAACACAGTCCATTCCCACCTCCATCACAACCAGTTTGTTTCCAGGCAGAGCTGTTGCTTGGGCACAGAGATGTCACACTTCAGTGCCAGCCCAAAACCACACAGCAAAGGTGGGAAAATAAGGATTTCTTAAATCCATCTTGTCCCAGAGAAGCTGTGACTGGAGCAGCACCTGCAGTGTGATGGGACCACCCCAGCGAGAGGAGCAGAACCATGGGAACGAGTATGGAAGCAGGAAAAGAACAGAACCCACAAAAACACAAACAAACAGTTTTTGAACCCCATTCAAAGGTTATAAATATTATTCAGCATTTTTATTTTCACAAGGAATCTGTTATCTCTATAGCAAGCTGTTACTGTTTGTGGTTTCCTCCAATGCATGATCCTGTTTTCCTTCTGAAAACATTTCCTCTCTGTATAGATTGCCCTGTTGGAGAGGGGAAAACTGCTGCCATTTGGCAAGATAAGAAATGAAGAAGCACCACAGTGGAAGAGCAGACATCATCAATACAAAAGTGGCTGCTCAGGTTTTGGGCTGAGTTTTGTGGGTGTGTGGGAGGTTACAGAACTGTGTGAGCCCCGTGCACAGGGCACCTCCTCACAGAGCCCTGGGGGAGGCAGAAACTGCAGATGGTCACCACAACACCTGCCTAGAGGTGTTGGGAGATTATAAAACCTTACAGAGGCTCCCTGTTTGCCACTCCTGAAGTGTGGGGAAGGGAGGAACACGTGGGTGGTGTTTGTAACCCAAGGCCCAAGCAGAGTCCCAGGGCACTGAGACAGGCTGGGCACCTGTGACAAAAAGGGTCCATGGGACTGTACCCTGAGAAGCACCACACTGCACAGAATGCTTCCAAATTCCAATGGGCCCCTTGATCTGAGTAACCCCTCCCTGGGCCACCTCCAATGTGCTCAACCTGTAAAGACTAACAGATTAGAGAAGGGATGTCATTGCCCAAAACTGGCTCTCCCACAAAAAGGATGTAATTGTGATGTGAAAATGGTTGCAGAGAGACAAACTGTGGATTTACAAGTGCATCCTTGCAAGTATGTACAAGCCTCATCCCAACTAACTGCATTTTACTGAGCTGTGAACTCACTAATTCCTTTTTAAGGTCAAGAAAGTCCATTTGGCAGAGGTTTGCTTGGTGCATTTAACTTCAGTGCTCTGACACTGTCCTTGCTCAGTGCCCAAGCCCATTTCCTGCTGCTTTTGGGGTGTGTTCTCAGACACACAGGGCACCCCAGAGAGTGCTTGTGCTCTTCAAACGCCTTCCATCTGTTTGTGCTCTGCCAATGGGCCATAGGGGTGACACAGCCAAAGCCAGAAATAAAGGAGCTAATTTGGTCATCAGAGAGAAATAATCTCCACTGCAATGCCTTTATTCCTGCACACATCTGCATTCTCCTGACAAACACAGCAGCTTTATGTAATGCATGCATTGTTGGAATGAGCACAGGAGCACAACAGACACCTCTTGGACAAAAACCTGGGATTGCCCCAGTGTGACTCAGTCTCTGTGTGGGGGAGGAAGAGTTTTGTGTGCCTTCAAGGACTCTGCTACCAAGCCCAGCTCGCTGAAACCATTCAGGTGCTCAAGGAAAGCATGAACTGAACTGCTTTGCCTCAAGGAGTGAGCCTGGAACTCACTCTCCACCATCCATGCAATCTGTGAATGGTTACACTGCTCAGCATTGGGAACAGTTCCTGAGAGGCCCCAGATCTGTGACTGTTTAACTCTGTGTTTCTATAGAGAGCTTCTGATGATAGGCACTAAGTGCTTTAAAAACATAATTAACGCTCAAAGCACTCCTGAGAGGCAGCTAAATATAGGGCTGGGAGTTTCAGCTACCTGGAGTAGGACTGTCCTTGATCCTTTTGTAGAACACTTGGTACAACAGGGTACACGGTACAATAGGGTCTGGGGCCCATTGTGCCTGGGGCTCCCAGAGAACTCAGGAGAAAACACACCTCGCTCCTTATCCACACGTCAAACACAGAAAATATCTTATCCAAGGGGGCTTAGCTGAGGATTGGTGTTTACAGACAGAACCTGATTTCTTAGGAAATTAGAGAACCTGTCATGGCAGGGGGGTTTCCTCCAGAGGCCCCTCCCTCTGCAGTGACCACACCAGTGACAGGTGACACCTGAGCACTGACACTGTGCTTCGAGCCAAGCCCTGGCTCCATGGCTGACCTGGAAGGACCAGGTGAATCCAGAGGGCCTCAGCCACTGCAGCACTTCACAGGATCCCGTTTTTAGCCAAAGAGAAGTGTCTGGGGCCATTTTTTCAGAGCAAGGTGCTCAGTGAGAAGAAGCCCCAGAGGCAGATCACACGTGCCCAGGTGTGTGGTGTCCCCATGGGCCTCCCTCAGCCTCCTGTGCTGTGGAAGAGATGCCCACACGTCCTGGGCAGGGCCACCAGGGTCAGGACAGTCACACTTGCATTGCATGTTTCCTTTCCCAGAGAGCCGAGAGGACTCACCAACCGTGGCCTTGCCAAAGCTCTGCTCTGGAGGAGCTGCCCTGTGTCTGCCAGCCAGCACCGTGACTTCCCAGGCCAGCACAATCTTCATCTCCATTCTCCTCCCACCCCCAGCTCTCCAGCACACCCTTCCTTCCTTCTTCTGTCCTTCCATCCTGCCTCCATCTGATTTCCAGCCCTTTGAATTCCAGTCTCCTTCCACACCACATCCCCTGAACACTTCAGTCCTTGCTGCCCCCAGTGCCCCCTGCCCCAGCACTGCCCATCCTCTGACCTGCCCTGGGGCAGCCAAGATCAGGCCCAAGACTCCTCCTAGATTCCCATGAATACTAATTAATTCTCCCCTAAAAACTGTGCTAATGAGTAATCCTGCAGCTCCCCAGCTCACAGGCAGTGACTGCTCTTTTTGTGTTAAAAAAAACCCTCTAAATGCCTTCCCATTGCTTGTCCTCGACAGGCAGGGAGAAATACAAATTGTTGAGTCCATATTTAAATTAATTCCCAAATTGATCATCTTAAACAATTTGGGAAATATCTTGCAACAGCTCTAAGTGAGTTATATCCTCTCCTCCCTTTTCCACCTTCCTGAGGAGCACAATTAGCACCCACCTGCCAAAGCTGGCCTTCCTTCAGTAAATTGAAGGGGTTAAGAGAGGAACAAAAAATGTTGTACAGAACTCAGGGTCAGCAACCTCATTTAGCAGCTCCCTGCCTTTGCAGGTCAGGTTTAGCAGGGAATCTGCTGCTCTCTGGAAAATGCAGCCTCAGTGGACATGGAGCTGCCAACCTTGAGCCCCAACCCCTCCCTGCTCGAGCACACCCTGCAGCTGCTGTGGAAAAGGTGCCCTAAGAAGAGGAGGGTCATGCTTAAAATGCCCAGGATGAGAACAAATCCAAGCAGAGAATGAAAATCTGACCTCACTGGGAGCTGAGGACCTGAACTGGGGACACCCTCTATGGGGACAGGGTCACACTCTCCCCTGACTCACTCGAGGCTTGAAGGAGATCATTTCTTTTCCCCCACTCTTTCCCAAGGACATCTTTCCAGGATCTGCCACTTTTTTCTTCCCTCTTGCCATGGCCAAGCCTTCCACACCCCCCAGTCTGCAGAGACTGCCTTGTCCTTGGGGAAATTGTTCACTTCTGAGCAAAACAGCTCCTGCTTCAGATGGTGGTCAAGAGAAAAACCACAAGCATCACATCCACTTCTCCATATTTAGGGATTAAGGATATCCCATCTTTGGACAATACCTGAGAGCAACTTGGATCTGTAATTCAAAGATAATTACAAATGTTGAGCAGGAAGTGAGGAAAGGCAATTTTTGCATTAAATCTTTTAAATCTTGAGTTTCCAGCAGACACTTTCACAGTGGAATGTGACTGCAGGATTGCACTTGCTCTCCAGTGCTGCTTTTTCAGTGTAAATCTTCCTGTCACACCAGAAATTCACATCCTGCTTCCTCTTTTCCACAGTCACTGCTATGATAACCCTGTGCTCACAGCCCTCCTGCATCTCCACAGGCAAGTGGTTTCCAGTCCATCTCCATCCCCAAATCCTGCCCTGTTTCCCATAGCCAGCCCCCTCCCTTTCCCTTCCCTTCCCTTCCCTTCCCTTCCCTTCCCTTCCCTTCCCTTCCCTTCCCTTCCCTTCCCTTCCCTTCCCTTCCCTTCCCTTCCCTTCCCTTCCCTTCCCTTCCCTTCCCTTCCCTTCCCTTCCCTTCCCTTCCCCTTTCTGTACCACAATCCACCCCTCCTGCCTGACCCTCTCATCCCTGCATGTGCTCAAGGTGATCAGGAATATTCTCCAGTGCTACCAACCTGCTCGAGTGCCTTTTTCCTCTCAGAGAGGGAATATTGGTGTTTCTGGCTACTGCAGCATCTGGCAGCATTCATCCCCCTTTTCCTCAAAACTGACCCTTGTCACTTCAGCCTAGCAGCAGACAGCTCTGGCTACCAGAACCCTTTAATTCTATGGATCCATGGTTAAGTGGAATGCCAGGATGCTCTGGATTTATTCTTCTGGATACACTTGTCCTCAGTTCTCAAATTATTGATGGAAACATTACCATGAGAAACCCAGAATCCAAACTACCAAGCTGAACGTGCTCAGGGGTTAGTGCTGATTTAGCATCAACCACAATTCAGACTTGAAAAAAAGACTGCAGGACTATGAAATTTGAAATTTGGAGTTTCACTTTTTAAATCTGTGAGAGGCTTCCCTGGAGGAAAGGCAGGAAAAACAGTGACCCTGATGCACTGCTATGCACTGCAGGAACTTCAAAGTGAGTAGTTTAGTTCAACTTAGTTAATTTGCATGGGTGAAAAAGTAAGTTCTGAGCCTCAGAACCCACAGCTGGGGGCTCTGGGTGGTGGGGACAGCCCCTGAAGGCACTGCAAGCCTTGGCAATTACTCTCCACACCTTCTTCTAGGGATTAAAACAAGCACTGAACTCCTGAACCCGAGGTGCTAAAATGGCATTTGAGCAGTCTGACCTTGCCCCCACCGCAGGGGCCTTAGGACAAATCCCTTTTATCTAAAACTGACCAGTTTGCTGCAGGTCAGGGCTTTTGGAGGGGAGCATTTACTGAATCTCATTTCTGACCCAGGGAAAGTTTTTTCTCTGTGGCACATCACCCCCATTACCCACTCGTGTCCCTCATCACTTCCCTAATTTCAGTACCAGGCAGATAAGGAGCAGATGGAACCGGGTTTTTTCTTGTGTTTTGTAGGGGGAAGGACAGGGCAAATAGAACACACAGAAATACAGCACCGAAGTAATACATGCATCGTGCTGCTCAAGGTTTCAGCTCCAAACTGCGGCTGGCAGCAGTTTGTGGTACTGGAAATTATCTTGCTAAAAAAAAAACAAACCAACAACAAAACATCCTTTCTAAAGGTCAGATTCTCAGGAGGATACATTTAGAAGGACAGTACCACATCCTCTAGGCCAAATAATTTGTCATATTTTCAATACGTGCTTGGAAGGGATGTGCTGCTCATTTCAACTAGACCAGCCTCAAAGACCAATTGTTTCCAGACCAAGGCTTGTGAAACAGCCCATGTGCTACACCCCAAACCCCCCAAAACTCCCACTCTCTTTGCCAGCCCAGGCAGAGACTCTGCCAGCACAAGGAAAGTCCTGGGAGGGGAGGGGACACTGGAAAATATTCTGCATAAATTAGGGCTAAATGGGCATTTTTGGCTGTGCTTTGATGTCCCAGCATGGCTGTTCTTCCGTAACGCAGAGCAGAGATAAAAACTTCAGGATAAGAATATCTCACAGAAAAAAGGACAATATATGTTTACTAATTTTTCCAAAGGTCCCAGGGCTAATTCCCCAATTTTGCACAGATTAATTAGAGTAATTAGTTAAGTCATTAACTGTAAGGTCTGTGAAGCACCGTGTTATTTTATTGTTCATTTGTACTCAATGAGATCTTGACACATGACTGGGTTTCCTAAACACCACCTAGGTACAAATAACTAATGACAACAGCAATAAATGAATATATTTAAGGTGACTGCAAGACTCTGGGACAAGAGTCTGTTAATCAGCACAACTTTATCACCCTCAGCAGGGAGGTGAACCTGGCCTGAGGGCTCTGTGTGCCCCTGCCAAAGCACAGCAAAGGAGCCCCAAATTCCCTCGTGTTTGAGACTGGGATTATTGCATGGCAGAGACTGCAGGGACTGAACAGAATTTTACCAAATCTGCTTTTATCTTTTGCAATGTCAAAACTCTGATCTGCAGCCAATGCTGGCTGCTGTTCTGCTGACTTATTTTTAAACACTTGCCAGCGTGTTATAAAATGAACATCCCTCCCTTCCCCTCCCCAGGCTGGGGAGAGGAGCTGCTCCTCCTCCAGGAGCAAATCCCATCTGCTGCCTGCTCCTGGCACTCAGCACGTGGGGACAAGGCAGGAGCTGCTGCATCCCACTGCACCAGGCACTCGGGGCTCAGCCAAAGCTCCAGCTGATCCTGGAGCCTTTTCCAACCTGGATAATTCTGTGAATCACCAGCAGCACTTTCAGGAGCACCCGAGGGGCAGCACGTGCCCATTCCTTGGTATCACTCATGGAACGTCCTCGTGTGAGCTGACTGGAGTTTGTGCTGTAAATAACATTTCCTCTTATTGTCCACCTTAATGCCCACACCCCCAGCATTTCCATCAACCTCCTACAGAGGCAATGAAATCCCAAACACTGGGACTGTGTGTGAGCTCAGCACCACAGAGTTCGTGCTGCACAGGAATGTCTGTCCACAGAGCAGCAGGAAAAATGCTTCCCATATGGACTCTGAAATAAATATAGGACCACTGTGGCCCTCATCCCATAATTCCCCATATGTTACATGCCTGTAATTGTCTGCAGAAAGTTACTTGCTCTTTATGTTAAAAAAAAACAAACCAAACAACAAAACACCAAAAACCTGCTGTGCATATTTCTGGCATTTCTTCAGCATGGTTTTGAATTCTGGATTAGGCCATGCATTAGTCAAATGAAATAATAAACAGCTGAAAATCATTCCATGAGGTCTAATCCTATCTTAAGGATAAGTTTATATCTTAGACTTAGTTATCAAGTACTGAGTCCTATTTTCTGCTATTAATTAACAGAAAAGAAAAAAAAAAATTTATGCTGGTGAAAGTTTTCAGGAAATCACAATTAATGGCCAGGGAAAAAAAATCAGTGGTTTTCTTCTCAGGTTTGATCCCCTACTCAGAGTAATGTGGCCACTGCTGCCCTGCCTAAAATAAGCACATCATGTTTTCATTCACATGATTCCCTATTCTGTGAAATTTAAACAAAATCCATGTGTTGGCAGCAGCTACCAAATACCTCATGGCCCAAACCACCAGCAGCAGCTCCAGTTCTTGCCTCCCTCCAGCACACCACCCTTCCAGGCCATGTGCTCTGCAAAGCCCCACTGGAGTACCAGCACATGGCTGCAATGACCAGAGCAAGGGGGAAAATCAATCCCCAAGGATGCTGTGCCCTGGGTTTGGTGCAAAAGCTGACATTTGGGTGCAGCCAGCTGAGCTGGAAAACCCCAGAGCTCTTTGGAATCAAATGGATTCAAACTCTCAGAGTTCTGAGCTCAGTATTACCCAGCACATGGGGCAGGCTGAGGAGTCTGGTGGGCCCTTCCTTCCCATCAGGGCTGGATGACACCTCTGGATGGATAATTCTGAATCCCACCCAACAGCCTGGGATCCTTCATTTCCTTGGGCTGAGGTTATTTTTAATCCCCAACTGTTTAAGCTAAATGTAGAGCAGGTATTCCCCCCTGCCCCACCACCAAAATTAGAGGCAAGTGATCCATGACCCTTCACAAATCCTTGGTATCACACATGCTGCAGAAATATGGAGAAATCAGTGATTTCATAGGATGAGTTTTCCCCTGGAAGTCCTGCTCATTTTCTAACATCTCAATCCATCTGTGCCACCCTTTTAAAAATCCAGCCATCCAACAGATCCAGCCAGGGCAATGCTATCACAAGCACTAAATAAAAGCCCAATAATATTAGAGCAGTGCCTTTCACAGGCAGCAAGACGTGATTAAGATAAGAAAGGTGAAGAATGCCCAGAGATTCAGGGAAGAGCAGCCACAGGGATGTTTGCTGGAGCAGATCCAGCAGCACCACACAGCCCAGCTATCTCCCATGTCATCACCCATCAGATTGCTGGAGCACATCACAGCCTGTCACACACTCCCAGCACAGCCCCCACGTCTCTCCAGCAGCACATTTGTCATCCTGGGAGCTCTTCACTCATCTCTGCTTCATCTTATGCCTGTGCATGATGCTCACACGTGCCACAGCAACCTGCAGACACTTAAGTCCTCGAAGCAACAGATTTTCCTTCCCACTGAGGCAGCACAAATGAGTTTGTTACGTTGACTGGAGCTCAGTGCAAACAGCAAAGAGCCTGGCTGCATATAAAACACAGAGCCAGAGCCAGCTGGGGCTGAGGGGCTCTCTCTTACTGACCATCTCTGCATGTTTCCAGTCTGATAAAGAAAGACATTAAAAAGGTTTCCCACCCTCAGGCCAAATGAGAGCTCTGCTTTAGGCATATTACACACTATTAACATATGGAGTGAGAATTTCCAGCCAAGAACCTGCAGCCAGGTGTTTAAGGGTATTTAGACTCCAGTTTCCACCAACTTCACTGTAAGTTAAATCATATTTTACTTAAATCACGAGTACTCTAGAGTTCACTAAGTGTTTGGACATCTCTCTCAGGCACAGCATGGGATTCCTGGGGTGTCTGTGCAGGGCCAGGAGTGGGGCTTGGATGATCTTTGTGGGTCCCTCCCAGCTCAGGAGAGTCTCTGATTCTATAATTGAAAAGAGAAGTGATCGATGAGGATCTCTCGCCTGAGGCCACAGGAGACAACTGGAAAGAGCAGAACACCAGTTTGTCCCACAGCAAACTTAACTGGTGACAGTCTTTCCTCCTGGTACATGTGGGACCTTGGGGGCCCAAAAGGAGACATTTCAGACGCCATCTGTGTGCCATTGCCAGGGGATCCCAGCTGCACCTGACCCCCACAGCTCTGCATGCTTTTCCCATGCTGCCATGGCAGGGACACCTTCCACTATCCCAGGGTGCTGCAAGCCCTGGCATTAAACACCCAAATCGATTTCATACGAGCTGTACCCATCCTGCCCAGCCTGTTTTGGTCGTTGCCTGGCTGGGCCATTTTCCTGTACCAAGTGACAGAATCCCAGGCTGGGCCAGGCTGGAAGGGAGCACCGAGGGTCACTGGTGCCACCTCCCTGCTCAGGCAGGGCCATCCCAGAGCACAGGGCACAGGATTGTGTCCATGTGGCTCTGGAATATCCCCGCTGAGGGACACTCCAGCCCCTCCCTGGGCAGCCTGTTCAGGTTGGGCACTGCCCAGGGCAGTAGTTCTGCCTCCTGTGCAGGGGCAATTGCTGGGCTCAGTCCCTGCCCGTTCCTCTGGTGCCACTGCTGGGCCCTGGAGCAGAGCCTGGGCCCTGCTCTGGCCCTCCCTGCACACAGGGACACCCAGGGCTGAGGGTCCCTCTCAGCTGGGGCTGCTCTCCAGCCTGAACAGCCCCAGCTCCCTCAGCCTTTCCTCATTAGAGAGATGCCCTCATTACTGAACTTAACACTGAAGATGTGATTAAATAGGTCTGAGTCTTAAACCACTTCTATGGACCAATGAAATGAACAGTGGGACACCTGTACAGGCAAGAAAGGAAACCCAATGCCTGGCTAAAAGAGAGGCCCTTGGATTGGTACCTGCTGCCAGTTGTACCTGGAAAAGACACCCCCACGTTTCCTTTCAGTAAGGGCTGACAGTTTTTCCAGGGGAGAACACGATCCATTCCAGCCCTGCTTCCTGCCCACAGAACATTGCCTGGCATTGGGGGAAACTTCCTGTGCTCAGCATCCTCACAAATCAAGGCCAGGATCTGACAGGGAAACACCTGCAGCTCCGTGATCCATGGTGTCAGGCTGGAAATAGCTCATCCACTCCATTCAGGTACTGAAGAGATGGATGCTGGAGAGGTTTAACTGTGCCCTTGATATCCCAGCCTGTAATGAGTTTTTGAAGTGACTGTAAGTCTGAGGGAAGGCACAGCAATGACACTCTTGGAAACCTGGATGCTGACAAGCATTGTCCCAGGAGCCAGGAACTTTCAGGGTTGAAACCTGCACTTTGAAGGCAGCTGGATAATTCAGGAATTGGGGAGCAAAGCAATGGACAGGAGAGATGGGATGTGCTTACCCCAAATGACAAAATGCTCATTTGTGTGGAAGGGCTTCACTGCATCTGCACTTTCTCCTGCTCTGGTCAAAGGGTGGAAAGGGAAAAGCAAGGGAAAATAGAAAATGAGAGGAAAAGGGAAAAGCAGGGGGGAAAAAAGGGAGATGGGAAAAAAGGGAGAGGTGAGGAGCTAGAACCCAGGAGCAGTGGTAAATCCTTTGAGGTTTGCAGTCTAAAAGGAGCCAAGATTTCATGTGAGCTTCAGGGCCAAGGACACACTGGGCTCCATAATGACCCAAAGTGTCACCAGTGATTCTCCCTCCTTGCTTTTCCTCTCTAATTTAACTAAAACTACCTTTGCCCACACCTTGGACTCCAGCCCTGCCTGTCGTGGTGGATTCCACAAGTCCCCCAGACTTCTGTGCTGACACTGAAGTCAGTGTCCAGAGATCCTCTGCAGGACCAGAACCAGAAGCACTGGTCCAGCAGCTGCTTTTGGCTACATATTTTTGTTTCATTTCAAAAACATGAGTATTCCCATGGCATTCAACACAGCATCTGCCCCTGGACTTCAACTGCAAACAAAGAATCAAAGTCCCTAAAAGCCACCTGTGTGTTCAAGGCGATACAGATACCTTGTACAAAAGGCATGAAGCACTTGTTTAACCTCAAACACATCCCTAGGAGCAGGATTAACACCAAAGAAAGAAACAAGAAAAAACCTCAAACTGTAACAGGGTCAAATGGAACAGCAAGTGCTGCTGTAATGGGAAGGGCAGCAAATGAAAATATGTGGCCTTTAACAAGGTACCATGGGTAAGACAGAAGGACAAAATAAAGGCACCAGCATCACTGACTGCTGCTGGAAAATTGCCTTTCTGCTTCAGTGCTGTGTACAAATCACAGTATCTGTCCCAGGGCCGCAGACCTAATTTGGTACAAAAGCAGACATGAATATGCTTAAATAATTCAGGGCAAAAATCTAAAGAATATGGGCTGCCTTGGGTACTTCCTGACATTCATCTTCAAGACACGAAAGAGGCCAAACAACTGGTGACTGGTGTAGTTGGCCTCATCAGCTCTGTCTCTGCCCTCACACAGATGAACGTCACAGCAGATCCAGCGTGCCGTGTGTTATCCCGGGGGTGGCTGTCACATCCCTGCTCAAATCCACATCAGCCAGCTCAATAAATGAACCTGCTCTGGGGCAAGCCTGACACACCAGCTTCTGCCTCGGAGCAACTCTATTAAATATCTTTCTGAGGTAGGAAAGAGTAATAGGAGAGAAAGCTCTGGTACTATTTTTATTACTAATTATAATTACTATAACCTTTAGATGGGAGGGAGAGAAGGGCAGAGAAGAACTGTCTGAAGTTCAGCAAAGTTCAAATGCAGGTTGTGCACCTGGGGAGGAACAATCCCAGGCACTGGCACAGGTTGGGGGGGAGCAGCTGGAGCAGCTCTGGGGAGAAGGAGCTGGGAGTTCATGGTGGACTGTGAGCTGTCCCTGAGGGTCCTGGGGACAAGAGGACAAGTGTCCAGCTCTGGATCCTCAGCACAGCAGGGACAGGGAGCTCCTGGAGCGGGGCCAGCACAGGCTGTGAGGATGAGGAGGGCCTGGAGCATCTCGGTGCCCAGGAAAGGCTGAGGGAGCTGGGGCTGTTCAGGCTGGAGAGCAGCCCCAGCTGAGAGGGACCCTCAGCCCTGGGTGTCCCTGTGTGCAGGGAGGGCCAGAGCAGGGCCCAGGCTCTGCTCCAGGGCCCAGCAGTGGCACCAGAGGAACGGGCAGGGACTGAGCCCAGCAATTGCCCCTGCACAGGAGGCAGAACTTCTGCCCTGGGCAGTGCCCAACCTGAACAGGCTGCCCAGGGAGGGGCTGGAGTGTCCCTCAGCGGGGATATTCCAGAGCCACATGGACACAATCCTGTGCCCTGTGCTCTGGGATGGCCCTGCCTGAGCAGGGAGGTGGCACCAGTGACCCTCTGTGCCCCCTTCCAGCCTGGCCCAGCCTGGGATTCCATGGGTACAGTGAGGTGCCCCTGCTTTCTGCAGGAAAAGGAAGCCTCAGGCACAGAGGCTGGGAATTTTAGTACTGGATCCCTAAAACTGGGCTCTTAGAGCTATGGTGTGAGGGCAGAGATTTCCAAAGACACCTGAGAATGTTAAATGCTTTGATTTTTCCAAAGGTTACTAGAATTGTAATTCTGCAGGAACTTGGGGATCTCTTTATCTCAATACACTGCCAAGCAGCTCTACTGATGAACTTCATTTAAGCTAATGCAACTAAGCCTACCTTCTGTAAAACAGTAAGTCTCACTGATTTCTCATAAAATCTGGCCTTCAGTCCACGCAGGTTCTTTGGAAAACATTGCCTTTGATTCCTCTTGATGTCATCGAATGTTCTGCCCTTGAAAATCTCTTCCTTACATTGTCCAAACCAAGCACTTCCAAATCCTGCTTTCTGTGTATCTGAAAGACTGACATTGTTCTTCCTCCAGCATGAGTTATGTTATTCCTTATCAGCTGCACTTGCAAGATCTGTATTTTGTTAAATAGGAGTATTAGTGAAGATTAAAAGGTGTGTTACGAAAAACTACCAACGTGCAGATGCAAGACAGGATAAGGAAAGTGATTTTTCCCTTGCAGTGACTTTAATATAAATATTTTGTTTATGTTAATGTAATTATGTTAATGTAAACAGTGGAACATCAGCCTTGACAAGAGCAGAACAAATCAGGAGGGGTGCCACAGCCCCTGTGGAGCACAAGGAGCTTTATGGGGCCCAAGTTGTTGAGCATGAATCAACTCCCAGGCACAGGGGGTCCCAAATGACCCCGGGGTGTGCAGCACCGTCCATGTGTGGCCATAAACAATCCCTTGTCCAGTGTTCCTGAACATCAGGCAGCCCAGGCAGAATTTAAATTATGAGCCAAACAATTGAATCCAGCTCCAGCCCCATGTGGAAGAGCACAAGCCATGCTCTGTGCTCGACTTCTGCTCCCCAGGCTTTAGCAAGTGTTAATGCACGACCCTGGAAGTGTCCAAGGCCAGGCTGGACGGGGCTTGGAGCCATCTGGGATAGTGGAAGGGGTCCCTGCCCATGGCAGGGGCCTGGAACAAGCTGAGCTTTAAGGTCCCTTCTAACACCAAGCAGGCTGAGGTTGGATGATTCTGTGAAATTCAGCTCCAGAGAGGAGCTCACACCCCCACCAGGGCACTGTCCTTACTCAGGGTCCCCTCTCCAGCACTTCCCCCTGCCTGAAGGCACCTGCAGGCACAGAGGGTCACCAGAGGAAAGCTGGAAGGGTTCACAGGGTACAGAGGGGCCAGAGCAGAGATGCCCACGGCTGGAGCATTGAAAAGAGCACTGGTGTGGCCTGCAGGAACCAAAGTGTTGGGATCCACCACCAAAACAATTGTTCCACTCATCGGCTTCTGTGGTGGAGAGACCCTCCCCTCCTTGCCAGGATAAAGATGTGAGGCCATCACGCAGAGAGGACACAGGGAGCTGAGCTCTGGCTGAGCTCTGGGAGGTCGGCATGCAGGTTAAGGTGAGCATGTGGAGCTGCCTGGCCCTGCCTGCCCCTCCTCTCCCTCCCAGCCAGGGAGGAAGGCAGTTCGGATGCTGTGCTCCAGGAACGCGGCTGATCAGCACACGTTTCCCTCCTGAAAACAGAGACAAAACCAATTCCTAACAGCCCCAAATGTCCTGGGCATATAATATAGAGTCAGCCAAGGTTCAGCTAGTGGCAGAGGGTGATATAAATCAGGATTGAGCCTCTCCCATGGGTCTGCTGGCTCATCTTACCACTACACCTGCCTGGAACACCCTGCTGAACCACCCTCATTAACCATCCCCTTTGTGCAGCGCTGCATTCATCCACGAGCTGTTAAATGGAAAAGAAATGCATTGATCTTCAGGATTTACAATTACAGCCCAGCACAAAGCTGGGTTTATTAGGTGAACCAAGCCTGCACACGTACAAAAAACGACTGTCTGTGAGCTACACTTATAAAAGACATCCATTTCCTTGGGAGGCCCGGGCAGTTACAGACCACACAACACTCCTGTGCATTAGTTAAAGAGCCTGCAAGCCTCCAGCAGCATCAGTTTGCCCTGATGGAGATGTTCCTACCCAGTGTCACCAAATGAGGTTTACTGAATCATTCTGCAGAACTCAGCAGAGCCACGTCCCCTCCTCAGTTCAAACCCACACAGAAAGGCTCCCAGCCCCAGCAATCTCTGCAGGCTCCCAGACATGGTGGTTTCAACCACAACATTATTGCATTTCTCTGTGAACACTGCTGGATTACCACAGTTAAGTTCTGTGGTTGGATTTTTAAAGCAGATCATTAATTTTTCTATAAAACACACATCTAAAACCTTTACACTGTGACAAAAAGTCTCAACCAAAGACCCAGCTAAACCATTTTCATAAACATAAGCATGTAAGAGCTGGGTCCTGCACTGGGGTCACAACAACCCCATGGAACAACAACCCCACAGGTTGGGGCAGAGGGGCTGGAAAATGCCCAGTGGGAAAGGACCTGGGGGTGCTGGTGACAGGCTGAACATGAGCCCAGGTGTGCCCAGGCGACCAAAAAGGCCAATGGCCCCTGGGCTGTGCCACAGGACCAGGGCAGTGACCATCCCTCTGTGCTGGCACTGCTGAAGCACCTTGAGTGCTGTGCTCAGTTTTGGGCTCCTCATGACAAAAAAACACGTTGAGGGGCTGGAGCGTGTCCAGGGAAGGGAACAGAGCTGGGAAGGGTCTGGAGCCCCAGGAGAGGCTGAGGGAGCTGGGAAGGGGCTCAGCCTGGAGAAAAGGAGGCTCAGGGGGCCCTTGTGGCTCTGCACAACTCCCTGACAGGAGGGGACAGCCGGGGGGGTCGGGCTGTGCTCCAGGGAACAGGGACAGGAGGAGAGGGAACGGCCTCAGGCTGGGCCAGGGGAGGTCAGGGTGGGCACCAACAGGAATTTCCCCATGGGAAGGGTGGTCAGGCCTTGGCAGGGGCTGCCCAGGGAGGTTTGGAGTGCCCATCCCTGGAGGTACCCAGGGAAGGGCTGGATGTGGCATCAGTGCTCTGGGCTGGGGACAAGGTGGGGATTGGAC
This sequence comes from Acridotheres tristis, assembly GCA_037013685.1. NCBI lineage: Eukaryota > Metazoa > Chordata > Aves > Passeriformes > Sturnidae > Acridotheres > Acridotheres tristis. Next base: position 1,235,924 of record CM072906.1, read on the forward strand.
ACAGGTTGAACTTGATCTTGGGATTTTCCAGCCTTAATGACTCCATTAATGTTCATGATTCCATGAGCAATTCTGCTGCAGAGTGCCCTGGGGACAACCACAGCACTCCTGAAGATGCTCTTCTGTCTTGGTTTGAAAGACAGGTGTTTGGTAGGGAAGGCAGGATCTTTTTTTGGAATGAAGAATGTAAACACTTCCTTTCTGAATTATTATAATTTTGAAATTAAGGGGCTCTCAGGTAAAGATATGAGGATAGGAATAGCAGTTCTTTACTAGTACGTGTAACAAGGTAAACAAACAACAACAACAATGGAATTAATAACAAAGAGCCCCAGGGAGCCCGTGGCAGCCCCAGGGACAGGAGGGAGGAGAGGATTTGGCTCACCCAGCCCTGGGGTCGGTCCCGGGGCCCTGCAGGACCCTGAGCAGCACCGAGCTGGAAGGGCAGGAATGAGCAGAAATCCCGGGCTGGGCCAGGAGATGGATCAGAAACTCGGGACAGGACCTGAACTGCGGGTCCTGGCAGGGCAGGGGCTGTGGGGCTGCAGAGCAGAGAGAGAAACCCAGAGAGAGAAACCAGAGAGAGAAAGCCAGAGAGAGAAACCAGAGAGAGAAACCCAGAGAGAGAAACCAGAGAGAGAAACCCAGAGAGAGAGAAACCCAGAGAGAGAAACCCAGAGAGAGAAACCCAGAGAGAGAAACCCAGAGCAGAGAAACACAGAGCAGGGCGGAGGAGCAGCAGGGTTGGGACAGCCCATCCCGAGCAGGGCAGGAATGGGGGATCAGGGCAGGGATGGGATCAGGGCAGGGATGGGATCAGGGCAGGGATGGGATCAGGGCAGGGATGGGGGATCAGGGCAGGGATGGGATCAGGGCAGGGGTGGGGGATCAGGGCAGGGATGGGATCAGGGCAGGGATGGAGGATCAGGGCAGGGATGGAGGATCAGGGCAGGGATGGAGGATCAGGGCAGGGATGGAGGATCAGGGCAGGGATGGGGGATCAGGGCAGGGATGGGGGATCAGGGCAGGGATGGGGGATCAGGGCAGGGATGGGGGATTAGGACAGGGATGGGGGATCAGGGCAGGGATGGGGGATCAGGGCAGGGATGGAGGATCAGGGCAGGGATGGGGGATCAGGGCAGGGATGGGGGATCAGGCAGGGATGGGGGATCAGGGCAGGGATGGGGGATCAGGGCAGGGATGGAGGATCAGGACAGGGATGGGGGATCAGGCAGGGATGGGGGATCAGGGCAGGGCTGGGGCTCAGGGTTCCCTGAACATGAGCACATGGGGACAGGGCCCTCTTGTAGTGAGGAAGGGGTTAATAAGGTCCGGGTCTGTGGCTGCTCTCCCAGCACAGGCTCACCCCACAGAGGCAGCCTCAGCTCCGGGCTGGGTTATGGTGAATTCCCTTCCCCAGGCAGCAGCAGCCCCTGAGTGTCCCCTGGAGCTGCAGAGAGCCCCAGAGGCTGCCCCTGCCCTGCTTTTACCTGGGCCCAGCCAAACCTGTGTTTTCTCAAGTACCTATAAGTACCAGCAGTCAGCATTTTGCATCAACTCATGGGAAAATTTCTATAGGTAAGAAGCAATAAAAGAAAATAAACCTAACCCCAACACCCTTCTAGAGGCAGTAGCTGATGTGCTGGTGAAAGCTCTGCAGGGGCAACTGATTAAGGTTTAAAGTGGGTTTCACTCAAGAGGAGCAAAACAGGCATTCAAGCACAGAAAAAGCAGCTGGAGGAGAAGCAAGATTTTAACATGCAAAGGCAGAAAAATCATCACTGAAGCACAGAACGGGTTAGAAAGGACCTTAAAGATCATCTCATTCCACACCCTGCCATGGGCAGGGACACCTTCTACTAAAATGACAAGGCTGAAACGGCAGCACAAAAATCTGAAGAGCAGCACTTGCCCCACAGAGAGCAAAACCCCTCCAGAAGAACCTGCATGGACAGACACACTCCCAGTGTTTTTAAGACATGAGAGCCACTCTTGAAGCTCTGAAGCAGTCCCTGGTTGAAGGTGAGATGCCAGGAAGATCCAAGGTAAACAGTTTTCAGAGCCTGCAGGAGGCCCCCAGATGAATGCTCGGTACAGCAATTTTCTCATCAGAAAGATCCTATAGAACTGTGATTCAAAATGTGAAAGAACTCCCCACAAGGTCTCCAGGTACCCCTGCTGCCCTTGTCTCACATGACCAGCCACGTTCTGCAGTCACTGACACAGCTCTTCCAGATGACCAAACATGCTGAAATCACAGCAAAGCCAAAGGGATTGCCCTTTGTGCTGCAAAAACCCCACTTTTTCTCCATGTGTCACCACCCCTACATTAGATTTATTTGTCCCTGGTAGAGACTTAGTGAGGGTGACACTTGAGGAGCTGATGGCACAAAACAACATCTTATTTCCCCACACCTCACAAGAAACCAGGGCCAAAACCACAGGTCAGGGTATCTGCAGGAGCTCAGCCATGCTCATCCATATCCAAAGTTCTGATGCAGGAAAGGCCTGTTTCGAGGGCTTCTGATACAGACTGAGGCACTCTAAGGGTTAATGTCACCCGTCTGTCACACAAGAATTCTGAACAGGGGAAAGGGTTCATCTCAAATACCATGGGGGGAAGAAGGGCCCACTGAGAGCAGCAAGGAGAGGCACAGTTAGTGCTGAGCTGATAACTCATCCAGCCCGGGTTAAATTGATGATGTATTTTGTGAGTTCCAGGCACTCTCCCAGGAACACTGATGCAGCTCCTTGGTATGAATCCAAGGGAGTTATCTCTCAGTCATTCTGCCTCCTTGTTAAAGGTAGGAAGAAAAATGACCTTTATTATCAATTCCAAATTGTTCTCCAACTGAATTACCTGCAAGGAGGTGAGGTTATTTTAGGAAATACACGGAGTCCTGTATTTTTAGCTCTGTGAACCTGCCCTGTAAGAATCTAAAGACTGTTGCTGATGTTTTCCAGTATGAGGAGTTCGTGCCTTTTGGCTGATCCATCCACCCAAGGCTCTCCTGTGGGGATAAGGGAGGGTGGGGGGCCCGAGGAAGGACAGCAAGTCAGTGAGCAGACTGAACCTCAGCCTTGGGCTTTAGCCACACGTGGCAATGAAATCAGGAAGCTGCACAACTTCCCAAGTCTCACTGGAGCACTGACTGCATGTAACACCTGCCAGCTTCAGGGTGTCCAGCTCGGCTGGCTGGGGAAGGAGCAAGGCAGGATTCCACAGAAGGAAGTTTTATATAAGGGCTTTAATAAGGGACTCTGAAGGAACAAAACCTTCCTCCCAAGCTGAGGAGCATCCCCTCTTGGCTACAAACTTCCAGGGAAACAGCCTCCTCCTGTGCACACAGAGTGCTCTCCACACTGGGCATGGACATCTCTGCCTGTAATGATCACTCAAGACTTGTGAGTGCACCAGGAAAAAACATTAAACTAAACCTGCTGGAAGGTGTTTTACAAGAAGAGTCATGTTGGACACTTCAGGGATTTTTTTGGCTGCCTCTGAGCTGAAGGTTTTGGAGCCCCGGCTGTGCCTGCACACACGGAGCAGAGATTTCTCATTTCATACATCATTTACTCCTGCAGTGATTCCACAAAGTCACAACACGTCCCTAATACACAGAACGGGAGAAATCCATTCTTCTCATGATAATGGCTCAGGTTGGAGATCCTGAGCAGAGATTTCTCAGCACAGCAATGCCTCTCACTCCAGGATAATCACATGTCCTTAATAGAGAAATACAAGGCCAACCCAGGAAAGCACCAACCCCTCACAGTCAGAGGATCCTGCTTTCAACAGGAGCTTTCCCTCAGCCCTAAGTGGAGCCTGATTCTCACTGGAATCGATCAGAGAAGGAAAGATGCCTGGGGAGGGTACCATGAAGCATCCAGACCCCTTTCCATAACCTGGGGTACCAGCAGCAGTTAAACCAATCTAAAGAGTTATGACACATTTGCGAGCTCAGGTTTGGTTTAAGAGTCCCCCAGTCAGGACTGAGCTGTTTTTGACTGCTCTGCCATCCCATTGCTCCCTTCCCTGCTCCCTGCCAGCCCTGCAGGCAGAGTGGAGCTCTGCAGGGTGGGAACTCCTGGCCCTTGGCTGAAGTTTCAGCCATACTGAGATAAAGCACAACTCCAACAGGGACTGTAATAACAGGGATAAAAAAAATATATAAATTTTTTAAAATAGCAAGTGAGAGCAAGAGAACTAGGAAGGAAAAGGAGGATGACACGAGGAGTGAAGCTGTCAAGGGGAACACTGCAGTTTAAAGCTGCAGGGTATGACCAGGAGAGCTGCCAGGCTGGCTGAGCCCTGTGCTGGGAATCCACTGGAGCTGGAGCTCCTGGGGAACAGCAGAGACAAGGGGCAAGCTCAGCTCGATGCCTCACCCACCCCAACAACGACTGCAAGGAGTCCCAGGGCTGTAGCAAGTTGTAAAACCTCACCAGGTAAAGCCCCCAGGGGAAATTCAACTCAAAAATGGGTCCAGGACAGCCATCATAAAAAAAACCCCCAGAGATTGCAGGGAATCTTACACCCCAGCCAAAGGAATGAGCTGGTTCCTCTGCTGCAAGTCTCACTAGAGATGCCCTGGTGAGAGCTGGCAGGAAGGTAGCAAAGCAAAATAATTCAATGCAGTGGTAAATGAAGTTCACTGACTTGTAATAGAAATTCGTGTCCATCTTCAGAAAAAAGTCACAATTTTCTTCGGAGGATATGGGGGGAAGAAAACAAACTTTAATCAGATGCCTAATGTTCCATCCCAAATCCATTTGGCAAAGTCTGGCAAAGGAAGTACACTTTAAAATGTTACCAAAGGGAAGGGACCAGCAGTAGGACAGAGCATGTTAAAGTGAAAAATTAAATTAAAGGCTCGGGGGAGAACTTATTAAAAACCTAATAGCGTGAGATTTTTCATGCCTCTGTTTGGTCTCCAAAACACTGATTTTTTTAGAGATCAGCAAAGATGGGAAAGGATATATGAAAGAATATACTGACTAATACATGTATCTTCTATAATTTATACAAAATCTATCTGCCTCGTGTCCTGAGAACCTGGGATCCTTCTATGCTGCTTCAGCAAACAAACAAGACCCCAATTAACTCCACCAGACACAAAGCACAACACAACTCCTGCTCCTTGGCTCACACACACACTGGATAAACACAGACACAATCTGCCTCTGCAGGCTTCTCTGACCCTCAGAAATGAGGAGAAAATGTTTGATGCCCAGCAACAGGTGAATTATCCCAAGGCTATGAGGGGCCCTGGGGAATCTCTGCCCTCCTGCCCTAGACCTGCTTCCATGAGCCAAGCGACTGCTCTGGAATCTCCCTGGTGGCTGTGGGGGACAGCACCAGCCCTGCCTGGGTGCTCCTTCTGTGTGAGCTGAACATTCCCCATCCAGTGTTCCAGGCTAGGGCAGAGTGGCTGGAAATGGATCTGGTGGGAGGAGCTGAACAGCAGCTGAACGTGCCCAGGTGTGCCCAGGTGGCCAAAAGGGCCAATGGCACCTGGGCTGTGCCAGGAGCAGGGCAGGGCTGTCCCCTGTGCTGGCACTGGTGGCTCACCCTGAATAATGGGGTCAGTCCTGGGGCAGGACAGACCCTGAGGGGCTGGAGCGTGTCCAGGGAAGGGAACGGAGCTGGGAAGGGTCTGGAGCCCCAGGAGAGGCTGAGGGAGCTGGGAAGGGGCTCAGCCTGGAGAAAAGGAGGCTCAGGGGGGCCCTTGTGGCTCTGCACAACTCCCTGACAGGAGGGGACAGCCGGGGGGGATTTGGGATCTGTTCCCAGGGAACAGGGACAGGAGGAGAGGGAACGGCCTCAGGCTGGGCCAGGGGAGGTCAGGGTGGATATTGGGGAAATTCCTTCACTGAAGGAGCTGTAAAGCATTGAAAGGGGCTGCCCAAGGAAATGGCAGAGTCTCCTTCCCTGGCAGTGCTCCAAAATCCACGTGGATGCGGCACTTGAGGACGCTGTTCACGGGGAACATGGAAGTGCTCTGGGCTGACGGCTGGACTTGATCTTCAGACCGTTTTCCAACCTGAGCAATTCTGTGATTGCGAAGCATTTGAGGGCAAAATCTCCCATGTGTGCTACAAAGGAGCATCCCTTAGTTAAGCTCCTAGAAACAGCTCCTTGTACTCTGTAATACACAACACCTTTCCACACATATTTGCTGTCTCCAGCTGGGACTGGAGCTGGATCCAAACTGAGCCTCTGATCCACCTTTATTTGGGTCCTGTGGCATTCCTGGGATTCCATGGAAGGGCAAACACGGGGCTCAGGCAGCACCAGCTGATCCAACACGAGGAGCTCACACTGTGTGAAGCCCTCTGCCACATCACCCTGCAGAGGCTCTGAACCAGCACCTCCAGGCTCTGCCCTTCCAAAAGGCTCCCAACAAACTCATTACAAATTCACAGCTGCAGCTGACCCCCATTAGGAAGTGGTTTATTAAATTAAAACATCAATCTCAGAAAGAGATGTTTGCTTAACAGACGTAAACGATTTGGAGACCTCGTGCTGCAGGGCATGAAATAAAATCAAAGTGTGGCAAAGCCCAGGGAATTAAGCCATAAAGGAAAGCAGTGGGAGGGATGCAGAGACCTCTTGCCAAAGGGAAGCTGCTTATCATAGCCTTGGTACAGAAAGATCCCAGAAATGCCACATGTAGACAACAAAAAGCTCAGCAATTACCAAGGCATGCTTGGACAACAGGTACTAATGACATTTGAAAATGTAAAAAGTCTGATTTTACATCCCCTAAATGGAGATCTGCTGTCTGACAGTTTTCCCCGTTTGCTTCTGTACACAACTGGGTACATCGTTTACCATTAGAAATTAGCAGGTTTTTTAAACAAGGAGATTGTGGTTTTTTAAACAAGGAGGTTCCAAGATGTGGAAGTCAAATCCTCCCCCTGCTGAGCACCACTGCTGACTCCCTCTAGCACTGCTGCACACTGAGCTACAGGCCAACAAAATCAGGCAAAAACCCGAAAACTAAAAAAAATCAAACTGCACCCTAAATAATCAACATGCTCCTTATCACCTCACCCCCAAACCCAGAGAAGATTTTGGACACTGCTGCATCCCAGATCCTTCATTCAGTTCCTCTTGGAGGTCTGCATGTTCCAGCTCTCAGTTTTTACTCTTCAGGAAGGCTCAGCTGCCTTTGGCCCTTTCCCTGCCCAGGAGGCACTGAGCTGGTGTCAGTCCCCTGCTGGCTCTGGGATCTCCTGGAAACACCAGTCCCACTGTGTCTTTGGAAGGTCACATCAGCAAGGTCCCATCCAACACCACCAAGTGCAGTTCAGACCATTTAAAGGACAGAAACACCACACAAATATTTCTTCTCAAAATCCAAACCTGCTCCCCCTCTTGCCCCTAAGAGAGATGTTTTCTGACTCTAGTTCCTCTTCTAAGTTCTCTCTGACTCCAGTTTCTTCCAGATTGAAGCCTTTAAAACTGCTCTCCCTTCTTCCAGAGGTCCAGGTGAAACACCCTGCCCAGCAGCCCCAGCCTGCACAGCTCAGGGACATCCCAGTGGCTCTGATCCTTTGGAAGTGGCTGCATCCAAACTTTCTTCTCACCAAGATAAGGTGTCTGCATCATTTTGTGTCTCTTTATCTATTCCACGGCTTCAGAAGGCTGTGAAGTCTCATTAACATGTACCCAAGGAAAGGGCTGAGTGCTCTGGGAGGCAGCAATGCTCCCAGCCCGGGGGAATTGCAGGAGCTTTACAGGAGCAAGAGGGAGGGAATCCAAAGGTTCAGCGATGCAGAAGCTCCATATGCAACAGCACAAATTGTCAGTCCACACGTATTAGGAAAAACATCTAGTTAATTAATTTCCTCAAGAAAAGATGATTTCCAGGGCTTTTCAGGGCCTGGCACTCTCGGAGCTCCACTCCCACAGCAGACGGGCACGATCCACGCTGGGTTTGCACACAAGGACCCATCTGTTCATCTCCCACAGCTGCAGCCAAGAGCTCCACGGGCTGGATCTGCACTGCCACCCCCACGGGAATGTCTTTATCCTATGGCACAGATGAGCATGTCTCAAAAAGGACACTGGCATCATCACTGCTCAACTGTTTGTGCATTTTCCCTCCCCGTGGCTGGAGCCCTGCCAGCTCCCCAGCCCTGAGGACAGGAACTCTGGGCATTCAGCAGCAGCTTCATTTTTCCAGTGCCATCCACATGGAGCAACTGATAACAGTAATGCTTCAGGTTTCAAAGCCCAGGCTTAATCCTTGTATTTTATAATCTCACCACAGAGCAGAACAATGGAACTGAGAACAAAGGATCTGCTGACCCCCAGCAAAGGTTCAGATGTGGGGATTCTTCATCCAGATGTGTATGACGCCCTAGGAGAAACCTCACCAGTGCCTCAGAGTCCAACTGTGACATGGAAGCAGATCCAGTGTCCCAGAGAGCCCTGGGTACCTTTGATCCCAGACTGCTGTGCTGGCACTGCTGGCTGAGGGTCACAAACACTTGGGAAAGTGTCCCAGCCACCCAAAGCCATCGCCCACAGCAAACTGCCTTCAGCTCCAGGCAAGAGGCTGCAATCCTAAAATCTAAGCTCTCATTCACCACCTATTTGAAGACAGCTGTATAACAACAAAGGATAAACCAGCTTTCAGTTTTGATTCTCTTTGTAGGTACTCCCCAGTCTGTACCAATCCAAGTCCTGTTTTCAGGACAGCCTTTCCCAGAGTTAATCCTGACATGGGCCAGAGTCACTTCTTCCCTCCCTCTTCTTAAGGGGTTTTCTGGTGAGTGGAAAACATCCTGTTTTAAGAACTGCCAAACTTTGGATATTTGGGCAATATCCTGCCTTTCCCAACCTCTCCTTTTCCTCACTGCCAGTGAACCTGAGCAGCCTTTTGGACCCTTCTCTGGGCAGGACAGTCACTGCCAGTGTAACAATAATTTGCCTGCAGATGTTTTCACCCGGTGCAAGCTCATTGCATCCCACCAGGACACTCCTGAATACACAAAGCTGGAGAGCTCCCCTGCAGGAATTACTGCCTCCCACTCCATCTTCCTGCAGGCTCTGACAGCCCTGGCAGGTTAACACCAGACTGATGAGCAGACAAAAGCTCCACCCTGGGAGCAGCAGGGGTTATCTCTGCATCCTGCAGCATCAATCCTCTGCACCTCGGGCTGGGGCTGCCTCATGCAGAGGCTCTGCTGCCCCGAGAGGAGCTCAGGGTGACAACCTGGCCCTGAGCATCAGCTGACAGCAGAGAGACTGGGGCCAGCACTGACGGCACAGAGTCCCTGAAACTCCAGTCATGGACATCAAACACTCCCCTGCACTTTACACCCCTCCAACAGACCACCCAGGGCTATGCCTGAACGACTTCATTGGTATTTCTTAATTATATAATTCTCTAAGTGCTCTACAAAAATTAGATTTTTTAATAGAACTTACTTGTTTTACTGTTCAATCAAATGACAAAATGTCTAGGGAAGGCATTGTCTTGTTTGCTCTCCAACAGTTGAGCAGATTAAAGTGAGCTTTTAAAAATATTATATCAAAATAAATCTTTCTGAAAGGAATCATTAAATTCCCCCCATAGACAGTAGTTGTTTTAATGCCACAGAAGGAGGCTGTAAAAGGTTTTCCATTTCTGTTTGGGTTGTTTACACTCTCCAGCGTCAGGACACACAGATCTGAAGTGCATCCTATTGACACACACATTAAATACAACTGCTCCCAAAAATAAATCACAGCTTTGCTGCTGTCTGCCATCAGCAACAGAGTCCAGCACGTGGGACTGGAAAAGCTGCAAGGATCACTGAGCAAGAGGAAGAGCTGGGGATGGAGACTGGCACGAGGGCAGACCTTCAAAATTCTGCCCAGAGAGAGCTTCCAAACTTCCACAAGGTGCACACTCAGAGAAAAGGGGAGAAATCCCTCTGCAACCCCAGTGACCACAGGTAAGACACATCCTTGGGGGTGCAGGGTCACATCAGCTCCTAAGAACCCCAGAAACCCTGATGGTGACAGCATTAATGGCCTAGAGTTCCATAAGTGGCTCAAGTTTGTGCCATTCTGGGCTCGAGTTTCAGACTTTACTTTGATTTTCTGAGACACTGAGGCTCTACAGACCCTGTAAAGCAGCAGAAAGACTTGGAACATCTTCCAGTCTTTCCTTCTGGACAGGAAAAAAGGTGGGACAAGGAGGACTTGGAAGCACTGGAGCCATTCAGGTTCATTTCTGTGAGGCACTGTCCTGTCCATCTGAGCCCTGGATCACCTTAGGAGCAGGAATTAACAGTAATTCCCACCCAGACCACTGCGTGCAACTCTGGGAAGCTCCAGTTTAAAAAAAAAAAAAAAAAAAAAAAAAAAAAACAGAGAGAAAAAAATGTCACAACTCAAAGCAAAAGGACAGCAAAGATCAAAGATTTTAAAAATGTGGTTTTATAGATGAGGAAATAAACTGGGACTCTCCACCCTGGGAAAAAGGTAGGTGAGCTCGAGGACAGGTGAACTCTGCAATGCTGAATAGAAAAAAAACTCCACCAAGATCCTCACTGCACCTCCCCAGAAGTTCCCACGTTTTCACAGAAGCCCAGAATAGCTGGGGTTGGAAGGGACCTCTGGAGACCACTCAGAGCAGGTGCCACAGGGACACATCCAGGTAGGTTTGGAATGTCTCCAAAGACTCCACAACTTTCCTGAGCAGCTGTTCCAGGGCTCTGCTACCCTCCATGGAAAGAAGTTCTTCATCCTATTGAGGTTTCCTCTCTGCATTGAGTCAATAAACTTATATTTTTATAAATGTTACTTAAAGCAGGTCACAGATTTCCTCCAGACTTCACAGATTTGCTGTTCCTAGTGAAGGATGGAAGTTTAGAGGAGCTGAGTTTTGACTCAGAAAAACAGAAATGTTATTAAAAAGCAACAGGGGACAGTAATTGCACAGAACAAAGTTGTTAGAGGAGCACTAATGCCCCGAGGTGGCTGTGAACAGGCTTTTTTCACCTGCTCGTCAGTGCTTGATTTTTAACTTAGTTCCCAGATCCTGCCGAATTCCTGAAGGGCTTTGTTAACTCAGCAGATGGCTCCAGAGAAACACAGCTACCCACAGGGCAGGGATTTTCAGGCAAAGACAACCAGACACACGTTGTTCTTACTAAATATTTGTCCCTCTGCAGGGTAGGCAAAGAAAACTTTTAAGTGGCTTCACTGCCTGAATGAACAAATCTTCATCTCTACACAAAGACAATCACCTCAGGCCAGACTGTCCCAGCCAGCAGCTCCAACCAACAGCCTGGGCACTCAGGACATCACCCTGGAAATGCAGGAGTGTCCATCTAATTAATCTAAAAATAATAAAAAAAAAAAAAACAAAAACAAAACCAAACTAATATCCATCCATTCTGGGCCTGTGAAAGCTCAGATCATCACAGTTTCTTGCAATACCCGAGCTGCACCAACTCTAGATTCAGAAATTCTTTTGCAGGTGATGCAAGTGGAGCCAAGACACAAGGCCAGGAAGCAGCACTGGCAGGGCCCTCAGCACCTGAGTGAGGGGAGCTCACAAACCCCCTGGGACAGGAACATCAGCTCTTAGGGTACAAAGGATGCATTTCCATGGCTGGTGTGACCATGGTCACTCTGATCCAGATGCACATCAGCCAACCCAGCCCAGTGGAAGGTGTCCCTGCCCACGGCAGGGGGATCCCAGGGCTGAGGGGCTTTAAGTCCCTTTGTCCCCAAATTCTCGTGTGATGATTCTGTGACACAGTGACTTCACCCCAGGGGCAATGGCCAGGGCCAGCACTGGCCCTGCAGACACTGCTCTGAAGAGTTAGGTCACCCCCTAGGGTGGCATCTGTCCCTCATCAGACACGGTTATCACTGAGAGAGCCCATTTTAAAGAGAACGGGCCACAAAGCTCACACCCACCCAGGCAGTGTCCATTCAATGGCACACAGGTGACTCCATGTGTCACCTGGCTGCCAAACCACGAGTGTGCAAAACCAGGAGCAAACACACCTCAGCACCACCTGCTGCTCGTGGGGCATCCCTGGATCTCCAGAGCCCTTTGGCAATTCCCCACAGGGGCGTTCCTGTGCTCTGAACATGGCACTCCAGACCCCAAAGCGAGGTGCCTGCTCCCCCTCATTGAAGTGAGGCAGCCTGGCAGATTTTCCCCAATGTGAAGCCAAGATGAACATTTCCAAAAGCCCTGTGGGAATGATGGCACCTCCCCAGAGCCCCCAAGGCCAGGCTGGTCAGGCACAGCAGATCCTTGCAGGACAAACAAGGATTGCTCAGCTCTGCGTTCTGTGGCACTGTCAGGTGAGTGTCAGGAGAGGGCTCAGCCAGGGCAGCTGACACAGACTCTTCGAGATTATATAAATAAATAAAGAGCCCATTCCCAGCCCTGCTCACTCCCCCTCTCCCTTTAAGTAGGTCACTCTGCCTGCTATGGAAATCAGCTCATCTTCAAAGCAGGTTTGTTAGTCTCCTTATCTCCTGAAAGTAAGGAAAGTGCAGAGCATTGTCAGAGCAAAGGGTGGTTTCAGACTAATTTGATTTACTTCTGTCACAAGTATAAATATGAAAATGTCCATACTTGTCAGAAAAACCAACTTGAGCCACGGAAACAAAGGACAGCTGGGAGGTGTCTGCCCTCCAGGTAGTTCTGAATGTGGCCCACAGCTACAAGCCCATCTCCCTGACAGGTAACACAATGCAAATGGAATACAAAGGCTCTTCATGACCTAGCAAGGGGAAGAAAGAAGAAGAAAAAAAATCTCTTGAATTAGACTGAAAAAGCTCAAGGGACTCACATGAGACAAGCCCAGCTTACATCAATTTCAGCCTGAAAATTAGGCCCTACCCTTTTATTACGTTAGCCTAGCACAGAGCATTCCAATTCGTCCTGGCAATTAATAAAGCTCAGGAGCAGAGCTTGATCCTAACCCCACTAAAATCCCTGCAAAGAGCAGAGCTTACACCTGCAGTGATGGAACCAGAATTCCTTGGGTTTTCCCAGCTTCCCCACGTGAAGGGATACAGGCAGGGCCAACTCCTCAGAAAAGCACCCAGGTTTGGCTGCAGGGTTTTAAACCCTGCCAGGGGTCTCACAGAATCCTGGAATGGGTTGGGATAGAAGGGACCTTAAAGCTCATCCCAGTGCCACCCCTGCCATGGCAGGGACACCTTCCACTGTCCCAGGCTGCTCCAAGCCCCAATGTCCAGCCTGGCCTTGGGCACTGCCAGGGATCCAGGGGCAGCCACAGCTGCTCTGGGCACCCTGTGCCAGGGCCTGCCCACCCTCACAGGAACAATTCCTGCCCAATATCCCATCCAGCCCTGCCCTCTGGCAGTGGGAGCCATTCCCTGTGTCCTGTCCCTCCATCCCTTGTCCCCAGTCCCTCTCCAGCTCTCCTGGAGCCCCTTTATGCCCTGGCAGGGGCTCTGAGCTCTCCCTGGAGCCTTCTCCTCTCCAGGTGAGCACCCCCAACTCTCCCAGCCTGGCTCCACAGAACAGGCAATATTCAAGGAAGAAGGAAAATCCTGAGCTCTGCCCATGCACTCACAGAACACGTTCCTGCTGCTCCCAACTGCAGCCCTGGTCACTGAGCAGGTGACAAGGGACGCCTGGGGAGCCAAGCTCTGCTCCAAGGCTGGGCACCCCCGGCTGCTCCCACCCAGCTCCTTTTGGGAAGCTCTGGGGGCCTGGCAGGACTGAGTGTGAGAGTGCAGGGAATGCACCAAGGGCAGGAAAAGGAATCCCAGTGCTCACAGGAGGCAAACACTGGAAAGGTTTTATGTAGTAACATCTGAAAAACGAGTCAAAAAAAATGAACCACAAAAATTTCATTATTACTCGAATGCCCCTATCAGCAATTTTGTCTTAAAAAATAAACTAAAAATCAGCATTTTAAAACTCAAGTAAAAAGGAAGTTCCTTAGACTGGAAAAGCTTTTGCCTTATGCACCTCTGAAGATAATCGCCTGTACAAGCTCCTGACACAGCACATGAGCAAACTTCTCCTGACTCCCAATTGTGCAACTTCAGCCTGTTCTTTTGCTCCATTGATCCAGGCAGAAGATTCCTGGATCAGCTTTTTTTCCCCCTCCCCAACTTCTTGAGTTTCAACTCTTAAGGCTTTAATCCAAGGCTCAGCGTGCAGGTGTCAGAAATGCCAAGGAAGGAGCAGGCAAGAAAGGTAAAATCTCTCTTCCTGTTTTAATACTTTTGGCAAGGGGGATGCTTCAGGTCAGATTCTGCCTCCAAGAGCAGCAGCATTTTGCCCTCTAGACTGCAGAGAGGGAGCCTGGAGCTGAAAGCAGCAGGAAATGAGCTCAGTGTGAGGCACCCACAGCAGGTGTGTGCAGGATCACACCCAATGCTCAGCACGAGCAGCACATCCCAGCCCTGGCACCACAGCCCCTTCTGCCAAGTCAAGGAATTATTTCACAGGATGTCAAGTGCAGAGAGTGTATTCCAAGTTTTCACTCACACTCAAGCTTCCTTAAGAGTTTGAGGTTTTAGTTCAAGACTTGAGTCCACCCGATCCCAAAGCTCACGAGTCGTGTTACTGCCTGTGCACACCTGCCAAAAACTAAATAAATTAAAAAAACCATAATTGAAATAGACCTGAAGGCCTCTGAATTTGGAAAAAGCATGATTAATATTAATATGTATGATTTCATAGTAGGCAGAAATACAGAAAATAGACAGCAGTGTGCCTTAAGCCCCAGAATCAACTGGGATTTTGGCAGCACATGCTGGAGAAGACAGTAGCAGCTGTCACGTCACAGCTGGAGTTGCCTCTGGCGAAGGTGATTGAGAAATGGGATTAAGAAAAAAACCAACACAAGTAAAACACAAGGTAAAATAACAAGCAAATGGAACAGACAGCTGAGCTAACAGGCTTGCCTTGCTTGCAGAGCATCCCAATAGTTCTGAGTAGCTTATTTCCTTTTTCCTTCAAGTACAGCCCCAGCCTAACTCACACTTTATGAGTGGGGTTTTTACCACTTCTATTGCATTCTGAGCTCTGCTGTGCAGGGAGGTCACCCACACAATAAGGCTGTGGTGACGTGACCCTGGCTCTGTCACTGCCCTGCTCAGCTGCCCAGGGGACACAGGGAAAGGCTCTGGGTGGGATAAGGACAGGGAGGGATCCCTCACCAGGGGCTGCCCTGGGCAAACAGACTCAACTGGGGGAAATCACTTTAATTTATTACCCATCAAATCAGAGTAGGAAACTGAGAAACAAACCCAAAGCTTAAAACACCTTCTCCAAACCCCTCCCTTCTTCCCAAGCTCAACTTCTCTCCTGATTTGTGTTTCTTCCTCCCCAGAGGCTCAGGGGGTTGGGAATGGGGCTGTGGTCAGTCCATCCCACGTTGTCCCTGCTGCTCCTTTCTCCAGAGGGCTTGGACTCCTCACACTGCCCCTGCTCCAGCCTGGGGTCCCTCCAGGGGAGAGTTCTCCAGGAACTGCTCCAGTGTGGATCCCTTTATCCACGGGCTCAGTCCTTCAGGAACTGCCCCAGGGATCCCTTTATCCACGGGCTCAGTCCTTCAGGAACTGCCCCAGGGATCCCTTTTCCCATGGGCTCAGTCCTTCAGGAACTGCCCCAGTGATTTCCCCCCCATGGGGTCACGACTCCTCCCAGCAAACCTGTTCCAGGTGGGCTCCTCCCTGCACAGGTCACAGTTCCTGCCGGGACGCTGCTCCAGCAGGGGCTTCCCGGGGGGTCAGAGCCTCTTCAGACCCCCCAGCTGTGCCCTGGGCTCCTCCTGGGGCTGCAGGGGGATCTCTGCTCCCCATAGATCTCCCTGGGAGCCGTGCAGCCGGCTGCCTTGGCTGCCTTGGACATGGGGGAAGCTTCCAGCAGCTCCCCACAGAAGCCACCCCTGCAGCCCCCCTGCCACCCAAACCTTGCCCTGAAAACCCCATACAATACCTGTGGGGCCATAAATGAGGTCACCTGTCCCATCCCACTGCTCCTTGGAGCAGCAGAATGAGCCATGAACAAACCACTGATCTTTTCATTCCCACAGTCTCCTTGTGAAGCTGCTGCCCAGGCTGTGACCTCTCAAACAGACACATTTCCTCTATTATAAAACTGCTGGAAAATCCCAAGGGTCTAAAAAACCAAACAAACAGAGCAGTGCATCCCAAATCACAAAGGCCCCGCAGCAGCCACCCCTGGGCACACCCTCGCTGACTCACAGGAGCTTATACCACAAAACACTGATCACAGAAAGCTTCTGTGTTCTTCAGCTCCTCTGCCTCATCTATTTCTGCTTCCACTGAAGGCCTGGATATCAAAAACCTCCTAATAAAGAACAGTCTGAGGTGAGCTCTTCCTGCTAGCCTCCAAAAATCCCCAATAATACACAATACTTCTTTAAAAAAAAGTCACCAGCAGTTAGCCTGGAACTAAAACAGCTGCAGCATTTAAAACATCTACTGCAAATGCAAACTACTTCGGAACATCATAATTAGTAAATGGCAAATATTAGGAGTTATGGGAAAAGGGATCATTAAACCAGACTTTAATAGCCCAGCATCTCTTCCATTCCACGTGAAAGCCCAGTCAGCACACACTCACAGCATTAAACCTACATTAAGAAACAAACTGCTTCATTTCTGGAGTTGTAAAAACAAAGGTTAAATATCTGCTTCAGCACAAACCCTGTAATTTTTCCACAGCAACTGTATTGTTTTGCTTTGTACAGCTAATAATACCTGCCCTGCTTTGCACCCACTCATCTCCTGAGCGAGGCTCACACTGGAATCACCAAACCAGAACAAACTTCCAAGGACTACATTTGCCATTAAGGCTTCTGGAAGTACCTCTCCTTTTAGTTATACTTCATTTATATCGAGTAGTGAGTTGAAAAGACACTTGTTTTGCAGAGAGCCCTTTTTCCACGACTTGTAACAAAAGAAGCACCTGCACAACGTTCAAATATTCCTGAAGCAAACCAGAGATGGCTCCAGGACTGCTGCTCCTTGCCTGGACACCCTGTCCCATCCTGTGTCCCATCCCTCCCTCTCAATTCCAAAGGTCCCCACCCATCTCAGCCTCCTCATCTCCCCCCTTCTCTGCTCCCACGATTTCTCAGCCCCATTTTTTTTGAGCTCCTGGTTCAACCACCCCACTCATTTTCCCTTTATAGCCACCTTTGTCCCTCCATGGGGACAATGGGCCCTGTTCTGGGTACATGGAACAGGGAATGGTCCCAGCCCCGAGGCTGCCAGAGCTCCAGGAGCCTTTGGACACTGCTCCAGGGATGCCCAGGGTGGGATTGTTGGGATGTCTGTGCAGGGCCAGGGGTTGGACTGGATGGTCCTTGAGGATCCCTTCCAGCTCAGGACATTCTGTGATTCTTCTCACACATCTTCCCAGAAACATCTGGACCAGTTTGATGGTATTAAAGATAAACATGATCTTGACAGTATCTGACCATCTCAGTCTAAGTGGAAAAAGTATAAAACAAATTAAAGCGTTTTTTTATGCCAGAAAAGTCTGGGCAGCCTCAGAATAAAATGATAGCAGTGATGTCTCCACCCAGGTCTGCAGCTTTGGAGTGAATATGGATATCCAAATCAACTTTCTTTGGAATTTCTGGAATTGGAGCTGAGTGTTTCTGGATATGCAAAGCTGGACATTCAAGGGAATTCCAGGATTTTCCCAACAGCTGCACAAAGAGCATAAATTATGCTGAAGATCTCCAATGGGGATGTGATGTCTGAGTTTTAGTCCTTCCCATTCTCTGTCCCCACTGCAGCCTGGCAGGCAGCTCTAATTTGCCAGGCCTGGAGCTGCTCTCAGATCAAACAGACAGCATCAGTAGGAAGGAAGATTCATGGAAGGAACACAGCAATAAGTATTTGGAAGTTGAGCAACTTAGTAGGAAAAGACTGATAAAAGACTGATAAAGTGTAAAATCTCATTTTACTTCCTAGCCCCTTTCATGCCTGTCAGGGCAGAGATTAAACTCCCCCCAAAAGTCAGTATTGATTCAGTGCTTGATCCAAAGGCAACTCCAGTCAATATGACCTGACCCCACAACTCCTCCCCTGTCAGACACTGCAAAAGGCAGGAGCTACCTCCAGGCACTCCTGACAGGGGTTTTCAGGGGTGTCTGCACCTCCATAAATCACCTGCATGATGGATGCACCTCCCTCACTGTCCCCTCCTAACACAGCACTGAGCAAACAGCCCCACATGTGAACCATTCCCCTTCGTGCCAGAGAGAGCAGCTCCCTCATCCCACAGGGTGAATCAAGCATTTACTGCAGCTCCCTCATCCCACAGGGTGAATCAAGCATTTACTGCAGCTCCCTCATCCCACAGGGTGAATCAAGCACTTATTTCTCCAGAGACTGAAGGTCTGCTCCTGAGCTCCACCTGAGGGGCCTGAAAACCAGACTGGCAGCTCCCCCCTGTCACTTCATCCAAAGAGCCCCTGTCCCAGCAGCAGCTCCTGCTCCTCCAAACTGAAACTTCTGCTTCCCCCAACTTCAACCAGGGGGAAGCTCTGTGTGTCTGTTTAATAATTGCTTTATTAATTGTTGGGATGTCCTGTGCAGGGCCATGGGTTGGGCTGAATGATCCTTGTGGGCCCTTCCAGCTCAGGATATTCTATGATTCTATTATTTCATTTTCCAATGTATTTTCCCTTCACCCTAATCATCATGCAATTAATATAGATTTAAACCAAGAGGAGTTTGAAATCCAAAAGTGACAGGGAATTAATACAACTTTAGGTTTAATTCTCCCTCCCCCCAGTCTTTTGCCCCATTCTGCATGATTTATATTAAGTGGTTTGGGAACCTGTTTCTCACTGGTTTATAGCACCAAATATCAGGGACAGGAACCAGTCAGAGCCACTGGGCAAGGTCACAGCCTAAGGGAGGGGAAATCATCCAGGCTCCATCCCAGCCCTTGGAATGGATGCCCAGCAATTGCCCCTGCACAGGAGGCAGAACTTCTGCCCTGGGCAGTGCCCAACCTGAACAGGCTGCCCAGGGAGGGGCTGGAGTGTCCCTCAGCGGGGATATTCCAGAGCCACATGGACACAATCCTGTGCCCTGTGCTCTGGGATGGCCCTGCCTGAGCAGGGAGGTGGCACCAGTGACCCTCTGTGCCCCCTTCCAGCCTGGCCCAGCCTGGGATTCCCTAAGGAGGAAGAAGCATGGCCAGCATCTCTCCTGCCTCACTTCTTCTCTTCCCACCTCTTTGATGCCAGTTCCAAGTATCTTCAAATAACCAAAACTCGTCTGCAAGGTTTTCTTTGTTCTCCTATCATTCCCCACATAAAAACCTCATGTCTTCTTGTCCTTGAGACATCCCTTCAGTACTACATAAGGAAACATAAATCCCTAACTTATCTATTTTTTCTAATATTATTCTGTGTGACTGATGGAGCATCACACAAAACATCAGAGTTAAAACTGAGCCCCAAGCTTTCCCTGCTGGATCCTGCTGCCCTCAGTGGTGACACCAGTCCCTCCTGATGACAAGAGCAACAACTTCCAGCAAACTGAAATCCCACATTTCTGTGTTTGGGCTACACTTAGCAAAGGGCAAGGCATGACGTGGTCTACACCGGGATAATGGTTATTACTGTTATTGTCTTGTCAGTGAAAGAAGAAATACTGCAATAAAATCCAGCAGAACGGGGGGGTTATGTTCCCAGCTATTTAAAGCATTCAATGTTCCACCCCACCTCTCTGAAGGCAGCAAATACTAAAAATACACAAAGGTCAACAAAAATTTAAAATCCAATAATGAAATATAAGCAAGCTTTAAAATTCATTAAATGGCTTTTCACTTTTTTATTCTCCTCCTCTGCTTTGTGTTTGTAAAGTGTGATCAAGCAACTGCTCTGGAAGAATTAGCAGTAATTTGGTGTAAACGTGAGTGCCCTCATGATTTCATTTAAAGTGTAATATAGGCAAAGACCCAGAAAGATATTCTAATTGTTATTTTAAAATTAACCTTCTCCCTTTATGCTCTGAGAACAGGCACAACCACGGTGGGCCATTACCCTGCCCAAGATACTGCATGAGCTAATGGAGATTAAAACTAAGGTTAAGTAAATTCTGACAACCAGCAGGTAAGAAACCTTGCTCAAGGAAACACCCAGAATAATTCAGCTGGGCTCTGCTGATGTCTGTTAATCCACTGCTGATTTCTCTCTTGTAATGGCTTTCTAATTTCTGTGTCAGCACTTAGACACCAAGGAACAGCAACCTGGATTCCCAGGGCCCACCACCACAGAAAGGCTCTGCTGTTCCAAAGAGAGATGGGAGCAAAGAAGTCCTGTATCCCTTTTGGGTGCTGGGGAATGCAGTCAGAGGGATCAAGGATGCTCAGAGGTAGCACATGGCAGAGCCCAGCTCTTCCCAGCCTGAGCCTTCCCCTTCCAGAGCCAGGGAGGTGCTGGGGGCACTCACACCTCAAACCACGGGAAGAGACACAAGACCAAAGGGCTTTAAACTCACAAAGGGCAGGGTTCCATGGGACATTGGGAAGGAATTCTTCACTCTCACACTGGCACAGGGTGCCCAGAGCAGCTGCGGCTGCCCCTGGATCCCTGGCAGTGCCCAAGGCCAGGACTGGACAGGGCTTGGAGCAGCCTGGGACAGTGGAAGGTGTCCCTGCCATGGCAGGGGTGGCACTGGATGGGCTTTGAGGTCCTTTCCAACTCAACCTAGTCTGTGATTCTGAGTAATTTCTACTTGCACATAATAAGGGTACTAAAGGGGAGAGGGATGAAGGATTTCCCTTCCCTTCTTCCTTCCTGAGCATCCCATGCTGACACATCACACTGGTTTTACAGCTCTGGAATGAAATCTCCATGTTCACCATGGCAGAGCAGCTGGGAGGGAAGATGTGCTGATTGACTGTGTGTGACACAGCCCCAGAGCTCCAGAGACCTCTCATTTTCCCTGTCAGCAGGAAGAATGGTGCTCCTGCACACCAGCCTGGGTTGCAGAGCCCAGGGAGATCCCTATTTTTAACAAATCCATTAAAGCAGAGTTCTCAGATTACTCCCACAGTAGAGACCTGGTGATGCTGTCAGTGTTTGCTGTTCCAAGGCAGAACAAGTGCTGGGACATGGCAGACAGCCCTTGGCATCACTCTCTGGGGTATGAGGGATCAGAGTGACTCCCAGGCAGGAATCCCTGCGAGGACAGGCTCACAGGAGCTGGGATTCATTACACAGCGAGCCTCATGCCAGCGCCGAGTATCAGATTGTAAAAAGGAAAACGAAAACTCTGATTTTTATCCAACTCACCAGGAATTTTCCTCCTTTTTCAGACAACTTTGCATCCCCCCAAGGACCAGAGCAGCAGAGCCCTGAGCTGCACCCGGAGCTCAGCACAGCCCTCTCCTCACAGTTTTATGTCTCATTGCATCATTCCTGCATTATTTTTAGATAACCGTCAGGGGATGTCAGAATGTGGGTCGATAGCTATTAGATTTATAGGCAGAAATAGCAAGGCTTGTAGCTATAAGGTGTAAAGCATTCAACAATTTCTAGAACAAATCTGACCGTGGGGACTGGGGGCTGGAAAATACACTTGCTTGTAGTCCCAGAACTGTTTAGGAAAAATAATCTCCGTGCTGCTCGGGTACATTTCTGGAGTTGAATCACTGCTGTTGACTCACACGAGGGTCAATACTGTGAGTATTCAGCTTGAACAGCCCTTTGCAGACTTTGCTAAGGACATCTTACCAAAAATAAGCCTCCCTTTTAAATGTAATCTATCAGCATGCAGAATGCCCTCAGCTACACCCCACGGCTCAGGCACATCTGAGGAGCTGGGAACTGGCAGCCTGCCAGCAACATCTGGAGCAGATGTTCCATTTTAGGCAAAGATTAGTGGTGTGAATCACAAAATCAGTAAAACCTCCTTGGTTACCTGAGCAGGCTCATTTCCCTTTGCTGTGCCCTGCTAACAGGTGGGTTTCTCACAGGCTGCATTTTCTGATCAGCAACACTTGTGCTCTCTGCCAGGAGAGGATAAGGAGGAAGGATGGCCTGGAATGGACCAGAAGATTCCCCAGAATCCAAGCACAGGGACAGCACGTGCCTAAAGCCAACTTCATCCAGCAGGCCTGCCTGGTCAAGAGGGGAGATCTCCAGGACAGCAAGCACAGAACTGCTCCTCAGCAATTCCTGCTGCCATCCCAAAGGGCTTGGGGTGTCCAGGATGCTTTGGGGAGAACACCATGGGCAGAGTCCTGCCCTCTGGAGTGGCAGCTGGAAGCTTCCAAGCACTGAAACACCTCTAGATGCCCATGCTTCTCCAAATAAATCCAACTCCAAGTGTCTCTCCCTGGAGACACAATAGGACACTCCTGATCCAGGCTGAGGCTCACAAGCAGGACTGTTATTCACAGAATTACTGCACCTTCCTGGGTGTTTTGTATCCCTGGGGAGATATTCCTCACAGCTGCACAACTAAATAGGCAGTGTAAATCTAACATACCTCTGTGAATTCTACCAGCCAGGAAAGGTTGTTTCTCCATTCAGAGAGGCCTGAATTAATATGCAAAACTAAACCACCACTGTTGTCAGTGTATTCTGGTCACTGCTGTTGCATCCCATGAATCCTGCGTTGTCTCTGCACGACAAATGTGTTTCTGCCTTATGACTCATTCATTGTGAGTGTCAGGGAATATTTGGATCATGATGCCAAACAACCATCAAACCCCAAAATTATCTATCAGTTCCTTGTCAGATGGGTTGCAAACTAAATGTCACATTAATGTCTGAGCTTCCAGATGCTTCTGAATGTCTATCTTAAGCTTCACCTTTTAACTCTATTATTTCTCTAAGAAGTATTTCCTTTATTCATTCCTTGATCAGTATCAAACCCAATTCTCAGGAACCTGCTAAGAATAATTTACAGGCAGCAGCTCTCAGGTACCTTGAGCCTGTGCAGACCTCTCTCCTGCTGTGAGGAAGTCTAGGCTGAGAACTTCTAAAAGCAGGTACTGAATGCATAATTTTCATTATTCCCAATGAAGAAGATGGCAACCAAATCTGCTGGGTACATCCTAAATGTTAAAGTGGCAATTTTCATCAAGTTGCTATATAATATATAAAAGCTGTCCTACATAACACAGTTATTTTCTACTTCAGAAACATCCTGGCAGTGGGACAGACAGGTAAGCAGCATCCCAGCTGCTGTGTGACAGCCATCAGTTAACACAGCAGCCACATCCCCATTGTGTATCTCTTATCTCCACATCATCATTTCTTATATCAAAGGATTTCACCCACCAAGGCTCTGCTTGTATAAAGCACTATTTTAGCTCAATAACATCATTAAAGTTTGGGCCCTTCTGCCTACAAACAGCTTTTCCCTGCTCTCAGTTATTTACACTTAGTTATTTATCTTAATCAGGGAATTTCTTAGCATTTAAGTTAATATATTACCTACCCATTAAAACCTTAATATTACCAGTCTGTGAGTGTAGTGCTATTACATTCTCCCAAATGCTGATAAAACCACTTTTAATCTGCCTTATTTACATATATAATTTCTATACTCAGTGGTTAGCTAAGTTTGTAATGTGTTTGGAGGATGATAAGTGTTAGAGAAGATAAGCATTATCTTTTCCTTATGGGAGCAAATCCACGTATCTCCAAAGTGTTTTAAGTTAATTAAGTGCCACTTTACAAGGATAGCAACACCGTGCAGAGGGTTGTGGTTCAGTGTTGGCCTCCATGTCCATATGCAACCCTCCCAAAGTTAATTTCCTAATTGGATAAGCAGATGAGAGCACAGCCAGAACACAGGAGGCTGCTAGCATGCACTTGGCCATACCTCAGCATGTTCACATTATTCCATGTGCAAAAGCACAGATGCAGGCTGCTTTAAAAAATGAACACAGGCTTATTTCACCCCCAAGGAATGTAAAGTTCCTTTTCAACATTAACATTTGGTAAAAGCAGCAGTATGATCTGTGCATTTCTTTAGCACAGGGGAAGAAGCCCTCTCTGTTCACCCCTCTTCTGGCCAGCTTCACTTCAGCACTCCTTCATCACTGCTCTCTTTTTTACAACAATTTGCAAATGGCTTTAGTTCTCCCTGATCTTATACATCAGGTTGGATGGGGCTTGCAGCACCCTGGGATAGTGGGAGGTGTCCCTGCCCATGGCAGAGGGCTGGAACTGCGTGGTCTTTAGGGTCCCTTCCAACCCAAACCATTCAGTCATTCTACAATGTGCTGAGAGACCACAAAATAAAATTTAACAGAAGAGCTCTGGATGAGTCAGCAATGCCCTTCTGTTCTCTGTCTTACCAGTATTTAGCTTGAAGTTCAGACTTTCTGTGCTATTTTTCCACAGTTCTCAGGTAGATGCCACATCATCCCTGTGACGTTGGCTTCCTGACAGCTGAGCACTTACTGGAACCAGCTGCTGCTGTGAATCCACCATATCCAAGCACCAGAGAGGGAGTTTCCAGCCTTCACGCTGCTTGGAGGCTTTAATCCATGAGCCAGACCTCAGCTGGACACAGAGCCTGGCAGGTGGCTGCCTGGGAGGTTCCTCAGGTCCCCAGTGAGCAGCACAGGTGACCTGCTCACATCTTTTGCAGATGCTTAGACATGGCAGGTACAGGGGATGGCTCCTCACACCCAAACCCAGGGTTTATTGAGAGTTCTCTCCCTCCTGCAGTCCCTGTTTTCCAATGGCAGCATCATTTACTGACCCATCCTGAGAGGGTCTCACAGTACCTTTGGACACTGGACACAAACATCAGCTTTCCTCAAGCCACTCACCCTCCAGCCACTGGGATGTTAAAAGTTAAAAGCTTGGCCCACCTTTGCTGTCTCTGGGTCCTATATATACCCAATTTCTCAAATTCCTCATAATCATTCATGGGTTCCTATATTAGCCCCAGAGGAATGGGATGGGTTAATGGGAAGACTTTGTTCAGTACCTCCCAGGAAGCAGCACACGGATCCTGAAAATGCTGAATGCTCCTTTGTCAGTCTCTGCTCCCCTCTGCTCCTCACCTGGTCACACAGCACAGAAACTCCCTCTTTGTAATCACAAAGTTTACAAAGTTAATTTGTGCAAATCTTCATAAAACTGGAAATAATCTGGATCACAATTTGTACTTATGTAAACGTCAGCACACAAAAGAAACAAGCTTGGATCAAAAAGACAAGTTCTACTTATCACCCAGAGTAAAACACACACGTTCCTTTCTGACCTTCCTTAGCTTTTTCTGGACATCTGCTAGACAAGAGAATTCCATCCATGAAAGGGACTGCAGAAATTAAAAATCTGAATTCCCAGATCAGTGCCTGCACATACAAAGCCCTCCATTCCAAAGGGCACCCTCGGACTTCGGTGTGTGGGAGGCATCAATTAGAGATCAGCAAAGAGCAAACCCCACACAACCTGTGCAATAAGTTAAAGAGCAATAATCAACTTTTAGAAAGAACAAAGCAAATGTACAGATTGGGCATCTTTGGGACAGCTCTTCTTGCCCAGAGAGGAGCAAGAGGGAGCCTGGTGTTATTTTCAGAATGGCATGGCAGAGAAGCACCATTCAGACAGAAGGACTGTGTCAAATTCCTCCTTTCCCAGAGCCAAAGCAGTGATGTTTGTGATGTTTAGCTTGTTTTTATGGCCAACCTTTACAGAGATAAATAAATACACACATATAAAACATGAGGGCTGCTGTACCACTGAGAGCTGTTATTTCCAATATGCTTTATACTACATGACTCACAAACCAAACCCACTGCAATGGTATGATCAGATTGCTCATTTCAT
The DNA here is from genome assembly GCA_037013685.1 of Acridotheres tristis. Taxonomy (NCBI): domain Eukaryota; kingdom Metazoa; phylum Chordata; class Aves; order Passeriformes; family Sturnidae; genus Acridotheres; species Acridotheres tristis. Next base: position 1,261,736 of record CM072906.1, read on the forward strand.
CTGTACAGAATGGAGCTTTTGAAGACATTCATGTTTTTAAAGATAGCTTCAACTCCACTGAAATCCAGCCAAGTCCTGTAATGCAGAAGTCTATAGCTGGCTGCACTGAGACTGGGTTGCAGCTTCTCTCTTTCGCCAAACACGTCCCAGTGCTCTGTGAGGTGCAGGCTTTCCACTTGCCACCCCTTGGATACTTTATTCCATGATTTTTGTAGCTGCTAAACCACAGGTCAGATTTCAAATGAAACATGACCTTTTAGAACCAAAAGAGAAATTTCAAGCTCAGTGGGTCGTTGTGCAGGGAGCTTAGCCCAGAGCTAAGGTAGGGTTTGTGAGGCACCAGCACAAAACTATCAGCACAAAACTCAAAGAGAAGTGGTGAGCTCCTGTTTGCAGGAGATTTCAGGTGTTCCTCAAGTGCCCAGGATGAATGCTGATCCAGGCACAGAAAATTCCTGGCGGGAAAGCCAATCCAGCTGCTCCTGATCCTCAGTCCCAGAGGCTGTCCCAGTGCCCCTGGCTGTCTCCTTTCAGTGCTGGTGGGTGGGGATGGGGCTCACCTGGTCCCCACACGTTGCTGTAAACCCCAGCCCTGCTGAAGCACAGCCCACAGCCGCCCCTCAGAGCACTGAGCTTCTCTCAAAACCACACGTACCAAGTATACACTTGACCCAAAGTTACATAAGTGCTGTGCCAGAGCTATTTTTCAGCTAGACTGATCAGTGCTGCTATAAATCACCCCAGGATGCAGAGGCCAGACAAGATGTCACATTTATGTGCTCAGCTTTCTGCCTGCCCTGAGAAAACGTTTGTGATATGCCAACGTTTCTATTCCCTCTCTGCCTCCCCCGGTGTGTAGGTGCATGACTGCTGCTCAGCACTGAGCAGGCTCCAGACAGCGCTGCCCGTGCCCAGAGCAGCCCGGGGACAGCACCGAGCTGTCCCTGCCCCTGCGGCTCCTCTCACCAGCCCCAGCCACCGCCAAGAGCAGCCCCTGGGGCGGGGCAGGGTGGGGAGTCCCACCTTAACCTCCACAGAAGGGCAGTGAGTGATAACCCCAGCTCACCCTGTGGCTGCAGGGATGGCAGACTGCTGCATGATCACTTGTCCTATCCTAGTCCAGCATCCTAGAATAAGGCTCGTATTTTGAGCTGCAGTTACTGCCCAAGTAACTGCCTAAATCCTCCCGGAAACTTCTGCCCTAGCAAGATCCAGAAGCAGGCAATTTCATACTTTGATTGCAAATAACATTCAACTTTCCACCTTATTCCTCGTTATTGTCACACTTCTCTGTTTATCGCTCACCAGTGCCACTTCAGCATCTCGTGGTGCCAGGCACAGTCAGGACAGGTTTCTCATTCAAGTGTATAAAGAGGGAATATCAGTAACACTTTCCTCCTCAGCTGAGTGCTCCAGTGCTGTCCCCAAAGCCTCTGCCCGAGCCAAGCGCTCCGGGAAAGCCACGCTGCAACTCTGCACCTGCCTCTCCTCCTGGGTGCAAAGTGACACCAGCTACAGCTCAGGCTCAGCACACACACTCAGCACAGACCAGCTCTCGCTTCAGCACAGCAGAGCATGGGGCATGAGCTCCATATTCCAAACTCAGAGAGAAAATCACTCTGACACTGCCAGAGACACCAACTCTGCTCATTCTGACACACAGAAACTTGCAGGGATTAAAGCTACAGAGATTGGAAGCAATAAACAAGACCTTTGATTGAAATTACACCCCCAGTTGTGAATCTGTGGGGAACAACTTTAAAAAAATCAGCTTCCACAGTGAGTATTTTAATTAGATACCTCACTTAAGATTTCTTATATCTTTACAATGTGTTTCTCTATCCTGCACAGCATCTTTAAAACTCCCTTTCTACATCTCTGAACTACTGAACCTGGTGAGATTTTAATAGAAATCCCTTTTCTGTGCTATAAAGAGAAGCATTACTTGAGATTTTAATTAGCAGTTGTCAGTGCTAAGCCATAGGAAATACTGAATAGTTTGCTTAACTTCTTAGTGAGAGTGCCTTTTGCTTTCTGACCTTCTGCACTCAAATGATGCAACACACTTGAGCCATTTGAAAACTCCTCTCCCAACCCAGCTCTGTGGGAGTAAAAGCCATTCCCTCGATCAATACACCCTGTGCTGCTCCAACCCGTGTTCACCCTCTGCACAGCCGGCTCGTTTGATGCAGAAATCGCGCCGCTCATTTTCCGACCGCCGCTATAAATCTGAAAGGCAGCATTCTGTTATTATCATTTCCTTCCATCCTGTGCAAGGTACCCCGAGCTTTAGACACACGCGGAACTTGGAAATGAGATGCTAAATCGATTCAGTCCATTGAGACTCCGTTTGCACAACAACACAGGGGAGAGCAGGGGTCCGTCATGCAAACTTCAGGCAAGGCGGGCACCTGCTCCGAGCTCGGTTCACCATCACCCACTGTACCCCGAAGGCATTAAAGAGCGGGAGAACTGTTCCTACCATTCAGCTGCCTGTAGACGATGTCTTCTAGGAGCGAGAGCCTCTTCAGCACCGCATCCTGGATGGAGCTGATGCCGTGGGCTGTCAAGTTGGCCACTTCTGCCCTGGGATGGATGTCATGGAAGGAGTCGCCGCTCTTGGTCGTGATGGGTCTGCACTTGGCCAGGAAGAGGACGAAGCCAGCCACGGCGATCAGGTTTAACACCAGCAGCACTTTGACTCTCCTCAAAGAAGCCATCAAACTTCCCGATGGGCCCCGCCAGCCGCCGCGCTGCCGGCAGGGCTATGGGAGCGGGCCGGCGGCCGCCCGCCGCTGCGCGCACATCGCGGGGAGCGCGCCCCGGCCGGCCGCGCTGGCCGCAGACCGCGGCGGCGAGCGGAGCGGGAGGGCTGGCGAGCAGCGGCACCGCTCAGCCGGGCGCGGCGAGCCCGCCCCGGACTATGGCCCCGCAGAGGAGGCGCGGCCGGGGCCGCCCGCCCCGCTCCGCCCGCCGCGCTGCCGCGGCAACTTCATGCCCCGCGCAGGGCGGCCGCGCCGGGGCTGCGGGGCGGCCGCGGGGCCGAGGAGCCCTGCGGCAGCAGCGGCGGCAGCGCCGGCATCAACGCCGGCATCAATGCCCGGCCCCCGCCCGCCTCCCGCCTCCGCCGGCCCGCGGGGGGAGCGGGGCCGCTGCTGCGCGGCGCGGGCCGGGCCGGCGCTCCCTGCGCGGGCGGAGCGGGAGCGGGGCCGGGGCCGGGGCCGGGGCCGGGCGGGGGCGCGGGGCGCCCGCCCCTCACGGAGCCCGGGCAAGGGCGGCACGGCGGCCGCGGCGGAGCCCCCGCCCCGCGCAGGGCCGGCGGCTGCGGCAGAGCCCCCGCGCAGCGCCCGCGCCTGCGGAGAGCGGCCCGGCCGCCGCCACAGCCCGGCGTGGAGGCCCGAGAGCGGCGCGGGGGCTGCGGCGGGGCCGAGCGGGCAGCGCGGCCGGGCATGGCCCCCGCCGGGCCTGAGGGATGGGGAGCGCCGGGGCCGGGTGGGGGTGCGGAGTGCCGGGGTGCCCGGGCCGTGAGGGGGGTGCGAGTGCGGAGTGCCGAGATGCCCGGGCCGTGCGGGGATGGGCAGCGCACGGTGCCTGGGACTGTGAGGGGATGGGCAGCGCACGGTGCCCGGGCCGTGCGGGGATGGGCAGCGCACGGTGCCCGGGCCGTGCGGGGATGGGCAGCGCACGGTGCCCGGGCCGTGCCGGTCGCGGTAACGCGCTCGGGCTGCTCGGTGTCACAGAAAGTTTGAGAGCCCCCGGGCCGGTGCGTGGCTCTCTCCTGGATTGTGCTCCCCGCTTTCCCGGATGGAAGCTTTGTCCTCTCCCTCGGAACCCTGGCTTCCCTGCCCCGGCACGGAATGACAAAGGAAGCATCCTGCTTCCCCAGGCTCCCCACACCCTCCGTGCCGGAGCCAGGGAATGACTCCCGAGCTGTCACGGGTGTCCTTAGCAAGGATCGCCTGTACCTCAGACCCTGACGTGAGGTAAAGTGATAAACATCATAAACTACAATTCACATCCAAGATTTTAATGCCTGAATGCTGAATCTTCTCATAAGGGCACAGCCACTACTGAACAACCCCAGTAACTCCCGTTTCCCGAGCTTTATCCATGTGCCACAGTTAACCCTGCTTTTCAGAAAGATGGCACCAACAGGCATTAGAAATTCAAACAACCTGGAGTCATTGTATCCTACAAGGCAACTTTTCAAAAGGTAAGAATAACCCCTCTCACCTTCAATCCATAATTAAAACGAAAAAAAAAAAACCAACAAAGAAATCAATGCCATGGAAACAAACCTAAAATTGCCTTGGAAGATTTGGAGTTTTAATTCAGTCCTAGCTGTACATGAAGTCTTTTATGGTTTGTATGTTCAGACCTAGGATCCTGCTACAAACCTGGAGAAGGGGTAGGCACATAACTCATAGTCAGACCCTAAAACACTGTGGTCAGTCCATCATCCACACTCAGGTTCATTTTAAGAGGGTGAAAATGTGAATGATTTGCGTGAAGCTAAAAATACCTCACAAATTGCTGAAAACCAGCTTTTGGCAGGCGCTGAGGGGAAGCTGGTTTGGGGGTTCTATAAGGGTGTTTTGGCACAGATAAAGGGAAGGTTTGTTTCCAAAGCTGACAACTGAGATTTTTCTTCTCTATAAATAAAAGCACTTTATATTAAACAAATAAACAAACACCGCCCCAACTTGGCAGGGTAGTTTACCAAAACGGGAAACTACACGGCCTTAAGCGTCAGGAGCAGAAATATTTGTGCAAACAGAAAAGTACCTGCTGCTTATTCTGAAGCAGCCTAGGATAAAGACCCATTCCCGTTGTTCTTCATTACCACTGCTCCCACTGAAGTCAGGCTGGTGCATTACACAGAAGCAGCAAGATCTATTTTAATTATAAACCAGTTTGGAAAGAGCTGGATTTAAAGGCTTTTGGCACATGGCTGTTACAGATGATCCCAATTAAAAAAAAAATAAATCTTAGCATCTTAAAAAAGAATGCAAGAATTTGAAGCAGCTCCTTGCTGAAGGACAAGGCAAGCGGTTTTTTTGCCACCACTTCCCTTAAGAAAAGAGCAGAATTAAATCTCCAAAAAACAGGAGGGAGGGAGAAAGCCATAAGTCCCCTTAGGGTGACAGATGGCTACAGGGCACCTGGCACCCGTGAGTGTGTGGTCCGGGGGAGGACAGCACAGCAGGAGAATAAAGATGTCCCAAAAAATGCAAGGAAAGAAACCTCTGTGTGGGAAATAAGAGCTAAAAAGTCAGAATACACATGTGCGAAGAGCCCCCCTGCCCTGTTCAGGGGGATTAACTCCTAAAAGCTCCCCAGGTTTCTGTTGCTGCTGTTCTTTTATTGTGGGCAGAGGCAAGCAGCAGACTCTGAAGTTGTGCTGGCTGACAGTGATCCCATCACCTGGGACTGTCCCCAGCCCAGCTGCACCTGCCTCAGGACAGCTGGCCCTGCTGCTGGCTTCGGGGGCAGCTGGGCAGTGCTTCCCTTTCCACAACTAAGGGAACCAGTCTGAGGAAAAGCTGATCTCCCTTTCTGAACTGGTTTGCAGCATTCCATGTTCCATAGGCCCCTTCTGCTGTGCTGCTCTCAGCAGCAGCAACAACTTTCCCTTCATTTCTTTCACTTGGGAGAAGTTATTTCAGTTTTGTTCAGTGGTACTCCAGTGACGTCTGGCCTGAGGAGACCAAAGAAACCCCAGAGTATTCACACCAAACATCCCATTCCCTTCAATGTGTCCTGACTCAGCACATTCTGAACAAGGCTCAGCTCTCTGGGGCTGCCAAGGAGCCCAGTGCCACCTGTGTGAACAGAACTGCAGAATTATCCACGGACACACCCACTAACACATCCCTCTGTACCTCCCCTACAGCAACCAGGGAGAGCAGAATGCTTCAGACAACAACAAACATCAGAGTCCACTGAATCACAGAATCACAGAATCACCAAGGTTGGGAAAGACCCCCAAGGTCACCCAATCCAAACACGAACCCAGCCCCACCTCGCTGTTCAGCACTAAGCCCTGTCCCACCTGCTTCACCCAGGTGTTTCCTGAACCCTTCCAGGGGTGCTGACTGCACCCTGCTGCGGGCAGGCCCTGACCACCCTCAGTGATGAAACTTTCCTAATATCTAATTTAACTCCCCCTGGCACCACTCTGCCACCTGGCTCTGTCCTGTCACCCTGCCCTGATGATGGACACCAACAGGACATGGCAGCAGGAGACCAGGGACAGTTAAGCTTTGTGGCATCCCAAGGCCTGAGAGCAGCTTCCCCACCCATATTTCCTCCAAAACACTGAACTAAATTTCAACAGCAAATAGAAAATGGTTGCTTGAAAAGGTCTGTCAAGACTCCACTCTCGAAATCAGGGTTCAACCAAGGCATGGCTCAGCCGCCACTGAAGAGTTGAGAGGTTTTTTCCTTCTATTTTTTATCTTTTTTTTTTTTTTCATTACATTCCTGCCAAGAAAAAAATAGCTTGAAACATTGTTACTAAATAGAGAAGAAGAACTAAAGGATATGTGTCAGTATCAGGCAGAGGAGATCAGTTTGCACGTCTAATAGAAAAATTCTATTTTTGCCCATTCCAGTGCAGTTCTGTGAACAGCACACACATACTTTTCAAGTGCTAGCCAAAATAATTACTTCTCTCCTTCTGTGGGGAAAAAAAAAATCCACTAAATCATGAATATTCAATGGATTGGTTAATGACATAGTAATGCTTTAGCTGAAATCTTTGCTCCTTAAAATACAGCCAACACGAGCCGCCAGTTAGAAGAAGAATTAAAAATACAAAAATAACTTGATTTGCAGGAGCTATCACTCCCCAATCGCTTCAGGAGTGTGTGATGGTAGCATGATACCATGACAGATCTGGGGCAGACTGTCTTCACAATCTGGGAGATGTAAAACAGGCAGGAAAAAATAGTTTCTGTTACTCACTGGAGCTTGTGCCAGTGCTGGGGGTTCTCCAGGGCAAGGGTGACTTCCCTCAGCACCAGCTCTGGCCTCGCCCAGATGATCCCAGGGTGCACCCAGTGACATTTCCAGCCTTGTAACACCAGCTCAAAGGGGGAAAAAAAAATGTTTGGGTCTTTTAGCTAAACTTCTTTCAATCGCATAAAGGAGCTTCTCCATAATCAAATCCCTGTATGAAAACAGTGATCTGCAAACGGAAAAAAACAACCAGCCAAACAAAAACCTGCAGAAAAGGTTCCATTTAAAGCCAATTGTGTTTCCTCTAAGTCTGAGAGTTCTGGCTGGAATGCTGAGAGTGCAATTGGGTTATTTCTTTGCTTTCAGGCTTCAGGTGGTGGTCGGATGTTGCATCTTCCCTTTTTTTCCTCTCAGGCTCTCAAGAATTCCTGATTATTCAGCCTCAATTTTGTTGCTTTGCCACCAAAACCACCTCTGAGAAAGCCCCACGTTCATCAGATGAATTTAAGCCTCCATATTGCTTTTGAACCCTTTGTTTTTCCCACTGAAGTTTTCTCTGTGTGGAATCTGCTCCTTGCAAGGGTGACCAACATCACTGTGAGGCCTGGGCTGGTGAAAGGAGTAAAACTTGGATAGAAAGATGTTTTATTCTTTTCAGAAGCCAACATTCCGAAGTTGATGGCTCATTCTGCTCTTTCTGAGCCATTTCTGATGCATATAGAACATCAAGGAGTGAACCCTTTATCCCCAGCCTTAACGTTTTTTCTCCAATATGGGAACAGCTAATGCACAAAAGTAACTTTCCTCAGTTTTATCTTCAAAGTTGGGAACATATTTAGTTGCACATTACAATAACTCCATTCATATTTCATGAATTTTTAAGTTCAGCCTGTGAGCATGGACAGCTCATCACTGATACCTCAGGGAAATGCTGTGAAAAAATAAGCAACTTATTGTGCTTTTAGCATATGAGATTGCTGCACGGCCCCCTCAAGGATATTAAAAAGATCTGTGCTATGGTTATCAATAAATATCTTTCAGGATCAGCATTTATAAAGCTTCTAGAATGGCTTCAGCTCTTGACTGACTTCAGAAATTAAGGAACTTATTCACAAAAAGCAAAATAAAGCTTAAAGTCAACTACTCTTCAGTTTTGCTGCTTTGAATGTCAATATTCATCTTGATGACCAGAACCTAATTCTTAAATCATTTTATTATTAGAGTTGGTTTGAAAAGCTTCAGCTTATATCTTGAAAAACAGGGGGGAAGGGAGGAGAGCAAGAGGAGCAAATTCATTGAAATTTTGATAAATCATCAAAGAAAACAGAAAATTCATTTTAAATATTGACTCCTTGTGTGACTAGAAAATAAATTCTCACTTACTTCTTTTTTATTACTGAAGATACTTACGTGGCCTAAGTTATTTCAGCACCTAATCATCCTGATAATCCTTGAGCCAGGGAATACCATTGTTTCTTCATGTTACACCACCAAACAAAAAGATACCTGAAGACCTTTGAAAAAACCACAGAATCCCAGAATGGCTCGGGTTGCAAAGGACCTCAAAGCCCATCCAGTGCCACCCCTGCCATGGCAGGGACACCTTCCACTGTCCCAGGCTGCTCCAAGCCCCAATGTCCAGCCTGGCCTTGGGCACTGCCAGGGATCCAGGGGCAGCCACAGCTGCTCTGGGCACCCTGTGCCAGGGCCTGCCCACCCTCACAGGGAACAATTCCTGCCCAATATCCCATCCAGCCCTGCCCTCTGGCAGTGGGAGCCATTCCCTGGGGTTTAAACTCCAAGGAAACCAAGGGATGACACAAAGGACCTGGCCAGGACCAAATTCTTTAGGAGCCTTCAGGACAAGAGGTCAGTTTGTCACCAGTCCCAGGCTGGCACACTCAGCTGGGTGCTGCACCAGCACTGCAGCACAGCCGTGCCTGTGGGGAGCAGGGAAATGCTGAATGACTCCAAAGTCCAAGTGCACCATCCCTGTTGCTGTTAACATCGGGACTGCCTTTCCCATGACTGTCAGAAGTGCAGCTCTGACACTGCAGCCAAGACAAAGCCCAGAACTCAATATCCAGACAAAGCCCAGAGTCAGTTTGCTTGGAGGGAGGAGCCCTCTCAGGGCTCAGCTGTCCCCCAAACGCCTGCTCCTGCTTCCTGTAGCAATCTGGCCTCTCCCACCCCAGAGGAGGGCCCAGGAATGGAGTGTCCCCTCTTGGCCGCTGCTCGAGCCTGGCTCTGAGGACTTTGAGGATGCTACAGCTCATGCTCCAGAGGGGTGACTTATCCCCTGACTTACACCAAGTGCTCAGCTTAGGGCCAAGGCTCAAAGCCTTTTCTGAACCCTCCATGGCTCTGCCCAGCTCCTGCTCCCCCCAGCAGGACCAGGCTGGGCAGGGTGAGAGTCCAAAGTCACGGAGACTGCACTGAAGGTACAAACCCAAGCCTTGGCCACGGTGCAGCCAATGGAAAACTGACACCCTTCTTTTATTCCTTATCCATGAGAACCCTCTGTGTGTCAGTGTTAAAATAAGATACTGATGTATTAAAGAAAGCAAATTTTTAAAAGATCCTGTGACTTTTACAAGCCACTACACAAATACTTGCCTGCCTATGCCTTTTCATGTAATTCTTCTTTTGCAGTACTCAGATGTCTCTTGCACTGTGCTTAAACTGTGTCCCAGCCATGCCAGGGCAGTGTTTATCCTGCTGGGGTTCTGAATGGTGGGCTGGCCATCTGCAAATAATACACTGCTTTAACCCAAAAAATTTAAACCTCCCAATAAAGAGGAACTACAGATGGCAACAACTGTTTGACAAATGCCAGTGTGAACTGCATCACACTGATTAAACATCGTTGGCTGACATCAATAAATTCTTGCAGCAGAATTTAGAAGATGTTTCTCATAAAAATTTCAAGAGATCAGCATCCCAGCAAAAGCAATAATTCAAAGCAGTTCTTAATGTTGAGAAAATCAAGTAGGTCAAGAAACAGACATATATGTGTTTACACTCTGAGTTAAACAACTGAACTTCCCTCTCAGGCACCCTTTTGTTTTATTTTGGGAATCTGTATATGAACAGTCTTCCCAGTCCCCAAAACACACCAAGTGCCTGTCTCAGCAAAACCTCACAGGTACTGTGTATCCTTGTAGAGTTCAATGAAAGGTACAGTGGGAAAAACAAAACCAAACTGGATTTTATCTCAGATTTGCTGTTGATTCATTGGGCATCACCAGTCAAAATGCCCAGAGCTGAATTTTCAGAGTAGTCATAGAGTCACAGCATGGCTTGGACTGGAGAGGACCTTAAAGCCCATCCAGTGCCACCCCTGCCATGGCAGGGACACCTTCCACTGTCCCAGGCTGCTCCAACCCCAATGTCCAGCCTGGCCTTGGGCACTGCCAGGGATCCAGGGGCAGCCACAGCTGCTCTGGGCACCCTGTGCCAGGGCCTTGTAAACCCTCTCTCCTCACCTTCCCTGTCAGCTCTCTCAGCCTTTCCTCAGAGAGGAGCTTCAACCCTCCATTCCTCTGATCTCCTTGTCCATCTTCTCATGGGTCAAATATTCAGACATTCTATTGAAGGCTGCAATTTCAGAGTGGCTGAACAGCCTGAACTCCTCAGCTCAGCACTGGTGGTGAAACAGTGCCAGCCACAGGAGAGGGGTTGGTTTGGGAGGTGGGGTCCACAGAACTGCTAATCCCACTGGGGAAGCTTCCCAAAAAACCTCTTTTCAGGTAGGAGTCTCCTTTTTACTACCAATATTCTCAGCTGGGGAGTTATTCACAGAGAACCCTGTCTCCTCCTCTCGTTTAATGTTTAGGTGGAACTTCAGTAGGAGATTTGTGACAAAACAAAGCAGAGTTTTGGCTGGGAGGACAAACCAGGGGAGGCTGAGCCTGCTCTGCTCCTACCAGGCACAGGATGGTGGAGCTGCAAAGGAAAGCAGATCCCAAGGCTCAGTCAAACCTGTGACTTCCTCCATCAAATGAAAACTGGTGCCCAAAATAGGCTGTGATTTCTCCCCCAATACAAAAATAGGCTTCAGGCACCATTCAGTGACCAGGCCCAGCCCACCATGTCCCAGTGACAGACAACTCCAGCCACTGCCAGGTACAAACATCTCCAGGCTGACTGAGCAGCTGAGTCTCAGTACCTCACAAGTACAAACTGGCTGGTTTTGTATAGCCTGAGCAGTTACTCAGCTACCCTGAAGGGATTGTTCTTAGCTTTGAAGATTGCTGCTTTCATTTCAGAAGAATGGCCAGAAAGATTTTCCATTTTCTTTCCAACAATAGCATTTGTTGTGGGGGAAAGAGATGACATCTTTAAGGAGACAGGGAGAGAAAATGATGTGCTAGACCCTGCCTCGGAAATACTTCTCCTGGAGGGATATACAGGGATATAATTTGCATCTAGGGCTGAAGGTCTCACAGAGTAGCTTTTAAAGGAAAAACGCTGTGCTGAGCCCATCCAATTCTCCCTCCTCTGGTCTATCTTGTCACAGCACTTGGGTGTTTCCCTTTTTCCCCATGCAAAAGAGGAATAAAGTATTATGGATTCATCCTGGTTGTACCTACAGTTTGCAATGGTGCATGAAGCAGGGGTGAGCCTGAGCCTGCCGTCCCCCAGCAGTGCTCTGCCTTTGCCTTGCCCTGCAGGAACCACCTGGGAGCAATGGATGCATCCCAAAGTCCTGTTTTTGCACTGCCTCAAATCCCAGAATCATAGAAGAGAATCCCAGAATGGGTTGGTTTGGAAGGAACCTTAAAGCTCATCCAGTTCCACCCCTGCCATGGCAGGGACACCTTCCACTGTCCCAGGCTGCTCCAAGCCCCAATGTCCAACCTGGCCTTGGGCACTGCCAGGGATCCAGAGGCAGCCACAGCTGCTCTGGGCACCCTGTGCCAGGGCCTGCCCACCCTCACAGGAACAATTCCTGCCCAATATCCCATCCAGCCCTGCCCTCTGGCAGTGGGAGCCATTCCCTGTGTCCTGTCCCTCCATCCCTTGTCCCCAGTCTCTCTCCATCTTTCCTGCAGCTCCTTCAGGTCCTGCAAGGTCACACTGAGCTCAGCCCAAAGCTTCTCCTCTCCAGCTGAACAATCCCAGCTCTCCCAGCCTTTCCTCCCAGCAGAGCTGCTCCATCCTCTGCTCATCCTGGAGCCTCCTCTGCATCTCTCCAGCAGCTCCAGGTCCTGCCTGTGCTGGGCCAGGGCTGGGGCAGCTCTGCAGGTGGGGTCTCACCTGAGCACAGGGACAGAATCCCCCTCCTCAATCTGCTGCCCACTCTGGTTTGGATCTCATCACATGAAAACATCAGGATTGGCTGACATCAACCCAATGGATGTCATTCTCTCAGTGCTGCTGCTCCCAAGGACGTGCTCAAGGTCTGGCAGTGACTTGGGCTCCCCCACTCTGGCTGTTCATTGTCTAAAGGCAAATACTCCTCCAGTAAAGCAGTTCTGCAGCACTTAAAAACTTTGGCTGGCTGGCTCCTCAGTCTGTCTGGGCAAAGTGATTCCTCCTGCAGTCATTCCTGCAGTCATCCCTCCTCACTCCCCAGCACTTCAAAGGCCAATGGAACATCAGAGGTACACACTGCAGTGCTTTGTTTTCCTCTCTCCTTAACTGCTTTTTTAGCATTTTAAAACACAATGCGCTCATGAAAGGTTGTAAAATTTCTCATAAAGTTGACTGTGCCACAGGATTATAGAATACCTCTTGGAACAATGGATAAACAGCTAATCTTGGATCTGTCACCAGAAAACACTAATATATTTCAAAAAGCTATTAGCCCTTAAACCAAAAGTAACACAGAATTTGATTCTGGGCAACAGGCTATAAACCACTGAAATTGTTTGGCAGCTCTGCATTGAAAGCAGGTGGAAAAAGCTGTAAGAGCCCTGGCATTTATTTTATTCAGCTATTTAAGGCATATTTTACATAGATTTCAAAACATGTGCATGAAAACTAACACTAAGTAAGGATACTTGAAAACAACAGTGGATCAGTTGATTTACCACACGTTTTCTGGAAGCAGAACAACATTTGCTATGTTATGCAAGAAGAAAGTGAAGGGCAGTAAATATTACAGATAAAAAATAATAAACCATCAATAGCCTTTACAATTTTTACAGCATCATATCTTTAAGGAGCTTTAGAGTCATCAGCTCTGACCATAACCTTCAGATGAGAAATATCCATTTGGTGGATGGAAACACTAAAGCTCAGCCATTAATCCTAAATGTCCTGGTCAGTTCTGAAGGGCTTTGGGACAGAGATGCTCAGGATGACCAGGGATGGTGGGACAGGGAGGAAATATTTGGGGAATGCAGTGGGGAAATAGAGTTTGAGACTGCCACATGGAAAGTCAAAGCCTAAATGTGTTTCATACCTTGTTTCTTTCCCTGGTCTTTGTAATATCTGCTCTTGTCTTTCATTGACAGTGGATCCCAGAATCCAGGCTGGGCCAGGCTGGAAAGGGGCACAGAGGGTCACTGGTGCCACCTCCCTGCTCAGGCAGGACCATCCCAGAGCACAGGGCACAGGATTGTGTCCATGTGGCTCTGGAATATCCCCGCTGAGGGACACTCCAGCCCCTCCCTGGGCAGCCTGTTCAGGTTGGGCACTGCCCAGGGCAGAAGTTCTGCCTCCTGTGCAGGGGCAATTGCTGGGCTCAGTCCCTGCCCGTTCCTCTGGTGCCACTGCTGGGCCCTGGAGCAGAGCCTGGGCCCTGCTCTGGCCCTCCCTGCACACAGGGACACCCAGGGCTGAGGGTCCCTCTCAGCTGGGGCTGCTCTCCAGCCTGAACAGCCCCAGCTCCCTCAGCCTTTCCTGGGCACCGAGATGCTCCAGGCCCTCCTCATCCTCACAGCCTGTGCTGGCCCCGCTCCAGGAGCTCCCTGTCCCTGCTGTGCTGAGGATCCAGAGCTGGACACAGCACTCCAGAGGTGCCCCCAGGCTGAGTAAGCCACAAATGAGTGGGATGAAGGTCATGAAACAAAAAAGAGGATGAAGGTGAATTTTCTGGGAAAAAAGAAAAAGACATGAAAAGATCAGGCAGATAGAAAAATGCTTCAGATGAAGAGTGCAGGAGTTATCTTCTCACAGAGCAGAGATACTTTTGTCAAGTACTTTGAGAGAGGTGATCTTTAAAGCCTCAAAGAAAGGGAAAACATGAGCAGGACTAAGGTGAGGAGTTTCAGGCTTGTGGCTGAGTGCTGGAGCTGGAAATGGTTGAAGAACCCCAGCAGCACAGCCAGGACTGCACCAGCAGTGATGCCATTCCAGTGTGGGTCTGTCTGGGGCCTGGACAGTGGATTTGCATTTTATACAGAGAAATTACTGCAGAAAGGCTAATTCTCAGCAGAAAGGTATTTTTGGTATTTCTCTGGGAAATAACCTACTGGATGAAAGACTTTTTCTCCCTTAAAAGACACACTCATCTCAGAGCCTCTTAAGGAAGGAAGGTATCAGAATAATTAACCAGAGTGTTGCTGCTCTTGTGTTCCTGCTTCTGCAAAAGCTGGGGCACAAAACAACTTATCAGCACAGTGGTGCCTCTGATGTGCAGCCATTCAGGCCTGAGAGAAGGGAACAGAGCTGGGAAGGGGCTGGAGCCCCAGGAGAGGCTGAGGGAGCTGGGAAGGGGCTCAGCCTGGAGAAAAGGAGGCTCAGGGGGGCCCTTGTGGCTCTGCACAACTCCCTGACAGGAGGGGACAGCCGGGGGGGTCGGGCTGTGCTCCAGGGAACAGGGACAGGAGGAGAGGGAACGGCCTCAGGCTGGGCCAGGGGAGGTCAGGGTGGACAGCAGGAGGAATTTCCCCATGGGAAGGGTGGTCAGGCCTTGGCAGGGGCTGCCCAGGGAGGTTTGGAGTCCTCATGCCTGGAGGTGCCCAGGGAATGGGTGGATGTGGCACTCAGTGCTCTGAGCTGGGTCTGTCACAGTTGGACTCAATGATTCTGGAGTTTTTTCTCCAACCTTAATGATTCAGGAATTCTGATTCACATGAGGCTTTGGTGTTTTCTTTTTGTCAATTAGACACACATATCTGTGAGAAAGCAGTGAATTCTACAATTTTGTCAAACCCAGGCTTCAGTAATAAGGAAATTATGCCTCCAGAATCCTTTCATTCATCAGACTGAAAGCAGCACAGAGCTGACTCATTCCATGGGGCTGCCACCAGCAGTCTAAAAATTTGCTACAGGAAGTTCTTGAAGTACAGAAGAGACAAGTTCTGGGGAGAAAAAAAAAAAAAGAAAGGTTATTATGAGCCACAGAGGTGATAGGAAATAGGGAGGCACAAACCCCCCAGGTCTGAGAGGCTGGACACATCCCACCAGCAGCTTTCCAAACTGCTCTGCTGTCCCTGGGAAACGTTCTCCCATTTCCAGAAATCGCCCTGAAAAGTCCCAGGGTTTGGAGATGCTGTTCACAACTCCTCCAGGGCAAAGCACAGCAGCTCCAGCAGCACAGCTCACAGAGGGTGTCTGCTTTACCTGCTCAGTATTCAGTGCTCTGCTGTTCAGACACAGGACAGCACCAAGGATTCTTTGGCATAATTTTGGCCATCTCCACCTCTGGCACTGTGCATCCTCTGCTGCAGCAGCTGGAGAGGGAGAAGGTGGATGAAGGCAGGAAAAGGGCTCTGGAGAGGCAGGTGAACATGGCACAGCTCTGAGCACTCACACTCACCTGACTGGGGGAAGAAGCCTCCTTTCCAACTGAGCATTTGTCATCTTGCACAGGAAAATTCCACAGATGGATTCTTTTCTTCCTATACCTAAACTGCATGAAGTAAAAACTGAATAGGTCACTTTGAAATGATATATATGCACATACATTTAAAAAAAAGAAGAAGAAGAAGAAAAAACGAAAGAAAAAAAATAAAGCCCTGAGCTCAGTTTAGGCACTAAGCTGCCTGTGATGGTTCAGTGTGGCTGGAGGAGGAATCAGGGCTGGCATCACAAGCAGCCCCTCAATAGGCTCAGCACTGCACCCAGCACAGAGCTCTCACTGCTCAGGATTAGCAGCCACTCAGGGGCCACACAGAAAGTATTTTGCAGTCTGACTAGAGCACCTCTTGAGATAATTGAAATTAAGGACTTTAGGCCTGAAGCTTCCCAGTTACAGCTCCCAGGTGAAATTACAATATTCTGAGAGAAAAGGGAACCCCAGAGGATCACCCAGCCCAGCCCCTGGCCCTGCAGACTCCCCAGCAATCCCAGCCTGGGCATCCCTGGCAGCTCCTGCAGCTCTGGCAGCCTCGGGGCCGTGCCCATTCCCTGGGGAGCCTGGGCAGTGTCATGGACAGCCTTGGGAAGTCAGTGATGCTGCTCATTTAGACAAAATTCCCACCAGGAAATGCTGAGAGAACTGGGCTCTCAAGGCCTGGGTTTTGGAATAAAGCTTTGGACCAGGGTTGAGGCAATTGGGCAACTCAGATGGAGCAATTCAGTGAATAAAACATCATTTACTGGATTTAATTCTCACATTCATGTCTTACATTTTATTTCTTTAGTGTGCAGAATCTCAGCAGTGCACTGGGAACATGAAGGCACATTAGAGCCTGTTATCCATGTGCAAATGGCCAGGGCAGTACCTACCTCTGACTCAAAACCATTTAAGCCCCCTGTTTTAAATTTCACTGCAGTAGCTCCCTGAGCTGGATCATATTAGTGACCAGTACAAGCCTTTGAGCTGCCTTGCTGTTTATTCAGTTCCATCTTGGCTTAGGAGATTATTTGTGATCAACAGCTACAAGGTCTCAACATTAATTTGGACTACAAGTCTACCAGGGAGCAAAATAAATTTTTACACATACATGCAATGACCCAAAAAGGGTTAATTTAAATTATGTTAATATTTAATAAATGGTTATTCAAATCCTACAATAATAACTTGATAGTCCTCCTTGCAAAAATGACAATTCTCTACCTCATAATAACTAATTATATTTAAGCTATTCATGGCCATAATTTATCAATTATCCAGCTACTAGATTTCATATTAAAACACACTCCTAATGCAAAACAGCTTTTTGGAAAAATTCCGAGTGAGCAATCAAATGGCCACTCATGGGAAGCACAGAGTCTGTGTACATGGAATAGGGGTCTCAGGGGCATCTGCAAATCACTGCAGAAAGGGTAAAATATTTCTGTGTATTTGATTCTGCTGTCACTGCCTGAATCTCTCCTTTTTGATGCAGGGATGCTGGAAAGGATCTGTTTTTCAGCTCAGCTTTGGGTGGGATAATGAAGGGCCTTTCAGCAGCATTAGCAGGAGGAAGGTTTACTGGCAGAGCTTCCAGCTTTTCTTGTAGGTGTAGCTTTAATCACTGGGGACTGTGCCGAGGCTGTTGATGTGGTATTTCTGAAGAAAAAGAGCTCTTGCTGCTCCTTTAAAGAGCTGCCAGTGCTTGCAAGATGATTATATTACATATATATTTATGTGTGTATATATAAGTATTCTGCTTAGAAAGAACATCTAGGTCATGTTTTCCATACTGATCTACCTTCAATCTGCATCATCAAGGGCACTTTCAGAGAAGCAGGAGCCTTCTAAGGGATCTCTGCTGCTGCTTATTCCCCAGGCTGAAGTTTAACCCCCAGTTGTGTTTGGGGTTTGACTGGGGGATGGAGGGGCTCTAGGGATGGGTTCTGTGAGAGGCTCCAGCAAGTGTCTGATGGAGCCAATTCCAGCTGGCTCCAGGACAGGCCCAGGGCTGGCCAAGGCTGAGCCCAGCAGGGACTGTGGTAGCACCTCTGGGGTAACAGGGGTAAGAATAAGGGGGGAAAAACCACCAGAACTGCCCCAGTGCAGCTGGAGAAGGGAGGAATGAGAATGTCTGAGAGAATGAACTCTGCAGAGACCAAGGGCAGGGCTGAAGAAGGGCCAGGAGCTGCTCCAGGTGCAGGAGCCAAGGTTCCCCAGAGATGGCAGGGTGCAGCCCCTGAGGACACAGAGCAGAGTTTTCCCTGCAGCACCTGGAGGAGCCCAGGGCAGAGCAGGAGATGCCTGGGAGAGCTGGGATCCCATGGGAAGCCTGTGCTGGAGCTGGGCCCTTCCTGGCAGGACCTGTGGATCCATGGAGAGAGAAGCCCACACTGAAGCAGGTTTGCTGCAAGGACTCATGGCCCCATGGAAGGGACCACACTGGGGCAGTTCCTGAAGGACTGAGCCCATGGAAGGACTGAGCCCATAGGAAAAGGGATCCTTGGAGCAATTCCTGTAGGACTGAGCCCATGGGAAAAGGGATCCCTGGAGCAGTTCCTGAAGGACTGATCCATGGATAAAGGGATCCCTGGAGCAGTTCCTGAAGGACTGATCCATGGATAAAGGGATCCCTGGAGCAGTGCCTGAAGGACTGACCCCATGGAAGGACTGAGCCCATGGATAAAGGGATCCCTGGGGTAGTTCCTGAAGGACTGAGCCCATGGATAAAGGGATCCCTGGGGTAGTTCCTGAAGGACTGAGCCCATGGAAGGACTGAGCCCATGGATAAAGGGATCCACACTGGAGCAGTTCCTGGAGAACTCTCCCCTGGAGGGACCCCAGGCTGGAGCAGGGGCAGTGTGAGGAGTCCAAGCCCTCTGGAGGAAGGAGCAGCAGGGACAACGTGGGATGGACTGACCACAGCCCCATTCCCATCCCCCTGAGCCTCTGGGGAGGAGGAAACACAAATCAGGAGAGAAGTTGAGCTTGGGAAGAAGGGAGGGGTTTGGAGAAGGTGTTTTAAGCTTTGGGTTTGTTTCTCAGTTTCCTACTCTGATTTGATGGGTAATAAATTAAAGTGATTTCCCCCAGTTGAGTCTGTTTGCCCAGGGCAGCCCCTGGTGAGGGATCCCTCCCTGTCCTTATCCCACCCAGAGCCTTTCCCTGTGTCCCCTGGGCAGCTGAGCAGGGCAGTGACAGAGCCAGGGTCACCCCACCACAACAGAGGGATCTTTTTTCACTTCCCCAGAACTAAACAACAATATCAGCTTGCCCAGGGAGGAAAGTTGAATTTCAAGGGAAGGCAAGAACAGCCCTGAAAGACAAACAAACAAAATCTTTCATAAGGTGCCATTAATAAATGACAGATCAAAGAGATATTTTTCCATATGCTTCTCATATGGACCTTAAATGAAAACCTTCCTGGGCTCTGCAGTTGCTGGGGACAGGGAATGTTCAGAGAGAATGCTGGAGGCTGGGAATATAACATCCCTCATTGAGTACAACCGTGGCTATAAAATCCAGCACTTTTATGGTGTATTAGATGTAAGATACCCATGAAGACAGCGAAAGCCATCACCCTCCACCCAGTATCTGCAGCTTGGTTATGGACTATCATTTGACATCTTTATTTACAACTCCAAAGTAGTGCTTTACCTGCTAAAGCCTATTTATATCCCTGGAAGGGATTTCCAAGTAGCTGTTAACATGCATCTGAGCAGAATAGCAAAGCCTGGTCCTGGCTGTGCATTAAACCAGCATTCCCTGGTGAATCAGCTGGAACTGTGGTGCTTTACAAGCAGCAGGCTCAGCCCCTCCCAACCCCGGACCCACAGCTCAAGGGTCACCATTTCAGCCCGTGCTGTGCTCCTCAGCCAGGTTCAGCTCATGGTTTGGGGCTGCAGCTTTGTGTCCCAGTGCCTGAGGATGCAGCAGCCTCACCTGCCCCCCTGGGTATCCTGGCACATCCCAGTGCTCACAGCACATCTTCAAACCAGACACCAGCAACAGCAGGAGAAAAATGGCCTGTGCCCAAAGAAAACGGTGTTGGCAACAATGTGAAGGGAGGTGAGGGAGAATCATGGAATGGGTTGGGTTGGAAGGGACCTCAAAGCCCACCCAGTGCCACCCCTGCCATGGCAGGGACCCCTCCCACTGTCCCAGGCTGCTCCAAGCCCCAATGTCCAGCCTGGCCTTGGGCACTGCCAGGGATCCAGGGGCAGCCACAGCTGCTCTGGGCACCCTGTGCCAGCCCTGCCCATCCTCACAGGAACAATTCCTGCCCAATTCCTTCCATCTGAGCCTCTCTCTCCCAGTTTGAAGCCATTCCCCCTTGTCCTTTCACTCCAGACCCTTGTAAATTGTCTCTCTCCATCTTTCTTGTTGGCTCCTTCGGGTTTCAAGGAATCAAACCTGAGGGATTTTGTCTCAACCGAAGGTACTCCACAGGGACAAGGTAGGTATTTAAATAACCAAACTCCAAAGCATTTTCTGGGTGATTTTCTTTTGTTTGTTTAATTGCCAAATCCCTTATGATATATACATTTTAAAAAGTGATACTGACAGGCTTCAGGAATCACTGGGCAAAGAGAAACAATAAATCTGTAAGAAAAACAGGATGCTTTACAGAGATGACAAATGAGGGTGAAAAAATGCTCAGATTGCACAAAGGGCTTTCCAGGGAAGTTTAAGTTTATTGTACTATTTACAGCTTCTGAAAATGTGAGACAGAGAAATCTGTTTTCTCCTCTGCCCAGGCTGCATTTACTGATGAGCATCCTGAGAGGGAACATGAAATTGTGGCTGTGAGGGCACTCTGGGCTTGTGCCCCTGGGTGGGGAGGAGCAGGAGGGAGCAGCAGGGCCCCTGCAGGGCACAGACCTGGAGTGTTTGGGCTTTCTGTGCCAGTGAGGGGCAGCTGAGCAGGAGGGCTGGCCCTGGGGTTGGGGACAAAGTGCAGCACTGGGGACACGGCACAGTGGCAGAGTTTGTGTCAGTGGGGACACACTGGGTGCATGCAGTGGCCTGGAGCAGCCTGGCAGCCACCAGGACAGGGATCCCTGCAGTGCTGGCTCTGCACAGGGAGAGGAGAGAGGCAGTGGAGCTCAAAGCAGGGTGACAGCAGGGACCTGGTTACCCTGGCTGGGGCAATGGCTGTGAAATCCATCACTGCTCTGCAATCGAGTGCAGGTTCACACCACTGCTGCTCACAGCTGCATTTTTTCACCTCTCAGCACTGGGGTTGTGCAACAATTCTTGCTAATTAATGCAAATTAATTATCATTATCATTTATCACTTTCCCCTTAAGTTCAGAGAAAAGGGAGGTGAAGCAGGGAACCTGATAGAGCAGTGACCCAGTTCTGTGGGACAGGCAAGAGGGGCAGGGGAAAAGATCCCCCAGACCATGGGGCCAGGTGACATCTCCTGTACCCACAGCCCAACCTCCCACCGAGTTCTGGGGAGAGCTGCAGAGCGCAACATGAAAAAAAAACCAAAAAACCAGGCATGAAAGAACTGGAGCCTATTCCTGGCAGTCCCAGTACCACACCTTTTTCCTTCCTCAAGTTAAAACAAAAGCGTGGAATCGACTTCTCGGAGCCAAACATTTCACGTGACAAATATAACGCTACAATAAAATATCTGGCAGCTTCACTCTCCTCCAAGTCAACCTAAGAACTGAAATCACCTGGGACACAGGAGCTGAGAGCTAAAGCAGCAGGAGATGATGTGCACTTAGAGAGGGCAGGCTGAGGTACAGAGGGTTGATATTTCCTATTTCCCCTCTTGTGAAGATTCTTATACTGTGACTTGCCTACTCCTGAAAATACAGCATGACGTTTACCTTAGGAAGATGTTTGGTTTTCCCTGCAAATACCCTAAAAGAGCAGCACTCTTTATCACTCTCTTTAGCTATGGCCTTGTAAAAAATTAAATCATACTCATTCCCTTTTGTGACATCTAAGTCTTCAATATCAAAGCAGGAGTCTTTTATAATATAAAACAATGTTTCAGACATTACAGTTTGATACAATATTTGGATTTTTTTCTTGTGATGGCATCTGTGTATTTACAAACTGGCAATGCACCACAGTTCCCAAGGGAGCAAAACTTATTTCCTCAACTAATCTCTTTACTGAGAGAGCAGTGGAGATCTCAGCAAATATGCTGAGCTATAAAAGCTTTTGTCTCTGGGACAATGCACATCAAACTCTGATACACAAAATTCATTAGACAGAGGTGAGGGAAGCACAATCAGCCCTGCTGGCTCCCACTGTAAGAATTACAGAATCCCAGATTGGTTTGGGTTGGAAGGACCTTAAATCCCACCCAGTTCCACCCCTGCCCTGGCAGGGACACCTTCCACTGTCCCAGGCTGCTCCAACCCCAATGTCCAGCCTGGCCTTGGGCACTGCCAGGGATCCAGGGGCAGCCACAGCTGCTCTGGGCACCCTGTGCCAGGGCCTGCCCACCCTCACAGGAACAATTCCTGCCCAATATCCCATCCAGCCCTGCCCTCTGGCACTGGGAAGCCATTCCTCCTGTCCTGGCACCTCACACCCTTGTAAAAGTCCCTCTCCATCTTTCTTGGAAGCCTCCTTGAGCTACTGAAAGGCTGCAGAAATTCACCCCAGAATGTTCCAAGTTCAGGCCTTCACTCAAAATCCCATCCATTAACCCCATCCCAGACTCTGTGGGATACAAAAGCATCTGGACAGAGCCTTCTGCTGCTCAGAGAGCCACAGCTGGAAGTTACAGATGCTTTTATCAGAGCCCAGACATCAAATTAGCTCTGCTCAACTTCAGTTTTAGACTCATGGCCGGAATAAACTGACAATGTGAAATTCCTTACCCCAGCAGAGGAGCTCTGAGCAAAGCATGTAAACATAAAATGAAGAAAAATTGATCCTCTATACAGGATAATTAACTCATGTAAGGCAATGTATATCAGGCAACAGCAAATGTGAATTCCAGAAACCTGAGGCTGAATCTCTGCATCCTCTGCTCAGCTCCATCTCTTATTAACGTCAAGGGAAATTCTGCTAAATAAGAGATTCAGCACCTGGCTTTTCATCTGAAGTTCAGAAACCTGCAGTTACTTCTCCAAAGGAGCTTCTCCAGATCTGACTGTGAGGCTGCTCCAAGCAGAAAGCCTGGATTCCTGGGGTGTAAAGCCCAAGAGGGAATTTAAGGGAACATGAAGGCATGGCTGAGTGCAGAGCACTGCATTGCTGGCTGCAGCAGCAGAGCAGACTGCAAACACCATTCCCATTCCACACTGCTGCTGCTCTGTCCTGAGACATGATCCCTGAGGAGTTCACAGGCTGAGCAGAGAACAGCCCTGAATTCAGATGTGCTTGGAATGAGAGTCCCTGAGAGAAAAAAAAACCACCTAAGGCTGGAAACTGCTGCTGGTCCCATTCCTCTGCTGGATCGGAGCCAAAGCCACCCCAAAAGGTCAACACTGTGCTGGGAGCTCTGTTTTAGGGGAGACATGCAGGGTAAGGATTACCTGGCAGCTGCAGGGAGCTTCCAGGAGGACTCCAAACGTTATGAGCAGCCAGGTGCTTTCGACTGAGTAAAGAAAAAAAATATAAAGAACCAAATATGAAACCAAACAAATATAAGAACAAAAAACTAAGGAAAAATGAGAACAACATAGAAAAATGAAAATAAGAGGTTGAGAATTGTGGTTCTGGACTCTTCCCAGTCCTTTTTCCTGCCCTGTGTGTGGCATTTTCTCCAGGAACATCCTGTTAACAATCACAGGCTCTGAGTATTCACAATTCCCCCAGGTCTGAGGTTCAGCCGTGTTTTATTGAGATCTTTTCCAAGAGGAGCCTCTACTGAGAGCTCTTGGGCAGCAGCCAGCACCTCAGGACAGGGTATTTGTGACTTAAGGATGCCCTTGTGCAGAGGTGAGTGTCTGTGCCTGAGGTGTGCTGGGCACAGACCTGTGTGTCAGCTGCACCCTGGATCCTGCAGGAGCCTTTCCTCAGTCCCTGAGCCCTCTGGCCCTCCAGAGCTCAGATTTGGTCCTGGCCCTGCTCTCCTTTCCAGTTCAAACCCCTTTCCCAGTTCAGTAATCCCAATCAGCCCCAACATGGAGACAGGTGTGGACATTCCAAGTCCTGACATCCTCAGAGCAGCTCTGTCCTCTGATTAACCACAGCAGGCAAAATAAAATCTATATAAAATCTTTATAAAATAAAATCTCTATAAAATCACAGAGATTTTTTATCACATAAAATAATAAAGGCAGATTTCTTACACCACTTTTGCCAAATCTCTCATTTGTCCCCCAATTGTTTAATATTAGTTGCTCTTTCAACTCAGTCTGTATTTTTATCCTCCATCTTCTCCCAGGTTCCCTTTGTACTCTGCATTTCTGTACCACATCATTACACACAGTCACCACTTGCTGTTAAACAGATGCTGCTTTTTACACCTGCAACAGAACTGACCTCTAGATGTGGGTGTGCTTTGTTTTTAAAGCATTTCTTTCTCCTGAATGAAAATCACCAAATTAAAGCAAGGTATTTCTTTACCCCGTTTCAGAGTGTAACAGAATGCAAAAACATAAATCAAAGTATGTTTAAACACCTTTTCCAAATCACATAAAAACCCATCTATCTTGCCAGCAACCGAGAGCTCTTCCTACACACTGAACACAGCAGATGTTAAAGAGCTGTTTAATCTTCTTTAGAGCACTTTAGGTAAAAAGCTGTGGCTTTCAAATATGTACAAAGAAGGTCAGAAAAGGAAAATGCCTTGAAATGGTTTTGCTCAGGGGCCATGGGATCTGAAGTGACCTCTGTAATTTCTTGAGTTCCCAAACTTCATTATTTTCAAGGCCTCTTTCACTTTTGATGTTTTAACTATGCTGAAGGTGGGTGTTGCTGGGTGGGGGCTGTAGCTAAACCTTTTAAGCATTTTTGATTTATTCTCCTTGCAAGGTGAGTGTATCTGAGGCTGAAGTTAATGACTGGAGAGCCACTGAAGTGTAGATTAACCATAATCACTTTCCCATCCCCCTCACAAGGATAGTTTTAAGTTTCTCCTGGATGTTTATATACATACATACATACATACATACATAAATAAAGCTGCAGATCCTCAACATCTCAAACCACACAATGATTTCATAAAGTAACTGCTGTTGGAAAGGTTCCTATTGCTTTATAAAAGGCTGTTGCATCTCTGCACTGGTTTATTCCCAT
Organism: Acridotheres tristis; assembly: GCA_037013685.1. Classification (NCBI taxonomy): domain Eukaryota; kingdom Metazoa; phylum Chordata; class Aves; order Passeriformes; family Sturnidae; genus Acridotheres; species Acridotheres tristis. The sequence continues at coordinate 1,286,643 of CM072906.1, forward strand.
GGACACTGCCAATATCTGCACCAAATCCTTGAGAACCTGATCCCCTTAGAAAGGCTCTGTGCTCTACCTCTCTCTAGCCTCAGTGGTCCCACCAAACACCAAAGCAGGTTCATAGCAGGGCCTACAAATTAAATTACCCCTCTCCTTTTTACAGGTTGCCATCTCTCCTGGTAGGATGTATGGCTTTCAGTGTTTATTACTCTCATCCTGATTAACACACACCATTTTCCATATGCACACACACAAACTCATTACTTCCAAGTTATGGCATTCCTTGATGGAATTTAATACATCTCTGCCACATCAAAAAATCAATGATTCATCCAATTTCAATTCAGTCATTGACCCAAAGAAATGCTAACTTCCTGGGTTTATTCTGCACTTACAGTTTAAAACCACCAAGAGCTTTTTTTTTTCGAAAGAGAAGGTTTCCCCCTGTTTAATTCTCTCTAATATTGCATTGTAGCTTCACAAGAAGTAGATTAGAAAAATGTTCTGCATAAGAGGTGAATCAAAGTGTAGAATAAAACATCATGAACAGCTGGAAAATGGGACAAAGCCAGAACCAAGGGAGTGCTCCTGCATGGACATAGCAAAGGCCCAATGCAGTGAGGGCACAACAAAATGTGTATTTTCCACAGACTCTGCATGAGGTGTGCTTGTTCTCAGGTGTCCCTGGGTTCCCTGCTCAGGATGGAGGGGCAGAAGGCTCGGGGCCAGGCTGGGGCTCTGCTGTGGTCTGTGCTGTCACCAAGAACAGGCAGTGACCCTCCCTGTGCTCCCTCCCTGCCCAGCAGGATGGCCCTGTGCAGCTCAGGGGCTCAGCTCTCCTGCAGGACCCACACTCCTGTCTGTCCTGGCGTGTCCTGACTGCCCTGGGACAGGGGCTGAGCCCATGGGGTGGGACCTGCAGCTGCTCCAGATGTGCTCATCAAAGAGCTCCTGGCAGCTGGAGATGCCTCCAGGAGAGGCAGGGCTGGATTTCTCCGAGTGGCACACAGTGCCCAGGGCAGGGCACAGCACCTGCAGCCACAGATGTGTCCCCCCACTGCTGCAGCCAGGAGCCTTTGGCACCATCAGCTCCCAGCTCTTCAGGCAGCCCTTCACTGGCTGCCTCGCTCCAGCCAACAAAGCAGCAGTGCCACGCTCCACAAAAGTTACAATTCATTATTTTTAGCACTGAAAGGGGGAGTCATGTGAATACTTGACAGCTTACTCATTTAAATCAATTTAAATAATTTATTAGAACCAGACCCAAAAGCTTAGTTTTTTTTAAAAAAAGTATTTGTTTCCCTACATCTGCTCAATAAAGCAATAACAGAGGCATTGTTGTTGCTGGCAGCTCCTCGAAGGAATAATTAAGGAAACATGGAAGAAGCTGCCTTTCAAGGCTCACCCTCCCTTCACCTGGCTCCTCCTTGTGATCTGTCAAGCACCCAGCTGAAATTAATTCTAAAGGGGTACACAGAGCTCTATTGCACTAATTGCCAATTAAACAGGGAAATAAGGGTGAGTCTGACAGGCTCTGAAATCCAGACCCACTCCAAAGCCAAGGCAGGTTCATAGTGCTTCTTATTTTCAACTTTTCCTTCTGTTCTCCAGTTTGCAACTTGAACACGAAGAACACTTCTCCCCACATCACTTCAAAGAAAGAAATAATCCTTTTAGAGTCCATCCACCTTTTATCCCAGCACTTGCCCCAACTTCCAAAATCCATCAAGCAGCTCTGGGTCAGCAGGTCTGTGCTCGCTGCCTGATGTCATGTATCCAAAATAGCTCACCTTGATTAAGGGAGCTCAGAAGGCTTTGGGCTGCAAAAGGCAGCCCCACATCCACAGCTGTGAGGGCTCTCTAGTGAGACCATGATAAATTGTACTTTTATTTACATTAAAGGCTACCCCAGTGGTGCTCAGGTGATGACTTTATTGGCACTGTTGGAGCTTTTTGAGCAGCAGAGCCCTCTCCAAGCCCGAGGAGGTAAAGAGGTTATTCCTGCAGCTCTGCACCATCTGCTTTGATGTAGGCTTGCAATGGTACTGAGAGCAGATTGAAAAGTGTTGGAGATTTCATAAATGTAACAAATGATGGGCTTTAGTGTCCTGGAGTTGGAGTATCCATGACAACTCTGCTGTGCCAAGGGACTTCCAGTCGTAAACTGAGAAAGTCACTTAAAGCCTGCTTTTGTAAGATGCAGCAAGAGCCTGGTGGGACTTTTTCTCTTAATCCCTAAACACTTCCCTGCCTCCAGCTGTAATGGGAGACAACATCCTCAGCTGTAGGGTTCCTCACTTTCAGCTAGACCCAAGAGCAGTTACAGCTTAAAGAAGATCTACCTAGAAAATTGTTCCCAGAAGGAAGCCCCAGTAATCCACTTCATTTCAAAACCCAAAAATACAAAAAAAAACCCCAAACCACGCACAAAACCCCCCACATAAATCTGTTACCACTGGAGCATCTGAAGAGTTCACCCAGAACAGAGCCCCAGGGGACTGAAAAATTGATTATCCAAGCATGGCACATCCCACCTAAACCCACCAACACACATCCCCCCAGTGCTTTTTAGAAACCCTTCTTTTTCTGGCCAAGTCAAGGGCTGGGGCATAGCTGCTGTTTTCCATTCAGTCAATTCTTTCCCTAAAGAATTACTCTTTATTCTGTCTCATTAGATGATGAGCATTTAGAGGCACATTTGAAAGCACTTCCCTTCCAAATGCTCGCTGACACAAGCATAGGTCAGATGACAACTTTACAACTTTGATCCATCACTAATTCTGTTTTCCAGAGTGATCTCAGAGCACAAGGCTCTGCCCCAGCCAACTCCAGCTGCTGCTGCTGTTTGTTTCTCTCAAACAGGAGTGGCCTCTTCCCCTCCTGTTTCCCAACAGTGAACATTAAAGGGTAGCACGCAGCCCATTCCTTTTCTGTGATTAACTGATTTGACCACATACATTATTCATGAGCACTTGAGGTTTTAATTGTAAAACTCTGACCCTTATATGGTGTAGGACTGTCAGCTGTCTTGGAGATTCAATGCTGGACTGTTGAGGATTCCCAGTTTCCAAGCCCCTAAATCATCACTGAAGTATTTAGTAAATCCAACATTTCAGTGAAGCCTTTGGAACCAAGTGTACATATCCTAAATTTAGACATTACACAGATACTCTTGAGATTCAGGCACAGGATCCAGTGACTCAGAGATGCACGTTTTCCAGGATTTTACTAAAAGGCTCCTGACAGCTCCAAGTGCCTCTGGCCTGACCCTCACTCCATGCCTTGCACACACAAAAGGCCACAGAGCCCTGAGGAGTGTCCAGCTCTGCTCACCCAACAGCAACACTCCTTCCACAGGGACCAAGAGACTTCATCTGGGGAAACACAAAATGATTCTGGGCAGGAATCTGAAAGAAATGCACAGGCTGGGCCAGGCTGGAAGGGGGCACAGAGGGTCACTGGTGCCACCTCCCTGCTCAGGCAGGGCCATCCCAGAGCACAGGGCACAGGATTGTGTCCATGTGGCTCTGGAATATCCCCGCTGAGGGACACTCCAGCCCCTCCCTGGGCAGCCTGTTCAGGTTGGGCACTGCCCAGGGCAGAAGTTCTGCCTCCTGTGCAGGGGCAATTGCTGGGCTCAGTCCCTGCCCGTTCCTCTGGTGCCACTGCTGGGCCCTGGAGCAGAGCCTGGCTCCAAAGGTGACCAAGGTCCCACCAGGAGTGGCACAGCAAGTGAGCACCATCACACGGGAACACAGGGGGCCCTTGGACTGCAGGGATAAAAGCCCTAGGAGACCAGAGTGGCCAAGCTCTGCTCATTAGTTCCTGGTAATGGGTAAGAGGTTAATTAACCACCCAGCAACACAGCCCAGCCTGCTCGAGTTACATCCAAACCCAAACAGGAGCAGCACAGCAGCAGCATCTCACACCCAGCTCACAGGGCTGATCTCCAGATAATTTATTGACTCATTTACACTTCTTTTGTCACTAAAGTTACCAAATTTTTATGTTGTCCATGGCCAGCACAAAACCCAACCTGACCAACCAAAGCCCACCCAAGAAGTTTCCCAAAAGCTTGGTGGTTGCTGCTATTTGCAATCCTGAGGTTCTGCAGGTCAGCAGCAGCTTTTGACATCAAAAATACAATATGGAAATCTGGTTCACAAAGTACACCATGCTGAAAAAACTTATCCCTACTACACCTAATTTGATTAGCATTTACAGAGAGAGCTCTCAGTATTTTGGATAAAATACTGCAAACAAAAAGTTGATAGGCTTTTCCCTTGCTAAAAAAACAAGCCATGGGCTTGGGCATGTTTAGAAAGTTCTCTCTACTGAGAAACAGGTTTTCCATACTTCTCCAGTTACAAATTATTAAAACAACAAAGAAAACTTTATAAAAGCAGATGCAAAAATATTTTTTTAAAATTTAAACCCTTCTGTGAAGTTGAAGATTACACTGGAATGTACTTTTTAACTAATAAGCTCTTAGAGCCCAAATGATATTTTAAAATAAGCCATCTAATTTCAAGTTGTTATGACTTCGGGGAATTTTCTAACTGGGATCCAGGTAGTTTTAAATGGAAGTAAAGAGGCAAAGAAAACGATAACAGAAATTAATTAAGGGAATTAAATAAAGTCAATTGATTCCTTTCATGTTCAAAGCAATGCAAGGTCTATATTCAACAAATGGGAAGGTAAATCAGAAAATTTCCTTTATGTCCACTCCTTAAATCTGTACCTAATTGATTTCATGCACTTTACATCTTTATGAGCTTACAGTTAACAACATGTTAATATAAATAAACGACATTACTCCAGTAATGGCTTCACTAAAACTAAAATACAATGGGAGTGCTGTAAGTGATCTTTCTTGCTGACAATATTGAATTTATACTAAATATAGAAGACAGTTATATAGATCTACAGGGATGTGCTCCTGCACAGGATCTTGGACAATTGAGAAACGTTATGATATAGAGACCTATCACAGAGACCGGAGCTTCTGCAGCTCACCGTGGGCTCTCTGATAGCACGGCATGAACTGAAGGGAGGCAATTAAGGAGGGAGGAATAGGAGCCTCCATTCCCCAGCCACGAGCACAGAACCTGGGGGAGTGCCACAGTGCCCTGTAATTGTTGCAATCCACGGCAATCCCGCTGGTTTGCATGCTGAATTTGTTTGAGTTGCTTTAAAAAGCTGATTTTTACGAGGTGTGCTGACAGACACAAGTGGTGTTATCCTGCTGCACACCTGGGAACAGCGCTCCTCCTCCAGCCTGGTTTGGGACTTCTCCCACACCTCCCACAGCTGCAACAATGGGACAGCCTAACACACAATCACAGCTGTCTAACTCACAATGAAAAACCCATTTTACATCGCTAGAGCACATTTCTTTAGTTCGAGGTGAAGTCAGAAGCATTATTTTTTTTTTCCAGAAATATCAGGATTTGTAGTTTCCAGCTAATACCTTCCACAAGGGCTATGCACTAAGCTGCTCAGCTTTCTTGTGCCCATTTATGCTGCCTCAACTTTGAAATATCAGAGCACCAGCCATGTTATCAGTACTGAGTGCTGGCAGGAATATCTAAGCCACTCCATCTCCTCTTGCCTCACCACAAAGGATTGCCTGCTCAAGGTGTCATTCCTTGTCTCTTTGGTTTAGTTTTTAGACAAGCCATTGGTCAGAAGTCCCTCTGAGCTATTGACTGCCCAGCCTGAAACATCTCACTGCCAGACACCTGCCTCCCCCTTGCATTCATTTCACACCTCTCTACTTTCACCCTTCTCTCTTGAATATTGTTCTTCAAATATTTATAGTGGATTATGTTCCATTCCTCTCTCAGTCACCCTCCACACCTTGTAGTGAATTTTCTTATTAATCAAATCTCCCAAGCTCCTGTTCCTTTCCTAGCTACTCTTTAGCCATCTTCTCTACTCCAGAATTTCACAGTGACCAGACACCAGTGCCACACCAGTGGCAATCTTCTTTTTTCCTCTGCCTTCACTCAGAGTCAGGATTGAAGCATGAGAGAAGGATTTTTGCGTTTGGACTTAGCTGTTTATTAATTCTTATCTACAGTACAGTGAGTTCTACAGCACTTCTAGCTAACAAGCTAAAAATGACAAAATGGAGCTAGATCTTGCTCATTACAAGGTCTTTTAAGGCCCAACTATCCAATTAAAAGCTAACATCTACACTATTTACACTTTTGACCCAATAACCAAACACTTGTGACCCACACTGTGGTACTTTCTATCCAATTAAAAACTACTAACTGAAAACAAGAAGAAGGAACAAGAAGGAAGAAAGAGATACTGCCCAAGAACCTCCATCTTGTCCCATACCTATTATTATATGCTAAAATCCCAGATTCCAAACCCTTCACTATGTGATATTACACACTTCTATTCAAACTACACACCAGTGATCCCAATTCCATCACTCACTTTTGGAAGCCTTCTCCAAGGCCTCAAGTCAAAAGCAGTGTTCCTTTGAGAGTCAGTGCCAGAAAGCACAGAAAGTTCAAAACTTCCAGGCTTCAAGGTCCCAAAAACCAGAATGCCATTATTTTGGGTGCACCACGTCAATACTCCCTAGAGAAGCACAGCCCAGTGCAGCCAGCTGGGTCCAAGTCTCAGACGTGCCCTTTCCCCAGGCCCTGGAGGTGTGGCACAGGATTCCCAGGCAGCCACAGGAGCAGTTTGGGGACACGGGGACAGGCTGGGCTCTGACACACCCAGCTGCCCCCTCGCTTTTCTGCTCCCAGCCCCAGCATTCCCCTCTGGGAAAGGAACATTGCCAGCATGCAGGAGTTCCCTTTGGCAGTCAGACAACATCAGCTTTACACACAGCAGCTCCTGGAGGCATCAAGAAAAGAGCAAAGACTCCAAAAGGAGAGAAGGATAAAGAGCAAATCACCCTGCCTGTCCTGTCCCCTGCAGCTTTGCTGCCCATGCAAGGGATTTGCAATTACAACCTCTGCAATACCGTCCCTTTGTCTTTGGGGGTGGATTTATGTCCCTGGGCACAGAGACTCCTCACATATTCCATCTACAATTCAGCTTTCAGCACCTGCTTTTCATTCCCAATGGCTCCATCCAGGATGTGTTTCAAATGCAATAACCAGGAATTCTGCATGCACAATGAAATCCAAATATGCTCCCAGATCATGAGGGTTGAACAAGAAGGAATGAATGAGACACTGACAGTCAGTAAGGAAAACAAAAATCTAGGCCATAATGGAAGGGGAAATAATAAATTCAAACTAAGCTAACTTTAATGTATGAACGTTCTTATGTGCAAAAATCAAAGCCTACATTTAAAAAGTTCATAGGCAAATCAAGTTTCATATATTTCATATCCATTTCTTTATTTACTGTTACCCACATAGTTAAGTATATTGCTTCAAGAAATAAATTGCTTTTAAAAAGAAATATTTCGGGGAGGGGAGGGGAGGGGAGGGGAGGGGAGGGGAGGGGAGGGGAGGCCCCCTCACAGTCAGTGCCAATTCTCTGGCATTTCACTGCCCACATGAGCCGACTGCCCCACCCTCCACCTCACTCTGTGTTCTCCTTAGGGCCTCTGCACATCTTGGGTTCTCTTGCACTCTGTGAAAAGCACAGTGTAGCACTAAGGAAGTATGTTCTGTGCAGAAGTTCACCAAGTTTTCCTCTTGACCCAGATCCTGGAGCCATTTCAGTTTCCAGTTCCCATGAGCTGAAATTCTACATTCTTGTTCATGTACTTTCTTTTGGCTGTTTAGAAAAACAAGCCCAACATATCACATGCAGCAAACTACTCTCCCTTTCACATACCCATCCCACGACCTCTGGAATGCAGCTTTCTCCAGAACAGTCAGGAAGGGCTTCCTGGATTTATTTTACCATATGAATTCTCTCAAAATGTTCTTGCTAAGTGATGAACAAAACAGTTTTACACTTGGAAAGTAAAGGTAAGTGTGAGATGGTGGCAAAGAGCAGGAGCGTGAAAAAAAGATCACTGCTCCCAACAATATTCAGCAGTGTCCATAGGGGTTTTGGAAAGCAAGCTTGGCAACAAGAGCAACACTGAAAGGACTATCACTCAATAGCTGACTGAAATAAATGTTGGTTTCTGCTACTATGAGCCAGCTGGGTTTATCCTTGTCAAGAATATCACACATGGTTGGCTCACAGTCTATTACAGAGGGGCAATGATTCAAAGCAGGGCTCTCAGGGGCCAGCCCGTGCCATCTGTAACACCAAGTGCCATACATGAGAGCTGCTCTGCAGATGTGTAATTAACATGAAAAATTAGTTTTCAAGCAAAATACCACTATTAAAACATCTCAGTTCCTTTTCCTTAAATAAATATGGAGTTCAGCTTCATTATAAACCAGTACAACAGGAAGTTGTCCCTAAAAATCCATTCTCTCCCCTCCATTCAGAAACAAATAGCTCAGCCCTCAGTAGAAGTGAGCATCTCGATTCATCATGATTTCAGTTCCTTTGTACCAGTTTAAGTATGGCAGAAAAGGGGAGAGGTTCAGAGAGGTAAAAATCTACTCTCCCTTTTCCTGCTGGTTCATTCCCAAGCCCAGGAGAACAAGCCAGCACTGGGGGAAGGGGTGAGAGGAGTTGTACTGCTGAGGGTTCTGTGGCACTGCACTTTGGGCCAGGGTGTCTTGGGCAAGCCTGGAGCTCTCCTCACCCTCCCTCACTGCTCTGGGAGCTTTGACTCAACCTGCCCAAGCCAAACAGCTCAACTGGGGGTCCTACACCCCCACTGTGGGGTTGCTCTTTTAGGGCATGTCTGGCTGTGTCTCGTGTCTGTGTGCAGCTCATCTGCACGAGAAACTCCTCTTCTTTCCAGAGACATCAGCAAGTGGAAATTCCCTCCACTGAGCTGTAGCAGGATTTGCTTTCCACTCCTGGCCAGCACCCTTCTGCAGCTGGAGCTGGGCCCTGACCTCCCTGTAGCTGCCTGACAACTTTGCCAAGCACAGACCCACACTGGCAGACCCATTTCCACTGGAAGCAACCCCAGTCCCCACCCCACGTCCCCAGGCTCATGGCTTGGCTATCAGCTCCAGTTTGACCTTCCAGAAAAGAGCCCAGAGCAAATGCCTGCCGAGCCACATCTCAGGATATCACCATGGAGACAGACCAGTGAGGCTGAAACTCTGGTCAGGCCAGCAACCAGCATCTCCCTATTGCAATTCCCATTTCCCAGCCCTGGCAAAGGTCCCTGCATCCTTTCACAAAGCTGCTGCAAAGTCACAGCTGAGGCAGCTGTGTGGTTGACACCTGTTTGAGGAGTGGACTCACTCACATGTGAGATTTACCCAAAGCAGCACAAAGAGAATAAATTCCAGGAGCAGAGATGGTGTTATCCCTGCCTTCTACCACCCAGCAACCTGGAAACTGAGGTTCTTGCATTAAATTTAGAAGGAAAATTTTAATGCAACATTTTAAATGACAAGATTTTCCTCTCAAATTATTGAAGTATTGTGATCTCAAGTGTTATTTCTGATGAAAACATATTATCACCATTTTTGTCATTATGCAATATTTTCATTGTGGAAAAATGGTTTCTCTTCCAATCGCTATTTAAAGCATTAAAGTGCCACCTTTCTGTTTACTGCATGAAAATTATTTGTGTGGTTTTTAAAGTGTGGAAGAAGCAAAAGCAAGCCAGCAGTTACCAAGGCACTTCTACAATAAACACAGACCTTCACAAAGTGCCCTACAGCCACAGACAGGATGTTCCCTGTAACATTATTTCCACCTTCATGCCACCTACCAGACTTCATTTATTATTGTACCTCCTGGAAGAACCAAGTTCATACACAGTTATATGCCCAAAGTCAGGGAAACAGAAATAAGAAAAAAAAAAAAAAAACACACACACAGAGAAGTATGGCCAGGAGAAATCAGATCAGCAGCTCTGAGTATTAAAAGGGCAGGAAATATGAAAGCAAAGAAACCACTGATCCTGCTGACACTCTTTTCCAGATTAAGCATATCTAGCACATCTGACTCTTATTGTCAACTGGAATAAGGAGATATAAAAGGAAAGCAGATACCACATACATTTGTGTTATTGCACAAACCAAGGGAAGGTTTTATCTGCTGCTGGGGTGAAGACAGAACACCTCCTTCTTCATGATCACTGCGAGGACTCCACATTGCCTAAATCCTCTGACAACATCACAACCTGTTTGGGGGGGCTCAGAAATTATCTCCTTGCAGGTAAGCAATTTGATGCAGGAGAGCAGGCAGCTAATCAGCCTGGAGTCACTGGGAACATTAGCTCCTCTACTGAAATCACTTGTTTTTAACTGGCTTCTGACTGGCATTGCTTCCAAACCAGCCAGCCTAAGCCTCAGACACACACAGGTAGCTACAAGGGCTCCCTTACAGACTTCTTGAATACATTTAGGACCTCTAACAGGAGCTTATAACAATGGATTCAGGAGACTAAAAGTAATAACAACAACAATAATAATACACCCCTAACACCTGGATTTTTCCACTCAACACCGCTGGAAGACAATAAAAGTGCTGAGACAATCACCTTCCAGACTGCCATGCTCTCCCAAGGCACAAACCCTGCTTTTCTCACTCTGTTGCCCAGAACAAAAACAATGAACAAACAGGCTAAAAAGCTCCAGACCTGCTGTCCTCCTTGTATTCCTTGGCAGTGTGGTGAACCATGAGACCATCAGGATCAGTGCTGTAAACACCAGCCTGGAATGGCCTGAGATGCCAGGAGCAGGCAGAGGTGACAGCAACAGCACCCCCAGCTCTGTCAGCCAGAGCCTGGCACAGACCCCAACCCCAGGGTTTCACCAGACTGACAGGCCAGCACTCCAGTTCCATTTCTGGTTCAGCTATTAGGTGACGACAGGCTAATGGGGAGAATTTATACCAATTCTTGTGTAAGTGCTTTTAGATTCACAGAGAGATAAAAGCGAAGAAATTATTAGCACTAGAAGAGATGGATGATCTTTGAATTGCACTGTTTTTTGCCTCAGTCTGTGTCCTTATGAAACTTCCCATATGCTAAAAGAAAGTCTCGGCACTCCTGAGAGCAGCATCAGCTCAGACAAGGCTCAAATTTCTGTGTCTTACCCTCCTCTTTAGTTCTCCTTCCAAAGTCATCACTAAAATACTCCAGCCTTATCTCAGCAAATTTACTTAAGCAATTTTTTCCTACATATTAAATTTTTAGAAAATTTATATTTTCCCTCTATAAAACAGAACAGTAGCCTATAAAGATACCAGACAGGCTTTGATAGCCCCAGTTGCTTCAGTAAAGTAACCAAACTCATGGTTCTTACCTGTAGTCACCTTTGAGGAAGTGACTGAAAGTTAAACAGGTCATGCTGAGCAATAGCAGAATGGTAATTAGATTTTTTCCTTCTCAGGTCTTCTGAGCTTATCTCCTCCTCAGCAGAAAAGCCTTCCTTACTTGTATCACACCCAAGAAAAACAGCAAGCAGGACATGTGTGCGATTCTCTGAGAGACTTGCTTGAAAATCAGAAAGGAAATGAAATCAGGAAGTTCCTCATGCCCACCCAAGGCAGGGACAGGGTCACACACCCGGGAACAGGAGCCAGGTTTGAGCAGTGAGCACCAGCACCTTGTGCAGCAGGAGTGGGGAACATCTGGGGAGTCAGGAAAGCCAAAAAGGTCAGCTGCCATCTCCATACATGCGTGGCACAGTGAGACCCAGGAGTGAGGAATTCTGAGTTTGGATCAGGATTTCAAAGCTGGTCTGTACAAAATGTGCTCTACAGTGCTTCATCCCCCCCAGTCTTAGCTGGAAAGATCTCTCTCCTCGAGGACATTGGATATTGTGTATGAAGTCGCTTTTAACGTGCATGGACAAGAACAAGTTTCAAGTGTAGTGACACAGAAACAATTTGTGCACAGATACTGTCCCAAGAGCTGGGCAGCCCCTGGTCCCAGCTGCAGTTCTCAGCACAAAGTCACTCTTGCACATATGAAGATGCAGTAGCATCTTCAAGGCCTCAAAAAGAGAAATACAAATCGGATTTATGTTGCCTCAGAGAGACCACAGAAACACAGGACCAAAAACTGCAGCTGTAAAGAGTGAATCCAGTGTCCCCATGTGCATCAAGTAAATGTCACATTTAATAGCATAATGTCATGACTGATTTTTCCATATCACTAATGACTATTCCACTAAGTAGCTAATTAGAAAACCACAGGAAAAGCAACTCTTGACATGGCCTTGGCCTGCACTGAGGCCTCAGTTCTTTCTGCAGACCCTTTGGTGTTTAAGGTCCACCTTGGATTAACAGAAAGGGGAGAGACTCATGCTGCAATCAAGAACAAGTCGAAGCTCAGAAAAATCCCTCAGAAGTGGAAAGAGCAAGCTCCTTGCAGATGGCAGAAAGGTTATGTAAAGACACCACACTGAGGCTTCAAGAGGTGAAGCTGTGCCTCAAATAAAGAGCACCTGTACTAGTCCAGCAGGCTGACTGTGCAGCCACTACAAACCAGGTCAAAACATTTTGGAGGAGCAGCTTGCAAAAGCTGTAACATTTCATAATAAACCCTTTATGACAAATGGCTGAGGTAGTAGCCTGCTAGAGAATCTGCAGGGCCCAGGGATGATCAAGGGAGAAAAAAGATCTTTCACACAAGAGAAGCCCACAATAAAAAAGATTGGATTTTTTTCCTTTTCAGTTGGAAAGTGTCAGTGCTAGAAGTCTTTTTTCACCCCTCAAGACAATGGGAGCTGGTGGCCCTGGAAGACCCACATGATTCTGAAGTGCAAGTAGAAGAGTTTTAGCAAAGGTACAAAGCACTGAGTGCCAAATGATGAGCAGAGAACACAATTCAATCAAGAGTTTTCTATTCATTCAAAGAAAAGAGCTGAACTTCTAAATTTTGTGTTTGTTCAATATCCAGTTTTGACCCCCTGTTTAATCCTGTACAGGAGTTTTTAACCTGACCTTTCTGGAAGGGCATAAATATAACCTCCTTGATTTATAATATATAACTGTTCACAAGGAAATGCCTTTTTATAGTGTTTTGCTCTGTGCACTAAGAAAAGCAATGCACCAAATGACAAAAGCACAAAACTCTGTCCAGGTAATTTGCACAGCTCTTCACTGTGGAAGAGTTTCAGCTCCCAGCATTGTATGCTAAAGAAGCCAGGTATGCAAATCCCTCCAAAAAGGCTAAGTAGGTATCTGGTAACTCCTTCATAGGCATCTCTGAAAATCTAATGTTCCTAACAAGTGCACCAGTTTACAGAAAATGGTCGATTTTGAGTGGGTAACAAAACTCCAGAAGTTCACAGAGGTGCCCAGCTGGACATGGACAGACTGGATTTCTCTCTGACTCTCACTCACCCCAGTCTGGGCACTCTCTAAAATGGTGTGGGTGAACCATGCAGTGTAATAAATCTCCCCCCACTAGGTACAGACTGGATTAAGTGACTTGGTTTAGGATGGAAATTTAACTTGAGTTCTGAATGAAGTTGGTTGAGAGTTCTCTATCCACATCCCTGCTCAACACCTTTGATTTCAGGACAATAATATGGTCTTAGAAGATTGTGTGTCAGCTCCTTTGCTCCAGGTTTGTTCCTGCAGTCTGCACAGCAAAATCCTGTGCCTGATTCTCTTTGTCGAGTGGTTGTAAAAGCACAAGTAACCATTAAACAAGCAAAAAGTTATAGCTACCCCTGCCATTGGAACATAAATTAACTCTATTATCCCAGACTGTATTATAAACAGGTACTGCAGCACTCAGGCTATTTAATAAGATGATATTTAATTATCTCACTGAGAGTTGTGAAGATAAATTCACATCTGTAATTAACACTGACTGAAGACAGAGCCTGTCCCTGCGAGCACAACCCCACAGGCACAGCTGAGGGGACAGCAAAGGGCAACAACTCACCACAAGGCCCATGGCTGCAGCCCATGGAATGCTGTGGGTGGGAAGGGGCCTCAGAGATCACCCAGTGCCACCCCTGCCATGGCAGGGACACCTCCCACTGTCCCAGGCTGCTCCAGCCCCAGTGTCCAGCCTGGCCTTGGGCACTGCCAGGGATCCAGGGGCAGCCACAGCTGCTCTGGGCACCCTGTGCCAGGGCCTGCCCACCCTCACAGGAACAATTCCTGCCCAATATCCCACCTAACCCTGTTCTCCTTCAGTTTGATGCCACTCTCCTTGTCCTTTCCCTCCATGCCCTTTTTGAAGCCTCTCTCCAGCTCTCTTAGAGCCCCTTCAGGAGGGGCTGAGCTGCCATAAAGGGGTGACCCCAGAGCCTCCTCCTCTCCAGGATCCCAATTCCCTCAGCCTGTCTCCACAGCAGAGGGGCTCCAGCCCTCTGATCCCCTTCGTGGCCTCCTCTGGACTCACTCTCATTGTACACACTCTTCCTTTGAACTAAACCAGTTGCTTCTCAGTTCACATGTGCTGGATAAAAGCAAATTTACCTTCTCTTATATTTTGATACCAGTGTGCCTTGCAACCCTGGACATTTGAAGCAGCAAATCTGAAGTTTGAGCACTAGGCTTGTATTATAAAACTTCCTGAGCTATTGTAACTTGTACCTGAGTTTTCAAATGATTTTCAAATGATACAGCTGAGAGCAAAACACATTCATCTTCACCTTGTCAGCTTGGAGGCTGTCAAACAGCAGAATGGACACACTTCTCTTACATGCACAAGGACTTGGCTCACAATTAGAATTCATTTCCCAGTAAAATACATAAAAGGAAAGTTCCTTCAATAAAATACTTTCAGATCTCTAAAAGGTTGGAAGGCAGTTTAAATTCTCATGATGCAAGTGCACTTGAACTCAGTCCTTTCCATTCGACTCTGATCTATTTGCTTTTTTGCATTTCCCACAGGACTTAGCACTCCAATCTTCCCTTGATGTCTGCCATTCCTGAAAGCCCAGAGGAAATTATAAGAATAGCCTAATACAGATGAAAAATGAAGCAATCCATAGGCACTAAAATGGAAAATTGCATACATGTATATTATATTAACTACACAGAAATACGTCTTCCAGGAGACTGTACAGTAATTGTTGCAAAAATAAATCACACCTGAAAAGAGCTTATTAATGTTATGGGAAATAATGTTGCTTTTAATGTAATTTTTACTGATGGTTTGGTAATTTACTTTTGAGTACACTGTAATTAGTAGCCTTTGCAGCAATTTAGGTAAAAAAAATAAAAATCAGAGGCTATGTAGGTCAACACCAACATTGTTTATGATTTTAAAATGGAAAAGAAATCCTGAGGGATTCCAAAGGCTGCTTTCCCAACAATTGTGGATTCCCAGCTATGCAAACCCTTAATTATGAGAGGAAGGCAGAATTGGAGATACTAATTATTATTTCACTTCAGTATTGGGAAAGAAGGCAGAATACCCAAGACAGCCTCAACATTTACCAAACACATTTTGAGCAATTCTTAATTTGGTGGGTTTTGTCAATGTTGTTTGACAGTGCCACCAGAATGACAAACAATGGAGCCCAAGACAAAGGTTATGGCTGTCCCTGTTATTTTTTCACAGACAGAGGCATAAATGTGGCCATTTATCCAAAGGTTCACATCCTCAGTTTACTTAAGAGAAAGCCTCTGTTGATTCATGGAGCCAAGGAGCCTCTCTGAGCAAACAGAGACACATCCTACTTTTTCCATGCACAGCTCAGATGTGTGCCTGAGGCCTCAAAGCAGGAGCTGCATCCCTGGATGATTCTCAGAGAGACAAATTAATACACCAGATTTTATGAGCAATGCATTCAGCTGCCTTCAGTCAAACCCAGAACTGCCTAATCTGTCCTTTTGAGCACAGCCCAAAGTGACAGTTTGAAGCATTACAGCAAACATACACATGCCCTTCACTAATGAAGTAATAGGTTTTTAAGTCTCTATACAGGTCTAATATGCTAATGTCAGATAGAAATGTATCATTATGAATAACATTGTGCTCTATTCACTTGCTATGTCCTCAAACAGGATGTAATAATCTCTCAAGTTTCCCCTTGTCTATATACTCTCTTAAGAAGGAGATTAATTTTCCTGCTTGCTCACAAGCGAGTCACAGGGTCTATGGAGAGAACATTATCCAGATACATCCAAAGAATGTCTCTTTTTTAACCAAGGAAGCGTCCTCTCCAGAGGCCTCAGAAACCCTTGTGGAGGAGAAAAAAATGTGTAACTTTCTTAGTCTCCTAAAATATTTCTTCATACAGACACCAGAAGATGAATCTGCTGCGTTACAGTAAATTATTAGATACCCTGTGGATACAGGGCATTGATGTGTCTCCCTGGGGATTAAAGAGGAAGCAAAAGAAAATCATGTAAAGTTCTTACTCTTCAAGAGCACATAAACAGCATTAGAATCATGGAATATCCTGAGTGGGAAGGGAACCCCAAGGATCACCCAGCCCAGCTCCCAGCCCTGCACAGACCCCCCAACAATCCCACCCTGTGCATCCCTGGCAGCTCCTGCAGCTCTGGCAGCCTCGGGGCCGTGCCCATTCCCTGGGGAGCCTGGGCAGTGCCAGCACCCTCTGGGGGAAGAACCTTCCCCTAAAATCCAGCCTGACCCTCCCCTGGCCCAGCTCCAGCCCTTCCCTGGGTCCTGTCTCTGTCACAGAAGCAGGGATGGGAGCTGTCCCCCGGGAGAAGCTGCAGGCTGTAAATTGGCTCTGCTGTGGCTCTGTACAGCACTGACATTTCAGGAGGTTACTGAAGACACTGGGGATCATCGCCCTTGCTCTCCCCCTTAGAGCCTGACATAACTGCAGCTCTCTCATCACAGAATGTGGTGCTTTTTAGCCCACATTTGTGCTCTTCTCTGTGTTCCTGAGCACAAGGATCTGTGCCTATGAGCAGCTCTAACAGGAAGCTCATGGGAAGCTCTAACATTACTGAGAGGATCCCTTTTGGAGGAGCTGCTCAGGTGAGAGCCAGAGGCTGGTGCAGACCCACGTGCCAGCAGCCCCAGCCCTGTGTGGTGTCTGAGCTCCCCAGCCTGCAGGTGTTTGTCCTGCCCCTGTCCCTGCAGGCTGTGACCAAGGCTAGCAGAAGCAAACACAGCCCTGCCCGTACCCAGCACACGGGACCTGCCTGCACTCCGAGGGCAGATAAGGGAATGCAGATGTTGGCCCCACGACTGAATTTACTGTTCCAATCTTGCTGTGGTGACTGTGGTACCACAAAGTCCCACTGAGCAATTCAAGAATCCTATCTCCCTCTTTGTTCAGGGCGATTATGCTTTTTTTATTCTGTTCATTCTTCAAGAGATGTTGGAGCTGGAGGCTCACAGTCAGCTCCTTAGTTTTAACCAATTTATTTTATATGCTTCAGCCCCTTTAATCCAGTGTAAAAAACCCTCTTTGATTTTTAACAGAAGAATGAAGACTTGGTCTTCCAATGAACAAGACTTCTCATTTAAAAAGAAAAGTGGAGTTAGCAATATGCTCTCTAGCATTTTTCCAATAATTTTTAATGAACATATAAACAACATTTTTAGTCTTGAAGATATTTTCTTGTTTCCTACATTTAGAAAGTTTTTGACAGGAAATAATTCTTTCATCTAGTATTAAAACACAGCATCAGGCATCCATTAAAGACCTTGTCTGGAACCTAAAACAATTGAATTGTGTGGTAACGCCTCTCTTTCACTATCATGGTGAATTCAGTTTGTCAGGAGAGATTAAACTCATGAATCCTATTAAACCTATCACCCTATTAAACTTATCACCAGCTTGTTTTAATTTCAGAACACACCTCCTTGCTGGAGTGGAGATTACATCAGGTCTGAGACTAAAATGAAAAGGCAAAGGTTGTGCTGTCATGCAAGCCCTCAGCAGTTCCACTGGGGTTTATGGGTTTGGGTGTTCAAAACCTGAGCAAAAATGAGCCACAAAGCCCCTTGGGGCAGCCCCATGTGTTGTTCCCAGGCAGCAGAGCCACCAGCACTAACACAGCAGAGTCTGTGGGTGACTCCACACAGGTCTGCCCCACAACAGCTTCATCTCCCTGGTGCCTTTGAAAGGCTCTGGGAGAGATCCTGTACTGAGCACCAAAGTGGAAACATGGAAATATAATCATTCCTGGAAAATGGAATCATTAAGGTTGGAAAAGATCTTCAGCGTCATTGAGTCCACCCTGTGCCTGATCCCCACCTTGTCCCCAGCCCAGAGCACTGAGTGCCATGTCCAGCCCTTCCTTGGGCACCTCCAGGGATGGGGACCCCAAACCTCCCTGGGCAGCCCCTGCCAAGGCCTGAGCACCCTCTCCATAGGGAAATTCTTCCTGGTGTCCAACCTGACCCTCCCCTGGCCCAACTTTTGCTCTTGTCCTCTCAATTGGGTTGGAAGAGCAAAATGGAAGCAAAGAAATCCCAAAAGCAAGGATTCCTGATGTGAAGATGCCTTAGGTTAAAATGTAAGATATAACCAAAAGTATGTATTCTATTACCAGTTATGAGCTGTTACAGCAGGTGGAGCAGTGTTCCTTTTCTCCTCCATCAAATCCTCCCTGATAACTCTGGGGGCTGTCTCCACTAATGGGCCACCAAGTTTCACTGCATGACTCCTACAATTACATCATCCCATTGTGAGATGCTCTGCCCAGGGGGAAGAACCAAGCATTCCTTCCTGGATATAATCTGAGGTTTGGAACAACAAGGACAGCCTTAACTACTGAATTCCTAGAGGACAAGAGCTCCATAACCACCACTGGGCCTTCAGAGGGAGACCAGACCCTTCTACAGGATCACTGCTTCCACAGAAGCACATCTATCATTCCAACAGGACTGCAGCCACCATGTAATGGCACTGCTACCACCACCCTGACCAACAGTCAGACAGGTTGTATCCTGACTCTGTCACTTTAAGACAGTGTTTTTCTGCCCTTATTTTAATTTTCCTATTAAATTGTTATTCTGACTTGGAATCTCCCACTGGTTTGTTTGCAAACTAGCAAGAAGAGAGAAAATTACAAAATCTGACATCCCTGACAAGATAATATTTAACTGTTTTGTCAGAATAATGCCCTAAACACCACCTTTTGCTGTATCACCACAGTCAGGACTCCTTTTTTTCTGAACAGATACAAGCAGAAGTTCTTTGTATCCAGGCATGACCATGACTCTAGACCAGAATTTCAACTCATTTCAGGTTTCCTTCAAGCAAAGTTAGGAGAAGAGTGAACACAAGTTTTACACTGATAACAGGAAATGGAATAATCTGGGCTTTGATGTTATGACAAAGAATTTGTACCTCAGAACCAAGCCCAAGTCAGTGTAAAGTCTGGCATGGCTAATTCAGGAAATCCAAAAGCTGAACCATTCAGTACAATCACTATTTTTTAGCATTTCGACATATCCCAGGGTTTCATAGTCCTTTAATTTCCCACATTGTGTCTGGGTTTCAGAAGACAGCAACATTTTTGTAAAATTATGGTTTGAAAAGCCTCAAAAATGTTGTCATGTTCCCACTCAGGAATTCAAATACAATGTATACAAACAGAAATTTCTTTCCATGAATCTCCTGTAGGTCTGCATCTGAACAGATGTGTGAGGTGCCCTTTTACAGAGGGTGGGAAACTAAAGACAGTGAAACCATATCCTCAGAAACAGCAGCAGAGCAGGGGATGAGCCCAGGTCTGCAGATTCCTTGGTTTGGGGATCTGATCAGGAACATGAGACACCTTCTGAAACACAAGTTTTCCATGCAAAGTGATGCTAAGGAGACAGGGTAGATGAGAAAGAAGGAATGACATTTCCCCATCATTCATCTTCTCATAGTTTCCTTGTAGAAAAACGTTAACAATTCCTGTTTATCAACTTCCAGTTTCCTCCTCCACTTGTCACACTAAGTGACAACTTGCTCTTTTATTCAAAATATATGTTAGTTGTTGTGCATTTTCACTTGTTTTGATTCCAGTCTCTCTCTCCTCCCCTTAAGAAACAGGAAGGAATGACGCAGGGAGGCAGAGTATTGGGTGTTTTAGGTGAGGGAAAGGGACAGAGGAATTGTTAGCTTGTAAATAACAATGCCAATTAAATGGGCAAGTCCGAAACCTCTCAGAAAACAAAGGATGGGAGCAGCTCTATGGAAAACTCTCTCTGTTGGTGAAGGCCTGTGAGGTAGCAAGTGTTTATGTTGCCACAGAAGTGGAAGCACCTGCAGTCCTGGTGAGTCACTGTGCAGAACAATCCCTGGGGCAGAGTCGTTGTCTATCCCAGCCAGATCCATCCCTGACACCAAAGGACAGGCCATGACAGAAGGCTCTCCAACAGCCCTCTCAGTGCCTGCAGCCTGCTCCCAGGGCCTGGCAGAGCTGAACAACAGGCAGCCTTTGCACCCCAGCCTTTCCTGGGTTCTGCAAGTCCCTCTCTCGTGGCTGAGCCCTGCCCTGCGGAGCACTCTGCCTTCCCCAGGCACCTGGAGCTCTGCCCAGGTCAGACATGCATCTCTAGAACTCCCCACATTCTCAGGCAGGGAAGGGAAGGCACGAGATGAGTGAGACACATTTCTTGCTTGCTGTGTACAACCTCTCACCCTCCTGAGGCCTTTCAACATCACTTTCAACTCCCCCTGCCAAGGAAGCTCTGGGCTTTTAGAGCACAGCCTCAGCTCCCAGGGCTGTTTCTCTCCGTGCTCCCAGAGACAGGCTCCCTCATCGAGGTGGTAAATTATTCATGCTACACGTTCTCAGTCTAGGCCCTGGCATCACATATCGTGTTTAATGTGGCACGATCAATATATTCTGAAAGCTGTGGTAGTCTGTGGCAAGCCGTGGAATTTTGAATACTTTCTCCAGCTTTTGCCAGTTTTGTTCTATTTCAATTAAAAGTAATTTCTGAACAACACACAGTAAATGTTCAGTGATTTCTGAATACCACCACAGTAATACCTCCTATTTTAAGGGACAGTGGCCTGCAGGAAGGATTGAGGTACACTGTAGTTACTTTATTTAACACTGTAAAGCCAAGTATAAATTCATGTTTTATTTGCTGGTAATGTCCAAGTTTACAGTCATCTCCGAACCAAAACATCAACTACATTTCTATAATCTGAAAATAATTGGAAATGCTTGCTGAAATGTTTAGCAACCGACTGGCATGAAACACTTAAACAATGAAAGCTTCTCTCCTCCAGAAATTCAATTTCAGAAGAGTAAGTTTGGTTGGATGAGCCCCAAGTGTGTCCAGCAGGAGCAGGGCAGGGATTGTCCCCTGTGCTGGGCACTCGTGTGGACACTGAGGTCAGTCCTGGGCCCCTCAGGACAAGACAGACCTTGAGGGGCTGGAGGGAAGGGAACAGAGCTGGGAAGGGTCTGGAGCCCCAGGAGAGGCTGAGGGAGCTGGGAAGGGGCTCAGCCTGGAGAAAAGGAGGCTCAGGGGGGCCCTTGTGGCTCTGCACAACTCCCTGACAGGAGGGGACAGCCGGGGGGGTCGGGCTGTGCTCCAGGGAACAGGGACAGGAGGAGAGGGAACGGCCTCAGGCTGGGCCAGGGGAGTTTAGATTTGGATATTGGGAAAAACATCTTCATCTAAATGTTGGTCAGGCATGAGCAGAGGCTGCCCAGGGCAGGGGTGGAGTCCCCATCCCTAGAGGGGTTTAACAGCCCTGTGCATGTGGCACTTGGGGACATGGGGCAGGGTGGCCTTGGCAGTGTTAAGGGAATGTGTAGGAGCAGGGGGTCAGGATGGTCAGGACTGACAGAGAGATCTCTAAAGCCAGGGGTTGGAACTTGTGCTTTATTGCAAAGGGCGTGGGTTGAAGGCTCTGCTTGGAGCTGCCAGCCACAGCTCAGAGCAGGCTGTGAGAGCAGGAGGGCAGGAGGAAAAAGAGTAAAGAGAGAGCAGGGGATAAGAGGAAAGAAGTAAGAGCATAAGAGGGGTAAGAACAGTAAGAGAGTGAGGTTCCCATTACAATACAAATCAATCTTCTTCTGTGTTGAATATTCTAATTGTCACTCACCAGTCTCATACAAGATACAAATCCTATAGCATTTACATACAGCCTATAAGAATCACTACATCACCAGACTGTGTTACACTTTAAACCCTAAAAACTACCCTTTGGACCCCCTCTGCCAAGCTAGTAGGGTCTTCTCTGACCCTTGGACCTGTCTGCAAGCAGAGGGAATTGTTCAATCGAGAGGAGATTATTTTCAGCAGGCCATACTATTGTTTTCTAGTTGTTCACTAACTAAGGTTTGGTATCTCAAAGATGGCTTTCATTTCAATCTTGCTTATAGTTTCCATGTTCTCAAAATCTTTTGCCAGGCAATCATATTTATAAGATTTACCACTTTCCTCTTCCTCAACAGGAATGGTTGGACTTGATGATCTTAAAGGTCCCTTCCACCCTAGATGATTTCATTCTATGATTTCCCCCAATTACACACATACCAAAGTTAAGTATTTGCAGAATCTGGGCTTTCCACAAACAACTTAATCACTTTAATGCCTCTGTGATGTGCTGTGTGTACCCTTGATACTTTCTCAGAACAAGGAGTAAGAGACACCCATTTGCACATTCTGATGCAAGACTGAATTTTTTGTAGTTTGTAATCAGATATCTTATTGGATTTTTAAATTTGGCAACACAATACATTCATATCTATACAATACCCTGTCTCAGCCCTCTAATGCTTCCATTCCAGCCTAATTTAAAACTATTTTAAACTGTTGTTCCTAGACACTGAGCTAAGAGCAAGGACAAAACCAAATCCTAATGAACCAGTCTCCACTTATCACCAGGGGAGCCCTGGGCTGCTCCAGTGAATTGGAATCCTGTTCCCTTGCAAAGGTCACACAGAGCCTCGACTCTCTCATGACCACGCAGGAGTGGCTGCTCCCCTTTGAGCTGAGATTGCAGCTCTGATATTTAAGGGATGGGAAGGAATGAAATTACAGGTTCATCCCTTCAGTGCTCTACTTCTGCCTGATTGATTAACACAGAATTCAATTTCATGCTAATCATCCCAAGTCCTTTCTACCATGTAGTAGGAGCAGATCCTACACTGAACAGCACTGAGAGCTGCCAAAGCCACCTTCTTTCGGAAATTCTTGCAGCATTTTTCACTGTAGGGCTCTGCTGCTCCTCCCTGGCAGGCTCATTTCCATCTCCACTGCTGTCTCTGACACAGCTACTCCAGCCTGGCTGCAGACAGAGCAGAAGGAAAATTCCCTGCAGTAAGAGATATTGTCCAGAGGATGGATAACTCACCAGCAGGAACAGTCTGTCCTTCATACACAGTGGCTGTGGCTGAATGCCTGAATTCTGGAAAAGCACAATCCAGGACTTACTTTAGTTTGGACTGGGTTTATTCCAGATCAAGCACTGCATCAGCTGGGTGCCACTGTAAGAAACCAGGGGTCTCCTCTGCAGACAGCACAGATGGGGGGCAGTGGATGGGGAAGAAGAGATCTGAAGTTCAACAGGGCTGCAGGAGGTTGGCAAAAATAGTTCAAAAAGTAAAGCACAGCATCCTCCAAGCCTGGTTACACTTGGGCCCAGGGACAGTTGGGAAGTCACTGGGAAGTTTAGAGATGTTCTTATTCCCAGGCCTGGCCGGGGGAGGAAAGCAGGGGACAGAAGGACCCTGGACATGACAGATTGTGGCTGCTGAGCACTGGCCAAGCCAATCCTGCCTCCCTGCAGCCCCTGGCTGCTCTGTTCTCCCTCCTTCTCAGAGCCTGCAGGTGGTTCATGCTTCCCCTCACCTTGACTTCTATTCTCTTCTTTCAGCTGAGGCTTTTTGGAAGAGGAAGAGCACTGTAATAGCTTAGTCTGCCCAGGACCCTCCTCCTCCCCTCTGCCTTGAGCTGCAGAGGGACCACCCATTCCTAAGGGATGTTAGGAACCTCTGCCTGGGCATTCTGGGGAGCAAAAGCCCCATATCAGTTCTCTGATAGGACCAAAGTTCAGAACTCCTACATGGCTGGCACTCAACACTCCCCCAGCAAGCCTTGGCATTTTGATATGTCAGCCTTAGCCAAGGAAATACACAGAACATTTCTATACCTTTCTGCAAGTTGTCTTTGACTAGAGGTACTTTTAGAGTCTTACAGATTATTCCAGTTGTTTCCCTGGAAATAAAAAAACTAAACAGTTGACACATTTTTCGTGAGGCAAAAGCATTCAAAAAATTATGAGCATTATTAATTTGAACATAATAATAAACCAAGAGATTTGCTTAAAAGACAGCTGTTGAAAGCAAATCACTCCCAACAGGTCCCAGTGGCTGCTTTGCACTGTGCCACCAGGATTCTTAGCAGAAGGCCTGAGCAACATGGGAGGGCTTAAATCTTCTTTGTCACACTGCACCAACAGCTATTTCATGCCCTGCTTCTGCCCTGCCTGCTCCTGCTCACCTGAGGGAACAGTGAGAAGTGTTTCTTCAATGATTTAGTCAATAAACATCACTACATTAATCAGATAAATCGTTCACGATATTATTTGTCAACTTTTGCTGCTCACATTGCAAGGAAAAAATTGAGCTCCTGACAATGTTACAGACGAAAAGGTTGTGCCTACAAAAAAGCTTTGCCAAATCTTAGGCAGACTATTATTCAACAACCCCCATGCCCAAAGAACTCCTTCTGTCCAGAGAAAGGCCAGCACAGAGACAAAATAGAGGTTTGCTTTCCAGCATCAAAATGGGGAGAAAATACATATATTTATCTTAAAGGTCGGTTCAGTCATTGAGGGGTTGCCTAGCAACACTTCCTAGCAACACCACTGCAGGAAAACCAGGAGCACTCTCCTACAAGTCAATTAGAAATGGTAATTTGGATGGGAAGATCCCACAGTCCGTTCCAATTACAAACAACAATGCTTTCCTCTTTGAAATTTTTTTAATTGGAAGCTTTGTAAATTCATCCCTTGCTCCATTTTGCTCTGCTTTTCTTTACTTCTCCTTTCCAGGTACCAAAACTTTACAGCAGCAAGGTAACGTTGACAGCATTAGGAGCAACACCTCAAAGGATGAAACAACCCATTCATCTCCATCTCCAAATCAATGATGGGCTTCTTCTCTTTGCAAAAGCAGCTCAAGAGACACAGCTGGCCCTTCAGTCCCTTCACATGTGGGGCACTGTCAGAGTCCTACACGAGCTGGAGTTTGGGTGCTGAGCTTCCCAAAGTTCACACAGCCATGGCTGGGGAGCTCCTCCTCAGCTCCAGGAGCACAATAAAATTAGGGGATGTGGTATTGCATCAGCAAATCACTTTTCTGTGCTGCAGCCTGTAAGCAATAGCAGCAGATAAGAATGGCTTAGGCTTTTAAAAAAAAGTAATTAAAGTGCTTGGTAATTTCATGTAATTTAATGCAATGTGTTCCAAAATGAGATTTGAAAACTAAAAAGCCAGGCAAAGCCTTGAGATGAGAATGATCACCTATTTAAAGCCTTTCATACTTGAATCTGTCAATCTCAGCAATGAAATTAAATGAAAAGAAAGAGGAAAGAAGAAAGTGATCCTGTGTGGGTTGGTGGCTGAAGAGGGTTTAAACAGTCTCATTCACTGATGTCTCCCATATACAGTAATGACCAAAAAAAAAGATTTCCTGCTCTAAAATGACCATAATTTTCTACTTGTTCACTCTTTCCAGAGCAAAAAAGCTATCTCCTACTTAATTGCCTGCAAAAACTATTGCATGCTTTCATTAGGGTTTTTCCTACACACCCCCTCCTTTATATAACTTGTCAGTAATTTGAGGGAGGGAGATCACAGAATCCTGGAATGGTTTGGAAGGGACCTTAAAACTCATCTCATTCCAACCTCCCTGCCATGGGCAGGAACACCCTGCACTAAACCAGGTTGCTTAGGGATGTTTTCTTCAAACTTTGAGGGAGATAAGGTTCACACAGTCCTCACCCATAAACCACAAACTCACATAACCTCGAAGAAGGAGAGGAGTCCCTTCAGAGTCTTGAATCCTGACCTGTTTTCCCAGCACTGCTCTCCAAAAGTGAAGAGCACCACTGACCTTCATCATGTGGCCTGGGATGCCCTCACAATGCAGCACCAGTCACCACAAGTGTGGACTGCCACTGCTCAAAATCCAGTTTGGGAAGGGGCAACTGCTGAGGCTCAGGGCCAGCAGGTACCACAATAAAGTGCATGGTTAATTTGCAAAGTTTGAACTCCTGGAGGACAAAGCAAGGGGGCAGAAAGAGCTTCACTCTTCCTCATCTGTCCTCCTACCTCAGACAGGGTCAGCTGGAATCCCTACCATTCCCAAAAGGTGTTTACCCAACGTAAACAGCCACCAGTGATGAAGATGCTGCTACCTCCACAGACAAATCACTTCAGGGCTTCATTAACTTGGTCATTAACCAAAGAAAAGCTTTGTCGTATTTTAGGTCCTTCGATGTTGCTCAAGACTCTCTTAAAAAAACCCTAAAATCTAATTATTTCAAGAGATTTTGCATAGCACACAGGACACCTGCCAAAACAGTTTCTTTTCACAATGGAATGCCTGCCTTTCCCAGTTTCCAGGCCCTGGTGCATGTGTGCAATTGGGAGCTGTCTCTTCCCCATGGGACACAGGCTGGGCTGGTGTCCAGGGCTATTTTCTGGTCATCCTCCTACAAAGGACACCCTGAGTTACCAACATTTCCCACAAGATCCAGTTGCCTGGCAGGGGCCAACTCAGCTGGGAAGCACAACAGGCACATCTGGAAGTATCTGACTTCAAGCTGAGAAGTGACATTACACCTCCAGCAGCATCAGCTTTATGACACCATTAAGAGAAAGCTCATTAGCCTGTGAAGGCTTTGTGGTGAATCTGCAGCCCTTTGGCTGACTAAAGCTACCTACTCATTTCATAAAGCCCACAGCAAAATTATCCAACAGCAGCAGAAAGGGGCATAGCCACAACTGTGTGGTTTAATGTGTAGTTTGTCAAAGTTATTTGAACGGTCTGTACAGCCTTCAGCAAGGAAAAGGTTCCCCACATTTGCCTGAGAGCAATGGATTTGGTAATAAGGTGGATAATCAAAAAACAGCCCTGCCTCCACAGCAAACACATTTTGATGCTCGGATTTATGTGACAGATCCTGCATCAGTGAGAGCTGGGAGATGGAGCTGCCTACACCTTCCCTTTCAAGTGAACACAGCAAAAATACCAGGAGAACACTGAACCTCCCAAGCTGGCTGAGGAGAAAACAAACCAAAGCAGATTAAATGCTGCAACAGCAAAAACATAAATACAGCAGGTGTGCCAGATCCAAAGCAAAGGGTCTGAGACAAGTACTGCCATTCTCAGGTGAACATGCAGGGAGGGAGGCAGGGATAAACCTCATCTCTCTCCATCTCCCTCTCAGCCTCTGCAGGGATCAGTGCTCTCCATTCCCCTCACTGTTGCTGCCCTGCACCTCAGACCCTCCCAGCTGAGCACTGCAGCTCTCCAGGCAGGAATCAGCCCCATGGCACAGATCATTCTGGGGATGAACAGACACAGAGGGGTACCCTGCTCTCTTTTGCCCAAGCACAGCTTCCAGAAATAAAACAAACCACGAAAAGTGAACAAGCAAACCACATCCCCCAGCCTGAGCCACTGGCACTCCCTGGACACAGAACCAGCCCTACAGCTCCGTGTAGTTAAGAGGTCAAATTTACCTGCAATGCCACGATCTGGGATTATGTAAATTCCGTGTCAAAAGGGCAAGGAGTGATTTCTGGCCTTTTACCAACCCTGCACTACTGAAACTGTGTTTGCTCATCCCTTAAAAGGCCAGAGAAGACTTTCACAAAAGAAATGAAAAGGTAAGATTTGAAAGGTAATTTTAGAATTTAAATGAGAAAGTAGTGATTATGTTTTCAGCCCTTCAGGACAGAGAGAAAAACTTTGGTATAAAGTTAAGTTGGAGCCAGCTCAAATCAAATCAATTATCAGAAAAAATAGAAGGGAAAGGGGAAAAACCAAACCAAATCACTTTTCTGCATAAAAAGCACTGTCATGCTAAGAGTCCACGGATCCAAAATTTCCTCTCTCACTGGAAGGGCAAGTGAGGAGAGAGGAGAGCCTCCTTTAATCCTGAAAATTTTCAAAGCACCCAGAAAGGACACTGTAGGGTCATTCCCCGGCAAGATGAAAGCCACCACAGGCTGTGCATCCCAAATCACTTTTTCTCTTCAGCCGCACCCAGCCATGGCAAGAGCGACTGCTCCTCTCCTCGGCCGAGCTCGCAGCTCCATCCCGAGCCTGCTGCCGTGCCAGGGACTCGGCCAAAAGACGGGACGGAGGGAAAACGGGGGAACAAAGGCCCAGGCTCCCCGGGGGCAGTGGGATCCCTCCCGGTACCCCCCTCCAGCCCCGGACCTGCTCATTCCCCATTCCTCATTGCCCCAGCTCCTTCGGGACACAGCTCTCCATTCCGTTCCGCTTTTTGTGCGGCAGAGGAACCTCCCTGTGCCCAGCAGAGAAAAGAGGCACAGAATAAAACACCAGTTCAAAGCCTGCCTTTGGTACAAAGGGAAAGAACTCGTGGGAAGATTACTGGGGGGGCGATTCTGAAGTAAGCCCGGGTCAGTGACAAAATCTGAGCTTCTGGGCAAAGCCTCGAGCTCTCCTGGAGACATCTATCCCGAGCCTCACGTCCATTCTTGTTTCTTTTTGTTTTAAGTTCCCCTTCTGCTAAAAAACCCAAGTGCCTAACCGGGTATTTGTGGAATACTAATAGCCCCCGTTTGCAATTGAAATGATGCCAGGCTGCAGCAGCAACCACGCAGACAATCCTTTCTGCAAGTCAGGGGGCAGGGATGGGATACAAGCTGCTAAATGTCAGGCAGCAGAGCTGTGGCAAACCCCCAGCATCCTATTTGAGCACATTGCTGCTATGAAAAGGAACTTTGTCTGCAGATAACCTACAAACTCCCACCTGAGCTTCCAAAACTCCTGCATTCAACACCAGTTCATTGGTCCTTACATGCTGGTAAAGCCCTTGGCCACATCTTTACTGGCTATAAAATTTTACTACCATCACCTCAGCAGGGAGTCAAAGGGAAAAGGAGAGGGAGAGAGGAAAAGAAACATGTTCACAATCCCTTTTAATATAGACTGCTCCAAGTCCATGACTCATTCCTTAACCCAAGAATGCAATGGGGATGCAGGGGGAGTGGGTGGAATCTGTCCCTTCTATGTGTGGAAAGTCTTCAGCTTCTAAAAAGTTGTTTTGTTGAACCCAACTGCACATTTGTTGGGTCCTTTCTTGCCAAAAGAACCACAAGTTATTTGCAGAAAACAGTCTGACACAACAGTACATGAAGGTGGAAAATAGATTTGCAAAAGAAACTTGTTTTCTTTAGCAGATGGCTCAGTTCACCAGCAGGTATTTTAAGAAGTTACTGTCTCCAGGTCTTCATGGAGAGAGAATAAACCATTCAGCCCTGGAGAGAGGGAAATCTGAATGCACCTGCAACAACTCTCTGACTCTGCAGCAGCCCAGCAGTAAATGAATCCATCTGTAATTGTCTGGGTTTCCAAACTACAGCAGGATTTTCTTTATGAGTGGAGTGGGTCCCTCTCTCTCACTTTCCCTGTCCATTCTTTGAAAGCATGAAAGAAATAAAAGCAGTGAGTAGGGACCTGCCGGGTCCTGCTGGAGCAACACTTCCATTTGCTCCCAGTCCTTTCTGCAGGCAGCTTGCCTTCACACAAACACTTCGTGTCAGATGATGGGGTGGGCAGGATTTGGGTGGATTCCCCTGCCTGTGACACCAGGCTGCTGCACACCACTGCCCAGCAAGCCAGGGGAGTTTGGCCTGACACTCCCGTTCTCTCAAGGAGAAGAGAGGAAGCAAAACTTTCTGCTCTTCAGTTTTATCAACTTACACATTTTTACTCCAAGAAATGAGCACAAAGGGAAGGAGTTTTGCAGAGAACATTTTTTGCCTCCTCTGCAGCCTCATTACCTGTCAGGGCTCAGCATCATTCAGTCAATATTTTCTCAGAAATTACTCATGAACACAAGGTAAGGCCAAGGCAAGTCAAAGTCCCCTGCAAAATTTCACAACATTAAACTGCATCATCATCCATAGGAATACAAATCAGCTGTAACAGTGGCAAAGATGTTGAGCAAGCCTGAAGCAGAGGGCACAGCTACCCAAAGATGAAAAGCACTTGGGAGGTGACACAGCAGCATACAGATGACTGCAGGAAGGCACTGCTGCCCTAACAGGCAAGGAAAAACCACATTTGCTAATGGCAAACCTCGAGGTGTTCAAGCACACGCACACCACAACCACCCACACCTCACATGCAAGGGCTGGGGGGAAACCAAATGTGTTCACCCAGCCTTGCAGTGCAAAGGACTGGCTGTGTGTGACTCGAGTGATTAGCACGTGCTAATTACACTGCTCTGCACCAGTCTGGACTGGGGTGTAGGAGAGAAGACCCGTGCTGCATCAGAGCACTCAGCACCACCAGCTCCCACTCCCCAGGGGGAAGTTTAGGAATTGCTTTTACTGAGAATGTCTTTCCCTACCCCACCCCAAACCACCCCACAAACCCGAGGATTCAGCCACTGCCTGCAGCACCCTTTCCTACTAAAGACAGTAGGATTGCTCAGCCAGAGGCTTCAGCAGGAGTGTAGGTGGTTATGGGGAGGGATTTTTC
Source organism: Acridotheres tristis (assembly GCA_037013685.1). Taxonomy (NCBI): domain Eukaryota; kingdom Metazoa; phylum Chordata; class Aves; order Passeriformes; family Sturnidae; genus Acridotheres; species Acridotheres tristis. The sequence goes on from CM072906.1 coordinate 1,317,267, forward strand.
CAGCAGTTATGCAAAATCTTTGCAGGCACCCAAATATTTGTCTAAAAGGCAGAGAAGAAAAAAAAAAAAAGCACGTTGAACTGCAATGTACCAGCAAATGGTCTTTACCAATAACACACATCAGAGACAGATGCCTGGCTCTCTGCCAGAGGAATACTCCTCACATTCCTCACAAAGCCATTTCCATCTGCCCTACTTTGGATGTGGTAAATCTGTTGAAGGTAACCACAGCCCCTGAGGCACCATTGCAACTTGTGTGCCTCAGCACTGGAACATCAGAGCCTTCACTCACAGTGACAGGGCACCTTATCTGCAGCTCCTGCAGTTGTGCAATTGCTGTGGTATCCACATGCAGACAAGGAGGGAGCTAGTGACTGTAGTGAACATATTTCTTCCCTAAAGTATCTCCTTGGAGCACCTCAAGAGGGGCTTAAAGCACAGGTCAAGCAGTCCGAGTGGTTATTACATTGAAGAGATGAGACCTGAAAGGCTCCAGGGATGAGAAATGCCAACTATTGTGATTACCACAAACTGATCTCAACACAGATACCGTGACAGAGAGAAAAGGATGGGCACAGTCTTCAAAGGACAGTCATTTTTCACTGTCTATCAGCAACAGTTCAATTACAGCACCCTGTGTCCCCTGTGCTATAATTACACTTTCAGCTGGGCTCACAGGCAAGGATTTCTCAAAAGTAGTTTCCATTCCGTGGAAGTGACTGATGCCCACACTGCAAGTCTGAAGGAAGGCACTGGAAGGGGACAGCTGGGTCATGCTCTGGGGACATGGAACCTGATGATCCTGATGCTCCCTTCCAACCCAAACCACTCTATGATCTTCTAAAGCAAATGAATTTAAGCCATGAAATTACACACCTGTGTGAACATCTTGAATGGTTCTTCTGGTGCCAGCCTCGATGCAAGGCCTGCATCCAGGGGCAATGACTTTACAAATTAGAGCATTCAGGTACCCAGACAAAAAAATAATCCTTCACCTTCAGGAACTAATAATGTATTTCTGAAAAAGCAGCAGGGAAAGATTGGGGCACAGCTCCAGCCAGCACACACAGAGCACATACATGGAGGTCACTGGTCAGTGTTCATAAATATGAATGAAGCACCTCTGTGCCATTACAGAGAAAGCAGGCAAAGGACCACAACACCCATCCCAGTACACTTTGCTCTGCTTAATAGACATAACCACCAACAGCTGCTATTCTTACCAAAATGGCCAGCAGACCTGCAGAATCTCAAACAACAAAAGGCAAGTCATGCTGTTAAACATCCCTTCAGCACCCTTCTGGATGCAGGAGCCCCACAATTGCCTACCTGATTCCCAAACAGCCCCATGGTCCAGGAAACAATGAAGACAGACAATTTATATAGAAAAACAGAGCACCCAGCAAATGACAGCACATATCCTTAATTCCAAGGCTTGCATCAAAGTTCAGTAATTTTGTGCAAGTCATCTCTGAACTGTGTTTGCATCGAAACAAAGGCTTTTTACAGTTTTACACTGTACTGCTCCCTTCCCACAGACCCTTCCCTACACTGCTCCCTTGCTGCCATCCATGCAAGACTTGGCATTCCCTGACTTTTTGGCACTCTTTGAAGCTCAGGATTTCACTAATTCATTTCCACGCTTTATTTCTTCTCAGAATTCCTTTGTGAAGCCTGCTCAGGCTCAGGAAGCAGCACTGTGCTAGTGTGTGCCTTTTCTAACCAGGAGCTCAGGCATGAAATGAGAGTAGGAGCCCAACAATCCAGATGCTCACATCAGAGCAGGAATGAGGTGAGGAACAGAGCTCACAGAGAGATGGGGAACAGCTGCCTGGCCTAGGAGCTTTCCATTCGGGAATATGAAAAGCAATTTCTCCACTCAGGCTCAATTAATTACTGCCACCATCCCCATGTGATTAAGATGGGGAGATGCTTTAGACTAAGAGATTTTCTGTCAGAAGTTCACCAGTAAGTGGGGTGAAGATTGTCCCTTGTACCCATGAGGTGCCACAGCCAGGCTGGCTGTCACTGGGTGTCTTAGGCTGCAGCACAGGATGTGACAGCAGTTTGTATTGTGTCACCATGTGCTAACCCAGCTGGGGCAGTGATCCTGATCTCTGTGGAGATATCCTCTGCTAATGGGCCATGTGTTAACCCAGCTGGGGCAGTGTTCTTTATCTTCCCACAGCCCATCCTCCCTCCAGGAGATCTCTCCTGTCCATGGCCATGCAGTCCCAGGGCAGGGCTGATCAAATTCCATCATCCCATTGGGAGATGCTCCAGCCAGGGGCAGGAGCCAAACATTTCCTACCCAGATCAAAGGTGAGATTTGGAACAGCAGAGCAGCCTTTTCCCCCTGGATCCCAGAGGAAAACCAGAGCCTTGCACATCATCCCTGGAGCTTTGGAGGAAAAGTGCACCTTGTGCAGGAGCCCTGCTCCAGCAGAACCACATCTGTCACTGCAGGAGGATGCAGCCACCATGGAATGGCACTGCACCAACCCTGACTGACTGACGGGGGCACCTTGGATTCTGACTCTGGCAGTGCTTTGGGTTTGTTCTCTGTAATACTGGATTTCTATTTTAATTTTCCTAGTAAAGAACTGTTATTCCTATTCCCATATCTTTGCCTGAGAGCCCCTTAATTTTAAAATTATAATAATTTGGCGGGAGAGGGTTTACATTCTCCATTTTAAAAAGAGGCTCCTGCCTTTCTTGGCAGACATGGGTCTTTCAAACCAAGACACTGGGCTCCATCATCCCTAGAGCCCACATTGCAAAATCCCCCAGTGGGCCAGGCTGGAAGGGAGCACAGAGGGTCACTGGTGCCACCTCCCTGCTCAGGCAGGGCCATCCCAGAGCACAGGGCACAGGACTGTGTCCATGTGGCTCTGGAATATCCCTGCTGAGGGACACTCCAGCCCCTCCCTGGGCAGCCTGTTCAGGTTGGGCACTGCCCAGGGCAGAAGTTCTGCCTCCTGTGCAGGGGCAATTGCTGGGCTCAGTCCCTGCCCGTTCCTCTGGTGCCACTGCTGGGCCCTGGAGCAGAGCCTGGGCCCTCCCTGCTAAGGTTCCCTCTCACTCACCTGTTCTCTCACCTCTTCCTTCATCTTTAAAGAGCTCACCAACAACCCCCACACCCATCTCAGCAGCAAGCCATATTTCAGGGTGACCAACAGAATCTGGGATGTCACCACCCTAAGTGCCTGCTGCCTCTTGGGGCTCTCTCCTCAGTCCTGTTAAAACCCAACCACAAACGGCTTTGCAGCTGGGCTATCTTTTACTGCACACTGTGACCACCATGCAAGTTCTCCAGGGCATCCTCCTCCAGTCCATAGGAGTCTGCTCTTCTGGGGCAGGGACAGTGGTTTGTGCAGATGGGAGGCACGACCTCAGGAACAATTCAGGCCAGCTTGTGACTCTGTTCAACCAAGCAAAATAATATTCTACACCTGTCCTCTGATTTTGTAACAGAGCTTCCAACCTTTGAATCACAGACCACATTCCCATTCCCTGACTTCACACTATTAAGCCAGGATATACACAAAATTCTGCTACAAGGAACAGACTCCAAGATTCTCAGAGCAGAGTATTCTATTAATTTGAATTGGGACTAGTTGAGGTAAATTGATTTTTTTAATGTGTGTATCCTCCATAGGGGCTTTTTTTTTTGCCTTCTTAAATGCTGATTTGCTGAAACTGTGCTATCCAATACTCATTACTGAAATGCATGGAAAGCTGCCAAAAGAAGCAATGCCTTCTGGACTAAACAAGGGATTTATTACTGAGAAACCACAGCACCGGGTAAAAATCCATCACAAACTTATTGATTTAAACTGATTGTAAGTAATCACACACAATTTATATTAAGTGAAACATACTGCCATCTAATTTAGAGTAAGTGAACAGAATGCTACTACTCTGAATTCTGTTTAAATGCAAACTCTAATTGATACCCCCATATAAATAATTGAGACTTTCAGAAAACATGAATAAAATATTTCGTTATCTCTGTTTACTATGTATCAATAGATCATTTTTACCTATTTAAGATATGGTTAGACAGCAATTATTATATTTCAGCAGAGACTTACATGTTAGCCTCGGGGCAAGTTCAATGGAATGGGATAAGAGCAGTGTGGAATAAAGCACTTGATGTGTGGGATGCACTTTAAGTAACTTCAACTTGCTTTTAATAAAGAAACCCCAAACTTTGCCTACCTTCCACCCCAAATGTGATGAAATAAAATCATGCATTTTACTGAAAAGTGGTTCTCTCATCTCCAGAGGAAGCATCTTAGGATGAAATTGTAAGGCACAAGTTATCACTGCAGCACCACATCCTCCCTCCAAGATGCCACTCAGGGAATTGTGCTTGTCAGCCCCTCTGATTTGTCACATAATTGGAACCCAATCCTCAGCAGTATTTGTCAGCCCCATAGCCAATTTTATTTCTAAATAAAAGTTTGAAGGTATTTGCTCTTCCTTTCAACTGCCAGTGTGTAAACACTGTCAAGAATTAAAAAATAATAAATTATTGATCAGAATACTCTCTCCTATACTCAGCTGGCTATTAATATTTAAGGACACAAGAACATATTACTTTTTATTAATAAAACCAACTGTTTATAGCAGGAACACACAAGTGTGCCACACTTTCAACAGTCCATGGGCTCCATGGCTTTGGAAGACCAAAAGCCCACCACAAACTTTTTCCTATGGCAATTTCTTCTCAGGTAATTTTTAGTTACAGACTGACACCTCATTTCTCAACAGGATCACTTTGTGCCAGATCATATCATGAACAACTTATAAGATTCATCCCAAACATTCCTGGTGCAGGCCGAGTTCAGCCAGCTCCTCTCAGCAGCCCCTTTGCAGGGAGGTACATTTGAAAGCAATGTGAATTAAAGCAGAAATAAGGTGTTCTGATGCTTTCTGCCAACTTGAACTTTTTTTAATACTCTAACATATGTTGCACTCATGAGTTTGAACCTAGTCCTGCAATGAGCTGCATGCAGGTGGAATAGTTGCCCATAACTGGCCTCATTACAACTCAATTAAGTCCATTTGCAGAGTGCATTGCAAGACTGGGCCCGCAGGAATTTCTTGTGCTCCTGGAGCTTATTAAATTGCTGGATATCCTCCACAAGCTCTGCATTGAAACCATAATTTAGCCCTATTTACCTGGTTAGCACAAGCCACCTGGTAGCTGTTATTTTTGCTCAACCAGACACTTCCATGTCTATAAAACTTACCCCATTTTTCTAATAATCTGGCTTTTAACACCAATCCCCTGATCTAACACTGCCAAACACTCTCTGCTTGTTAGCTGCTCTGAGATGAAGTAATAGACCCCTGTCATGCTGTGCTGGACAGTGCTAAATTGTACCAGACAACATCCATGCTCCTCAGGTAGTTGCCAAGGAGGACCTAATTCTAGAGAAGCTGCTACAAGAAACAAACCCTAATTCACAAGGTCAGTTTTTCAAAACAAAGTTACTGAGTGCCCAGCAGCCTTTCAGAAGAGGCTTTTTGTGTCATGATGTGAGTGCTGCCAGGCCATAATGAGCCTGTTTCTACCCAACTCAGGAACACCTGACTGACACTTCCACCCCAATGTACCTCCACTGGGTGCAGGCAGCTGAGCTGAGGTGCTTGCTTGTCTGGCAAAGTGTTTACTCCATAAAACAAGAGAATGGGATGTTCCTGAATCACAGAATCCCCCACACTGGGAAGGACCCATGAGGATGACTCCCTGCAGCACTGCCATGAACCAAACCTCCTAGACATGTCCTCCATGGCTTCCTGAACTCTGGCAGGCCAGGTACCATGGGCACTTCCCTTGGGAACCTGTTCCAGGGATCCAGCACCCCTCAGCAAAGAGCCTTTCCCAGTGTCCAGTCTGCACTTCCTCATGTCCTGTTGGGGTCACCAGAGTGAGACCAGCACCTCCCCTCCACTGACTCCCCAAGGAGGTGCAGCCTGCCAGGAGAGCCCCCTCAGCCTTCTCCTATCCAGGCTGACCAAGACAATTCAGCCTTGGCCTCAGCTGCTCCTTTTAAGTCTTGCCCTAAATAACTTCTATTCCCATTTCAAGAGCCTTGCACTGATGTTTGGAGACAGTCCCAGATTGAGCACACATTTGTTTGCAGTCCCTGAGCCAGCCACAGCCCAGGGCTGGGCCTCCCAAAACCTGCTGTCAGCTACTGCACTGTTCCTTCAAAGTAGGGAGAGGAATTAGCAAGTTAGAGTAGTAAGTATTAATCCTTTCTCTAAGGTGTAAGGTTACTTTTTTATTAATAAATAGAAGAAAAACCTCAGTCAGAGACAAACTGTCAGAAGAGAAGGAAGTGAAAAAGGTTTATTTTCTCAAGGAATGGCTAAGATTGAGCAGGTACAAGTAGCAGTTTTTCTGCTGTGTTTCTCTCACCCCTCTCAGCAATCTAGCTGTTTCTACTCAAACTCTAAAGGAAATAACCAAATTTTCAGTCAACGTAATGTCAAATAGCACAAACACCCCCCTGCCAATCCCTCAAAATAACATCTTCTATTGGCATTCCTGTGACAGCATCCACACACCTCTCATATCTACAGCCTGTTACTTTCTGATGGTTTTCCTCTCATTGCTTAAGCTGAAGCTTTGGATCTCAGGAAAGTGAAATGCTGACACTGAAAGAGAAATTCATCTGTGTGATGAGCATAGATTTGGCATAGAAGCTGTCAAACCATGGAAGGGCCTCACAACTGCCACAGAATAATGAAAATGTTCTTTAAAAACCGTGTGGCAACTGCAAAGTGAGACAGGAAATGAAGCTGCCTACACCTGCAGTGTCCATGTGTGAGCACATCACCCTCTGCTCTGGACTGCACAGCCAGTGTGAGTGGGAACAACCCTGTGCATCAATGGCAAAAAGGGACACAGTGCTTCCCATCTCCCCTGTGCCAAAATAAGCCATTACTGGAGTCCTGTTTTGGAGCAGACAGCAGAACTGCCAGGATCCCAAGTAGCTCCTTGCAAAGGATCAGCCTTGGTGGTCACTCAGTCCTCGCCTCACCTGGGGCAGGTGGCTGGAGCCTCCCACAAGATGAGGCCCCCCAAAGACAAGCAAAGGCAGGTTAGGCTGGAGAAAGTCTCAGCTCATTTGAAAATCCACTGACCAGCCCAGAGCACAATTCCAGGCTGTTACAGAATGCAGTCTACGTAACAAACACGCTTTATCAGGAATCAAAATAAAGATGCACATGAAGCTTCAAACTCTGCAGAATCCATAAGTACTTGAGCTTACTCACCTGACTGTCAAACAGCAAAACCCTTTCTTTAGACAGGATCTACACAGATTCTGTCATGCCACAATTCCTGAAAAGTTGCTGCTAATTTCAGTGATTCAAACTGCCTCACAGCAAGCATTTCTTGACTTTATGAAAGCTGAAGATTTATATGCTTTAGACACCTGGAGATATTCACAGGTCACCAGGGAACTTGGATGTTGAGCTCAGAAGTTTGAACATTTGAGGAGAGAGCACAGGCAAGCAAATATTTGAGGTATTTATCTTTCCCCAAAGGTACCAAAGCTAAGCACCCAAGTGACTGACCACTGGCAGAAACACAAGGTTTTGGAAGGTCACTTCTGGCAGCGTGGAGCAGCAATTAAGAGATGTGGGAACAGCATCCAACACCTTTATCTTAGCCTTCAGTGCTTATGAAGGCAGCAAGGCACATCAGGCCTGCAGGGAAGAGCCTGATTAGCCTCAGAGCTTCTAATCACTGCTGTGATTTTATGTGAAGTCCAAGTGCAAAGGTGGGGCACGAGGGGCATTTAGCAGGCCTGCTTTGAGACCAGAGAAAATATGAGATTACATTGAGATGGAAGATTGGTATTATCAAATCAATACTGTACAATAAATATAGCAAATGAGTTAATCCAATTAGCTGAGTGGAGCAAGATCAATGTGCTGGTGGAACAGAAAGATTGCAAGAAGCTAAAATTCACTTAACCTAAAACAGAGGAGCAATGAAAACAATCCTGTAAAACAATGGGGTTTGGTGACTATGTAATTTTGAAAACTGAACCTGAGCACAGATGTCATCTTGGAATTTTTGGAGCATTCATCCTAGAGAATGAACAAGGACAAGTTTCTCCACAAGTGAAAACATGACAATGCCAAAGTTCTGCTTGTTAAATTGTTTGTTAAATACCTTTGCATTGTAATACACTGACAAGGAATAAAACCATCCTTGTAACACTGTAGCTACTTGCATGAGCTTATTAACTCCTAGCACAGCCCCCTTGTCCTCAGTGAATATTCCTGCAGTTGGATTGAGCAGGGAGCTGTGGAAATAACGGGGAGGAGGCAGCAGCCACGCAAAGAGAACTCCCAGCTGAGAAGGAACAGGAATTTTAGACGGTTCCCAACACTTAATGGGAAGAACAGGACTCACATCCCATCAACCCACGGCCATGTGTGCACAGCACCATGACTTGGTGGCCACTGCACACACAAGGAGCAGCAAAGCAGCCTGCTGAGCAATAATAAGCAATATTATTGCTTATTATTATGTGCCAGGTAAGCACAGAGAAAAGGAAAACTCTTCCTGAATGGTTAAGGTGAAGCTTATGAAGACTGATTTATGCATGCATGTATTAAAATTCTCTCTGCACTGAGCATTTCAGCTTTTAAGTTTTACGTGCAGCTTGAAAGCAAGGCAGAAGCCAAAATGTTGAGAAGAAAACCATCTCTTCAGAGGATTAGGAATTAAGTTAACTGCACATTAGAGATAAAATAGTGGAGCGCTTGTCTTTATTCTTAATAATAAACCATAAGGCATTAAGCTACACAGCACAATTAACTCCTTTCAACTCCTCACTACTACTGCTGAGACAGCAATGTGGTACTTGCACAGAAACACTAAAAAAATACAGAGAGATTAGGTTAAAATTAAGTGAATTTAGGGCATGCAAAAATGCTACAGTGCAACCCAGAAGGGATAAGTCTTTGTTCCTGTAAAGAGCAGCCTAAGCACCTGCAGTGTTAGAATGAATTCCTCAAACCCTAAAGTCATTCATGGTCTGAAAGAACCAGCTCTGGGGCTGGATGTGTCACTCTCATCCCTTCTTCCTAACTCCTGAGTCACCTGGGTATTTGAAATATCAGCACTGCAGTGGTGCCAGCCAGGCTGGTGACAAGGACAGACTTGGGCAACCAGAGGTGAGGGCTCATCCTCTCTTCCTCTACCAGCTCCATACAGTCTGGAGCTTCATGTTTCTGTGATTAGGTTCCCCATTTATAAACTGTTCTTAGAGATATGACAAAATCCCCAAACAAACAAAACAACACTTTAGATTGTGAGACACTAAACAAACAGGCCACTTTGACCATTAAACAATCAGCTCAACACATACAAGGTATCAGCAAAGCTCAAGACTTACCAGACTCTGGGGAATGAAAACACTCCCCAAGATGGACAAAGCTCTGTCCTCAGTGTGTACCAGCAAGTTTTCAACTACTCTCTTGATTCAGTGAGATACTAAATTTATTCAACTGTACCCTGACCTGGTTTAGGATGGCTAGAGAAAGAGAAGCAAGGGAGCAAACCTCCCAGCCCCCCTCACTCCAAGCCACTTCAGGCTTGGAGTTCAGCAGCCTAAGAGCAAACACCTGCACATTTCCACCTCTGCCATCACCTTCTATCAGTGGGCGAAGCTCACCTGAAATCTGTTTGTCTGAGCATCCAACAAATCCCACCCCAAAGTGCTTCTTTACTGCCTGAAAAAACTGTAACCCTTAAATCATGAAAAAACTCTGGCAACAAAGCCCATCCTGTTATAACACCGCTGTACCCTTTGCACAGTCTTGGCTGTTCTGTACCTGGGCCATCTTTTCCTGCATTAAAGAACCTGGCACAGGTGTCCCAGAGCCAAAGCTAAGCAAATCTGAACAACCCAATAGCTCACAGGGACAGCTGAGGTCAGCATGGCACAACATGCAGCTGCTGCTCTGGGGTGAAGCACCCTCCTGCTGGGGTAGGCAACAATTCCCCTTCACCTGGCATTTCTGCAGCTCTGTGAGCTCCTAAGGAAAGCACCAAACCCTTTGAGCCAGGTATGATTTGCTCCCTGTGGTGGAGGATAACCCTCAGCCAGGCACAGGGCTCGCTGAGTGGCTGGAGCTCTGTGGTGGCTTTTAGGCTTTGCCCAAACCAGGGCTGAGTGCCACACATACACATTCTGTGTGCCAGCCAGGGCCCTGAGGTGTTTGCCACCAAAGCACACCAGGCAGAATTAGAGCTGATGAAAAATTTCCAGGAGAACATTGGAAAAAGGTAATGAATCAAAATGAAAATGTTTCCTGGAATATAGTCTCTCCCAACAACAGGGGCCAGTTCCCCATGGACTCTCAGGCTGCAGGGATTTCACAACATCACAGGCAGAACAGACACATAAATCACCTGAAGGGCTATTTGGTTTAACTCTGCAGCACCAGCCTTAGGAAAGTTGTGTCTACTGAATCTGGCAGAACTTTCAAATTCAAGGTCTGTGCACCCTTCAGGGAAAATATGACAAAAGAGCCTTTGGCCATAATTCAAAGGAAAATACTCTCAGTACAAACTTCTTTGGGATCCTCTGGACTGCCACATGTCAGCATTTTGGGAACTGGAAAGTCTGGTTACTGCAAAGACCCAGTTCTTGACTTAGCAGTCTGGAGAGGCTTGGCTTGCTCTGGAATGCACTCAGGAAAACTGGGATCCACAGAGAGCCTGAACTCTGCTTCCCGAAGCTGGTATGGTCCCAGCTCTCTGCTTGCCCTGCTGGCAAACAACCTCAGACTGTGGCTGTGCTGGGGCATTAGAAACTATTACTTCACTTCGGGTAAACATTTCAAAATTACATTTCCTGTTGAGTCTTTAAAAGTTATCAGGAGAACATCATTCTCCACCCAAAGAGAAACTTTTCCTGTTTACCGTGTTCATAGATATACAGGATGGAGATACAATGGATAATGCACATGAGGAAAACTGGAAAATTAGGCTCATTTTGGTTTCAGAAACATTATGGAAATCTGAGTCTCCTACTAACCTGCAAAGGTGAATTAGAGCATCACAACCCCAAAATAGTGCCCTTGGCAGACAGCCTGTTCAGCTTTACTGAATCAAAACAGATGATTTTGCCCGAACTTTTCCCAAAACATATCTAATAAACTTTTCCATACCTGTGACAAATTCAGGAACTCCTGTGATTTTTCTGGTGTTCAGCAGTGAGAAAGTTTATGATTACCTTCAACAGGTTTTCAGCTACCTACAGGAAGAAAAGATTCACACACATCATCAGCCTCTGTCTTTGCAACACTTGCAGGTTCAAAAATTCACATGAAAAACTTTTTATTTTACAACTGAGTTCCTATTTATTTCCTTTTAGATCTTCTGTTCATCTCCCACTTAGATCATCCTGTGTCCCTTGCTCCAAAGCATAAAAATCCCCACACAAAATCCTTCCCCAGCCTAAAGTTATGGCACTGTTTTTTTACACATCAGATATTACACAGGTGCTAGCTCTGTATTTGCCAATAGAAAAGCCATCCAAAGAATCCACCTGAACTTCCTGAAGACAGCCACATGCCAAAAAGACAAGAAAACAGCAGACCAATCTTCCTCTATAGAGCCAAAACTCGAATCCAGTGTTCTAGATAAAAGACAACACTACCATTTTAAACTTTATCATCACATTTTGTCTTTTGTCCCCACCAATATATTTTGCTATCTTGATGAGTTAAGTGTGAAGTTTCTCTGATGGGACACATTTAAAATGAAAATCAAAAGCATGAATCACCAAGTGTAGTGTTGCAGAGCTGTCTTTATTTTTTTCACTTGGATTCCCAGGTTTGGCAAAGTGCTGAGCTCACACACCAGAATACTGCAGGCGTTTGTGTGCAAGGTATATTGGAAAGGAAAGTCAAGAGCATTCCTGGTTTAGCCCTTCAGTGACAGGGAAATTCAGTCCTGCACATTTGGGGGGAAGGTTGTCAAAGGGACATGCACAGAAACAAAGACCAGTTTGATCCCACAATAGTCCAGATGTCAGAATTTCATAGAAACTCATGTGAATGATAAGTTAGACAGAGATCCACCTACTCTATGTGAGATTTACTAGAAACAGACTGTTCTCTGTTTCATCAAGTAGTCATGGGACTATTCAGAGCAAAGTTTGCTAAGCCAAAGCTGCAGAGGCAGGGAACAAGTTGACAGAGTTTAGAATTCGCATTGATATAGAGCTCTTGCATTCATTACAGGATAATTCTTAAAATCCAATGCCCACTTTGATTGTAATCCCTCCAAATTCAAGATAAAGCTAAATAATCTCCAGAATAGACTTGTTTTATAGACTTACATTGCTAATGAGTATTAGAAATTGTAACAGGGGGAAAAAAAGCAACAACCAAAAAGACCATGATGAAACCTCTCATATAGAATTCCTAATAATAGATGGAAAAATTCTTTACAAGAGGCAAAGAGGAGAGAGTCTTATCAGAGGAAAAAAACAGTCACTGATTCTCAATATTCCTATTAAGACGGAAACAGATATCAAACCTGAAGCCTCTGGTCCTTTGCTTTGAAATCAAATTTTAAAATATGTAATCATCTGAATAAACACACTACAGAACAATACACACTTAATTTACCTGCTCACAATTGGTGTGAGAAGGAATTTAATGTCTAATTCCACACAGTCTGGCTGTATCCCCGTGATACCAGAGCTCACGAGTCCCACCATCACAGTAAATGTACACAGCGATGGGGCACACACAATTTCCTGTTCAAAAATGCTGGAGGTCCTGGTTCTTCCACCCCAGGTGGAGGATGCAGCCCACCCTGAGTCAGAAATGAGTGACCACTGCCTGTCCCTGCTGTCCTGCTGTCCCCCAGCCCCACAGGATGCTTCAGCCACCAAGTCCATGTCACAGAATTACAGGATGCACGGAGTTGGAATGGGCTCATCAGGATCATCCAGTCCAGCTCCTACAGTAAAGAGTCAAAAAACAGTTACCCCCAGGCTTAAATATAATTATTTTGGTTACAAACCATTAGGCTTTAATATGTACTCAGAATCTGCTGGTCTGGAAGGGATCCACAAGGATCAGAGTCCAATCTCTGCCCTGCACAGCCCCATCCCCAAGAGTCACTCCATGCCCAGGAGTATTGTCCAAATGTGTAAGAATGGTGTTCAGGAAGAGAAACTTTTTCAACTCAAACCTGTCTAACAAAACACAACTTACGTGAAGAAATAAACCACCAAAGCCTTTCCCTTATACCCCAGTATCTTGCTTTCTTTTAAAGTTAAAAGTGTGCAATTACAAAGGTTATTGGGGAAGAGGCAACAAGGTGAATAGGGTGACAAAAATTTCAAAAGACGGAGAGGATTTGTAGGGGGTTTCCTTCCCCTCCCTAAACAAGCTTTCTTCCTTTCTTTAATTCTTACTTTTGACCAGATTTATGTGGAGATGCAGCCCACGATAGTGACCTTCTCCTGTTCTTCCGCTGCTGTCTCCAGTTTGTCCTTCCACCGGGGACCAAAGCCCGGGGCCATCGTTCAGAGGAGCTGACAGAGAAAGAACCGCGTTTGATGACTCATTTTATGGCAAATAAATGAACGCATGTAAACCCCAGCCTGTCGCACCTGCTCCTTTTCCCACTTCATTTTTCCATCACCTCAGGCGACACATGAACTTCTAGACGGTGTGTTTTTTTCCAGCCTGTGCTTCAACGTGCTGCATTTCTCAAGATGTTTCTCAAAACGCCTTTATAAAATGAATGGCAGCCTGACTCGCAGCCGAGCACGGCGCAGCTCCGACACGGCAAGCGGGACATGCTGAGACCTGTGCAGAGATCGAGGCACGGCTGCCCAAGGGAGAGGCGCCCGCTGCCGCCTCCCTGCAGCCCGGCAGGAGAGCTCGTGGCAGGCGGGATCCATCCATCCATCCATCCATCCGAGGCTTCGATCCTGCCACACGGCCCCACACGCCATTTTCCAGCCCGCGATCTCCCTCTAGTGCCCCACAGCGCGGCCGCCATCTTGGGCGCGCTTTCCCTCTCCCACACTGCCCTCTGCAGCTCCATGCCGGGCCGTGCCTGCGGGAGCTCAGGAGAAAAAACATAAAATAATAGAATGTGGTATAATGAGTCCTTAGTTATGTTAGCAAGGGACATTATATTAGCAGGGGACTATTCCGACCATTCAGGACGGACTGCTCAGGGCAGACCCGTGTTGTTCCCCGATACACCAACACCTCACAGGCCTGCCTCCACAGCAGTACAGGGTTCCTCGTGTGTATCTGACAAGAATCTCTCATTTTCTTCTACAAAAATGCCAAATTCAGGCGGTATCAAATTGCTCTAAAGATGCTCCACGGGTTCCTGCAACACATGAGCATCAGCCCTGTTTTGGTCTGGTGTAGGACAGGTGCCCCAGAGAGCAGGGCTGGCCCACACAGGCACCAACACCTGCTTGCCCCGGCTGTATTTTGTTAAAGAGATTCTTCAAAGCCACAGATTAGTACATTGCTGTAGTAGTCAGTGATGTATTTACTGCTGCAAAGCTCCAGATGCTCTGTAAGCCACAATAATACAGTTAAGTGGAAAATGAGTCATTTAAAACCATAATGACTATCATAGCATGACTCCGCTGACAAGCCCCAGCGCTAACGCTGTGAGGTGGATGAGATATGTTCACCAGGGCTGCCAGTCACTGAACCACAGAATTGCAGAATCATAGAATCAACGAGGTTAGAAAACACCTTTGAGATCATTGAGTCCAACCTATGACCTGACGCCACCTCGTCACCTAGACCATGGCACTAAGTGCCACATCCCGTCTTTTCTTGAACACTTCCAGGGATGGTGACCCCACCAGCTCTCTGGTCAGGCCATCTCAATGCCCAAGCACTCTTTCTGTGAGACTCTGCCTTGGGGGACCCCCCAGTATGGGGGTGCTGAGGTGCCCCTGCCCTCTCTGGGGTGTGCAGGTGTGAGCCCCCATCTCCTCACTGCACTCAGATCATGGAAAACGCTGTTCTTACCTGCTGTGTGACAGGTGAGCAGCGCTGGTCCCCAGGATCCGGCTTTGAGGAGGCAGAGCTCAGTTCTCCTCCGAGCAGCCCCGAGTTCACACCACAGTGCCCTGGGACCAGCTGGCTCCTTTCAGACACCCAGCTGGGACCCTGCAGACACAGCACTGTCCAGCACTTGGCTGTGGGCAGTGTGGGGAGGGAGAGGAAGGCTCCACTGTGCCCCTCCTCTGGCCAGACAGCAGCCGGAGCCATGTGGGCCATGTTCTGCTGCTCCTCAGGCCATGCATCCCTCGGGAGAGTCAGGAGAAGGGTTGGCTCTCCACTCACACGGCAAGGGCAATGAGGGTAGAAAAGGAAAAACCAGAGCCAAGCTTTCTGCTGGTATGATGCAGACAGCTCTGGTGATTTTCAATAAACCATTTTAATCTATGTCCTTAGAAAATCTGGCATTAATTTCTTTCCCCAACTCCAAATGAAGCAATCTCTTGCTTGGTCCTTGGCTACTTCTTTCAAAAGCTAGCTAATGGCAAAAATAGACAGATCTGCTGAGGGTTTGAGGAGGTCATAGCACAGAATCAAAATCATCTGAGTTGGAAGGGACCAACAAGGATCATTGAGTCCAACTGCTTGAGCTGACATACATTAACTCATTCTGTATGTACTATTTCCTACAGAGATGCATCTTTTATTCTCTTAACGCAGGCACAATGTGCTTTGTTGCTGGACTGTAGCACCATGCAATTTAAACCAAACTCTTCAAAATACAATTGCCTCTACTGAGCTGAATGCTCTGGGTATGGACGACCACTTCTAGTCCCTTGTATTAAATGTGACAGAGTAAGGTCACTCCTTAGTCAGCCTGGACAGTGTCTGCCACTGCACTGCTGGGATTTCTGTCACATCCACAGGGGAACAGGAGAGCTCCTCACAGAGCAGACTGTCATAAAAATAATTTACAGCTACATTCACCTTGCCCAGAACAGCAGAGCCATCCTGTCTTCCAGGACAGCCTACACGTGTTTCAGGCTCTCTTTAACCACCCTCTTGTGGTACTGCTGCAGAACAACATCTTTTTCTAACAGGCTAAAACAAATCCAGTTCTGCTTCACTCTTCTAGGATTAATGGAGACAAAACTTTCCTTTTGGCTGACAATAACTGGACATTGTTTGTTACCTCCCTCTCTTTTCTTAAATCAAATTAACCCCAAACACGTCATGGTAACATCGAATACACGGAGGCCCAGGCCCCAAAACAGGGACTACTGAAAATCCTTAGAAGTTTATACTTGCATTTTAATAGTCCGTGAAAAAAAAAAAAAATGCCAAGCTTTTGATGCTAATGGAATTTCTGCTGCATAAAACAAACGGCCACAATGACACTGATTCAATGGAAACTATTATAGGGCTTTGAAGATGCAAAGCAAAAGATACATTTAATAAACATACTGTGTATTTTATAGGTAACATCTTTATGCAATGAGCTGATTCAATTCTCGCTTAATTATCTTGTCTTGAAACAAAGATGATTATACGGGGGTGGATGGCTCAGTTCCTAGGGCTAAATTCAAGTTTTTCAGTAGAGAAACATATAAATTGAACCAACAAAAATGCTGCACTCAGTGAGTTTCAGTACTGAGCAGTATGATGATCAAACAAGCCACAGTAGGTGGTAAAATACAGCAAATCTGCCTTTATTAACCAGAATGATCACAGCCCTTATCAACTTGGGTCAGTACTTGAGCTACTTATCAATAAATAGGTAAAATTCCTTCACAGGTAACTTTAGCAGTCTGAGATGCCACAAGTTGTTAATATGGAGGGTTAGAAGTACTTTCTAAAACCAAAAGAGCAACCCAGATATTCCTCACCTCCTGCCACCCTTGACTCTGCAATTTGCCTGACTCAGGCTTTTTTCTGTTCTCCAGTGACTCGGGCAGTAGCCCCATTGCCCTGGGTGACCCTGTGACCACTCAGGCAGTAGGTGCCTGCTACTACGCTGGTGACTCCATGGTTGGGATTCCCAGCAGCACTTTTCCTGTGCATAAAATAGGGATAATGCTGTACTGAAGTCTGTATTACCAGACCAACAGAGGAAACATCAGATGACAGAAAAACAGACGTGGGAGATTGTAGGGCGGCACCAGGATTTTATACTCTGCTCCTTGCTGGATCGAGATTCTTCTCTGGTATTGTACCTGACAGCACATGTGCATTTTGATGTCCATAAACACCTGTTGCTGTATGCAGCCTCACAGTGCACAAATGAGGAGGGGGATATATTTTATGACCAGGAAATATCTTTGTGCTAACATGATTTCAGTTGCAAGACACCGTTGGACAAAGAAAGAGGTGTGACCCCAACAGATACCCCCTGGGAACTTTCACCTTGCCCACAGGCACAAACAGTCCAAGCCCCTCCAGCTGGAGACAGGGCACAGGGAGAACAGTCAGTCCTCACCTGCAGCTCTGGTTCTCCTTGGCTAGCAAAACTGTGGCGCTTTTTATACAGGTTTCCATGGCTAATTTACTGAAGCCTTCAGTTTTAGTATGACTAGAGGGATTTTTGCATTATAACTGCACTGGACAATACTCAGTTGTCACAATCAGAGCACCAATCATGGTACAAAGTAAGAGACAGAGTGTGTCCCAAAGAGCTTCATGTAAGGAATGGCAAAGGAAGGATCTGATGGCACTGGGACATCCACAGGGCAGGAGGCAGTCCCACCACTCGTTTGCATGCCCTTCTCAACCAGCTGAGTTAGAGGCCAGCCTCCATGCAGAGCTCAGGCAGTCACACTCTGAAGGCAATTCTGGCCGTTTAAGCTGGGATCCTGCTCCAAATCACC
Source organism: Acridotheres tristis (assembly GCA_037013685.1). Classification (NCBI taxonomy): domain Eukaryota; kingdom Metazoa; phylum Chordata; class Aves; order Passeriformes; family Sturnidae; genus Acridotheres; species Acridotheres tristis. The sequence continues at coordinate 1,335,176 of CM072906.1, forward strand.
TTCTGAAGACAAGCACAGGTATACCCCAAAGCTGGCAGGTGGAGTCCAAAGCAGGAAGTTGGTTTATCTAGACTGGACTTAACCAAGGCACCGTGGCAGTAACAAAACCCTGTGTAACTGGAGTCTTTGGGCTCTGAACCACTGTTCACTCTGCCTTGCCACAAACCAAGCAGTGGGGCCAAGGAGCTCCTCTGTGAGTGCAGCACCCCTGCTCTGTGGCCTTGGTCCATGCTCCAGTGCCTTTCAGCAGAGTCACCTGCACGTGTGAAGCCATAATTAGAGTTCAAATCAGTGAGAACCGTGCTAAACATTTCCTCAACAAGGCACAGCAACAGCAAATGAAAATACTTGCAGTAAAATCTTCCTCAACCTCCATCTGCCTATCTTCCAGGCCAGCAAGGACTACGGTTTTCATGAGCTCCTACAGGCAAAGGTAAAAAGGAACAACAATGTACAATATCTATGACTTTTGGGGAAAAAATCTGCAGTGTTTATTGCTGCCTCTGATAAGATTTAGCTGTCCTAGGCCATGAAAGAGGACAGGACTGGCAAACAGGGCAGCAGTAAGGTATGAAAAGCAGAAAACCAGGCTGGAGCTAAGTCTTAGTAAGGAAAACCAAAGATCGAAACAGGAAGTTAAAAAAGAAGGGAGCAAGCATGGCATAAAATGACCAACATATTGGGAAATAAATGTTAGGATTGTTTTCAAAGATTCCTTTCCTATGCAATGTATTTGGCATCTCAGCTGGTGATAGGAAGCTGCTAAGTGGAAAATTAGTTGGAATTTGAGAAGATGGGACTTTAAAACCTAAAGCCAAGTCCTGGTTGCTATAAGCACACTGAGGGTTTTCTATGATCAAAATCAGAATTAATACCTTATGACTCATTTCATTCCCACAGATGGTATCTGGCGTGGTCTTTAAATGAAACTCATTTCTTAAACACAAGTAAGTTAAAAAATAGAAGATTTAAGACAAATGTTCTGACTGGAAAACCCTTCAAAAAAGATCAAATTGTCTATATCTGCTAGCTAACATCCCTTACCAAACTTCTGAAAAACACTGAATGCACCTGAAGAAGTTTAAAAGCATTAAAAATCTTGTTTCATCTCTTACTACACCTTTCAGGCATATTCCTCTGAGCATCACCAGTACAAGAAGACTTGACAAGTAGATCTTCAAAGGCGTGGAGCACTTAAATTAGATTGAATTCAAAGGGACTGAAATGCCTCGATGCTTTCTGGGACTCTGGGAGTGAGGGCTCATTGGCTTAATTGGGAATTAAGGACCATCAACAAGAGTTTGCTCAGCACCTGGGAGGACAAGGATCATAGTCTGGACAATCAAGACCACGTTTCTTCCCCCTGAAGACGCTGCCAGAGCTGTCAGGCTCCTCTAACAAGGATGAGATGAGCCTGGAAGATGATGCTCTCAATCAGACCCTGCCTCGTGGGGCTTCTCTCACTTGCTCCAGCAGTTACATCCTCCTGTGGCCATCCAGACCTGCCTTCCTCCAGTAACTCAGCTTTTTAATGATGTGCATCCAGCAGACCAAGTCTAATTCAAATCTAATCCAAGTAGGGTGTTACTCTATTTTAAAGAATCTGGACAAGCCAAGGATCTGGTCTCCTTTTTGTTTCTTTTTCCCTGATTGCTCTAACGATTTCAGTAAGATGGCTTATAAAAGCTTGCCATTTCCTTTACATTTTGAACAGCTACTCCTTCTGAACAAAACCCCACTGTTGGGAAAAAGGACTTCCTCCCCATAGCAACGATGGGGTACTGCACACAAAGAAGCACCTAGCAGTTTAGTTCACATTTTTTAATAACATGGCACAATTTACATTACACAAGTCTTCGCTGAGGAGGAAACATGCTGAAGATTGAGAGCCGCTTCACTTTTCTGTTCACATAGGATCTAGAAAGGACTTTATTACATACAGGATAAACAGCAAAAAGGTTTGTATATAACAATCTCTTTACAATACTGAAAGCTACCACTACGGTTCCAGTGTACATATTCCTCAGGGTTGGGACTTTTTTGTACTTTTCCTTTTGTTTGTTTAAAAAAAAAAAAAAAAAAAGAAAAAGAAAAAAAAAAGAAACACTGCACAACATCTGGAGTTCACAAAAATCTGAAGCTCACAACTAAACCTTCAGTTGACTACTAAAATAGATCTCTGATCATTAGAAACAACTGTTTGTAGTTAAGTTTTTTCTTTTTTTTTCTTTTTTTTGCCAAAACAGGGTAACAACTTCCGATAGCACTTTAATACACTAGAAGACCAATGGAACTAATTTTATTTCATACATATATTTTACAGTCCAGTAGACAAGATATTGAATTCTCTCTGATAAAGTCATATTCTCTCCAAATATTTAGACAAGAAACTTAACACATTATAAAAAAGTGTGTTATGAAAAGACAGATTTCAGAAGATTGATGCATATTTTTTAAAAGGACCATGTTCTTCAGGTTATTTAATGTCTTCTGTGATTAGGGAACAACAAGGCTGACCTGTTAACTATTCACAGACTTTATTACCAACTGAAATACAATAAATTCCATTATGAAATCTGCAACGGAGTTCATTAATTAAACTATGGATCCACAGTGAAAACATATCCATAATTTAGAAAAGTATTCGCTTTCTTGTAGGATTTGTTTCATTGTAGCTAAAAATCACTTAACATAAAAAAATGTGTGTACAGATAAAAATGACACACTGGCAATAAAACCAGACACAAATGGCTATAAGCAGATGTTCTTCCCGAAATAAATTTGACATGTTAAGTGACAAAAGTTCTGGAAAATCTCCAGCATTTGATTATTACCGTTTAACCCAGATTAATATGACTGAAACCCAATCTGCCATGACTCCGTATCAGTGATCACAGAGCACTAACCCTGACACCATCCAAGGGACACACAGTGACCTCTGCAGCCTGATGCAAGGGCTCACACAGAAAACTACACCTCTGAAGGGCTGTTTCTTCATCAGAACAAGGGAAATAGGCTTCCATTAGAAATGAGTTTGTTCAGGGAAAATATGACTTTAATTATGTTGTGTGTTGAAAAGGCTCCTTTGAGTTATAAAGGCTTTTGTGAAAAGCCTTAAAATTCATTGCATAGTTGAAGGGGTTTAGCTGTCTATAACAATATAAGTAACACAGCATAAGCAGACTGTGTTGATCAATATTAAGTTTGCAAATAGCACAGTTTAAGAAGTATTAATGTATTATGTTACTTAATTTTATCTATTTACATTTGTACAAAGTAAAGCTTTCATCTTACCCTTTTTGCATATATGAACCATTAATCCATGAAGCAATCTTTTTACATAAATATCTACAATTGACTTCACTTCTGGTTTGAAAGAGCTTTGTAGAGTTGACATTGGTGGTGGTTTGTTTATAGTCAAATCACTCAGACTGATGTCTTGTTCTTCAGTTCAAATTCTGAAATTTTTAAACTAGAAATAAAATAGAGTAGGAGACACGAGGAACATATGGACTTGGCTAAAAGATCTGGAAAAATTCAACATATAATATACAAAAAAAATCATTTCAAAATCTTTGCACTCGGGTCTATACATATTGTACAGTGGGTCACATCCCCAGTCTGTATCAATGACTAGTAAGAAGGTCTTTATATTATGTTCATTTACAAGGTTTTTGTCCCTCTTGCTCTGGTTTTCATTGAGTCTCGCTCTGCTTATCGAGCTTCGATGTCCTTGAGGGTGTGAGAGGGAGGCCTCTCTCTCATCTCTGTGGACAGAGGAGTAGTCCTTCTGGGAGAGCCGGGCCGAGGGCCCAGCGTAGAGATGAGGGGCGGAGGGGCACTGAGAGCTGCTGTGGGGGGAGTTTTATTGAGGAGGCCGTTCTGGTGTCCCGTGGGGGGACTCACCCGGGGGTAGTGCATGCTGGGCAGTCCTGGCGTGAGCAGGCCGGGGTGGGGCAGGTGGCCGTCCAGGGCGGCGGGGTGCACCGAGTGCAGGCGCGCGTGCTCGTAGTCCTCGCGCAGCATGTGCAGCCGCTCCCGCTCGTCCAGGTGCGCGCCCCGCTCGTGCTCCCGCCGCGGGTCCACGGACAGCGGGTGGTGGTGGTGGTGGTGGTGGTTGTAGTCGTGAGGCTCCCGATCCCTGAACGACCTGTCTGCTTCGTACAACCTCGGCGTGGAGAGGCGATGGAGGGGGTCATTTCTTAGCAGAAAGTCTCTGCCCAGGGGGTCTCGCCGATGAATATCCAGCTCTCTGTAGGGATCTCTCAAGGGATCTCTCATTGGATCCCAGTGGAAAGAAGGATAGGGGAAACGTTCCCCACCAGGAATTGGGCTAATTCCCATAAAAGGGGTCATCATGCGAGTCCTGTCTAGGCCGCTGATGCTGTTCATGTGATGTATACCAGTCACACCTACAGTCATGGGCATAGACACTAAAGGACTTGGATGGACATTGGATGTGGATATAGGTGGTGGCTGATCGGATGACCTATGAGTCTGAGGTCCCTCAGGCTGAACATCGTGGTCTTCCTTTCGCTCTTCCTTCACCTTGACTTCGTTGCTTTTCTTCGGGTTATCATACGCCGGCTCGTTCTTCCTGTCGGCCTCGCGGTTGGAAGTGCTGTTAGGCCTGGTGCTCTCCACAACGGGGGGCCTGGCATAGGGGGAAGGAACCCTGGGCATTTGCTTAGACTCTTCCACCACTCGGCTTTCATGGCTCAGGCCTTCTTTCTCCGAAACATAGTTGTCCTTCACCTTGTGCTCTTCAACATTAATTTCCTTCCGAGATTCGGAGTGATCCCTCTCTCGTTCTTTGGGTTTCTCTTTTTCTCGAACCTCGGGGTTCAGATGGCTCCTGATCTGCTCACTTGAGCTGCGGTTATGTCCGAGGGAGTTTACTGGATGGATAGGTGCTGGCGAAGGATGGCTGGAGTGTCTTTTCTCAATGCTCTCCCTACAAGAAAGAGAAGTGTGAAATGAAGGCATGAGAAGCTCTGCAAAGAAAACAAAGCCTCAGAGTTCCTGGCAGCTGCTGATGTGCACCAGGAAATGCACTGTGCCTTTGGCACACCCAAAACTCCAGAAGAACATCCCATCTCTAAACCTGGCCTATTCTGTTATCTCATCGAAGCAGCAGCAGATCTCCAAAGCTGCTCTGTGAAGAATCTGATTGAGATCCAAACACTGAAGTCCACAGAAGGCTCCCATGGGAATCTAGCTCTAGGATATGTATTTCAAAGGCAACAGCCTTAAATGTTTGCAAAGAAGAGAGTAAAAAGTAAAAACATACTCATTTCATCCAAAAAGTGAGGCAATCAAATCTAAATTACACAGTTAATAGTATTCTACCTACTTCTTCTATTAAGAATATATTTGGGGAAACAGATTACTATTTTTTTCAAATTACTTTTAAAAACATTTCCAGACCTAGGTACACTAATTTCTCTCCTCTATTCTCTTCAAACGTCTAGCTTTTCAATTTACTTCTAACAATTCAATTTACTTCAAACTGAGACAAAATCTTTTCAAGTACCACCAGTACTGATGGTGCCAACCCAGGTCTCTGACAGGAAGGCACTTCCCTGAGTGTGCAGTGACCCTCAGTGCAAGTGTTTAACAGAGCTGCCCATCACACAGGTTTTGTGCCGCCCTCCTTAGCAGAGATAAGTCTGCTCTGTCCATCCATCCTTCAGATGGCTCTGCAAACATCATGCCTGGAGTCAGCTGCTCCTGAGGTGACCAACCCTTCCCATTTCTAGGTTAAAACAAGCTGAGTGGGACAGGGCCAGTGCTATGAAGCCAGAAAACACTGTCATTCCATCCTTCAAACCTAGTTAACAGTGCACAAAAGATTGGGGAATTATTGTCTGGCAGTGAACAAAAATCTCAATATAGGAATGGGTTCCATACCCATTATTTTCAGGAAGTCGTGTTGACCAGCAGTTGTTATGGGCAACGCTAAGTGAAAAAGCTCTCCCATTTAAAACTAATCAAATTCACAAGGTGAATCTAATCCCTCAGTTCCAATGATTTGACCTGCTAGTAACTTCAATTGACCTCTGAGTTGGAGTCTCTCCATAAAGACAGCTCCACATATTCAGTGTTGTTTGCTGAGCATGGAAATTCTGTTTCCATGTGGGATGAGGGACAATGTGCTGTTAAAAGCAAAAATTATTTATGGCCAGAAACGAAAACACAAGAAGTTCTACCATGTAAGAAAGAACTTCTTCCCATTGAGGGTGGCAGAGCACTGGAACAGGACACCCAGGGAGGTCTCTCTTTAGACAAAACCCACCTGGCACGTTCCTGTGTCACCTGCTCTGGGTGGGGGGATGGAGTGGATGATCTCCAGAGGTCCCTTCCACCCCCATCATTCTGGGGTTCTGTGGAAAGGGTAAGCAGTGAGGCCTCCCTCAGCTCCAGCTGCCATGGTGTCTGTCTGGGTGTCACCTGAGGGCTGGGATGTGCCAGTGGCACTCTGGGCAAGGTGAGCAGTACTGGCTGCTGAAGGGCAGCTCAGAGGGTGACTCCAAGGTGAACACTTGCTCCTTCACCTGTACAATTTCTGCCACCCACTTTTTTTATTGAACTGTGTAGGATTTGTATCTCTAGGTACCTTTGGACAGTGAAACTGCAGCAAATGCAGAAAAAATGCCTGGGAGAAGGAAACTCTCATTCTAATGTCACCAGGTGCAACTTTTGCTGTGTCTAGACTGAACTGTTGAAACTGTCATTTCATGGGCCATGTCTGAGACACCTCCAAAGTCCAGAGTGTGACTCCTGGAAAACACTTGGAAGACAGAGCATCTGATACCAGCCCTGCCTTGTCTGCACTGTCCAGCACTTCAATGCTTGGGATCACGTGTGCCTTCATTCAGTGGGACCTGAACAGCCTGGAAATTGCATCCTGGCTCTAATTTCTCTCCACCTGCCTTCCACCAAGAACTGAGGCATTTGATTTAACAGCTTCTAGATCTGGGCACAGGGAGACCAATTCAAGGCCCTCCAGTGAAGGATTCTCAATATGAAGGTTCAATTCTTTTACTTTGCCTGGCAAACACTGGATTGTGGGCTCTGCAGTACCTAATCTTTAATTTATTTTGCTCATGGGACTACTTCAGAGGGTATCCTTAATTGTTTTATTTCCCTAGGAAAGCTCATTCAGTCCTTTTGTTGATATTTAATCAATTTTCCATATAACTGATATACTTTAAATGACATAGGAAATTTAGAGAAAATAACAGCTGTTTTCTGTAATTAAGGAGAACTATATGTGCAACCAAAATGACAAATTCCTTTGCCAGTGTCATCATGTTCAATGACAGTGTTGGTAACATCTCAAGAAGCTCCTGATTATCCAGCTCATGTCAGTGAACTGCACGTAGTCCAGTGGACAGAGAAGGAGTAACTTTTTAATCCTCAAATCTGTTAAGAGCTCCTTAAATTGATAATATGAGAACAGCTCTAAGCCACTGCCTCCACAAAGAAGAAACCTAAAATCACATTATCCAATGAACTTATTACCAAGTAAGAGAAGTTCTGAAGATGTGTGCTACACTGAAAAATACTGAATTTCATATGCTGAGGTGTGTGCCTCATTTATATTGATTGAAAGATCAACAGATTCTTGGCTGGTTTGGTTAAATGCTCTAGGATTGCAGATCTTTTAAACAGCATTGTGATTACACTGGAAGTGTTCAGTGGCATCTTTTAAACAAAATACTGCTGAGAAGGAACAAATCTTGTTTTTCATATTTGCTATTTTTACTGATTTTTTTCCTAATGTTGGGCTGGAATAAAAGAGTCTTTAAAAAAAGCCCTCCACAACTGCAATCAGTCACAGAATCCCAGAATACCCTGAGCTGGAAGGGACATGCAATGTTCCAGGAGCAATCAGGGCTCTGCAGTGTCACTCCCAGCCAGGAAAGGGGCACTGCTGCAGTTCTGTACTCTCTGGGGTGTCTCCAGGGATTCACCTCTCTCAGTCTGGCTGGGAGGGGCTGTGGTGCACAGGCCATGCAGCTGATCCAAGAGGAGCCACCAGGGATCTCCACCCCATCCAACATCTGCCTTAAGTGGGGAGCACCAAGCTCAGAGGGACCTTTCCACTGCAGGAGTTGAGGTCAATGCTTTTGGCTACCTGGGCCATTTCTGGGCTGGAAAGGTTAGACCAGATGATTCTGATGTGAAATCAAACCTCTGGGTGTGATTCTCACCTCCTCTTGCTTGGGGAAATTAATTTCAAATAGATAACAAAGCTTGGGACCTCAACTAGAAAGCTCTGTGCTCACCCCACCGGGTGCTACTGAATGGTAAGGAAGAGGTAGGAGAGGCTCTCAGCTCCTCAGACACTCTCTCCACAGGGAGCACAGCTCTGAGAAGGGATTCTCTCCTCAAACAGGCCACAGTGTGAACGTGCTGTGAAGTGCAGTGTCCCTGCCCACAGAGCTGGGCACAGGCAGCACTGCAGGAGTGAAACCAGGACTGCATCCACTGCAAGCTGGAATTGTGCACAACTGTGAGGGATGGATGATGCTTACTGCTAAGCTCTCAAATTATTGAAAAGAAATATGTTCTGAGCTATGATATGGAGTTCAGGCAATGCCAAAGCAGCTTGCAAGGAATGTTTTCAGTAAGGGATTTTCTTCAGCAGAACACTTCATGAGAAAACAACAAAACAGCAACCAAAATAATCACATAATTCTACAGACTACCCAGATCACAGTAACTAAAATGCTTTGCCATTCAAGCCAGTAAAGTTACTCACATGCTTAAGCCTTTTGCAGGACAGAAAACCCAATTTTTAACAGCAATTTCTTTTGAAGCATTAACATCAGACATGAAAATAATGAAGCTATGCTACCAAACAGAAAATATTCCAAATGGAAAATGTAGGTGAAAAGATCTGTAGTTCGCCTTTCTTTTAGAACAACGTAGAAAAGCTCTTACATGTAGCTTTAGAATATCTAATGTGTTAGCATAACTTCTTTTAGAAAAGGCTACTAATGCTTATCTTTGGGTTAGTGACAGAGAAGTCAGAAAAGCACATCTCCTAAATATTCTTTTAGGTTAAAATATTAGAAACAAATAGGCATTATGTAGTAAAGTAATGTGCAAACTTAATAGGAAAGCCATCAAGCCACAACTGAAAAAGCTGAAATCAGCCTCTCTCCATTTTTCAAGGAAGCCATGACACTTGCTGAACGGCAAATTCTTATAAATTTGGTACTTCAATGTTAAGAGGAATTGTTACTGCGTTAACTGAATAATGGGAACAGTCCTGACAAAAAAATAAATATGACCAGGTTTTACCTTCCATTAACCCTTCCCAGCCTGGACATGTGAGCATGCAAGTCCATGTAAAACACTGATGAGAAACTGTGTTGGAAGGTGTGCTAACAGCAGTGCAAGTGTAGGGCTTTTTTGAGGGGAAAGAAGGTGCTTTTCATGAACTGCATGCTCTGAAGCTTGCTGTGGTTTTGGCACATGACATTCCTGGTGCATTTTAGTGTTCTCATCTCACACCTTTAGCACTGGTCCCTCTGGTCAGGCCGTTTTTTGAGAAGGAAGTGTTACTTGTTTTGCAGACAAGGTCTGATTTACAAAGTTATTTTAAGTATCTGAAGGTTCAGATAAGCAGCTAGTGGACTTCAGAATCCTTTTTTCTATCCTGTCAGGCACTATCTCCACGTCAACCCTTCAAGAGACCTACGACAATGGTGACCCACAAGGTAACAGTGGGTGGCTTTGATTCTATTCCCACTTGACACTGCCTGAACTGTGCTCCAGCAAAGCTCCTTCAGTGAAGTGTGCAATGCAAGTGGGAAGAGAAACTTTGCAGAGGGGAAGAGCTGAGCTGGAATCCTGCCTCTTCCGTGGTGCCACCCTGGGGACAGCTCCAGGCGTGCCTCTGGTGAAGCTCTGCGTTCACAACGTGCCAGGCTGGGGAGGGTTAAAAGCGGAACGGAGCCCCAAGCTTTGAACTAGACAATTCTTGGAAGTGTTCTTTCGTACCTTTCTTTGTCATCTTTACTAACAGATGAGTCTCGTTTATCTACATCTCTATCTCTGTCATGAGCTGCAGCAGATGAACTGCGCTCCAGCTCTCCTGGCTTCAGCCAGGGCGGAGGGGTCGGGAACGAAGGAGGAGTTCGGTGCAGTCGGTTCCAGGGCTCGTGAGGGTTGCTAAAGCTCTGCATACTGGGGCCATCCTTGTGGCCGAACATTGAGTTGGGTGCTGAAATGGTGAAGTGGAAAACAAAAAGGTTTAAGAAAAAGGTATGCTCTAGTGAAGGTACTTACCAAAATAACTTTTACAGCACTCAGAGTTAAAATGAATACATATTATTGGGAGCTGGAAAAGGAAAGGAAATTAACAGAGATTCATTAGAGGGTCTCATTCCTAAAAACGGGCAGGCATCTGACAGCTCTTTTAATTGGAAAGGGAAATGCTGTGGATAAAATTGACAAGGGATGAAGGAGTAAGATAAAAGTGACAATGATCCTTATTCCAAATGTTTTGGAGATAACAGGAAATGACCCTTATAGGGACTATAAATAATGGAACTTGTTGCGTTTGATCCTGAACCAAAATAAAATAATGTGACCAAAATCATGCCAGATTCAAAGTATGAAGAAAGAGAGTGACTTTTAAAAGGATGATTTTCTGTTACTGGCTAAATTTAGAGCAATGTTGATGATCCTGGACTAGTAAATGCAGGTTAGTGATCTTTTCCAGGCACATGGCCTGGATTACTGGTGAGAAAGGCAAAAATAAATGTCTCCATCCACAGCTCCCTAGCTGCACACGTTATTTACTTCTGAACATGCAATAAAACCATGGGAAATTTCACAAACACTCCAAGGCTCTATTTTTTTTTTTTTAAATGAGCAATGTAATGGCAACATTTAGCACTAGGTTGAACCCAAACTATTAAGTAATTAACAGAAAACGATTTACTGACATCTGGAAAAGGTCGCTTTCCAAACTGCCATCTCTTAGTGGTAGGTGATGTAACCAAGCAGTGCAAAAGAGAGCAAACAGTCCCCTGAGAGCCCCTGCTGAGCTGCAGAGCAGCAGGGCCGTGCCCAGGTACTCACTGACTGCGGGGTTCCCGAGCCCCCCGAAGGCGTTGCTGCCCACGGCGGTGAGGCCGCTGAACGACGCCGGCCGGTTGAAGGGCTCTGCAAACCAACACAAAGAGCTCAAAGCCCTGAGCCCGCCAGTCCCATCCTCCTGCACATCCCCAGCTGTGCCCAGCACTGCTGGAACAGCGGCCCCCCACACACTGCAGGGTTCTGAGGGGCTGGGACACAAAACACTGGCTTTGTTCCCGGCCACACCCATGGCATCATCTACTAAAAAACTCCCTCTTAAAGAAAATCAAGATGTTAAAATGGACGTGGTACTTCATTTGAAACCTGCAAACATCTCCAGTTTTACTTCCTTTTATTTCCTTTCTCAGGAAATGTCCCTTGCTAGTCAGACTATCATTAACTCTGGCAACTGTGCTCCAAACACCTTCAGGCCATGTCTCCTAAACCAGAGCCAGGGTATAAATAAAATGTCCTGTTCCACTGACATGGCATGCTGGCCTGAGGGTTCTGTGATTCCCTCGGTGTTTATTGCTATTACCAAACAAAAAACTAGTATGGACTGAATGCTGGAACAATTTTTTTAGTGAATGCATACAGGCAACAGGAAAATCATATAAAGCAAATTCTCACTTAATTTTGGAGCAGTCTAACAATTTTGATGATGTCACTTCTCATAAATACCAGCACACAAAAAACAGAAGCCCAAAGCCAGCAAAGTGCAGAAGGATAAACCTGCATTGTCTCTTTGCTGTACCAGCTGTCCTAAATGCTTCCTCATGCAAAATAAAATGCCAATTTAAAGTCTTGGTCTTGGATGCTCCCATAAGGAGCAGATCACCTTATTAAAAAATCAGTAAGTTAGAAAGGAAATAACAATCTGGTAACTTGGGTGGTTCTGGTTTTAAATGTGTATTCACTGATTTTCACTAACTGACATGTGAAGCCAGATCACAAGATTTTAAAGCTATTTTTCCTATTCACTTTAATGGAAAAACAGATATCTAAGTAGGAGTTAGGAAAAGAAACATCTCTGTGATCCAAAGCCTTGCCCTTAAGGCATTTTTTGGACTGGCTTTAAGCCTAACTCCAATGAAACCCAGCCAGCCCTGTCATTCCGCTCCTCTAATGATCAGAAGTATTTCAAAACACAGTCAGTGACACTTCTCTGTGTATTCAGAATGTCTACCTGGCTAAAGACTAAAATTAAACAGCTAAAATGTGCCATTTTAAAGGTCAATAAGCAGCATACTCAGAGTGTCTCCACAAGGAAGTCTGTCATTTCTCTGTCAATGTCTGAGTTTATTGCCCAGGAGCTGGGACAGGACGTACCTAAGTGAGCAGCTGGGTTGAGGAAGTTGCTGTGGTGGGGTGGTGGGCCAAAAGGGGTCCCGGCTGGATGCCCCCCACCTGCCAAAACAAAGCAAAAGGGGTCAATTGCCAGCACAGGCACAGCCAGGGACTCGCTGTGCTCTGGGCTGTCCCTTCTGGAACAGCTCACTCAGCTGACATTGCTGTGCCCTGCGTGGGGCTCACAGGATCCTGTGCAAAGAGCAGCTGCTTTTCCAGACACAAATACCCCGTGAGAGGACAAGGGATGCAGGGGAATGAATGTTTCAGGTCAGAAACCAAAAGAAAATGTGTGTGAAATACAGTTTATTTCCAACATCTCATCTCCATGATGCATCAGACATCACTCTGTGAGGAAATGTTCCTTCATTTACTACCTATGCAATGTTTCAGCAGGTTGGGCTTTTTATAAAAGCATACAGAATCCTTTTTAAATATTTATCAAATAGACTAATAGCCCCTGGCATGTCTTGCAGAGAGTTCACAAGCCAAAGCATATGGGAAATTCATGGCAAGGATTAGCATTTTAATGAGCAAGGAGCAAGAAGGGGATTTCACTTTCAGTACTCACTGGCTGTGGAGAAGAGAGTTGAGGGCCGAGCCAGGTCATGGGGGTGGTGGATGGCTCCAAAAAGGCTGGGGCCTGGTGGCCTGCTCAGAAATTCTGGTTTCAAGCCAAAGTCCAACTTGTGTGGATCAGACTGCATCTGTTTCTGAAATGGAAAACAGGACTTGGAAGAGACTGTCTGAAAAGGTAATGGCAAGAGGCACTTCCAGAATGATGTGGGTAGAGCAGCTCATTCATATTGATGTTTTAACAAGAATATTGTTTTTTGGGACCCCGAGCACAGGTGCACAGCTCTTTACCTGCAAGGGAGATGTAAGGCAAAAAGGGAAAAGCTCAGGCTCCTACATATTTCCTGCAAATTTCACCAGTGCTTTTACATATGCTGACATCCACCCCTCCAGGGTGCTCAGGCACAGAGCTGTGTTCAACAACGAACATAAAACTCTCTGGAGAGGCCTCAGACACTTGCTGAGCTGCAAGGACAGGTCTGTCCCACAACAATAAATGGGAATGTCAGCTTGGCCCTGGTCCCAGGTGGGCAGGGGTGATGAAAGACCAGACATGGACACCAGAACCAGAACTCATTTCTGAGGGAAATGCTGCATGCAGAGCATCCTCCAGTGCCCCTCAGGCTGCAACGAGGGGCTGAAAGGAACCAGAGTGCAGAGCAGGAGTGCCTGAGTCCCACTCTGACAGCTCCCACTTGACACTCAAAGTGCTGCATGTCTTTATTTACATGTTTTACAGTCAGCAGCCTCCCTTTTGTGAAGGGAATTTGCTGAGGCAGCTGCACTGTGAGTGATAAGTGCATGAAGGATGGGCTCTTCTTTGTGCCACATCCTCGTTTCAGTGGTGCCCACTTCAGTAGTTTTATAGAATGAAGGAAGAAAACCAAGTTCCCAATTACCTGTGCTGCCAGAACTCCCTAAATGCAGATTGCTGATTAATTGTGCAGGGCAGCTGAAAGGATTTATAAATGGGTAACATGGAACCAGGAGATCTTAACAGTAATTCTGGAGCAGGCTACGCTTTATAAATCAGTATTTAATACTGTGCCAGCCCCGAGTACAGACTATAACAATGATATAAATATGCATATTAAAAAGTTATGATCAAATTAATGTGCATGCCTCAGAGCTATTTTTCAAGTGATAGAAACTTGTCTGTGTAGTCATGAGAACAAAAAAAAAGGAAAAAAGAAGGAAAACAAGGAATAGAAAGGGAAACAAAGGCATTATATATGTCTGGAGATAATGATCTGCAAGAATACTTAAATTGCAAAGGTGGCCAAGTCAAGGTCATGTCTTTTAAGGAAGTAACACTGAAGTGCTTTAATAGTTAAAAGGAGTTCAGAAAATACAAATGTCTCAGTTGAAGCCTGTGTGCCAGATTTTTATGCTGTGAACTCTTTTTATTCTTTTTTAACAACCAAGTTATAAACCTCTGACAGGCATTACTCAGAATAGCAAAAGCTGGCTGAAGCTCTAACTGCAGCCATATGAATGGTGCTGCTCTAAATAACTAACAAATCTCCTGTCTGAAGAGGAACAGGAATACCATGGACATGTTAAAAGATTTCTGAATGTGTTGGTTTACCTTAAAATAGTACCAGGGAAATGGTCAGATTTCTTTTCTCCCCAGCTGCTGTTCAGGAGAGCAGCCCCTCGATGCCAATCCTCCCTAATATATTTCCCGAAAATGTGTAACACCTGAGTGTGGTGCCCACAAAAATCAATGTAAGTGTCTGTGCTGCTCTTAGATCAGGCTGTGAGGCCTTTCCTAAAGGAGAGAGGCCCAATTATGGAGCATAAATCCTCTCCTGAGCAGTGGGCAGTGCAAGCAGAGTGTAAATGTGCTCTGTGCCCTGAGCTGTTGTGCAGCCCTGTTGAATCCCTGGGGTGTGCAGAGGTTACCCAGGTCTTGCTGCAGAGGCACAGGCAGCCAAACAGCATCCTCAGCCACATGCAATTTTTCCTGAGGTCAGGAAGGTTGTGTTTTAAAGTTTCCTATCATGCCTGCTCCTTCAGTGCCTACTGCTGCCCTCTGCAAGCAATTACTGGGCCACATCATTACTGGCAGCAGTCCTGTGGCACTGCATGCAAACTGGAAATCAACCCATTTGATTCCCTGCTCTGTGGTCAGGCAGCACCTTCAGCTTGTGCAGAAGAAAAGGCACCTTCACAACCCTGGGAGTGAGTGTAAGGAGAAGGAGAAATTGTCCTGTGTCAGCCTTCAGGCACAGATTCACCTTTGTGGTCACAAGAGGAGGGGGGACATGGTTCCTGTGTACCCAGGGACACCCCAACTCTCTTTATTGACCAGACAGACCTCTCAATTATTCTTGAATATATCATGCACAGCCTCAAAAACTCGAGAAACGTCCTGTCATGTGCTTGGGTTTTTTGGTTTTTTTAACATGCAAGATAGAAAAGTATGAGGTAAAAGAACGGCTGCATGAAAATGGCATTTACTGTGAGTTATAAATATACTGGTTTGACCTCTCTTTGAATATCAAATCAAGGAAGACATAGATAGCATGGGAATAATAATTTCATTTCAAGAAAATACCTTTTCAATAAAATAAAAAAAGGACATATAACTCTCTAGGTCTATAATCTTGTCTTTTTTGATAATGGGAAGATGAATGAAGATCACTAGCAGGGGAAACATAAGGAAGCAGAGAAGAGAGATATGTCTGCTGCAGCAAATTAACCTGTCAACCTTGTTTAAAAGGGTTATTTTTAAACTCTATTAGCTGCAGGTTTTCATAGCTGTTCAACATCTTCATATTCTTATAGCAGTACCCTACATAATTCAAGTGCATACACAGACTGCAAAGTACTAAAGATTCCCTGGTAATTTTAGTTTCTAACACAAGCTATTGATTCCTGAAGTATAAGCAGTGAAGAACAGCAACCATTCCTGACTTACTGAAAAACTTTAGGAGCAACACAGGATCTTTAAGTGATGAGTACAGTGAAAACCATAAAGGGAAAGAAACTTTCCCAGAGTCCATGTGCAGTGGAAATTGATTTATAGTAAGAATGGAAAACTGCCCATGGAAAACTTCACCCTTGAAGTCTCAGAGCTGGAAAAATAATCAAGACAGGATTTCCATCCCCTAACCTTCAGTGCAGTGAGGCAGTGTCTGATAACACAACATCCTCTGAGAGGCTGTGCCTACCTGGGCAGCCCTGACACATCCAGGTGCCACCCTCCAGCTGTGAGGGGCTGTGAAGGCTGAGGGGAGCCTGTGCAGCCACACTGGGTAAAGCATCCCAGGCACAGGAGAAATCTTCCTGCACCCTCTCCTGCCCGTGAGCATTAATAAGAGGAAGTGGATACACATGCCTAGTGTCTCCAGAAAAAAATTCCACTTGATATGTCAGTGTCCTCAGCCATAAACAAACAAACAAACAAACAAACAAACAAATAAATAAATAAATAAAAGCCACCTTGTAGCTCAGCTCCATTTCACCTCTCCTAGCTCCAAAGCTGTAGCTATTACCCAGGATCTGCTGTCCTGGCTCCAGCACATGCCAGACACTCTGCTGAGACTCTGCCTTTAGCTTTTCACCCTTACACCAACTCTCTCTGCTCAATGCTGTGTATGTTACTTTAGCAAGGCACTGGCCATGGCACAGCAGTGCCCAGGTGAGAGCCAACCTCTGGTCTCTGAGCTCTGCTCTGTGCCCTCCACCCCCAGTCCAGGCTGCCCAGGCACTGACCTTGACTTTCTGTTGGTGGTGGTAGATCTGCCAGGCGATGTGAACATGCATAGCACACCACTTGCCAGGTTTCTGCAAAAAAAAGACATGAATCAGTAACTTCCAAAAATCTGTGCTGCTTTATTCTATTTCTAGAATAAAACAGACCCTGAGCCTGGTTTGGTCTGGGGGATCCCCACGCCATGATTACTGAAATCAAAGGCTTCCCTCTCCATCCTTCTGGAAAACCAGAATTGGAAATACTTGTCCCTTGCTAGGGAATTTATCTGGCTATCCATGAATGTTCCAGTTGGACACACTCCTGTAATCCTCTGATGCCACTGGCTGAGAGTGCAGCTTGTGCTGCTGAAAGCTGGGAAGCTGTGCCCCAGTCAGCAGCTGTCCTGCACAGCTGGACTGTTCACAGCTGCACACTCAGGTCATTTCCACAAATTCTAGGATTGGCATTTCCACCAAAAGATGAAAATGGTCGTGGTTTAAAAGGTCACTCTGGTTTTCAAAATTCATCTGACTCCCTCATTTAATTGCTGGTCTGTCCCTCTAAGACTTCAGCTCATAAATGTACTGAAAACACTGGAGGTCACTCAGTTCACTCTGGGGGGTCTTGGCATCCTCCCTGTCCCCCCGAGGCACAGGGAGGAGAGAGGGAGGCAAGAACCAGAGGGCTTGTTAGGCTCCTGTTGAGGTTGTACTCCATTTCCAGCACAGCTGGAAACTGTCTGAAAAACTCTCATTTTAGAGATACTTTCTCCCATTTTGTTACTTAGGGGTCTGTAGTTACCTACACAACTAATGACTCCTACAGATGTAAAAATTATCACTGAAATTCAAGAGTCTCCTTAAGTTACTTGGGAATTAAATGTTTCACAAACTATGGTACATGGTCTGCCTTCTATGTCTAGCTGTGTATCAACCAATAATTAAATCATAAAAAACATAAACTCTATCTCACAGACATGCTATCCTAAACTCAAGCCTTTTGCTAATTTGCAAAATTGGCTGTGTTAGTGATTTAGTAACTTCATTAAATCAAAATCTAGCTTGAATATGCTGAAAAATTAATGAAAACCCTTTTTTGGATGAGTGATGGACTGGATCTTTAGATCCTTATTTCTAAAATATTTTGTGTTTAAAGTGGATTGTCTGTCTACAGTGGACAGTGAGATACCTGGGACATAGTACACTAAATAACACTGAAAACACACAGTAAAATAATAAAGCAAACTCCCTCAGAGTACAGTGAAATAACAGGGAATCACTGCCAGGATCTCTAGGATTTGCCCCAGGAAACCATGATGGAAGGATCATCAATATTTAACTTCAAGTATTCACGTGAGGGGCTGCATGAGAAGAGCAAAACTTCCAACTGTGAAACTCTGCCTTGTCCTTGAGTGATCAGGAGCTGCAGGAGTGCCCATGCCCTCCCCCCAAAAGCAGGGCAGAACTGCCCAGGTGACACTTGGCAGCTCTCATTTGGAATTATTCCATGCTGCAACCTGGTGGGACTGAGCTGAGCTTGACAAACAGGAGCACAGGAAGATTTCTTACCCTCAACATGGGCCTGAACGGATCTGTCAACTGTGAAGAAGAAATGACAGCTTGGTTACACGCCTGTCACTCAAACAATTGCTCTAATTAACAAATCTGTATTGCTTCATTAAGAGATGAAATTAAAATGTTACAATTTTACTTTCAAATGAAGCCCTTTTGGATAGTAATTAGTCCTGAGCCTCCATCTCCGTGCTGTCCCCTCCCCCTGGCTGTGGCACCTGAGTGGTGACAAGCAGCTCCACCAGGCTCTCACGGAGCTCTGGCCCCTGGCAGCAGCAGCAATTTGTTGATTTAATGCTGCAGAAATGGCTGGTTAACTGCACTGATGGAGGCACAGATCTGTCCTTTGGGCAAACTCGTGCTCTCATCTTTCAGAGCTCCTCAGCTCATGGCAAGGCTGGATAATGGGCAGGGCTGGATCCCACGGAGGGCTGGGATGGCTGGAATGGGGGTCAGCCATGCCCTGCACACCAGCAGTGTGCCCACCCACCAGCCAAGGTCATGGCCTTGTGCCTCACTGCTGCCCGAGCTCTTCTCTGGCATAAATGAGCTTTGCCTTCATTATTTTCACACTGAAACAGATGTTGGTAAACAGGACTCATATAAAAACCCAATTTTCTCATTTTCATTTTTGATGTGGCCAGTTGGGGTTTATTTTGGAGTAAATTATTTTCTTTCTTATTCCCCTTTTTTTGCTCATATTTCATTAATAAATGCTGGGAAATAATTCCATTTATTAGATACTGCTCATTTGTTTTGGATTTTGTGTTTTGAAATGCAATACTAGAGGAGATTTATAGGTGCAGAAGGTACTTAGCAGACGCAGTGATGGCACAATGCATCATCTTGAAATAATCGAAACTCACTCCCAGTTGAAAGGAAACATAAAGTTAAATGACTTCCTGATGGGAGGCTCTGGTTATCTCTGCACTTAGATAAACAAACAGAAATGTGGTTCCTTTTGGTGTAAAGCTCAACCTCAGCTGCACTGCTGAGCAACCCCAAGTACTGGAACTTGGCCCAGTGCAAAGACAACAGCTCTGGAAGTTCAGCCATGCCACAACTGGGGATTTTAGGGAGAGCTCCTCAGTGCTTTTGTCTGAGAGCTCTGCTAAAAATATCTGAGTGTGAAGTTCCTCATGGAAATAATGGCCATGAATTCAAACACACCAACAACCCTTGGGCAGAGGGACAGAGTGCTGAGGCAATAAATGCTGTTCACATCCGCTGGAACTGAGAAATCCAGAGGCACCAAGTGATCAATAAAGTGCATCTGTATTTCACTGGGCAATCAATGCTACAGTAAGCCAGGGAATAGCTGTCATTACCCACATTAAAAACAATTACAGAGTACAAACACAAATCTTGGGGAGGTTTGTACGTTTTCTACATTGAATTGGACTTTTATGCCTTTACCCCTGGGCCTAGGGGAAGAGAGCTGCTAGCAAGGACAGAGCTCTGCCTTGCACAGGGGCTGTGTCAAATGTTCCCACAGAACTTCTGCAGCCACCCTGATCAAACAGCTCAGACAGCTTTGGTTTCAGGGTGTTAATTTGGACATACTGAAGATGGCAGTTCTAGCATTCAAGGTTTTCAGGAAGAACAGATTTACTTGAGAAAAAGAAAACAATTTTTACAGACCCGTGGATCCTTCTGTAGAAGGGTATGTGGGACCGTTCCAGGTCTGGCTGCAACATCAATAGGATTGGAAGTCTGGAAATTCCACAAGGAGAGACAACATTAATGAGCTGCAAAACAGTAACAATGCCTACAAGCAACAGAATGTGCAAAATAATAGTTCCTTATCCTTACATTGTCTAAGCAATGGAGATAAACTTTTTATAAAGAAAAGAAGAATCATTATAATCCAGAGAGGAATATGAGTATTATTATCTCCATATCCACACTTTGACTGTCCACCAACTTCCCATTACTTCAATCAAAAGCACTGAGGGAACAGTGACTGTTTTAACTGGGAAATCTTCTAATGTGAAAAACCTGGTTAGGAACACATTCATGACACATCACCAGAAGCAGCATTTGGAGGACCCAGCCCCTGCTCTGCTGATTATCAGTGATGCATTCAGCACACAGAGCATCACTGCACAAGGACCTCCACTCCATCCACAAGGACTGCCATAATATGGATATCAGGAAAGTATCCAGATGGAAAAAATTAAAGCCCTTCCCATTATTTGAATGTAAATAGTCAGTTAACAAAATGCAGTTTTGTGGGGAAAAAAAAACCAACCCAAACAAAAAACCCAAAAAACCCCCAACCCCCCTACATTTAGACAGAGCTTGTTCTTATGTCGAAATGAAGAAAATAGAAATCAGCTCCAGCATAACTAACAATTAAATAAGAGAGCTGTTAACAGTCTGATTACCACACAGACGAAGAATCCCACTAATGAACTGCAATTTACATATCCAGTCATTAGAGTGGATGGGCCAATTTAAGGAAGAAGGTGTCTCCTCTGCAGAAATTCCACTCCTGATTTCAGTCTTTAGCTGAAAGGACTACAGACTGACTTCCTCCCACTGATAAATAAAGTGACTCCATGAAAACAAAAGAGAAAAGCCCTGAACTTGCCACATTTCTCTCCCCCAGCTATCACCCATGAGGAAAGCCAAATCAGTGTTCTGCACCATGCTGGAACTGGGAGATAATTATGAAAATGAACAAACAATAATGAGCACCATTTCTTAAAATCCATGACCTTTCATTAATGCACACTATCTCAGAACTAATTATCTTGCTTCTAAAGTTAACTATGTCATTATATAAATAACTTTTTTAAAAGTTTGTAGATGTATCTGAACCTAATGAGAAGTAACTTCTCTTTGTGGCAAATTTGGAAAAAGGCAACTGTCCCTTGTGGAATGAAGCTGTAAGTCAGAGCTCAGCTGCTCCAGGATGTGAACCCCATGCTAACCCCAGCCCTGCCCTGGCTCCCAGGGTGTAACTGGGAATTCCTGTCTTACCTTGGGCTGGAAAGCTCCTTGCAGCGAGCCAAAGGGGCCAGTGGGAGGGATCATGGGAGGAATACCTGATACAGCTGGAGGATAGGAGTGAAACAGCTGCAACACAAAGAGAAGAACATCAACACTGGGTCACCACCAGCACAGGCTGCTGAGGACGACACAGAGAGCATTCCTGCAGAACAGTAGGAAAATGTTACATGGAAAAAACTGAGAAGCATTGAAGTGATCTCATTGCAACAATGTTAGTTAAAGCAGTCGATGGGATGTTCACAGATGTCATGAGATTTAGAGCTTAAAAGCAGTTCCAAAATCAGACAGCCAGTAACCTGGACCTGCCTTGGGCCAGCAGAGCATAAGGGAGATGTTTGCTCCTCAATTATTAATTTTTAAATTGGAGAGAGGCTTTAAATGGTTTCAGTCTGTGATTCGTTTCAAGAGAAAAGGCAGAATATCCTGAGCTGAATGAGACTCAGAAATCTCCTGTTTAAGTGGAAAAAACCCTTACGAGTTCTAGGATATTGTATCATTAAAACTCCATTAGTAGGTTGGGATTTTAATGGTATCTGTAGGAAATGAGGAAAATATGCACAATTCTTACTTCATTAGCCTGTCTGAGAGGATATCCTGCCACATCTAATATTAGCAGACAGACAATCTGATTTGTTAAAGATGAGTATTTAAACAAAATGTTAAGGCAAAAGCTCCCAGAAATATATGGGAGTTTTTTTATAAAGAAAGACTGCTCAGCACAAAAGCGTGCCCATCTCCACTGACCTCCCTGACCCCAGTGCTCTGTCCTAAGGGAATTTGGGAAAAAACGAGAGGCTGCTCTGTGCTAATGCAGACAAACACAAGGGAAACAAGCAGGTAAATTAAACAAATAAATTGTTCCCTGGGAGGGTGGGGGGGCCCAGAGAAGCTGTGGCTGCCTCTGGATCCCTGGAAGTGTCCCAGGCCAGGCTGGACTGGGCTTGGAGCAGCCTGGGATAGAGGAAGGTGTCCCTGCCCAGGGAAGAGATGGAAGAGATGGTTTTTAACATCCCTTCCAGCCCAACCCACTCTGTGATTCCATGATAAACCATCACATCCCAATCTGCCCTTGTCTCTGTGCTCTGCTGGTGAACCTTTGGCTCTTGCTGTGACAAACTCTCCCATTTCCATGAAAATGCTGCTATCACACACCAAACTGCTTCCTGGCAGGAGTCAAGGATTCAAAGCATCACACTCCAAAGCCATTCTCAGCATGAAACCTCTGGATTTCAGAGGAGATGGATCTAAGAGGAGATGGATCTAGGAGAGGATGGATCTACGAAGGGATGGATCTAGGGATGGATCTAGGGATGGATCTAGGAGAGAATGGATCAAAGAGGGGATGGATCTAGGAAGGGATGGATCTAGGGATGGATCAAGGAGGGGATGGATCTAGGAGGGGATGGGTCAGGGAGAGGATGGATCTAGGAGGGGATGGATCAAAGAGGGGATGGATCAAGGAGGGGATGGATCTAGGAGGGGATGGATCAAGGAGAGAATAGATCAAAGAGGGGATGGATCTAGGAGGGGATGGATCAAGGAGAGGATGGATCTAGGAGGGGATGGATCAAGGAGAGAATAGATCAAAGAGGGGATGGATCTAGGAGGGGATGGATCAAGGAGAGGATGGATCTAGGAGGGGATGGATCAAGGAGAGAATAGATCAAAGAGGGGATGGATCTAGGAAGGGATGGATCTAGGGATGGATCAAGGAGGGGATGGATCTAGGAGGGGATGGATCAAGGAGAGGATGGATCAAAGAGGGGATGGATCAAGGAGGGGATGGATTTCAGAGAGGATGGCTGCCAGCTCCACTGGAATTGCCACCCAAAAACCTTAAAGGGTTCTCTGGCTGAGACCAATTCCCCTCTGACCACGGCTGAGCAAAGTTAAACTACTGTGTGCTACTTTTAAGATCAAAATAAATGAGTTAATGGCCAATTGAACAGAAGCAGGACTGGGCAAAGTCAAAGACTGGACATGAGGGGTGGGAAAACACTGAGCAAATCCCATCCCAGAGTAAATCAGTACCACAAAGTTGTGATGGATTTGGATATGCCAGGCATACATATGTGCTTTTCTTCATCATTTTTTCTTTCCACTAGCTTATCTTACAAGGTCATTTATCCATATTGTATTTACTGAAAGCTGAGAAAACATTTCAGAGGTATCAGAAGATTTTCTCACTTCAAAAGCCTGGTATTGAGCCTCCATTCATGTTGCTGCTGTTGTTTTTAATTCTATTTAATTTGGACCTACTCCATCCAATGGTGCAGAAAACATTTTGAGATTAGTTGATACTGAACTGCAGACATTTGAGAAACCATTAAGACACATTTGTCCTCATTTACAATAACTTTTAATGAGTAAAATGTGCTTTAAATTCTCCAGTGTCTTCTGTCTTTAATTCTCTGTGTAATGGACTAATTCTAAGTGATAGGAAAAGATGTAATACTTTATATTCTATTGGCTATGGCTAATAATACAGAATTCTTCCCTCAGTTTTATAACAAGTGGTAAGTTAATTAAACGTGACCTTCCCTCAAGGTCAGAATTATTAATAAAATATAAATAGTTTATCTCCATGATTAATTTGTATCAGTTAAATTCCTCCAGCTTTCAGGATCCTCCTTTCATAGTCAAGTGCTTCCTTCTTCCCAAGTATTCCTTCTCTTTTGAGCAGCAGTCTTCCCTTCCAGCTTTCCCTGGGGAAACATGCAGTGACCACAGCATCCCTTGGCCAGGTGTACGTGATGCTAAACTAGACCTGGCAGCTGCTGCAGGTAAAAGCAAAGCCTCACTGTGCTAAAAGAGAAAAATAACACTGATTTACAACTCAACATTAGCTTCTATGTGAGTTGCACTCCCTGTTCCAAAGCAGATGGATTTTAAGTCTCAATCAGAACCTGTTCTCCTACAAAGTTCACCCACACTCACTGCCAACTTAAGGCTATCTGAATTCCAGGTGTGGATCTACAGTGGAAGCTGCTGTCCTTTGGAACAGCTCTGTGGAAGTGCCACATTCTGACAGTATTTATATTTCTCCTGCGCTGTGAGTGTGCCCCCTGCGCAGTTAAGGGACAGCTCCCATTCCCTGAGCCCTGACCAGTCCCAGGGGAGGGACCAGGGAACACCTGGCTGGCCTGGCCTGGCTGGGGAGGGACCAGGGGACACCTGGCTGGCCTGGCCTGGCTGGGGAGGGACCAGGGGACACCTGGCTGGCCTGGCCTGGCTGGGTCACGGTCAGTCTGTTACCTGACACCACGGGCATCCCCTGGGAGCAGCTGCTCAGTGTCCCACAGTGACCATGGGGCAGCCCCTTCCCAAGGACAGGAGGGACCAGATCCATGCCTTGGCCCCAGCACTGCTCCCTGGCTAAAGGAGCACAGCATGGAGCTTTCCTCATCTTAAAGGGGGTGAGGCCATAACCTCCACAATCCAAGCAACTCCCAGATTTCCAAAAGATTATTCCACTGAATTTGAACAGCAGGTACAGCTGGAGACTTCTGAAATGCTTCCTGTCCTATAATGCCAACTTCTGTGCTTGATTTGTCTAAAATCCATGTGCTATCTCCCAATTCCGTGTTCCTGCTGGGATCCAGAGGCCACTCTGATGATAATCTATCTCTAGAACCCATGTGAAGCTCAGCAAATCAGAGTGCAATTTAACACTGGTGCAGATGAGCAGCAGTGCCCTTTGGAGTGGAAGTGGCAATGTTTGCCCAGTGCTCCTGGAGCTCTGAGCCTGCAAACACTGAGTCCCAGCTACTCAAATGAGGTGCCAGACAAGGACAGAACTGCTCAGGGGCAGGACAGGCTATGAGCAGGGGTTGTGTTTAATCCAGACATCATTGTCTTAACCAGTTTTTTTTGCCCAGTTCCACTTCTAAGCAAAACCAACACATAAAGCCAAATGCTCTGCGGATTTCTGAGTGCTGATGCAGTACTCCTTCTCTCATCAAAATATTGCTCTTGGATTAAGAAACTCTTGCCAGACACCTGCCTCTGCTAATAGGATGAAGAAAATACAACCCAGAGTTCAGCAGCAAATCAATCAGTGGATTTAAACCCTTAGGAACAGAAGCTTTACATTTAACTAGAATTTTAAAAATCAGTTCATCTTGATAAGTAACATTTTTGGTAGCTTAGGTAAACACATCTAGTGCATAGCTGGATTCATGTTGCTGTCATCAAACAGAGCTTTCAAAACATAACAAGCCCAGTGGATCAGATGAGCCTTTGAAATCTGAATAGTAAGACAGGTTTTCAGATTTTATCAAACAAAATATGATAGATTGGGAAAACTATTAGATTATCTATCCCTGAAGGATTTGTCTGATAGTTTGTCAGTTCATTTTGAGTTCCTTAGCAAAAATATCAGCCCAAGGGTTTGTGGCACAACTGAAACACCGAGATGGAATCACTGCTCTCTCCTGCTTCATGGAACAGCCAGCTCTTCTGTCTCATCTTTTCACATCAAACCTGGCTCCAAATGGTGTATGAGCAAGAGATCTTTTGATTGGAAAAGCTGATACTGCATCTTTATCAGAAACAAGCACCACAAATGCAAGCCTTCAAAAGCCAAAGCAACCAAGGACGATAATGGTAAATCCTGGAGTGATGATTAGGGAGAGATTTGACACTGTGCCATTGATTGAGTGGTGAGCCCAACCCACCACGGAAAAGCAGTGAAGTTGGAAACAGAGCAATAAAACTCACACTGTGACGGTAGAAGGGGTCAACTTTTGTAGGATATTTGTCAAACTGCAAAGGGATCAAAGCACAAACTAGTTACTTTATATTTCCTTGTTTTACTTCTGTTGGCAAAATAGAAGACAACTTCGCTTTTATTTGGCAACCAACAGAGAGGAAAAGTACGCAGAAAATTAATTTCCAGTGAATCTGTTTGGGACTTTTTCTCTCTTCAAAGTAAATCAAGATCTTTTCGGGACAGGACAGAGGAGAAGGCCCTAGATTGAACATCCAAGCAGGATGGCCAGAGCCTCAGTCCTGTGCTGCCACCTGAACCTCACATTGTGACAGAGGGACAGCTCTGCCTCTCCTGCCCAGAAACCCCTGGGCAGCACAGGAACCCTTCCCCACAACCTGGCAAATTCTCAGCAATACTTTTGTAATAAAGAATAGAGTTGTGCTCTACTTATCCTCACATTTCTGCCTGGGGTACGCACCATGGGCGGTGCTGGCGTCGGCATGATGGCAGTGGGAGGGATGGCGTGGGGGAAGGGCGTGAAGGTGTGCTGGTGGGTGTGTTGGTGTGTGTGCTGGTGCTGGTGCTGGTGCTGGTGGAACTCTGTCCTCAGGTAGGGCGGCGGGCCCAGCGAGGCGCCGCGGTCGGCGCTCTGCGACGCCAGGAACCGCGTGTTCAGCTCCTGCCGCAGGAGGTCTTGTTCTGAAACACACAACCACAGGGTCACAGCATTAACAGCCTTGGAAAACACCCTGGAGATCATCAGAGTCACAGCATTAACAGCCTTGGAAAACACCCTGGAGATCATCAGAGTCACAGCATTCACAGCCTTGGAAAACACCCTGGAGATCATCAGAGTCACAGCATTCACAGCCTTGGAAAACACCTTGGAGACCATCACAGAGTCACACCATTAACCTTGGAGATCATCGAGCCCAGCCTATGACCCAGTACCACCTTGTCACCCAGACCATGGCACTCAGTGCCACATCCAGTCCTTTTGTAACACCTCCAGGGACAGTGACCCCACCACCTTCCCAGGCAGCCCATTGCAATGCCCAATCACCCTGTGAAGATTTTTTTCTAATGCCCAGCCTAAACTTCCCCTGGCTGCAGCTTAAGGCTGTGTCCTCTCATCCTGTCACTGTTCCCTGGAAGCAGAGCCTGACCCCACCCTGGCTGCACCCTCCTGGCAGGGAGTTGTAGAGAGTGATGAGGTCTCCCCTGAGCCTCCTCCTCTTCTCCAGGATAAACAACCCCAGCTCCCTGAGCCACTCCTCACAGCACTTGTGTTCCAGACCTGTCACCAGCCTTGCTGCCCTTCTCTGGACATGCTCCAGTATCTCAATGTCCATCCTAAATTGGGGGGCCCAGAACTGGACACAGCACTTGAGGTGTGGCCTCATCAGTGCAGAGGAAAAGAAACAATAAAACAACACACACGCCTCTTCTCCCTGCCCTGAGCTCTGGGGCTTTTCCAGGCCTTGTGCCACTTCCTTTGCTGTCTGTGGTAGCAATGCTTCATTTAAAACACCCTGCTGATAAATCATGACACAGCACGGGGTAAGAAATCTCCCTCGGGTCTTCCCTCAGATCCTAAAGGCCAGAGACATTACAAAGTCCACATTTCCCCACTCACCAAGCCTGTTTTCACATTCCTCTGAGCATTTATGGGCATGGACACAGACCTAAACAGGTGAGGGTGGACAAGCAAGCTGGAGTGAGCAAACAAGTGGCTGTTGCTCACATGAGCACCCTGGTGCATGGACACCAAATGATGTTACACAAATGTTCCACTTTCTTCCCCTCAGTGACCTGGTGAGGCCCTGAAGCTGTGGCTGCCCCTGGACCCCTGGCAGTGTCCCAGGCCAGGTTGGATGGGGCTTGGAGCAGCCTGGGACAGTGGAAGGTGTCCCTGCCCATGGCAGGAGTGGCACTGGATGGGCTTTAAGGTCCACTCCAACCCAAACCTTCTGAACACACCTGAGCTCAGCACTGCTGTAAGCTCAGCCAGCACAGACCCTCCCTGCAGCCAGGGAAGCTCTGCTGGGCACAGACCACAACTGAAGGATGACCTTTGCTGTGGGGGGGGTCACAGATTCTCTCTGGGCACATCATGAACTCTGCTGTGTTTTTACTGTGGGTTGAATGAAACAAACCTGGGAAAACCACAGCCTTCCAAAAGCAGTCACTCCCAGGGCAAAGGGAAAGTTCCTGGCTATGTCTAGGTGTTTGTTTGGCTTTGCTATCACTGCGTTCAGCAGTCAGTACGGCCTCTCCCACCAAGAGCCCTCAGCAAAAGGCCCAAACCCCCGTTATTCTGACCAAACCCGGAGCCTGGTGTCCCACACGTGGCTCTTACCTGAGTAGGTGCTACCAGCTGGGTGTCCTGGAACCTGCAGCGTCCCTGACGTCAGCGGGGGTGGCGGGGGCAGAGCCGTGGGAGGGGCAAACATATTGGGGTGGTGTGGGTGAGCAGGGGGCTGCAGGGAGGGAGGGAAGCTGTGCAGGGGGCTGTGGCTGGCCAGGGACAGCGGGAACGGCGACGCCGACGGGTGGTGCGAGATGTGCGGGGGAGGCGCCTGAGTCTTGGCTGGGGTGCTGCTCCTGCTGCTGCTGTTAACGAGAGGAGAAGCCATCAGAGCTCACACGGAGAGAGAAAAGCCCCAAGACACACACAAACACAACCTGA
The DNA here is from genome assembly GCA_037013685.1 of Acridotheres tristis. Classification (NCBI taxonomy): domain Eukaryota; kingdom Metazoa; phylum Chordata; class Aves; order Passeriformes; family Sturnidae; genus Acridotheres; species Acridotheres tristis. Next base: position 1,363,882 of record CM072906.1, read on the forward strand.
ACAGTCCCTAACATCAAACACAGCACGGGTGTAACTCGTGTTACAAACCCCAGGTACCATTTCCTACCCCTGGGATACCCCTTTGTCCAACATCTGCTGCACCTGCTCTGTTATCTTTTACTTCCTGTGGTCCCTGCGCACCTGAGCCGTGTTCTCCCTCACTGCAAGAGGCTGGCATTGTCCCACAGCAGCACAGGGGTGACACACAAAGGAGTAATCAGACCTGTGCATTCATTACTTAATTATCAAGTTCTTTCTACATGATTGCTCCTGGTTCATGTTTTCAGGCAAATGAAGCTCAAAAACAGGGCATTAATAATTTTTTTTTTTTTTTAATGTGAATTACTAAGATGAAAGACTGCAGAAAATGTGAAATGAAGCTAAGAAGGCAACAACAGATTTGTGCTTATTGTACAGGTAACGCTTCTCTCTACCCCCACAATAAAATGAGGTAAGATGAACCAATAAATATTTGTGATTACACCAGCTGCAATTTTTCAGGTTTCATCTCCTACTAATGAGTATTTAAAATACATTCATGGAAGGCTTAATTCTCCTTGTCTTTATTTCAAGTAACGACACGCTTCTATTGCAGTGACTTTTAAAGACCAGCAATACCAGCTTGGTTAAAATCAAATCTGGATCTTAAACACTTCCTAGTCTTTAGTCAAACCATGAGGCAGCCCCAGCGCTGCTTGCCCAGGTCTTGAAGGTCACATCTGCCTGCTGGGAGCTCAGATTTGGAGAATGACAACCCAGGTTAGAGTAAGGGAAACGTGAGGTCCCTGACTCAGAGGGACATCACAGGTTCTTGTGCCCATGGTGTTTGATCTCACTGCTCATCTTCGTTATCCACAGATAAAAAGTGAGGCTGATCTCACTGTGGCCAGGTGAGAGAAAAAACACTGAAGCCTGCAAGGTGTCAGCAGTGCAGGAAAACATGGAAAACATGGAGCTGCGAAGCGCCTGGCGTGTGACTGCTGGTGCTGGGCTGTCACCAGCTGGACCTTGATCGAGGGGCTCCTGGGCTCCTTGCCCCGGGCATGGCAGTGCTTGGAGAAATCAGATATTGACAGGGATGGCAGGATAAAACTGACAGCCTCCAGAGAGCAGCCCAGCCTGCAGGAACTGGGCTTTTCTTCCCCTGATCTACAATGCGTAAAATACAAAAACCCAAAACCCCAAAACTCCAAAAAACCCAAGTATGGCAGGGAAAAAAAATCCAAAGCAAATGAACTAAAAATACTCAAAGTTTATGGGATCACTGGGTACAGAGAGTGATCCTGGCTCATCTCAGGGGAGGAATCAAGATTAAATGCACCAAGTGCCCTTTATTTCCCAGGGATGGGATGGGCGGTGCTGTCACTTCTTTATTCACTTCCCCTCCAGGTCAGACCCAGACCCCTCTCCATGCACTTACCTTAAGCTGTTGAGGCTCAAGCTGCTGCTGTTGTAGGCAGAGAGCGGCTGCGAGAGGCTCTGGGGATGGGGCTGCACCGCGGGCAGGGCCGGGTGTGCCGGGGGCAGCGGCGACTGCGGCCGCGGCGGGTGCTGGCCGGCCGGGGGCTGACCGCAGGGCTGGCCGCAGGGCTGGCCGCAGGGCTGGCCACAGGGCTGGCCACAGGGCTGGCCGGCGGGAGGGCGGCCGGGTTCCTCGGGGGCCGGGGCCGCTGGCCCGGCCGGCGCGGGGGCGGGGCCGCGGCCTCGGGGCGCGGGGCGAGCGCGGGGCTGGGGCAGCGGCCCTCGGGCGGAGGCTCCAGCGGCGGCGGCGTCACCTGAGGACGGGGGTCTTTAGGCACCACAGGCTCAAGTATTGGGTCTTTGCTGCTGTCCTGGCTCTTCTCTTGGCTCCTTTCTAGTCCTGATATTTTGGGGACGGCTGCGCCCCTAGCACCAGGGTTGTCATTGTCAGCAAGTGCGCCAACTCCCACCTCTTTATCTGCAACAACAACGGAGAGAGAGAATGGTTAAACATGAGACACAGGCCGACCCAAAGCCACTGCTGGGCCACTGGCATTCCAGGCAGCTCCATTTTGTTTCCATCAATAACCATCCAGGCAAACATGAAAGTCAGTCAAATGCATCTGGCCCAGTTACTCTCCTCAAAATCGAGCGGGTGGCAGCAGGGAGGACAGGCCCTGTTCAGCGCTCCTGCTCCCCATTGCTGTTGCTCATCATCGCTCCCTCACTGAGGGAACAAACTCGGGGACTGACCCACGGAGCGAGCCAACACCACACAAGCTCTGTGCTTCTCACAGAATGGGTAAGGTTGGAAAAGATCTTTAAGACCACCAAGTTCAATCCCTCACCATGTTCACCACTAAATCATGTCCTCAAGTACCACATCCACACGGTTTTATTAACCGTTCCAGGGTTGATGACTCTACCACTGCCCTGGGGAACTGTGCCAGTGCCTGACCACCCTTCCCATGGGGAAATTCCTGTTGGTGTCCACCCTGACCTCCCCTGGCCCAGCCTGAGGCCGTTCCCTCTCCTCCTGTCCCTGTTCCCTGGAGCACAGCCCGACCCCCCCGGCTGTCCCCTCCTGTCAGGGAGTTGTGCAGAGCCACAAGGGCCCCCCTGAGCCTCCTTTTCTCCAGGCTGAGCCCCTTCCCAGCTCCCTCAGCCTCTCCTGGGGCTCCAGACCCTTCCCCATGACACAAGATCTGAACTTTAAAACACACACTAGCAGCAGCCCTGGCTTTTTTTGGTTTGGCTTAATCACGAAGTGATTTACTTCTATTTCCCAACTCTTTAATAATAATGAAAATAATTATAATTTTAACATCTGTATGTTGGAGTTTTGCTCACCGGGGCTCCACGGCAATTTCCCATTGGAACTGCTCCCCAAACCTTCTGCCAGTGTGGATCTGATCCATGGCAGCCCTTGGAACAAATCCAGGGGAATGTTGCTGAACCAGCACCGGGAAAGGTGCTACCTTGCAGGTGGGGGATCAGGAACCCATTTAGGGCCATATTGCACAACAATTTGGAACAACTGGACTTATACCTTCAGCAACTACAGAAGCACAGCCCAAGGGAAACATGCGAGGTTTGAAGGGGCTTAGGACAAGCTTAGAATTAAAAAAGTGTCCAGTGTTCTAAATAATCCTAAGACAAGAAAACTGCTCCTCCTTCTGCCAGTTTTAAGAGGTAAAATGACTTAAATGCATAATGAAACAATACTCATTCAGAGAAAATTGTTGACAGCTCCTTTGTGCAAACTTCAAAGTAAAGGAGTGAGATTCAGAGGATGGGGAGTGAAGTCTGCCAGCCCATGGCCTGGGCACATGTTTGCCAACCATCACATCCCTGGAGGCAGCCTGGCAGCCATGTGTCACAAACATGGCATCATTTGGGTTTAATTTCATCAACAGATAAAAATAAACCACACCAGGTACCCACTCATTAAGTGTTTTACAGGCCCAGTGCAAGGTTGAACAGCCTGGCAAAGCAGAGGATTTTCATAGTTTGTAGACAGGAGATGGGGAAGAAGGGGATAAAGGGAGGCCAGAGGACGGTAAAGAGAAGAAGGAAGGTAGAAAGAGGGGGAAAAGGTAAACAGGCTTATTTGATGAGGACCTTCTTTAATCACTCCTGGAACACCTATAACAGGCACAGAGGCTCCTCCACCAATTTGGATTAGATGGTTATGGGGGCAAGAGAGAGACTCCAGGGGGATAAAACAGTTAACTCTGCCATATGCCCAAGGTCTATCTCACTGCAATAAACTCCAGGTTCTAGGTAAAGGAAACTTTGCTTGCATTAACTTTTTGGATCAATCCTCTTTGATCAAACATTGTTAGAAGTTGAGAGTGTGATCTACACATGTGTTAAGACAGGTCCCCAAGAAGGAGAGAAATGAGCAACAATTTGTTCAGGAATAGATGGATCTATGTTCCCAGTCCTTGTGGGTGTAGGAGTTACAAGTTTTTGGGTTCCTTGGGTTTTTTTACACAATGGCTTTGAGGACTCAGGCTTGTAACTTGTACATGGCTCTAGCAGGTGATCTGGAAATCCTGCAAAGATGATACTTCCAAATCTACAGAGAACACTCAGTGCATTCGTTAAATCCTTTCTTTTGGTATCTTTAGCCTCTCTCATGTGTCACACGTATTCAGCACAGCTCAGTGCTGGGGATCTGCTCCTCCTCCCCAGGAGAAAAGGGCTGGGAATGCCACTGTCTCCTGGGTGTTTGCTGCTGCTGCTCACATCCCCCTTGCACAGCCCCCCAGTACCCTCCCTGTGAGTCTGCACTTGGAAGATGCTGCCTGCAATAAAAGAATTGTTATTCCCAGTTTCCCACCAGCCATGCCCGTGGGTTCTGCCTCTCCTGTGTGACATCAGTGCACCCACACTGTGCCCCAGCCCAGCTGTGCAGGAGTCTCAGCACACACAGTCCTGCCTGCTGACAATAATGATGTATAAATCAGAACCAATTCTGCAGCCCACTGTATCTATTTGGGGAGGTGAAATCCCCCCTCAGTGATAAACACCACCAATCACAGGTTTCATGAGGAGGGCTGCAGTCTTCATCAACAGCACTTCAAGGTCACACAGACAGGATTGCTCTTTTCCTACCCTGACTGACTGGCTCAGTGCAAGAACTCTGGGGAAAAAAACCCTTAATGTCACTATGACACAGACAACCCAACTTTCTGAGATTGTTTATCACCAAAGGAATTAATCTCCACCCAATAGCTAAGCAAACTAACTTTATTTTCTGGCTGTCTCCACACTCTGCTTTGGATACAGTGGAATTACTGCACTGGGATCCAGGAGAACAGTGACTGTGATGTAACTTTCATGCTGACACAGACTCCCCTTTTTCCACTGGGTTCATACTGCATCCACCAATAGAATAGCCAGCCAGTCTTCTACTGAAAAAGGAATAAAGCCAGAATTTGATGCTGAGAACTGAAGAACATTCACATTTCCCAGACAGGAAAGGCAGCTTTCACTATCTTCCATTCCTGTGCCTTTGATGTGCCTTAAATCTCAAATTCCTCTGTTTTTCATCAGAGGAAATTTCTGTTTTTCAACTCAAACACACAAACTCAAGACACAGAACTCCAGTCCCCTCCACGTGACCCTGCTGTGTCTGTGACTATCACTGGCTTGGCTCCATCACACCAGGGAGCACCAAGGCCACCCTGGGGACTCAGGTGACACATAGAGACTCTGCACCTGGGAGAGCCAGCAAACACTTCGCTCTGGAGACATGGATGTGAGTAATAAATACAGGCTATGTGCAGCTTTCCAGCACTGTCTCTCTTCCTAACATGCAAACCACGAAATTTTGGCCTAAACTCTGTGTTCTGGTTCCTTTGTCCCATCTGGGTGGTCCCAAAGAGTTAAAGGTTGGCCAGGAGTGGCCAGTTGGGAACATCACAGCCATAGGAACAGCTCAGCTGTTCTCCACTGACAAAAAGGCCCTGTTGTAATTTGCCAGATGTGACATTCCCAGAGAATCATCAATGCAGAACCCTCTTGTTGTGCCTGGCCAAGATGTTTGCAGGTGGGTTCAACATGTCTGGGAACACCAGAGGAGGTGCCAAGAGGCAGCAAAGGTTGTGCCATGGCCACCCCCAGCCTGGCCATCCCGAGTGTCCTGGGCATCCCTGACCTTGGGGAATGAAATCCCCTTACACAACATCCCTGCAGGACTAAGTCAAACTTACAGCGGCAGAACTTTTCTTCTAAACATAAAATCATCCAACTTTTCCATGTCCAGGTGTGACACAACCAGGTCTGGAGTGTCATCCAGAAACGAGGCTGTACCATATCCTGTCACTCCTCCTCCTGCCTACATTTGGATTCAGCCTCTCCACTCCTGGCAACTTCAGAGATCAACCCAGAACCAGCACTAAATATTCCACTTTCCTGAGAGGAAAGTTTAGGATTAAGTTCAAAGTTCTTACTGCACAAGTGGGAAATTATAGGAGTTTTCAGTGTTCTGTAGCCCTATCTTTGGGACTGAGCACTCAGATTACCAAAGAAATATTTTATAGCATCATTTAATAATAATATTAATTTTCTTTCACTGCTTTGTTAAGTTGAACTCTTGATAACACTCTATCTGCCTAACTCAAATTTTCTCCAAACTTCTTAATGCAAGATAAAACCCCAAATCTTTCAAGCCCATATTCTCCAGCTTTGCCATGGATAAGTGGGGAGTTGGTACCAAGTGTCACAACCAATACAAACCCCCAGGACATCTCTGGAGTCGTGGAATGCAGGGCAGATCTACCCCACAGACCACCAGCTCTTTACAAGGCTTGAAATAATTAATCAGACTGCAGGCCTGATTGTCCATTTCATATTGATTAGACGTTGGTCAGTGCAGGATGTGGATAGGGAGAGGCAGGTGCCAGGAGCTGTTTCTGCCAGGAGGGAGGAGGCTGGGGGTGCAGCAGCCAACAGGCATCAAACAGGCCCCAGAGCAGCTCAGCTGCTGTACTGGATACACATAATTTGCTAAAAACAATTTCTCATTTTTAGCACACAGTCATCTTTCATCCTAATTTCCAAGGACACTAACAAAGCATTTGATTATGCAAATGAAGAACATGCCTTTGAAAGCACAGTTCCTTGCAGCTCTGTCATCTGCTGATAGCAATTACTCCACAGTGAGCAGGTATTTAGCACAAGTGAACAGCGAGGCTGGTGACACACTTTGTACTTAATTATAAAACAGAGAAGAAAATCATTCAGGACAAAAGATTTTGCTACCTCCTGTTAAAAATGTTTATCCTCTGCACTGAAAGGGATTTAATTGTCAACAATGAAGTTGCAGATCAATGAAAAGAAGCACTTAGTGGGATTGCACTAGATGTTGACAATTCTTCAGTCATTGATCTGCTTCTGGCCTTGATTTGAGAGTGCAGAGTTCTCCAATACTGCACATGAAACCATTTATTTCATCCAGCTGTTAAACAGAACATACTCCATAAATGTAACTCCTATAGCTGTACACTGAGAGCATTTGACAGTACTTATTTATTTTTTTTTTAAATAACATCTTGATTTAGTACAAAGGAATGGGGTAAAGCTTCCTAGAAGGAAGTGAAGAAGGGAATATCCAAACACCCCTGTCTGTTAGGAATCCTAGCACTTTAGTAAGTAGGCAGGAGCTGCAGACAGGTGTAACACCCTCACAGACCCTGCAAGAACTCAATCCTGCTTCAACACACAAAGCCAAAGGTTTTATTTCCAATAAAATCTTTTGACTTCCTAACCCATCCAGCTGGGAATCAATAAATGACATCATTTACTACACAGCCCCAAAGTATTCCACAGCCAGGTCCTGAGGGATGACTGAAGGGGCTCCCAAATGGGCTGGAAAACTTCCCAGGTGGGAAGTGATGCTGACAAAGTCACTGGGGAATATTCTTTACTAATTATGGGTCTGTGATCTAAGAGTTTCACCTTCCTGTTTCAATTCTGCATTTTAATCAAAACCATCTAGGTCTTGTCATGGGAATCCTGCTAAAACACACCCAGATGCACAGAAGCACAGAATGCCCTTGTGAGGCCAGGCTGTGCTTCCCACCCCTCTGGCACCAGCACAAGGCTCTTCCCAAACTGGTGCACAAACCTTGGAGCCAGGGTACAAACCCCACCTGCCCAGCCATGAGCTCTGCTCCTGATCTCTGCTCAAAGACTGCCTTAGACCCAAACACCTGAGAGCTTCTGCCAGGATTCTCTGGGATTGTGGCAAAAACCAGGGGCTTGTTATACACCGAAATCTCAAGAGTTACAGAATCCCAGAATGGTTTGGGTTGGGAGGGACCTCAAAGCCCATCCAGTGCGACCCCTGCCATGGCAGGGACACCTTCCACTGTCCCAGGCTGCTCCAAGCCCCAGTGTCCAACCTGGCCTTGGGCACTGCCAGGGATCCAGGGGCAGCCACAGCTGCTCTGGGCACCCTGTGCCAGGGCCTGCCCACCCTCACAGGGTGGAATTTCTCCCCAGTATCCCATCCAGCCCTGCCCTCTGGCAGTGGGAAGCCATTCCCTTGTCTTGTCCTTCCAGCCTTTGTCCAAATCCCCTTTCTGTCTTTCCATCTCCTCTTTTGGCTGTTACAGGACCACCCTGTGACCCCTCAGTGGGCAGAACAGAAGGTGGGAGAGCATTTCAAACCTGCCCAGAGTAAATGAGGTGACAGTACAAGACAATAATCAATTAAAAACAGAAACCACAGCAAGACTGGATAATTTTCTCCAATTACCAACAAGAACATCACCTCAGCACAGGGTTAACCTGTGAAGAAGACAAGAGGAGGAAAATATCTTGTATTTATCCATCACCCCCCCGCTCCTTACTATTGATTTGCCTTGGCTGCAGATCCACAATATTCCCTGAAATGCCCATGACATCTGCTCATCCCACTGACAGGATTACTTGAATGAGCTTGAACAAAACCAGCTTTCAAAAGCAGCTTGAAAGGTATAACCCAATGAACACTGATCGAATGTAACCTGACAGCTCAGTTTAATATACTGAGGACCACGAAGATGTGTGTGGTATGTTTATACAGCAAAATAACACATCTATTCCCCTTGAGAGGTGTCACACCTCCAGGTCACCAGCCACACAGCCCTGGCTCCTTTGTGAATTTGTTCTTTACAGACAAAGAATTTCTGATTTTAAAAGCATGATGCCAATATAAACAGAGAGCTTAAAAACACTTGCTATCACTAAGATGAAACTCACAACAATGAGAATTCCTGTTTGAAATTACACCTATTTCAGCTCACTGGTGTCTATAAGGAAACTTTGCTGAGCTTCCACATCCCAGCTCCCCCATTGAGGTGACTTTACACTGCTCTCATGCTTGGCACTATTTTCCTTGTATTTCCAATGCTGCAGAGAAAAATATGGATATTGGAGAATTACAGAGTCATTAGAGTTGGAAAAGCTCTCTGAGATCATTGAGTCCAACACTGCCAAGGCCACCACTAACCCATGTCCCCACATGCCAGATCTGCACATCTTTTAACTCCCTCCAGGGGTCCTGACTCCACCACTGTCCTGGGCAGCTGTGCCAGGGCTTATCCAACTGCCCAGGAAGGATTCTTCTGGTCTGGATTGTAGCAACAAGTGCAAAAATGAGACTTCATTGTTTCTGGTCAACAAAGTGTCACATTAAACGTGTTAATTATACATGTCCAGTAACACCCAGCTCTTTGTAAATTGTCTGAATTTCTCGGGACATGAAAGCAAAATTCAAGCAAAGTCAGTGTGATGGTCCTTGTGAGCCACTCCTCACTCCTGAGGCACATGGTGCCTTCAGGGAAGCTCCAGCTGAAGTGTTCCACCCCAGAATCATGGATCATCTGTGCCCTGCCCACACAGATCACTGGAAAGACCCTGTCCAAGTGCCTTTGCACATCACCACGAGCAGTGCTCACCTTCAGGACACACCAACTGACCTGTCCATAGCAAAAACAGCAGAGCAGCAGGTCAGGGTGGTTTTGTTGGGAAGAAGAAGCTGAGCACATCCTGAACACAGCAGCAGGAATGAACACCAGGCTCACAGCACACACAGCACCTCAAGCTCAATTCAGCCCAGAGCCTCATTCATAATCTGAATATCAATAATAAATGGCAAGCAATGAAGATTAAAGTCAGATGTGCCCCCACACTGTCCCTGGATGTGGTTAATGAGCTGGCAGGACACAGGACTGGCACAGCAGTGTCCCACATGCAGAGAGGACACCAGCATCGGGGTGTGGTGTCTGAGGCTGAGGATGGCCCAAACACAGGGATTTTCTATCCAAACTGCAATCATTAGCCTGTGTATAATTCATAATAGCATTTGAAAAATCTCCTGTGCTCCTCACTTTAATTTTGATTCATGTTGTGCCTTGCTGCTGAGGCTAATTATTATCCAGCAATGGTGAATCCAAAGCCTCCAGCCTCATGTGCAGGACGGTGTGGTGTTGCCTCCATGTGACAGGGAGCTGTAATTCTAAAAGGATTAAAAGTTTACCAGCACAGCCATGTAAAGCAGAAAATGAATTGTTCTCTCTTCTCATCTCTGTTTGGAAATTAGATTACAGGCTCCAAGTGAGCTGAAATTCAAAATGAGGCAAATCTTTGTGATTAGCTCACAGGTGGCCAGTGAGCCTTTCTGTGCCTCAAAGCCTGGCAGATTCCCATTAGCTGCAATAATAAAAGAATGTGTACTTATCCCTCAGCCCAAACCCTGCCCTGTGCCAGTACAGCTACCTGCTGTGCTAATCCTCAGAGCTAATATCATCACCCTCAGTTGTGAGCTCTGAAGTTTGCTCAGCTGTCAGTGGTGATATTTGGGGTGTGTGGCTCATCCCTGCCTGCCCCGGGGCCCCACTGGGAAGGAATTGGGGTGCTCACCCTGGCCAGCCCCACGCTGGCAGCAGCTGTGTCCCAGCCCTGACAGCAAAGGCTCTTTATAGAGATAAACAATTTGTACCATTCACCACCAGTGTTTCATGTTCTCTCTGCAGAAGGCAGTGTGAGTGTCAGTACAGCAAAAGCCAGCACATCTGAGCAGAAATCAGGGCTCACAAGTGGAGCTGAACATCAGTGGCCCATTCCATCTGGGATTTTGTCCTCAGTCCTGCCAGCTGCAGATGCAGTGGGACAGCAGGAGCCTCTCACTCAGCCACAACCCACACACAAGGAAACCTCTCCAAGCCCTCCCAGCATGAGGCTGGTTCATATAAGGAATCTTCCTGGCAGAACTGTGATAACTTCTTTATTATTTCTGTAAACACCTAATAATCCTCTGAACCCTGCTAAGCTCTTTACCTTAACATTACCTTCCACCAGGGAGCTCTACAACTCAACTTACAATTTTCTTTTCTTCCTTTTATAGAATCACTGAACCATTAAAGTTGGAAAAGACCTCCAGAGATGATCAAACTTTGACCCCCGTGCACGCTAAACCACACCACGAAGTGCTACATCCTCTTGTTTTTTGAACCCTTGCAGGGATGGAGGCTCCACCACTGCCCTGGGCAGCCTCTGCCAGTGTTTAACCACTCTTTCAGTGAAGAAACTTTTTCCTAATATTCAACCTGAGCTTTCTTTGGAATGTGTGAGCCAGGGAGATGAGAACCCATCTCCTTATTCCGACACTACAAGTTTGCCAGAATATTTCAGGTTAAGTTTATAAAATCTCTTTTACATCAAAAATTTAAAAAACCTGTTGAGCAGTGGTGCTTGTTGACCAGTGCTTGAGGCCCCAACCCTTGGCCCTGCCCTTCCCTGACACGGGGCTGTTTCATGAGCTGATCTGGGGAAACAGCTGGAAATCAAAGTAACCTATTCCCTCTTCATTCCCCTTTTTCTAAAAGCACCCTTTGCCTGACCTGGCAAAGCTTGCTTCCAACAGTGCTGCTGCTGAAGAAATGCCTGGAAAGCTGCTCCTGTCCCTCACCCTGCACAGCAGCACCCGCTGCAGGTCCCAGACCACCACCAAGGCTCCGTGTCAGAGACTCTCTCAAGTTATGCACATATTTAACTGGATGTGAAGGGAGTCACCTCCTGATTAGGCAGCAGCTGATTATGAGATTTGGGGATGAATGTGACACAGACACCTGGGCTCACAGGCACAGCAGCACTGCCAGGGCTGTGGCGTTTGGGGATGGCCCTGCTCAGGATCTCCCAGCCAGGGCAGCAAAGGTGCCATCAAAGGTGCCATCAAAGCTCCCTGCTGGCTGTGCTGCAGCCCCTGGCAGCCACACTGGGTCACTGAGTGTCCTGCAGCTGGGGGTGGTGCTGAGCACCCTCCCCAGGCCAGGATGGCACATGGTGCCAGTGTATGCCACAAGCCCAGGCTGGGCCAGGCTGGAAGGGAGCACAGAGGGTCACTGGTGCCACCTCCCTGCTCAGGCAGGGCCATCCCAGAGCACAGGGCACAGGATTGTGTCCATGTGGCTCTGGAATATCCCCGCTGAGGGACACTCCAGCCCCTCCCTGGGCAGCCTGTTCAGGTTGGGCACTGCCCAGGGCAGAAGTTCTGCCTCCTGTGCAGGGGCAATTGCTGGGCTCAGTCCCTGCCCGTTCCTCTGGTGCCACTGCTGGGCCCTGGAGCAGAGCCTGGGCCCTGCTCTGGCCCTCCCTGCACACAGGGACACCCAGGGCTGAGGGTCCCTCTCAGCTGGGGCTGCTCTCCAGCCTGAACAGCCCCAGCTCCCTCAGCCTTTCCAGCAAGGAATAAGCAGCCTGAATGCTGCAAAACTGCACACCAGGAATTCCCACTTTATCTGAATGACTGGTGTGGAGAGAGAAGAAGAAAATCCCACAGCCATTGAACAGCCCCTCCTCTGGCTCAGTGCTCTGCAGAGCTGGCCTGGAATGCAATATTCCAACCTCTCCCACCTAGCACAGGTATCTGTCAAGAAAGGACGTTTTATTGCTCAACTTTCATTTTTTACTTCAACAGCTGAACAACTCGCATTTTATTTTATTTTATTTTTCCTCTCTCTGTTGATTCTCTCCAAGACCTTTTATCAGGGCACACATCCCTCCACGGGAGCATTACAGCTTGTGCTGAGCTCCCAGGGCTCATCAGGGTCAGAGCAGGGGCGTTTGCAGAGCTGGGGCAAACAGAGCTGCTTCTGTCCTCCCACACCCTCAGGGACAGCCTGACTTCTCTCTCAGTACTCAGCTCAGGGCTACAGCACTCTGGGTCACAGAATCATGGAATGGTTTGGGTGGCAAGGGACCCTAAAGGCCATTCCATTCCATTCCATTCCATTCCATTCCATTCCATTCCATTCCATTCCATTCCATTCCATTCCATTCCATTCCATTCCATTCCATTCCATTCCATTCCATTCCATTCCATTCTCTGCCATGGCAGGGACACCTTCCACTGTCCCAGGCTGCTCCAAGCCCCAATGTCCAGCCTGGCCTTGGGCACTGCCAGGGATCCAGGGGCAGCCACAGCTGCTCTGGGCACCCTGTGCCAGGGCCTGCCCACCCTCACAGGGAACAATTCCTTCCCCATATCCCACCTAAACCTACTCTCTGTCAGCCTAAAAGTAAGAGAAAAAAGGCCATTTCCATAACTGTTTTGGTTTCCAAGAAGCAGAGGAGGACGAGACAGATCTAATCCAAACATCCTAAAATCCATGGGGCTGCAGGTGGCAGTGTCCAACAGAAAGCTCAATTCCTTATAAATCATGAACAACCTCCACCTGTGGCATGAAATACCCACCCTGGAGTGAGGGGAACCGTGACAAATAACATTTATTTATGTTTAAGAAAAATACTTTAAAATTGGGAAAAAAACTCCAGACACTTTCAGTTTTATAGTATTTTCAATTATTTTCGCAAAGGGAGGTAAAACTAAACCCAAACGTTTACCGGGTGCTTGAAGACCAAATCAAGCACATATGATGCTTCAACAGCAGCCCAGTGAAATAATCAATAACCTCCAATTCCAGTTATTGACTTTTGCACACCCTTGCAGGCATGAGACTCCAGATGAAGGCACTAGAATCACCAGATTGTTCAATTTGCTCTTGCTCGGATATATCACACTGACATTTTTATGATGGTGTGTGGAAGCTTCTTTGAGAGAAGCTCTTGAAAGTCAGAGTGGACTTCAGCTCCCCAAATTCTCTCTTTTACTTCATTTTGGGATGCAGGGCTGATTTATGCATCATGGAAATATGAAATATTTCCCTCTCTCTATTTTGTCCTCTCTTACAGCTTGAAGGAACTTCAGGAATAAAGACACCTGTTTAATCACATCAGAGTTACAGAAGATTACACATCTATGAACTGCATTACCACGGAAAAAAAGTGCCTTTGTGTGCCCCACACACCTCCCTGCAGTGTGGGATTGGCTTCCCTGACACCCATCTCGTCTTTTTATGAGACTGTTTCAATAATATAATTCTGCACTCTCTAACAGCCACAATAACAACTTGTTTGGACCACTGTGAACCAGCAAGAGCTCATTAAGTCTTAGAGAATGTTTGCAGCTGTTTTGGCACGGGTGTGATTTGTTATGACACGGGAAAGCTCCATTATTTCACCAGGTTTAATAGGTAATAGATATGCCCAAGCACATCCTTCTTGCAAGGCTATGAGGAGCTTTTAGCAATAACCCTTGAGGATGTATTGGGCAAACTCATCTTGCAACATCTTCAAATATATAGAGAAAATGATGTGAACTATGGAAAATCACCGTGATTCAGGGACAGTGCACTAGACTAGAAGATTAAAGTTCTGCTCCAGCTCCCTCAAGATGCTGTTAGGTCAGTGCTTGGCCCTGTTTCCTTTTCCAGGATTTAGATTATGAGCTTTCCAGGGCAGGGGCTGATGTAAAACAAGAATCAACTCTTGCTTAAGGCCTCTCTGTATTCATTTCATGAGAATAATAATAAGGATTAAAAAAAAGGGTCAAATTCAAGCTTGGCAGAATGCCAGAACTCCTCACTGTGGTTCAAAGAAAGCATTTGAGTAAGTAAATGTAAGATATAATAATTTATTTCCTTGCACTATTCCCTGTTGTGTTTGAGATGTTTGAGAAGTACCTCGCTGGGTTTTTTCCCTTTGCTGTGAAGCTGACAGCCATGAGCCATCAATAACCATGTCCTGAGCTCATGTACCTGGTTTTCCATGGGGCCCTGTCAACCACTGATACATAAAATCATATATAATCCTTACACAACATGCAGAAAGGCTGAAACTGTGCTGATCTCCAGTGCAACAGAGAATACACAGAATACACAGAAAATCAATAGAAATACACAAAAAATCAATATAAATACACAGAAAATCACGTGGGCCCATTAACACTTAGAAAGAAATGATTGTGAGCTCCATTCAAAAGATCAGCCCAGGGTGAGACACACATTTATCCCACACGTGTGTGCACACACTTGCTCACCTGTGCACAGGTACACACGTACACAGCTGTGGCCATTGGCCCTGTGGGGAGGATTTATTTTAATTATCATCAAGACAAGGCTGCCAAATTGATTCTGGGGAAAGGAGGGAGGGCAGCACAAGTAAATGGTTCTGGCTGCAGGTCAGGACCCACACTGGCTCCTCACCCTCCACGTCTGGAGGGACCCAGCCCCTCCTGCTCCCAGGAGATGCCAAGCCTGACATTTGTGTTGGAAGCTCTCCAGCACTCACTTTGAGCTTCCTAAGGTTTGTTTCTGACTCGAAGGGGGAAAAAAATCCTGTTTAACATTTACCAGCTACCACCAGTTTTACTGGAAACTGTTGAAAACGTTTAACAGCTCCTCGGGAGGGGTGAGGTGGTGCCACGATGAATATATGAAGTGTTTTGTCTAAGTTACTCTTCTTCAAGCAAGGCTGAAAAATGAACTCTAGATACAAAATGAGTTTAGAGATGAACAGAAGGGTTTAGGAGACACAAAACTCTGTGGCCCAGGAAATAAGTACAGGAGGAGATCACAGAATCCCAGAATGGTTTGGGTTGGAAGGACGTTAAAGCCCATCCCATTCCACCCCTGCCATGGCAGGGACACCTTCCACTGTCCCAGGCTGCTCCAAGCCCCAATGTCCAACCTGTCCTCGGGCACTGCCAGGGATCCAGGGGCAGCCACAGCTGCTCTGGGCACCCTGTGCCAGCCCTGCCCACCCTCACAGGAACAATTCCTGCCCAATATCCCATCCAGCCCTGCCCTCTGGCACTGGGAGCCATTCCCTGTGTCCTTTCCCTCCATCCCTTGTCCCCAGTCCCTCTCCAGCTCTCCTGAGGCTCTGCTGGCACTGCTCAGCCTTGGGGAGTCACAAGTGACTCCAACAAAGCCCAGTGTGTGCCCCTTCCTCTCCCACACGACTCCATCATTCCCTCCCTTCTTCCTTAATGACAGAACAGATCTGTGGCCATTCCACCTCTCCTTCCTGAACTCAAAATCTCTGTCCTTCCTCCTCCCAGTTCCACACATCACCAGGCTGGAGCTCCTTCTTCACAGATCTTCTTCCTTGGTGCCATCGTGGCACAAACCTGCCTGGCATGAAAATTTACCAATCTAATCCTCCCTCCTTCACAAAGACCAGATTAGCTCCAAGTTGTACACTCCTGTTCCTTAAATTTCCTCCTTGTCACAATGCCATGGGAAGCTCTTAAAATCACAAAAGAGCCTGAGGACATCCTGATGCCTCCCCTTAAGAACAGAAAGCAGCCCACAATGCCAAGATAAAGCTGAGGTATTAAACTAATCCTGACCTGGGCATGTGCCTGCAGCAGGGCTGGTGGCTGCAGCTCGGGTTTGCTGAGTGGCATCCCCTGCTCTAGAAGAACTTGTGACACACTTGTGCAAGTTATCAGCTACAGAGAATCCAGCTCAGCTCATGATTTAGCCACAGGAGCCCAGGGCTAATGAATCCAGCCCTGAATCCAGGCTGGCTCTTTGTGGCAGCCGTGGCCACCAGACACAGCTCCAGAGAGGGGAGGCTGCAGGGCACAGATGGGGCATCCCAAACCACGACCTCCTCCCGGGCTGAAGGGACAGCCCCACGTGCAGGGGCTCCCATGTGCTGGCTGCACAGGTGATGGGTCCCTCTCAGGTGAGACTCTGGAAGCTCCTGCAGCCGAGCTGCCACCTCCTCTCAGGATTAAAGCCAGGATTAAAGCTGCTCTTACTCAACAGAAAGGAAAAACCTCCCTGAGCTTGAATAAAACAGCAAAGCCATTGCTCCCAGCCAAAGACCAGAGCATATTTATGAACCAAGTGATCTTCTTTTCACCCACAAGGCTGGAGAGACCACGGGCACTGTGCTCGTCCCTGGTAAAACCCACAGTGGCACATTGGTTCACCTCTCCTCTGCCCCACACAGCCACAAACCCTGCCTGCTGCCCAGCTCCCTGTGGCCACACTGCCTTGCACAGATCCATCCATCCATCACGGGGACCAGCAGGATCTGCTGGAGGAGGGCAGGACACGTCACTCCCTGCACACAAACCCTCTCTGGATCACCTAAAGACAGCTCAAAGCAATCTTTGCAAAACCAGGTTAAATATCAGTGCATGACATCTAGCACTAGCTTCTCTGAGTTTTTATTTTTAAGATCAGATAAAAAAGGAAAGGGAGATTTTCCCCTGAATGTCTCTTTAAAGATTTTCCAACAGCTTACACACAAAGCATTTAGACACTTTAATTTCCACTCCAATATGAATACTCTAACCCCAAATGAAACTTATTAAAAATTAAATTCTTATATTAAGTTTAAGATGCGTCTCTTTTCTCCCCAGGTCCCATTAAACACTCTCCCTACGCTCTGTTTAGAAGACAGAAGAGATCCTAGAGAATATTTACAAAGAGAACAAAACCCCCTGAGGGTTTTTATGTTACTACAACATTAATCTATTTTAATCACACAACAGATTAAAAACAAACAACATTAAGTGGTGCTGCAAAGTACAGACCAAAAGCCTATCTTTGTTGCACAAAAAAAAAAAAAACCAAAAAAAAAAACCTCAGGAAAAAAATGAAGTGCTTGGAAATAGGGTTATTATGATATTCCACAGAGACAGAGCACAGCAAAATCAAGACTGGGCCACAGAGCTATGGGTGGGGAGAAGATCACAGAATCACAGAGTGGGCTGGGTTGGAAGGGACTTTAAATTCCATCCAGTGCCACCCCTGCCATGGCAGGGACACCTTCCACTGTCCCAGGCTGCTCCAGCCCCAATGTCCAGCCTGGCCTTGGGCACTGCCAGGGATCCAGGGGCAGCCACAGCTGCTCTGGGCAACCCATTCTAGGATTACTTCAGCAGTTATTTCTGGATTTAATCAGAGTTGATGTCCTCACTACTTCCTCCAAGGCAATCCCAGCCCTGTTCTCACACTGTGCCTTTCCCATGTGTGAGCATCCCCCTGGCCATCCACAAACCGTGACCTGAGCTGCCCTTGGGGGATGGAGCCCAAGGAGCACAGCCTGTTCCTCAGGGCTTGTCCTGAGCAGCTGCTCTGAACAGCTCTGGTATCTATCCCAGACTCTAAGATTTTATTCAGCCTTTAATTATTTACATCTATTTGGACAGTGTTGGTGCAGTGAACTGAAATATCTATCAGCTGTCCACAGGTCACTCCCCTGAATCATCCCAGTGCATTTAGAGGCTGGGGCTGCTCATGGATTGTTCACTCCTCCAGTAGCTCCATCTCACTGGTGCTAACACAGAACCTCCTCTGCTGCTGCTGGGGCTGTCAGTGGCCTGGAGATCTCATCTGATGCTTAGGGCTGTTTTTCTCATTTTGAATAACCTAGATAATTGTGCTTTTGTAATTGAGTTTGTCATCTCCCTGCCCACAGACTCTTGATGAAGAACAGCAGCATTCTCTGGGATCTTGCTGCATCCCAGATCAGATCCATACACTCAAATCTTTCCAACAGTTACAAGCCAATGTGCTCCACCACAATTTTATAACCACCTTTGCCCAGAAGACATTGGATGGAAGCAGTTATGCTGGAGCTTGAAATTATCTAAAGAAACCTCAAAGAAAAAAAAGAATTGCTCTTGTTCAAAGGCAAGGAGCTGCTAAGATCCCCTGAAACAAGTGGAAGCATTTCACAGGGATGCTCTGATAATACAGGGTGCTCCAGGCAGCCCTTTTATCTCAACACTGCCAACTCAGCTGCCAAAGCAACCACAGCGTTCAAGGCAATGATTTGTGTGGTTAGTCCAGATTGACCAGGAGATACAGCTCACACTGTGGGAGCAGCTGCAGTTGTTTCTGGCAGCATCACTACAGGTGTGGAAGGGGGAAGGTGCAGGGGGTTCTGCACAACAGTCCTATTAAAATCTTCCACTGTGTTTATTCAGTGGATTTACTCCCAACATGGTGCAATCCCTGACAGGATTTGATTACTTCATCCCAACATTCTTTCTTCCCAAACCAGCTGCTGCAATGGATAATCCATGTTCACTGTGGAGGACAAA
Source organism: Acridotheres tristis (assembly GCA_037013685.1). Taxonomy (NCBI): domain Eukaryota; kingdom Metazoa; phylum Chordata; class Aves; order Passeriformes; family Sturnidae; genus Acridotheres; species Acridotheres tristis. Next base: position 1,382,804 of record CM072906.1, read on the forward strand.
GGGGAGGAATGAGCAATCCCTGCCTCTCGCTGCACTTTGGGGTGTCTCTGTCCAGGCTGGGGGCAGGCAGGGAGGGCTGCTGAGCCCTGGCAGGGAGCACTGCAATCCTGCTGCCCTGCCTGGGATCCAGGGGAGATCCACCTCCCTCCCTCTCCAGGACCAAGCACTGACACACAGCCCAGGAAAACACTCCTAAAGCTGTCAGAGCATGTGCAGCACACAGAGATTTCCATCAGTGGCTGGAAACGTTGTCATGCCAGACACATGGAGTGTCTGCCATCTGTCACCTCTTGGGTGACACTGGTCAGGGATCCCAGGAGTGACCAGGCCTTGGGAGAAGGAATAAACCACTTGTGGTCACAGCAGCAACACAGGCACAGTCCCAGACATGGGACATATGGACAGGACAGAGAGGATGACACAAGGACTCAACTAATGGCAAATATGCACAAGGTGTAAATCTCTGCTTAGGTGAGATCACAGAATCCCAGATGGTTTGATTTGGAAGGGACCTCAAAGACCATCTTATCCCATCCCCTGCCATGGCAGGGACACTTTCCACCATCCCAGGCTGCTCCAAGCCCCATCCAGCCTGGCCTTGGGCACTGCCAGGGATCCAGGGGCAGCCACAGCTGCTCTGGGCACCCTGTGCCAGGGCCTGCCCACCCTCACAGGGAAGAATTTTTTCATATCCAACCTAAAGCCATTCTCTGTCTGTTTGAAGCCATTTCCCTTTGTTCTGTCACTCCAGGCCCTTGGAAATAAACTCCCTCCATCTTTCTTGCAGGCTCCCTTCAGGCACTGGAAGGTCACAATTAGGAGATCCCTCAAAGCTTGAAAAAACTTTGTAGTGTTTTCAGTCTCAAGTATAAAACCCACCACAAGTCAATACCCCCTCTTAATAACCTGCCTTAAAAACCAGAGGATGTATATTCAGGGCTTTCTTTATTTGCATTGCAGTTTTTAGCCTCATGAAAGGGAATGCCTTTCACATAATGCTATTACTTCAGGATCTAAGATAACAACAAAAAAAGATGATGAGACTTCTGATAAAATCATGAAAGGCAGTAATGCTGCATCTTATTACCACTCCATGGTAATTCAACTTCTCTTAGTAGTGGTAAGGGCCTCTCAAACAGCAGACAAGAGCTATTGTTGAGCTCTGCTAATGATGCAGGAGATGGAACCATGAGGCAGCCGAAGCAGCAGCTCCTTCCAGGGCCACACACTTGGCAAGGTAACATTATCTCTGCATTTCACAGGTTTTCACAGTAAAAAATCACTCTTCAAAACCATATGTAATAATATTGTGAATGAACTTTAAGCTGCTTAAGTAACCATCAGCTCACAAAAGGAAGAAATGAAGTAGCTGTGTGTGGTGAATAGGTGGTGTAAATGTGTGTCAGTGCCACCATCAGTGGCTGAATCTCTGCAGGGGTTTTCCATTCACCTGTTTGAAACTGCAGAGGCACCATACTCACACCTGGATTTGAACCAGCTGCTGCAGCTAGGAGACATCAGCTTTAAAAAATACCAGTAAATTCTTGAGGATAATAAATGCTCAGCTCTGTGTTTATCCAAGCTCCTGGCACAGCACCTTTGAGTCACAGAATCACAGATGAACTCAGGTTAGAAAAGACCTCTGCAATCATTGAGTCCAATCATTAAAAAGTGAAAAATTACTTTCAGATCATCCCCTCTCACACACCACAGTGTGAGGACAGGACACTTCCCATCCTGACCCTTTAACATTCCAAGTGTTCAAGTATCCACCCAATGTACAGCTCCAAAGGATCCCCCAGCACCACGTGGGAGTGAGTGTGGATGTAATACTGACACAGGAGGAAAAGCACCACTGTTTGCAGCAGCAACACAAGGGTGACATCTCAGCACTCTCCCAGTCAAAGGGCTTGGGGCAAAGAGTGAAGAACGTTTTTATTCTTCCTATTCCCAAAATAATCCTGAGTATCCATTCCAGAACTCCAGTTTTGGATATCAGGAATGACAACAGAGCAGCTCATTGAAGTAAAAGTTATTCAGGGAGGAGTATTTCATCCAAATAAGTGCAATGAGTAAGGAAAAATATACTTTCTCCACTTGTGCTGTTTTCTTGAAATTTAATTTTCAAGGGATTCTTGATGCCAGCCTTTTCCCACACCAGTTTGCAGTCAGGCATCATTAAGTCTGGGAGTTGAGGCTGGGCTACCATGTGTAGCCTCCTCTTTGCTAAACAACTGCTGTCCCACACTAAAAACAATAGAATTACTCTTACTAAATGGATTTCACTTTTTTTAAAAACAGAAAAACACATTGTCTTCTAGACTTTAAATTCCAATACAGCCAACTAAATTAAAACAAAGTACACACTGCCAAATGTTCTCACTAATAAGACTAAAATCACTCTAGAAACTGAACATCAGTTAATCTTCTAGCTAAGAATATCACGTAGAGAAGACAAGAGCATCTTGCCAGTAATCTTAAAATGAAGACTGATAAGGCAAAGAAAACCCTCACAGCAGCTTGTGCTCCATTAATGTTCTCGTTGGTGGTTAATACACCCAGCACCAAGGGGTGCTCACTGACCCAGGACCACAGTGCTTTTCCAAAATCATCCCCAGGAAGGAACAGTCCAGAAGGATTATATTTAACACAGTACCACTTTCAGGCTAAAAAAGTGCTTTCAGCTGCTAAATCTCTTTTGAAAGAGGCGGCCTCGTGTTTGAGCATCAGCCCCTGCTTCTGTTGTGTTGTTGCTGGAACAGAGGAGCAGAGCTCTGAGTGCTGCCCTGTCTCCTGGCTGGACACCCCAGGCTGGCACTCCTGTCCTGGCATCAGTCTGGCTCCATCCCCATCCCCATCCCCATCCCCATCCCCATCCCCATCCCCATCCCCATCCCCATCCCCATCCCCATCCCCATCCCCATCCCCCATCCCCATCCCCCATCCCCATCCCCATCCCCATCCCCATCCCCATCCCCATCCCCATCCCCATCCCCATCCCATCCCATCCCATCCCATCCCATCCCATCCCCATCCCATCCCCATCCCATCCCCATCCCCATCCCCATCCCATCCCATCCCATCCCATCCCATCCCATCCCATCCCATCCCATCCCCATCCCCATCCCCATCCCCATCCCCATCCCATCCCATCCCCATCCCCATCCCCATCCCCATCCTCACTCCAGGGCAGATGGCACCCAAGGGCTCCCAGGGGACACGGGCACTGCACAGCCATGTGCTTGGGGACTGGGCTGGAGCAGGGCAAGGGCCATGGGCTGGAGCAGGGAAAGGGCCATGGGCTGCTTTGGGATCCCCACAGCTGCTGCAGACTCCAGGGAAATCCCTTCTCCAGCTCCTGGGACAGCTCAGCCCCTGAGTGACCAAGCAGAGGACACACCACCACTGCAGCAGCAGAGGGAAATGAGGAAGGTCAGGAATGTGGACCTGTTCTGAGCCTCTGCAATGCCTTCCTGGAGAGGATTTAGCTCCTCTGGGTGTGCTGGGATGAATCCCAGCCAGGACAAAGCCACAGCAACATCTGGCTCACCAGGAGATTTCCATGGTGGGCCTCCTGTCCCAGAGCAGATACTCATCACTGACCTAGGCTGTTGTCAAGCTCATTAAATTAACACATCTTGACAAACCTTACCCATACAACCACAGCTGAAATGAGTTTCAGCAGCTCTTCTCTTAGAGATCGAGGGGAGTTACCAGCCAAGCCCAAATGTGAACAGAACCTAGACAAGAGCTAAAAAGCAGAGGAATTCCAACCCTGCCTCTCATTTGCTTCTTGGAAATCTATTTCTTAGATAACTAAAAGGCAGATAGAAAAGGATCTGCACTAAGTAGATCATTTGTTTTCAGAGATGTAAGTGACAAATGCTGAATTTCTTTTTCATCTTGTCTTGAGTTGCAGCAAACTGTCACTCTTACATGGGCAGCAAGGGAAAAAAATACTTATTATTAGAAAACAATCACTGCCAGATCTGATAACAATCTGACATTAACAACAGTGGGGATTCTGCTGCCAAGGATGTCATTGTGTTATTTAGAAAACAAAAAAGGAAAAATTCCTGAGGGGGGAAAGCACACAAACAAATAATTGCTTTATATCCTATTAATACAGCTCATGCCTCCCTCAGAAAACACTTACAGTCCTGCTCTCACCTTCCAGAGCAAGTTACCAAAGGACATTCAACATTCCTGAGTTTAACAAAAACCAATCACAACTGTGCTAGGACCTGCCACAAACACAGGGGATGATGTTTTTATCCAGCCATTCTACAGTGGGACATGACCTCCTTTTTGCAGTGGCTCCTGCTCCCCATAGCCAAGGCTGGAAGGATTTACTCCCTCCTCTGTTTTTCCACTCTTAATCCCAGTTTGCAGCACCAGCTCCAATGGCAGCACCATTCACACAGCCAACCACATTACAGAGGTCAAGATCAACTTTTGGGTGACTCGAGTTGGGTACAAAACTCTGCACTTGGCTTCTGACTTCCAGCTTCAACCAGTGGGGGATCTGCCAACCTACTGACCCCATCCAAACCCACCTAAAGCCTTTGGACAGCAAATATTTTGGCTGTACATTCTGAGGATGCACCTAAATGGGCCTAAATGTGCACAGGCAGTAACAGCATTAAGTGAGTGGTAAAATACCAGAGGGCTTTTGAGTTTCACCAAAGGCTGTAAGGATAGTTCGACTCCTCCACAACAGGTTAAGAAGTCACTAAAAAAAGAAATCAGACCTAATCACAGCATTGAAAGGGCCAGAAAACCGTGTGCATATCCAGATGCATCTAAATAGGTGAAGTAACTATCTAGATGGTTCAAATAAAGGAAGACAATCTTTCATTTGGGTTTTTACATGTGTCTTGTCAACCACAGAGGCACTGCAGCTGCTGAAGTTCCTGTATTCACTGAAGTCACTAAGTTCATTGAAGTTCCTGTGTCCACTGCTCGTGTTGAATTCACAGCAGAATCCTTCCTTGTTGTTGGGATTTTTTCACTAAGTTGATGCTACAGTGTGCACTGCAGTTTCTTACTGAGTTTTTATTTGTTCTTAGATTTTACAACAAAAGGCTTTTTTAGACAAGTTCAGGTTCTGTGTGCGGACAAAGTGGGGACTTCAGTGGGGTATGTGGAAAGATACATTCTCCCATCTGAAAATGAAGTTTTGTTTCTTCAGTGGTATTTTCTGGAGGTCAAAAATAAACCTTTATATCCTGCACCATTCTATATTACTGTCCTCACCCCTTTGTAATGACTCCTTCGAGTTAAACCCTCAGCTGTGCCCCCAGGCTCACAGAAGCCACTCCAACACTGAAAATGGGATAAAAGCTGCAGCCAGGTCTTAAGCACATCATAGAAATCTCTGTGTCTTTAAAGGCCCAAGAATCCTCTGCATTCTCATGGCCATTCCCAAACACAGGCAGCCACCCAGTAGCTGTGACAGACACAAGGCATGTCCTGGCTTGCTCCACATTTACACACGGTGCTGGATTCAAACCAAGACACTGCCCAGGACTGGCTGGGGCAGCAAAAAGCTGCACTCACAAAGAACCACAGGAGCCTCCAACAGTGACAATGTCTGAGCAGGGCTGAACCCAGGGGCGCAGAACATGGGATCATGGAATCCTAGATTGGTTTGGGCTGGAAGGGCCCCTAAAGATAATCTCATTTCACCCCTCTGCCACGCACTGAACTTCATCAAGCTCAACCCCTCCACCAAACACCAAACTTCCTGAGGACAGATGCCCAAATCTCACTGATGGTCCCTGTCCCCTCCATTGCTTTAAAAGGCTTTTGCAGGATGAATGTCACAAACAGGAGAGTCCCTGGCTGGACTTTCTCCTCCCCTGTGCTCTTCATGGTCCTTGTTTCGTTCTGGTTGCTTGGTTTGGGTTTTTCCCTGCAGTGGTGGAACAGAGCTCGTGGATGTGTGACCCTGACAGCCTTGGAGCTGCTCCTGCCCCAGCCCAGCCCTGGGAGCTCTTCTCCCCACACTCTGCAGCTGATGCCTCTGGAGGGTGACCTGGGCACCGACTCTTCCCCGATGCGAGTGCAAATCACTTGCCAAGTTTAGTTTCATTTTGACTGTGCCTACCAGGGAAGGGTCACTTACAGACTCCATCATCTCCTTCCTTGTCTCAAAAGATTATAATTTGTCCATTGCAATTCACATCAGGATGCAATTTGGCAGGTAAGTTAGAAGTCTGGAGGCAATTATTTTTCTTTCTTTGGAGAAATGGGTTATATTCATTCAGTTATTTCTCAGTTATTTATTTTAGATGGAGCACAGGGGGGGAAAAAAGGGAAAGGAAAACAAGATGGGTTTAGATTTTATGATAGGATTGACACGATGTTTTGACATCTTAGCAGGGTTGATTATACTGATATATGCAATCCATGCATCTAATTCTACACGAGAGGAAAGGGCTGTAACAGGAGTGTCTCAGCTCTTACATCCAGGTATTCATGTGCCAATGAAAACAACCATTATGGCAAATCCTTAGGACTCACCCCCATAGAACAGTCACTGTTATTATTAGCCAGTGTAAATCACCTCATTTGTAACAGATGAAATTTCTTCCTTTGAATCTGATGAGTGATGTGCTGCTCTCAGCTTACCAGGAAACACCTTTCTTATACCAGTGACTTTCCTTAGAAACACAGCCAAAAACTACATTTAAATTATACTTCGGTTTTTACAGCAGCACAAGTGACAGGGACCTTCCTGCCCATGAGCTGCCCCTGCCTGGACCTCTCCTGCCAAACACACCCCTGATGTTCACACCATCATCCAGCCTTGCCAGTGCCTATGTGTTCTCTGGACACCACAAATTAAAGGGTTAATGTCCAGATCTAAAGAATAACCTGGACGACACAAGAAAGGATTAAATATGGATGAGTGACTTTTCCCCACCACAGCCTCCCTGTACAGCTTTGGTGGACTCTGGTGGAGGTCAAGACAGTTTTCCAGCTGGATTCTTCCAGACCCTGCTACATTACTTATATTTTCACTATTTTCATTATTATCTCTCTACCCTATAAAATAAACCCTACAAACCCTATAAAATATGGTTTCCACATGGCTCGAAGAATAACTACCAGAAGCCTTCCCTTTTCTCATTTGTGTCACCAGATGGATTTGGAAAATAATTTCACTGAGCCCAGATCTGTCAGTGGGTGCCAGGATGGACTCAGCCCTGTGTCACCCTTTCACACTGTGCAGAATGGTTTGGGTAGGAAGGGACCTTAAATATCATTTATTCCCAACCCCTGCCATGGCAGGGACACCTCCCACTGTCCCAGGCTGCTCCAGCCCCAGTGTCCTGCCTGGCCTTGGGCACTGCCAGGGATCCAGGGGCAGCCACAGCTGCTCTGGGCACCCTCACAGGAACAATTCCTGCCCAATTTTCAATCTCACTCTACTCTCAGTTACCTTCCTATCAATCACTAAACCCACTCCCAAGCTCATTTCCATTTTAAAAAGCAGATTATTAAAAGAGTGGTTCCAGAACTCCCATTTATTGGAGCAAGAGATTACTTATTTTGGCAGTTAAAAAGAAGATGCAGTAAGTTTTATTTCAGCCAATTAAAGAAGTTCCATGTGAGCTCCCCCTCAGCCCCAACCAATTCCACGTGAACACAGCAATGTGCAAAGCTGCCACTGAAACAGTTCAATGAGCCTTAGCCTAGAATAAATTTGCCAGATCAGATCTTTACTTGAAAACTGAATTTTAGGAAACTGCAGCTTTCCTTGCAAATCTTTTCAGACACCGTGCCCTGTAAAACAGCCAGTGAGATTTCTCTGACATTCCAGTGGAAGCCTAAGTTTTACCAGAGAGGCTGCAAAGATTTAAAGTCACAGTATAATTTCACCTCCAGGTTCTGGGGCCCACTTCCCTTATCAATTAACCTGTCAGCCGACAGTCGGCTCTAATTAATTAAATCCTTTTTTAATGAAAAGAATTTGCCTTGAGCACAGTCTGTCAGCTCCAGAATAACTCTCCAATTGGGACATGTCACAGCAAACCCCATTAAATATCTGCAGGGAACCCAACACCAGCAGCAACCTCACACTCCCCTTGGCTTCTGCAGACACATCTCGTGTTCCATGTCTCTACCCTGCTGCCACAAGAGGATCTTTCCAACAAAAACCTGCCCTTGCATTCGGCCCTGATGCACCTTTGTTGCAGCTGCTTGCAGAAGTTATGTCTGTGGATCCATCATCCCAGAGCAGAGAGGCTCCCAGATAAAATCCTTACACCAGGGGCCTCTGAGAGCACCTTTTGTGGGGAATACTCAGTGTCTGAGATGGAGATGTCTCAAAATGCACAGAAGGAGTCATCCAGAACCCTGGCTCCAAGACTAAGATTTTAGATTACTTCTTGTAAAATTACAGTGACTTTGTGGATTCCCTGGACACTCAGCTTTCACAGACACACCACACTGCCATCCTCTGGAAGAGCCACAGTTTGGAAAAACTCCCCACACACCATCCCTGTGTGTGCATTCCCCAGGTGGGAGGAGATGGACACAGGGAGCTTTTCTCTGGGTGTATTGCATTAGAAAAACAGGGATAATCCCTATGCTAATGATCCCCCTGCTCCCCTTGACTTCAAAGAGCCTGGGATCACAGCTGTAATCTTCTGCAAGTGTTAGCAAACAAAATTACAAGTTTTAACTCTACAGGTTCCAGCAAATTCCCCTTGCCCTCAGTGCAGCAACAGACTTAAAAATAGATGTAATGAGCAGCTTTAGATCTGCATAAATCCCCTCTGGAGTTCATTAATGATTTCATTTCTGGCAAGACACCATGTCAAACGAGGGAGCATTATTAAAAACATACCTGGATATATGTACCTTAAAGTGCATTCCTGCAGATGCTCAGGGAGAAAACGAGGCTGTGCAATTTTGGTTTACCTTTTAAAAAACATGATTATAACGGTGTATAACTCTAAAGCCTTTTGTTCTCAGAACTAATTGCAGCTCTCCAAGGGACGCTTGAATCTGCAATTATTTTTATATTTGAGAAAATGGGATTTGAAGGTTTACCATGGAATTATGGAGTGGCTGGGTTGGAAGAGACCTTAAAGCTCATCCTATTCCACCCCTGCCATGGCAGGGACACCTCCCACTGTCCCAGGCTGCTCCAAGCCCCAATGTCCAACCTGGCCTTGGGCACTGCCAGGGATCCAGGGGCAGCCACAGCTGCTCTGGGCACCCTGTGCCAGGGCCTGCCCACCCTCACAGGAACAATTCCTGCCCAATATCCCATCCATCCCTGCCCTCTGGCAGTGGGAGCCATTCCCTGTGTCCTGTCCCTCTATCCCTTGTCCCCAGTCCCTCTCCAGCTCTCCTGGAGCCCCTTTGGGCCCTGGGAAGGCACAATAAGGTCATTTCAGAGCCTCCTCTTGGCCAACAACCCCAGCTCTCTCAGCCTTTCCTCACAGCAGAGCAGCTCCAGCCCCTGGAGCATCTTCATGGGCTCCTCTGGACTCATCCCAACCTTTCAAGTCCTGTACTCAAACACGAACAGCTCCAATCCTGCCGCTGTTTGTTCCTAATCTGCACAATAAATGTGAATTATTGCTCGTGCAGCTCCCATTTCACACCACGGCTGCTGGTGCATGAAATCCCAGGAATGTGCCTGTTGACAAGGCAAGGTTCAGCACGTCCATCAGCAAACCACCCTCAGGAAATTCGCTCCTGGCTGATGTGTTGTTGTTGCAAGAAGAGAAATCTCAAATACACCGTGTCAGAAAGTATGTGCTGCCTCCACCTCCCGTTTACTCCTCAGGGGAAAAGGTAAATAGAGTATAAGCAATTTCTTTCTTTTTTTAAAAGAAAAAAGTCTAACCTGCCTGAGACATAGGGAAATCATTTACCTTCTGCCTGTCAGAGCAAGTTCTCTGCGTGCTTTTTCCATATTAAAACCACAGCCCAACAGAATGGATTCACTCCATCTACAAAGGGCAAAGTTTAAGTTGCAGAGAGAAAATGAAAGCCCAGTGATAAACTCCAAGTTTTAAGCAGTGCTTAAGTTCCATGGTTAGCCAAAGGAAAGCAAATAAAACCTAAATATTCAAATGGAGACTACTAAAGCCTGTTTATCATTTCCTGAAGAATCAGCTCAAAGACAGAATCTTATTCCCTGCCTCCTGTTTGCATTTGGAAATTACTTTATCCATAATGTTTACTAAAATAAGCAACATAAATTCTGAAAGCAGGCTTTTGCCCACAACCCAGGCTGATCCCTGAGCTTTGAAGTTTCCATAGCTGCCCTGGTTTTTTTGGCCAGTCCTCATTCTGACTGCTAGCAGCAGAAGAATAACAAAACATTGCAGAAAAATGCTACAGATTCTTTGCCAAAACAAGTAACGTCCCCCTGTAGCATCTTTCTGAATCACTTCCAGTAACATCACAGTGCTGCTGCTCCCTCTCTTCCCTATGCTCTGCTTACCAACACTGTGCTGAGCACAGCAAACAACCTAGAACAGCAACAGCAACAGGAACATCCTCATTGCCCTGCCTGGCTGCTGGTACCACCTGGGCACACACTGGAACTGAGCTGGCTGAAAATCCTGACTTGCTACTCACTCAAAAGCACAAAAAAGGAGTTAAAAACTGCTAAAAAAGGAGTAATTTCAGGAAATGTTGGGTTAGAGAGCCTCTCACACACTTCTGAAAGCACACATTTTATTTTATCCACTGAGTCACACAGGATTAGAAATATCAGCTACGCAGACAATCACAGAATGGTTTGGGTTGGAAGGAACCTTAAAGATCATCCAGCCCTACCCCCTGCCCTGGCCAGGACACCTTCCACTGTCCCAGGCTGCTCCAAGCCCCAATGTCCAGCCTGGCCTTGGGCACTGCCAGGGATCCAGGGGCAGCCACAGCTGCTCTGGGCACCCTGTGCCAGGGCCTGCCCACCCTCACAGGGGAGAACTTCCCAATATCCAATCTACCCCTGCCTTCCTTCAGTTTAAAGCCATTCCCTGTGTCCTGTCAGACCCAGCTGTGAACTCCAGAGCTCCAGGGTATTTTCCTGCAGCTCCCTGGACACCCCAGACCCCCACCCTGCAGGAGCCCTGGAGGGTTTGGGGTGTGCCAGGAGGATGAACAGAGCAGTTCTGGGGCTGTGCTGCCATGGGGAAGGGCAGCACCCAACACTCCATAAAGATGTGGGACTGTGCCCCTGTGCCGTGTGCTGGCACAGCCCAGCTGACCCAGAGGGCTGCAGGACAGTGACTGCCCCAAAGGGACCATCCTGCTGGGGACACCTCACTTTTGGGGACCCTGGCACAGCCACTGCTGCCTTCTCAGGACACATTAACATGCTCCAAAGACAAGAGGTTTCATTGCTTTTGTGTAAACTGCCAGAGCAATCAAAACCATCATTAGAGACAAGTTACTGGCTAATGTAATTTTTAAGTATGCACAGCAATCAACTTTAAATCAATTATAATATCAGACTAAAAGGCAAAGACAGATCACTTCCTGTCACACCCACAGACCCCCTAGGATGACAGCGTGTGAGTGCCACTGTTTTTTAATTATTATTTCTTCCAATGCCTTTGTTAATCATTTGTTCCAAGTTGCCAGCCCTTTACCTGCAGGAAAATAACAATGACTTGCCTGTGCTGCTGAGGAGATGCCACACACCATTCCCCAGCTGTCCCCTGTGTCCCAGCACTCCCTGAAGCATGGTGGCTGTTGTCACCAGGGGCTGTGCACAGCAGGCTGTGGCAGCTCACTGCGCTGAGGGTTTGCTTCACCCAATTATTTGTTTGTCACTGAGCCCTGCATATCGAGCAGGTATTGTTAAGTTATTTTTGGCCCCAATATAGTGGCAAAACGTAATGAGGCCTTGAGGTGAACAACCACCTTGGCAGCAAGGCACTAAGCTGATGTGCTGTTGAAAGGCTGGAGAGCAATTAGGTTATTTGAGAAAGAGGAGATGCTGGACAGGGCATGTAAAGACAGAGAAAAACAAGCTTAAGTATTAAAACACCAACCCCCTCCTTCAAGTTGTCAGCTATTTAAGCAAGGTGTTAATTTACTGCAGGCTGGATTATCGACAAACTTAATTTTTTTATTAACTCAAAGGATGCACAGACTTGTCTCCCACATGTATATATTGCCCAGCCCTTTCCAGACAAGTGGAACAGCTTGCCAGATGATTGTTATCACCATTTAATTGTATTACAGTGATTCCCACAAGTCCTGGCCGTGGGCCTGGTGTGCACAGAGTGAGGGGCTGTGCAAACAGGGCCAAAGGTGGTCTGTGGAAAGAGAACTTCAGACTGTGGGTCAGTGTCAGCTGCAGAGAGCAGATCCAGAGGCAGATGGACAAGCAGCTCTGCCCAGCCCCATCACCCCCCGAGGCAGCTCTCAGGAGTGACCTGAGGAGCACAAGGGTAGGGCACAAGTCCTCTCTGCTGCCCTGTGGGTGTCACCTGGTGCCCATGGGACTGGTCAGTGAACGGTGTCACAGCCACAGAGCCCCAGGCACAGCTGGCACTGCACAGCACCAGGCTCTGCAGGGGACAGACACCCTCGGCCACTGTGCTGCTCACACTGGGAAGGGGCTCTGACCTGTCTGACTGATCAAACTGGGCTTTATCTACCCCAACTCAGCATCACATCCTGTCTGCATCACAGACAGCCTCTGAGGGCAGCACTGGGCCGTGATCTTTTAAAGAATCACAGAATGGTCACAGAAAGACCTCAAAGCCCATCTCAATCCAACCCCCTATCCACGGGACACCTTCCACTAAGACCAGCTTGCTCCAAGCCCCATCCAACCTGGCCTTGGACACTTCCAGAGGGTCTCTTTAAGAAGATATTTATTTTTGCAGAATATTTATGCAGATTCACCTACCTCTATAAGATAAGCACCTTCCAAGTACAAATTCATAGATCACTAATTTGGGCAAAACATGTCTAGAGAAACCACTGGGAAAATACAAGAGCAGGTACAACAGCCAAGTTTTATGAAGGAACACTGACCACCATATGGAGAAAAAGCTGTAACACAAGAAAAATGACCTTTGCAAGACAGAAACAAGAGTTTTCTAATTCAATCCACAGAGCCAGTTGGTTTTGCTTTACCCTTTCAAGTGGTGAAGGATGAGATTCTGCACCCTAAGGTTGTGATTTCTCCTGGAGCCTGGACTGAGCAGTCACAGGGAGCTGTTTGCTCATGGCTGTGGCTGAGGGCTGGCTGCAGAGGACAGGACACCTCTCTTGCTGCACAGGGACATCCCCAGTGCCAGTGTGAGCCCATCCCTCTGACCACTACAGGCAGCTGCTGGTGTATTCTGAGGGTTGCTCACCCTGTCTGCAGCCAGACAGGACTGTTCAAGTATGAGCTGGGTTATAATGAGCTGGTTGCTCAAGAACCACGTCTTCAAAATGACTGGCTGGAGTGGCTGTAAATGTGTCTGATGCAGCCATGGGATTTCTCCTGGCATGGTGAGGGAGGCTGAACCTGGTGTTCCAGGATTACTAGGATTGCTCCTGAGCATGCTCTCATCCCTGAATGTGTTCAGAGACCCTTCCACGCTGCTCCTTCCAAAAGCCTGTCTGCTTGCCATCTTTCCACCCACATGGTAAATCTTTCCCAGATTCCAAAGGCTTTGGAGACTGTGTATTCATACAGCACCAATCCTCATCTTCAAATCAACACCCACTTGACTGGGAGTTAGAAACACAAGGCTGAACTTCTGGCAATGAATGAAGATCAGAACGAAGACCAAGATCATTCCTCTGCCTTTCCTGATGAGAAGGTGAGGTGAGAACCCAGGAGTTCACTCCATCTTTTCCACATGAAAACTATGTAAGACCTGTTTAGACCTCAGCAAGAGCATCAGGAGAACCTGAAGAACAGCACCTAAAGAAGCTCTCCTAGATGCAATCAGATGGAAGAGAAAACATTCCAGCTGTTCTCTCTCAAGGAGTGTCAGAAACTCAGCATCAGACTTTCCATCCATCACAGCCTGAAGTGTCTCCCTGCCTCCCTATCCAAAACACCTAAGGATGAAGTGCCTTGGGAGAGCAATTCTCTAAATGACAACAGTCTCTTTGTGCTTCCCCAGGGTGCCAGGAGAGCTGGTGTTTGAAATTCCAAAGCTGAGCCACCCCTGAGGTTGAGATCCACAGCAGGCACTGTGCTCCTGGCACAGCTTCCCACCCATCCCCAGGGGCAGCAGGTCCTGCCTGGAACTGAAAAACTCCTGAAGTCAGATTTTAATAATCATTTATCTCAGCAACACGGGCAAGGAGAAAACAAAAAACCCAACAGTTATTATCACAGGACAGAACAAACTGGTGCTGAGGTCCCCAGGCAGCTTCCACACCTGCTGAAAGCTGCACAGGCCCCAGGCATAAAACCTCAGCAATAAACCCAGCCAGCAGCAGCAAAACCAGGGCCTTGCTCATCTGCTTTAGATTTTTAAATGCTGCTTCTCTTAACAAATGAAGTTTCAGTGCTTATGGGACCAACAACCTAGTAAATGAACTAAGTATTTATTTGTGGCTTTATTACTTGGCAGACCCATTTCCATGGAGTCGTTTTTCCTTAGGACCCAGCTTGCTCTGCAGCAGCTGTTTTCCATTACCAGCCACTCAAATTCCTTTGCCTCTAATTTCCAAAAGTGCCCACTAAGTTGAGGTATTGGGAAACTGCAGCAAATGGCTGTGGGAGCTCAGCAGCACTTTCACATCATCCCTCTTCCCAGCTCCTTCCCCATCTCCCTCACCAAGGCCTGAGCTGGCCCCAGTTCTCCAGACCCCCCAATGTTTGTGAAATGCCATGAAGAACCCTCAGAGTACAAAGTGACCCAGGAAAGGTTCCCACAGGGGCTGGTGGAGAAGGTGGTTTGGCCCATGCCATGCATGACTTTTGAATCACTACAGGTGAGGGGGAACAGGAGGTTTGGGGAGCTCCTCTGACAGTGAACAGGAGATTGGAATAAATCAGGTGGCTCTGGAGGGCTCAGGACAAGCTGTGAGTGTGTCTTGAGCCAGGATTTCAAGTGCCAGGGGAAATCCTGCTGCATTAACACAGACTCCAGCTCTGTGGGGTTTGGGTCTTGTGCTGCTGGACTTGTAAACTCTCTCCTGGCCTCACTCTGAACAGCCTTAGCAAGCTGAGGTCTTCAGCTCCAAAAATAAGAAAAGAAAAAGGTTTCTTGGGAACAACATTTTTGGCTTAGAAATTCTTGACTATGGGGTGGGCAGGGCTGGCACAGGGTGCCCAGAGCAGCTGTGGCTGCCCCTGGATCCCTGGCAGTGCCCAAGGCCAGGCTGGACATTGGGGTTGGAGCAGCCTGGGACAGTGGAAGGTGTCCCTGCCATGGCAGGGGGTGGAATGAGACAATGAAATGAGCTTTAAGGTCTCTTCCAACCCAACCCATTCTGGGATCCTACAGTTCTGTGGTAATTCAGAGAAGGAGCTCCCTCCCAGCTCCCATCCCACTCTCCCAGCACATGCAAGTCCAGGCCATTAACTGCTCTAAAGGGCACTTCACTCAGTTTATCTGCTCCTCTGTTTGCCACTTTCTAAGTATACATTGATATGGGCTTTTTTAAACCACTTGAACACTGTGCAAAGCCCTTCCAGACACACTTGAGGCCTCTCTCAGTCAGTCACATCCAGAAAATAGAATCTGTTAATAACTTAATAACTGAATACATTGGACAACACCGGGACAAGTGGTGATGGCAGCTGAAGCTGTGTCCTGATCCTGGGCTGGTCCTCCAGCACCTTGGTGGGGGCAGCCCCTTTGCCCTTGCCCAGGCTCTGCCTCCTCCTCCTACCCCACCCCATCTTTCACTCTTTCACTTGAGCAACTTAGCTGCAAAATTACAAAATTATCCTACTTTTTTTTTTTTCTCTCTGTGTTTGGGTTTCTGGTGAGAAATCACCCAGCTCACACTGCCCAACTTTGATGACCAAAGCCAGGGCAGCATCCAGGTAGAGGAAGAGAATGGGACCTGCTGAGGACAGGGACAGCCAAAGGGGCTTGAGTCCCCTTCATTCACCAACATCCAGCAGGCATAAGAAAAAAGGAAATTTCAGTGATCCTGGGTGGCTGAGAGTCCCCAGGGTGCCCCAGGTTTTATTCCTGCGGTTTCTTATCCAGAAGAGCACTCAAGTAAATGCTGGGTGTTAAATAGTGTTTGAAGCCAGTGGAGCAAGGAAGCACAACACTTGAGCTGAAGCCTAAACAAGGACAAACCCCTGAGCCCAGAAATGCTCTTTCACAACCCCCAGCATCTCTTGAGACTCACAGCATCCCTTCATAACCAGGCCCTGCCTTTTCCTTTGGATAATCTGTGCTGAGCCCTGAGAAAGTTAAAACTTCACCAGATTAAAGTCTCATCCTTCACAAAGTCTTCTTTGCCACCAGAAGGAACGTGGCACCTCTCACTGGGAAGCTTGATTTCAGTTTTTCTGCCTACTCAGACAAATATTATTGCACTCAGGTCATACACTGAAGAGTTTCTTCACATGTTCAGACTGTGTTTTTCTAGGAAAAAAAAAAAAAAAGCTGAGATTTTGGAAAGCAACAGTGAGATCTGCCTGTGGTTCTCCACTCCTATTCCCACACTTTGGGAAAACAATGACTAATTCATAGAACTTCATGGGCTTTTGTGGGCAGTCTGCATGATAAAATAACATCTGACTTTGTGGGATTGTTTTGTGTGGAGAAACATTTAAAATATGTGGTGATATGTCAGAATGGTGATTAATCATGGACTGGTTTGGGTTGGAAGGGACCTTAAAGCTCATCTCATTCCAGCTCCTGCTGTGGACATGGACACTTCCACCAGACCTGGTTGCTCCAACCCTGTCCAACCTTTTTGAAGGCAAAAGGCATTCTTGTTTGGGGGGCAGTTGAGAACTGGAAGAAAAAAAAAGCCTTTTTGCTTTGGTTTTAAGAACCTTTTAAGACTTTATTAAAACAACAACAATAAAAAAGGAAAAAAGGAAAAAAACCCCACAATTCCTGTAGACATCCCTGCAAAACTCCTACTGACATCCAGAGTGTCAAGACTGTAGGATGTGAGATATTTTGGGGTGCATTTTCTTTTTTGAATTACAGTAGTTGTCTAACAGCCCTTGCTCAGGCCGTGTAATTGTGCCAAGTGAGGAGGCATTAGATCCAATGGGAGAAGGGCTCAGGAGGTGACCTGGAGACTTGGTGGCAGAGCTGGGTGTTTGGGAAGTGTGGGCAATCCCTGTACCCCACAGGCACACCCTGAGCACGTTCTGCACAGCTCTCCTGACCTCAAACCATCCTAAGAGAGAGGCTGGTGGTGCAACTTGGATGGTGGCTGGGAATCAACCACTTCTCTCTAGGTAAAGCAGGTAAAGTAGGTAAAGTTAATTTATGGCCCATTCCTTCTCTTTTATTTTATTTTTGAGCCACACAGGGCACACAGTCCCCACACTATGCCATGGTGCTGCTGGAGGCACTGCTGCTCCCCTCCAGGGCTGGGGGTGACAGTGCCTTTGTGACAGTTGTGGGAATGCCCTGTGCCAGCTGTTCCTTCCTTCCAGCTGTGCCCTGGGTGCTCCCACAGGCCTGGAGGGAGCCCTGTGGTTCCCCTACAACCCGAGCAAGGGGCTGTGGAACCAGAGTCCATCCAGAGCCAACATTAAATGACAAATCCAGTGAAGGAACTCCTGTTGCCCAGCACTACCTACAAGCACAGATCCATGGTGTGCTGTCCTTGGCCTAACTCCTGGGTTAAACCCCCGGCCAGGCTGAGCCTGCTGGCAGGAGTGGCTCTGCTCAGGTGACACCTGATGGAAACGTGGCCCCTCTGCTGTGACATTGCTGTGCTTTTCCAATGGAAATGAAATGCATTTGATAAGATAACAAATGCCTGGCAAAGCACAGTGAAGCTATGTAAGGGAGAGAACAGGAGGGGGGAAAAAATCTTGTATAAGCAGCAAAACAATGCAGCTTTATCTAATCTCAGCAACTTATTGCTGCTTGTCTGCCTGTGTGTGTTTTACTGACAAAATAAAATAAATTGAATCAGCTCACACACGATAACATGCTCTTTCCTACCTCATACTAATTGCTTGGCTAATTGATGTTTGTTGAACTTTCTCCATTTCATTGAGTGATTAGGTACAAAGCTAACAGTTGACATCTGTAGGCGCTTAACTGGCGTCTGTAATTACTGTTAATGTTAAATAATTGTTAGTTAATTGGAGTGGTAACTGACTGAATGGAATCCAGATTGTGAAGCAAAAAGAGACCTAGTTAAATAAACATACATTTTCAGAGAAAATAACATTTTATTACAAGGGAGAGACTAACAGCAGGCCAGATAGGGGAGGTCTGCAGGATGCTCCATTCACCAAATCTCACAGCAGCCTCCAGCCTGGACTCCCTCAGCCACAGGTATGGCAAGGCAGGATCTCTGCCACCAAAACACTCCTATCCCAACAATTTTTCCACCTTCTTTTGAACCAGTTAGCACAATTTTACAGCCCAACACTGATGTCTTTTTTGAGAAAATCAAATAGAGGCTAATCTACAAAACAAATATTCCCTTCATATTAGATATGATTGTGTTGGCAAATATTGCCATTTTGCTCCCTAGCCTGGAATAGGTTGACTTTGCAAAAATCCACAGCCTTAAACGAACTCTTGGGGACACATGATCACCAACTGACCACAAAGGGTACTTGACACCAGCCCAAAGGGGCAGGGATGCCCACAGCAACACCTGCAACTTCTCCCTCTGCTCTTTTGGCAATGCCTTCGGGTGCTTGTACCATGATGAATGCTTTCTGCTTTTGTTTTGAATTACTAACTTAAAAGTTACCCGTGAAGCCTTGACAGGCTCCTGTTTTGTAAGTTTAACAACTTAAGAATCTGAAATTTTTGGAAGAGGCTACTTCAAACTTTCACCTGCCCCTCTGGGCACATCACATTATCCAGGGACCTTTTCCTGCAGCTACAGAGCAGTGGGACCCCACAGCCCTGGCATCCCACAGCTCAGCTGGCAGACACAGTCCAGCCAAAAAAACTTACAGCCCATAGAGAAGGAGAGAGCATGGAAGGCACAGGACTGGAGAGGGGTGGTTTGTGCTCAGGAGGTGCAGCCATAAGGGATGTTATGAACCAACTCCTTGCTCAGATAAAGCATCCCTGGACCAGGAATAGCTGCCTCACTCTTTGTGCAGCAGAACAAAGCACCATCACAAGACATTTATCAATATTTTCTCTGCTTCACTTGGAAGTCAAGAGTGATGTGACCCAGCAGCTCTGCTAATCTAACTCAGGGGTACCAGAAACCCAGGCTCTCCAAACCCACAGTTTTTTCCAGTGCTCAGCCTCTCCCTAATGAGACACTGAACTTTCACATGGAAAATACTGAAAAGGCATTTGAAACCCACAAAACACCAGCAAACCAGTGATTCAAAGTCATCAGGGAAGCCTCCACCAGAAAGGGGAGGAGACGCCACTGTCAGGGTGTCACTTGTGGGGGTCACATCAGAACTGCCACAAAACCAGAGAGCTGGGATGATCCAGCAGTCCCTGAGGTTTGCTGGCCTGGGGCCGGTTCCCTGCTGGGGGCTGGGGCTGTTCCAGGGCTCCAAGAGGCATTTCAGTGAGAAGAGGCAGCAAGGAGCAGCCACCCCAAAAACTGCAAGCGAGGCAGAGAACACAGCCCAAGGGAGTGAGGATGTTGTGTGGATTCCTCCAGACCCTGGAAAGGAGGGAGGGAGGGAGGGAGGGAGGGAGCCCCAGCCCAGTCCTCTGGCACACTGGCCATGTTAACACTGCACATGTGGAGTACTGGATCCACTTGCATCCAACTTGAGATGCCTGGGGATGGTTTATTCAAGAGTGAGAGCACCTCTCCACAGCCAAGGATCTCCTGTGAAGGGATCAGCAGGGAAGGAATTGCCAGCTTTAACTCCCTGCTTGTTTACAGAAACAGATGTTGTAGAGGATCCTCAAGAAATGCTTCACCACAGAAGCCAAGGGGAGAAACAACAACAGCCTGTTTTTTTCTAGGGCAGGATATTGCTGTAGAACTGCCTAAAAAGCCAGGGCTTGATCTGACTGGTATTTCAGCCACCAGTGAAGCCTCCTAACCCAGATGCCTTGATCTACCTCCAGCTGAGAGTATAAATATTTCCCTGACAGCTGGTGGTGCCACGCAGCAGAAGGATTCATAAAGTTTACATGAACATCCTGTAAACAATTTGAACATAAAAAGCTCTAACAGCCCAATTGTGCTTCTGATCAAAGGCAAACTTCAATATACAGCACAAATGAAAACTTCACCACTTTGGGACTTATTTCTCCCTTCAGGAAAAGCTGTTTTCCAAGGGTATGTAGGAGGGAGTTAACATAAATGAACCACACAGTCGTAGTAGGAGCTGCCTGCTCTGCAGCTTCTTCAGATGTGTGTATTTAAATTATTGAGAGATAAT
This sequence comes from Acridotheres tristis, assembly GCA_037013685.1. NCBI lineage: Eukaryota > Metazoa > Chordata > Aves > Passeriformes > Sturnidae > Acridotheres > Acridotheres tristis. The sequence goes on from CM072906.1 coordinate 1,403,289, forward strand.
GGAATTTAATTATGCTGAGAAAATACATACAAAAATTCATGAACAAACCCTGTATTTTTGCTGGGATTAATGGTGCTGAGGTGAAACTCTCAGAGGGTGTGGGGCAGTTCTGTTCCTTCAGTGACACACAGACTACAGGCAGCAATCCCAACTGGAAGGACCATCCTGCAGGAACAAGGGAGAGCGGGAGCTGCAGGGGGGGATGCTCTCCTCTGCCAGCTCTTCTCCAACTCATTTATTCAGACACTGACAGCTCCTTTGTCAAGCATCACCAAAGACCCAGACCCTTGGGTGCTCACCTCCCAGCAGAACCACCTGGATTCCCAAGGGAACCACTTTCCTGGGTAATTTCAGCATTGCAAGGTGATCCTGCCAGAGCCAAGGAATGCAGGGCTCTGACTCACAACCAGGGACCACTCATTCAGCGGCAGCTACAGGAACCCCTGCTCTGGGGACCAAACTCCATCCCTCCCAAATTCCCAGCCCTGCTGCAGACACACTGAGTGCTGGGGAGCTCTGGGAGTGGTGGCAGCACAGAGGTGATGGGGGAATCCCACTGCCCTTTCCATCGCTCATCTCTGACACGAGCCCCAGCCCCGAGGGACCCCAACACCCACTGGCTGCCCCCAAAAGCTCACAGGACCCTTCTGGATTCAGTGATGCACCTTTCCATTCAGCTCCAAGGGCAGCCAAGTCCTAAATGGGAGCTGAGAGACTTCTCCTCAAGGGGTTTTATCAGCTCTTCTAGAGAGGGTGGGGGGGGGATTTAATTTGGCTCTGGATTTTTAAAATTCTTGGTGTTTCTGAGGAAGGGACTGTTCCACATTAGTGTGGATGTGTAATCTATCACTCCTTGAGCCTGAGCCCATCTTAAGCCATGAAGTCCACAACAAAATGACAGAAGGGGGGCAAAATGTATATATGAGATGTAAAATGCTTTAGGATTTGTATCTGCTCTGTAAATACATTACTTCTGTAATTTCTGCTACTTCAGTTATGAATAATACTAAAAAATAATAAAAAAAATAAGGCAAGAAAAACCCAAGCAGTGTGTGAGACACAGGTGGCTGTGGGACATCCAAGAGGAGTGGCCATGGACACAGAGGGCTGGACACTGTCAGCCTGCCCAGCCCTCCCAGCCTGGAAGCTTGGAAGGTTTCATCACGATTTACCCAATGCAAATCTGACCTTTCTTACGAGTGACTTTTATTGCTTTTGGCAAAAGCAGCCGTGGACAGCACAGTGGGGAAGAGCTGGCTTGGAAGCGAACAGGCTGAGCTGTGGAGAGGGAACTTGAACTCGGAATTTATCAAACTGACAGCCCCCGGGCACTCGGAGCTCCCCAGGGCAGGAGCAGCCCCCCCAGCCCCGGCAGAGAGCCCAGCACCTGCCTGCCAGCAATTACTGACATTATCTCCAAACAGGGGAGCTTTTCTGAGCTTCTTTTCCTGATATTTTGTAGTCTGAATGCTAATCCCTTTGACAAAACTGTCCCCTATGCTTTTTCCGTTCTCTTTCCGCTTAATCTCTTTCTCCCAGTGGAAAAAAAGAAAAAAAGAGGGTAAGGGAAAAAAAAAAAAAAAGAAAATACCAGCCAGCCTAGTTTGGCCGCACCTGGATTTGCATTGATTCCTCCCTTGTCATTCATGTTACCAACAGGAATTAGCATATGGCTTTAAGGGGAAACTCAGGAGGAGAAAAGAAAGATGCCATTTTGATGGAAATAAGGGGCAAAGGAATAATCTACCATCAACTAAAAAGCTTATTTGTGTACGGTTTCCCAAGCAAAGCTTCGAAAAGCCCATGTTGATTTTAGGCTACACAAAGAAACCCTAATCCTTTCAAGGGAACTAAATCACCAAAGAAAAGTACCTCGAAGAAAAGGCTCCCTGTCAAGCATGGGTATTCACATCCAAAGGGATGCCACGAATCAAGCTCCGTAAGTAAACAGCAATAAGAATGTGGGAAATGTGTTTGAGTCAAAAAAGAAAACCAAAGGAAGAGGAAGAGGGGCCTACTCTTCATCAGTCACCTCCCGGGGAGGAGAGGAGCCCTCACCCTGGTTACAGGCCTGCACCAGGAATGTGGATTCACCCAGCTTCTCCTACCCTGGCCCAGCCCCAAGAAAGGGCTGCTCAAATGCCAAAGCTTTTTACAGCAAATTAGCAAAATAAAGATGCAGTCACATGTAGTTTGGGGGCCTGGGGTCACCCCAGACAAGCAGCTCTTCCCTTCTAATGGCTGTGCCACCTATTCTCAGCCTCCAGAGAAGCCTGGGGAACCTGTAAATGCCATTAATCACAAAGGATAAATCAGCTTGCCAAGTGAGATAACCTGGTTAGACCACAGAAATAATCCAGACTGTACTTTCAGAGGATGCTAATACATGAAAAACAGGACTATGGATCCGTAATGCAATTAAATCCAGGTATAATTCAATATGCAGCAGAAGCCTTCAGAAGCAGCAGCGGATCAGCATGGGAATCCCAAAGGTAACGGGGTCACATTCTGTCCCCAGTTAAACCAGCACAGCTTCGTGGAATTAAAAGGCACAGAGAAACACTGGAATGACTCACTGGAGCAACAAACCAAACCCGGGGAGCAGCACACAGAGCAAATACTGAGCAAATCCACACCTGGCCAACAAAACACACCTGAATTTCAAACGAGTCAAATCTGCCTCTTCTAATGCAAACTGACTTGAGTGTTCCAAACCCCATCAGATAAAACTCTGGGTTTACAGCTCACCCTTCTCCAGGCACTTCCCATATGCTGCCAGAGAGAAGCAGGACACTGGGGTAAAAACCAGATGCCTTTTCAAGGCTTTGAATTATACTCGTTTGTGCAACTCGTGCCTGGAGCTGCTCCCTCCACCCTCCTTGCAAAAACACCAACCAGGCCAAAAATGAGAATTACACCCAAAGGATCCCCAAAGCCTCTCTGACAAGGGCACTCCAGGCCCAGCTCTGCACACAGGAGCAGCTCACGGGTGCTGATTTAGGGCGAGCTCTCCCTTAATGTACTGTTATATCATTAGCTGCTCTGTCTTTAGATTGCTGTTTGGAAGAAATTAATGGGATACTGAATATTTAAATGTGGCCCTCTCTATCATTTATTAACTCTACAGAAAGCACACAGCACAGTAAGCCATGGTTTATGACTATTATCCTGTGAATACTAAACGTTGGCTGGTTATTACTGTCAGCAGTGCAAATTGGCTATTCATAATTCCACGTCTATCATGGAGCTGATGAGTAACAATCAAGTTAAAACATTTTGAAAACTCTTACAGTTATTTAAATGAGCTTAAATTAAAGCCATTTGTAAAATAAACTATTCCCTAATATTGTTATTTAAATTAATTCTGACCTGGCAGGCAATGCATTATTTAAAGCCTATATTTTATATTAAGCAAAGCAATTACCAAGCATACAGAACACGTCTGATACCCAGAGAAACATAAAAAGCACTAACAAGCTGATTGCGACATTTCTGCAAGACAAGTTACATTTCATCTCCCATTGAAATTGCCATGAAAAGAAACGTGTGGGGAAAAAAGGAAAATAAATCTGTTTGGGATGTGGATTGCAGCCTTACCTTTATTTGTGACAGCGTTGAACAGTTTCTCAGAGCTGGCATCAGATGCCTGTAAGACCAATAAAAAAAGAAAAAAAGAAGTTACATTTTGTAGCAGTGACAGATTTCCAAAGGCACGGCGGTGTATTTATGCACAGGCAGAGGTGTGTATATTTTAGGGAAACAAATCAGGAGACAAAACCAGGGGCGCTGAGAGCAGCAGCTCCGGAGGCCGTGTCCATGAGGTGGTGCTGTTTGGCTGTGCTTCACCGCCCTGCAGTGCAGATATTTCTTTGCAAAGATTCTATTTCATAAAGAAATGAGGTTTTTCTTCAACATTAGCTTCCCGGACACTGTATCTTTGTACTGCCATTATCCAATACATTCCGACATTGATTCTGCGATGGAGAAAAGCCATGATTTCGAACCAGACAGCCCGGTCTCAGGAATTTCCAGAACTGCAGATTTCTTAATTAATTTTTAAAGTATTTTTTGGGATCCCTGCTGTGTGAACATTCGATTTTTACCACCTTCAAAGCAGCGTTGATAACTTACGTTAGTAATTTCATAAACTGCTGTTGCAAACTCTTCGAAAAATAAAGAGCATGTCAGTATTTAGGATCAGCGTGTATTTCCACGTCAGCTTTGCCTTCCTCAGAATAACTGATTCTCGACACCTCGCTGTATAAACTAATAAACCTTTTCTTTTTCATCAAGCCACCTTTATCCATGGAGGTTTTCCCCCTTAATATCGTGTTAGTAGCTTGTCTATTCCTGCTGTTTGTATGTCAGGGTGCCAGCTCAGCCCTACACCATATAAAAAGCTTTATTTCAGTTTCACACAAAACCACTGATCTCCTCTTTTCAGAAATTCCAACGGCACAAAACCAGGCAGGGAAGGAACACTGAAAATGTTCATTTTGCAAACACCCCGAGCCCAAAAGCACCAAAGCCTCAGTTTTCTGCCAGCTGTGTGCTGCTGTGCTTGGGCAGACACACACAAAACACACAGAGCTCAAACTTCTCCCACCTCTGCACCCACAAAAAGCACAGAACTGTTCAATTCTGAACCCAGCACCACTGACAAACAGGCTGCTCTTGGAAAATACAGGGAAAACATGCTCAGGAACAGAACACCACGAACAGGGTTAAAATGCAACACTTAAGAAAGATTTTCATTTTTCCACAGAAACTGTTATCTTGATGGATTCGGGAAAAAAAAATTGAAAATACTGTTTGGAAAGCGGGCTGTGGAGGCTTTTTGTTAATGGAAAGGAATTTCTTAATTCAAAACCAGATAAAAATCACCAGACAATCAACATATACGTTCGCTATCTCGACTGCACTAAAAACTTGTATGTGAAACTCCCGATAAATGAGTAGACACAGCTCAGACTGTGCATCACCGTGTAGGAATACAGCGAAAAAATGTGTTTGCCCTCAAATTAGTCACAGAAAAGATTTCTATGATTAATTATTAAAACAGATTTATTCTTTTTCAGACTTCCAGACAAAAATTACTAGATTACTGCTGGCTTATTTGAAAACCGAGCTGGTGCATTTCATCTCAATTAAATACCTTGTAAACACTGGATTTATTACCCAATGATGGATTTATTATTCAGTGACGACTTTCTCTAAATTAATGAAAATATGTGAATAATGCACAAATTGAAGAGATCAGGAAGGCCATGTGCTTTGAAGAGCAGCCCAGTATTAGTCCAACAAGAGGCTCAATGCTTTCCTACCACCGCAAATCATCCTGCTTAAAAATAACCTTTCCCAATGAATTTCAGCTGTTGTCTTCTCAACTGGAGCTTTTCTCTGAAGCCAGAACTCTCTGAACCAGTCCTTCTTTTTAGAAAGAAAATCCAATATTAAAAACCAAACAAACTTCTTACAGTCTCAGCTATTACTTTATTTCACTGTTTCAGAACAAAACAGCACAGGGAAGCTCCATGTTTCCTATTTGCTTGATTTTTCCAAGCACTACAAAGAGAAAAACATCTTTTTAAGAAGTTTGCTCTAATGCCAAGTATAAACCAAGAGATTGCATCTGAAAAACCATGGCTTAAAAACCAATCTTTTCCTGTTCTATGGCGTACCCCAGTCACAAACAGTGCTGTGACACCTGGAAGTGGCACACCTCGAACAAAACGCAGCCTGCTCGAGGACTTCTCCGGAGCAACCGGGCAGATGATTACCCATGTAACATACATCTCCAAAATGAATTATTTTACAAAGACAAAGCTCGTCCAAGAGCAAAGCTCATTTTGCTTTACTGACCACCCACAACCAAATGGAAGAGCAACTTGAAATAACCACACTGCCTGCTTTACCAGAAAATAACCCAAACCCAAACCCTGGCTGGAACGGTGAGACGAACTTGGCCCGACTGTTTCCTTACTCAAAAATTGGGTTTAAATACAAAATAGCAATTAGGGTTATGTACCGGTGATACAGAGGCGAACACAATCTCTGCCAGCAGACACACAGTGTATCAATTTCGTGCAACTATTATGTTTCCATAGCTCGGCAGACACACCACACAACAACACTAAAGGAACAAAAAGCCCAACTGATTCAAAAACCCGCAACAACTCAGCGCTACCCCAGAAGGATGAAATTCAGTGCCTGTGCAGCGCTGACTCAAACCCCGCTCCGTACTGACAGCGATCGGCGCAGACAACAAAGTGCCTTTATGTGCACGGTGGGTGCGATGTGACCGAACCTGGATGTTCCACCGGCGCAGAAGAGCTCGGCTCTCCCTTCCCTTCACCAGCCAAGTGCAACTCTCTCTTCGCTCCCCTCCAGCCCGATCTTCCCAGGTCTTACTGGAGCCGCTGATGAGCACCGTGACATTTGGCGACACCACCGGGTAATCCGGGGTGCTCTGCCCGAGGAGCTCCCTCGGTTTCTCCTGCACAGAGCCGGAGCTGGTGACACACAGTTCCCTTCCTCGCACTTTGGCCGTTTTCCCTTACAAATCCCCTCGTTACCAAGCGCAGCTTAATCCTTTTCACCGCGAAATGAAACAACTCAGCAATCCCTGGGCTTAAAGAAAAAAAACCCCAACAAACCACACAGAAAAAAAATGACCCAAAGAGTATTCTTCCCTCACCAAGGAATGTGCTGCCGTTCGAGGGGATGTATGACTACAATATTTCCTGTCCAGACAGCGCAGCCTGACTCACAGCTGGCACGGCACGGCACGGCACGGCCCGGCCCCGCCGCGGCACTTGCAGCGGCCCCGCACCTGCCCGCGGAGCCAGCGCGGCCCCGCCGCCCCCTCCGCCCCGGCCCGTCCCGGGCAGCCCGGGCCCGGCGGCCGCTCCCTCCCCCGCGGGGCCCGCCCCGCTCGTTACCTGCAGTCCGGGGGCTCCGCGGGGCGGCCGGCCCGCGGCTCATGGCGGTGCGGGAGGGACGGGCGAGTGCGGCAACTCCGATCCAGCGCGGCTCTTCTCAGCGTCCCGCGGCCAAACCCCAACTAATCCTCCGCGGGGAACCGACTCCACGGGCCGGGCGCGCGGGCCGCCGGGCGGGCATCCTTCCCGGGCCGCCGACCCCTTCCCCGCTCCCGCAAGATGGATCCCGGGAGGAGCGAGCGGAGCGCGGCGTGCGGGGAGCGCGGCGGGCGCGGAGCGGGCGCTACAGGAGCGGCAGCAGGACAAAGAAAACCATGTGCGGCGGCGGCGGCCGGGGACAGCGGCGGCACCTCCGGGTGCGGGGCGGTGCGGGGCGGTGCGGCCGCGGCGCCTCCTCCCTCCCTCCGCGGTTCCAGCGCCGGCGGCTGCGCGTCCCTTCCTTCGGGCGGCTTTTTGGGTTCTCTTCCGCTGTTTGCCGGGGTGTTTGGGGGGCTGATTGTGTTTGTTTTGGTTAAAAAGTCATGCCCGTCCTCTCCCGAGCCAAAGCGGGCTCCCGCCGGGCGCCGTCCCTCCCGTCGCGGCAGCGCTCAGGTGAATTCCATGGGGGAGAGGCAGCGGCCCGGCCCCGGCTCCTCCGGCCCCGCCGAAACAGCCTCGCGAAGCCTGTAATCCCCGAGGGGCGGCCGATCCGCTGCGCTGCGCTCCGCCCGGCCCGGCTGCAGGCGCCGGTCGGACCCCTCTCGCCGCCCGGCTCGCTCCGCACTGCGCGGCGCTCCCGGAGCCGCCGCCGCCGCCCGCCGGCTCCGCCCTCCGCCGGCCCCGCCCCGCGCTCCGCCGGGGTCCCCGCGCCGGGGGCGGCCCGGCCGGGCGGGGGAGGCTCGGCGGGACCGCGCTCCCCTCCGCCAGCCGCCGGCCCGGAGCAGCCCGCGGAGCTGCGCGGAGCCTCCGGCAGCGGCTCCTCCGTGCGGGGCGAGGGACCCGAGGAGCTGGACAGTCCCCGCTGCCCCGGGATGGCGGCACTCGCACACGAGCATCAGTGGCGAAAGCTTCACAAACATCACTCTCTAGAGCTCCGCGGGAGGAAGACATGATCGAAAACATTGTATTGCATTTAGCAATTTTTTGGTTTTAACAGAAATTTAGTTTTCTTTTTCTTTTTTTTTTTTTTTTTTTTTTTAAAGTGGGAAAAACCAGTGTCCCCAGCTGCAGGCAGGGTGGCCTGCCAGGGACCCCGGCTGCTCCCTGAGCTGTGGTTTCTCTCGGAGCCTCCTGTGCAGAGATTTATTTGCCTGACTACTTCCTGAACATTATTGTCAACGGGCAGTGGATTTCCTACTCGCTGTAGGTTTTCCTTAAGCGCAGCACACCATTAGTAATGGCCACCGCGGAAAATAAATGCACAGATACGTGACGGTATAAATGATTATTCACTGAAGCGCAGCACTCGGAGCCAAATGATGTTTCCTGGGAAGATGAGAGGCAGTTATGCACATTGGCACAGTAGCTCCATACGGTGAGATGTTTCCTGGGAAAGGGATAGGTGCTAAGAGGGGATTTACAGGCTTGCGAGACCGTGCCCAGGGAGTGTTTTCAAGATTTCAAACCTGGAAATGGGTTTCAAACACATACCGGGCTAGGAGTGCTAATGGAATTAAACTCCCGTGTGTTCCACTCGAATTTGAGCTAAATCCTCAGGAACAGGGCTGACAAGTCCTATTCACCCCAACTCCTGTGGCAGAGCTCAGCCTGGAGGAGGTGATTCTCCTAAGGAAAAATGGGAACTACCTATGCCAGCCAGAAATCAAATGCAGAGCAAGAGCTGTGTGCACCTGCTCGTCCTTACCTGAGCTGAGATTACAGTTATGTGCCCAAAATCCCATGGCAGCTTGGAAAGTCGCATGTCTGTCCTGGCCAGCTCCAGGACAGACATGATGAGGGGATGAGGGACTGGCCCTTCTCCTGGCCCCAGGGCACCGAGGTGGCTCTGAACTCTCCCCCAGCAGGGATGGGGTGCAGTGGCTCTGTTGGCTTTGCCCAGAGGAGCATGGCATGTGAGGAGAAGGGGGAATCATGATCTGACTGTCCACACAAGCACAAGTGCCATAATTAAGAAAGAATGCCTACCAATTACCCATGTAGAACTACACGATTTTATGCAAGTATTTCCCCTTCGTTCCTAATTCCATTACCATATGATCCATTTAAGAATCCATTTACGTTTTTCCCTTCAGTGGCTTCTCCAAGATTCTTATCTGAGGTGCAGTCCCACTGACTGGTGGTTCCTGCTGGGACAGTGGGGTGGGAAGATGTACAAAGAACAATAATGCTACACAGGAGATAAACACACCCCACACAGCTCCAGGGTCAGACATGGCCACAGACACCACAGTGTGGGAATGCTTTGGTGAAACTGGACAAGTGGTCTCCACTGGAAAATTAAAGAATTGTGGCCAACCTCAGATCTTGGTATGGCAATGGAAATGAGTTCTCCAGGACTGTCCAGAGGAGTTGGTTGTTCTCACATTTCCACACCATAGCTGAGCATGGATTTTGGCTGTTAAACTTTCACAGGTTTTTACATCTAATAAATACATATTTGCATCTAATACATATATACTGCAAAGATAATCCTGTGCTATCAGAGAGGTGGTTTTCATCTCCTCTTAGAAACCCAGCAGAAATGGCTTCAACTCCAGTCTCTGGAATCAAGAGCAGGCAGTGGCCAAAAGACACTGCAGCCCATTGGCCATGGATGTTGCTTGAGTGCAGATTCCAGTCCCCACCAAAAGCAAACTGATCAAGGCATAAAGCTGGCAGAGTGTTCTCTGCACAATCACAGCACTTGGGCACTCCATGGAACAATGGTGAGACTGTACCTGGACGAAGAATTAAATGCACAACACCAAGGTGTGGCAGCTCACGGATTCTATGAGCACCTTGGTCAAGACTTTCCACATCCTGATATGGTAAGAACGGATCTAATTAAAGCCTAGGTTCCTCACAAGACTTTAATTTGATACATTTAGCCTGGATTAAATGACAAGCTTGTCTGTACTGGATTTTTCCAATGTTAACCACATGCCACACCTGAAATCTCAGCTCACACAGAATCAGAAATGCATTTACCTGCTCATCTCCCTGGGGCTCTGAGGGTTTATTGGCAGGGCTCTGGGCCTCATTATGTTCATTATTCGTGCCTTAGAGATAAATCAAGGACCTCTGTTTTCCTGCTACAAAATTACACATGGACAGAATGCGTTGTGCAATTCTGAATGAGAATTTGGAGTTCAGAAATTCACTCAAAGCCAAATTAAATCAAAGGGACCCCTCCTCCCCACACTGATTTGAATGCCTTTGGATCAAGCTTCCCCCTCTCCTGACAGCAATACTTTCCCCTGCTTTAGGTTATGCCTGGATAGGTTTTTGAAACCTTCTGTCTCTTATCTATGTGGGACCTTGCCAGAATTTTTTTCATCTGTCTGTGGTCTCTGTCAGTGTCGACATTTGTTTCTGCCACAACAACAGCCAAATGAAGTGCATTGAACTTGGATCAAAAGTAATTTCAAGATCTTTCACTCTCTGGAAGAGGTTTTCAGATCCAAGTATTTTATTAAAATGACCTGAAGCTGCCCAGACAGCAGGCAGGGAAGCAGACATTCGTTTCCAAGTCATAGAGTAATTCCAAAGAAGAATTATCCATCTCTGGCACAAGAAGCAAACGAATATTGAAATTACAGCAGATTATATTGGATTAAATTATTTATGGCAAACCTCACCTCACCTGGAAGGTTCTGCAGCTTTTTTCCTGGCAACATGAAAAGTGGATATTCCAATTCTTTGGTATTCTGTCAAAGCCTGGAAACATTTATGTTTCCATTAAGTTGCTAACCTTCCCAGAAGACACCGTGGTATCTGACTTTGGAGCGTGATTACGCTGCCTTATAAAGCCCTCCATAATGCTTTGAAAACATACAAGAGTTTGTCTATTACTGGATAAGAGATGCAGGATCCTTTCCCCAAGAAAAAAATTTATGGAGCTATCAGCAGAGTTTTAAGGCAGTGAACAGCAAGCCACGACATAATGTCCCAAGCAGAAGGTATTTAAACTCCAACACTTAGAGAGGTGCAGGAAAAGGACCTGCTCTCCAGGGTGATGTTAACAACAGCAAAATCACCGCTGGTGTGGCTGTAACAAGGTCATGAGGGATGCCAGGAAAAGGAACTGGTGGTGAGGGTGGGTTCTGCTGGATTTGGGAGGATATCTGGGAGTGCAAGACAGCGATGGTCCCTCAGTGTCCCCTCCAGCAGGGACAGGGCACTGGGGAAAGGGGGACACCATCAGCAAATGCCCCTTTCTGAGGGGAACAGAGCTCTGGATGTGGAACATCCCCGAGTGAATCTCTGTGTAAGTAACGCTTTTCATTTGACAAAGCAGAAAACTTCTGCAGGAACATATTAATGACAGTGCAACTTTTTTATTATTTTTATTTTTCTGCAGCATTTGCAAAACTAAACCCCTTTGTAATCCCTTCTTTTATGCAGAACAGATTGCAGTTTTAAGCAGAGGCCCATAAACTGCAGGTTCAAAGAAACCTGAAACTGAATTAGCATAAAAGCTGGAATTCTCATTTAGAGGAACAGCAAGGCAACCACTCTGCAGGCAGTTTTATGATTAGGGTTTCAAATGGAAACAAAGATAAAAACTGGGGCTCAGGGAACAATAGGGCTGCTCTCTCTTCCCTCTCCTTACAGCTTGGCCCTATAAAATACTAAGTGGTCTCCACTGCTTCCGAGGACAGAATTTAGCCCAGATTTGCACACCTGGGGAGGGTGGATAATCTTCTGAACCCAGTCACTGTACCAAAGACAAATCCTAACTGTCCTATGTGTGTGAAGCCATTTCTCCCCCAGGCTTCTCCAAACAATGTGAAATCCTTCAGCTGAACACCACAGTTATCTTCCCTTAACCACCACGAAGAGTGAGAATCCTGGCTGTAACTTTTCCATCAGAAAATGTCTGTATTTTATCTCTTCCCCTAAAACCTTTCCTGGGGTTTGAATTCCGAGTTACTAAAGACCCACAGAGCACTGTTTGGATGGATGTAGCTCCTGGAGACCTTGCTGGGCTCTGAGCTGCCATCCACCCTGCAGTCTAACCAGGAACATAAGATCCTATCACTGGGTAAGAGGATAAAATATAAATTCTTCCCCATCCACCAGCACTTCTGTTGTGCACTTCATAAATGCACCACTTTCAAGCTGTGGCCATTATCCTCTCCTAATTTCTGCCTGCTAGCACGTTCTGCAACTGAAGAAGTATTTCAAATTAATTTGTCTGTCAATATCTGGGTACTGAATCACCTAATAAGAGAAATATTTTTCATTCTCTTCTTCTCAGTCAGAAGAAAAGACTTTCTTATCACCAAATAAAGCATCCATTATTGCTTGCTGTAATCCCATTCTGTCGTCCAGGTCATTTTTAGTCCAGAAAGTGCTGAATCAGCACCATAAACCAATCAAGTAATTTCTTTCATTTTCTAACATTCAAGCAAAATAATGAAAATCACATCTCATTTGATGAGAAGAATATACGACAGAAATCCCTCTTCCAAGGATAATTTTCAAAGAGGTATGCCAAGGCAAGAAATACTGTTGCAAAAACATAGCTAATGTAGGGGCTCTTCTGCTGAACAGATAAATTCCATTTTTGACTGTCAGCTCATATTTAGAAAGTAGATTATGAACAATAAATCTGTACCTTATCCAGCTTCTAAACCATGCAAAGACATTAACTTGGCAAAAGAATGACCATTACTTTGATGAATGAAACATTCACCTAAAATATTCATGTACAAGATGATAATATCCAATGGATAACCAAAAAAACACCCACTCCACTGCAGATTTAAATAACTGAGATGCATATGAGAGAAACCGAATCACACACATAAGAGGAGTTATTATGGCACTGTTAGGAGAACCAACAAATGAAAAAAAAAGGCTTGATAAATATTTTCCATAACAAAACACAATTGGTTTCAGTGGGATACAGCTCTGTTTCTCATTAGTTATCCTTCACTTGTCAGACAAGTTCCATATTTCACCGAAACCCGCTGAGTATTCTTTCTAGTTTGCTGGGGAAAGTGGCTATACATTTAGCACGTTCCCTTTATGCTGTGTGTTTTCACAGGTCTTTCTTTAAAACACACTGTACATGCTTTTGCTTCTTTCCCCCAGGATAGTGGGTTTCGACATCCAAGAGGAGTTTAAAAGCAGGTAACAAGTCATCACTTTTGAAGCTGCAGAGCAGCTGAAGAGGTGCAATAGCCCCAGCAGCCATTATCAGTGCCTGCCAGGGTGCCACGCTATCAAGTTATATGATAAAGCACTCAGCTGACACCAGAAAAATAATCATTCTCTCTCTCCTGCACCACCCCCTTTTTCACAAGGAGGCTTTTTACACTCATTAAATGCAACCTTATCTCTGAAAGACTGCAATCCTCAGCAAATGACAAGTGTGCCTAATCTCATTTTCTGACAAGCGATTCTGACAGCACCTTCCTTTTGATTTCTAAGACACGTAGCTAGACATATATTAATCTGTCAGTCATCGCCCCTAGGAAGGATGGAAAAAAAAAAGAGAGACAGAGATGAACATTTGTGAATGTGAAGGGAACAAGGCAAGAAAGGACTAAGGGTCCTTTTCTGGCTATTTTAAGCAACTCAGCTGTGTTTCTCCACTCCTCCCACCCCAATATGGGACCCGAGTCACTGCTCTGCAGCAGAGCCCTCAACCTACCTGTCTGCAGAGGTTGCTAATGTGCATTTTATTTCAGGAATGAGTGTGGCCCAGCAGCTGTGGACTAGCAGCCAGCTGTGGGTGTATTTTCAGGTTTTCCCTGGTGTTGAAGGCAGTTGGGCTCTCATTTCATTTCTCTGCGCCTCAACTTTCAGCATTGCATAAAACCCAAGTGTTATTGTCGCCATGGCACATATTTTAGTTACAGACATGGGACTTCCAGTGCTGGTACTATAAAATGTTAAGCCTTAATTCCAAATTTACAGTTTATGAAGTGTTCTGCAATAACACTTTTTCTGCAGCAAGAAATGCTTTGTCATTGCAGGCAGCGAAGCCTCACCTGGCTTTGGTCGCTGGCCTGGCTGGCATATGTTGGCAGCTACAGGCAAAGACAGGTGGGATAAAAGCATCAAGATTGAAAGCATCAAATTGGTGTCAGATCTTAACAACTTCGTATGAATGCTCAAGGTGCTGTAAAATGAAAGCATTTAATACAATCTCGCAGCCTGGCAAGGTGCAAACTGGAGAGGCTGAGCAACACCAACTCCAGGTGCACTTGGAGGCCAGGAAAAGGGAGGATTTCCAAGAACTCCTGGATAGAATATGAGAAGATGCATTTAAAACCTGAGGCATTATAGGGCCTTGACAATGAATGTGAATCGGGGCAGATTCATGTGGATTTGACATTCAGCAAGTGTGCAAAATACAGAGCCTTTGTGCAGGATGTGTGATGTGCTGAGGGGGAAGGCTTTACTGGAAGAGGGTAGATTTAGATAGGAAATTAGGAAGAAATTCTTCCCTGTGAAGGTGGTGAGGGGCTGAATGGATGTCTAGAAAAGCTGTGGCTGTCCCTGGATCCCTGGAAGTGCCCAAGGCCACGCTGGACAGGGCTTGGAGCAATCTGGAACAGTGGAAGGTGTCTCTCCCCATGGTAGGAATGGGCTTTAAGGTCCCTTCCAACCCAAACCATTCTGGGGTTCTCTGATAAACACTGGTAAACACAGGGCTGGAAGGGGGCAGACCTACAGGTAGGTATAAAAGTACAAATAAGTGAGATTCTACAAGTGGGACCCAAAGGAAGAAAGTGATTAAGTGAGGTGGGAGGCAGTGTTCTTTATCTCACACAGACCTATTAGTTCTGCTCCTCATAAACATGCCTTCTCCCTCTTAGAATGTGAATCATATTCATATTTCTACCCACCAAATGCTAAATTAGCGTAAATTATACAGATTCACCATCTAACATTTGCTCCCTGACCTGCCTGCACTTGCAGAGAGCCTCCCCAGCTGGCAGCACATTCCCTTGCCTGGGGACACCCCAGTGCCACAGCTCCAGCCTGGCCCAGATGGGATCCCTCAACTGAGAGCTCCTTTCCGCCTCCCTTCCCTTCCTCTGTGTTATATTAACAGGAGAGACTTTATTGTTCATAATGGGAAAAGGAAAAAAAAAAAAAAAAGAAATGAAAGCAAAGTACAAAGGGGCTCCAATGCAATGCTTTAAAGCATTGCCATTTTCATAGTAATATAGTCATTAAGTACTTGTTTGATGGTGCAAAAAAGTAGGCCAAGATCTTTGCTAATACATTTAATTAATCAATACCTGCACTAGAAGATGGGAACAATTAAAGTTTTCCTCCTCACTCAGACAAAGCAGCAGAAAGCTTGTGATCTACTTAAGGAGCTCGTCACTCAATGGGAAGATGAAAAGACTTCTTTAGTTTTACTTAAGAGCTGAAATCATGTTAATACTCGAGTGTTTAGGATCTGGCTCTCAGAAAGGCAGTAAATGAGCAGTGGGAGGAAAGCTGCCTGCTGTCACCGAGTCCCCGGCCTCCTGTTTCCACCCTGATGTCATCATAATGGGGAAAATCACAAATATATGCTGGAGTTCATTGAGGCTGAAAATAACACCAGGGATATTTCCTTGCAGAACACTTTGATAGCTGGGTCTGGCAGATACACCCATCTACTGCTGATGAGCCTTAGAAGGGTAAATGTAAACCTGACCCTGCACAGTTTAAGATTTCTGCTGGGTTTTTATTAAAAAAGGATTTTCTGGTTGCATCTCAGCTTTGGGATGTAGAAAAGAAGGTGTAGGAAGAAAAAGTCACCTCCTCTGGGGAAAAGTGATGGCAGGAACCCGGGCAGTTCCCTGTGCAAACCTCTGGCTCAGGGAAGGAGAGACTTCTCGTTTCACAACAAGGGCTGCTGATATGGGCATCAAGTAAGAGAAAATTCCCTAAAATCAGCCCAAAATGCAGCTGTCCTCAGGGGACCCCAGCTCTGCCCCTGCAGCAGAGGCCATTATCACCTGAGGGATATCTCTATTCCACCTCTCAGGAAACACACCTTGACCATCATCCTGGGGGTCCACAGGCTACTGGTGTGTTGGCACATCTCCCCTGCACCAGTTCACTGCACCGTTTGGAAAAGCTTTTGACAGGAGTCTCATGGCATGAGAACAGCACAGGCAGAGGGGAGAAGAGGGGCCCTGCAGCCCAAGAGGCAGGACAATCACAAGCAGACAGAGAATATGGCTGCTTCCCACTCCCCAGAGGAGGAACATCAATCAAGACCAGTGCAGGTTGTGCCAAAAACTGAAGGCTGCCCAGTTGCCTCCCCTGCTTGGTCCTCTGGGAAGAGCAGAACCCCATCCAGGACCTCACAGCTTCCTGCTGTGGAACCAACGGGTCCATCACACAGGTGCTGCTGGCCTTACCAGGTGAGGGAAAGCACAGGCACAGTGCTGTGTTGAAAACAAATTATTTCTTCATATAATCATTAGTAGGAATATAAATGCAAATGACCTTATAATTTGTATTGTGAGAACCATCAAGCTAATGCTGCAGCTGAAGGAGAAAATTCCTCCCTGGTCATCTCTGGAGATGACTCAGGCCATAGAGCTGATCTCTTGTAAACTGGCTGCCTAGCTGAACTCAGTATTAAGCCCACCAGGCACTTTGCTGTTTCTAACCCCCATGTAAGAATGATGCAAGAGCCTCACCTTACACTTCTGCCAAGGCTCCCAATTCTTCTGTGCATCCTCACCTGGGATTGCAGGAGTCTGCACTCAAAGCTCTCTGCAAGGCCACCACACTCACAACAAAAAAGGCAACAACAAAATAAGCAGATTGATTCTGCCCTAGTCCAATCTCCACAAATCCAAATCTCTCCAAAAGTCCTGGTCAAGAGTCCTTGGAAAATAAAATACTTCTACACAATTTTCAGTAAGAAACAATTTTCAGTAGCTCACCAAACGCTATTTTTCTTTCATTTAAGATTCTAACAAAACCTAACTTCTTTGTCTCTCAAGCTTCCTTGATCTCCTTCACTTTTAGCTGTCGCAAAAAGTCAATTGGCTGTTCCTCTCTGCTTGATAAAGACAAGCCAACTGGTCTGATGTATCTTTAATGAGGAGGTAGGTAAAACACAATCCAACAAGGTGCTGAACATTTTGACCCTAAGCTAGCAATGCACTTAAATATCTGCTCAACTTTTAACAAAAAGAAGTCCTTTTGAAGCTAATGGGGCTGCTATGGCATTCAGACTTCAGCACCATTGTATAAATTTGGCTGGATTAGGGACAGAGCCTTTGCAAGGCTCAGTTACTGAGAGAGCAAAACCAGCCAGAAACACACAGGTAACAGCTGAGTCACAGGTAAACTGGGGAGTCTCTCTCTCAGTAATTAACGAGTCAGCCGTGTAATTACGGTTGCACATAACACAGTGCTGTTGTTACTGTGTTAGCAGGAGCAGGCAGGGCTGTTCCTGTTCTAGTGTAACGTTCCATCAATGGGATGGAACACCTGAAGGATCTGCAGGGATGAAGGCTTGGCCTTTGCTTCAAAATCAGTGTTCAACCCTACAAGAAGGAAGGGACAAATACAAAATAAACAAATCCAAATGAATGATGAGGAGATCATGAAGAGGAAGTGAAACAGTAAAGAGGATACCAAAGTTGAGCTATTGTTGCTGAGGTTCAGTTAATCAACTGATCTATATCCAGCCTGGATTATTCCAGGCATTACTGGAGGAGTTGTGCTTTGAGAATCTAATAAAATACACAAGAGATGAGATAAAACTTCAACCTGCTTTGGTAATACAGTGACGTTCTACTCTGCACACACCTGAAGAAAGGCTGCCAGATCTCATTGCCATTACTTATTAATCTATTTGTTCCTATAAAAATCCCCCTTCTTTTTCAGGAGTTTACTTTTTCTAAAGTGGAACTGATTTAAGGTAAGAAAAAAGCTGCAGCATATCAAAAAGTGAATGGGAAAACGTGTAAGGAGATAATGTTTAACTGGGAAGGAAGAGTTATTTCAGAAATACTTTATATCATTTAAAAAGCACTGAGAACTATTTTTATGCCTCTTCCTGAGAAATAAAAGTCATAGTTATGAGTCCAGGTGTACATATTTCAATAGAAAAGTGAGGCTGCAACAGATACATAAAAATCTCTTTAAAAAGTAGCTCAAGTAGATTCTTCATGAGTAAAACACTGGCAACCTGAATTTTAGTATCATTCTCAGCATTTCAGTGGAGCATTTTGTTCATCTGTAAAGTGCTACAGAAAACAGAGCATAGATCATTCCTACTTAGCCCTGTGCCATCTCAGCTCCAGCAGCTGCCCTGGGGCTGTGCTGTCCATCACCGGGGCTGGGACATGGGGCTGGCCAACTTACTGCTTCCAGCTCTGTCAAATTTATACAATGTGCCTCACGCTTGGGGTTATGGCCATTTATTTTGGGAGTTTCAGCTGATCTGTAACTCGCTGCTGTGCAAACAACAAAAAATAAGATGTTCACCATTCCAGGTTCTGTCTATACAGTATTACATAATACGAGAATTAAGTATTTTTCCTTAGCAGCATGTTGCAACATTATGGTGTGAGCCTCTTTGTATCACCCAGGACAGAGACAGAGAAGAAGGTTATAAAAAGCTGCCTGAGCTGGTTTTATTTTAAGAGGCCTTCAGACCAAAGGCCTCGTCTCCGCCTTGGGCCTGGCAGGGAGGCTCCGAGAAGTCACTGGGGCTCCCTATTAAAATACTGTTAGCACAGACAAGAGTTTTGGTCTTCTTTTTAGTTCAAACGTCGTCTGGGAGAGACAAAGAAACAAAGTGCTTGGGTCAGTGGAAATTTCTGACAAAGACTTTTCTTCCTGGCACACACAGGGACAACCCCACCAACTGTGTGGGGTTTGTCCCCCCCGAATGACAAGGCAAAGGTCTGATTAAAGCCCTTGGAGCGGGGACACAAAAGATGGCCCAGGACTTCAAAGCCAGCACACTGCTGGCCAGCGGGGAGGTCCCTTTCTTCCCCTCTCTCTCCTTTTAACTTCAGCTCCTGCTGGCTGTGGAGGGGCTTCTAATTGCATTTCACAGGGCCTGAACAAAACGTGGTCTTGTCTTCCACACAGCAGCGACCCCGGAGGACGTGGAGATGATGTGAGGCTTCAGAGCAGGAACAAAAAGAGATTCATCATGTCAGCAAGCCGTGCAGAGGCGGTGCTGAGGCTTCTGCAAGATCATTTGCATGATGCCACGTTTCTGGAGGTGAACAGGCAGTGGTTTGCACACAAGTGGAGTGGCCGGCCCCCTCCTCACGGCTTTGAACGCGGGGCGTCTCAAACACACCGGGATTTGGGCCAGGGTTTGACCTGAGCTGCAGCACCAGGGGAAAGCCAGACACGGCTGAGGGAGGTGCCCTGGACAGCAGAGCAGAAATCTCCTTTGTGCTGGAGAGGAGGAACCTCTGCCCACTGATCCAGGCCTGCAGGTGGAGACTGGCTTTGGCAAACATTGATCAAATGGTACCCAGGCTGATTTAAGCAGCCTAATTAAAATTCTTCCAGTGAGTCTAGAGCTATGGAAGAGAAGGTCTGGCTGAAGCCAGGTAGATTTGTTGGAAGTACAGGAAAGTGGTTTCAGGGGATGTGGGATGAGAAGAAAGCCTCAGGCCAGCCAGAGATGGGGAATGATTTAAATCAATCACGGAAGGACACTGGAACCCAGCACTTGGCCACCTTTTACCTTCCAAAAAACCCAAAACAGATCTGGAGTAGTATGGATGAACAAAACACCATATCATCCCAAAATAACACAAGTCAACAAAGTGCTATCCCTTTAATGTCTGATAGTCCCTCTTTTCCGCTTCCCTAATGAGATTGGCTTTCTCATTCTTTTCCTTTTGCATCCAAATTTCAATCTGCAGTGAATTTTCCACATTACAGGATGAACCATATATCTATTTGCCCACATTGCACAGCACTAGACCCAACACAATACATCCAAATCCCAAGAAGTAGAGTTTATCCCATGTTCCCTGTGCTGATGCTACTGGAAGCTGGCACCGCCGGGCCCAAGCTCTCTCTGTGGATGCTCAGGAAGAGAATTAGACCTGGAATGAGGTTAGTTAGTCACTGCTGATTTATCATGCATTTGAGATTTGGATTAACAAACCATTCATCCCCCAGTCCTTGTGTGCAGGCCCATGTTTCCAACAGGAGCAGGATTTTTTATTTATTTACTAACTGACAATAGTGGAAAGCCTCATATTCACATCCGAATTATAATAAATGCATTATAAATGAGTAAGTAGGAAACAGTAAGGAAATGATGTTTTACTTTTAAATGCTAATTATGGAGCCCTGGTGCAGTTAATGTGTAGGGTGTTCTGTCAATTTTTAATGTTTATGCCAAGTGTAGTCTTCAATTTAACATGAGCTTTTAATCCTTTGAGTACTAAATTGCCTTTTAATGCTTGCAGCACAACATTGTGTTTGCACAAAGTCAGGACTGAAAAATGAATTTACTACAAGATATGTGCATGTATGAAGGGGGGAGGAAGTACAAAGGACAAGAGTTTTTTTTTTTTAATGATGTTGTTGGAACTGTACAAGAGGAAGAAACTGCTTTCAGGATGTACCTGGCAATTCTCTGCAGCAGCAAGAGGCTGCTGCTGATTTAGTATCTCTGTTGAAGCATTTTCAGAGAGCTCTTTCAGGCTCCAACAATTTATCCAAAAACTACACCAAAAATTTATGGTTTGCACCCACAAACCAAACTTGGAGGAAAACATGATGGAAGGAATTACCATAGAGAGGAACCTGCATAGTCAGTAGGACAAAAGCACCTATGAAGAGAGGAAGTTTTCAGGCGACAGAGTTGTAAGGAGTAAGGTTGTTCTGGAAAAGAGAAATTGTACTTTTCTGGGTTGGCTGGTTTGGTTTTGCCTTTTCAGCTGGTGTGCCATAGCAGGCCTCAGGCAGCTCCCAGCTCTCAGGGAGCTCCAGTCAGCAGCATGGCTACGGAACAAGATGCTCACCCCAGCCCAACACAGCTTCTCCTTCACACTCTGCCCCCAGAAACCTCAGCACAGCCAGACTGGGAGAAATGGCTCAGGAGCCACTCTGGGGAGGGTCCATCTCCACAGCCAACAGGACAGCTCCAGCCCCTGCACACTCCCAGGGTTTCCTTGCCAGGGGAGTGTGTCCTCACCTGCTCCCACAGCAGCACTGCTGGGATTTGGGGAACTGCACAGAGCCCAGCCCCACCTGCCCCCAGCGCTGCTCTCACTGCCCCTCCCTGCATGGAGGGAGTTAGAGCAGCTTGTGAGGCTAATCCCTGTTTATCTCCTTGGTGAACAGACTTTTTAAAATGACACTGTTCGCATGCTTAAAGCTCCAAATTTGACTTTCCTTGACAGCAGCCATCTCAGGAATCCCAATGAGGTTTATTTTTGGCAGTGGAGCCTTCACAGACTAGGCTTTGCTGCGTGTACAGCTCCCAGCGCGCCGCTGCAGCTCTGCAGAGGAGCAGAACTGGGGACCTGAGGATTTGCTATATCCCAGTGATGTACCCTCAGCTTTGCTACTAGCTTAGACCCACAGGGCTAAATCTAATTAATTAAAAACTCTCTTTTTTTTTTTTTTTTTTTTTAATTCCCCTGCATTTCCACCATCCTTAAAATTTTGGAAGGTTGGAAGGCACCTTAAAACTCATTCCATGGTCAGGGACACCTTCCACTGTCCCAGGCTGCTCCAAGCCCTGTCCAACCTGACCTTGGACACTGCCAGGGATCCAGGGGAAGCCACAGCTTCTCTGGGCACCTGCCCACCCACACATGGAACAATTTCTTCCTAATATCCTATTCAAACCTCTCCTTCTTCTGTTTAAAGTCATTCCACTTTGTCCTATCACTACAAAAAGTCTCTCTCCAGCTTTCCTGTAGGCTGCAGGTATTTGAAAATATTTTTCCTTCTCCCTCATCCTAGCTTCCCACGTGTGCTAACACACAGTTTATGCTGCCCACTCCAATAATTTGGTGTTCTGGGAAGAAGTATCTCTTTGCTTAGCCCATCAGAGGGAACAGCAGTCAGGAAGAACCAGAAATATAAACAGGGTCAATTGTTTTATGATTAAATTATAAAATTTTAAAACATGACTGAAAAGGGAAACTTAGCCAATGAAAGGTAGAGTTTGAGCTAATAGGTAGACAGGTAATGTTTAAGCATTACTTTTGAAAAAAAGTGCAGTTGAAATTAATCTACAGGCCTTGTGCTAGAAACTCACATGCTGAATTTGAGCACAGAAAGTCTTGCACATAAACCAGGCAAAACAGGATCACAGAATCATTAAAACTAGAAAGGACCATCAAGATGATCAAGTCTAACCTCTGACATGTCCGTTAAACCACATCACAAACTGCTACATCTACTTGTTTTCTGGACACTTCCAGGGATGGTGACTTCACCATCACCCTGGGCAGCTGTTCCAGGGACTCCCTCAGCCCCTCCTGGGGCTCCAGACCCTTCCCAGCTCCGTTCCCTTCCCTGGACACGCTCCAGCCCCTCAGGGTCTGTCCTGTCCTGAGGGGCCCAGGACTGACCCCAGACTGGAAGTGCCCCAGCAGTGCCAGCACAGGGGACAGTCCCTGCCCTGCTCCAGCTGCCAGAGTGGCTGGTACAGGCCAGGGCCCACTGGCCTTTGGCCACTCATTGCATTGAGCACCTGGATCAGAGCTGGTGGAACACAGACCCAAACCAAAGCAGGCTCAGGGGGCCTGAGGTGCCTGGCACTGCCATCACCCCACAGCAAACCAAACCTCCCTGTCCCCTGAGACCTTCCCCTCCTGCTCACACTACATGTGATCAGTTCCCCCTGTGTGGCAACCTGTCCTCCCAGTGGGGTGTGACACTGTCACCTCCTGTGTCCCACAGCTGCTGCTGCCAGCAAGGGTGACTGGCACTGGTGAGACCCTGGCACTGGTGAGTCCCTGGCACTGGTGAGACCCTGGCACTGGTGGGTCCCTGGCACTGGGGACACCCTGGCACTGGTGGGGCCCTGGCACTGGTGGGGCCCTGGCACTGGTGGGTCCCTGGCACTGGTGGGTCCCTGGCACTGGTGAGACCCTGGCACTGGGGACACCCTAGCACTGGGGACACCCTGGCACTGGTGAGTCCCTGGCACTGGTGGGTCCCAGCCTGTGCCCCCAGCCCAGCTCATGTGTGCCCTGCATAGCCCAGGAAGGATTGGTCAGGCCATGCCCTGGGGGATCATCACACCCATTTGCAGAAGCACCCACGCTGCAGAGCAGAGGTTGGAGAATACATGATCGAGAATTCTGCATCTGAATCTGGCCCATTGCCTCACTAATGGCATCCAGATAAACATCCTGGTTTTGAGACCAGGGGGACCAGGAGACCAGGGAGTCTTGGCCTACATTTTTTTCTTGTCATTGCATCATTTCTTCTCAAAGCTTCCTGCTCCAAGGCAGGCTAATAAGCCCAGGTTTATCTTATTTCACTGAGACTTTGGAACTCTGGCCCCAGTCTAACACCAAGGTTTACTATCCTGCATATAAATGACTGGGATCAAAACACCACTATACTTTAAAGATTGAAAAAGGATAATCCATAGTTTAAAGAACCAAATATATATGTCCTTATCTAATCTGGTGATTTAGTTTAGGCAGATAAAACTGAATTAGATGCCAGTTTTAAAAGCCTGGTCTTCAAATACTGACTCACTTTTTTTGAGAAGCAAGGGATAAATCAGAAGGCACAGGCAGGGAAGGCACATCCCACCCTGCAGCACCACAAAGCCTCTGGAGCATCACCACATGCATGGCTGCAGGAGGACACAGCTGCACAGGACTGCTCCAGGCATATATTGCACACATACAAATATTCCTATCTGAGGCTTAGCTCTCCAATAGGAGGGCTGGAAAAATAAACCCATCTTTTTGGATGAGATGGATACAAGAAGAGGGCTGGGGTTTGGCTGGAGGGCAGGACACTGGAGCCTGGTGGTGGTGGCAGTGGAGACAGGGACACACAGATGCCCTGGCTGGGAACAGACCTCAGCCCTGGCACAGATTTCTGCAGGCAGGAACCCCACTGCCACAAACCACCTATCAATTGTTATATTTATAAAAATAAAACAGGAACAAGGTCTTTTGTATTTGAAGCATATTTTGCTTTGCCCTACATTTCCAAGCCTCTTCCTTATACTATTTTTCCTCCCCTCACCCAGGCTTTTTAATCCTGCCATTCAGAGCTGAATTCTTCCCTCTCCTTTCCATGCCATTGAGATGAACAGTGTCTATTTTAGATCTTGTTCATTAATGTATCGAGGCATCTTACTTTGTATTACTTCCATATCTTGATGTTATCTAAAGCTTTTTATATAGTAAGAGAGAAATTACAAGGTTTATAATTTCCCTCATACATGTAACAAAAATGATAAAGCATGAAATTGCAGAGCTGTAACTGATTTTCTATAAAAGTTCAACAATTTCCAGCAGGCTACAGCTGAGATGGGGTTGGATTTGCTCTGTGCCTTTAGGTCTTGTTGATATTCACCTGTGTGTGTATGTGCATGTCATTATAAACTTCCATATGTGTCAAATAGGTGTCAGAGGAGGCCATGGCGATGCTCTGAGGAGTGGAGCTCCTCTGCTCTGGAGCCAGGCTGGGAGAGCTGGGGGTGTTCTCCTGGAGAGGAGAAGGCTCTGGAGAGCTCAGAGCCCCTGCCAGGGCATAAAGGGGCTCCAGGAGAGCTGGAGAGGGACTGGGGACAAGGCATGGAGTGACAGGACACAGGGAATGACTTCTCACTGCCAGAGGGCAGGGCTGGATGGGATATTGGGCAGGAATTGTTTCCTGTGAGGGTGGGCAGGCCCTGGCACAGGGTGCCCAGAGCAGCTGTGGCTGCCCCTGGATCCCTGGCAGTGCCCAAGGCCAGGCTGGACATTGGGGCTTGGAGCAGCCTGGGACAGTGGAAGGTGTCCCTGACATGGCAGGGGTGGAATAGGATGAGCTTTACAGATCCTTCCAACCCAAACCATCCTGTGATTCTGATTCTATAAATAAATCACACTTGGGTGAAAACCAACATTAAACCATCAGATAAAACTCTTCTGAGAGGATGCAGCATGTCTGCAGCAGATTTGGAATTACACTGCAATTCTGTAAAACATCATACAGCTCTTTTATAGGTCTTTTAAGCAGATGAAAGAAGGGATTCAGTTTACCCACATCTGCAAAATCCCGCTTGGAGGAATAAACACTCAGCAAGAAACTTCTCATTCTTTGTGCACCTGCCTAGGGCAAAAGCACTACAATACTGGCTTTACTCTTGGGCTTTTGAACACATCTTTCTTTTGACCAGGCAACAGATACAGATACAGCAGCCCTAAATTGCTGGTTGGACTTCCTTGGAGAGCATCCAAGTCCCACACTGTGCTCCTGGAGTCATGGAAATGAAGAAAGCTCAGCATGTCCAAGGATCTGATGAGATCAGGCCAAAGTCTCTCAAAGAACAATAACTCAGGTAGTGGACAGACCAGACACAATCAGCCTCTTCAAATGTGTCTCTAATGACAACAGAGCCAAATTCCTCACGTTCTTCTGAAACCCAAGTGAAATTAAATCTTTCTCATTAGTAATTATTCATCCAATTTCTTCTACACTGCTGGTGTCAGACAATTACAAATGCCAGGATCTCCATCCACATGTCCTGAGGTCAGCCCTGTCCACCAGAGATGCAGCAGCCTCTGTTCCTGGGCGTGTTGGCAGTGCTGATGAGGCCTTGCAGCTCTCCAGAGTCAGCCACAGAGTGGAAAGAAGAATTCCAAGTTTCTTGGAATGATGATGGGATTTGGACAATGGGATTTTTCCATGAAGGAGGTTCCTCTCCCTAAGCCAGATTTCAGGGAATACATCAGTGTCACATTGCCTTGGCTTGCACTCACCTCCCAAGCACCTTAAATATCCAAGTCTATTGAGTTAACTGCTCCTGTCATTCACCCCTACAGCACACTAGGCAATAGAGACCCTTTAAAAGAAAAGGGCCATTAAAACAGGTGTGAATTTAAAAGACTTAATATAAAATATAAAGTATTTGTGCCACATTGCCTACTGTTTAACTGGCCACATTATGAGGGTGACTTGGTCTAGAGACGGGTTTTAAACACTGAGTTTAAACACAACACAGTGTTTAAGAGCTTCTCTGTGCCACATCAGCTCCTGTCACACACACACACACGTCCCCATGCCCATCCTCCCCTGCACAGCCATGGCCATGGACCAGCATGGACACCCATGGAAGTGTTGGGAATTTGCCTTCACAACATGCCAGTGGAGGACTCCTGGACAAGCTGGCTGCTGTCTCAGATCCTGTCATACCCTTGAGGTATGTCCTTCCCTTCACTGTGCTCAAGGGGAACTGGAAGAGCCATGGAAAGGCTGGAAAAGTCATGGAAGCCCTGCCTGGCAATGGCACATGCCACTTTAGCTCTACTGGGTCACAAATCCATCCATACTTAAATACATGCATGTGCAAATATTTTTAGAAAGTTTCAAGCATGTACTCCAGCATGGCAGCATCTTCCAAAAGCTGCAGATTTCACTAAATCACTTCCACTGCCCTGGTTTTGAATGAAATATAAATATTGTACACATGAACTACAGCAGCCTCCAAGGGCACTCCTGGGGCTGTGCATGGCCCTGACGTGGGGCTGGACACTTGGCATCCATCAGCTCGTCTTAGGGACTAATAAGGGAACTCAAATCATGTCATGAGAGATTTTGATTCCCTTAATTTTAGAGTAAATGTGGAAATCAGGTGAACTCAGGAAAACTACATGGCATATGAGCTTGGAAAGGAGGTGGAAACCCAAACTCCCCTCATGCCAGTCTTGCATATAAACTGGAAATCTGTAAGTTTCCTTAAAATTGCATAATTGAGAAATTCCAGTGTTGTTGTTTTTATATTATTGCATTGCCTAAGAGCCTTTGCTATGAACTTGGACCCTGGGTGTCTAAAACACACATCTCTGTCTCAGAGCTGTACATTACACACACTGAGACATTCATTGCCCAGCTGAATCCAGGCTAATGCACTGCATTTATTTCCTAAAAGCATTCAGAGGAGAAATGAAAGGGCAAGCAAAATAAACCCCAATGTTACTCAGGAATTAAATATACACAATCTTTACTACTTGGTATTTTCCTTCTTCTCAATTTATAAAAAGCCAGTCAGGGAGCCAGAAGTTTCCTCACTCCTAATGATGAGTGAAGGCTGGATCCCTGCCTGTGTCTGTGGTACCTGGGAGTCAGCACCTCTGCCTGCTCAGCTGTCACACCTCTTGTTCAGGTCTCTCCTATGATAATCTCTCCCTTCTCAGCTCAGGATAACACAATGCATTCCCTCTTTTTCTTTCTGAGCTTATTTGCAGATGTAGCCATCCATAAGAAGCTTTAAATGTGTATTACACTCCAGGAAAAACCCCTGTGGCCACCAAGTAGTAGGCTGGAAAACCAGTTCAGATTCACAGAGAAGCTGGTATTAAAATCCTTGAGAACTTAGCACTCTCCTGTCATGCATTTAAAGCCCTGTGAATAAAAAAGGAGCTCTGGTAATTCTGCTAAAAAATGAAATTCCATCATTTCTGCAGAATAAACAAAAACAAACCAATGCATTAGCTATGCAATACTTCTCAGCACCACAGTTTGAATGCATCATTAAAGACAGATTTTACCCATGAAAAGTGTTTTTAAAAAGTAATAAATACACAAAACTTTACATATACTTTTCATTTCATTCCTACATCCTCTCTGTGGGAGGTGGACTCAGATTAAGTTGGTATAGCCAATTCCTCCAGCTGCAGGAAGCTGGAGCCCTATTTCTTACAGCTCACATATTGTATATTGTGCTCTAAACGAAATCCTACCTGCAACTGTGAAATCTGGGAGTTTAAATCTATGATATCCACTGATATTAGAAATGAAAGTAAGCAAAGAGCAGCTAGAATGTAATCTCACTGTCATCAACATCAAGTTCATGTTCCCTTTTCCAAGTCCTAAGTACTCAG
The DNA here is from genome assembly GCA_037013685.1 of Acridotheres tristis. Classification (NCBI taxonomy): domain Eukaryota; kingdom Metazoa; phylum Chordata; class Aves; order Passeriformes; family Sturnidae; genus Acridotheres; species Acridotheres tristis. The sequence continues at coordinate 1,431,406 of CM072906.1, forward strand.
CAAGGACAATTCTCTGATTTTTCTCTCCCGACAGAGCTGATTTACTACAGGATTCAGCTGGAATCCTCTTTGCTCAAAGCTAAGATGGCTTTATTAGTGACATGAGAAGCTGCTTTTGAAGAAGGAGCACACCACTAACAACGTGCACGTGCAAATTACTGTGGAGAACATCTTTGCTGGCCCAGTCTTCACAAAGCAGTGTCACCTTGTCCCTCTTCCACTTAAGGAACTATCACCACAGATGTGAGCAAGGACCAAACTGCAGCTTGGTGTCCCAGCTGCTGGTGTGGTGATGCTCTAAGGAAGGCAAAACAACCCTCACACACAAATGCAAACTTAACGAGGGGAGAAAAGAAAGGTATCTGGGAATACCTTTTGTGATTATCAAAATCCTCAAGGATATTAAACCAGGAAACATCAACAGTCAAGATACGGCCAAGTCTCCTTCCAGCCTCCTCCAGTGACAGAACCAGAGTTCCTAAGGGTGCTTAGCACTTTTGGTTATATCTCAAAAATCCTATAAAATAAAGGGATAGAGTCTCCTCTCTGGCATAAAGCTTTAAATTATAAGTGATTCCCCCCAAACGCTGGCATCGCTCTGGTGGAAATGAGAGGCACAACAGACAAAATGTTCCACTGGGCACTGCACCCAAACACCACTGCTCCAGTAATTCAGAATACAGGGCACACATTGTCTAGGTCACTGCAGCAGTGTCAGCCATGAAAAGACATGGAGTGACAGAGGACAGCTGTGAAATATCTGCCCACACTGCATGGCCACCGAGTGCCCCGGGGGGGCTGTCACAGGTGCCCCACAGCCAAGTGCCCAAACTCTCAGAACACACAGCTCCAGCAAAGGATACTGCAAGGTTACCAATAAAATACAAGTCCTAAGGGTAATAATCAGGAGCAGTGCCTCGGCTGGTGGCTGCTTCCCGCTGCAGAATGTCACTCACACAGAAAGTCATGATGCCTTGATAGGCTTCACAATCCCCATCAGTTCTTCAGCTGCTTGGCTAATCAGATATTATTACCTCCTTTGTGTTTTCTTTCCCAGCCCTCTCTCTCTCTTTCTCTGGCAAGGTCTGTAAAAGGACTCAGTAATGATTCCTATCTAAATATTTCACTTGCAATACAAAGGTCTGTATTTTGCATACTGTGGAACTTCTGTTGCTTTGTCTTTTGACAGAAAAATCTCCCTGGGCTTCTGGGAACAAATACTGATAATTGTACCCGGCCTCAACAGAGCATACTGTACATTAAACTACACAACACTGGATTCAAAGGCAGTGATCGTTGGGGATGGGACTTCAGCACCCCCAAATCCTGAAGGTTTGGGAACCTCCCTTTCAGGCTTGAGGCTACTCCAGATCCTTCTGTGCCACACAGATACCCTGGCAGGACACCTGGAACCAGAGGTCAGCACTGTGACTCCCAGCCCTGCAGGGTCACCTCTTCATTGGGGATCCTTCCTCACTGCACACAGAGTGAAAGGAACATTTCACTTTATTTTATAAACGTTTGGCCTTCTATAGACATTATCTGGCACATTGCCTTTAAATTCCTTGGGGGAAGATGCAGGTCAGTGCTGAAAGCTGTAGAAAATCTCATTTTTTCATTTAACTCTTGTTTTTCTTGTGTGCAGAACACCAAGATTTCAACTTTGCTTAAATTAGAGGAGATTAAGCTTTGGAATTCCAAAATTGGGCAAATTGTTATGATTCATCTTTACTCCCCATTCTCTAAGAAGACAAACCTGGTGCCTCTAAAGTGTTCTGCAAAGGACAGGGCTTTGATCCTCTTCTCCCACATCCAGAGCACTTTCACCACCCAACAACCCCTCCTTGATGAGCAGACGTTCAGCTCCTCAGAACAGTTCAACCAGTCCCTGGAGCAGGGACCTGGCCAATTCCTGCAGCTCCCTGGGCTGCATGTGGGGATATAGGCCAGCACCAGCAGCAGCCCTGCTCCTTCCACACATCCCAGCTCCTTCCACACATCCCTGTCCTTCCACCCATCCCTGTCCTTCCACACATCCCAGCCCCTTCCACCCATCCCTGTCCTTCCACACATCCCTGTCCTTCCACCCATCCCTGTCCTTCCACACATCCCAGCCCCTTCCACCCATCCCTGTCCTTCCACACATCCCTGTCCTTCCACCCATCCCTGTCCTTCCACCCATCCCTGTCCTTCCACACATCCCTGTCCTTCCACACATCCCTGCCCTTCCACACATCCCTGCTCCTTCCACACATCCCTGTCCTTCCACCCATCCCTGTCCTTCCACCCATCCCTGTCCTTCCACACATCCCTGTCCTTCCACCCATCCCTGTCCTTCCACACATCCCAGCTCCTTCCACCCAGCCCTGCTCCTTCCACCCAGCCCCACTCAGCATTGCTGAGGCCAGAACAAAGGCAGCATTTTCTCAGCAGGACATGTTAGCTCAGGCACGCTGCCACGGCTCCGCAGCTTCTGCAGGTAACTGGATGCAGTGTAGACAAGCCTAATGTGGTTTCATATGGAAATGAGTGGTAAATTATTAATATTAATAACATCTATAAACAACTGGTGACAACTTCAAGTGGCTTATTATGTAGTACGTACAAGGCATCTGTTCATTATCATTTACAAGACACTCCTGATATACACAACAATTCACCCAAGGATCTGGGCAGATGATTCCACTCTGAATTTCCACCTCCAAGCCCAAAGTGCTCCCAGCACCCAGAGTGGTGCTGGGAATGCTCAGTGTCCATGCTGGAGTGCAAGCCCAGGGCAGGGATCCCTCAGCACACGTGGTGCTGTGGGGATGGGCTGGAGCAGCTCGTTCACCTTCAGATCCTGCCGTTCTCTACGGTCACAGCGATTGCATCAGTGGAAATTTGTCTCATTCTGAGAGGGCCTGATTCTCGCTCGGAGCCAGACGCCTGGAAGCTATTACGTGTCTGTGTGATGGCTTAAAGCCCAAAGGAAACTTCCTAGGGCCCAGCTGGAACCCATGGGAAAAGGCTGGGACAGGGGAGAGGCAAACGGGGCTGCGAGCACAGGATTCTGCAAAGCACCACTGTGAGTTTATTATGTCAAAGACGGAGTGAGCCGTGATGTTACAATTTTTCTGTCAAGGACAGTGATAAAAAACTCTCCTCACTCCAAGCTCTGGGATTTACGGCATAGGTTTCCAACCTCCAGAGGCTAATTATTTCCAGTCATCCTGCAGTGCACCCTGGGCAATGCTTTATGAAGTTAGCTTCATGTGGCTGAACACCCCTTACTTCACTGGCCTCTTGCTGTCATGATGCAAAGACGGACTAGTACTTCATGTAGCAATTTTTAAATAGAAGTGGATGATTTTTCAAGTAATTATTAGCAAAAATGTCAAACAGAAAGGCAGAGGCTGGCTATCCTACTGAGAAGAACCACTGAGGCAGAAAATATGTGCCAGAGCATGGAGTGGGAGCTGCACCAAGCTTGCTGTCAGACAATGCTCTTTATCAAACCAGGAACACAACACCAGGCTGCTCATAATGCCTCCTTTAATGAGGCAGCCGAGCCGCCATGCTCAGCTGTATTCAAATAAACACAGTAGCTTTTCAGCAACTGATTTTAATCTCATTTCCTGATCTGAGAAGGACCCGGGAAACCCAACACTTTCAAAAAATTGTTTTTTAATTGTTGTTGGCAACTTCATCTACTACCTTCAAAGGATGAGTTAATGGTATCTAAACAGAGAACAGTGACACCGCAGTGAGCGGGGGAGCTGCTCCTCTCTCTCACAAAGACCAATTCTCAAATTACCAGATGTTTTCTATGTCTTTTGGGAAAGAAAGAAAAAAAAAAAACTTGAGACCTTCCTTGAAGGCAGCCGGGTGCATGACACAGCCTGGAGGCCAGCACCGTGGCAAGAGCAGCCTGGGAGTGGAGCATTGCAAAGGCCATCCAGAGCCCACAGAGCCTTCCCCTCCTTCAGAACAGGCACTCCCAGGAGCTGTGAGCAATGCCACACTGGACATTGCTTCACTGAAGTGCACACAGCCAACAAGAATGGTCTTCTGAGGTTAAATCACCAGCATACAGCAAGGGATTTCTGCTGGGGTTAAATCCACCCAACATGCAACCTCCCCAAGTGTAAATGGAGAAAGCAGTTCATCCTTCCCTTCCTCCTGCTGCCTCTTTTTCTCTGATAACTTGGCAAGCATTTTTGGACACTCATAAATTCTTTTGGTGTGTTTAGTACCTGAAGACTATCTGTAGACAAATGACCAAAAATGGCACTGCAGTGCTCATATCAATGGCCATCTCATTTTTCTGCAATTACCTTCTGTTTTGGGCTGTATATAAAATCTGAAATAGAAACCTCTCCACTCTTTGGGGATGTTAAAGCACAGAATCATAGAATAGCTTGGGTTGGAAGGGACCTTAAAGCTCAGAGGTCAAACCATGTGACTAATTCTTGGCTGTGAGGGTGGGCAGGCCCTGGCACAGGGTGCCCAGAGCAGCTGTGGCTGCCCCTGGATCCCTGGCAGTGCCCAAGGCCAGGCTGGACACTGGGGCTTGGAGCAGCCTGGGACAGTGGAAGGTGTCACTGCCATGGCAGGGGTGGAAATGGATGATCTTTACAGTCCCTTCCAATCTAAACCATCCTATGATTTTAAAACCCAACCCAAGTAGATTGAGGAGTGAGGATACAATACTTGTTTTTTCTAAAAGACTTCATGAAATAGGAGGAAAAAACCAATCCCACACAGAGTTGCAATAATGCTCATTGTGCACATCTCTAAAGGTATAGCTGTAGCAATCCAGCTGTGCTACATCTGGGCTTTCAGAGCAAGCCTGCATTTCAGTCAGGTCACACTGGGTGTCCCAAATGCCTGTGTGTCTGCAGAAATATCTGAGCTATAAGGAACACACCATAAGCTGCTCAGCTCATTAGCAGGCTTCTCTTTGAAGCACCATTTCCTCAACCGAACTGCTGGAGGTGGCTCAGGCTGGCAAAAGGCAGTCCCAGCCAGCCTGGAGTGACTGTCCTGCTCGTGGCATGGCAAAAGGAAGCTCACTGCAACTGAGGCTCCTTGAGCAGGTGTGAGGGTGTGACATTACTTAGTTTATCGTTAACTGCTGTATTTCACAGAATCACAGAATATCCTGAGTGGGAAGGGACCTCCAAGGATCACCCAGCCCAGCTCCCAGCCCTGCACAGACCCCCCAGCAATCCCACCCTGGGCATCCCTGGCAGCTCCTGCAGCTCTGGCAGCCTCGGGGCCGGGACCATTCCCTGGGGAGCCTGGGCAGTGCCAGCACCCTCTGGGGGAAGAACCTTTCCCTAAAATCCAGCCTGACCCTGCCCTGGCACAGCTCCAGCTGTCCCCTGGGTCCTGTCCCTGTCACACAGAGCAGAGATCAGTGCTGCCCCTCCTTTCCCATCATGAGGACGATGTACCCATGATGAGTCTCCCCTCAGTCTCCTCCAGCTGAACATTCCAGGTGCCCTCAGCTGCTCCTCACGTGGCTTCCCTTCCCTTCAGACCCTTCCCCATCCTCGTGGCTTCCTTCAGATGCTCCCTAATGGCTTCATGTCCTTTTTACACTGTGGTGCCCAAACTGCCCCAGCTCTCGAGGTGAGGCTGCCCCAGCCCAGAGCAGAGCAGGACAATTCCCTCCCTGTGCCTGGTGTCCCCAGGACAGGGATGTCCCTCCTGGCTCCAAGGCACTGCTGGCTCAGATCCCACTGGCCATCAACCAGGACCCCCAGGTCCCTTTCTGCAGCTTCTCTCCAGCCTCTCCTTCCCCAGTCCATACACACAGCCAGGGGTGCCCCCTGTCCCAGGTGCAGAATTTGGCACTTGCCATTGTTAAGCTTCGTACAGTTGGTGATTGCCCATCTCTCTAATTTATCCAGGTCTCTCTGCAGGGCCTCTCTGACTTCAAGGGATTTAAAGTGTCAGGAAAAGCTGTGGGGACACAGTACTTTTTTCTAAAGAGCAGCTGATTCCTATTCAGCAGAAGTTTGCTGCCACTTGACCTGAGCTAGACCAAAGTCACTCAAACTGAAACACAAACATTCATAAAGGCAACATTGTCTTAATGACTTGTTTTCAATTCACACCTTAGCCCTAAATTAAGCCTTAAGAGGCTTCTGTTGCTGATTTTCTCAGTACCTAATTTTTAAAACAAAGGTTTGCAAGGGATTGTCCATCTGCAGGAAGAGTACTTAGGTACTTCCCTAGCTCCTGAATGGAAATGCTTCAGAGGAAAAGCAGATGCCAGCCCAACTGTTCCTGAGGATTTGGTTTATGATAATTACAGGTTTGGCCTTCCAAGATTATCTCAGCATGAGCTGTGCTGGGCTAGCAAAACCCAGGAAGAGTTTTGGGAAGGAGATATAATTTTGGAAAATAACTTGGTCAACCTGGAGAAGATTTGGGAAAACTACCCCTGGTGTCTCTCTTGTCTGGAGCTGGCAGCAGGCATGGCACACATGCAGGGAGAGGTGAAACCTGGCCTGGCCACTCACCTGACACATTTCCTCATGGTGTCAAGAGAGACACCATGAGAATGTGTGATTCAGGTAGGAGTTGCCAGCTTGAGGCACGTCCACGTGGGTCAGGTTCCTTTGAGTGAGCATCTCCTGCCCCCCAGGCTCCCCCCTGGTGTGACTGCCTCTGCTTTAGGACAGAAAACCCACCTGAGGCACAGCCTAAAGAGCAGCAGGAATCAGGCAAGGCAGTCAAGCAAAGAGCTACTGGTAGCTTATGATAAAGCATAAATTTTTCAAGAGCCCATAAACAATTCAAACATCCAGCATTTCACAGAAACCAGTGGATCCAGGTACTTGTTTTAGTCACAGCACGTTGCTGCTGAAGTCACTGCACATCAGCTTGGCACTGTGTCCTGGAGAGAGGGACACAGAATAACACCCACCCCAAGTCTTACACAAGGGATGCACAGGAGCTTTCCAGGGGAAAACAAAAAAAAGCCAAAAAAAACAAGTTTTATCCAACTGTGATAATTCATTAGGAGAAAAGAGTGGAAACCAGACAAGACTTCAGCCCTTCACATCATTACATTTCTCAAATGACAACAGATGTGCTCAGTGCCAGCAAACCCAGCCCCAAAGCAGCAGAGGGTCCCTGGCATCCATAACCTCCATTCATTTGAAGTTTGTAATTTTGCAGAGCCTCTTTTTTTTTCACTTGCAGCTGTTTATATGACACAAATCACTTTCTGGATGCAAGTCCCAGACCTCTCACATCTCATACATCGAAGAATTAACCTGAGGAGGAAACTGCCAGACAAGGCTGACTCAGATTCCACCCCCATTTCAGCAACACTCAGAAGGAGCTAACACCTTTCTGCAGAGTGGCAAATTAATGTCTTACAACTGGAATGATCTGTAGGAATCTGTAGCCAAGACCTTTGGCACGAACCACGATTCTGTTGTACTTGCATAGAGACAGAAGCTCCCCAACAGGCCCTGGGGACACACAGGGGGGTTCCAAGCAGCTCCCAGTGATACAGCACATGGGAACCAGGGCTAGTGTGGGTACAACAGGCACGGGAAGAAGTCACTGAGCAGGGACCACCACATCCCACTGCTCCCTGATCACACATCCCCCACCATGCCTCAACACAGGGCTCCTTGGGAATCACTGCCATCTCCCACTTGGGAACCTCTCCTGGCCCTCCTCAGTCCATGGTGTGTCCTGTGACTCTGGATCATATGGAGATCTGGGTATGCTCCTTCCAACACAAGGACAGTCCTACTGCAAGAGACCAAAAGTCTGAGAAAAGTCAGCAATGTGTTTCTAGGGAATGGCACAAGAACAAGAATGGGGGATGATCTTCTGAACCTGCTTTTTGCTACTGACATTGCTTAAGCCAAGGATGTCAGCTTTGCACTTAAAGTTTTCCATACATCTTTCTTCCAAAGAAATTGTCTCCTCAGCAAAAGGAAGGCTCACTACATTAGTTTAACTGTATTCTATAATAGATTTTTCTTACAAAACTCTACTTTTACAATATTTACTGCATCTAAAGTAAAACAAAGAGAACAAAATTAGGAAGTTCATTCTTAAATTCAGTCGTGTTGTCTGATAAAGTCATGAAAATATTTGGAGAGGCAAAAGCAGAAGAAGCCGAGGCTATGGTGGCCAATGCTGTTTATGGAGGTGGCCAAGGCAAGGGGAGATGAGAGGGGAGGCACCCACGTCTCCATAGATGTTTCTGCTTTCTGAACAAGCTCCTCCTGCCTGCAGCAGGTACCAGCTATTGCTCTGCACCCACTCCTTCCCAGTGTGTTTTGTTAAGACGATATAAACCTCAGAAAATCTTGCCATGAGAGCCTTGCTATGCTGTTATATATTTTAGAGAAGAATATATCAAAGCAAAGAGAAGTGAATGAATGAGCTGGCTCAAGATGCTGATGTCTGGCTTCCTTGGTATGGCCATTTGGCAAGTGGAGGTAGAATTGCTGAGTGGTCAGTAGGTTCCCAAGGGCTCAGAAACGACCCCTTGGACTTCCAGAGCTCCTACCAGCTCACAGGATGGCTCCTCCCCAATACACAACACCCACATCCATTTATGTCCAGAACTGGGACTCCATGACAAAGTTTTCCCAAGCCCACCCAACCCAGTGGTGCACTTGGACACCAAGCAAAGTGGGACCAACACAGAAACCCACAGAAGGATGCCCTGGGCTTCAGCATGTACAGAATCATCAATCTCAGGATAAGAGAAAGGACTTTGTGTTCAGATGACATCAAATATCCTTGTCAGGATCATGACGTTCATTCCCTTGCAGCTGACCTGGAAAGTGAAATATGCCCTTGACATACGACCCAGGCAAACGTGAAGGCAATTTTACTGACAGCATGAATAAAATAAACTCTCCCTGACAGGCCACGGAAAGGGCCAAGGGATGAAGTGGTTCATGCTCTCCTCTGTTAGTTAAAACCCTTTGGACTTTGCTTCCACCTCACTGCAGAAGGCTGCTGATGCAAAGGGTGATATTTGCCTGCAATCTTTCCCTGGGAAGTAATTAGTTTCCATTTAGAGGGATGACAAATTGATCAGGCAGGAATCTCACTGAGCTCTGAACTGAAGCTAAACTGTGATAGCTCCAGCTCTGGCAACTTGGGTTTGTCAGTCTGTCAATACATTTTACAGTTTCAAAATTCAATCACCCAACAGCAGGAAAGACATTGACTTTTAAAAAAAAAAAAAAAAAAAAAGGAAAAAAAAAAAGCAGCAGCAGAAGTGGGGGGAGAAGCAGCAAAGCCTCCACTTCCTCCTGCAAGTTCATTATCGCCTCTCCAAAGCATGACGGTGGTGTGAAATGGGTTAGACGCATGGATGCCTCTGTTAACGGCCAAGGAAAAAAAAGTCGCACATCATTAGGAATGGAATAAACGATACCGAGGCACAGAGCAGAAATGATTTGATTAGCAATTTCCAGTTTTGAAAAGACCTGGAAGAGAACCAAATGACTATACAGAAGGTGTGATGGAGTTCTTAATTGCTGTAACTGCACAGGGAGACTCGATGATTTGTGACATATAATACAGCACAGTACGCTAACGCTAATAACTGTTAATTAACTGCAGCAATGATATACTCTCAAAATGCACATACAAGTTACCATAATTTCTAGATTAAAAGCTGCAATGTTCGAAGCCAAAGGCAGAGGGAAGGCAGCACAGAGGGAGTGGAGGAAGAGAAGAAAGTGGAAAAGGAGATGGAGAATCTTTCCTTTTTTCAAACCCCCTTTTGAGCACTTCTGACACCTCAACCAGAGCAAAGCGGCCAGAAAACACCAAAAAAAAAAAAAAAGAAAAGAAAAAAAGAAATACTCCTGCTGAAATGTGAAACAGTTCCTGCATGAAGCTCTCCCTCCAGAGCAGCAGTTATTAATTCTGAAAGGCTGTTGTTGCACCAGGCCATCTGGCTGTGCCGTAAAGAGTTCAGGAGCTGCTGCTGAGCTAAGATTCCTGTCGGATCCCATTCGCCCCAGTGACATTATTCACTCACAAATGTTATCGCACCATTTTTCCCCCATCGCTGCTGTTTGTGAGCCACTTTATTTATTTGCAGGCAGTTTGTTGCACTGCCCAATGCAGAAGTGGCTCTACCAGGAACCTCCAGGGATCTGGGAGACAACACTCTCATCCAACAGATGCTCCAGAGCTGGATTTGCTCTGCCTCCCAACAGCAGTGCTGTGTGAGAGGCTGGAAGGTGGCACTTAGGAAAAGCGGATTGACAGCCTGGGAGACCGAAGGCTTCTATTTCTCCCCCAGCAGGCAGAGCACAGAAATGCTCCCACACGCTGTCCTTCCCCGGCACGCCGAGATGGGAATCAGATGACACTGATTAGCTGTCCAGAATTGCTAAAACATTTTCTCTTTTGGATCAATAGTGATAAAGAGGAGGGTAAAGCAGGTATCAGGCTGCACTGTGGATGGCTGATTCTGATCTTCCTGCAGAGCTGTAGCCCCGGCAGAAAAACCTCTTGGCATGTTTCCCCTCCGAGGTCCTTCCTGCAGACAGGCTATTTAAATGTTACATCAGGGCTAATCTTGTACCAGCCCTAACACATCAATTACCCCGTGCATGGAAAGCTAACAGGCTTTGTTCTTCCCTTGGTGACCCTTCCTAACACGCTCCTCCTGGATGGCCTCCAAAGGGAAGCTAAGCAAAGTGGACGTGTTTCAGAAGGCACGGCTCTCTGTACCCCCATGGGTGTGAGTTCAAATCTAATCCCTGTGGCAAAGAGTGGGAAACCAGGAAACAAACACACAAACCACTCAAAGCCTAAATGATTCTGTGATTCTGTGATTCCATAGCATCAGTGTTCACTGATGCACACTGGGATGCAGTGGATAGTGAACATGAGAATTCAAGCACGGAGCAACGATGAAAAAAAGGCCTCACAGACTCGCTCAGCCTCTCTATCCTCCACGTTCACACCAACACCGTGTGTTGAGAGCATGTGTGAAGTCTATCTATCATTTTAACATTGAAGTGCCTGGAAAAATATTAAGGGTAAACTTTGCTGTCATTCCAACATATGGCAAGGCATTGAAATATAGACATATCCTGAGGAAACTGGAGAATTTGAATGAATACCTCTTTTACAGAAGAGCACGTTGATTCTGGATTTTTCAGGTTTTTGTCCACGTCCTCCTTCTATAATTTTTTTTGTACTCCAGTTTCTTTCTAGCTAACAAACCAACTCTCCTTCACAGAATCCCAGAATAGTTTGAGTTGGAAGGGACCTTAAAGCTCATCTCCCCCATGGGCAAGGAGACCTTCCACTGTCCCAGGCTGCTCCAAGCCCATCCATCCTGGCCTTGGGCACTGCCAGGGATCCAGGGGCAGCCACAGCTGCTCTGGGCACCCTGTGCCAGGGCCTCACCATGCTCTGAGTATTGAGCTTCTCCCTAACATCGAATCTAAATATCTCCTTTTTTTAGTTTAAAACCATTCCCCCTTATCCTATCACTGTCAGCCCATCTAAAAGGTCACTCTCCCTTTTCAAGTACAGGAAGCCCCATTCAACACTCTCAGGAGTGTGATAAGCGTACATAGAGTAGAAAATAAAGAAAGAAAAAAAAGGTTATGTTCCAATAAAAAAAAAATAGCTTCTAGCTACCAAAAAACCAGAATTTTCTATTTTCATGTTGGGCATGAAAGACAGAGGTGACCTACCTGACTGTCCTGCCCTGTTCCTTCCCCCCCTGTATGGCCAGAACAGATCCATACCTTCACTTCTCCAGCACGCTGCCCAGGTGGAAATGGCACACAGGATGGCATTTTTATGATTTTCCTCAGTAGCAGAATGACACTGCAGGGACAATCCTTTCCCTTTCCTCACCTCTGATTCTTCGAGGGCTCCTAGCTGTCACATCACTCCCAATTTTGCTCCCATGACCACAGCTTCTAAATAATATTGCATTTTCTTTACCACCTAACACAGAACATTCAAACCGATTTAAATCTGAAATGAATGCTGCGAGTACCAGTCCATACTCACGACAGACATTTAATAACCCCCCTGGGAAAGAAGAGCTTCTGAAACTGCTAAAATGCATCCTGTGGGGATGTCAGCCTGGAGTGAAAGATTCTTAAAGACTTTTTGTGTGACAGCATCATACCCTCTGAGAGTCCCAGGTGCCATTAGGGGGGAGGAGGGGACTGCAGCACACTTGAAGAATTCAAGAATAATCAGCCTCAGGTATTAATGTTTTGCTTGAAGATGTAAAAGATAAGACACTGAACCGGTATGATTGCCAGAGAAGGGGTATTAATGAGACATAAAGCTGCCTGTTCAGTTCTGCCCCCTCCTTTTGCAAGGTGCCCATGCAAATCACAGCCTGCCCATGATTAACAAGGACCACAGCAAGGCCGTGGGAAGGGGGCGGCCAAAAGGCTGGATCAGCTTCTTGGAGAAACTGGAAACAACTCCCTGGGTCATTTCCACCCCACAGCCTTTCAGTCACCTCTCACAGCCCTGCCAGGTCTCTTGTTCCACACAGACCTCTGCCCCAGACTTTATGCAACACCACTTGGTTCTATTGCAGAAAGCATTTTTCATATCTGGTAGGAAATTAGGGGTAAAAGGGGGGTGGGGGTGTCTCCTTTCAGAACTTTTCCATTCTAAATCCAGACTTGTCTCAGCACTACAAAAACAAAGCCTTTGTATAGGACAGCTTGGCACCCACCCACGTGCAAGGGGGGATTATGCGTTCCAAGTTGCATTTTTGCCCTTGAAATGTTTCCCTTATAATTGGAAGCAAATTTTTTTTGTCACAAGATGAAATTCCTCTGCGCAAAAAACCAAAGCAAAGCCTATATATTACTTACTTCTCTCTTTAAAGCCTTTAGCTTTCCTGGAGATTAACTGCCTGGTAAACCCTCCCCAGGCCGGGGTTAAGGGCAGGACATCCCCCTCAGCCCCAGCTGGGCCTTTCTCACAAGTGGATTGTGACAAAACCCTTGGGAGCCCCTGGCTACCAAGTCCAGGGCTTTCCTGGTTACCCCCAGCATTGGAAAACCTCTTCTCTGTGTGGCTCCTGGGAAAGCACCTTTTGGCCACTGGACACCAGCAGAGACTCTTCAGGCCACACTCTTTTGCTAATAACCTTTAATTTTTTTTTTTTAATTTTATTTTATTTTTTGCCTACAACAAACCTTCTTCTAAACCTTTATCCCTTACTTGATGTAAATTCCTACCTCTATGTGCTTTTCCCCTTCACGTGGCTGGAGTTGAGGGTGATTTGGAAGTAGCTGGAGAACAAGGAGGCATTTTGCTGGAGATGCCTGGCCAGTCTTCAAACAGGGGCGCTGGGACACTGCCACTGGCATCCCAGCCACCCCACACAGCCTTCAGGGTATTTCAGGGATAATGTGTGCATCCACAGGAGCCACAGGAGCCAATCTGACAGCTGGTACCAAAGGGGCTGGCAAAGGCACAAAGTCTCTGGGGAACAGAGCAAGTCTCTGGGGACAACACCTGCATCCTGAGTGCCGCCATGGAGCTTCTCTCATGGGTGCCCCACGAAATCCCATCAGCCCAGAACAGCAGCTCCACAGGCACTTGGATGTTCATTTATCCTTCATCCCTCACATTCCTGATCCTGCCTTCAGTCTTAGACCATTTCCTAGGATAAAGCTGGCTCCCAGGCTCTGGGACTGAGCTTTGTGCTTTGCACCCAGCCTTCAGCTCCTGCCAGTCCAGCATTTCTCTGGCTCCTCAGCATCCTTCTGGCCCTGTCTCTAACACAGGGTCTGCCCTCATCCTCCCCCCTGGGAGGGACCACCTTGCTCTGGGTCGTGCCACACTTGAACTCTGTCCAGGGACTGATTCCATCCCCGATCTCCCAGCTGACATGCCAACATTCCTGCCAAGTGAAAATCCCACTTGGGGTGCAGTACAGTCTGTCCTGGCTGCATGAAAAACTGTTCTCCTTCACTCCCTACAATCACAGAGGTTATTTGCTGCCTCAGATGGAAACAAATATTTTTTATGAAGATCTGTTTTAACCAAAAGCACATATAAAACAAAAGGGAAAGAAATATTTGAGGTTTGCGGTGGTTGGAATCTACATGCAGAAAATTAATGCTTTGACATGTATTTTGCGCTTAATCTTTTGTGGCAACTTTTTTACATTTGTAAGAGTTATGGATTTTAAAAGTCACAGCTAAGATTGCTTAATGAGCATTCACCACCCTGGAAGTGGAAGCAAGGCTGATGTGGTTTAGTCAGCTGTTAGCTTTATTGCCTCTCTTCTGTACTAAAAGTGACAAGTTGAACACATTATAGAGAGCTCAGATGTGTTATGTAGATGAAGCCTGCAGCAATATCTGCCTGCTCTCTATTATTTATGATGTCTATATAATACAATGGACTGAGATTTAAGCCATTGTGATGCAGTTTGTTTTCCAGGGTTCTAAAGTACAGCACATTTTACAGAGAATTGCATCTCTGTTACATATTAATCAAATCCATCTTACATGCAGCTCTTACACTGTAAACTAAAGGGAAAGAAAGATTAAAGCGCTTGGCTTTTCCTCAGCTGTCAAGGACTGGCAATAAAATAATAATAAGGGCTTCTAAATAATGTGTGTGTGACAGGCCTTTGCTCGCTTGTGCAGTCCTTTATGGAGGTTAACTACAAAATAAGTTCCAGTGAGTGATTGAGAACAGGCGAGTGTGTAATACTGTAATGCCAAGCCCTGCATAATTCTTTGCAAAGTTCATTTGCAGAAATTCTCCCAACCTGACAAGCCAAAGTTGCTGTGAGTCCAGGCGCTCGGCAGGGGTGTGAAGTTAACTCCTGCTGCCCCCGCTCCAAACCCTCACTGCCTTCTGAACTGTTTCAGCTGCAGCCCATTAAAGCAGAAAGCTGCACTCCAGCAACACCAGTCAGCTTTCCTGGTTTCTTAAAAATATTATTATGGGGGAAGTCATGAGAAAGTTATTTTATTATAAAATGTATAAAACTCTGTCGAGGTCTGTGGTTTTGGATTTTTCTTTTCCATCATTAGCCAGCGTTTTGAAGATCAAGAGGTGGAATTTTTAACAAAAGCCTAAATCACGACAAGCTTTTAAGGCAGCATGAACTGCGGAATTTATTGGAGGAGGGTTTGTGCCTTTCCTCCCCTGGTTTTGCTGCCAGGGAGCCTTTCCAAAGTTTCAGTGTCTGTTCTGCCCTATTGCCCCTCTTGCAAGTGGTCTGTTCACTCCCACCAGCTCACTCACGCCATGGTGGAGGGACAGAAGGGACCACGGGCACAGGGAAGATGCAGCTGAGAGGCAGAACTTCTGCCCTGGGCAGTGCCCAGCCTGAACAGGCTGCCCAGGGAGGGGCTGGAGTGTCCCTCAGCAGGGATATTCCAGAGCCACATGGACACAATCCTGTGCCCTGTGCTCTGGGATGGCCCTGCCTGAGCAGGGAGGTGGCACCAGTGACCCTGTGGTCCCTTCCAGATGGGCCATTGTGGGATTCTGTGACATCGTCACAAGTCACAGCCATCAGATCCTGACAAGGCTCAGGATTAAGGATCCTGTGTTTGGTGTGGGCTCTCACTGACTTCCCACACAGCCATGGGTGTCAGTGATGGTGATTAGCTGCAAAGAGCCCCACAGCCCACAGATGAAAAATCACCAGGTGAAAGCTGAGCTCTTAAGCTCTGCTTTGCTGTAGACAGGAGGAATAAAGCAGAGGAAGGGATGAGGGACGTGTGTGTGAGTGTTCCACAGCACTTTGCATCATACACAGCCAAGCCAGCCACTCCTTCAAGTCCCAGTGATGCCTTCAAACACCCTGCACCACAACCGCCAGGGCAGGGAGGGCCCTCCAGCAGCAACATCCTTCAGAGATGGCCAGAAAATTCAGCCACAGACTCAAAGCCAAGTTCTAACAACATTTAAAGCAGAGAGCTCCAGCTGGAACAAGCATAAAGATGGGGCTGCTGAAAAACAAAAGGTGAATTCAGATCCGGATCTGTGTCCTGGAGATAGCAGATGGGTGCTTGGGTGTGGGACTTGGCTTACGTGTAAACCACACAGCACATCTGAGGAGTGGTAATTCTAGACTCACTAGCACCAGCAAAGGTGCTAGCAAAGGAGTTTAGGAAATCAAAGGAAGGCCTTCAGGGCACCATCTGGCTGCTGCAAGGAGCCAGGGAGAATTCCTGTCCCCTTCGAACACACCACAGGGCCACTGCCAGCTCCTGCCACCCCCATCTCACAGCAGCAGCATTTGTTTACTGCTGATGTAATCCACGAGGGCAAACTCAGCGTTTGCTTTCAAAGAACTGTCTTAAAATGCTATTATACACATCCCTTGGGTCAGAGTGGTATTTTAAGTGTATTGCAATGGAGAGATGTTTCCTAGTATTGTCTGTGTTTTCTTCACTGTGTTGGGTCCTCTTTCTTGCAGACCTCCTGAAACGCTGGGTGTTGATTTCCCAGCCTGTTTTGCACTGTGATATTCATGCTGTGACTGCTGGGGATCCTCAGCAACATGGATACAGGTGTTGCCACCACCTGAGCATGTCACAGCGACATTTGACTTTTGATTTTACTTTTTTTTTAAACATGAAGAAAGTAATTTAAAATCTCAAATCTAACCAAATCGTTCATAACATCCCCATGGTTTGGGCTCATTCCTGCTCATGTCAAGTCCAATTTACCCCTGAGGACACTGCTGCACATAGGAGAAGAAACAAGTGTGGTGAGGGTATCCCACACACCACAGGTTATATGTGTAAAACAGTAAATAATCACTAATGCTTAAGTCCTAAGTTCTGAGGTGCTCTATCTTCCAGTTAGCCAAAACTTTGCAAGTGAGTGCATCTTTAATCTCCATTCCTGCTATGAGCATGCCTCAAGTAACCCTACATTGGTGTACAGCTCTCTAGAGAACTTCTATGATACTGACATTTTCTGTGAAAGCCTCTGAATCCCCCAGACTCCCAGGGCCAGGAGGGACACTGAGCTTTCATGTAAGTACAGAAAAAGGAAATTTGGCTCCTTGTGTGGTCAAGCTTTTCTTTGGAATCACTCGTGACTCAAGCCCATCAGAAGAAAATAGGGAGCCCAACTTTTTGTACTGCAAAGGAACTTGTTATTTTAGGGAGTCTTTTCATCCCCTGAGGGCTCTCAACATGGAATTTTGCCATAAAGCCACAAGCAGCCTCTCACTGCCCCTAGCCATATCTACCAGGCAAATGCACCAGGCACAAAAAGTTTCTCTGAAGCCAGGGACTGCCAAGAACCATCTTGGCATTTAAATTTTCCCCAGTGAATGGGGAAAGGTAGATTTTGGAAACAGATCAAAACTCCACTGAGGGTGAAAAAATGACCCTGCAGCTCTGGAAGGTTCCCCATCCCTAACATGGAGAGCTCCTGAAGCGAACCTCAGTCTCAGAGAGACGCCAACCAGACCAAATGGGTAACTGGGGGACAGCTATTTCCATTCCTGGGCAAGCAACACTTAAAAGGATAAACAAGAGCTAGCCACACAGAGAAGCACACTGGTTTCTTTTGCTTTCCTTGACATAGAAAGTGGCCTGCATGCCACCTGACACTCAGGGATCACTTCCCAGGCTATGGGAAATGAGCTGGGAAAACACAAGCACAAACCTCCTGTGGTTTATATGTCTGCGTCAGGCGAGCCGTGCAGAATGCAAAGGCAAATCTTTCAATCCTCCCCTCTCCCCAGCCCTGAAAGGCCAGTACAGTGCTCCATTCAGAAGGGGATTTACTGCAGGGTTTGGAAAGCACCAAGTGCTAGACAGGAATCTTGCCCTGACTGAACCTACTTATAAGCCCTCCCATTAACAGGCAGTGCTGTGGAGAGCTGGTGGCACAGTGTGCACGGCACAGAGCTGTAAGTCACAGCACAGGTTTGCTGAATGAGCTGGGGACCAGCTGCATCCCTTTACTCCCTCAATAACACACTGATATGGGCACATTTATTTTCCTGTTGAAGCAGCTCACAGAATAAACGTGCGTCCCATCCAAGGGGAGATTACTGGGGGAGCAGATGTATGCTGCACTGCAAACAGTAAACTTATGGAGCCCTAATCCGATACAATACAATTTCGTTTCATACAAATCCCTCGAAGAAAGCACCACAAACTGCTCTGCAGCAGCAGGCACAGGAGCCTTGCTCATGGCCGTGGCAGTGGGAGCCCTGGGCTTCCCAAGGCTGGCCCCAGCCCCATCTCTCTGAGACATTTGCACAGCCCGTGCTCAGCTCATCCAGCTGGAACCCAACACGCTCCCCCCACGGGAGACCCCGAGCCTCCACTCCTGCTGCTAAAGTGCCTGGAGCTCCCGGGGCGAGCGCGCCGTGCAGCCATTAATGCACCGGTACATCTCCTGCACACATCTGGGTCAGCAGCTCCACACAGGGCAGGCCACGCAAGGAGGCAAAGGTGAGCCTGAAAAAAACCTGAAACTTAATAGCAATAAGGAACAAATTCATGCAGGCTCATAACGACACGGCAAAAATAGGAAATTGGAACTAGCGGGGCAAGATGTAATAATGCAGCATTTAGCACCAGCAGCAGAGAACAGCAAATCAGTATTTTTTAAGTGGCGACCTGAGGCAAGGAAGTGGCTCAGGGGAGAGGAGGGAGAGCTGTTCCAGTTAAATGGGCACAAGAGAAAGATCAATCCCTAACTATGGAAAGCTCCGATGGGAGGGAGAGAGGAAGAGGGGCGGAGAGGAGCAGGGAGGGTGTGAGATGTCCCAGACGAGCACACTTGGAGAGGTGAGATGAAGCAAATCCATGAGGAGTACGGAAACTCAGGAAGATATTGTCTTCAACTGAACATGAACAGTAAGAAGCAAGCAAGTTTTATTGGAAATGTAAAGGCTTCCTGTTTTATATCCTTGGCTTTAAATCTTCATTGGGAATCAGCACATGGCATTGGAAACAAAACCTACCCGTCGCCAAAGGCAGCTCGCTGCAATCGCTGTCTTGCTGGATCTTGCTTTAAATAGTCAATAGCCCAGTGCTATGTCTTGCGCTGATTATTCAAGAGCCATTATGATATCAGTGAATGTCTCTGATTGCATTTAATTCAAGTAGGCAATATATTTTGAATTCAACTTGCTCTAGCAGTCCTTCACTCTCCCTCCCCCGAAGTCTAACGGATCATTTAAAAGTGAGCAGGTCACATCCTGGGCTGTAGGTACTAACCATGTCATTTCTTCCTCTCCTAGGGGCTTTAAATCCTGCAACTGCTGCCCTGCCAGCAGGAGAGGTGACCCCACATTTGTCCTGCTCATCGCTGGCTAATAATCATTAGGGACAATGGCGCGGCTCCCACCTGCTGCCCAGGAGGAACACAGATCGCTCCCAGTGGGAAGCCAGCTCTGACAATCTCCTCTCCTTTTCATTACAGGCTTTTGTCACTCTCACACCCCCAGAAACTACTCAGGAGGGCTCTCGGGGAATTAAACCGCAGTGACAAAGTGGGTCCTACCCCCTCGCAAGTCAGCAAACACAGGCGAGAGCTGAGGCGGTGCCAGCCCGCGGCGATGAACCCGCACCGGGATCGCCGTTCCCCGCGAGGGGCCGGGCCCGGCCGGGGGACACCGGGACAGCGGCCGGGGCGTGACACAGGCTCAGCTCTCACAACGCCTGCCCGGGTCACTCGTCCTCCGAGGAGCCCCGGCCCCAGCAGCACTAACGGGGCTCTGAACCCCCCGCAGCCCCTGGTGCCGGTGGGGCCGCACCGAGGCCCCGCTCAGGGGAGGCCCCGCCACGGCCGGAGCTGGCGGAAGGGGAGCGTCGGTCACCCCCAGCCCAGAACACCGACCCCACAGCACCAGCCCTCCGTGGTGCTGAACAGGGTGTCTGCCCCCGACAGCAGCCCCAGCCCCAGGACACTGAGCCGCGGGGCCTCCGGGCTCCGGGTTCTGCTGCAAACCCTCCATCCTCAGACCCTTTGCAAAGCGCCTCGCCCCGCCCGCGGCAGCGCGGCCAGCTCCTCCGCCATCCGACAGCATCCCTGCCCCTCTCCAGCGCCTCCGCACACGGCAGGCCCGGGGACGGGAAACAAATCCTGCAGCTCCATTTGCGGTGCAGTACGGGCCGGTGGACATAAAACCCAGCAGCTCGCCGGCCTGGCAGCCCCTCAGCCGGTATAAATTGGCGGCGGCCGGCGGGGCTGTGCCAGCGCTCCGGCTGCGGCACGAGGTGCATCCGTGTGCTCACAGCAGCCCTTTGTACGGCTCTGCTCGCGCTTCCCTGAAGCAGCAGCAGCCCAGCCTCGCACTGCAGTGAAGTATTAACTCATACCCAACACAGTTTGTCTCCGAGGACCCTCTTGGCCCCTTCGTCATCCTGTGCTGACATTTTAATCGCGCTTTTGTGGGAGCCGGCTGGCAGTTTGTCATCAGGAATGGCGCGGCGAGGGGCCAGCGCGGGCTGCTGGCTGCGCGGCTGCCGAGGGGAGCAGCCCATTCTGACAGACTGAGCAATAATCTGAACTTACTGCGCTGAGCCTGTGGGACACCAGCCGGGCCGCTTTATCTTCTTCATTAAAGTGCGCTCAAAAAAAAAATCCATTTTCCTTTAAAGTCTCAGGAACAGATGGAGTAAAATTAATTGCGCCATTAAGTCCCGATAGACAATACCAGAGTGGTTTTCTTTCAACAGTGCATGTGTGTTACAAAGTGCTCTTCGTAAAAGGCAATTACTGCAACATTTGCCATAAAATAAAGGTTGCTTTAATGGGCAATAAACACAGGCTTCAAATTTGGTATGAAATGGGTCTCCAAAGGGCGCTGTTATAGGCAGCTCAAAGGCACAACTGACTTTAGTATTTCTGCTCTGGCTCCAGCTCAGCTAGTTCGGAGAACAATGATTTCCACCCCTGGATATTTTCTGATGGAATTATGTATGCCATGGCTGCTCACGGCCAGGCCCTGCGAGCCACCTTGTGCTGGTTGGGCAATGGTGGCTGTGCAGACTGGAGCAGGAGAGGGCTGAGGCCGGGGCTGCTGCTTCTGCCGGGCAGAGAATAATAAAACCCCATTTCCTGACAGCAGATCCTTGCCAGTCTCAATTACCACTGGGTTTGTTTGATGCAAAGCCTGACATATTTATTTATATTTCTTTTTAACATAAAACACCCCGGAAAACGGATACCACATCCTTGCAAACAGAAGGAGAAGACTATAAAAATGTGTGTGGGCAGTGTTCAGAAGACAAGAAACAATGGCATTTTCCATGTTTTTTGCTCTCTGGGCACTAAACCCCAAACCCAGTCCTTACCCCACAACTCCCCATCAAACAGTTTATGACGGCACTGCTGAACACAGCTTCTGAACAGGCTTGTTTGAGGTCCTGACCAGAAACGACCCAGCAAATCTTCATCATTTGCATCAAATGGCACATTGTATTTGTCAATTTAACAGCCAGAGTCACCCTGGGAGTAAAACACTTCATATGTAGGCAGCTTTCTGTCCTACAGAACCACTGCTGACAGTATCAAGACAGATGCCTCACACATCCCACACCCTCTTCCTACCATAACCTGCCAAAAATCCCCTCTTCTGCCTGGAACCTGTGTGGCTGTGCTGGGTCCAGCCACATGCCCACACACTTCTGGGTAGGAAAACAGTTTCTATCTGATTTTTGTTCAGATTTATTTGAAGAGGAGGGGAAATAATTTCAATTCATTGTATTTTCACATTCCAGTAATTACAAAACGAGCATGACATACAAATGATCCATTAATTGAAATATGGGCTCTATGAGCTCCAATATTTATAGTGTAAATCCATATTTAATTAAATAAAGCCAATAATGCTCATTTCAAAGGGAACATTGAAGCTTTTTATTTAACCATGTAGTTGATGCTGTCTGTGCTCATTTCTCAACACCTTTCAGTAAATCACCGTGGCTGAGAGAGGTGGGGGGTGAGGGGGTGTGGGATAGCTCACTGAAGATCCCCTAGGCCCCCAACAAGCAAGTCCCTGCTGCTGGAGGTACTTTCCATCACTGTTACTATACACCAGTGCTACTGCTTGGTAATAGCATCAGTCAGCACCTCTGACTGAGCAGCTTTAATCACCCACTTAATTGCCTTAATCGCCTTTTACATAACTAAGAAATCACAACACTGCAATTGTCTGACTCTGACACACAGTAACATCAGGGGTGTGACATTAATGACGTAATTATATTAATTGCCAGGAGCTAATGTTTCAGGATCTCAAAGTAACAGATGCCAAGCCCCTAAGCCAGGGCTGCTGCTCCCTGAGCGCTCACTGGGTGCAGTGCAAAAGCCAACAGCAGTGGTGTGGGCAAGGGCAGCCCAGCAAAACGGGCTTCAGCACCCTGGCCACAGCAAGTCTGGCTCCTCTCACTTGATGTCATATATATACACACACATTCCTATTGTTTTCTTTGATACCTGGTGTTGAGGTCAGTTCTGAGCTCGCCATGACGATTACACTGAATTAGTGCAGAACTGGAAAGGCCCCAGTTCAGCTGGGCAGCCCTGCTCCATGACAAGGTCTGACTGCTGCTCCACAGATATCTGGTGTTGAAGTTTTTGTTCTTTGATACCTGGTGTTGAAGGGTTAGTTCTGAGCTCGCCATGACAATTACACAGTGCAGAACTGGAGAAGCTCCAGTTCAGCTGGGCAGCCGTGCTCCATGACAAGGTCTGAGTGCTGCTCCACAGAGGATGGAGCGCTTCTTACTTCTTTGGAATAGATTTTCATAATTTTCATCAGATTTTACCATGATGACCTTTTCCTTTGGTTGATGGGGATTCACATGCTACTTTCCTTTACAAGAATGTTACTGTATTTGTCCTTGCAGCACCATCAACCATCCCTGCTATGGTGTTTGCAAACTTTAAACACCAATCTGTTCCTGTTAGTGGTCAGCTGGCAACATTAACCGCTTTTATTCCTTGTGAAACAAAAGACAGTGTGCTTACAGTGGCCTTGCTCCAGTGCAAGCAGATACAAGGTGTTTGCATAGGTGCAAGAAACCCACAGTTCTCTGCACTGACAGGCACTAAGATGATGGTTTGATTGCACAATAAACCAAATTTGAAGGGGACAATTGCCTGGGGAAAAGCCCTGCAGCCTTCAAACTCAAGGTGCTGGTTGTGTATCAACTCACACTGCCAAAGCAAAGTTTAAAAGAAGTTGATAGGTGAGTTTGTCCCAGCAAACATTTTCCTGGAGGGAAGTATCATCTGTCATCTCACAGCTAATGTAACACCAGCAGAGAGCAGAAAAGCCAACATAAACTTCTATCTTATATTTGGCTGAATAACCACAGAGCTACGCCTGACTCTGATCAAATGAACATTGCTGGGATGTTCCAGGAATGCACCACCAGCATTATGCATCCTGCAGCTACAGCCTTGACATGCCTCTCTACCCCCAGCACACCCTAACACCGAGGTGTGAGGCAGAGAGCATGTAGACAACACAGAAAGAGTTATCTTTAGACAACACAGAAAGATTTATCTTTAGCCATCCACTGGATCCTCAACGGCCTCAGCCTCAAACACGTGACACCAGTTTGTACAGGATCCATGCTAATTTAATCCTGTGCCTTCATTTAGCCCTCCAGTGCATTTATCTACACTGGATTTTCAAAGTCTGCAGTGCAAAGCTCACTCTGTCCTCTGGCAGAGCTCCCTACCCTCACTGAAACCCTGAGTAAGCCCCAAGTGATGATTTTACCTAAAGCTTCCCTTGAGGAGCCCTGTACAAACCCATTCCATGGTGTGCATCTACACAGAGCTGCCTGGGACTATGAACACTGGCTCTCCCTCAAAGGGAGACTCAAAGGTCTAAACTAATGATGAGAAAAGCCCTGCAAGATGAGCATGTGGTACCCATGGTGGCATTGTCACTGTCCCCTCCAGGGTAAAAATCCCCTTTGCCACATCCTGAAGCCAACCCAAGCACAAATCCAAGCTCCCTGTGTATATTGTTGGCAAAGTGACGTTTGATGATGAATCTCGGAGTGCAATAATACCTACAGGAAAAAACCCCAAAAGGACATGGAATTTCCTGGCCCAAGGACCAATGGGCAGGAGTTGGAACTGTACACAGCAAGGTGGAATAGGAAGGCTGGTAGGTGTGCTCTCAGATCCTCATTACCTGTCCTTCATGAGAGTCAGCCAAGGAGTGGAAATACTCTCCTCTGAGGTTTTGGCACAGGGTCTAATCATGCATTTCATGGAGGAAACCCCACTGCTCCTTCTAACCCCATCCTGGCCAACATCAGCACAGGAGACAAGTGGCTGCCTCCAAAAGTGGCACACAGCAGTGAAAGGAGGTTTTATTGCTTCTTAAGCTCTATTTACAACTACTGCACCATCTCAAGAGCTAGAGAGGAGTCCTCAGTATGAGCTGCATGAAGTAAACAAGATGCTAAGAGCTTTCATGGCTTTTTAGTGCTAATGACAATTAATAATAAATGGATACTGCAATATTCTATCCAGTGAAAGGCTTCATGGGCATGCAACTTCCTGCACCCCATGCTTATGGACCACTGACTGTGTGAAAAGTGAGGCAAGGTAACAATTAAGGAAGTTAAAGAACAATGACTGGGAGCAAAATAACAGCACCAAGGTGCCCCAGGATACCTGACATTGGGTTGAGGTTTTCAGCAAAATCACAGAATCCCCGACTGGCTGGGGTTGGAAGGGACCTTAAAGCCATCCAGTCCCACCCCCTGCCATGTAAAGGGACACATTCCACTATCTCAGTGGAACAGGGATTCCTATTGCTCCAAGTCCCATCCAGCCTGGCCTTGGAAACTTCCAGGGATGGAGCAGCCACAGCTTCTGTGGGCAGCCTAAATAGGCCAACTTTTCCCTGGTGGCTGTGGCAAGGTTGGTTTCTCTCTCTGCAGAGCAGTGGTTGTTGAGCCTTACACACCCTCCTGAGGAGCACTCCAAGATGGTGAAGGAGGTACAAAGGAGAGAGGGAGCCCTATGGAAACCTTCAGGCCCTGCTTAGATTTCAGAGCTTGTTAACGAAGTAAAAAAGGACAGGATCAAATGCCCACAAAAATAAATCCCCGATAAATCTGCAGAACTCCCCCATCTCCAGAAGGGTCTTCACCTTTATAGTTCTGCACTGCTGAATTCATAAATGTCTAATTCTTTATCCCTAGGAAGCTAATTATTATGAAAGGTCAAAATAAATAGCCACACTTGTACATAAAGCTGTTGTTATTATAGAGAAGTAGACAGCTCCAATTTACAGGCTATTTTGTTGTTATAATTACAGAGCTCCCTTTGCCAGTGAGTTTGTAACCATTTGGTTTAATTATGAGCTGAGGGGAAGAGGAGGGGGAGGAAGGACAGCCATGTCCCTCCAGAACAGCGTTTGCCCAGGTATCATGATGGAATATGTTGAGGAGAAGTGAAGTCACCTCCTGGGGGATTCCCTCAACACTCCCCTAAAGACCACGAGGCTGGAGCTGGGCACGCAGCTACCAAAGGGTTAAACTGCAGCCCATTAGAAATGTCCTTTAGTGCTGGGTCTGTTTTTCCTTACAGAACATTAGGCTCAGTGGGGCAGGCAGAAACCCCCGTGGTGCCCCCATTAAAAAAGATCAAGTCGCACATGTCGATATCACAGCTTCACCCACACTGTAATTTGTCTGACAGCAGCCAAGGCTGCTGGGCCTGGCCAGGGAGGACCAGGCTGTCTTTTAAAGAGGGAGACCCAAATCCCTTTAAAAAAATATATATTTTTGTGGCCAGACAAACTGCTTAACAACATAAAGATGCAATAAACGTTCCTGCCACTCCTCCCCTCCCACTGGAAGTGGGATAAAGCCCAGCACAGTACAAAATAATCCCAGTAAAGGCGCTGCCAGAGCACTAACAAAATGCTTTGGTGCAGTCAAAGCATCATCCTCTTTTTTTTTCCTTCCCTCCCCTTTCTTTCTTTTTTTTTACTTAATGCCAAAGGCATTAAAAGAGATGAAAACCACTCCATTGAGCTAGGTGAAACGTTAATCCATTGGCCTTACTTTGCTGGGAAACCAGGGTTTGAATGAGGCCCAAGGCATAAATGAAATGAGTTTAGTGATCTCAGTTTAATTCTTAATAGGCCACAACAGGCACTGCAGATACAGAAGATACAATATTAGGAAATCAAACCCTTTCAGAATTGTTTTTTCCTTTCGGCTAATGAGGGTCAGGAGAGAATTAATACAGAAACTTAAACCTTAAGCCAACCTAAATAGCTCTCTGTGCAGTCAGAGTGCAGGAGGAGCAGGGAGATGCTGCCTGCAAGGCCCATGGCTGAGGAGCCATTCTGCAGCACAGCAGATGCTGGAAAAGCTGATCTGCAGAAAGTTAAGGCTCCTTTCAAAGCAGGGGAAGATTTCCAGTGACACCTCAGCAGGTTTTGAATCAAGCCTATATAACTGCACGATCTGAGCAGTCCCACCAAAGCCCAACTTCAGCGATGTTGGTACCATCAGTCCTCAAGCCAACAGCATCTTGAAAGCCACAGATTCCTCCCAATAAGCTGCAGTGGGAGCAAACAGACCCAGTCAAACTCCCATCCCTTACCTAGGATCATCCTCAGAATAAATAGTGCCAGGAATGCCAGGTAAAGAGATACTTCAATCATGTTTACATGGGAATTTTAGTTCCTTGCAGAGTTTTCCTAGCACCAGCTGTTGTATTGGATAGATTTAGTGGGGGTCTCAGGTGAAAAGTCAAACATTTTAAATGAAGATATTTTGTCAGTACTGAGAAATATCAATTTTGCTTTGCAGGAGGGTAAGGTGTCACTTTTTCATTCTCACAAAAAAGGAAAGAAATAATGCATCAAGACTGGATAACTGAGCCTAGAAGAAAACCAGCAGCAAAACAGTTTTTCAGAGATTTAATAAAAGTAAAATATTTTAAAGTGCAACGGTGAAGTCCAGCTTTGAGCTCATTGCAGATAGAACCTTGTGGAATGCCAGTGGCTGAATTCTGAGCCAGTAACTTCCTAAATCCTCATGGTTTCCCTGGCTCTCTCCCTGCCCTTTGGCAAGGCTCTCCTTGCTGTTCATTCTCCCACACTGGCAGGTCAGGAGTGAATCTCAGCAGATTTACACACCCGAGGGCTGGGACACTCCTGTCCCTGACATCAAAGGAGCTGTGTCATATGCCAGGAGAGCCCAGCCAGCTCTTCCTGCCCCACAAGAAGCTCGGGAAGATCCAGGGCCATTCGGAGGCTGCTCTATACCAGCTCCCTTTGTCTGAGCTCAGCTCTGTGTGCCCCTCCTGACTGTGGGTGTCCATGTGATGGAGTTGGCCCAGGGCACTGCAGGAACGAGGGAGAGCAGGATGAAGGCAGGAGGAAGGGTGAATGGCTGCTGTAGGACCAGTCATGCAGCCCATTTCTGCACAGGCTCACTCCTTCCCTCCTGTACCCCACAGGGCACTGCCCATACATTCCTGAGCCCTGCACAGTGATCCTTCCCCCATCCCTGAGCCACACACCAGGATAACACAGCACCACGGCCCCTTTCTCTCACTCCTGTGGAGCAGTCCATGCCAAAAATCAAGGTGCAACAGCCAGAAAACAACAAGAAGGAAAGCCCCCTCCAGGCTCAAACACCTCCAGCACAGTTCACTAAGGTAACAGAAAGCAAATTCACAGCCTACAGATATACAAGGAATAAATCCTTCAGGATGCTGTCTTATCTTGCCTCACAGAAATTTAATCACCAAAGTCACTGCACATCAGGATCTTACACATCTTAGTCTTGATGCCTTTCAGAAAACAAGTTCTCTTAAAAGGTGCCACAGCAGTGACATACTGTGTGTATATATATGTACACACATATATATGGTGTGTATTTGTACATATAAATTTATGTATCACTTGTACAGAACTGTGGATAATGGCATTTCCAACCTGGTGGCCTAAGCAATACATGAAGCAGTGTCCACAGTTAGACACAGAAGCATTAAAGTTGGTGGTGGATGGCTCCATTGCCATTCAATCCATGATTGCACCAAGAGAATAAGAATAATTTAAAAGTTTACCAAGCAAATTAAGGCATGCTTGGCAATGCATTCCTAGGACAAAGTGCCCTGAGCTGATATTCAGAAGTCCTTTCTGCACTGAGCATGTGGCAGATTTGATTCCTGGTGTTTTTGGTGACTGAAGATGTGGAAATTGCTCAGCCTGGACATGCCAGATGGGCTCCCCCCTTCCCTCAAAGTGAAAATGGGGGGACAGATTATGGGTTCAGCTCAGTCCCACTGCCACAGCCTCCCAAGCAGGAACCTTGCCATGTAACCTCAGTTTGGAGGGGCAGGTACAGATCATAAGCCCAACATGTGAGGTTTAGACAAATCTTCATGTGCCTCTTGGGCACCCACACTGTCGGGCTTATTCTCCTTCTGTGTAAAAGGCCAAGCAGCTAATAGTTGCTATAAAGTTATTTATTGCAGAAGCACATCAGCCTCAAAAGCAAAAACAAAGCAAAGCAATGGCATAAAGCAATGGCAAAACTGCAGTGGCAAAATGCAATGGCAGAATGCACATGGCATAAAGCCATGGCACAGAGCACCAGCTCTCCCCAGTGCGTGTTCTTTTATAGACACTTTCCAACTAGCTAAGACACAAACTCGGACCACTACTCATTAACCCATTAGAATTCTGGTTTCTTAGCACTCCAGGCTACGTATAGACTAGGTACATGGCCTATCTTGTTCTAACTGAAAAATGTCAGCAATATTCTTAACTCTAACTCTATTATGTCTGAAGCCAGGTTCTTGGAGCCTCTAAGGAAACACTAGTATGTTTTTCAACCTTCACTAGAACATGTACTAATTCTCAGGCATCTAAGACCTTTTACTCACTAAAAGCACTTAAAACTTATTCCATTTACTTATTTATTCACTCCATCTATTCACTTACTCATTCCATTCAAAGACTTTAATTCAATCCCTGCACTCTGATTTCTCTCTAAAGAAATCAGAGAGACTCCTGACTTACTGACTCCAACACCAACAGAAGAATGAAAATGAAAACACAGGAGCTGGGGATCCTAGGAAAGACTGAGAGACTATCATTGGGGAGGCCATGGACAAACAAGGAAACAAGACGTGTAAAACACAGCCCAAACTAAAAGTAGGAACAGGTTTTGGGTTGTGCCTCTTTAGTCTTTCTAACCCTTTCAATCCACAATCAATTTTTTTCTTTCTGCTCTGCTCAGTGCTGTCCCGAGGCTTCGTGAGGCACCAAATGTGTTTGATGAAAGAACAGGCTTCAGAGTTAACCAAGGTGCAGTCCACACTGATAATGTATTCCTGTGCATCATGGCCTGGCTGTGCTGTATTCACGTATGAGCTTTCTCAAAATTATTTATTAATGGAAGAGCTCATATAAAATATTGCTCCTTAATATGCTTGATAGACTCCCATAAATGCACAAAATCTCGCCCTCCTCTTTGAACAGGCTCATGGGCCCTGAGTGCAGCCATGTTACACCAGCACTGAACTACTGCAAGGAAGGAGAAAATCAGGAATGTCTCAGGCAGGAGCCCAGCTCCTGGGAGCACGTGAATGTGCAGCCACAGTGCTGTCACATCACACCGGGTTGCCATGGAGATAATTGCAATGTCATAACTAAAGGCTAATGTCAGCACCGGGTTTTACAAGGAAATGATTGGATTGTATTTTTAATTTATCCCCAAATTATTGCAACTCCTCCATCAGGGAGAAAATGAGAATTGTATATTTAATTTTTTGACAGCAACAGAGCAGAACGTTGTGGTTTAGGATCTAGAAGTTTTTACCTCACTGTGTTTTTCTGAAGGTACTCTCAGGTGTTTCTATACACAACTGTATTGAGACAGCAAGACAGAACTCACAGGCTACACATACATAATAATAATAATATACTTATAGATTATGCTGCATGTGTACATCTATACACTGCTCTCCCAGCCTGAGCCTCATTTAGTAACTCTAAATGTTTTATTAACAATATTAATCAATACTTTCAAAATGCTCTCTTGACCTGAGAGTTGTTAAGCTGCTCTCTGGTAAAAACACATGAAACAAAATGAAATTTTAAATTATCTTCACACTTGCTCTAACATGCTCTTTGCCCTTTCTGCCTGAACTGGTGCCTTCCAAGCTCCCGAGCTAAATCCAGGCCAGCATGGGGCCAAACTGCTGTTTTCTTTGGGAATAACTTCAAAGTCAGTAAGTTTTTGCAGAGCTCGAGTCCCCTGGATGCCAGGAGTGAGCTGTGGTGCCGGGCTGATGGCAGCACTGTCAACAGCACTAGACAGGGAGCTTGGCAAGGGGGAGACCAGCAGTGCTGGCAATGTCACAGACACACGTGGCATCATTCACAACCCAAAATAATCGATACTGTCATCAGTGCAAAAGCAGCTTCACCAAAAGCTCTGCTGTGCAGCCCACTCTGAATGCAAGAGTAAAAAATACCATGCAAAGGCACAGGTGAAGAGACTAAACCTGGGTCCCTCCAAAACAGATGCAAGAGAGGTCACTGTTCATCTTAGCCTGCTGTCATTAATACCACTGAGAAATTATTATTGCAAAAATGACACAGACTCAGCTCATGGAGGTTTTACTGCTGGTAACACCCAAATATGTCACCTATGTCACACTGGACATGGGCTGCTCCCACCTTCCTGCACTCGACATTTCCCATTCCTGGTGAGCACCAGGTGTCCCACAAATCACACGTGGCCTCTCTCAGCTGTGTCCCACCTCAATGGTCAGAATATTTGGGTTGGAAGGGGCCTTAAAGCCCATCCCTGCCACGGCCAGGGACACCTTCCACTGTCCCAGGCTGCTCCAAGCCCTGTCCAGCCCGACCTTGGGCACTGCCAGGGATCCAGGGGCAGCTTCAGCTTCTCCAGGCAAGCCCCAGAGCAGAGCTGCAGCTGCACAGATAGGATCAATAGCAACAAGAAAGAGAAAGAATGAGGAAAGAAAGATGAATGCACAGAATCTCTAAGCTGGCTTAAAGAAAAATTGAAACACAGGTAAAGAAAATTATTTTGGAAACGTTGCTGTTTTCTAATTGTTGGCAACTTGGTTTTGATGCATAAGGAGGAGAAAATGGTCTAAAATTATAGTAATCTTTAACTCTGTTAACACAATTGCCCTTCTCCTCCCTCACGTTAGATGTCTTTGCTGCCCAAAGTGAATTCCAGGAGATAAACAGCAGAGCATTTTCCAAAATCAAAATCCTTGTTCAGATCAATTACACCCAAAACCTGAATGACACGACACACAAAGCACTCACTTTTTCTGGCAGTTTAATGCCGAAGAATGTATTACCATTGTCAGTACAGTATGGATTATTTGAGTATTAGGAGGATATACATTAAAATATAATGTATCTAATGTATAAAATGTAATGACTGCAGTGAGAGCAACATCACACTTGAGTAGAAAAGCAGAAGTAGGCTCTGTTGGAAGCAATTTGGCCCAGTTTGGAAAAACTAGCTGTTAAAAATCACAGGCAAATCCCAAACTGGCTGTTACCAGCTACCTTCAGCAAGCTCTGCTCCTTGCCTGTGCTGCCTGCTCTGGCCAAGCTCAGCCCACCAAGTGCCCCCTCTCCTTCCCTGAGCATTCAGCCTGAGCCTCATTCCCTTTACACGCCCTACTGACCCCCTGCAACCTGCCCTGTCTGGGAAATCTCTAAGCAGAAGGGTCCTCCTGAACAATAAACTCAGCTTTAAGGATGCCACCACCCCCTTGGGGTCACAGCATTGTCTCTTCTGTCTCACTTGGGATCCCCAGAAGAAAAATGAGCACATTGGGAAAGGTACCAATTTAGTGTTCAGCACATGACCGAAAAACAAGGGACAATGGTGTGAAAGTCAGCCAGTAATAAGTAAGCTGCACTTCCATAATTTCATAGGAAAATCCTTGGGGCACAGCCAGATTCTGAAAGAAGAAGGCTGTATTTATAGCAATCAGTGTGGTTTGACATATTTCCCCTAATATGCTAAATTACTCCTTCACTATCGTCATAACTTCCCCTTAGTCATTCCTCAGCATCTTCTATTAGTCTGGCCTAAAAGCACTTAGGGAGCCTCTCCGGCTGTGACCTCTTTAAAATCGCGTTAATTCCGCGTTAATTCCGCCGGCAGCGGCGCAGGGCCGGGGCTGCCCGGGCTGCGATCCCCCTGCCCGGGGCTGCGGAGAGCGCGGGGCTGCCGGGCTCCAGCGAGGCTCTGCTG
Source organism: Acridotheres tristis (assembly GCA_037013685.1). Lineage (NCBI taxonomy): Eukaryota > Metazoa > Chordata > Aves > Passeriformes > Sturnidae > Acridotheres > Acridotheres tristis. The sequence goes on from CM072906.1 coordinate 1,463,661, forward strand.
CTTCTGCTGCCTTCTGTCCTTCTGCCCCTCCTGGAGCATCCCCGCCCTCTGCCCAGCTCGCATCATTAAATCCCAGCGGAACGGGGCGCTTCCATCGGCCTGGCACACAGGAACTGCCGCTCTCCTTGGGGAGCACGGTGCATGAACCAAAGACCCCCAGCGCTCCCGGACAATCGCCGCATCCTCAGCTCCGGGACCGCGCTCTGGACAATTTTATGGATGACTTGCACGGTCCGTGGTTATACAAAGCTACCACTACGAGCCATTTATTTAACAACAGCTTGCCCTGATTTCTCACTCATGGTCTGATGATGTCCAGAAGTTCCACTCGAGCTCCTGGCTCTGCTGTGTGGCACTCTGTGTGCATCTGCAGTGAAACAAACTCCTTGCCCTGAAGAATCTAAACTCTGAAGAGGCAAATCTATTATGATGAAGCATGTCAAACCTGATCACCATCCAGCATCTCTGCATTTGCCTCTGCTCATCCTTCCCAGCCAGCCCCAAAAGAACAGTCATTACAGCCCTGCACAATTTCTGTGTGGCAATTGCTGGCTTGTGTGAATAATGATGTTTAGTGCTTTATCAAGTTATTCCATAACAAATACACCCAGTGATACTTTTATAATGATCATCTCAACACTCTGCTGTGCTGTCCTCAAAATACTAAGTGACAATAACACAGTTCTGATTTTATTTTTTAAACCACCTGCATTCTCACATCAAACAGAGACTTTTCCTGTAGAGACAGAACTGGAAAAAGGATAATACCCTTTTTTTTTAAGGAAGGGGTGTGGGGGGAAAGAAATAAAATCATGCTTCTTCAACCTTTTTTCCTCCTGCTACTCGGGTGCTTGTCTTTAATGAGCAGCTCCAAATGACAGCTTTAATCACTGCCTCTGGCCACTGAAAGAGACCGCTAATGATAGGAAAGAACAGAGGACCATTTGCATCAATCAGCTCTAGTCTAAATCACTTTTTATGATAATGCATCCAAGCGAAGAAGAACGTCTCTGATGTCTCCTGCATGATGATGTACCACAGTGCTGTCTCCTCATCTCAGACCTCCACATAAATCTCTTAAAGATGCACACACACCCCACCCTGTGCTGCCAGCGCTGGCCCTCGTTTTCTACACCATTAATGATCTACCACCAGGGTAGAGTCAGGAGAGGTTAAGCAATCAGTTCATTCAGTTTTCACTTTCTGCGGGGGATGCCCACTGCTCCGGGCGGAGGGGAGGGGAATACACAGACAATGCCGGGGCTGTCAAACAAATACAAATTTAGGATCCACAAAATTCCTGGTTTGCCACCCGTTACCATTGGAGTTGGCAGAGAAAAAAACATTGGGCAGAATCCGGAGGGTGCTGCCTGCTAGAGCATCACAGCTCTTCTACACAGAGAACTGGACTGCTGCTGAAGCTTTGCTCTTGTGAGTACACTTTATTTACTCAGGAGTGCTTTCAAAGTGACTAATCCCCTAAGCACAGATTACTCCCCCACCCACGGAAGGGTTTATGGGATCAAGCACCGTTCTGTAACACTAAAACAAAAGACCTGGTCCTTGCACAAGCCAGTGCAGTCACTGACCTGAGACAGAAGATCTGGACTGAATTTTTGACAGGCCCAAACCAGCTCTGCAAACAAAGCTACAGCAGCTCCCCATCTTCCCAGGCGGCAGGACTGTGTGTGAAGAGTTTCAGTGGCACTGGCCACAGGAACCATATGCCCACATCCATTTATTCTGTACAGTCCATACAGACCCAGGGTCCTGCACAGACACACCCTGACTTAGCTGAGTCCCCTGCGTGTTCCACTCAAAAGCACCAGAGCAAACAGAGGTCCCAAAGCAAGACTGAGGTCCCACAGCAACCCCCACTGCAAGGGTGAGATTTGGCCAAGGTCACCCTTCCCGCTATGTGGAAACAGTGGGAATTCAGGCTGAACTGGGTTCCTGGCTGCCTCTGGCTCCCTCGGAGATTGCCGTGCTCCCAGGCTGGTGCTGCTGGCTGACCCGGTGACCCTGGGCCATCTGCAGGCTGCCGGTGTGCACTGGGGCTGGCGAGCTGTGCTGTCCAGCCCGGCTCTCCTGGGATGCACAACGCCCTCCCACCGGGGCTGTGTCAGCACAGCAAACCAAGGGATGCACCAGCAGAGCCACCAGGGTCGTGGGGGATGCATATAAATACAATGGGCTGCTTTCGTTATTTCTCTGAAATAATGGGGAAAGAGAAGACAATGTTAATTTGGTTTTGGAGTTTCTCCCAGCTGGCAGAATGGTGGATGGAGGAAATGACACCCATTTCCCTGGGAAGTGCTCACAGCACTCAGCCTGATCCTCCAACACTGCCTGGAGAGGCCACGGGAGCAATGCTGAGGACTTCATGCTCTTGTAGTTTTGACTGACACTTCTCAGGACATGCTAATCACCTTTCAGGGAAAAAGAGAGGGAAAAGGTCCCCAAATAGGCAATTTTATTTAATCTACTGATGTTAATAAAAAAAGTCTTTTTGCTTACAGAAACAGGCTAACCTCTGCAGGGCTTAATCTTCCCCAGCAAAGGGGGCTCACCATGCTAGTTGAAGCATGGACACTTTTAATCTCCTGATTAAAACCAGGACTACTGTGACAGTATTTATCAGGAGTAAAGGATGGAGGAGAGGGATTTATTTAGAGGGAGCTAACTGAAAATTATGATACTGCAATTCTCTAGATGAAAAATCCTTCCAAGAAAATTGCCTTTTTAGCAAGACATCGGGTTCTGGAGGATCATTCAGGCCACACGTGGGCAGAGTCACTGGGGCTCCCAGTAAAGCATGTGGCTTTTGTGGAAGGTGGCCAGGCTGGTCCCAGCAATCGGATATTAGGGTCCAGAACAGCTAATGAGAAGACACACAATGGTTTCAGTGGGCTCTGTACAGGGGCTTTAGTAAATGCAATTAAAAAAAAAGAAAAAAGAAAAAGAAAAAGAAAGCAAGAAAAAAAAGACCAGAGCAGTATACAACAGCTGTAGCCCTCCTAAGCCTTTCTTTTTTGCAAATGCTTCCCTTGGCGGCTTTATTTCATTTTATTATAATAAACTTCAAAAGGTGTATTTGATCTGCCAGCATTTTTTTCCCTGTCCACCAGGAGTTCATTTCAGCTGTGCAAGGCAGCAAATACTGTACATTAGGTTAATTTTCATTTCAGCTGTACAACATACATTATTGTTTCACTGCTTGGCTTAAGTGAACTCCTGGTGGATACAGTCAAAACCATACCAGCAGATCAAATGTACTCTTTGAAGTTCCCTATAATGAAACATCTTTAAAAATTAAAAAAAAAAAAAAAAAAAAAAAGCTCTTAGAAAGCTTTAAAATATCCTGAATTGTTTGGAGCATTTTAATGTTTTGGCTTGTCCCTTCTAAAACCAAGTAATGAGAAATTTCATGCTGTCCATCATCCTCTCCAGTTTTTACTCCCAGAAGAAGTTATATTATGGATGAACTATAAATTAATCTCTTTGCTGAATGGTTCAACTTAAATGAGCTTGAGGTGATTACAAACCACATCAGCAGATGCTGTATATGGTGGCTTTAAAGTAAAAAACCCAAACCAACTGACACTGGCATGATTTGAAGGCAGGACTCTGAAGTCTACAAACCATCTTCAGCTTCAGTCCAGGAACATGCTAGATTTCATTATATATCTCAGTGAGTAGAACAGAGCCTTTGAACATGTTACTGTGTAATTCCCTCCTGGTCACAAGGCCTCTCCCACTCCCCTAAGGATCCTATCCCGTCCCTTGTGGACTTCCATTGGTTAAATTGAATTATCCTTTTGTTTTCCTCACCCCCCAGCTTATCCTGACTCATTTACTGAGGCAGCACAGAGTACAACCCATGAAAGGGCATCAAACTACACATGGGAAAGGCTGGACACTCCTACACCAACTTTACCACCAGTTGTGATATGGAACTGCATTCTCCTCAGCACTTGGAAGAGAAAACCTGATCCTGACTTCAAGCAAATTGCTCTCATTTCTGATTGGAGAACACATAAAGCTTGTGATTAAACAGGATTAACCCAACAGGATCAGGGCTCTAGAAGAAAGTGGTTTCCCTAACAAGTTCTTACAGAAGAGCCCAAGGGCATTTGAAGGCTCCCACATTATCACCAATGGAACAAATGCCAGAGATGTTCAAGCAGTGCCACGTGGTTTGGGGTGATTTCCCAAGAGAAATGAGTGCAGTGGCTCCAACATCCTGGAGGTACCCGTGGCACCCCTGACCTCAGCCCAGTACCCCTCCTCAGCAGCCACCTCCCCTGGCCTGGGGGTGCTCCCAGCAGCTCCTGGCCACCCCTGCTGACACCCCGAGGGTGATCCCCCAGCCAGGAGCTGTCACCAGGGTGGACAGACTGTAAATGGCTCTGTGCTCCTGCGAGCCTTCTGCCAGGGATTCACAGAGCTGCGCTTCCCTCCCGTTATCATCTCACCGCCAACATCCATTTTGGACCAAGTAATGAGCATTTCAAACACCCCCCACAGAAAGGAGGAAAAACAAGACACTTTGTGTACACCATTAGTTTTATGCATCTTGCAAATGCAGTTCCCCAGCTCGAAAATCTCCCACAGTTTTTGCTTCACTTTGAACAAAATCACGTTGGACTTCTGATGAATAGCTCAGCTCAAAATACACTTGGAGGCTTTTCCTTGAATTCTGACTTGGGAGTAAATAACCTGCAGTGAAGCTAATTGTATTGAAAATTCAGAATATTGAGGAAATGTTACATGTGATAAATATTTACCCTAAAGGAATTCAAAGGGAGTCTGTAACAATTTATTTCTAACCAATACCAAGTAATATTAAATTGCAGGGAAAATGCAGCCCCAAACCCTATATTTTTCCAACTTGTACTAATGATTGTTCTTTGTGAAAAATGCCAGACAACAATATCCTTTAACCATACACAACCATGTGGGTTCCTACTCTGCGTTAGCGTTTTTCATCCCAGTGTCCTCTGCAAAACAACGGATTGATGCTGCTTTCACTTAAATTGGTGTAACTAATTAGACCCAACTAGAATTACTCCTGATCCTATTCATGTAAACAATCTTGATGACTTCAGTGGTGCTATTAGTGAAAATAAGGACTCACACAGAGCAAGGATTTATGGGCTCAAATCCTCTCTATTTGAAGCCTCAGTAAAATGCAGCCAATTCCAACGCAGAAGGAGAAAGCTGAGCTGTGCACAGCTGAGGAGTGGAAGAGTAAAAAAAAAAAAATAACAGGAATATTTTTGGCCAAATAAATTGGGAGAGAAATCACTCTGTGAAAGAACTGTCAAATAAAAGACCTGGTACAGATATTTTCAAAAGGGGCACCTGGAGAGAGGCAGGGAAATTCAGAAGCTACCAGAGACACTGGAGGCTGTGAATGCTCAGCACCCCATGGCTTCCACAGGGGCTCTCACTTGAGAAAGGTATTTGAGAATGTTGATCCACACAGGACTTTTCCTTTAAGCCAAAACCAGGGAGGACACGCATGGAAATGTAAATGGTTTCATTCTGAGCTTGAAAATTCAGATCAGCTTCGTGTTTCAAGTGAACCAGTTCATCCAGCCATCACAGTGCCTAAATTCAGTCCCTCAAGCTAATGCTAAAGCACATGATTACAAAATAAAAGGTTCTCCTAAAAAAAAGGAAGAGGGGGAGAAACTATATTAATCACTACCAGAAAACATCTGTTTTTAAATGAGGTGTTTTTGATCTACACTGTTTGTGATGCAAAAGGAAGGCTTTGCCATCCATATGACAACCAGATCTTCATTTTGTTGGGATTAGGGGTCAGCACAGGGGACTGGGGGAGGGAATAACGGGAAGGGAGCAGGAGAAGGATTCCTGTAATAAATGCCAGGATGCTTACTCTAAAAACACAACCTATAGACCACGAGCCACGAGTTCACTCTCAATGTTTCTGCTTGATTTATACGAGGATAGAGCAATTAAAAGTTGAAGGTTTTCTCTCGTTTGCAGATATATGAGAGGCTTCTCTTCAAACACCCTTAATTATACACCAAGGGTAGGTTCAAAATGAAGGTGCTGCAAACATGGACACTTCGAAATTGTCATTTCACACACAGAGAAGTTCTGCTTCTGTTTATCATTTCTGTAGCTGAAAATGTTTCAGAAAGGACAACGTCATCAGGGTCTTTGCTGCATGACAGCTGGAGAGATGGAGCAGAGACCTGACTCTGCCACCAGCAGAACAAGAACAGAATTGACCAAGTTTCCAAGTCCTGTCCCCAGGTTTTAAAAATAAAGTTAAATGGTCTGAAGAGAAAAAAGAGAAGAAAGGGATAGTCTTTTACCCAAGAATTGAGTCTGAGCTCATCCTGCAACAAGTGAAGGACATCTTGACGTGGAGAGAGCACTACAGTGCTGAGACAAGTGGGCTCTGCACCAGTTGCCTGTTCCATCTTCATTCACCCATGGCTGTGGCATTTCAGCTGACAGTGCTTCAGGCCACTCCTCCCCAAAATGACTGTTATTGGCTTTCTGATCTGACAGAGTAAAGGGGCTCAAAAGTGCTTGAAGATGTTCAGGTAAAGGTTTAGAGTAGCTCAGATGATATTCCTACAAGGGTACTTGCTATACATGCTAACTTGGCAGTCATGTCTGTTTGCATGCTGTGCCAGAAACTACATTAAAAAAAATCTGGTTTCTTCACACATATGTACACGTTCCTCCCAGCTCTGGATCCCATAGAAAGCAAGTACCTCAAAGCACATTTCCTTGGAGGATTTTATCTGACCCACCCCTCTTGTCACCACCTTTCCTGTAAGATTCTTTCTCCTCAACACAGCTGAAAAATATTGCCTTAGAAATATCTTTGTATAATTTCATTTTTCTGCATCTTCTCACTGCTCATAAGAAATTCAGAAATCACATCCAACACATGAAAGGGAAGTTTCAGATTCCAGGAAACATGAGAAACACAATTTGAGCATTGCATTTCCTCCTGCATCATGAAAAAATACAAGGACACAAGTTTATTTTTCACTGAGAGTGACACAAGCATCTGACAACCTGCATTATAATGAACATAATTATTTTAATGTTGTGTTTAACATTGCTCCTTATCTTTCCCTGTACACACAGCAGTGCATGGAAGGGTGAGCAGGGTAAGTGAATACATCACTCCTTCCCTCCTTCTACTCCCGTTGCGCTTTAACCGTACACAGAGACGCGATTAAAACGGCTTAATTAATCCTCAGGCTTTACAGGACGGCAGCAACAACGCTCAACTCGTGTACAAATGCATGCAACCACTTCCAAAGGAGACACTGAGGAGCTCCTGAAGTGCCTGAAGAAGGAAACTCCACTGTTATCTTTGTACCCCCACTCAAGGTCAGGGATAAGGAGCACGGTCCTGCCAGGAGCCCAAGGGACCATAGACCCTGCTCATGTTTGTGTCCAAGGATCTCTCCCAGGAGACTATCCAGGCACACCTTCATGGAAGAACAGAAATCCAGACAGATTTTCTGCTACATGAGCTACATGTTCTTCCTATTTACCTCTGATTCCCCAGAGGACTGGTAGCCACCCTGTTACACATCTTAGAGGCCAGGATGAACTTTGCTATTTCCATTCCATAATAAAGGCCCAACCATCCATTTCAGATCCTGGACCCACTGTGGATATCCTTACCTTTGTCACCTGGTGATTAAAGCTACAACAACATGCTCTCCATGGGTCAGTTGGAAATTTGAGCTGAAGTAAAAGGCTGCTGCCTACTCATTAAGTGGTGTGTCACAGGGAAAGCTGATTACAGCCATGCTCCCAAATCTATGTTGGCTTCTGATTAGTTTTCTGGTAGAATTAAGGTTTTGCTTTTGACCTACAAAGCAGTGAATGCTTTGGGCACTAATTACTTAAACGCTCACTCCTCCCTCGGTGCAGTAGCATGACAAGCTGTGGTTAGTGGGTGTTCTCGAGCTGACAGTCCCTTGGGGCTTGTTTCACTGCAGACTGAACTTAAATAACTCGAGTCCTATCAACACACAGGAGCCCTTAACTCAGAGCCCAGACAAGCTCTTTAATTCTTTCATCCAGGGACGTGAGTTAAGCCTTACAGACTGCAGGCACTGGGCTGCTGTGACAGACCCATCCCATGAGCAGCTGGAAGGAACACGCTGGGAGTGGATCAGTGCTGTCACAGAACTGCTCGGGCTCCCCGGGGACACACAGATGCTCCACCCTTAGCTGGGAGCATCCCTTGGGCCAAGGAGGGATTAAAGTGGGAAGATCTCAGAGCAGGGACAAGCCACAGTGTGGCTCTGAGCTGGGGCTGGAGCAGGGTACTTTTGTGAACTCTTTAGAGGGGACATAATATGAAAAGTCTTAGCCCAGGTGGCACCAGCCTTGACCAGGGGCAACTCTTGCTCTTAAATTCCCTGAGTTTATTGGACCCTCCTGCAAAATCCACCTTTCCTCTTGGGATTGATCAGAGACTTCAGAAGGCTGCTCTGCCCTTTCAGCTCCTGCTCCAACCACACAGATTAACTTTCAACACAGCTGGGGAATAAGAGGCCAGCAGTAATTTGTATCAATTATGCATATTTTAAAATATAACACAGTTTCAAGGTAACATTACATAATGTACACTTTCAAGTAACAGGTGTCCATCAACTATCCAGTAGTAACTCAAGCAGCAGTTCCCAAGATTGTTGTCACAGAATCCCTGAACGGTTTGGGTTGGAAGGACCTTAAACCACATCTCATTCCACCCCTGCCATGGCAGGGACATCTTCCACTGTCCCAGGCTGCTCCAAGCCCCAATGTCCAGCCTGGCCTTGGGCACTGCCAGGGATCCAGGGGCAGCCACAGCTGCTCTGGGCACCCTGTGCCAGGGCCTGCCCACCCTCACAGGGAAGGATTTTTTCCTAATATCCAGTCTAAGTCTCAGATATAATTCCTAAATCCCAACACTGAGCATTTGTTATTCAGTAATAGCTGTCAGATATTGACAGTACAATGCAATCCAGTTCACTTCTGAGGTTCAGACAGGATAAAGAAAAGTCAGTTTAATCATGATAACCTCCTATATTTGCTTCAAGTCTGATACCAGCTGTTAATCAAAAAATGGGTTTAAACCACACACTTTCTTCAAAGAAAGGAAATATTTATCTGTTACCAGTTTCTGCACTACAATTACTATACTCAAGCATAATGAACAGTAAGGATAATCCAACACTTCCAGGTTCCATGGTACTGAAGCGTGTTCTCTCTCTCTCCCTCTGGGTTTTCAATCCCATATATTCAAAATGGGAAAGCCCTTTACTCCTGTTCTTCACGCTGTCCTGGGCTCTGCTGGTGCTGTCTTATTAAAATCAGGTTAACATAGACTTGTTTCTCAGAGGCCACTTGTTCATTAGGCAGGTGTCTCATGCTTTGCTAAATTTCACTGCTCCACTTCTGACAGAATCCAACTCCACAGACCACAGCAGAACCTAAAAGCACAGATTCACATTTTATTCTGAGCCACTGCGTCATCAGCTGGTTATTTAAAACTTTGTTCTGAGAGGCCGAGCCCAGGAGGCCAAGACTTTCCACTTAATAGGACTGAACAAACTCCTGAGGTTGTTATTAGGTGTCTGCTTCTGCATCATCATTAGCAATAATGATTTAGAGTTCAGAAAGCCTCTCTGTCCCATAAGGTTCCTATTTTCACTCGGTCACATGTAACACACACGCAGGGCAATGGGGGCATCCGTGGCATGGAGAGCCACAGGAGCTTATGAAGTATTTATCAGTAAGTGGTACAAACTGTAAAACTTGCAATATGGATGGCAAAATACTATTAAAAACAGCTATAAAAGTAAGTCACTGTAATTTGAGGTTACTAATATTGCAGTTACCCCTGGCTAGTGCTCTTGGCATTGTTAGGTATAATATATAGAAGCTTACACACCCCAGACACAATTAAACACACACAGCTTATGGACTGCAGAGCAAGTTCTCAGGAGAACCAGTTTTGATGAAAGAGTTCTGACTCCTTCCAACCCCCAACTTCTTCAGGCTGTAAGGGGCAAACAAACCAAACCTTTCAGCTGGTTTTTGGGGTGACCCACACCCTGACATTGCTCAGACCCCACTGCTCTCTCCCAAGCTCAGCCCCCTCATGTGCAGCCCCAGGGAAGGTTTGTCCCTGATACCACCTTGCAGGGGTGAAGTATTTGTCACTCTGGGCAAACAAGTGAAAGAGAAGACTGTGTCCACCTCACCTGGGCATGTAAAGTTGCAATATTCTGTTAAAAAGTCACAGTAGCTACAGATTAAAAAATAAGGGAAAGTCTCTTCAGAAAGGAATTTTTGTCACCACCACTCTTGAGATCATGCCTTTAGAAAGCAAAGCCCTTGCCTGCATCTCCAAGCATTGTCTACAGGCTGTGCATTCGAATCCTCACCAAATTCCACCACTATTCCCCTTTCAGCTGTGACTCCATATCACTTAAAATAACTACACAAAGACATCCACTTTCTCCCCACACTGGACCTTACTCCAGCCCTCTTGTCCTTTTTAGACAAAGCACAGCAAAACTGCACTATAATTACACAAACTCTTAATTCAACTGAAGAATTTAAAGCACCTCCAATGCTTTTATTGCCAGCAGCAGTGCCATTCTATCAGGATGACAGACTTGCATGTATTACTGAGCCTCTCATTTGCAATTACATTCCTAGTTACTAAAATGCTATCAGGAAATATGTTTAAAATACATATTGTTGTGAAGTTCTGTGTCAGTACCTACCAGGTGATGAGGCAGCAGTGGATGGACAGGAGCCTCACCCCTGTCCTGGAAGGGCAGCAGCTGGGTCAGATCCTGCTCTTGCCTCTGCAGCAATCCCAAATCCTTGCACAAGGCAGGGGTGGGTGCTGGGATTCTTCTCCCATCTCAGAGCTGTTGGACCCTGGGAGCTTGGCATCCTCCCAGCCTGCTGATGGGACAGTGTCCCAGCCTGTTCTCACCCTGTTCCAGCCCACTGCTCCCAGGAGCTCTCTGCCCCGGGGTTGTTGCTGTTGCCCAGCTCACACCCTCCCCACACCCCAAAGAGGTGCCAGCAACCTCTGATGATACTTTTGGCTGGGCCACAGGACAGCCACACCATCAGTGTCCATCAGGAGAAGGGGCACAGCTGGCTCCTGTTATCCCACTGCAAATCCCATGGAGCAGCACTGTTCTCATGATCTCCATGCCTATATTCACATGGTTCTGTGAAAGCCTCGGTTTTCCCTCAAAGTAGGAAAATTCCTCTGAACAGAGTCCCCTCATAGTTGCAAGGACCGGTTTGAAAACACCAAATGAGAACCTGGACACCCAGCAGAGGATGGGGTGTGGGCAGTGGCCCCTGGCCTGGCAGTGGGGCACCGATGGTGGTGGTGCCCTGCACATGGACTCTCTTAGTCCTGGAAACTCCACTGCTGTGACAGAGTTAACCTGGATTTAAACCACAGCAGGAACAAATGTGACTCCAGATTCCTCACAGTTACTCATGGCCCATCCCCAAACCCACAAATTCTAATGTGAAGCTTTCCTTTAATGATCACTGCATAACACACATACCACCAGCACAGACCTCTGGGAACCAAATTCTGTTTCATCTGTGGCCAGATCAGATCTTCCCTGGGGTTTTCCATGCCTGGAACAGCTAATTTTCCTGCTCATAAACAACACAGCACCTAGAAACACTGACTTAGAAACACTCAGAAACAATTTCCAATCCCCTGGATCCTGAGTTGGAGCACTGATGCTTCCCTGTTCTGCATCCCATGGCTGCAGGGTTAAGAGCAGGGGCTCCTACACATTATCAGTGTTGCAATTCAAAATTTGTTCCTTGCAGATGTTTAGAAGGAAGGAAGACCTTGGGATGGAAGAACAGGAAATAATTAATTCCTTGCCCCTTCCCGTTTTTCCATGCCTATTAAAATAGTTTATAATAAAATAAAAATTATTACTTTGGTATTCAAGAAATTTTATATTCAGCTTCCACTGCGGGAAATGCTGCTCTTTCCTATTAATCCAGGACTTTAAAATGACAACAAGTACATTAACGAGGTGTCTGTGTAATAAAACCCCCACACTGATCAGGGATGCATATTTATGTGGCATACTTGGGATGCTTCACTTTTACTGCCAGGAATGGATGCCAGTTTGGGATGGGTATTTTAATGTAAAAAGGAGAACATTTCCATGGTGGCCAGGCCTCCAAACCCAACACTCCCTAAACACCTCTGAGCTTTGCCCTGGGAAACTCTGTGTGTCAGAGTGCCTGTGAGTCTGCTGGAGAGAAGTTAAATATGTGCTGGGATCATTTTTGCTGGAAAAGCAGGCGGGTGCCATGCTGCATCCCCATGGGAGCAGAGGATTTCAGCCCCAGCCCACTGAGCAGGACCTGGCACAGCACAAGGCAGCAGCAGCCCCTGGCAGAGCCCTGGTGCCCAAGCACAGCTCCCCTGCCACCACCATGCCAGGCTTCTGCCAGTGCTGACTCAGCAGCTGAGGTATTTTTGGGAGTGGAGACGTGAGTGGGGTTGGGAAGCTCGTGATGGGCAGTGAATCCTTTTGCTTAGTCAGTCTGTTGAGAATGACTTTCAAATAACCCAAGAACACACAAGGCTCTGAAAAGGAGCCCTGTTTGTGTTTGTTAGGTGGAGAACAAGGCTGCTTCTTCAATCAGTGAAATTCTCCGTGTGAAATGGAGGTTTATTCACCCTTTTATATTGTCATTTAATAACCTTGTAAGTGAAGAATTATGAAACCGAGGTAATATTGAACTGATTTTCATATTTCCAGTCATGCAGTTTTTCTGCTTTGCTAACTTTTAGACACTCAGCTCTTATTCTACCCACATCTTTAAAGGTCATTGCTCCCAATGGACTTTTGAGGGGGTGGTTGGTAGATAGAGATGCAACTGCAAAAAGGCTCATGGCTCCTTAAGTTTCTTCCTTCATCACTGTTTCCTCTCCTTAAAAAGTGAGAAAGCTGCTGTGTCTCTGTAGGAAAGGTTCTGAAAGGATTCTGGAGGCATACAGAGTCTTCAACAAAAGTTTCAAAGCAGCTTCATCATTTGCAGTGAATACAAGTTTTTGACTGCTATGTAGGAAGAAGCTTGAATAAGCTCAGATCTCCAAATTGAAGGTTTCTCTAAAGAAAAAGCTCTAGAAATGCCTGCATTTAGATGGGGGGAAACGAGTGTGAATCAAGAACAAAGGCCCGAGACCCAGTGAGAGGGAATAACCTTTCAGATCAAGCTGGTTTCCCCACCTGAGAGAGTTCCAGCCTGAGCCTTCCCATTTGATGCAAATGTCTGTCAGAATGGCATATTGGATAATAGATAAAAGATTATCTGTGACATTATGAAAAATGAAAGCTTCAAAATGGCTACAAGTTCCAGGGAAAAAAAAAAAATCAGATAGCCTTTCTGAAAGGCAACAATAGCCCCTGTGGTTTATTCAGCACCTCGAGTTGGGCACCAGTGCTCAAACCTTCCCCAGCTCATCCCTGGGCAGCAGCTGCCTCCTGCAAGGAACAACCCCAGTCACACTTCTGACAGAGCACCTCTCCTACCAGGAAAGGCTGGAGAAGGCTCCAGGATGACTTTAGAGCCCCTTCCAGGGCCTAAAGGGGCTCCAGGAGAGCTGGAGAGGGACTGGGGACAAGGCATGAAGGGGACACAGGGAACGGCTTTAAACTGGAAGAGGGGAGGTCGAGATTGGATATTGGGCAGGAATTGTTCCTGTGAGGGTGGGCAGGCCCTGGCACAGGGTGCCCAGAGCAGCTGTGGCTGCCCCTGGATCCCTGGCAGTGCCCAAGGCCAGGCTGGACATTGGGGCTTGGAGCAGCCTGGGACAGTGGAAGGTCCCTGCCCATGACAGAGTCTTTAAGGTCCCTTCCAACCCAAACCATTCTGTAATTCTATGATTCCTTTCCCTCAACTAGAAACGGTGACATGTTCAGCTGAAGTGGCTCCACATGCAGCACCCTTGATATCATGGGAGAATTACCCATTCAAGGCAGGGATTTCCAGTGCTGGCAAGAATCAGATTTTTATACCAACCTTCCCTGGCCTGCCCAACCATTGGTGTTTCACTTAGCAGAGCAGGCCCAGGTGGTGACACTTTTCCTTCACAGATTTCTGCCATTCACCTCCCAGCCAGGGGAAGCTGCAGGTTCCTGTAGCAGTGGTGTCAAAACGTTCCCCCTGTGCAGCCCCAGCAGCTGCTCAGCTGGAAGGGCTCATGGCAGGGGACCCAGCCTGCCCCAGCTGCAGCCAGGACTCCCACCACGTACAGCAGGGACACTCAGCACATCTGTGCAAGTGTTTGTCTCGTTCAGCTGGTGTCAATTGGCACAATTCCACTGACATCAGTGAAGTCACACTGAGTTATATAAACTGATGATCTCAGCCCTGTAGTTACACACCATTTCCTATCTACAAATACTGTCCTGTACAGCAGGATCCCAGCTACCCTGGACATTCCTCTCCATGCTGGGAGAGCCCAGTCTTAGTGGCTCCAGAGTACAATCTAATGGATTTCCACCTTGACATTCACAGCAATACAGCGCGTCACATTAAACACAAAGCTCAGTTTAACTACGCTGAATTCACAGCTATTGTTTTCATTAAGTGAAAGCACAGTGCAGGTCAAGCAATACAGATGCTGCTCCACACCTACATTTCTCATTGCTCACTCATTCTGTGTGGTACTGCACCACTGACATTTGGGCACTCGTGTTGAAAAAGCTGTGAAATGATATCCAAAATGTGGAAAACAAGCCCTGACAGGCACTGGGGTGATGCAGTGACGGGGGACAGACAGCTAGTGAGACAGAAATAATCCTGCCACCCTGTGCAGCCTGCAATGATTATCCCTCTGTTCTGGCAGGAGGATTCATCGCTCCTGAGCACCTGTAGTGACAAAGCCAACATGTGCCAGGACACACTCGTGTGACTTCTGCAGCAGTGCCACTGAGTGAGAGAGACCTTCAGCCTTCACCACAGCCTTAGCAAACCTCCATTGCTGCAGAGTCCCTGCTCTCTCACTGGCAGCACATTCCAGGACCATTTCTGTCCATCCCTGAGGACCAGGCAAATCCCCTGGAGCTGCAGCAGCTGAGGACAGCCAGCACAGGGTGAGGCAGCCCTGTGGAAGGGTCCTGAGCTCAGTGGGGTTGGTTTATCTGCAGAGCTGCTGTGCCTGGAGCCCCGCTGCAGCCAGGAGACCCAGTGGAGTGTGCAGAGGGGCTGGGATCCAGCAGCACTGCCCACATGGCACTTAATTCAGGCAGATAGAACCAGTCCACTGTTAAATTAACACCTGTGAACAGTGCAGGGAATTGGGCTGAGGCTGAGTTGCTGCAGTTTGATTTGGGCTGTCTGGTTTTGCTGGGCAGGGCAGCGTTCCAGCGCTCCGAGGTGCAAATGTGTTTGAGCTCTTCAGTAACTCTGAATAAGCACAACCACTTTTTAAATTGAAACCCGTATCACACAATTCCCAGGGAAATGACAATATAGGAGAGCTCCAGCTAAAGCCCCTCAGTGTCCAGAAAATGAGCTCTCCATACACTGAAGGGAGGAACTGTGCTTCCCTGGCCAATGTCTGCAGGGCAGAATTGGGATGAAAAGTTCCCTGTCCCAGGCCACAGAGCTACCCAGAAATTGCAGCTCAGAATCCATCCAGGGTTTAATTAATACATCCTCAGAAAGCCACAGCACTCTGGCTGTTGTTAGAGATGCTGATTTTTCAGCGTGGTTGAAGCTTCATTTATGATTTCAGTAAAAGCTCCATTTTTTTTCTTCTCTGTCTTGTTAAAAAATGAGCCTCTAGCTACAAATTGGACGATTACAGACAGTATTGTAGAGCAGCAGTAAAAAAGTGTTAATGAGCTGCAGGATATCAGAAGCAAAAAAGAAAGTATTTCCCCTGCAGGCCAAACAAAATTAATTTTAAAAATTAATGTAAACCACTAATGCAGCAAGTGCTTCCATTAAATTATGGGGCTCTGACATGTACAATGCAATATTTTTGCCATTGAATTTGTTATCTAAAAGGTGTTCATTGTTTATTATGGTGTGAAAAGCTGTTTTGCTCCAGATAGGCTGGTTCATTAAGGAACTGGATCCTTGCCATAGCCCTATTTCTTAGCCATGAAGCGATGCCCTGTAGCAAAAAAATACAGAGAGTGGCTCTCTGTTTAATATCAGAAATGTAAATCAAAAGACTCAGTCTGCTTTTTAAATGGCTTTTGGTCTTTACAGAGATGAAATTCACCCCAAATATTTCACATTGCTGGCTAGTCAAAACGGCTTCTCCAAATTCCAGCTCTGCTAAATGATTATCATAATAACAATCCCTGTCAATGAGGGGCTTGTAACGCTCACGCTATTAAAACACTTTTAATTCTGCTGCTTCATTCATCAAACTGTAACAGGTTTGATTTTAAGAAGGGAAAGAAAACCATGTTTTAACTGCCTAAGGAGAAAATAATGTTCTGATAAGAACTCAGATATGTACAATTACACAAAAGCTAATGGCTTTTAATATTTCAGGGTTGGAAATGGCACATAACTGGATTTTGACGTTCCTGTGTGTGCTGAAGAGGATTTTTTTCCAGCAAATACTCTCAATGGGGTCAACAGTGAGAACTGGGGTTGGACCCATGGGCATGGGACCTTGCTGGGGGAACTGGAGCAGGCATGGCCAGAGGGACCAGGGCAGGCCAGGGAAACAAGAACAAGGAAATAAGAGTTGCTTTTGTTTCTTGATGTGCATAGGAAACATTGAAGCTCTTGCGTCTAAATAACAGTGGGGAGAGGGAAAACAGAATCTAACCAAAAGCCCTCTGTTGGCATATAAAAAATTATTCTATTTAGCGAAATTAGATACTTTGTTGGCCTTCATTTATGAGCCAAAACACCCTGAGGGGGACTACTTACCAACTTTAATTAGTAATAAAAAGCTTACAAGTGCCAAGGGAGCCAGAACTGGAGTCCATGGGCCAAATCCTGCACTCAAATTACATCAGTTTGAATTTGGGATCTTCTTACGTTCAAAGAAGTTGCTTTGTGCTTTCCATGGGACAGCTTGGTGGCTTCAAGTCATACCAAAGGCAGGAGAGCTGTGCTGGGACCGACACACTGGGGAACTGCCATTGGACCACGTTTAAAAGATTGTTGTCTGGAGATTTTTATGTGCCAGAGGCAAGAGCTGTTGAGGATGAGTAACTGTGTGGAGTTTTCAGGGCAAGGTTTGGGTGGCAGGGGGGCTGCAGGGGTGGCTTCTGTGGGGAGCTGCTGGAAGCTTCCCCCATGTCCAAGGCAGCCAAGGCAGCCGGCTGCACGGCTCCCAGGGAGATCCATGGGGAGCAGAGATCCCCCTGCAGCCCCAGGAGGAGCCCAGGGCAGAGCTGGGGGGTCTGAAGAGGCTCTGACCCCCCGGGAAGCCCCTGCTGGAGCAGGGTCCTGGCAGGAACTGTGACCTGTGCAGGGAGGAGCCCACCTGGAACAGGTTTGCTGGGAGGAGTCGTGACCCCATGGGGGGGAAATCACTGGGGCAGTGCATGAAGGACTGAGCCCATGGATAAAGGGATCCCTGGGGCAGTTCCTGAAGGACTGAGCCCATGGAAGGACTGATCCATGGATAAAGGGATCCCTGGAGCAGTGTCTGAAGGACTGAGCCCGTGGATAAAGGGATCCCTGGAGCAGTGTCTGAAGGACTGAGCCATGGATAAAGGGATCCCTGGAGCAGTGTCTGAAGGACTGAGCCCGTGGATAAAGGGATCCCTGGAGCAGTGTCTGAAGGACTGAGCCATGGATAAAGGGATCCCTGGGGCAGAGCCTGAAGGACTGAGCCCATGGATAAAGGGATCCCTGGAGCAGTTCCTGAAGGACTGAGCCCATGGATAAAGGGATCCACACTGGAGCAGTTCCTGGAGAACTCTCCCCTGGAGGGACCCCAGGCTGGAGCAGGGGCAGTGTGAGGAGTCCAAGCCCTCTGGAGGAAGGAGCAGCAGGGACAACGTGGGATGGACTGACCACAGCCCCATTCCCATCCCCCTGAGGTGCTGAGGGAGAGGATGAAGAGAAAATCCAGAGCAAGTGGATGTTGCAGAGAACACACTGTGATCTGCCACCTTGCCCAGACTCCACTTTCATACCTCTGCCTATATATGGGCTGGAAAATGAACAGCATCAAAGCAATAAAGTTGGTGTTCATCCGTGGAAGCCTCAGAAATATCAACACCTCTGATTTGATGCTTACTGCAGCCATATCAGTGTCTATGGTTAAAGCAGCAGGACATATTTATATATGTATATATTTATATGCATGTGATATTGATGTTAAAAAATTCCACATGACTATCATCCCTTAAAACAAATAAAAGGACCAACCCTGCTGCCATATACTTGACTGACTGTAGTTTACCTCTGTTGCTGATTTTTAGCAGCTAAACTCAGAGGTGAGATAATTTAGCTCAGCTTTCTTCTACTGATCAGAGAAACAAAGTTGATACAAACCTTTCACGGTGAAATCAAAAATCACATGAAATAGCAGGCAGTGCTGGGGGACAGAGCCTGCACATGAGATCAGCCAGAGCTTGATTTATCATCAACCTTGCATCAGACCTTCCTGTGAAATCTGATTTCAACTCTCCTGAAAGAAACTTCATCAATGCCAGACCCAGTTGGTCACTGATGGTCAGTGAGCCACAGCTGAGACTCTCGTGGTCAGAGGTGTCCTGGTGCAGCAGGAGGGACCCCACACCCCACTGACACCTTCCAGGGCTCCTGAGCCCTGCCAGTGTTGGACTTCCAGCAGTTGCCCACAGAGAAGAGACACCTCTTGTCCCAAATGACACCAACCTTTGTTTGATTTTACTGGAGAGGAGATGGTCAAAGGTGGAGAGACCCTGGCACAGGGCTGGGCACCCCATGGGTAAGTCAAAAGCCCAAGTAAACACATTATTCCAGTGTGGTGCCTCTGCATGTCACATGCTTCAGCAGCTCAGCTGAAAAAATACTCAGTTTGACCCACAGAAAGGTCAGGAAGGAACAAAGAGGCAAACAAGCAAAATCATTTCCAGCCCTCTCCATCAGGAAAGGATCTGGATTAGTAGAAGGTAATTTCTGGACAAACTATCTATTATCCATGAAGTAACAACTATTCCTGCTCTAGCTACCAAAATGCTTCCATTTTCCAGGCCAAAGACTGTTGACAAACGAGGCCCCAACTTTCTGCCCATTGCAATAGTTCTACAGATTACAGTCTGATATTATTACACAAATTAATCAGAATTCCTTCCTTTTACATTACAAGGGACCCAGACAAGCCACCTTCAGCAGCAACACCACCCAGAAGGGGACTAAGGAACCAGTGTGATGGCTTTGTGCAGACATACTGACCACATGCTCACAAGTGCTCCTGTTTTCTGTTCATCACGTGGAGTCATCTTATACAGACAAATAATAGAAATAAATCAGAATATAACAGCACAGAACAGTGTTTCACTGCTTCCAATCTATCCATTCCTGATGGATACAAACACAGGGAAAGCAAGAGGGGGTGGTATTTGATGGTGATGTCAAATTTGGTCCCAGCTACACTGGTGTAAACCCAGCGTTTGGGATGACTCTGGAATGACATCCAAGTCCCTGTTTTTGCCATCTGTATTCTGCCTCTGTGGATCTGACCTACATCGTTGGAAGGAGAGGGGTAGCACAAGCATTTGGAAGTGATGCTCCTCTATTAGCGATGAGATTAATTAAGACGCTGCTGGGCACTTCTCCACAGTCAGGCAGGGCTCTTAATGGCCATTGATTTTTTTTTTTTAAACAGCATGTACAAGTTTAAATGCTGTAAACTGCCCCAGATTCCCTTTCCCTACCTTCATCTCCCCTGCTAGGGGTTAACCTCGCTGGAGATAGGAAAAAAACCAGTCCCCTCCTTCCTTTGCCTGTGGCAAGAAGATCAGGAAATTCACTGCTAATCACTGCAGTTGTGATTTCTGATTTCAACTGGCAGCACGGAGAATTGAACTCCAGTCCCCCGAGTACAGCAGGCTGCGCCAGGCAGGCCTTGAGCTTGTTAAAACTGTGGTGCTGCCATGCGGTTATCAATTTTAAATTAATCTCTCCCTCCATGCACACTTATCCTCCTCCACCTTCTCTTAAAGTGGCTGCTAAAAATATAAACTCCAGGATACCTTGCTCTAAGACTTAACTAAGTAAAAATCGGGATACTATTAATTACAGGTTTCCTTCAGCCTCAGCACCTGGAAAAATGGATTTCTGCACTGTCTCAGGGATTTGCCTAATCCACTTCCTGCAGTAAAGCCGACCACAGTTCTGGCTGTTTTAGCATCCTGCCATGCAAATCCTGCCTCCCACGATGAGCCCCTCTCCAGGAACGCCTTGTCTCCAGGCTGGAGCAGCTGGGGAAGGGGAGCCTGGCAGCAGAACACCAGGCAGCCGGGAACTGGAGCTCTGTTGGCTGAGTGTGTGCTCTGCACTCAACCAAATCTGCCCTGCTGAGACAGGCCAGAGGTTCAGACATCACTTACTCAACTGCCCCTGTCCCCATGTCACTGTCACACTGCAGCAAACCTGTGCCAAGAGTGAGCACGAAGTGCTGTGCTGTATCCCAGGGACAGCCCCTGACTTCAGCCACTGATTGGGGTTGTAAAAATTACCCCCAAATCCAACTTAATGGCTTGGCTCCCTCCCCATGCTGGAGTCTGAGTGTCTGCCACTGCTCAAGAGCAGCCTGGCTAATGTAGGCCAGGGTTTGTAAAGCCTTTGTAGTTGGCCATGTCCACCTGAAATAACAAATACCTGTGTGCTGGCACGGAGCACGTGGCAGCCCTGGCCCTTCAGGCAGGGCCTTGCAGCTTTATCTCCTGCAGCTGCAGTCGCTGCCCTGGGCAGACCACAGAGGCACCAGGGGAGCCCACCTGGCTCTGGAGGGGCTCAGGAAAGCAATCAGGGCATCTGAGCAGGGGCCACACCACCACCTCGGTGTCAAATGTGAAAATCTGGGGAGGTGAGTTTATGAACCACTGCAGGCGTCAGCATCCAGTTTGGAATCCATAAACATCTGAAATCTGTTAGTACTTTATTTGTAATGATACTGCCAACAGACTGCCCCCCCCAAAGGTCACAGCACACACTCAGCATTAAATTGCAGTACAACAAATCCTCAGCTATCCATAACCTACAAAATGATAGGGGCAGGCTGGAAGGGGAGACTGGGAAAAAGCAGAAAAAGAAAAAAGTCTAGACACACTTTCCTAAAACTCACTGGGGAATCATTTTAAAATCACTTTATGAGGAAATAATTGAGGTTCTATATACAAAACTCCCTTTAAAAAAAAAAGAGTAACACGTTTGACAACCTTAGAAAGTCATAAGGCTGTTACAGAGAAGAATGGGCCTCTGTTTGGGAATTTAAATACTATGTGGCCCAAATTCATAAACATTTAAGATTTTTAAAACCATTGGGAATAAAATAGCAAAAAAGGCAAAACCAGCCAGGGCCAACTAAGAGAAAAAAAAACAACCAAAAACCAAACTGAACTGCCAAGTGAATGAAAACCATCTCTGCAGTAAAACCCCCTTTCCTCACTCTGTAATGCTCTAACCCTGAACGCTGCCCTTCAATCCACCACAGAATGAACCCACTGTTGTGCACATGACACAGCACAAACCCACAGCATAAACCCACTACTGCCTGCATCCCACTCCACAGCAAGTGGAATTCATTCCAGAGCCACCAAATGCAGCATTAGCCCCTGAAACAGAGCAGCTCTTCTCAATAAACAGGGAAGAGCAGCCTGTCACTGTGTCTGACTGGATGTGCCCTGCCCAGGAGGAGCTGGTACGATGGGTTGACTTGGGAAGAAGAAACTTAGAAAAAAGTTCTTTTAAGGGACCTTTTTCTGAGAGGGTTGGGATAACTTTAACAGTTAATGGGAAAAAGTTAGTTTGCTCCGTGAACACATTTTAAAGGAGGTAATTTGGAATTGAGTTAATTTGTTTATTTGGTGGCTGAGCAGGTAACACTTATCCGAGTTTCCTCTCCCTACAGCTTCAACAAGAAGATGCTTCTCTCTCCGGAAGTGAACTGAAAAAGACTATGTTAGAAACTGACCGAAGTATTTGTTGTATGTTTGTTTTGTTGTTATGAAGGTTGAGAGAGGGAAGGAAGGAGTGGTCTGAAAAAAATCTTATTCTGAATTTGTTTTTTTTTTCCCTTTGTGTAGTTAATAAATTTCTTTTTTTTTAATACTCTCTTAAGTTTTAGGCCTGCCTTGCTTTTTGCTCCTGGTTCTGTCTCACAACAGAAAAATGAGTATATTTAAATTAGCAAATCAAAACTAAAACACCTGGGGACCACCAATCATCATTCCATCTCCACATGGAGCCAGGAGGCTTCCAACTCTATCTGTTTCAAGGGGAACACAATATAGCTGAAAAAATTACTGCAGAAAAGAATTGGTTAGTTTTCTTATGCCTCTCTTCTGTTATTCTTCATGTCAGAGCTGCTTCTCCATGTCACTTGTGGAGAGAGAAGAACCAGCAGAAGAACCACACAGACAACTGCATGAAACTTCCCCAAGTTCTTCCTAATAACAGACTATTTCAAAAATATCCCTCAAAATGTAAACCCAGGAAGGGACTTTGGGAAATTCTGGCTGTGGATAAACTGACTGGTCAGTATCTCCATGGGACTGACCCAAACACATGGCTCACCTATCACTCCAACTTCGGGAGAGTTTCCCTTTATTTCATGGCTCAGGCCCATTTCTAATTGTGCCTAAATATATCCCTCTGTGCTGTAGAGCCTGACTTCCTTCTGGCCAATCTCAGCTGCCTTTTTGACCTGCATACCCCACAGAAGCACCAAGATCAAGAAAGTTGTGCCTACTGAGTGTGAGGATTAGTGAAAAAACCCACTTAGAATGTCAATGAGTTAGGGGCATCACACACTTCTGCCATTAAAATTCAGTAGGTTTTCTGGTCCTTCTGGTCTCGGAGCATTTGCATAGTATAGGGTCAGAGAGACATCCTGATTCCACTATAGCTGCTCTGTTTAAAGGGTCAGAGCAGTGACATATGAAAATAACCCAACTTTAATTGATACCTTCGCTGTTGAATTTGAAACTCCCCCTGGCCTCATCTCTTGTATATCTAATGTACACTACACTCAACAGCAGATGCCAAGAAGGCAGCTTGGTCCCTCGCTTTCATTAGCAAAGCTTTAAAAATAATTGTTGAATTGTTCACAAGATGTCCACCCTACTTTTCAAGCACCGGAATCTCCTGATAATCACCATTGCATTAATAAATGTTCTCAGGGCTGGCAAGTAATCTAATTGTGAATCCCAGGTGTAGCATCTCAGGAGAAGATCCCAGGGAGAAAAATCCCATGTTTTTTAGTTCAAGCTTCTGTTATCTTAATACTTTATCAGAGGTTCAGTTATGACTCAAACTTTATCAAGAGTAGCAGAGATGTGGGTGTATTTATTAAGTTCTCTTCTGGTTTTCTTGCTGCTATTAATTCCCAAATCACACACACAAAGGGCAATTACAATTGATATCTAATTCCTAAATTGGGCTCAGTCAGGCACGAGGAGCTCAATGCAAACCGTATTTCCTGATCCCACCATTGCTGGGCTCAGGATCACAGCTTATGGAGCACTGAAAGATTCTTGGCAGAATGGACCAGATTGGTTTGCTTGGCTTCTAGGCATTTTATCATATACTCCCTAAAAAGAAAGCTGATGGCTAATCCCACTCTG